>CM034309.1:17714817-20114817 GCA_019925795.1 Dendrobium chrysotoxum
CTAAAGCTCCATTGCATGAATTGTAAGTCTTTTTGTGAGTTTTCTCCTTGTCCATGGGGGACTTTTAGGTGGAAGAAAGAAGGGTAGTTGCAAATATTGGAGGAAGTTAGTTATAAAACCTAAAAATGATGGTTACACTCAATCTTTATCATAAAAATTTAGAAAAATTGGAGGAATTGAATTCTAAAATTTAAAGATGAGATTTATACTTTATCACCATCATGAAGATTATTATTATGATCCAACCTACAACTAAGTGTTTGTAGTGCATGTTTTTTGGTATGGCATTATTTTCATATGACATAAATTTTGGCATTCGAAAATAGAGGCAAATAATATATCATGAGAAAACCCATCTGCTCAAGTATTAATCATAAAATAATATTTGAATTGAAATTTTCTAAAATTAAATTTTTAATAATTTAATTTTTATTTTCATAAATGTATAACCAAAACTAATATCGCAATGAGATGAGCACAATGACACCAAAAGTTTTCTAATCTAAGTACAAATAAGCCCAAATCAAGCACTCGAAGTATAGTTGAAAACTTTATGACACTATTTGAGGACCAAATGATTCCTGAATATTTCATGCTTCTAATCAAAGCTAGCGTATAAATCAAAGGAATCTAACAGGATCAAGAGAACTCAATTTCAACGTTATTAAAGCACTAAATACTTAAAGAATGACATATGATCAAGAGGATCTAGATACGTCACAAAAATTTGCCTTGATTGGGTGTGAATCTTGACGCATATCTAAATTGAAAACTTCCAAAATTAAATTTGGAACCATACATACTATGATTTCAACAAACTTATAATCAAATTGAATGTCTTAGCTAGATGAACCCAACGACACCAAAATCCATCCAATATGAGCCCAAATGGCTCAGGTTAAGGGCTTAAAGCATATTTGGAAGCTCTAAAAGCATTAATTGGATGACTAATTGATATCCAAATATGGCATACTTATAGTCAGATGAGTGGCTCAATAAGACAAATCCAACAAATATGATGATCACTTAATTTGAACATTATTAAGGCACTTAAAAGCTAAGTAAGCACTCCATGATCGAAGGAATCAGTATGGATCATCTGTTGGAAGTCTCCCTTTGACTACAATCCCTTTGACCATAATCACTTGCCAACTATAGTCCCTCCAACCATTGTCACCCCTGACTATGATCCATTTGACCTTTGTCTCTTGCCAACTAGGGTCCCTCCAACTTCTATTACTAAATAATATTCCCCTTGACCTCGGTCACCAAACTACGGTCCCTCCAACCTCTTTTCTGACTACTACCCCTATGTTTACCATCACTTACAAACTATTGTCCCTTTGACTACTATCGCTCACTAACTATGGTCCCTCCTACCATCATCCCCTAATGAATATGAACCCTATATCTACTGTTACCTACCAATTATGGTCCCTCTAACTTATATCGCTCATTAACTATGGTCCCTCCAAACCTCGTTGCCCATTGATTATGGTCCCTTTGACCACTTTCTCTCTGTCGACTATGGTCCCTTGACCTCTGTCATCCACCAATTATGATCCATCTAACCTTCATTACCCACTGACTATAATCTCTCTGACCACCATCACCTATAACTATAGTCCCTCCAACCTCTATCACCTGACAAGGATCCTCTCTACCTCAATAACCAGACAATGACAACCTCCATCGCTCAACTATAATCCTATTGACTAAACAAATAGGCCAACATTCTTTTAAAAATAATTCTCATATCATTGGATTCTTTCAACTACACCATGTAATATGCTCCATATGATGTATATTTGATACATTGAGCCAAGGCCTTCCCCTGAGAAATGGCATCATTTGTAATGGACTAAAATACTAGTAGAATCATTTTAACATGGCCAAACCCTATGGTTTTTCCATACTCTATTAATAAGTCTAAAAAAAGTCCTTTAATATTAAATAAAAACTTACTATATTAACAAATTTGCATCTTTTTATCTCCCATTAGCTATTAAGTATCACTGTAATTTCATGGGAAGTAGATTTAGACTGGGAGCAGTTTTGGTTGTAATCTCAAATATGGTCATGGTCAAGCAAGTCTCTCTAAAGTTTTTTTTATTAAGAAATAATCTTATTGATATTCATCTACCATCAAGCTTCTAATAAATACAAGAAAGATTAAAGTGAATTACAAACTCTATACAGTCCCTAGCTAGACTTTTACTCCTTAGGCAAGGTCAGAGCCTCGACATCGAAAGGAAAAAATGATCTAATGACAGACCAATCTTCACCTTAAATTTAGCTAACCTAATTAAGCAATCAAATTCAAGGAGTGACAACTAAGTGATTGATTAGTTTACCATCCCTTGTATTAGCTCTCCCATCTTATCCTTTATAGTTTTTGTATAAGATTGTATTTCCAATCTTAAGCTTTCATTGATACCAATTTTTGAATATACTCATCTTTTTCTTTTCTTTTTCTTTTAAGAATTATTTTATAGTTCTTTTCTTTTTCTTTTATAATTAATGATTTTGAATATTAGCTTCTATTTTAGACCTTTATATAATCTTAATGATTTTAATGTAAGGACTTGATAAGATTACTAATTCTATCTTTAGGTTAGCTACGATTTTAAATTTTAATCTTTTAATTTTAAAAGTTAATTTTATAAAGGTATAGCTTATAAATTCAAATTAGTATAATAGCTTAAATGATTGAATGAGTTCAGTATTAGTTTTTCCAACCTATGAAGTATAAACAAAATTCATTCAAACTAGGATCTAAGATTTTATTATTATCTTAATTTTACATAAGTTTTAATTAACATTTTTATAAGGGTTTATTAAATAATTAAAATATAAAAGTAATTGGAGGATAATAATAATTTAAGCATGAAGGAAATTTTCTAATATGTAAATAAACACATAAATAAACACTACAAGCATATGCTTTCATAGGAATGATAAAAGGAGCATAAAACTTATGTTAAACACAAAACAATTCATAACATAATATTAAACATAATACATATACAAGATAACCAGTGCACAAGGAACCCAAAGTTCAACAATGGCTCTTAAAGCCAAATTTTTAATTAAGTATAAAACACAAGCCAATATCTCTCATCACTTCCTTCTCTTCTATAAAATAATAAAGTAGAACAAAATACATATACACATCCTTAAGAATTCTCACTCCTCTAAATCATATGGTTTCAATCTATATCCATTGATGCTTATGGTTTGCAAAGTTTTCTTATCTTGTATCCTAATGGCACCTTTAAGAGAAATTCTAAGGACAATATAAGGGCAATTCCATCTAGTTTTTATTTTTTTATGGTAATACTTCTCTCTGTAATCAAATTGTATGACATCATGCCCAAAAATGAAATCCTATAAGAATACTCTACCATCTTGCATCTTCCTCACTTCTGCTAAATATTTCTTCTTATCTTCTATAAATCCTCTTTGAATTCATTTAACTTAGTAATAATAGCAGAACTTTGCATGTGGAGAAGTGAAAAAGAATTCTCATTCTTGGTATGATCTTCATTTTGGTTCTTTGAAGAAGAGGGTTTATGCTTGATCCTTTCCTTCACTTAGAATTAAATTTTTAAGAGAAGAAAGTAACATTCTCACTAAAGGGTAAGTAAGGAAATGTGAAGTGAACTTCCTCCTAATAGGTTTTATAGATTTCAACAAGAGTGAAGTTCAAAAATTTTGAAATTTTCAATCATTATGGCCCATCGGGGCACTTCGGTGTTAGAAGATATGGTGTAGTGGTGCTTCCTTCTCTCTCAAAGATATTTTTAAGAGAATTAAGCAAAACGTAATCTAGTGGATAGGGTTGCCTCCCTAAAAGTGCTAAGTTTATAGTCTGCAGCAAACTGGATAGCTAACTAGACCTAAGGTTGGGTTACCTCCCTAAAAGCTCTAAGTTTATAGTCTTTAGCTTAAACTTGCCCAGATTTTTCATTTACTAAGGTGGATGATTGCTACTCATTATTTAGGTCCCATTTGTATCTCTTTTATTCTCCCTAGGATTAACTTCAGTGTTACTAGGTAAAGACCCTATAGGCCTACTACTCATAGAAATTATAAGCAAACTTAATTAAGTTTCAAAGTTTTTAATTGAAGCAACTTGGTTTTGTAAGCATAACTACATCATCTAGTGGTGTCTTTCTAGTTTCATACTGATTGCCTTGATTAAATCCAGGAGAATAAGCTGGTCTTTGGATTATTATTAGCTTGATTTTGATTATTCTAATGTGCTCCATGGCTATTTTTGACCAGAATTTCATTGATTCCAACCATTATTATTTGACCAACTAAAATTGGAGTGATTTCTCCAACCTGGATTATATATATATATATATAATATATATATATATATATATTATAGGGATTGTTTTATCTTCCAATTAAATTTATATTTTAATCTCTTAGATATCATTCTCTTTCATTGAGGCTTTTATCTTCTAAATGTAAAGATGAATCAAAATTTAAGCTTAAAGTGCTAACTTCTTTGATATTACTGTAACTTTGTGTAGTCAGAATAGATAAAGAATCATTTTTATAGACTCCTGCCACTATCTTAGGATTCACCCTATTAACAGCGCACTAGAAATTATTTGTTTCCTATTTTTTAATTAATTCACAAGCATCCTCAAAAGGTTTTGATATCAAAGAATCTCCAACTGCAGCATCATTACAGCTCTAAGGGATCCTATCAATCCATTATAAAAAGTTTAAATTATCAACCAATTAGGTAAGGCATAGTGAAGGCACTTTCTAAGCATCTCCTTAAATCTCTCCCAGCTCTCATAAATATATTCTCCTTCTAACTGAGTAAAAAAAGTAATATCAATTCTAAGTTTGGTAGTTTATAAGGTAGGAAATACTTTCCTAAAAATTTATTGGCCAACTCATTCATATGGTAATAGAGCCTGGGGGTAAAGAATTTAACCACATTTTTGCCTTGTCTCTTAGAGAAATGGGAACAATCTAAGTCTAATGGCATCATTACTAACACCATTATTCTTAAATATTATATAAATTTCTAAAAATTTACTAAATATATAGTAGGATCTTTAATGGGAGTTCTCTCAAACTGAGAATTATGTACCATTTGAATGATTGTAAGTTTTAATTTCAAAATTATTAGCTTATATGACAGGAGTATTTATGTTCTAATGAATTTCATCTACTATAGGGTTGCAAAATCCTTAAGAGGTCAAGACTGATCTAAGTCTTGATTAGGTTACATGCATTTTAAAAATTGTTTTGATGGTTCTAGTTTGGAAAGGGTTCTCTCAATTTTCAAATCAAAATCTAGCAATGTTTCCCTTTTAATGGCTTCTAAGCATACAACTACAATTATGCAATCAATATAAAAATTAATGAATAAAATAATATACTAGGAATAATTATACAGTTAATTCAATAATATAGTAAAAGTTTAATTAAAATAAAATCTTCCCGATAATGGGGGCAGTGGAGTAACCTAAAGAATTATGAAAATGATTTAGGGCTCTATCAATCCCTAAATAATGCTTTAGTTTCTTCGATATAAAAATTATAAAAATCTCACTTAATATATATATATGTATATGTGTCGAATCAAGTAATATAGCGATATAGTAGAGTATTTTCCCAAGAGGAAGAAAATTTACTTGTAAATGCTACTGATATCTACTACAATTATAACAAATATCTTACTCAATTAAAATAAGTTTTGTAGAGATTAAATCTCTTAGTTTAAAATTAATAAAAAAAATTTTAAAAAATAATATTTGGATAAAATATTTGGATTGATGGAATATAAATATAATATGTTTTATAATGATTCTCTTTTATATTGATGTTATTCAGAGCATATGCATCACTAGTCACTCCATCAAGTGTGAAGAGATAAAGGATAGATTAAACCTTTCTAATCTCAATACCACTCTAAACTCTCATAGTACATCACCCTATAAAAATCTTATAAGAGTAAGTAAAGCATGCACTATTAAAACTCCCTTATAAATTTGGTATATATCAAACATTAAACATATACTTGCATCATACCAATCTAGTATACCTAGTTATGCCTTTTTCTTATTCCTAGGCTCCATATTACACCTGATATTAATTACACATATGGCCACTATGTATATTAAATGATGACCTGGTATATTGAAAATATCATTAAACTCTTAATGAGAGAATTTATAAGTACTCCCATATTTCATTTATACCATCGATCCAAAATTAGAGAATTTAACTAAGTATGAAGAAAAAGTGAAGCAAACACTTTCTATTAATTGCACAAAAGATAGAAAGTATAGAAGAAAATATATCACAGGATGGGTTTGATAATATCTTCTACACTTCTCCTTGAACTTACAGAATTGCTTCCACGAACAATTACCAAACACTCTTATGAAGTGGATCTAGTGCTCCATTAATTCCCTTAGTTGTCACTCCAAAGAAAATATAAAGAAGCACTATGAAGACTAAAATTAACTAAGTGATTGAACTCTCTTACTAATATTACAAATGGATTATTTAAAGAAAAAAACACAAAAAATAGATTCTAACACTGCAGCGCACGAGATACTTGCACTGCAACACCCATAAAATGAACTAACACTGCAGCAATAAAGGATTTCCTTCATTGTGGCGCTTGCTGACGTGGCCCTAATGTTTAGTGAATAGGCATATCTCTTGGTATATTAATACTGAAAGCCCACTTAAATATATGTAAGTATACATACAAAATCAAGTAATAAAGTGATGAAACAGAGTGTCAAACCCATAAGGAAGTGTTATGCTTACTTTCAATAAAACTATTACTACTTACTCTCAATATATAATTTATCTTATTAAAATAAAACTAATATTTTTAGAGTTTCTATTAGTAAATAAAAATAGTATAATAGTTGATATAATGTTTAATAAAATATTTTGGATTGGTGAATATAAATATCATATTTTTTCCTAATGAGACTCTTAATTATAGATGTTATTAAGAGCATGTACCTCCCTAGATCTCTATCGAGCTTGTAGGGGTAAAATGGATATCTTTTGACCTCCTACAGTTATTTTATCTCCTTGAGAACCTAGAATATTCAAGCATCCTATATCCAGGCATACCAATATTCTATCTTAATATTCTTGGTTGTTCTTGCTATAGCACTTAATATGCTCCTTATATTAAATGAAGAATAGGAGATAATTGAGAATGTCATTAAATCTTTAATTGGTAAGAGTCTTCATTAGTACTTAATATGATCTTCATACCATCAGTCCAAAATAAGAGATTTAGCCAGATATAGAATAATTAACAAGTAAACTCATTTTTATTATATTCATAAAAGAATCAAAGTATAAAAGAAGTAGTAGAATGTTTTCACCACGTAGGATCAAAGTGTCTCCCATACACTCCTTCCTTCACCTATAGAGTTGCTTCAATAAATGCATGCTAACACTCCAATAGATTATATCTTGTACTTTCTTATCCTCCCTTAGATTTTACTCTAAGAGGGTACTAGAGAAGCACACTGAAAAGTACTAAGTTTTGTTACAACTCGGGCTCTCGAGTTTATGATTTTGATGATAACAATATTATTGATTGGCTCTTTATTTCTCCTAGTATTTGTTGTGTATACATATTTTTGTGTTGACTAACATTTCAGGTACAACAGGCATCGGTCTTTGAAGATTCAGGGCTCAAGACTAGGTAGAATAGGTTATGTTGAAAGAAAATATAATTTTATTTATTTATTTTAACTTCTTGAGTCAAGTCCTATAAAGGTGCATGATAGCCTGGTGACCGTGCACACACACACAATAGGAGAAAATTTAATGTTAAATATTTTAATTTTTCTGTACATCATACTGTACGATCTGGATCGTACTATACGATCTGGTGTTACAGAAATTAATTAAAATATTTTATTTTTCTAGAAAAAAATTCTTTTGAAATATAACTAATCGTACAGTACGAACACCATATCGTACTAGACGATCTGGTATAATTAGAAACCTGTCGATCATTAAATTAAGCAAAATTTTGAATTTAAAAATTGTTCTATTCATACTGTACGATCTTAATCGTACTGTACGATGTTTAAAATATTGCCTAATTTAATCCTATGATTATTCAATCGAATCTACATATTTTTGATATTTAGATCGTACTATATGAACTGGATCGTACTGTATGATGATCAGAGATGATTTTGGTCGTCCCAGGATTCATTCTGGACGAACTGCACTTCGATTGAACTAATCATACTGTACATTTCTGAGATCATATAGTACTAACAGGTCAAATTCTGCACATCATACTGGACGATCCTGCAATCGTAATGTACGATCTTTGACGGCTGAATTGGATTTTTAGGGTTTTTTGAAGCCCTCTATTTAAGCTTTCTCATAAGACTTTATAGGAGTCTTTTTGAGCATTCATTGAGTTGTTTTCTTCTAAAGAAAGCTTGAAGAAAGAGCTTTGGGCTAGGGAGAGAAAGGGTGGAGTTTGTAAGAGAGGGAGAAGATCCTTGTGGGCTTCAAGGGAGTGTGAGAGGGGATTTTCACACGGTTGCTCCGACGAACTTGCACCTGAGTTCCTCCAAGAGTTAAGGTTTGTCTTGAGGGAAGCTTTGGGAAGAAGAAGACCTCTTTGGTGTCAAAAGACCCGGCTACTCCGCCGTACTGGGGAAGGTGAAAGTGATTCAAGGTCCTCTGCCTCACCAAGAGGGTGAAAAGAAGTCAAGGTTCTCTGCCTGTGAAAGGAGTACGGTCCTCTGCCGCACCGGGTTGGTGGAAGAGAGTTTGTAAGGGCTTCTCCACCTAGCTGAGGGGGCTAAAGGAGAGACACTATAGTGATAGTGCAATACTCGGAGAGGAGGCTCCGGGGAGTGGACGTATGTCATAGTTTGACCGAACCACTATAAATCTGGTGTGCTCTTTCTGATTTTATTTTCCGCACTTTATTTTCATGCATCTTATTTTCTATTATAATTGCTTGGTGAAAATCTAAGAACATTATTTTATTGTGATAATTAGAGAATAATCATCATCTTTATATAACAAATCATCAGCTTCCACATTTGACTAGTTAAGTTATTATTGTAAGAAATCTGAAAAATCAATAAATATTAGAACTCTTGGCGCATCTCGATCTTTCAAGTTTTACACAAGTGATTGAACTTCTTTACAAACAAAATAGAATATTTATTTATAAAAAAACACAAAAAGGGCATCTGGCATTGCGGCACTTGAAAGTGTAGTGCTGTGTTGCCCAAAAGTGAATAGCATCTCGACGCTAAAATGTTTGCACTATCACGATGCCTAATGATAGGGAATAGTTATTAAGTAAATAATCACGACCTTTTACTAAAATGACATGGCCCTGGGAAGTTACAACTGTAATGCCATGCAGCTATGGAAATTAGAGTGCTCTAGAGCTCGAGTGGATAAAATGGTACTGAGGTCTTGAAATGTGTGATGCCACGACATTCATTTTCTTGAGAACTTGGCACTGCCAAGCTGATTTTTGATGCAGTGGCACGTTAAATGCCACGGTGTTGGATGTGCTACCGCTACAGTACTCTCAAATAGAGAACATGGTGCTATAATGTCTAAAAGTGATGCTTCGATAGTGTTGAATGTAACACAGCGGGTGATATTTTCTCTGGCGTTGCAGCACTGAATGTTCCTTTATATTTTCATCATCTTTGAGTTTTTATGTATAAAAATAACTAAAATAACATATTTTTGCTAAAATTCAAACATCATAAATAATACATAATTTACACTTATCAAATTATATGTGAATATGAGGAAAAATTAATTGAGCACAAGCAGTGGCATCTTATTTGCTAAAATTCAAACATAATAAATAGTATATAATTTTGATGTGTGGCACCTTATTTGCTTGAGGACAAGTAATGATCTAAGTCTTGAATAGGGTCATTCATTGTCAAAATCATTTTGGTGGTTCTAGTTTTAGAAAGGGTTCACTCAATTTTTGAATCAAAATCTAGCATTGGTTCCCTTCTATGGCTTCTAAGCATGTAATTACAATTGTGCAATCAACAAAAAAATTAAAGAATAAAATAATATAGTAGGACTAATTATGCAATTTATTCAATAATATAATAAAATTCCAAATAAAATAAAATCTTCCCAGACAATAGTACCAAAACCTTGATGGGGGCAGTGGAGCAACCTAAAGAATTGTGAAAATAATTTTGAGATCTATCAATCCCTAAACAAAGCTTAGGTTTTCTTTGGCATAAAAACTATAAAAATCCCACTTAAAATCTGTAAGTATATGTGCTAAATCAAGTAATATAGTGATAGAGTTGAGTATTGATCTCAAAAGAAAGAATATTTACTTGCAAATACTAGTACTGTTTACTATAATCACAATAATATCCTACTCAATTAAAAATAACAAATTATTTACTAAAATTCAAACATTATAAATAGTACATAATTTTGATGCAATGGCACCTTATTTGCTTGAGGACAAGCAAGTAAAGAAATCTGCAGTTTTGATTAATTCAATAACCAAAGTAAAATTTTGATAATTTAAAATTACTAAAATAGAGGATAATACATCACAGTCTAAAAGTAGTTGAAATGAATAAAGATATAATTTTATTAGAAAAAATCCTAATAATAATCCTAACCCGTCACCCTTACCATTACTTATTTTGAATTTATATGTTATGAATATAATCATTAACTATTAAATTTTGAAATGAATAATGTAGCTTAAAGATTATATATGTTTATAGTTAAGATTGAAATTTCATTCATTCATTATCATCTATACGAGTTCTCCTATCTTATCCTTTATAAATTTAAGTATAAGATTGCAGTCTAACTTTAAGCTTTTAACTTATACAAAATTTTGAATGTAATCTTCTTCTTTTCTTTCTTTTAGAATTATTTTCATATTTTTTTCTTTTTTTGTGGAGTATATAATTAATAATTTTTAATAACAATTTTGCTTATATCCTCTTGCAATCCTAATTATATTAATGTAAAGATTTAATAAGATCATTAGTTCCAAGTTCAAGTTACTATGATTTCCAATTTTAAGCTACACATACATATTCTTTAACCTTAATTAATCATCTTTCAATTTAAAGGTCAATGTATAGATGTATAACTTATAAATTCAATTTAAGTCAATAACTTAAATGATCCAAGTTTGTTAATTATTAAGTTTTTTAATATATGAATTATAATGTAGTATTTATTTAAATTATAATCTAGGATTTTATTATGATCCTAATTTTATATAATTTTTAATTATCATTTTTATTCTGATTAGATGAACAATAAAAAAGTGTAGATATTAATGGAAGATAATGTAATAGTATAAGCTTAAGGAAAATTAAATCAAATATAAATACAAATACAATTGAAATATAGTTAATGACACATGATTTTCATATAAATAATATAAGGTCAAAACATGTGATACATATAAAACTATATAAATGATATAGGATAACTAGTGCTTAATGCACCACTCTAACATCACAATAACATTAGCTCTCATGGCCATAACAAATATTACCAAGAACTACAATCATGTCAAACTATCACATCACTGGGATCACCCCCAAGATAAGGAAATGTAAAAGAAATTAAAAAAATATATGCTTTAAAATAAGGGTAGCATTCACTCTCTATCTCTACTCTCTCTAGCCTCCTAACTAGTAGAATCAAGATCTTCCTCTTCCTCATCATCATCATCATGGCCTTTCCCTCTTGGTTACTAAACAAAAGGGGTTGTACACATGTACAGGTGGAAGTTGAAGCTCATCAGAATGCTCCATAAATGGACTACTTCTAAACAATCCCATAAGAGCATCATCAAAATCAGAAGTGTATCTATAAGGCTTCTCTTGTTGGTCCATGCTATGAGCCATCCTCATTTTCATTTTGAATTGCCAATCCTTAAATTCCTCATAAAAACTAGTCACATCTTCCATTTGCCCTCCTAACTCAGCAATATGATCACTTAAAGTTTTAGGAGTCCAAGCACTGCTACTAGGCATACTAGACAATCTAGGCTCACTAGGATCCCCTTCTTCATCTTCTCTCTCTGCTTGCTTAAAACTCAAAAATTTTCTCTTCATAAGGGCTAAAGAAGGGAATAGCTTCTCCTCAATTTGATCCCCCCTTACACTAGCTTCAACACACAGGACATAAATAAGATAAGGGTGGCCCAATCCAACAGAAGTGGTTCCTAAAATGATATACATCAGAGAGGAGAAAATAAGTTTTTCAACATCAATGGAGTAACTAATTTGAATAACATAATTCAAAAGGGTGCGATTATGGGTTACTTCACTAATATTTCTACTGGGAGACAAGTGGGCTGAAATGAAATAATGTAAGGCTTTAGAGGATTTGGATGAGAAAGGTAGTAGGAAAATTGATGATTTTGTTTTCTCTTTTCTTCAAACTAGCTCCACTACTAGGTTCGCAAACAATTCTTAGAATATCCTTAGGATCTATAGGGGTTCTTATGAAAGCAATATATTCATCAAATTTGTAGCCCCTTAGTTTATAGACTTTATTAATGGTGATGAATTAAAAGGGATCCACTTACGCCTCACATAACATCTATTATTTATGGCCTCCTTCCCATTGGCAAGAAACTCCCTCACTACATTGACTATGGTTGCTAAGGATTCCTCATAAAAGTGTTCTCATACCCTACTAACAATAATTTGCATAATGAGATGACTAGAATTCTAGAAGCCTTACTCAAGAATTAGTTTTTTCGTAACAACTAAATCCGTAAATCTAGCCTCGGCTTCTATAGAAATGAACCTGCTCTTGTCATAAGAAGAAGAAAACCTCTTCTTTTTGGTCATCTTGGGAGCTATTTCTCTTGAGAAGTGAAAAGAGGAGAAGAGTAAAAGGACTGGAATTATTTGAATGAACTAAAGAACTAACCCTTTATTTATATATTTATGAAGCACTACGGCTCTGTAGGAGCGATGCTATGGCACTCAAGATATGCACAAAATGACAAAATGGTCAAACCGACAAATGCTGCAGTAGTGCAGGCCATATGGCATAGTAGCGTACATTGGAAATTGAAGCATTGCTTTAAGTCACTGCAATGGTTGGCACATGCAAGTGCAGTGATGCTTAAAGTAGGTGACTGTTATGTCACTTTTATTGAATCACTAATGAACATATAGTAACATTATGGAATTAATTATCAGTGCTGTGACACCTACCAAAGTGTCATAATATAAAGTTATGATCATACAATTACTTTTTGACTTTGTAGAATTGCTTTTTAACTTGAAAGACCAGAAGCTGCAGTGCTTAAAAGTGTAGCACTGTGGTGCTGTATGAGTAAAATAAAAAAGTAGTTCAATATGAGCCCTTCTCCTGAGAGCTTCGCATTATTATGCCAATTTTTTAAATCACAGCGCTCGAAAGATGAATGTTGAGGTGCTCAGATGCTTAGCACTATGACACTAGATAAAATTTTTACTCATCAATTGTTCTTAGGAATTATATCATAATTTTGATCAATAGAACAAAAAACAAAAGTAAAACATTTTAAGAAAAACAAAATATGCAACATGATACATGAAAAGTATAACAATTAATATGGCACACTAAACACAAACAAGGGTTGCCTCCCAAATAGCTCTAAATTTATAGTCTTCAGCCAGATTTACCTAAATATATCAATTTGACTGGGGTTCATCACTACCACTCCTCAAGTGGTTTCCTTTATGATATTTTATTTTCTCCTTGTGTTCAATTTCTTGATCCTCCAACTCCATAGATAATTCCGTGTTGATCCTGAATTGATTCCTATTGTGTTTAATTTCTTGGAAATTATAACAACTAATGTAGTCAAAATTGACAAAGCATCTTATTCATAAATTCTAATTATTATCTTAGAATTTACCTTATCATAAGGCCATTAAAAATTATTAGTAGTCATTTTCTCTATTAATTCATATGCTTCCTCAAATGTCTTGGATATTAAAGATCTTATAGTTGTAGCATCTATGATTGCTCTAAGAGGTCCTACTAATCCATTATAAAAGGTTTAAAAAATGAACCAATCATGTAAGGCATCTAGAGGGCATTATGTAAGCATTTTCTTAAATCTATCACAACTTTCATAAATTGATTCTCCTTCAAACTGTATAAAAGATGTGATATTATTTCTAAGTTTAATAGGCTTTGAAGGTTAGAAATACTTAGAAAGAAATTTGTGAGTCAACTCATGCTAAGTGGTTGTAGAGCCTAAGAGTAAAGAATTCAACCATATCTTAGCATTGTTTCTTAGAGAAAATGGAAATAATCTAAGCCTAATAGCATCATCACCAACACTAGTATACTTAAATGATACATATATTTCTAGAAAACTAGCTAAGTATAAATTAGGATCTTCAACAGATATTCCCCCAAACTAAGAATTTTGAACCATATGAATTATGATAAATTTTAATTAAAAATTATTATCCTGGATAGTAGGTTTATTAATACTCTGATGAATTCCATCTACTACAGGGTTAGCATAATCCCTAAGATGTCTAGAATGATCTTGATCTCGTACTAGTTTGAATATTTAATAAATCTTTTTAGTTTTTCTAATTTTTGAAAGGGTTTTCTATCTCATAATCAAATAATAATGGTTCTTTTGTAGATCTAAAAAGCATGCAACAATGAATATGCAAAACAACAAAAAATAAAAATAAGAAAAATAGGATACAAGATATAAACAGGTTTAAATATATATTTATTTTAATAATAAAGTTAAAATTACAAAAAGCAAATTACTTCCTTGATAACATTGCCAAAAACATGATGGGGGATGTGGCTAAGGCTTGTAGGCAAGCAAGGCTTTGTTACATACTATATAATATACACTTGTGCCGTCAATGCAAAGTATTGCTTAGGTTTCCCTTAATATGTTAATACTGAAAGGCCACTTAAATGTATGAAAGTATATGTGCCAAATTAAGTAATAAAGTGATGAAGTAGAGTTTCGAACACATGATAAAGTGTTATGCTTATTTGCAACCAAACTATTACTACTTACTATCAATACATAATTTATCCTACTAAAATAAAAATGGTATTTTGGAGTTTCTATCACTGGATAAAAATAGTAGAATAGTTGATACAATATTTAATAAAATGTTTTGAGTTGATGAATGCAAATATCATATTTTTCTTAATGAAACTCTTACTTGTAAATATGGTTCAGAGGTTGTACATCCCATGATCGCAATCAAGCTTATAAGGGTAAAGAGGATATCTGTTGATCTCCTACAGTTATAATATCTTCTTGAGAACCTAGAATAGTCAAACATCCTATGTTTAGACATGCCAATATTTTATCTCAATATTTCTAGTTATTACTGCATTCCTCCATTGAGGCTATATATCACAATAGGTTTTAACTAAACACATGACGATTATATGCATTAAATAAAGAATGGGAGATAATTATGAATTTCATTAAATCTTTAAAGGGTAAGAGTATTCATTAGTATTTAATATGCTCTTCACATCATCAATCTAAAATAAGAGGTTTAGCCAGACATAAAATAATTAAAAAGCAAACTCATTTTCATTATATTCATAGAAGAATCAAAGTACAAGAGTAGTGGAATGTTATCACCAAGTAAGATCAAAGTGAATTCTCTATACTCCTTCTTCATTCACTTATAGAGTTGCTTCAACAAACACAGGCTAAACACTCTAATAGATTGTATCTTGTACTTCCCTAACCTCACTTAAATTTTACTCTAAGAGGTTACTAGAGAAGCACACTAAAAAGTACAAATTTTTACAAGAGTGACTAAACTCCTTCATGAACATCATAGAATATCTATTTATAGGAAAATATAAAAAGGGCATCTGGCACTACGGAGCTTGAAAGTTTGGCCTTGTAGCACCCAAAAGTGAACTTACCACCTCAGCACTGAAATATTTGCTTTGTTGTGGTGCTTGATGATGTGGAACTATTATTAAGTGAAAATTCGTGACCTTTCACTAAAAAGATATGGCCCTTAAAAGTTACAAGTGCAACGCCATGCCATTGTCAAAATTGGAGTGATGTGGTGCCCGAGTGGACAAAATGGCACTAAGGAATTGAAATGTGTGGCATCATGGCATTCATTTTCTTGAGAACCTAGTGCTACCAAAGTGATTTTTTGATATAGCGATGCTTTAAGTGCTACGATATTAGATGTGTTGCCTCTGTAGTGCTCACAACCAAAAAATATAGCACTGCTTTGTCCAAAAGTGACACTTCAGCGTGTTGAATGCAGTGCAACGGTGGTGTTTCCTCTGGCACCATGGTGCCAAATGTTTCTTTATATTTTTTCACTATTTTTTGAGTTTTTCTTGAACATAAATAACTAAAATAACATATTTTTACTAAAATTTAAACATAATAAATAGTACATAATTTACACTTATCATGCATCAAGTTGATGAAGAGATTCTTGTAAGGACTTCTCCTCCTTACTGTGAGAGTAAGGAGAGATGCTAAAGAGTTTGGAGAGAAGGACTCTAAGGAGTAGACGTAGGTCAATGTTTACTGAACCATTATAAATCTCTAGTGTGTTTGTTCTTATTTTTCAACACTTAATTTTTTTGCATTTTATTTTCTTGCACATTTACCTTCTTATAAATTTAAGCTAAAATTATTGAGATTTTTTTGGATTTACTTTTTTTTAGAAAAGAAAAAAATGGAAAAAATAAAAAGGGAAAAATATTTTGCTATTTACTTTTCAAAAAAACTAAAATAGAAAAAATAGTATTTAATTTTTTTTTATTATTAGCTTCTGCATTACAAGATCTGATTTTTAAACTTAAACTGTGAATTTGGTTCAAGTTTTTTAGAAAGGAATTTTTAAAAGAAAATTTTTAAAATATCAATTCAACCCCCTCTTTGGTGTGCCAGTGTAGTTCAAGTGGGTCAACAACCATAAGTTGAACTTTTAATTAGTATCAGAGCAAGTTCTCTAAATTTTTGGCTAAAAAATCTTGAGAAAAAAAATCCTTGGCACACTTCAAGAATAGAAATAT
Organism: Dendrobium chrysotoxum; assembly: GCA_019925795.1. Taxonomy (NCBI): domain Eukaryota; kingdom Viridiplantae; phylum Streptophyta; class Magnoliopsida; order Asparagales; family Orchidaceae; genus Dendrobium; species Dendrobium chrysotoxum. The sequence goes on from CM034309.1 coordinate 17,731,906, forward strand.
TGTGGAAGGTTATTCAATAACCTATCCACCATAATTTGATAATATCCTGATTTTTAGAAATTTTGTATTTCTACTTTATTTCTACTTTCTTGCAATTAATTGACTATCGCATGTGGCATATGATACAAATAGGTTATTTTATTCCATCTCATACTATAAATGGTGTTAAAATAGAAATTCTTTTTACTAAATTAACTATGAAAGAACGGGATTATGCACAACTTAATCCGAAATATTTTTTTGTGCTTTAAAATTTGAGGATTAGATGCTTGAATCTACCTACACTACTGACAAGGAGATATGGAATAGGCTATGTATTACTTATAAAGGTATAAATGAAGTGAAGTAATCTCATCTTAATTTACTATTACATAAGTATGAACTATTTTACATGAAATCTAATGAGACTATTTCTGACATATACATTAGGTTTACTAAGATAGTGACATTTTTGCATGCTTTAGAAAGGAAACTATCTAACTCTAATAAAGTTAATAATATTTTACACTGATTTCCTAATAATTTTGATGTTGAAGTCATAATAATCTATGAATCCAAGGACTTGAATGTATACTCTATTGGAAACTTACCGGGCTCTTTCATTGCATATGAGTAAATTGTGAGCCAAAAACTTTTAGATATAGATGACAAAAGAAAGGAGAAGATTGTGATATTGAAGGTTGATGAAATAGATAGCAATAGCTCTAGATCAATGAGAATAATGACATAGTCCTAATGACCTGACATTTGAAAAGCTTCCTGAAGTAAAAGCAAAAGCGCTACCATAATAGAAGTAAAAGTAAAATAGGTAAATTTAATAAAGTTTATTCTGATATTATATGCTTTGAATGTAGGAAGCCTAATATCTGAGGTCTGATTACCCCAATAGTAAGAGTAACCTTATTAAGGAGAAGGGTGAGGATAAGCCAAATAGAAAAAAGGATAAAATATAATGCTAGGACACATAGCACGCACGTGCACTTTGCACTATATAACACACCTAGTTTGGAGGCCCAAACGTTCAGCACAACATAGCATGCATAGCATTCATTCAAGAAAGCATAATGTGAAACCTAAACTTAGTTGGGCTCCCAAATCTAACCTTTTATTGACCTTGTAGGGATGCTCTAACAAGAAGTCAATTGAAAGTATATGGTACCTACACAGCGGCTTCTCAAGACACACAACTTGAGATATGAAGCAGTTCATCACGCTGGAGGTCAAGAGTGGAGACAAGGTAACATTGGGTAATAACACCACTAGAAAAGTGGTTGGCTTAGGTATAATTAGAAAATATAATGGTTTTGTCATTGAAAATGTACTTTTGGTAGAAGGATTAAAGCATAATCTTCTTAGTATGTCAATTACGTGATAAAAGATTTGATCTTAATTTCTTTCTAAGCATTATCTTAGTACTTTAAATGGTAAAAAATATTTTGGAAAATAAAAGAATTAATAATGTTTATATGCTTAATTTATCTTTTATTGATACCTTTGATGATATTTGTTGTTTGAAAATCATTTTGGATGAATCTTGGTTACGGCATAGGCGACTATGTCATGTAAGTATGAAATCACTTTCAAAGATTATCCAACATGATCTAGTTAGAGATATTCCCAAGTTAGATTTCAGTAAAGATCATCTGTGTGATGCCTGTCAGTTAGGAAAGCAAACTAGATCATCATTCCATTCTATTAAGGATATCTCTACCACTAGATAAGTAGAGATTCTACACATGAATTTATTTGGACCTATTAGTATAGCCAGCCCAGGTGGTAAGATTTTTGAATTTATGATAGCATATGACTATTTAAGATTCGCTTGAGTTAGATTATTAGCACATAAGAGTGAGCCATTAATGAGTTTAAAATATTCTTCATTTGGATATAAAGGAATTTAGGTTATTTGATATCTACCATTCATAGTGATCATGGTGAAGAATTTGAGAATGAAAGATTTGAATTATTTTGTAGAGCCTGAAATTAATCATAATTTTTCTACCCCTAGGACCCCATTGTAAAATGGTATAGCTAAGAGAAAGAATAGAACATAAGTGGAGGTAGTTAGAGAAATGTTAGCTAAGTATACCCTACCTAGATATTTTTGGGTAGTAGTAAATATTACTTGTTATGTGCTAAATAGGGTGAACATTAAATCCAAGTTGAATAAGACATCTTATGAGCTACTTAAGGGTAGTACACCTAACCTTTTACATTTGTATATCTTTGGGTTTAAGTGTTTTGTGCTTATAAATGGTGAATCTCATTTAGGGAAATTTGATTCTAAGGTAAATGAAGGAGTCTTCTTAGGTTATCCTCAATAGATAAATCCTATATGGTCATCAATAAAAGAACTGTAGTTTTAGAGGAAATCACCAATGTTGTTTTTGATGAGTCAGATAGACTCGTCGAGCCTAGGTTAGAGGATGATGATGAGTTAGAAATTACTCATGGAGTAGAGGCTATTGACATAGAGATAGAGAAGAACCTTAGGTACCTTTGCCTAGAGAGTCAAGATATTCCTCTAGTCACCCTAGAGACCTTATCCTAGGAGATCCATTAATAGGGGTTAAGATTATACAAGGCCTTAGAAAAGAAGTTAGCCATATAGCTTTTATCTCTATGGTAGAACCAACTAGTATAGATCAGGCCCTTAGTGATGAATTCTGGATCTTAGCCATGCAAGAGGAATTGAACCAGTTTGTTAGGAAGGATGTATGGTGATTAGTTAGTAGACCTTTCAATCAGAGTGTAGTTGACACTAAATGGGTATTTAAAAATAAGCTAATGACTCTGGGTTGGTAATTAGAAATAAGGCTAGATTACTAGTTAAGGGGTACAATTAGATAGAAGGGGTTAATTTTCAGGAGACCTTTGCCCCTATAGCTAGAATAAAAGTTATTAGAGTCCTTATAACATTCGCATGTTTTAGAGTTTCAAACTATACCAAATGAATGTTAAGAGTACATTTTTAATGGGGTTATTAAAATAGATGTTTATGTAGAATAACCCCTAGGCTTTGAAAATTGTTATTTTCCTAAAAATGTCTATAAATTGAAGAAAGCTTTATATGGATTGAAATAAGAACCTAGGGTATGATATGAGAGACAAAGCACCTTTCTCCTAAAAAAAATTATTTATTAAGGGTAGTGTTGATGCCACCTTATTCCTTAAGAAAATAGGAGATGATATACTCATTATTCAAATCTATATTGATGATATACTTTTGGATTTAGAAATAAAAATTTTTGCAATGAAATTTTAGCTACTATGAGTAAAGAATTTTAGATAAGTATGATGGGAGAGCTGAGCTATTTTCTTAAATTTAGTGTCAAGCAAAGATAGGATGGTACATTCCTTAGTCAGACTAAATATATTAAGGAGATCTTTAAAAAATTTGATATGGAAGGTTCTAAAAATATAAATAAACAAATGATCTTAACCCTCCAACTAGTTAATTAAGGATATAAATAAAAAGTATATAGATCAGATGAAATAAAGAAGAATAATTGGATCAGTTCTTTATTTGACCACTAGCAGACTAGATATTATGTTTAGCATTTATGCTAGCTAATCCAAAATAATCTAATATGACTATTGTGAAGAGCATTCTTAAATATCTTATAGACACTAAAAGCTTACGCATCTGGTATCCTAAACATAGCACCACCTTTGAAATTTTAAGATAATTATATTCAGACTTTGTTGGGTGTAGAGTAGATAAAAAAGCACTTCTAGAACTTAATAATTCATAGGATAATCCTTAGTTTCTTAGTCAAGTAGAAAACAAAATTTTATAGCCTTATCTATTATTGAAGTGAAAAACATAGTTGTAGGGAGTTATGTTGCTCAACTCTTATAGCTAAAGCAACAAATCATTAATCTTGTACTTTCTGTAGGCACTATCCCTATCATGTGTAATAACACTAATGCAATCTATATTTCCAAAAATCTAATTCAATATTCCTGTACAAAGCATATTAACATTAGATATCATTTCATTAGGGATCATATTATTGATATTATCTACTTCATGACCCATTCTAAAGATTTTAATGATAACAAGCATATGCTTGGATGTTCAAATTTATGTGTTAAGTATTTAAGGTGTAATGATTTGATGGATGTGCATGATAATTACTTATATGAGATTTACATTGCATAACTCAAGTACAATCAAAATTTGAGCTGAAAGAACTAAAGATGGACAAAGATGGATAGCTTGAAGATTTTTATATTAACGTACGAGTATCTTAGAGGCCCATTCATATTTACTTGCATTGTTTGATTTGCTTATAATTTAAATATCTATTAAAATTATTTATATATTATTAATTAAGGATAATAAGCATGATTTAGAAATCTATAAGATTCCTTTATTAAATAAATTGTATATGCTTCATAGATTACATAAATATTATCAAAATATGGAAAGATGAGTAATCAAGAAAACTAAATGTAATAAGTTTATGTGATAAAAATTTTATTATGTATTTATTTTGAATTGAACTTGTTTCACATAAATTTATTGATATATAATTATTTTTATCTATATTACATTGTATTATTGAATGAATATTTAAGATATCTTTAAATACATTAAAATATGCATAAGTTTTTATTTTGTTGTATATAATATTATTTTGACAAAAACATGGCTTAATTTTTATTTTGCTGGATTCCTTGGATTATGTAGATAAAAATTGATAGGTTTTTTGACCCACTTTGGAGCTAAATTGAATTTATAATAAATTTCTAAATATTATCAAATTTTAATATTATATTTTGGGTAGCCATTTTTTACTTATTTTGGATGCATATGAAGACTTTTTTACTTTTCTATGTGACTAGCCATTTAAAACTTATATTTATTTAATATAAATGAATTCTTTATCAAATATAATATTATTAGTTAAAAAATTAATATTAGATTATAAGTTTTCTTCAAATTTGACTTTACTTACCCTTTCCCTTTTAATACCTCTGTTTCTCTTCTTGTGAGGTATGTTCAAAAAAAAAACTCCAACAATCATTTTATTCCTCTTTCTTTCTTTATATGCTATATCTTGAGAGGAGAAACTTTGATCTTCATTCAAAGAGCTCTTTTCATTTGCAAGATCAAATTCTTGGTTGAAAAGCTTCAACGCACTCAATCGTGTAACATCTCTTAGAGTTCTTGAGTTTTCTTTCTTTTTCTAAATATTTATTTGTTGTTCTTTTAGCTTTCACCATATATTTTTCTTAAAAATATTTATTATTTGGTGAAATACTACTTGAAAATATTATATTAAGTTTCTTATGTTAAATCTTTTTAATCCATAAAGATAGCAAAGCAAGTATTTTTTATTTTCTTTTATGTGGCATAAATTTATATTTCAAATCTAATTCATTTTTAAAAGTATTATATGATTTAAGTAGTTATAGTTTAAATCAGCAAGAAAAATATTTTTATTTAAAATATTATTCATATTTTTATTAAAATATAAATCTATCTTAAAGTGAGCAAATTTTATATTCCATTTGTAAGTAGTGAGGTGATTAAAATTAAATTATAAGTTTGTCTCAAATATTTTATTCATTTTATTGCAAGAGAATTTGAGCTTGTACTATTTATATCAAATTATATTTTTTTTTTCTTGATCTACGTCATTTAACTTAATAAAGTTTAAATTATACTTAGATTGGGGTGTACTCACCCATATAGGAGAGTACTTAGGTTGTAAACAACTTTTTTGATTTAAAAAGTGAGGTTTGTAATGAAAACTTGGGATTAGTGGATTCTGGCCTAAGAGTTGGCTAGCGTGGATATAGGCCGGATTAGAATTCGGGCCAAACCATATAAAAATATTGTGCCTGTTATTTTCTTTTCTTGCATCTATTTTTATTTATCATTTTCATAAAAAATTATGTGATTACTTATTCTTTATCAAATAGTATTAAAATTATTTTAATTACTTTCTTTTAATAAAAAAATTAAAACCCAATTCAAACCCCCCCCCCCCCTCTTGGGGTGCCATAGTCATCCAACAATTAGTATCAGAGCCTTGGCTTTTTTTATTTTGGCTTAGCATCTTAGAGTAAATCCACTTATAAACTATGGCACAAGATTTTTCTAAGGATTCACTTCCTGAAGAACAATCCACTCATCGACCACCATTATTAGATAATGTTCCTTTTAATTATTAGAAAAATAAGATTAGTATATTCTTAAGAGGATAAGACTCTCGTATGTGGCACATGCTTATGAACCAATATCATTCACCCACTAAAGAAATTAATGGAATTAAAATTAAAAATCTTTTGATGAATGGACTGCATCAGAGAGAAAATTAGATGAGTTAAATGTTATGGCATTTAATACTTTGCATTGTGTACTTCTTCCAGATGATTACAAGAAAATTTTCATATTAAATTCAGCAAACGAAATTTAGGATAAATTAATTATAACTTATGAAGGTACTAGTGAGGTTAGATATGCTCACATAAATAGACTTGTTCATAAATATGAATTATTTCATATGTCTCCTTCTGAGTCTATTTCTGATATGAATACAAGATTTATGAAAATAATTAATACATTAAATTCTCTTGGAAGAACATATAAGAATCAAGACTTAGTCTATAAAATTCTTAGATGCCTTCCCAAAGAATGGGATGCTAAAGTAACTACAATCAGTGAGGCTAAAGATTTATTTACTTATTCACTTGATCAGCTTTTGGGTTCTTTGATAGCACATGAACAGATTATAGCTTAAAGGGATAAGTTGGATAGCTCTTCTAAGAAAGAGAAAGAGAAAGAGAAAGAGAAAGAGAAAGGTAAAACCATTGCCTTACAACTTGATAATAATAATGAAGCTAGTTCCTCAAGCTCTAATATAGATAATGATAAGGTGGTTATGCTTTTAAGAAGACTTGAAAGCTTACTAAGGAAGAAAAATTAAAGGTATAATAAATCTAAAAATTATAAATTTTAAACTAAGAAATTTCCTATAGGAGAAGGAATTATTTGCTACCATTGCAAGAAGCCTAAACATATAAGAGGAGATTATACAGATCTTATCGATTCAAAGAAGAAAGAGATGGATATAGAGAGAAAGAGTGACAAGAAAGAAGAGAAGCATTTCAAGAAAAAGAAGAAGGCTTTATGGGTGAACTTAGATTCAGATGAATCAACCTCATCAAATGAAGAGGTGAACATTTGTCTTATGGCATAAGGAGAATCTGATTGTGATTCTCAAGAGGTATATAATGATATATCTTATAAAAAATTAGATGATGCATTGAATGAATTAGTTGCTCAATATACGCAACGTATGTGGTTCTTAAATGGGCGGTAGGACACGCAGGATATGCAACGTATACGGGTCAATACCGGGTCAATTTTGGGTTACCGGGTTAACCCGGACCCGACCCATTTTTTAAACGGGTCAAAAATTAAAACCCGAACCCGACCCGTTTGTTAAACGGGTCGACCCTAACCCAGATTTTTTGGGTCCGGTTGTCGGGTCGTGTCAATAATTGACACCCCTACTCATAGGAGATTTAGAAACCCAGATCAAATTTTTAAAATCAAGTTTTAAAAATCTCAATTAACTTTCTTTGGAAAAATCAAAAGTCAACGATTATTATTATCATTTTCAAATGATTGGTAATGGACGATATCTTTTTTCCTCATGAAGATATATTGTACTATTATCATAACTTTGATCATGAAATTAATGATCTCTTTACTATATTATTGCAATCAAATATTTGTTCAAATATTATTTTGATCTTTCGAGATCATATGTTGTCTCCACTTGTGTTTGACTACGATAATCAAAGTAAATCCAAAGTTTTGAAATTTGAATCCATTAGGGAATGATATATTCATCTTTCGAGATGATATATCATTCATAATAAGTATTTGATTTCAAAATTAAAATTCTAGAAATTTAAATTTCCAAAGAAAATTAAATCTTTTTCAAAAACCACTTTTTTCTATCAAACACTCATTTAGAATGTGGACCCAAAAATATTTGGATTCCAAAAGTTAATATTTGATTTTCTTTTATAGGAATTCCTTCAAAGAAAAATCAATAAAGGCATGTGGTACTTAGACAGTGGATGTTCAAGACATATGACGGGTGATAAAGCAAAATTATCTACATTAGAACCAAGTGATAAAGGATATGTCACAAATGGAGATAATGCAAAGGAAAAAATTATTGGTATTAGATCCATATATAAGAACCCTATTATTTTAGAAAAATTCTTATTTATTTTTGGTTTAAAATTTAACTTAATATCAATTAGTCAATTATGTGATAAAGGTTTAAATATTTCTTTTTATACTTCACATTACATTATTATAAATAATGAAACTATTTTGCTTATTGGAAATAGACATAAAAATATTTATTTAATTGATTTAGATAATAAAAATAATATTAATTTGAATTTACTTTGCATGAAACCTATAAATGATGATGCTTGTTTATGGCATAGAAGGCTATGTCATGTCAATATCCACACTTTAAATAAAATTTTTAAACTTGATTTAGTAGTTTGTTTACCAAAAATTAATTTTTATTTTGATTGTATACATGATGCATGCATTCATGGTAAATATATAAAAAGTTCATTCAAGAGTAAACATATAGTTTCTACTAGTAGACCTTTAGAATTATTACACATGTGTTATTTGGGCCAATTAACACAACTAGTTTAGGTGGTAAAAATTATAGATTTGTTATTATAAATGATTATTCAATATACACTTGGGTATTATTCTTAGCTAATAAAAATAATGCATTTGGTGATTTTAAAAAATTTGGAAAGTATATTCAAAGAGAACAAGATTATTTGATTCTTAGAATTCAAACAGATTATGATGGAGAATTTGAAAATAAATCATTTGAAAATTATTGTGATGAAAATAAAATTAGATATCATTTTTTAGCTTCTAGAACTCCTCAACAAAATGGTGTAGTTGAAAGAAAGAATCATACTTTGATAAAATTAGTAAGATCAATGTTAGATGAATATTAGCTTCCAAAATATTTTTGGGCAGAAGCAATAAACAAAGCATGTTATGTTACAAATACTATTTATTTAAGACCTATTCTTTAAAAGACCCCTTATGAAATATTTTTTGGAAAGAAATCTAAGATTAGTCATTTACATATTTTTGGATGTAAGTGTTTTATTTTAAATAATGAAAAGGATCCTTTAGGTAAATTTTATAGTAAGACTTATGATGTATATTCTAAGGATATTCAAATTTTGGAAAATCTTTTAGAGTTTTAATAAGAGAAAATTAATTATTGAAGAATCCATTCATGTAATTTTTGATAAAAATTTTATAGAGTTCATAAGAAATAAGTTGAATGATGATGATATTGAGAATATAAAGAAAATAAATTTGGAAGAAAAAGAGGATGATTCATTGCCTAAATAATGGAGATATAATAAAAATCACCCAAAAGAATTAATAAATAATGATCCTTCTCAAGGTGTTAAGACTAAGAGAAACCTTAGGAATGAGGTAGAACATTTTGCATTTCTATCAGAAATTAAACCTAAAAATATAGATGAAGCTTTACAAGATAATTTTTTTATAATTGCTATGGAAGAGGAACTTAACTAATTTATAAGAAATAATATTTGGGAGTTAGTCCCAAGACCTCATGATCAAAATATAATTAGAACTAAATGGGTCTATAAAAATAAGCTAGATGAATCAGAAAGTATTGTTAGAAATAAAACTAAACTAGTTACACAAGGGAACACAAATAGAAGGAATAGACTTTGAAGAATATTTTGCACCCATAGTAAGACCAGAGGCCATTAGATTACTCATTTCCTTTACTTGTTTTAAGGACTTTAAACTTTTTCAAATGGATGTCAAAAGTGTATTTTTGAATGGGTATATTGATCAAAATATATTTGTAGAACAATCACCAGGTTTTGAAAGAATTAATTTTCCTAATCATGTGTATAAATTAAAGAAAGTATTATATGATTTAAAGTAAGCTCTAAGTACTTGGTATGATATGTTAAGTAACTTTTTAATTGAACATAATTTTAGAAAAGGTAAGATAGATACAACTCTTTTTATCAAAAATATTAGAGATAATTTGATTATTATATAAATTTATGTTGATGATATATTATTTGGAAGTACAAATGAAAGTTTATGTCATAAGTTTTTCTCATCAATATCAAAAGAATTTAAAATGAGTATGATGGGTGAACTCACCTTTGTCTTAGAACTTAAAGTAAAATAACTAGAGTTGGCACATTCATATATCAAACTAAGTACATAAATAAATTATTAGAAAAGTTTAATATAAAGAGATTCAAATTGAGTAAAACCCCTATAAGCCCATTAACTAGAGTTGATTTAGATGAATCAGAAAAACCAATAGATCAAAAGCTTTATATGAGTATGATAGGTTCACTTTTGTATCTTACTACTAGTATGCTTGATATTATATTTGTTGTATATTTGTGTGCAAGATTTTAAGCTAATCCTAATGAATCACACTTAATACCAGTTAAGTGAATATTTTATTATTTGATAGGAATTTCTAAGTTAGGCTTATGGTATCCCAAAAAATTATTATTATATAATTAAGTTGCATATTCTAATGTAGACTATGCTGGTTATAAAGTTGATAGAGAAAGTACATCTAGAATATGTCAATTTTTAGGATCATCACTTATTTCTTGGTCTTCTAAAAAAAATTAAGTTGTTTTATCCACTGCTGAAGCAGAGTGTAGTTGCAGGTAGTTGTGTTGCTCAAGTTTTATGACTAAAGCAATAATTAGACGATTTTAGAATTAAGCTTAAAAATATTCCCATTAAATGTGATAACACAAATGCTATAAGTTTAACAAAAAATCTTTTACAACACTCATAAACTAAATATATAGAGATTAAACATCATTTTATTAGAGATCATGTTAATAACAGTGATGTGGATATAGATTTTGTAAACACAATTTCTCAAATAACTGATATTTTTACAAAACTATTAGCTAAAGAGAGATTTTGCATGTTAAGATGTATGCTTGAGATGTTAGACCCTAATATTTAAATTTCTTCTTTATTTATGTTATTCTTTTTTATGTTGTCAAAGAGGGAGAAGAATTATATGTTGGTCATAATTCTTTTTACTTGTATATACTTAGGGGAAGAATTATTTTTTTAGCAAATTAGCATTCAAAGAAATTTCTTAATTATATATATATATATATATATTAATGCTTAAAAGTTGGGATAAAAGTTCAATTTGCACCTTTGTTATAATTATACCCAATATATATTTGTCATCATAAAAAAGGGGGAGATTATTAATATTATTAATCTCATGACCTATTCTAGAGATTTTGATGATAATAAATATATGCTTAGATGTTCTAATTTATATGCTAAGTATTTTAGGTGTAATAATTTGATGAATGTTCATGATAATTACTTATATGGGATTTACAATGCACAACTCAAGTTTAATTAAAATTTGACCTGAAAAAACTCAAGATGGACCAAATTGATAGCTTAAAGATTTTTATATTAACATAAGAGTATGTTAGAGGTCCAATAATATTTACTTGCATGGTTTAATTTGTTCATAATTTAAATATCAATTTAAATTATTTATATATTGTTAATTGAGGATAATACGGTTGATTCATAAATCTATAAGATTTTTTTATTAAATAAATTTTATATGCCTCATAGATTATGTAAATGTTATCAAATATGAAAAGATAATTAATCAGAAAAATTAAATGTAATAAGCTTATGTGATAAAAATTTTATTATGTATTCATTTTGAGTTGAACTTGTTTCATATAAATTTATTGATATATAATTAATTTTATCCAAATTACATTGTATAATTGAATTAGTATTTAATATATCTTTAAATATATTAAAATATGCATAATTGATTATTTTGCTGTATATCATATTATCTTGATAAAAACATGGCCTAACTTTGGTTTCATTGGATTCCTTGGATTCTATAGATAAAATTCGATAGGTTACATGATCTACTTTAGAGCTAAATTGAATTTATAATAAATTTCTAAAAAATATCAGATTTTAATATTATATGCTGGGTAGCCATTTTTGACTTATTTTGGATGTATATGAAAACTTTTTGACTTTTTTATGTGACTAGCCATTTGAAACTTATATTTATTTAATATAAATAAATTCTTTATCAAATATAATATTATTAGTTGTTAGATTATAAGTTTTCTTCAAATTTGACTTTACTTACCCTTTTCCTTTAAATACCTTTATTTCTCTTCTTGTGAGGTATGTTCAAAAAAGAAAACTCCAACAATCATTTCATTCATCTTTCCTTCTTTACATGCTAAATCTTGAGAGGAGAAACTTTGATCCTCATTTCAAGAGCTCTTTTCATTTACAAGAACAAATTCTTGGTTAAAAAGCTTCAACGCACTAAATAGTGTAACATCTCTTGGAGTTCTTAAGTTTGCTTTCTTTTTATAAATATTTAATTGTTGTTCTTTTAGCTTTCACCATATATTTTTCTTAAAAATATTTATTATTTGGTGAAATTCTAGTTGAGAATGTTATATTAAGTTTCTAATGTTAAATCTTTTAAACCCATAAAGATAGCAAAGCAAGTATTTTTTATTTCTTTTGTGGCATAGATTTACATTTCAAATCTAATTCATTTTAAAAGTATTATACGATTTAGGAGTTATAGTTTAAAGCAGCATGAAAAATATTTTTATTTAAAATATTATTCATATTTTTATCAAAATATTAATTTATCTTAAAGTGAGCAAATTTTATATTATATTTGCAAGTAGTGAGGTGATTAAAATTAAATTAAAAGATCACCTCAAATATTTTGGTCATTTTATTGTAAGATAATTTGAGCTTTTATTATTTACATTAAATTATATTTTTCTTTTTCTTGATCTAAGTCATTTAGCTTAGTGAAGTTTAAATTGTAATTAGATTGTATTGTACTCGCCCGTGTAGGAGAGTACTTAGGTTGTAAATAACTTTTTTGATTTAAGAAGTGAGGTTTGCAAGACAAACCCAGGATTAATAGATTCTAGCCCAAGAGTTGGTGAGCATGGACATAGGCCGGATTGGAATCTGAGATGAACCACATAAAAATATTATGCTTGTTATTTTCTTTTCTTCCATTTATTTTTCTTTATCATTTTCATAAAAATTTATGTGATTATTATTCTTTGCCAAATAGCATTAAAATTATTTTAATTACCTTCTTTCAATAAAAATTTTAAAACCCAATTCACCTCCCCCCTCTTGGGGTGCCATAATCATCCAACACATATAGCAAAGGTAGACATAAAATTACATCATATAGCCACTAAAAATTAATTAGCAAACATTTTTACCAAACCTCTCAATTATGACACATTCAACACAATAGAACTAGACTACGTGTCATTGATATTCATGCATAGAAATTGGGGTAGAGGTCAGTTAATGTGAGCTCGTTTGCTTGCTTTATTTTTGCAACATGTTCGTGTGCATGTTTATTTATGTTCATGTTTTATGTTTTATTTTTATCAAATTTGTTTATCTCGGTTGTGAATGGTAATTATTTGTGTTTATTCTTAGTTTGTAGAATTTTCTCTTATCATTACACAAAACCATAAAATTTGTTCTTATTGTATTGTATGATACACACATTATATTGTACAATACATGTAGGATTCGATCGTTGGCCCCAATTATTATAATATTAACTATTTTAGATAATTCATTATTACTGATCATACTATATGAATTACTCATCGTACTAATACAATGACTCCTCGGGATGATAAATTTTACACCTATCGTACTACACGATATTTGGCATACTTTATGATCTAACCATAGACTATACGTTTTGATGAGATGTTTTGGATGAATTTGATCGTAATGTATGATAGGCCTAATCTAGAAAAAGAAGGGGAAAATAGCCATTTTATTCACACCTCAAGTGTCTAACATCCTTCTCCTCTTTAAGTTCTATTTCCTCACTAATATTTCTATAGCTCCATCAAAGAGTGGTCATGCAGAACTCCACCGAAGGGTGGACCCCCGATTCTAATGTGAGAATGACAAAGATGCCTATGTCCTATATAGAGGAGTTTCCATTATTTATTCAAAAATTCTCAATTAAGAAATTTTCTTCTATCAGGTACTTAAACTATTCGCTAGCCTCACCAAGTTGTTGTTAGAGTTTTTCTCAAATTTTCTCAAATCCCAAGTTTGTTAACTCCAGGTCGTTATCACCCTAGATGATCCTCATCAACTTCTTCACCTTTCTAATACTGGTCCTCCATATTTTATTTTTGGATCTTTAGATTACAACTGGACCTAAGTTAACACTCTTATTAGGAACTCCCCTTTACCTCAGCACTAACCCTTAGTGAGTACCCTAATCCTTAATGCTCAAGTCATTCAACATGTTTTTTAAAACAACATCATTCCTAAAGCTCGTGACCGAGTCAATATCACTCCACTTTTATCCCTACTTAACTACTATTGCATGTCCAACACCCAATTTAATGCATGTGACTTAATCTTTCGATATATAAAAAATCTCACCTCTATTAGGAATCCATGAGCCCAATGAAAGCAAAACCTAGCCTTAGGATATATCATTGGATACATCCTAGAAACCAGATATAATCTGACCTATTCTGTATAGCATGACCTTCTTCTCATATTCTTCACTAATCACTCCTTCCACATCATCTATAGTGAGTGCCATAGAGCACCAACATACATTTTTAAGTTAGAAGAAGAAGAAGAAGAAGTGGGGGAGCACCACCACAACTTGCACCTCATCTGGAATACAAGTACTTATAAGATGCTTGGATAGAGCATTTCATTTGACTCAAGCTAAAAATCAATTCACATATAGAGCAGTCAACTAGGCACTAGGAGCAGTTCCACTAGCAATACCAGGAGGATCACCAGTGGTTCAATGATTAGTTTTTTGCAATCCACCATTACTTCTAGCTACCACCACCACACTTGATCAGGGACCATCCTATGAGTAGTTATGCTTTGTGTTTTGTGCTTTGATTATTTGTTGTAGTTTCTTATATATATATATATATATATATATATATATTTGTGTTGTAGTGTTTGGTTGTTTTAGTATCCAGTTATAGCTCTCCTTTTTGGTGATGTCAAAAAATAATAAAAAGGAGGTTTCTCCCAATTTTTTTAAAATATCACTTAGTAAAGGGGAGAACTTAGGAGAAAAATAAAATGAACTTGTAATTCAACTAGTAATATTTTTTATCATATAAAAAGGAGAGATTAATGCAGTCCAAGAGCCTGAGATTATGTTTTAATGATTATAAATATTATTAGAGTTTACTTAGTTTCTCCTACTTATTATTATTATATATCTTTTTTAGGTGTAATAACATTTCAGGTATAACAACTAAGTACTACCAAAGGATTAAAGCTCAAGATTAGGTAGCATAAAATTGAATTTTGCAAGAGTCTATATTTTTATCATTCTTGAGTTAATATATTATAAAAGGTGTATGTTAGCTTAGTAGCTGTGCACACGCACATAGGGGCAGTGTAAAAGAAATATTTTAATTTTTTTTATTAATCATATTGTATGATCTGTTAAAACAAAAATTAATTAAAATATATTTTAATAAAAATTAATTTATAATTTAACTAATCATACAGTACAAACACCACATCATATTGGACAATCAACTTTAATCAGAAACCCCACCGCCGAATCTAACTTACCTTAAATAGGCAAATCTGAATTTAAAAATTTGAACTATTCGTACTGTACGAATCATTCATACTGTACAATGTTTTAAATAATTATCTAATTAGATCATTTAATTAAGCAATCAAATTCTAATTGAATATAAATCATACTATATGATACATATATTGTACTATATTAGTTGCCCGTGAAGTCTCTAGACGAAGGTTGGTTCATCCAGTATAATCCAAAAATTGTATTATCCAAATCACCTGAGAGCATTCTAAACTAGAGGTGTCAAAGAGGGTATTCAGGTTAGGTTTGGGTCAAACCCAAAATTGACCATGGTCCAATTCAATTAACCCAAACCCGACCCAATTTTTTAAACAGGTCAAAATTTTTTACCTTGACCCAATATATCGAGTTATCGAGTTGACTCGACTCAACCCACTAACCTAGAATATAATAGCAGTTCTGACATGGATGTGAATGTAAAGGGATGCAGATACAAGTACAAAAGGGAAACGCATGTGAGAGCAGTCATGGCCTGCACAAACGTGGGAGCAGAATAGGGTATAGTCGTAAGAGCAGGCATGGTAATGTGGTTGAGGGTCCTGGTCGTGGGAGCAGACACGGTGGGGGTGTCATGGAGGGAACATTGTGGGCATTTACGAGTGTGGGAGAATAAGAGATCAAGTCACAAGTGCAGGATTCAGGTTACGAGTGCAGGATCTAAGTGAATTTGGGTCACCTTTGAGTTTTTGGGTTAACCTGAACCTGACCCAATTTAAAAATAGGTCAGAATCTTGAAGTTGAACTTGACCCGTGTGGCAAACGGGTTGACCCAAACTCAATTTTTTTTTGTTCTGTTCTTGGTTAGGTTTTGGATTAGTCAAATATTGACAACCATACTCTGGATGATTTTTATTTATCGTGTATGATCCAACTTTGAATTGAACTAATCATATTGTACTACTATTCATTCATATAGTGCAATCAGTTAACCAACCTTAATTGATCGTTCTATAGATTATTCATCATACAACACTACAAAAGAAGAATTGAACTAATTGTATTGTATAAATAATGATGATAAATTAAAAATTAGGTTATTTTTAAGCCTATCATTTAACCATCTCTTATTCTGTTTGAGAGTCTTTAGCAATCAAGTGGATTAAGACTTTTGTGAGAAAGAGTTTATAAAGAGAGCTTATGATAAGGGTGAGAAAGGTGTTGTTGAGAGAGAGGGAGAATAGCCGTGTGAGATTAAGGGATTGTGAGAGAGAGTATATATACGGTTGCTTCAGTGACATCCATCTTGTTCCTGCATGAGTCAAGGCTTTACTTGAGGGAAACTTCAGGAAGAACCTCTTGGAGTCAAAGGGCCATTGACAACTGTGCCACACTGTTGGTGAAAGGGATTCAACTACTCCGTCGTATCATTGGTGAAAGGGATTCGGGTACTCCATCGCATCGTTGGTGAAAGGGATTCAGCTACTCCGCTGTACCAGATTAGTGGAAGAGATTCTCTTAAGGGCTTCTCCACCTTACTGTGGGAGCCAAAGGAGAGTCATTAAGAATTTAGTATAACACCCAGAGAGGAGGACTCTGAGGAGTGAACATAGGTCAATGTTAACCGAACTATTATAGATCTCTTGTGTGTTTGTTCTTATTTTTTAGTTATTTATTTTTTTGCATTTTGTTTTCTTGCACGTTTACCTTTTTTGTAAATATGAGCTAAGAATGTTGAGATTATTTTGGATTTAATTTTTGTTAGCAAAGAAAAAAAATTTGAAAAATAAAAAGGGAAAAATATTTTGCTATGTACTTCTACAAAATTAAAATTTAAAAATTAGTATTTGGTTTTTCCTATTGTTAGCTTCAACATTACAAGATCTAATTTTTAAACTTAAATTGTGAATTTGGTTCAAGTTTTTCAAAAAGGAATTAAAAAAAAATTAAAACAACAGTTCACCCCCCTCTTGGTGTGTTCTTTCAGTTCAAGCTGCTTAACAACTACAAATTGAACTTTTATTTGTCACTTAATGGAGACTTGCAAGAAAATTTGATACTAATAAAAATAAAGTCTTTTGGAATAATGAATGCAAACAACATAGTATTCCTAATGAGACTCTTGATGTGGATCAAATCATATATATCCCTAGATCTTTGTTAATCTTATACAGATGAAAAGGGAGATTTATAGCCTTTCTACAATTATATTATCTCCATAGAACCTAGAAGGTTTAACATCCTATGTCTAAATATGCTAACATTCCATTCAATACTCTTATGCACTCCAATATTCCTCCGTCAGGGTAATACATCACACTATATATTAATTACATACATGATAATTGTATGCATTAAATTAAGAATGAAAGATATTTAAAAAATTTATAAAATAATTTAAAGCACAAGAGCCAACGATAGTACTTGCTATATGTTTATATCATTAGCCCAAAACGCATAGACATAGCCAAACATGAATAACACAAAAAGAAAATTCATGTTCATTTCATTCAAATAAAAAAAGATACATGATAATTAGTAAGATAAATGTCACCCAGAAAGATGAATTAATATTCTCCACATTCCTTCCTCTAATAATAAAATTGCTTACGCAGTACAAGCTAAGATATCCTATTGAACGTTTATTGCTCTTCTCTAGCCTCACTTAGACTTTACTCTAGGGAGGACTGAAGGAAGACACTCAAAAGTATAAGACTCCACTAAAAATGACAGAACTCCTAACAAAAGAATTGAAAAACTATTTATACAAGTATAAAAAGGGACTCAGGCACCACGATGCTCAACATGGTTACGCCATAGTGGTATAAAATGAACTAGCACCTTGGCGTTGTAATGCTTACTCCGTTGCAGCGCTGGGCTAACCAAGCATGGTGACTAATTTAACCAGTATGACTTTAGATTCATTCAATGCAGCTCTTCATTTTGACAAATACTCCATTGCGGCGCTGCAAAAGTTGAGAACTATGGCACTTGAAAATATATTTTGGCTCTATGGAATTTTGATGATTGGTGTTCCGACACTCATTTTCCTGAGACTCCAATATTTTGGTGCTAATATTTGGCACAACAGTGCTGTCAGGCCCTGTGATGCTAACCTTGGCTTCTTTGGGACGTTGATTTTTCTTAAATTCCAGGGAAGCTGGTGCTGTAATGTGAAAATAGGCGTTAGGGCATTATAGATGGCCATATTATGGTGATGTATCTATGGGCACTGTGGCGTTCATTCAATAATTGTAAATTTTTGCCTTCTCATATACATTTCTTATAAAAATATAACTAAAATAATATATTTTGAATGAATTTAAATATAATAAATAATACATAATTTAAGCTTAACAATACTCAGATAAATAATCTCGGATAAGTCAAATATCCTTGGTAGATTTCTTCCAACCTCCATTGCACCGATTAACATCATTGATCAACGCTATGAAAAATGATCTCTAATAGGTTAAACATCATAAGTGGATTTATCTAGATCAGTTAATGCCATTAAGCAATGAATTGATAAATATTAAACATCTTTAATGGATTTCTCTTGACCTCTTCAACACGATACTTTGAAGTATCTCTCTTCAACCCCTGGTTTAAATAAAGATTAGAGCCTCATCATTATTAGGCCTCCACTCAATTAGCACCATTAGTGTGCTACTAGTCTGCAACCATAGTGCACCAACCAGACCCTTTTTGTTGGGTTGTCAACTACCATCCCCTGTTAGCATGGATGCTCACTACCTTCAATAAAATGAATCTCTACCACTGTCATAATCGTCCCTTCACCTGATGACCAATATTGGTCATTTTCCTCTTAACCATTGTTGTCAGCCCTTCACCTCTTGATGACCATCATCGAATCCTTGCTCAACTACTACCAGTGACACACCCTTTAACTGCCACTATCAATATACGCCCATGTTAATTCTGCATAAGAGGACCAGACTTTGATAGCAGCCAATCATATTAAAATCTTATTGGATAATTTTTTTATCCTTTTATAGAGGATAACTGGAGCCTATATAAGAGGACTAAGCCTTGACCACTATTAACAATATTTAACTCTTATTGGGTAGTTTTTCCCCCTTTTATGGGGAAGAATTGGAGCCTGTGTAAGATGGTCTGGCCTTGATCATACCAACGGTATTCAACTCTTTTCGAATAAGTTTTCCTTCGTCTATGGGAGAAAACTAAAGCCTGTATAAGAGGGTCGGGCCTTGATCACCACCAAAGATATTCAACTCTTGATGGATAGTTTTTCCTTTTTTATATGGGAGAGAACTAAAGACTATGTAATAGGGTCGGGCTATTATTTTTCCTTTATTAATTTAAAAAGAAATAAATTAATTAAAACTTTTGCTACCTCATTGAGGCGGCACTATTACCACCTGAGAAAAGGAGGCTAAAAAAATTTTGTGGGAGCATTATACGTGTGCCCCATATACACATGTTAGACGCACATGCCAGGCCTACACAGGCACTCACCAATGTGTGGGGCAGTCAGCCAACCAATCGGGCACTTCAGCCTCCAAATTACATCCGGATAAGATTTTTGGCCTAGACAATCTGATTTCAACATTTTTTAGGTCCCTATAATCATTTTTTGAACATTCAGACTCAATTTTAGCGCTTTTGGAGTCTAACAGAGCATCTGCAATTAATTTTGAGCTTTTTAAAATTTTAGAGAAATTTTTTTTAACATTTCTTATTCCAATCAATGCCCTTACTTCAAGAAATATTAAAAGTATAATCAAAGATATTTTACTTGGTTTGTAACCCTGAGGGGAGGTCCACATTGATGTCCAGGTGTAAGGTGACTTTGTGAAAGGCTCAGACACATATTTTAGGACTCTGTAAGTTTTGATATTGAAAAATAAGGGGGTAATTGATATGTCATAAAAACTCACCTTTATATGGTGTGAATCTTGATGCATATCTAAATTAGAAACCTCCAAAATTAAATTTGGGACAATCCAAACTTTGATTTTAATAAACTTATAAGCAAATTCAATGTCTCGATGAGTCAAACCTAACAACACCAAAATCGGTCCAATCCAAGCCCAAATAGGCTCAAGTTAAGGGATTAAAGAATATTCAGAGTTCCAAAGCATTAAATAGTTGACCAATTAATATCCAAATATGATATGCTTATAGTCAAATCGAGTAGCTTAATGTGAAAAATTCAACTAGCCTAAAATCACTTAATATAGATGTCATTAAGGCATTTAAATGCTGAATAAATGCCTCATGATTGAGGGAATCAGTATGGGCCATCTAATGATGCAATTTGAATCTACCCTCGATCTTCTCCATATTTACGAGGAATGCTACTCTCAAAATTTTTAAATAGACCCCCTCTTCGTGAAAGTCCGAATAGGTTATTAGACCTAATGCTTACGTCCCTAGGCTAACCAAGAGGGAGGGTGAATTGGTCCTTTTAAAATTTCTCTTGGAATTTTGGAAAACTTAGATTTAAAAACTTATGCAAATCGTACTGTACGATTTACCTTCGTACAGTACGAACAGAGTAAATTTTTAAGGCTTTTTCAATCTCAGAAATTCAACCACATAAAAATAAAATGCATAAAAATAACAGTGCAGAAAAATAAAAAGTATAGAAAACACCAGAATTTATAGTGGTTCGGTCAAACACGACCTACATCCACTCCTTATAAACTCCTTCTCTAAGTATTGCACTAAACTCAAGTGACTCTCCTTTTGCCCCCACAGCAAGGCGGAGAAGTCTTTACAAACTCTCTTCCACCAACCCGGTGCGGCAGAGAATCATCTCCTTTTTCACTCTCCAAGTGACGGCAGAGAACCAATCATCCTTTCTCACCCTCCTGGTGACGGCAGAGAACCAGTCATCATTTCTCACCCTCCTGGAGACAGCAGAGAACCAGTCATCCTTTCTCACCCTCCTGGTGATGGCAGAGAACTAGTCATCCTTTCTCACCCTCTTATTGATGGCAGAGAACAAGACCTTCTTCAAAGTTCTTCTCTCAAGAGTCTTCAAAGAGATAGGGAAGTGACTTAAAGTATAAAATAATGAAATCCTCACTCTTGGATAACCTTGTGAATCCCCTCACAATTTTCACTCCAAGGATCTCACTCAATTCACACCCAAACACTCTCCCTTATCACTCTCCCTTCCTCTCTCAAGAAAAATTCTTAGAAGAAGCCTCCTACAAGTCATTTTAAAGATTCTTATATACTAAAGGCAAGAAAAACCGTCCACAAACTGAATCTTTCAAGTTTCACGCATCCCGATCGTCCCGTACGATCGATCTTCGTACTGCACGAATAGTTCAAATCATTGAACGATTTGTTCCGTACGATCCCATACAAATCAAAGTCAGAGCTGTTCGTACCTCAAATCCTCCTGTACGAATTATATTTCATACTGTATGAATAGTTCAAAAATTGAACAATTCATCCCGTATGAATTAGTACGAACCCAATTCAGAGCCCTTCGTTTAACAAAATATCATGTACGAAATAAATTTTGTACTGTACGAATAGTTCAAAAAATGAATAATTCATCCCGTACGAACCAGTACAAACCCAATTCAGAGCCCTTCGTACAACAAAATATCGTGTACGAAATAAATTTTGTACTGTATGAATAGTTCAACAAATGAATAATTCATCCCGTACGAACCAGTATGAAACCGATTCGGAGCCCTTCATACAACAAAATATCGTGTATGAAATATTCTTCGTACCGTATGAATAGTTCAAAAATGAACGATTCATCCCGTACGATCCTGTACGAACCCAATTTCGAGCATTTCGTACCTCAAAATCTCATGTACAAACTACATTTCGTATTATATGAAATGAACTTAGAAAAATTTTCAAGACAAATAAGTTCATTAATGGGATAAATATACAGATCGTCACGTACAATTGTATATCGTACTGTACGAATAATTTAAAAAATTAAGCTTTTCACTCCCCCATTATGTGTGTGTGCACAGTTATCCAACATACAATCACACTCTCTCAGACTAAAGAAAATAAAAAATACAGACTTCACTTACAATAAACATTAACACATGAACTTGAAGTCTTCAGAAATCTGGAGTTTGAGTATCCTGAAAAATATGTTAGTGCACACAAAAAAAGAAACTCCAATATATGTTAGGAGTGAAATAAAATAAATAAAAAACTTTTGTAATCATCAAAAATAATTTGTATCTGAATTTTCTTGAACGAACGGATTTACACAAATCATAATAATCTCCCCCTTTTTTATGATGACAAAATATTTATTTATTTAATTTCACCATTAAGTTCACATGTCTCCTAAACTTCCACCAAATGTACACTCCCCCTAAGTAAATGATCTCCTACGCTCCCTCTAAAGCCTAAGCTCCCCCTAAAGAAATTACCTATCCTAAACAAGGGATAAAAGGATAACATACTGAATAAGCGAATGAAAGGGTAAGAAGAACATGCAACACACAAGCACTAAAAATACTACACACAAGCAAAGTATATACATACACAAGCAACTAAAAACTTAAATGCAACAAGTTAAAATAAAGTCAAGCAAACAAAGTCAAACAATAAAACTCTCCCCCTTTTGACAACAACAAAAAGGGACACTCAAATTAGTTGAGAAGTGGAATAATATTAAATGAAATTTAACTACAATATTCAAATCAAATGCAAAAAGTAAAGACTCAAAAGTGCTAGATTGCATATTACAATAAGGAGAAGAAAAGTTGATCTAAAGTAGTAATATATTACACAGATTAGTAACCTCAACTTTTACACAAAAGATGAAATAACATTACCAAATTTTTAAGTTAAAAGTGACAATCATTGATTAGTGAACTTGGAGCAAATGCTAAAGAAAAGAAAAATTGGCGACATTGCGCATCTTTTCAAAGTGTAGGCTAATTTTGTGCCTCTTTCTAGATTTGGCGACATTGCACATCTTTTATTGAATGGCACACTTTGTTTGTCTTTTTAGATTTGGCGACATTGCGCATCTTTTATTGTATGGCATATTTTGTGCATCTTTTTAAGCTTTGGTTTGTTTGTTTTCATTTGATAAGATTCTTTCCAACGACACTATCTCTTGGTCACAAATACAATAATGAACACTTTGATATAGAATGTAAGAGTAATATTAAGACATCAAATATACATCAATTTAGACTAAATAATACATGTCTGAATAAGATAGAGTAAGATCTTCTAATCCACACCAAATCATAACGAAATCTAAATATTTTGAGAGAATTTAATGTTATGCACAGAATTTTTTATTGTAATATAAACTCAATTAATATTTTAGAACTTTAATCAACTACAGTCGAGTATTTTAAGATTAGAAAGTTTCCAGTCAATAACATAAAATAATATGCACAGAAACACTGAACATTTCATTTCTAAGCAGTTCCAAAACATACATTATAGCAAGCTTTACTTTGGAGCACATATCATAAGATAAACTTGCTATCACTCTCAATACAATAATCATAAAAATAAACATCAATAAGATAAATCATCAAACAAGCCAAACAACAAAGAAGAATAATAAAGATAACCACAATCATATCCAAGCCAAGCCAATACAAAGCATACTAGAAATTTGAAGGACCTTGATTCGGAGGAGGTGGTGGAGCGCTGAACAGAGAAAAATAGCTATTAAGTGTGGCAATATTCATATTCACTGACTCAAACTAGTCCTTTATCCACACCCTATCCTCTTTGTACTGATCATCCTGCTGCTTTAGGTGTGCCTCCACATGATCAAATCTTTGATCCATCCTATTAAATTGCTGGACCATATCCTGGTAAAAGTCTTGTTTGGGTCCAGGTGCAGGTGTAGGAGCAGGAGCAGGTTCATCATCAGAACTAATTACATTTTCATCTCTCCCAAAAAGTGCTCTAAAAGAGGCATCAGTGAAATAGAGTGGGAGTTCTGAGGGTCCGTCAGGATGGATTATATTGTACTTCTTCTCAAGAATAAAATAAATTACATGACCAAGAGCAATATTCTTCTTCCTATTTACACTGGGATGGCCAATATCAGTAAGGTAAAAGATGTAGTCCAAAAGCAGTTGGGCTTCATCGATAGGTTGGCCAGACATGATCAGGTAAGTGACACAAGAGAGAAGAGGGGTCATGTTTACTCTATCTCCAGCCTTAAGAATGATGGAGCTTCTAAGAACATGTTGAACTATTCGGGCATTTTGGTTTAAGGTGTCGACTCGAGGAATATGAGTTGGTTATCTTACACCTCTAATGACCTGATTGACTTCAAACCAGTCATAGTTAGATTGAGTAGTTAAAGTATTTGCTCGTATGCCCATAGTTCTCAAATGAAAATATGCTCATAAATCCTCCTTGGTAATTTCCACTCTTTGTTTCAAGGCATAAGATGAGACCCTAGTGTGATCCTGACTAAAAGTCATGTTGGCTAAAAATACATAAAAAAGGTCTTTATTGTACGAGTAGATAAGAGTGAGAAGGAAAGAAAATTGAGTAGCATCGAATAAAGGCATTACTGCAAAGTGGAGGTTTTCCTGCAGTAGAATGTGAAAAGGAGTGATTTTTGATGCAGCATACCTATAGTATACCTCTTCATTTTGTCCACTCAAGAAATTATCATCCCAGTCCCTCCTAGAAGAAGTCCCTCTAGATTGACGCACTCTTTTTCCACTTCCTGACATCTCTATACTATGCTCTAAAGGGTTTGAAGTGAAGGTGAAATGAAAGAAAACGACCCTCCTTTTTATAGAAAATCAATTCAATCGTACTGTACGAAACTATTTCGTACAAGACGAAATTTATTTCATCCAGGATGAACAAAAGCAGTCAAAATAAAATGGTTTTTCATAAACTGCTCATCCCGAGGCATCCTTTTGTACAGGATTTTTGACTTCCCGATCGTACAGATGATGATGTTTTTGTCCGGGATGATCAGGATATTAAACGATAGTTCAGCGACGGTTAAGTTCATTCTTATCCAAATTGACACATGGATTGTACAGACAAAAATGTGTTCGTCCAGGATGATCAACACTAATAACAGACGATTGACACTAATAACTGACACAAATCATGGATTCTCCCCATTCATACAAATAAAACTCCTACAATCGTATAGTATGATGACGTCATCATATGGTACAAATAGATATAGAAAATTATGTTTCGTCTCTCTCCAACTCTACAGGTTTTCAGCACCCAATTAAAAACCAACATAAGATAAGGTGAATATATATATATATATATATATATATATAAATTTAAGGAAGATATACAACATAACAACAAAAACATAATAGACTACAAATAAACTAATGAACGCTTACAAAACAAAACTTGTCAAATTTTTTTTAATCAAGTATTAAGATCAATTACACCTAGCCTTGTCCTTAAAATGCTAAAAGTGTCAAAAGCTAAGGGTTTTGTAAAAATATCTGCAAGTTGATCTTTAATAGCGACATGATGTAGTTCAATTTCCCCTTTTGCTACATGATCTCGTATGAAATGATGCCTTATATCAATGTGCTTTGTTCTAGAATGTTGAATGGGATTTTTAGAAATGCAAATAGTACTGGTGTTATCACAAAAGATTGGAATGGTATCAATAGAAAATCCTAAGTCAACCATTTATTGTTTCAACCAAAGCACCTGTGCAACACAACTCCCTAAGGCAATATATTCTGCTTCAGCTATAGAAAGTGCTACTTAATTTTATTTCCTACTCGACCAAGATACTAAAGAATTTCCAATGAATTGACAAGTCCCAGAAGTACTCTTCCTATCAACTCTACAGCTTGCAAAATCAGAATCTGAGTATCCAATGATTTCAAAAGAAGAACTATTCTTAGGATATCAAATCCCTAAATTTTGAGTTCCCAGAAGATATCTTAAAATTCTTTTCATTGTTGTCAAATGTGATTCCTTTGGATCAGCTTGAAATCTAGTACATAAGCAAACACTAAATATGATGTCAGGTCTGCTAGCAGTCAAGTAAAGTAATTATCCAATTATTCCTCTAAACTTCTTTTGATCAATAGATTTTCCCTTAGGATCCTTATCTAATAAAACTGAGTAACTCATGGGTGTAGTACAGGTTTAGCATTATCCATTTCATACTTTTTGAGAATATCCTTAACATACTTAGATTGACATAAAAAAGTTCCTTCCTCATTTAGCTTTATGCTAAAATCAAGAAAATAACTCAAGTCGCCCATTAAACTCATCTCAAATTCACTACTCATTATTTTTGAAAATTCATCACAAAGACTTTTATCAGTTGATCCAAAAATGATGTCATCAACATATATTTGTACAATGAGTATTTCATTTCTAACTCTTTTCAAAAATAGAGTGGTGTCCACACTTCCTTTGACAAATGATCCTTTTAATAGGAAAATGCTTAACATCTCATACCATGCTCGAGGTGCCTATTTTAGTCCATACAATGACGTTTTTAATTTAAAAACATTATTAGGGAATTTAGAATTTTTAAAACCTGAAGGTTGCTCAACATAAACATCCTCTTCTATAACCCCATTCAAAAAGGCACTTTTAACATCCATTTGATATAATTTGAAATCTTTAAAACACGCAAAGGCTAACAACACTCTAATTGCTTCAAGTCTTGCTATAGGGGCAAATGCTTCTTCAAAATCAATACCTTCTATTTGATTATACCCCTTAGCTACCAATCTAGCCTTATTCCTTATCACAACTCCTGAATCATTCATTTTATTTTTGAACACCCACTTAGTCCCAACTACACTTTGATCATTTGGCCTATCAATTAGCTCCCAAACATTATTTTTTTTAAATTGATTCAATTCTTTTTGCATGGCTAAAATCCAAAATTTATCCATAATTGCTTGATCAATATTAGTGGGTTCAATCATTGAAATAAATGCTGAATGATTTACCTCTTTCCTCAAACCATACCTAGTGCTAACTCCTTCACTTGGGTCTCCTAAAATCAACTCTTTAGGATGACTCTTGAGATAATTCAAATCTCTAGGCAAAGGGTTCACTTCTTCCTTTTCAACCCTTTCTTTAACTTTTTGATTTTCAAGTTTTTAGGTTGAGTCAACAATTTCATCTTCCTCCAACCTAGACCCCTCACCATTATCAGACTCATCAAAAACAACATGAGTTGTCTCCTCAACTACCAAAGTCCTTCTATTGAAAACTCTATAGAATTTTCCAACACTTGAATATCCAAGAAAAATTCATTCATCAAATTTCGGATCAAATTTTCCTAAGATAGTTTTTCCATTGTTGTGTATGAACACTTTACATCCAAAAATATGTAGGTGTGAGAGGTTGGGAATCCTACCTTTAAAAAGTTCATAGGGTGTCCTATTTAATTTTGATCTAATGTTCACCCCATTCAACACATAACATGCGGTGCTAACTGCTTCAAACTAAAAGTATCTTGGAAGTGAATATTCTGCCAACATAGCTCTAGCAGTTTCAACCAATGTCCTATTCTTTCTCTCAACTACTCCATTCTATTGAGGTGTCCTAGAAGCTGAGAAGTTATGGTCTATCCCATGAGATTTGCAAAAATCATCAAACAACTCATTTTCAAATTCTCCCCCATGATCACTTTGGATTGTTATAATTTCTAGACCTAGTTTTCTCTGAATCCAAGTAGCAAAATCTCTAAACTCCTCGAATAATTTACTTTTATGATATAAAAATCTAATCCATGTGAATCTTGAATAATCATCCACTAATACATACCCATATCTCTTTCCTACTAGACTTAAGGTACTAACAGGTCCAAATAGATCTATGTGTAGGATTTCTAAGGGCTTGCTAGTTCTAACCTCCTTGATTGAATTAAAAGAGGATCTGACTTGTTTTCCTAATTGACATGCATCACACAAGTGGTCTTTTGTAAAGTCAAGTTTGGGTACACCTCGGACTAACTCTTTTTGGGTGATTTTTCTAAGATTTCTCATGCTAGAGTGACAAAGCCTTCTATGTCATAACCAAGATTCATCTGATACAGTTTTCAAACACAAAGCAGTAGAAGGTTTTATAGCATTCAAATCTAGCATGTAAACATTATTTATTCTATCACCATTCAATACAACAAGTCCATTCTGACTGATAACATAACTAGTTGGCAAAAATTTGATATGATAACCTTTGTCACAATTGACTTATGCTCAACAAATTGTATTTTAAACCATTAACTAACAGAATATTTTCAATCACAAAGTTCTTTGAGTTTCCAATCATACCTGTACCTACCACTCTCTTGGTAGTATTATCTCCAAGTATAACCTTGCCTCCATTCCTGGCTTTCAGTGTTATAAATTCTTTTGCATCTCCAGTCATATGCTTAGAGAAACCGCTGTCCAGGTACCAAATGCTCTCACGAGGTCTTATGTGAGAGCGTTCCTACAAAATTATTAAACCTTAGTCTTAGGAACCCAAACAAGTTTGGGTTCTCCTCTTGGCAATTTAAAAATAGATGCATGTGTGATATGCTGTGATTTATGCATCTTATGTATCCATACTATATGTGTTCTATGATGAATAGTACAGGTGTGTGAAATATGTCCTAACATATCACAAGCAAAATACTTTATTTCAGGAAAAGGATTTACCAATCTATTTGTCCTAAAAAGTTTCTTCTTAGACTTTAAATCAGTGGTCTTGTAGTAGGATTCATGAAAATCTTCAAGTTTGGGTGGATTCCTATTATCTTTAAGTGCTTTTAACTGAACTTCAAGATAAGCATTAGCACTTTCAAGAATCGAATTATCAATCTTCAAATTATGCTCTCTAGTATCCAATTCATCCATATAAGATTTAAAATCATTTTCAAGTTTAGTGTGAGATGATTTTAAAAGATTATGTTGTTTGTTTAAAATATCAAACTCATCCAACAAAGTCATGTGGTTGCTATCAATCAATGCATGATCTTTCCTAAAGATCTCATATTCTTTCTGCAGCTCTAAATTTCTGCAGCTCTAAATAATCCAAATTTAACTTAGCATGCAGTTTTTTTAGTTTCCTATATGCTAAATGTATACATTCAGAAACTTCAAACAATTCATCATAATTTAAGTCACATACCTCTTCTTGATCTGATTGATCAAGATTGTCAGCCATCAAGCACAAATTTGTGACTTCCTCTTCTGGTGCAGTTTCTGAGGAATCTGAAGCTGAGTCCGCCCAAAATGCTCTCTGAAGTCTTTTTTTGCCCCTTCTTTCCTTTGGTTTCTCTTCGGCCTTCTCCTTGCTAGGATTTCCCTTGAGATTGGGGCAATCAGTCTTTATATGACCTGGCTTCCTGCATTCATAGCAAATAACATCATTAGAATCCTTTGCATTTCTTTGGAACTTACCCTTGTTCCATTGTTGGCGTCTTCTCTGCTTCCTCTTTAGGAAACTCCTAAATTGCCTTATCATCAAGGTAATGTCCTCTTCATCCTCACGTAGTGACTGATCACTATCTGAATCATCCACCTTCAAAGCTATATTCTTCTCCTTCTGCTTGTCTCCTGCATCAATCTGTCTTTGAGTCACAGATTGCTCGTAAGAAATTAGTGATCCAAGAAGATTGTCAATTGAATAGACATTTAAATCTTTTGATTCAGTTATAGCAGTAATCTTTGCATCATAAGAAGTAGGTAAGCAACGAAGTATCTTATTTACTTTTTCTACATTCATTAATTCCCTACCTAAGGCATACAATGAAGTAGCAATATATGTAAAGCGTGTATACATGTCAGTGATTGATTCATTCGGTTTCATGCGAAATAGTTCATAGTCGTGCAAAAGAATATTCAACCTAGTTTGCTTCACTTCATTTGTACCTTCATAAGTAATGCAAAGCCTATCCCAAATTTCTTTTCCTGATTTATAAGTAGAAACACGCATGTAGTCTTCTAATTTCAAAGCACAAAAGAAGCTATTCAAATATTTTGCATTTAATTGAGCTAGCTCACATTCTTCTATAGTCCATTCAAAAAAAGGTGTTTGAACTCTAATTCCTTCTACAATTCTAGTGGGTTCAGTATAACCTTCCTGTACTAACATCCACATGCGATAATCAAGAGATTATAGAAAAGTATACATGCGAGTTTTCTAAAAATTAAATGGGATATTATCAAACAAAGGTGGTCAAGTGATCGAGTAACCTTCTAAAGTGTTTCGGTTTCCAAAATTAGCCATGATCGAATTTCAAAAAGTAGTTTAAATAGTAATTTTTGAAAAAAGCTCTGATACCACTTGCAAGTCTAAATAGGTTATTAGACCTATTACTTACGTCCCTATGCTAACCAAGAGGGGGGGTGAATTGGTCCTTTTAAAATTTCTCTTGGAATTTTGGAAAACTTAGATTTAAAAACTTATGCAAATCGTACTGTACAATTTACCTTCGTATAGTACGAACAGAGTAAATTTTTAAGGCTTTTTCAATCTCAGAAATTCAACCACATAAAAATAAAATGCATAAAAATAACAGTGCAGAAAAATAAAAGAAAGTACAAAAAACACCAGAATTTATAGTGGTTCGGTCAAATACAACCTACATCCACTCCCTAGAAACTCCTTCTCTAAGTATTGCACTAAACTCAAGTGACTCTCCTTTTGCCCCCACAGCAAGGCGGAGAAGCCTTTACAAACTCTCTTCCACCAACCCGGTGCGGCAGAGAATCGTCTCCTTTTTCACTCTCCAAGTGACGGCAGAGAACCAGTCATCCTTTCTCACCCTCCTGGTGACGGCAGAGAACCAGTCATCCTTTCTCACCCTCCTGGAGACGGCAGAGAACCAGTCATCCTTTCTCACCCTCCTGGTGATGGCAGAGAACCGAACCTTCTTCAAAGTTCTTCTCTCAAGAGTCTTCAAAGAGATAGGGAAGTGACTTGAAGTACAAAACAATGAAATCCTCACTCTTGGATAACCTTGTGAATCCCCTCACAATTTTCACTCCAAGGATCTCACTCAATTCACACCCAAACACTCTCCCTTCCTCTCTCAAGAAAAATTCGTTGAAGAAGCTTCCTACAAGTTAGTTTAAAGATCCTTATATACTAAAGGCAAGAAAAACCATCCAAAAACTGAATTTTTCAAGTTTCACGCTTCCCGATCGTCCCGTACGATCGATCTTCGTACTATACGAATAGTTCAAATCATTGAACGATTCGTTTCGTACGATCCCATACGAATCAAAGTCAGAGCCGTTTGGACCTCAAATCCTCCTGTACGAATTATATTTCGTACTGTACGAATAGTTCAAAAACTGAACAGTTCATCCCGTACAAATCAGTACGAACCCAATTCAGAGCCCTTCGTACAACAAAATATTGTGTACGAAATAAATTTTGTACTGTACAAATAGTTCAAAAAATGAACAACTCATCTCGTACGAACCAGTACGAACCCAATTCAGAGCCCTTCATACAACAAAATATTGTGTATGAAATAAATTTTTTAATGTACGAATAGTTCAAAAAATGAACAATTCGTTTCATACGAACCAGTATGAACCCAATTCAGAGCCCTTCGTACAACAAAATATCATGTATGAAATATTGTTCGTATCGTACGAATAGTTTAAAAATGAACGATTCGTCCCGTACGATTCCTGTACGAACCTAATTTCGAGCATTTCGTACCTCAAAATCTCATGTAGAAACTACATTTCGTACTGTATGAAATGAACTTAGAAAAATTTTCAAGACAAATAGGTTCATTAAGGGGATAAATGTACAGATCGTCCCGTACGATTGTATATCGTACTGTACGATCAATTTAAAAAATTAAGCTTTTCACTCCCCCATTGTGTGTGTGTGCACAGTTATCCAACTTACAATCACACTCTCTCAGACTCAAGAAAAAAAAATACAGACTTCATTTACAATAAACATTAACACATGAACTTGTAGTCTTCAGAAATCTAGAGTGTGAGTATCCTGAAAAATATGTCAGTGCACATAAAAAAAGAAACTCTAATATATGTTAGGATAAGAATAAAAAAAATAAAAAACTTTTATAATCATCAAAAATAATTTGTATCTGAATTTTCTTGAATGAACGGATTTACACAAATCATAACACATCCCACATGAATGTGCCTTAAACTTTTGGAGCTTAGACCCTGGGCTAGAGACTTAAGAGAGCTCTGAGACTTGAAGCATCTCGGAGCTCCACCTCAGCACCACCGCTAATGAACCCTCATCTCCAAGCTACTGCTGCTAGATCTACTTGACCATCATTATCAAGCCTTTGTCTAATAGCCATCATCGAGCATTCATTTGACTTTTACCACCTAGTGACTACTGTCCATCCAACCTTCATTTCCCACTGACTACAGCCATTCAAACACCATCGCCCATCGACTACATTCCCTCAAACCACCATCACCCATTGACTATGGTCCCTCTGACCATCATCACTCCCTAACAATGGTCTCTCTAACCTCCATTTCTTATCAACTACAGTCCCTCCAACAACTATTATCTACTGGCTATGGCCCCTCTTACCAATATTTCCCTCCAACTACAGTCCCTCGAACCAACATTACTTGCTAACTATAGCCCCTTCGACCACCGTTGCCCATTGACTATGGTACCTCAGACCACCTTCACTCGATAATAATCCCTCTAACCACTGTCACTTGACTATCGCCCCCTCTACCTAAGTGGACCGACTAAGTTCCTTGCGACCTCCATTACCCACTAGCTACAGTGCCTCCAACCTTTATCACATGCCAACTATGGTCCCTCCAACCTTTGTTGCCCGGCTATGGTCCCTCTTACTTTTTACTAATATATAATAGTTCCTCTACCTCAATCACCCAACTACGGTCCCTCCAACCTCTTTTTCCCAACTATTGTCCCTACGTCCACCGTCACCAACCTACTATGGTCCCTCAAACATTCATTGCCTATCAACTATAGTCCCTCTAACTGCCATCACCCAACAACGGTCTCTCTGACCATCATCACCCGACTATAGTCCCCTCTGCCTCAGTCACCTGACAATAATCCCTACGACCTAAATCACCTACTAATTATAGTGCCTCTAACCTCCGACTCTTGCCAATTATAGTCTCTTCAACAACCGTCACACGCCGATTACAGCCCTCCAACTACAGTTCCTTTGACCACCATTGCCCGCCAACTATGATCCCTCCGACCACCATTGCCCTCCAACTACAGTCCCTCTGACTTCCTTTGCCTGTCGACTGCGGTCCCTCCGGCCTCTATAACACACTGACTATAGTCCCTCTGGCCCCATCGCCCGCCAACTACAGTCCCTCATCGACTACGATCCCTCTGACCTTTATCACCAACCAACTATGATCCCTCCAACCTCCATCACCCACCAACTTCTGACCTCTATCATCCACTGACTATGGCCCCTCAGATCTCCATCATCACCAATTATAATCCCTTTAACCTTTGTGTCCTAACGATAATGGACCCTCCAACCAATATTGTCCACCGACTACAACCCCTCTAGCCTCTATCACTTGATAAGGATCCTCTCTACCTTAGTTGCATGACTACGGCTGCTCCGACCTCCATCAATCTACTATGATCCTACCGACCAAACAAACAAGCCAATATTCTTTTGATACTCACTCTTATATCATTGGATTCTTTCAACTCCCACAATGTAATGTGATCTATATGATGTCTACTTTTTATATTGTGCCAAGGCCTTCCTCCGAGAATTGGCATCATTTGTAATCGACTATGAACACTAATATAATCATTTTAACTGGGCCAGTCCCCATAGTTTTTTCTCTTTTGATGATTTTTCATACAAAAATATTTGTATCTCTTATGACTATTGCACCCCACTCTCTTATCTATGTGTGTGTTGGATCTTCGTACAAATATAGGATGCTATCAAATCTATATGGATTATCTGATGGATTTATTTAAAATCATGGCCAAATTTATTACATGTCACTATTAGAAAATTATAAATAAAATCATTCTTTATATAACTAGAACCAAAAATTGAAAAGAGCTTGAAGATCTAAGAAATTCTATAGCCCTGCCATATGATTGATGTTGAAAATCATGGTTACAAATAGTCGTTGCTCAACCATCTTCACTTACTATTATTGCGTAAATATGATTACCTAGCCACCATTTCTTGACTGTAATTATTACACTTCACTACTTCAACAACATCTTATATTACATCCATATGTGGTAAAGCTAATATACCAAGAAACTGAGGGGAAGAGAAACTCATATATACTTACTTATATGGTGGAGTACTATTTCAACTATGTTAGACCCCATAATTTTTTTTCCACTTTCCAATTTTTTCATATAAAAATTTTGGTGATCATCACTAATCCATTTATTATTTTTGTCACTCACCCAAGAACTCTCAAATCCTATTCACCTAGAATCATAAAGGGAAGTCCCTCCTCATAGAGGCAATCAAAAGTCCTCACAAATTAGGCAACTCACTGCATGCCTCATAAAGGAAGATCAATCATCTAGGCTACTCGCCCTCATCTAGGGCATGTGCCTTCATTCATGCTCGCTAATCTCAAGTACAGGAAAGTGCTTACTCGAGCTCTCAGCTTGCCTTACCATGACCATCCAAAAATAGTGCTCGTCCTCCTCGGAATAATAGTTCACTCTCCGCCTTCTCTTGAGGTGATTCAAGGTTCCAAGGCAAGTCGTTGGCAACTCCAGGGCACCACTAGTTACAGAACCCTTCATCTTGATACCTACCAATAGACTCTCCCCCAAGCACACTTGCTCATACTTACTTGACACTATTAAACTTGTGTAGAGGCAAATCATCAAGGAATACAATAGTGTTTCCCTTTCAGCCAACAAGAAGGCGACTCATGTCTAGGATAGTCTGTACTGAGAGTCATTAAATCATGTATATTTTACTCTTTTGAATTTAATGTCATGTTGCCCTTAGATCCCTATGAATAAAGAGTGTGGAGGGGCATTTAGGATCTTTCAAACTTTTAAGATCCTTTGGCATCTTGAGTATTAGTACTACAGATCTTTAATAGTGAATTCTTCTCTCCATTCTCACACAGGTTCTCATGTCATTTTTTCAGAGTTAGTCTGGTAGTAGGGTCAGGTTTCATTCACGAACACATTCAGAGTCAAATATTAATTAAATATAATAATGGTGATAGCCACTAGCAAAAATATAAATTAAAAAATAGAACTGCAAAAATTTTTGTCAGGTGACAATTTTGTTATCATTATAAAAGTCTATAAGTTATATGACATTTATAATCATAATATTTTGACATTAATATTAAAAATTAAAGAAAAAAATTGAGATTGATAACATAATAAATATTTAAGATATCGGCTTGAAATATAGAGATATGTGACAACATCATATAAAACAAAAACATAATTATTATTTTTCATAAATATATGATTATATTATGTGTCATAATTTTAAAATAATATTAACGAAAACTAAATCAGAGATTTTGAAATAGTTTACTTTCGTTAATGTCAAAGCCAAAATTGTAGCCAATTCAACGGTAAATATATATGGAATTAGTGGCCACATAATTTACTTAATACTAGCTAAAAAAGCATTTTATTTTTATACTAAATTAACAGCAACAAAGTACAGCCGTGTTAGTAAAATAAAACTTCAATTACTCATTATGGGGTGGCTTTGTGATTAAGGAATATATATATATATATAGGCAAATTTTTTAAAAAAAGAGAGCTGAACAATAAGATTTACTTCATAAAGACCTGAGAGATCGTCCAGACATTGGCAGGTGGTCATGGGTAGAATACAAGCTCAATGCAGCAAGCAATATATGAGATTGCCAAGTTATCAAACAGGGTGGAAAGATCGGTCTACATCAATTATAGTACAGTAGATACTCCTGAGGAGCAGGTGACTTAAGTGCAGCGACAACGCAGACGGTAGACCCATTCGTAGGGGTTAAGGAGGTCAACATCAGATGCTCCTAAGAGAACTACAGCTGCCTCCATGCGTACCAATGAATTTGAAACTCCAAGGTATTTTATGTATGTGGGTTCTGGCGATCATGCCATGTTATCAACCTTTAATGTAGCTGGACCTTCAATAGATTTGGGGGCAAATACATCAGAAGCAAGCCCTTCTTCCTAATATTTGAGCCCCTATGATCTGTAATGGGGAGCCACAACATGTTACCAGCAACAAAACCAGTCACAGTATCCAATCACGTACACATCAGTTGGTATGTACATTCCTAAATGGATAACACAATTGGGTTTGCCAGCATCTCTGATCACGCAATAAGATTTACTTTTACAACAAGGACACCCAGAGGCATTGGCCTTGCGACATGAGGATGAAGAATTGAGAGATTATGAGGCACAATAACAGTGAAGATCTTGACGAGCACCAACTAAATATACACCAAGAACCAATGCCATTCCCTGCTGGAGAAGAAGCTAGGTGGTCCTCATTTATATGTTATCACATGCCAGATTGTAAAAGCTACTTGTATGTTTCATGTTGAAAAGAAATTTGGTTTGACTCAATTCAATTGCATATGATATATATATTTATTATAAAGTTATCGAGTCGCTAGTGACATGTCAGTCGAAGATTGCCAAGTCAATATAATTAAAGATGAAATAACTAAAGACATCATAACACATGATCACACAAAATAACAAAAAATAAATCATAAAAACATGGAA
Organism: Dendrobium chrysotoxum; assembly: GCA_019925795.1. Classification (NCBI taxonomy): domain Eukaryota; kingdom Viridiplantae; phylum Streptophyta; class Magnoliopsida; order Asparagales; family Orchidaceae; genus Dendrobium; species Dendrobium chrysotoxum. The sequence continues at coordinate 17,769,360 of CM034309.1, forward strand.
GATGGGAATGAAACATTGCGAATGCCACGTACATTGATAATAGTAATTGACATACAAAGTAGGAATAATTATTAAATATATTAAATAAAACTAGCACATGTATGTTTAATGCCCCAATATCAAAATTTGAAAGAGTTGCATCTTTTTTATCTTCTACAGATCAACTAGAGTTTACTAATTTCATTTCATCAATTTAGATGATGAAAAGCACAATCACATCCAATGTTAACATATTAATCCAAGACCCAACATGACATATTCAATAGCCATGATATTCAACCAAAATAGCCCATCACTATAAATATATCATGGCTACAAAAAGAAAAAAGACCAACATATGCATAAAGAAAATCTAAGCCTACAACCCAGATCAATCTCACTCCCCTGGTTTTTTACCCTTACCTAAAAATATTAAAAATCCACATAATAAGCATAAAAGCACATTAAGTTACTAAAATTTATAACTCAAATCAATGCACAAAACAAAAATAATATACATGAAATTAGAAGCATATGAATAATAATCTCATCGTATAAATTATTGCATTCATATATCAAGTAAACAAATCCTTTCATATGTGTCAGATATCATGTTTGTATCCATACAATATCAATATTACTACATACTAGTCATCAGTCATGTATATGTTATCATTCAATAAGTTAGTCAGTAATTAATCTTATCTATCATATGTCTCATATGTCATCTATGATCAGTTAACTCTATTATCTGCCATCGATCTTTTTATCATATATCTTATATGCCATCTATCATCAATCTTATCCATCATCTGTTATAGGTCTTATCTATCATCTCTTTTATCAGTCATCTATCACTGGTCTTATCTATCATATGTCGTAGGTCATATTTATCATATATCTTATTTGTCATCTATCATCAGTCTTATCTATCATTTTTCATCAGTTTTATTTATTATCAGTCTTATCTATCATTGATCTTATCTATCATCTTTCATTAATCTTATATATCATCTATCTTATCTGTCATCTATCATTGGTCTTATATATCATTTGATATAGGTCTTATCTATCATCTATCATTTATCTTATCTATCATCTATCATTTATCTTATTTATCATCTGTAATATGTCTTATCTATCATATATATTACCTTCATTTATCATCAGTCTTATTTATCATCAATCTTATTTGTCATCCATCATCAATCGTATCTATCATCTATCTTATACATCATCTGTCATCCATCAATCTTATCAATTATTAGTCATCAGTCTTCTCAATCATATCAGTACCAATCTCATCCATCTTACATAGCACATCAATATATTGGTTTTACTTGGTCTTACAATCATTTCATATTATGTATATCATAATAACAGGCATCTTATACACATCACATGCAATGATCATAATATGTAAATCTATCCAGTATACTCATCAATATGCATGTATTATACAAAAATGTGTATTATGCCAAATAAAGTGTAGTCATATGCATGTTATGTATCATTTTATACTCAATATTTCCCTTCTCATTTCAATTAAAAAGTCATATAAACTAAACCACCTAGTGAAAATTTAAATCCAGCAGATGTCTACTAAATATCAAAAGTTACATAATGAAAGATTACTAAAATGGGCATTATCATATTTTTATCAATTTTAGGAGAGAGAAATATACTAAATTCAAAATCAATAAAGATAGATGTAGAGTAAAGGTTTCTTACAACGATAAGAATAATTTTTTTAATAGAAGCGATGGATAAAAAAGCACTAAAAGACCTCTCTCTTCTCTCTCTCCCTCCTCTCTTCACCTTCTCCTTTCTTTCCTTCCTCAGCAACAAAATAAGGGGGATATGGCTTAGGTAGTGAGGGATATTTCTATTAAATATATTTAAAATATTATTCAATGTCCAACACTGCGGTGCCATAAACCATAGTAGTTTTGAGATGCATGTTGAATCCATAGTTATTGTAGAACAAAGACTTCAGTGCTTGGTGGTGCTTTCCTAGCATCGTTGCACTTGCAAGCACAATGCCATAGTGCAGCAACACATATTTTCATATTTTTAAATAAATTCTTTTTTTGTAATTTTGGCTTGTTACATATGTTATCTAATATATGTTTGATTCAATAGCTTTTGTCTATAGTAACTTATGCGTGCAGTCTTGAACCTGTGTTTGAGTCAGGCAATAGTGGATATAGAATTCAAACTACTACTAAAGTTCTTTCCAATCCATGCGAGTTAATTTTTTTTCTTTTTACCATACTTAAGAAGTATGTTGATCAACTTATCATACAAGTTAATAATGAATTCATCATCATTTTTGCTCCACTCTGGGTACATTGTGATACTAGAATCAATTTTATTGACTTCACTATATTGCAATCTAGTGTCGAGGCTCATTAGCTCATGATATCTTTGCAAAACAATTTTGGCTAACTACATGTCCATCTGTCTCTTTGAAGCTCAACTGCACTTGCTTCCAACTGTGACCAGTTAAGAATTCTTCTGCTGGATCATGCTATCTCCTCATCTCTTCCTCATGTATGTGCATTAGTAGTCGATCACATTCGGGCATCCAAAGATGTATACAATAATATAATGCATCATTGGAGCTCACCAATATTTCTAATCTAGGGTTCAATGAGCTCTCTCATGTTGCCCTTTGCCGAGTTATTTTAACTTCCAACAAAGGCTTAGAAGGTCCTTCACTAGTTTTCTTGAAAATATGGCTCCTCCTCATGGTTATTCGATGGATAAACTTAAGAATGAGTAAGGCAGGGGCTTTAATAAGTAGGAAATGATATGAGTAGAATTTCATTGGGTTGCCTCTGTGCTTCATAACAATTTCACATAAATAGACTTAATGTCAAGGCAAAAGTATACATAATAATAGCCTAGGCTCCAGACAAATCTCGACCCTAAAATCTTGTAATAGTGAAAGAGACATCCAATAGTACTATTATAGTATTAAATATATTAATTTAAGGCACAAATCGATTTTTTGTCCTCAGATATTAAGTTGGCCACTACTACTTACATTGGATTTTTTTTTTAGGATCACAACATGTGTCAAACCCTACCATCTATAAATGCTACATAGCTGTGCTTTGTATACCTTTAAATACAACTAACTTTTCACATCAATAAATAGTTGTTTAATCTCTTCCCCTCAAATTTTTTATTGCTACACTATGTAAATATCATTCTTATTTTAAAGAACTAAGGAATAATACATTATCAAAAAATTATCTTGATCGGGCACGAATCTTGAGGCAAAATTGCATCAAAAACTTCTAAAATTAATTTCGGGACCATCTGAACTCTGATTTTAGCAAACTTATAGACAAATTGAACATTTAAAAAGAGGAACCCAATGACACCAAATTCGATCTAATCTGAGCCTCAATGGATCCAAATCGAGGGTCAGAAGCACATTTGAAACATTCAAAGCATAAGTTGGATGACCAAATAATTTCTAAATGTGATATACTTATAGTTGAATCGAGCAGCTCGACAAGATGAATCCAACATGCCTAAGATTGCTAAATTCTCACATCATTAAGATACTCAAATACGCAATAAATGGTCCTTAATCAAGAGAATCAATATCGGTCATCCATCTGAAACACTCCCAATCTACCCTTGATTTTATCACTATTTACCACTCTAAAAAAATTATAAATAGATCCCCATTCTTCACAAAAAAGAGAGAAAGAAGAGGAAAAAGAAAGAGAAACCATAGATCTCTCTTGCCACCAAGCTCCTCCTCGACCACCGACCACCAACCGTCGTTGGACCATCGCTATACCACTAGCCTTTGCTAGACTTTTGCCTTTCCACCAGCCATCATCAAACTTTCGCCCGATCACCGACCGTCGCTAAACTTCTACTCGGCCACCGACCATCACCAGACTTCTACTTGGCCACCAGCCATCGCCAAACTTTTACCCGGCCATTAGCCACCATCGGACTTCTGAACTGCAACCGACAGATGTCAGACTTTAGCTCGGCCTCCGACTGATGTCGAACTTTCGCCCGACTGTCAATCGATGTTGGACTTTCGCCCAGCGACTGACCAACATCGGACTTTAACCTAGCCACCGACCATCGTCGGACTTCCGCCTAGCCATCGACTGATGCTAGACTACACTTGGCCATCGCCTGTCGTCGGACTTATGCCTGACCACCAATCGACGTCAAACATCCTCCCACCACCAACTGACACTGGACTCCCACCTAACTCTCTCTACTATTATAATTTCATCGTCTTTAAATTACATGATTGATCATGCTTTATAATTCATTCAAATATTAGTGTAATAATTTGAACTAGGCTAGGCCCCGTGGTTTTCTCCCTTTTCTAGAGTTTCCACGTTAAAAACCATAATTTTTATCTTTTTTATTTGTGTGCTAGATATTCGTGCAATGCTAAAATGAAAAACATTCTAATTCTACTACTGTATATATTCCAGCCCACAACAAGGAACAAAAAGTTATATAATTAAAACAGAATGAAAATATACCAACTCAATATACAATTTTAAAATAAAATACAATATTAATTTTGGAGATGACCTCAAACTTCTTGCATTAAATTACATTATTTCATTGTAAATGAATTGAATTTTTTGGATTCTAAAATTTTATTTATTATATAATAAAAATACAATTGTTTTACATTCAAATATTTATTTAATTACATTAGAACTAAAATATCAAATATCATAGCATATAAAGTTGATTCCACGTGTTAATAAATCTAAATTATTATTGCATCATTATTCATATGTGGTTCATCTACTAATTTAACTAATATAAATATCCATAAATTAATTTAAAATTAATATATTACTTAACTAATTCCAGACCTAAATTAATAATAAAGTTAATTAAACCCTCAACTCACCGAACTCTCAACTAACTGAGCCAACAAAAGTGGTCGAGTTGAATGCACTGAACTGTTTAGTGTAGTCTGAATGCGCCAAATCATTTGACCCATTCAATACTATGCCAAACGATTTAGCGAATCTGCTCCTTCTTAAATTTTTGTTGAAACATGCCTGCTTATTTATAATATTTGCCTACTTCTTACTAAAATTTTGCCAAATAATTTCACAAAACATTATCTAGTGCATGCCGAGCAATAGGTCAAATGCAATAATTATGGTGGCACATTAACTAACGCATATGGAATGCTCCAATCATTGTGGTGCATTCAGCACACATGTGGAATGTGCCAATCAGTGTGGAATGAATATATTGTAAGACTCACGCTCAATTGCTCCCTAACTCAAGAAAAATTTAGGGATTGTTTAGTTTGGATTTTTTGAGTGTAATGGAATATATGTCTAATGGAATATAATTTAGAAGCATATTTGAAAGTAATATCAAGCTCATTTTGAGTATATTTAGAATTCATTTATTTTGAGTGAATTCTAAATACACAATTTGGATAAAAGTAAAGTCAATCGGTCACTCGCCACCACTCACCATCGCCTGACCACCACCATTGTTTGTCGCCCTCACTGTCGGCCACCTCCAATTAACTATTATTCCAAATACAATACTATTTTACTTCGCATATCATTACTTCAGCCAAAAAAAAAGGTAAAATCATACATTTGTAGTGTACTTAACCAAACAACTCAAAAGTATTTAATACACTAATTTTATTTTACATTCCTTTTACTCTGCATTACCTTATCATCAAAACAAATAACCACATAATCATTATCATTAAACTATGTATCATATGTGACATATATATAACAAAGTTATAATTTAAAATAGTTTAAGGAAATTTAATATTTTAAATCAAAGATGAAAGTTTTATAAGATGAAGTCTAAAATCATTTTTTAAATAGTAGTATAAAATACATAATTAAAACTTTAACAGTAAAAAAATTCCAGTTAAAATTAAATCATGAAACTGATGAAAGTATGATATGACCACGAGAGAGGAGGCAACACCCACAAAGATGATGGTAGGAAACCAAAATTAAGGCCTCGTTTGGGACGACTTTCTTACTGCTTCTAAAAGTAGCTTTCTTTTAATTTTTGTACTAAAAGGCTGCTCTAAGAAGTAGTAAGAAATTTGTCCCAAATGAAGCCTAAGTGGCTAGAAATGAAAGCACTACAACAAAATATGTGAGACAATTATTAACTTGGTTCAAGGATTTTCATGGGGTAAAGAGATATGTGGGTGTAGGATTTGGCAAGGAAGAATAAATTGAAGATGTAAGTGTTTTGAATTGCTTGGTTTGTTTTTTACATGTTCTCTATTTTGATTTCTAATAATTGGTGATCTCTTTGAGCATCCATGTTGGAGCTACAATGTCTTTCTATCTCTATCTTGTACAGACATAAACATAACAATAACATCTCCATCTTCAATTGCTAAAAGTATCATGATGACATCATCTACAAAATTAAGTTGTATAGAGGAGCAACTCCATGCCATGATGACATCATCTACAAAATTAATCTTTGTTTGACATTATTGGGAGAAAAATAATAACAATCTAAAACTAAACATGAACAAGAACAAATCACAAACATGGATACACAAAATTGATCAATCTTAAAGCTTCTACAAACTCACTAATGAAATTAAATTGTCCTTTTGCATCTTTACATACGAACGTATTGATGGAGGAAATGGTACTTTTGATGACAAGAATAAAATGACTTGGGACTTGGTAAGGGTTTTCCATGATTCTACGACACATTTTGATCATTCTAAGTACAAGGACTTGCATGGTATTAATTTATTTATTCAAAATGCCTATGATCTCTGACTATTAATTATTATTTGAACAACTATCAAATCATATTGTCAGAATTGATAAGCTAGTTTAACATTTATTATATCATTTGGTTCAACCACTAATTTAATCTGGATTGAACCTTTCAGCCTTGAACCTTTTTTTTCATATCAATATCTAGTCCAATTTTTAAAACTTGATTAGTCCCTCATCCTTCCTATAAAAGCCCTTATTCACTTTATTACCTTGTTAACAAAGGTCTTCACACTAGTTGCGATAAACACTCAACTCCAATTACCAATCAAGAGGTGGTCCATAAAAAAGATGAGAAAAAATGGGAAAAATGACTAATGTTATCATTATGATAAAAAAGTTAAGTGTAATCAAATTTGAAAATAGAAAATATTTGCCCTGAAGATGAAGGACTAAAAGACGTAGGACAAGATAATTATTAATTAGTTTTCATGATTATAGCTACTATTAATGCAAGGAGTAGAACTAATATTGGGACTATAGTGGCTACAACTCTTCTAAGGATATACCTAGCAACCATATCTTCTAATACATACAAATCAATTAGCAAAATATAATATAAGTACTCAGGGGAGAGCATAGTGCACATACCTATCCAATTCGCCAAGCAAAAACATATAAACCTATTGTATCTATCAGATTATTTCAGCACTTCCAATTTCAACAGTGATGTGAGAAGATATGGTCATAGATTTTATCATACGACAATCACTCTACTGTGATGAAAATATCATGATTATCATTGATTGCCTTATTTAATTTGCACACTTCTTAACTCTTTCCCCTCACTTTACAACAATAACAATAGTACTTACACACTATTTATATTAAATATTTAAAAACACCATGAAGTGCCAAAAATAATTATCTTAGATCTAGAACATGTTAAATGGAAAGTTTTTGGAGATAACCCTTCACAACATTTAACACTAATTATGTTATAAGATGATGCTTACCCCCAAGGCAAATGGGCAGACTGAATTAATAGAACATAGACTCAATCAATAACTATTGTGTTTTATAATTGATACACCAAAGTTATAGATTATCTTTTCGCCATGGGTTATATTCCTACGTGGATGAGTACCATTGACCATGCTGCAAATCTAGATTCAAGCACTATAGTTTGATGATATCAAACATTCCTACTTCTCTACTGTTACTATTTCACATCTATTTTAGTTGCATATACATACTAACTTTTCAGGTCCACAAGGTCAATTATAATTCAAGCCACCTCAAGATTAGGTAAATTAGGATTGAGTCAGTCTATAAGTTTAATTCCAATATTTTTATCTTTTCTTGAGTCAAATATAATAAAGTACATCCTAATGCTAAGTAACCTTGCACACGCACACACTCAGGGGGAGAAATTTAGTGAGTTAGAGTTTTTTTTTTTCTATTTTTAATCATATCATCCTGGATGATCCTCCCATCACCCTGGATGATATTCTTAAATAAAAAAACTTAGCCGCCAAACTTATTTAGGCATGTTTTTGAAATTATATTTGTGTCTAATCATACAGGACCATCCGACATCATCCTGGATGATTCGTACCAATCATGCTTAAATTAGTCAGGTGATTAAGGAGAGTAATTAAGGTTGATTGATCGATCATTTCGTCCGGGATAATTGCAGGATCGGCCAGGACGATCAGTAAGAAACACCTTAACTTTCTTCTCAATCTACTGGATGTCCCGCACTATATGCTGGATGACATGTTCCTTTTTATACTAATCGCACAGGACGATATCAATATCATTCTGGACGATCAGTTATATTTCAAGTCATCCCGACTCATCTGTTGAATGTCCCAAACTATCGGTTGGACGATAATGTCTTCTTTTGAACTAATCATATAGGACGATTGAAACATCATCCTGGAAGATCCGTTATATTTCTATATATCATCCCGATTTATCTCCTAGATGACCCGAACTATGTTCTGGATGATTTAATCAGTTTTGTACTAATCATACATGACGATCAGGCGATCATCCTAGACGATCAGTTGTATAAAATTGGAAAACTAGGGTTTTGAAGCTTATTATTTAAGCAAATTATTTTTACTTTGAAAAGAGATCTTTTGCTATTTTCCACTCAAAGAGAGCTTAGAGGAGAAGGAGAGTTTGGGAGAGAGAGAGGATCTTGTGAGGGGGAGTTTATGAGAGGATTCACAAAGGTTGCTCCAAGCAAGGATTCGACGGTCTTCTTCCTTCTTCACCCTTGGTTCTATGGTGGCTCTAGGGAGATGATTATCAGCATCAGATCTAGGTTCTCTGCCTACTTCAGGAGGAAGCAAAAGGAGTTGAGGTTCTCTTCTTGCTTCAGGAGGAAGCAAAAAGATTTTGGGTTCTCTGCTTGCTTCAGGAAGAAGTAAAAGGATTATGGGTTCTCTACCTGCTTTAGGAGGAAGCAAAAGGAGTCAAGGTTCTCTACCTCATTGATGTTGGTGGAAAGATTTTGTAAGGGCTTCTCTGCCTTGCTGTAGGAGAAAAAGGAGAGTCACTTAATTTTTAGTACAATACCTGGAGGGGAGGCTCCGGGGAGTGGACATAAGTCAAGTTGATCAAATCACTATAAATCTGGTGTACTCTTTTCATTTACTTTTTTGCACTTTAATTTTCATATATTTCTGTAATCTGATCTGTGGTTGAAATATCTAATTTTGATTATCTGCTTCGGCTTTAACTAGTTGTGTTTTAAAATATTCAAAAGGATAAAAATATTTTTTGTTTATGTAAGAATTTTTAAAATACCAATTCACCCCCTCCACCCCCCCCCCCCCCCCACCTCTTAGTTAGCCTTGGGACTAGTTCATAAGGGCTTAACAATCCTAACGAACCTTCAAAGGGTATCAAAGAGGGATTCATAAAATTAAGTTTGGGAAAACTTCTGAATTTTGATCCATGGTTAACTTTGGAAATCATAATACTACGGAAGGTTATTCAATCACACGACCACTATTATTTGATAATATTCCTTTTGATTTTTAAAAAACTCGCATGTCTACCTATTTATAATAGATCGATTATCATATGTGGATGCTTTTTAAAGAAGGTTATACTGCACCTTATAGACTTGTTAATGGTGTTAAAACTGAAATCCCTTTTGTTGAATGGACAACTGATGATAGAGATCTTACTCATTTGAATGCTAAATATTTGAACTACTTTTTTTGTGCATTAAAATCTGAAGATTATATGCTGGGAAAGAAATCTAGGATAGATTATGCATTACCTATGAAGGAACAAATGAGTTTAAAAAATCTAGACTGAATATTCTTTTGCATGATTATGAACTCTTTCACATGAAACCCAATTAATCAATTTTTGAGATGTATACTAGATTTATATAGTTGTTATCTCATTATATGCCTTAGGAAGAGAACTCACTAATTATAAAAAAGTGAACAAAATTTTACAATGTTTGCCTTCTTCCTTTGATGCTAAAATTACTGTCATTACTGAATCTAAGGATCTGAATACTTATTCAATTGACAACTTACTTGGATCACTAATTACTTACGAGCAAGGAGTGAATCAAAGGCAGATTGATGCAGAAGAGAAGAAGAAGGAGAAAGCCATAGCCTTGAAGGTTAATGATTCTGACTCTGGCTCTTCAAGTTTTGATGATGATGATAAGGCATTAATCACAAGGAAATTTAAGAGCTTCTTGAGGAAGAAACAAAAGCATCATCAAAAGTAAAATAAATGTAAGAATAATAAGTGTTGTAAAGTTTCTTCTGATGTTATTTATTTTAAATGCAGGAAGCCAGGGCATGTAAAGTCTGAATGCCCAACACTGAAGGCTCACCCAAGCAAGGAGAAGGGTGAGAAAAAGCTTAAGTTCAAGAAGAATAAGAAGAAGATCCAAAAGGCTTTCTAAGCTGATTCAGCATCTGACTCCTCTGAAACTAAAGCTGAAGAGGAGGTAACCAACTTGTGCTTGATGGCTGATCACCTTGATCACTCTGATCAAGAAGAGGTATGTGAGCTTATATATGATTAATTATTTAAAGTTTCTGAGAGAATTCACTCATCATATAGGAAGCTCAAGAAAGTTCATGAAGGCCTAAAAATTGAATTTTTAAATCTGTAAAAAGAGCATAAAATTTTAATGAAAGATCATTCAACTCTGGATAGCAATCACATGGCTTTACTAGATGAATTTGATTCATTAAATAAAAATCATCTTGATTTAACTGCTAAGCATGATTCCATGAAAACATTGCATGCTAATTGAGAAAAGGCTTTCAAAAAACTTGACACCATGGCATGTGAATTAGATAGTAGTAAGCATGCATTAAAACAGCAAGTGCCACCCAACCTCTCTCACCTCCATGTCTTTGGATGTAAAGTGTTCATTCTGAATAATGAGAAATCTCAACTAGGAAAGTTTGACCCAAAATTTGATGGAGTGTTCCTAGGCTACTCAAGTGTTGAAAATTTTTATAGGGTCTTTAATAAAAGAACCTTGATTATTAAGGAGACCACTCATATTGTGTTTGATGAATATGATAATTTTGGAGGGTCTAGGATAGAAGAAGAGGAGATTGTAGAACTCACCCAAGGAGTAGAATCTACTAATCTGGATGAAAGGGTAGAACCTGAAGTTTCACTGCCTAGAGAATGGAGATATTCTTCGAGTCATCCTAAAGAATCGATCTTGGGAGACCCTTTTGAAGGTAGAACTAGGCATGGACTTAGAAAAGAAGTAAACCACTATGCCTTTATTTCAGTGATTAAACCCACCAACATCAATCAACCCCTTTCTGATGAATTATGGATCTTAGCCATCTAAGAAGAGTTAAACTAATTTGTAAGGAATGATGTTTAGGAGCTAGTAGAAAGACCTAAGGACCAGAGTGTAGTGGGAACCAAATGGGTCTTTAATATTAAAATGAATGATTTTAGTTTGGTGGTTAAGAATAAGGCAAGATTAGTGGCTAAGGGGTACAACCAAATAGAAGGGATTAATTTTGAGGAAACCTTTGCCCCTGTAGCCCATTTGGAAGCCGTTAGAGTGCTACTAGCCTTTTCCTGTTATAAGGGATTTAAGTTTTTCCAAATGGATGTTAAGAGTGCCTTTTTAAATGGGATAATAAAGGAAGATGTGTTTGTAGAGCAACCCCCTGGCTTTGAGAATTTCTAATTTCAAAATCATGTTTTCAAATTAAAAAAGGCTTTGTATGGATTAAAACAAGCACCCAGAGCATGGTCTGAGAGGCTTAGCACATTCCTACTAGAAAGAGAGTTTGTTAATGGGAGCATAAACATCACCCTTTTTTGAGGAGAGTAGGAAATGAATTACTCATTGTTCAGATTTATGTTGATGATATAAAATGGATAAAGCCAAGCCAATTAATACTCCCATGAGTTTCAGTATCCAGTTAGATAAGGATTCAAATGAAAATTTTATTAATAAAAAAATATAGAGGAATAATTAGATCACTTCCTTACCTGACTGCTAGCAGACCTAATATTATGTTTAGTGTTTATCTCTATATTAGATTTTAGATTGATCCAAAGGAGTCCCACTTGACTGTTATTAAGAGAATTCTTAGATATCTCTTAGTAACCCAAAACTTAAGAATCTGGTATCCTTGGCACAGCACCTCCTTTGAAATTATAGGATATTCTTATTCTGACTTTACAGGATATAGGGTGGATATAAAGAGCACCTCTAGAACATGTCAATTCATAGGACAATCCTTAGTCTCCTGATCCAGTAAAAAATAGAACTCAGTTGCATTGTCTATCACTGAAGCTGAATACAATACCTTAGGAAGTTGTGTGGCCCAGGTCCTTTGGTTAAAGCAACAAATTATGAATTTAGGACTTCTTGTAAGCATAATTTTTGTCCTATGTGATAACACTAGTACCATCTACATTTCAAAGAACTTAATCCAACACTCCATAACCAAACATATCGACATCATGCACCACTTCATTAGGGATCATGTTACCAAAGGAGACATAGAGCTACATCATGTAGCCACTGAAAATAAACTGGCAGATATCTTCATAAAACCACTGGCCTTTGAAACCTTTAGTACCTTAAGAACCAGATTATGTGTGATAGATATTCATGCTTGAAATTGATACTTTCTATTTATGTTTCTGCTCCTAATTTTTATTTGATTTGTTTGTTTATTTCTTTTTTATTATTTTTTATTTCTTGCTATTTTTCCACACTTTTTATTTGATTTGTCTGTTTCTTTCCTTTAGTGTTCTTGCTTTATATTCTTGATTTCCCATTATTTTTTACTTCAGTATTTTAAGGATCTGATCACTGCTCACTTTTGCTGATAAACTTGCTTTTTAAATGAGAGTTTTGCCTTATTTTTATTCAGAAGCTTGTAAACAGTGATTGACTTCTCTAAAATAGTTAAATGAAGAAATATTGATGATTATTTCTCTTCCTCTAACTCCTTTAATGGTGTATTTTTCTTTTTGAATAAAAATCTTTTTCAAAATTAAAAAGTTTGACTTTGAAATAGAGATCTATTTTATCTTCCTACAGTAATCTATCTCATATGAGTAGTGTTCCAAATCATTGAATCACTTTCATGTTTTCTTAATCAGGTGGTTGTATTTATTATATGAGAATGATTCTGTTTTGTGGATTACTTTTTCTTATCTAAGAGAATGAGTTTTTCTTCTCTTATATCTAGAAGATAATCTAACAACTGAGAGTCTTTTAGAGGTTTTAAAAGATGCGTAAAGTGCGCCAATCAACTGAAAAGAGGTATAAAATGAGCCCAACACTGAAAAGATGTGCAATATTCACTAATAAATTGAAAAGATACATAAAGTATATCAAAAATTAAAAGATGTGTAAAGTTCGTCAATTAATTAGAAAAAGAGGCATAAAATGAGCCCACAAAGAAATAAGCTTCCTCATCTTTCAAATCTCTAAAAATCTTAGAAGAATTCATGTGCCACTTTATATATTCAAACACATAAGATTGAAAATCATGATTTCTGATTCTTTAATTTGTAATACTATTTTATCAGATATTTTTCTAGAATGAAGTTTGAAAGGATCACTTTTCTTATATAATTTTTTTCTTCTGAATTAAATTTTTGTTTGAAAGAAATTTGAACCTGTAAGGTGTCTGAGGTAGGGTTTACAAAAATTAATTTTCTAACTTTTCTGGATTTCAGCTTGTCAATTCTTCTTGTTGGTTTTTTAATTGAAAATTAAGAAAAAATTCTGATTTACTGGAGCTGATCGATTTTAAAAAAAACTTTATTTTTATTCTCATTTTTGTTTGTTTATTTTATTTTATTTTATTTTATTTATCCTACTATTTTGATTCAAATTTTTATATTTTTGGAATCCTCTGATCATTCTTCTCCATCATTCAATCTTTTCAAATTTTGTTCATATCGTCCTAGACGATCCACATCATCCTGGATGATCTGGTCAAATCACCGCTCATCCTTCATCCAACGGCTGCTCCGCACCTATTATTAGTAATCATACTGGACGATCTAATAATTGTCCTGTATGATCTATGTGGCAGAAATGTCTGGATGATTTGAATGCTGCTAAGCCAATCCATTATTGCAGATCATCCGGGATGATTGACGTGTTCATTCTGTATGATCCATTTGTTTAATGGTCGTACAAGATGACTTCTCGAGACAATCGCTCTGTATCTAATCTTCCAATACAATATCTAATCGTACTGTACAATTTGAATAAATTTTTTGACCATTGGTCTGGATGAATTAATTACACCAGATCGTCCTGTACAATCTCTCGATCATACTGTATGATCTGTCGAGTTCTTTATAAACAGCTATTTTCATCATTTTTCTCACACCACTCCAATTTCTCTTCTTATCTTTTGACTTCTACTTCTGAAATGGCTAATGGAAAGCGCTCCCAAGCCCTCACAAGTAGTTCCTATAGGATATCCATAGATCCTAAATTTATTGAAGAAGTTGACAAAGCTGCATATCATCGCTATAAGGAAGCTCGCATTAATCCATCCAAAATAGTCAACCAAGATGTATTAACATTCCAGGTTCTTGAGCTCTTTACCCATACTACTCTTGGATTTATCCTTACTCTGGCCTTTCCCTTTAACTCTGAATTACTTTTTGAGTTTTTTGTGAGCCTCAGAATCAATAGTAAGGGTACTACCCTTCAATCCTATTTTAATAGGAGACCAGTAGAGATCACCTATCAGGACCTACATGAAATTCTTCATCTTTCAACTACTGGTGAAAAAAATTCACACTCTAGCTACAAATCCTGATTTTGATTGGACCAGGCCAACAATATTTTAAGAGAATCAAATATTCACTCTCACGTTTGTACCGTTAACACCTTAGTACAAAATGCTAGGATCATCCAGCATATTCTTCGCAACTCCATAATTCGAAAAGCTGGTGATCAAATAAATATTACTCCTGTGTTATCTCTTACCACCTATTTCATAATGGCTGAAATTGACTTTAATGCAGCTGACCTCATTATTCGTTACCTTAAAAATCTGACGGTCATATGAGATCCTCGTCATAAGAGATTACCCAATTTAGCTTTATGACACATCATTTCCTTTGTCCTTGAATTAAAATATCCTTCAATATCCTGCATCACCTGATCACTTTTTGATCTTTTATTCTAATAGCTCCTTCCACGTCCTTCATGGTGCTCGTCGTTGTAACATTCGTGGTGGTGACCACCCAGAAGAGGAAAAGGAAGGTCCGACACCTATTCTTGCACCTATCCCTATCCGCCAGCAGTCTCAGATAGATCAGCTGGTGGAGAGATTTGACTAGTGGGAGACTAGATTTGATGCCTATGTAGTCCAGCAGTAGCAACAACACGACCAGGATATGGCCTGGTTTGGGGAGCAATTCTCTTCTATTCACCGATACTTTTAGCCACCACCACCTCCACCTGATCAGGGTTCCTCTTTCTAGTTCTTTTTTTGTGTTTGTTTCTGAGTGTGTACTTATTTTTGTTCTATGTTCTGTTTAGTAGCTACTTTTCTGTTTCCTCCTTTTTGTGATGTTAAAAGGGGGAGTAGTGTTGTTAATATTGTACTGTTTGCCTGGTTTAGTAAAATTTATTTTGCTTTATATTATTTTTCTTTGCCTTATGTTTCATTTTTTATTTTATCTGCTCGATTTGAAATTATCTAGCAAATATTTGTTATCATCAAAAAGAGAGTGATTGTTACAAATCTAGATTCAAGCACTATAGTTTTGATGATATCAAATATTCTTGCTTCTCTATTGTTACCATTGCACATCTATTTTAGTTGCCCATACATACTAACTTTTCAGGTCCATAAGGTCAATTATAATTCAAGCCAGCTCCAAATTGGGTAGATTAGAACTGAGTCAGTTTGTAAGTTTAATTCTAATATTTTTATATTTTCTTGAGTCAAATGTAATAAAGCGGATCATGATGCTAAGTAACCTTTCACACACACACTCAGGGGGAGAAATTTAGTGAGTTAGAGTTTTTTTTTTATTTTTGATCATATCGTCTTGGACGATCCTCCCATCATCCTAGATGATATTCTTAAATCAAAAATACTCAGCCTCCATACTTATTTAGGCATATTTTTGAAATTGAATTTGTGTCTAATCATACAGGACGATCCCACATCATCCTGGATGATTCGTACCAATCATGCATAAATTAGTCAGGTGATTAAGGAGAGTAATTAAAGTTGATTGATCGATCATATCATCCGGTACAATCGTAAGATCAGCCAGGACGATCAATAAGAAAAATCTTAACTTTCACCTTAATCTGTTGGACGTCCCAAACTATATGCTAGATAATATGTTCCTTTTTGTACTAATCGTACATGACTATATCAACATCATCCTGGATGATCAGTTATATTTCAAGTCATCCTGGCTCATCTGCTGGACATCCCAAACTATCTGCTGGATGATAATGTCTTAATTTGAACTAATCGTACAAGGAGATCAAAATATCATCCTAGACGATCAGTTATATTTCTACATATCGTCATGATTTATCTCCTGGATGACCCGAACTATGTTCTGGACGATTTAGTCAGTTTTGTACTAATCGTACAGGACGATCAGTTGTATAAAATTGGAAAACTAGGTTTTTTAAGCCTGTTATTTAAGAAATTATTTTTACTTTTAAAAGAGATCTTTTGCAATTTTTCACTCAAACAGAGCTTACAAGAGAAGGAGAGTTTGGATGAGAGAGAGGATCTTATGAGGGGGAGTTTGTGAGGGGATTCACAAAGGTTGCTCCAAGCAAAGATTCCATCGTTGTCTTCCTTCTTCGTCCTTGGTTCCGTAGTAGCTCTAGGGAGACGATTATCAGCATCAGATCTAGGTTCTCTGCATGCTTCAGGAGGAAGCAAAAGGAGTTGGGGTTCTCTGCCTGCTTCAAGAGAAAGTAAAAGGATTCTCGATTCTCTGCCTGCTTCAGGAGAAAGCAAAAGGAGTTGGGGTTCTCTTCCTGCTTCAGGAGGAAGTAAAAGGAGTCAAGGTTCTCTGCCCACCGGTGTCGATGAAAAGATTTTGTAAGGGCTTCTCCGTCTTGCTTTGGGAGCAAAAGGAGAGTCACTGTAGTTTTTAGTGCAATACATGGAGGGGAGGCTCCAGGGAGTGAACATAGGTCAAGTTGACCGAACCACTATAAATTTGGTATGCTCTTTTCATTTACTTTTATGCACTTTAATTTCCACATATTTCTATGATATGATCTGTGGTTAAAATATCTGATTTTGATTATATGCTTCCACTTTAACTAGTTATGTTTTAAAATATTCAAAAGGACAAAAATATTTTTCAGTTAGTGTAAGAATTTTTAAAATACCAATTCACCCCACCCCCCCCCCCCCCCCTCCCCTCTTGGTTAGCCTTGGGACTAGTTCATAAAGGCTTAACAACCCTAATGAACTTTCAGACCCTTCATCTTTATGTAGGCCATGAATCTATACTAGAAGTTATCGACGAGTTATTGAAAGGGGCATACATCCGCATGTAGGACTATTCACAACCATCCTAACGGAGAATGAAGCATTTTTATACATATTTTGAGCAGACAAGCACCAACGTGATTTGGAGTTCTAACTAGGCAATTTACTCTTTGTAAAAGTATAACAATATCACCAAACCTTTGTCATCGCCTAATATACTCCAAACTACGAAGAAGAAATTAGGACCCCTTTAAAGTGCTGAAATGATTTGAACCAATCACATACAAACTTGAGTTAAATCACAAATCCCACGATCATCTATATCTTTATGCTTGAGAAAACATCATTATAGTGCCACCTCCTCCACATGGTGATGATACCAATAGATACATAGGAAACCATCCAATGGTCAAGCAAACCACCATATTGAACTCACTGCATCTCAAAGAGAGACACTCTTGCAATTCAACAACTCATTGAATGAGAGGGCTTACCAAAAGAAGATGCAACATTGATCTTCAAAATCAAATTGCTTACACTCCATAATACATTTGCCACTAAGGAGGAGGAGGCAATACCCTTAGAGATGATATTAGTGAACAATGATAGGTGACAAAAAGTGGAAGCACCACACTAGCTTAGTTCAAAGACTTTCATGCATACAAATTAGTGAGAGTACATATTTCGATGATGAAGAATAAATTGAACATTCCACTTTTTTGTTGCTTTAGCTTCAACACGTCCCATTCTGGTTAGGTCTTTGAAAAATTTAAGGGTGGGATAATGTACATGTAATATTTTAAAGAATATGATAGACAAAATAATATTAAACCTCATTTTTATATCTCAAAATATATTAACTTTCTCTAATGAATTTCTATAAAGTTGTAGGTATTCCAAAGTTGTTAAAATTATTATATTATTTGTTCGGTGTTTTCCATCATTAAACAATGTATTAAAATTATCGAAATTTAGGTTTCATATGGGGCAATTTTTTTATTATTTTCTGTAGCAGTTTTTAAGCACAAAAAATTCTTAAAAGTAATAAAAAAATACCTTTCAAAAGCTATCTCAAATAAAATCTTAAACTTTTAAAAGATTATTATTAATTACTTTTAATGTAAGGAGACTCAAAAAAAATTCAAGTTAAATCGGGCCGACTAAGGAATCGGCCCATAAAAGTCCCTTAATCGTAATTAGATATGAATCAACCGGCTATTTCGACTTTTCGTACCATCCCGGATACACTATTTAAGAATCCAAACCCTAGACCCTGCCAGCGTCATAAGATCGTAGTCGAGGATAGGGGACGGTGAAAGATGCCGGCGGGCCACGGACTTCGTTCGCGAACTCGCGACCTTTTCGCGAGGCCTTTCAGGAAGAAGGGCTATGTTCCTTTGACAACGTACCTTCGAACCTACAAGATTGGGGACTACGTTGATGTCAAGGTTAATGCCGCCATACACAAAGGTATGCCTCATAAGTTCTATCATGGAAGGACTGGTAAAGTATGGAACGTCACAAAGAGGGCTATTGGAGTTGAAATCAACAAACAGGTGATCGTCTTCTTTGTAAACTTACGATCTGCTTCTATAATTTGATAGTTATAAATAAACCCCCTATTATTTCATGCGTCTCAGACAACTAGATCATGTCTTTGTCATGTTCTTTTTTTTTTTATCTTTTCTGAACTTGCTTTGTGGTTTCGCTGCTTTGCTTTGCTTTTGGTTCTTAAGCGGGCGTGATCATTGTGTGTAGTTTTCTATGTTCTTCACATCCCCTCTGTATAAAATCTGTTAAGTTGAGCATATTACTGCTTTAATATTTTCTTTTATTTAACTTGTGCAGGGAGCCGTTAATTTTAGTTCATTTATGTTCATGATAATTTTGGGCTTTTTTCATAGCCGTAGTTTCCTGACATATTTATTGTTGTTGGAGTGATCTCTGCTGATGAACTTTAGTTCATTGATTTAATTCAAGTAGAATTTAGTAAATCTTATAAATCCATATTTAGTTAACCTTGGAGTTGTTAAATATTAAAAACTATTTGATTTGATAGATATTAAATTTGGTTAAATCCTACCAAATTGTTTGGTATATATTTTTAAAATTTAGTATTTAAATAAAGGAGAAGAAGAGACATGATAATGGCGATGTAGTTTAAATCTCTTAACCTACTTCCCCAAGATTGACTAAATGTAGGATTTAGTCTAAAGCGGGATTTAATTAGGCAGTAAATTTATGTGTCTCATTAAATTTTTTGTGGAAGGATTTAGCCTAAATATTGGCTAAATTTTGTAATTAAACAACCCCTTAAAATGCAGGTGGCATTTTCTTGGTATTTTTTTCAATCTTCAATTTCTTTTATAAGATTTAGAAATTGGCAGTGATGACTATGGGGTGTGAGTATTGCATAATTTGAAAGGTAGAAAGGAGAGAAGAATATTATATAGAAAAGAAATAAATATGAGTGTATAAGAACTTCTTTCTTTTTCATTTCAAGCTATTATGGTTGTTCTGTGCATATATATTGTATTACACAATATTGGTTTAAAGAGGATAGAGGTTGTCGTGAATAAATTGGTTGAGATGAGTCAAGGATTAGAAGACAGTGACCATGATCATGCAGCTAGAATAGTGGAAGCATTTGCTATTCATGGTGATTGCTTTATGTCATCATTATCCCCCCTCAAGTTGATGGTTGTTTGTCAAAGCAGTAACTTGGTCTTAAGTTGGAGAAATAAGGGGATGGTTAGTGTTTTAGTGAAGATATCAAGAAGATGGTCTTGAGATGCAACATGATGCTTGATGATGTCTTTTGATTTGATGAAGTCTTGGATGAAATGATGTGTTTTGTGTGAGCATGAAATCACGGATTGTTAGCAAGCTTTAGAGCGGAGATGTTGTTTCAATAGAGCAGTATTGCTTGAGCATATGGTAGGTAAAATTCTTGCAAAGGCGTTGAAGTTAGATGATGTCTGTAGCGGTTGTGGCTAAGATCCAATATTCAACTTACGTTGAGGAACAAAGCTAGGATATTGGTGTTAGCTAAGAATGCGTGGTAGCCAATAGGGGGTCTACGATCAGCCAAGTCGAAGTTTGACTAGGCATGCAGTTGAATATCTCCTTTGTTTATAAGTAGGTTGAGAGTTGTAGTTCCTTGAACTTATTGAAGTAGGCATTTGATTCTTTGGAAATGGATATTAAGAGGTTTGTGCATATCTTGACATGCTTCATTGTTGATAAATGAAGAGAGCCTAATAGTTTTTTGTATAGTTATGGAGTGCGGAAATCAAGTCGAGGTATTCATTATTGGAGTCTTTGAGTGTAATTGGTTTTTGAATTGGTTTGCAAGTGTCCATGTTTGATTTATGTAGCAGGTCTAAGGCATCTTGTGATTGATTGAGTTGCATCCTTGCTGAAGTTCTTATTATTTGAATGCCTTGGAGTGAGAGACAATCCTTAGGTTGCACATGTGGAAGTGTTATTGAAGGTTTTGTGACGATTGATGGTGTTGGAGTCATTGCTGTTGAGAATGATATCACCAACGATCAATATGTAGATGGTATCAAGGTTTAAAATTGCGCAATTGGGTATTGACGCATTTTTCGTTCGTGAGGCGAGGCGTAAGCCTCAAAGCGTTTTGAGGCGTAAGCCTCAAAATCTAAAAATTGCGTAAAGTCAAAATAAAAGTTAAAAATAATTTTTTATATAATATCCAAATAATATTTTAAAGGATGACATATTAACTTTTTATTGAACTATGAAGTAACAAATTTGCATACATATGAAATAAATATTTGTATAAGATGTAAAGTGTTAAGTGATAAATTATGTGAAATAGAATTGAAATCCAAATATTATAGGAATAAAACAATATAAAATATATGAATTGCATAAAAGTATCATATAACATTAAGTTCATCTCTAATTTTTTTCTTTCTCAGTTGCCTACTCATCTACCTTTAATACCTAAAGAAAGCTAAAATAATTAGCAACAACTCAAAAATCATCTGTACTATCATTACTAAAGGGATTTTTATTTGAGTATCTGTTATAACAAATTGGTCTCTTTCCTACCTCATTCTATAGGATCCAATACCCTCAATCTGCTTCTTCATTTATTTCAATCATCTTTATCTTTTATAAATGTTGTCATCAACATAAAAATTTTAAGAGGAAATGGTGATGACGTGCGGCTTTCTAGTGATCCCCTATGGCGGCTACGACGGTGGTGGCTACGGTGAAGGCAGTGGGCTAGAGGTCGAGGCAACTGAGAGGAAGTTGTTGTGGCTTGGGGGTGCAAGAAGGTATGATTTTTTTTGGGCTTTTGTATAGGATTTAGGTAAGTTTTAAATAAAAAAAAACATAAATAGAGTTAGGCGTACGCCTCATGCGAGTGAGGCGAGGCACAACTCAAGGCGGGCCTTTTTCCAAGATAAGGCGTAAGCCTCATAAAAAAAGCTTGAGGCGTAAGCCTCGAGGCGTTTTTTACTGGAATTGAACTGAGGCGGGCCTCAAGGCGAGCCTCATATTGCGCAATTTTAAACAATGGATGGTATCGTTTTGGCTATAAAGCAGTATAGATGGATCAGTTGTATCGGTTTTGGACTCAATTTGGTGAATGTGAGTGGAGAAAGTAGTGAACCATTGCCACAGTACTTGTTTGAGATCTTATAGAGCTTTTTGAAGAAGGCGTACATGATGAGAGTATTGGATATCAGCAAAGCCTTCAGACATAATTGTCTTTTTGTTGAGTTTGTCATGGAGAAAAGCATTGAGGTTAGTCTACTTGAATGATCAACCATGAGTTTTGAGTGGCAGCTACAAGGAGAATGTGAATGGTGGCATTGTTGCTACTAGGCTGAATGTGTCCATGCAGTATATTCATTGTTCGTGTTTGTATCCTTGAGCTGGTTGTCGAGCTTTGTATTTGGCAAGGGTTCCATCATAATTAAGTTTAATTTTGAGGGTCCATTTGCCCCGTAGAATGCTGTGAGTTGAGGATGGTAGAACAAGGTTCTATATCTCTCGAGTTTGAAGAGCTCAAAATTCCTCTAACATAGCTGTATGCCATTGCTCTTTGTTTCTTTTCATGTTCTCTTGGAACCATTGGTGGCTCCAATGCCGCTTCTTTCTTCCCAGTTGTTAAAGGCTATCAATACCTCGACAACACCATAATCCCTAGCTCTCTAAGAATCTTCTTGTTCTCATCTCTCGCTATCACAAGGCTCAACGCCTTGCACTGGGATGGCACTGTCAACAACGCCTTGAAGCGGACCTTGCCTTGTTGGATTTCTTTTCTGGTTTCTTTGAACCATTGGCGATGCCACTGTCGTCCTCCCAATTGACGAAGGTTGATGGCTCCTCAATGGCACCACAATTGCAGCTCCCTCCCAACCATTTTATTCTTCTCTCTCATAGCCACCAGGCTCAACACCTTGCACTTGAATGTCATTGTGAAAGGGCCTTGTAACCAACATTGCCATCTTGCTTGTTATGAACATGGGAAGGGTTCCAAGCAGCACTGGAGAACTTATGCTTTGTTATACCATTGAAAACTTTCATATATATTGGGATATTGCTCAATTTTATTAATTACTAGTATATTACTATATTATAATAAAATCAACCTTATATACCCCAATGATTATTAGATGTTTAGCTGGTATATAAGAGTTTAGTATAATATGGGTGTAATATTAGTGTTCAAAAAAGAATTATATGATATGCCAATAACTATGAAAGTTTTAGTAGTATACCATTAGAAATCCCTTCATTCATTTATTTGGATATATTTCCAATGTTATATGGCTTTTTGTTATAAAATAAGCTAATGCGAAGCTTGATCAACAAGGTAAACTACTATTCCATAGATTTTTTTTTTAAATGCTTTTGAATTTTGATTGCTCTGATCGCAAGCTTGTGAATTTCCCTAAGGATCTAGTTGTTTGAGTATTGGGTTTTCTTAGTAGACAATCTCTATTAGTCATATAGTTGAACTATAATTGCTTCTACCAGGTGAATGAATTCTTATGTGTGAGAATTATTAGAACTTATTTTTATATTATGTGTTGATAATTGTGACAAGATTCATAGCATGCATGAAAAATTATGTGATATCCGTAGATGATGCCTCGGTGGCAGCTTGGTTGGTTATTGGTCTGTTGTCAGATATGCCTAGCTAATTTTTGTTGCAGCCAATTCAATCCAATTTTTATAAAACAAACTTAAATACAGTTATGAGATTTACATTATTTTTAGAATTTTAGAAGTATTATGTTCTAATTTATAGAAATGAGAAATTCACTAATACCCATATCTTTCTTTATGTGGGGATGTTGGATTGTTGAAACCTGGCTGCGGCCATCCTTATCCACTACCTTTTCCATTTGTTCTGCAGTGTTGAGAACTTCTAATGCAACCTGGTCTCATTTATTGATTTTATTCCTCCGTATCTCTTGTCAGAAATTGGTGTGGCTTACGTCTTTAAGCTAATTATTTGAGCTACTTTCACACCTTCTTGATAGAATTTTACTGATCTTTTGAAGAACGTTGCTTGAAGTGGGCCTCATCCAAAATTTTCAAAGCCTAAGCTATATGGCAGTTAATATACTGTTCATTTCCATTGCAATTTCTTGTTTCGTAAATCTACATTGTCAGATGACCAGAAAACAGTGTGAAAACCTACATATCTGTCTAAATATAGCCACAAACATAGCCTTTTCATACTTCAAACGCTTAGAATCCACAATTTTGGTAATCGTCTAGTCCTCTTGCGTGCTTGTTTGCGCTATGCATTCTAGCATCAAGGCTATTTGGTATGAGGAATTTGGAATATAGTTGGTGGGGAATGTGACAGTGTATTTGAAAATCTTATGTAGATGATTTTGAAATACACTGAAAAAAGAACTAAAGAGTGAATTTCAAGTAAATCAGTAAATTACTTTGCATTTATTTTTTATCCAACCAAAAATTTAAAATTTAAAAATCCTTGTATTTCTTTTGCTACACTCTACTTCAAACCGAAGCCCCATATACGTATTTTGCATAATTCTTACATTTCTTTTTTATTTTCATATTAATTTTGCTGCCTTGATCTATGAAGTGTGATGATTGCAGGCTAGAAAGGAGTTTCACTTTAAATATGCAGGAGATTTATTTAGGCCGATAATGCTATACCAACTTTGATCTTTGCTAGCCTTTGGTTAATTATTAAATAGGTAGTATTGCAAAATAATTAGAGTGACCTTAGATGGTTTGGTCACATAAAACATTGGCCTTTCAATGATGCAGTTAGAAGAGTAGATGTGTTATATTTGACTTATGTTAAGAAAGGTAGAGGTAGACTTAAAAAGGTTTGGGTAGAAAGTATTAAAAATGAATTTTTTTTCATTAAATTTATATGAGAATTTGACTCGTAAGAGGATACAATAGATAAAAATAAATTCATGTAGTTGACCCTATATCGTGTGACAAAGGCTTGACGTTGTTGTAGTATTGCAAGAAAAGAAAAAAAAGATTGCTTTTTTGCTAGTTTAAAGCACATCAAAAAGCAATGAATTAGGTGTGCACTTTTTGAGTTTTTATTTTTTTCTCAAAATTTAACTAATTTAATCGAACACAATTAGCACAAGAGATAAAAAACTATTTGCTATCCACAACAGAATATAAATGAAGAAGTTAAACTAAACACATAGTTAATAATATAATTTTATGTGTGTAAAGATGAATTATATTTGAGTGATGTAATTGAGTAAGCATCAATGTAGTGAATCTTCTAAATTACGCAATGCATAAGTTAATCAATTATCTCTTTGAAATTTATAACACGAGTCCACAATATTAAAATATATATATATATATATATAATGCTATTATTAGTATTATTGAATAATTTAGAGTGCAAGCACAAAGGTTTTCCTAGCACATTAGCATATGAATATTCAATACTTTAATCATCACACAAATATTTATGGCAAGATTTAGTTGATTAATAGACAAAATATTATGCTAATGATAATGACACAAATTTAATGATGAGCATAAAGAAATAAGGCTAAATATTATATATCTACAATAATATGTGATTACATAGCTGTTAAAGGCATCATATTCATCTCTATGTAAACAAGACAAATAATAATGCTAGTAATCCAAATCTTGTTATGGAGCAAATGGAAGCTAGGATATTTACATTGTTGGCTCAAATTGAGCCACCTTGACACCTAAACACTATCTTATTAAGAGTGTTATACTATAATCACTCTTTTAGTCCACAAGTTGATGGAGAAATGTTTTTCATAACTTTTTTACTTTACAAAGGAAGAAAACCCTCACTTTTATGGGTAAAGGGTGCCAATTTAGGGATTGTTTGGTTGAAGTAAAAAGGGGTGTAAAATATTCCAAATGCATGGGTTTTAAGAATATTGGTGTTTAGTCTGAAGTAAAACAAATGTAGCATAAAATTTTGGTTTATTTGGAATTCGCCATGTAGTTTATTTTTGATGTATTTAGAATTCCTCAGATTTGGGTGAGTTCCAAATGCACCATAAATTCATCGCCTCTGCCGTCACACGCCGCCACCGCTGCCAGCCACTGTCGTCACCGACCACTGCCACTTACCATCGCTACCGTCGACCACCAACCTCTTTGGACTTTAGATTACATTCATTTTATTTCAAACCAAACAGAAAAGCAATCTCATGCATTTATTTTACATGCATCCAAATAACTCTAAAGTGCTCATTTTACACTACATTCTACTTACACGATATTCCTTTTATACTGCATTCCTTTTTCAGTCAACCTAACAGTTCCTTAAGTAAATGCTTGGGTGTATATAAGGAAATACTTTTTTTTAAGTCTTTTGAGTCTTTGAAGATGATGAAGGCTATAGCCAATTATTACAAGAACAATATAATTTCTATGCAAATGGATTATAAATAATGCAAAGCCATTCATAAAGAAAACTAATAGATGGGGAGGAATATGTTACTGTAATTTGTACTAAAAGAATATGTAAAGAATGAGCGCATAATCACTCCTTGATTGAATAGAACTTTAAAGCGCAAAATATTCTCCCTTTTTTTTGTCCGAAGTCTCCATCAATTTGTACATACGGCGCAAATGCTTTACATCAAAGCCACTTCTTAGTGGTGGCTTGTAAAGAGTGTAATGGTGAACTTGCTAAATTTCCCATAAGCTTACTCCATGGTATTTTATGTGATCAGGTGGGCAACAGAATCATCAAGAAGCGGATCCATGTCCGTGTCGAGCACGTTCAGCCTTCAAGATGCGCGGAAGAGTTCCGTCTGAGGAAGAAGAAAAACGATGAGCTGAAGGCAGAGGCCAAGTCTCGTGGCGAGATCATTAGCACAAAGAGGCAACCCGAAGGACCTAAGCCTGGTTTCATGGTTGAGGGCGCCACATTAGAAACAGTGACTCCTATTCCATATGATGTTGTTAATGACCTCAAGGGAGGTTACTGAATTCACAACTCCTATTTATCACTTCATCATTCCCTACCTTCTTTTACTATTTTCAACTTGAGAACTTTTACAAGTTGTTGAGGTTTTGAACATTGTTTTTATATCTTTTCAACTGTTCCAATCATCTTTGTTACTCTTTCAGCTTTGTGTTATTTGAAAATTTATTCTGCAGTTCTGACATCTTTGTGTTCATTTGCTTGTGAAAAATAAATATATGAAGTTATTGAGGGGGTTCAAGACTCGTGCTAGATTTCTTGAGCGTTTATTAATTATATTTAGTGTTAGAAGCTCTTGCGAATAAAATTATTGGCGTGAATTCTTTGATTATCTGATAAAGAATTAAAGATAGATTGTTTTGATTAACGCTGCTGATTAACAAGGATAGGTGGTGTTGATTGCCTTCAATAACGGAGTATTTGATTTTCATTTGAGATGATTTTTTATTGTTTTATAAAGTAATTTTTTAATAAATTTTTTTTTAATTTAAAAAATATTTATACTATAAACTATTTCAAAAAATAATAAGAAAGTCATCCTCAATCTTGAAAAAGCACTTAATCATCAACAAATAACTACCAAAAAAACATAAAACCTACTACTGCAAATGTTAGCGGGGAGAGGGGGCGTTGAGGCCTTGCGATGCTTGTTTGGGAAGGATTGCAAGGGGGCCGCGTCAATGAGACAGATCAAAACTGTTGCATCTTATTCTAAGCAAACTTAAAAACCCTTAAGAACAGCAGTTTGTGGCCTGCAGGTTGGCAATGTAAGTGAATTAAGACTATAAGAAACTAGAAAAGTACTGAATTATTTCGTGTGCATCCGCTTGATTTAAATCAGATTTTCTGAAGGAAATCCAATTGCTATATATAAATTTTAAGCTGTCAATGACTAGCCTTATACACAGTTGCATGCTAATAGAACCATTCGAACTATCCCAGATAAAATTGATCAAGACATTATTTTCTTAATGAGCAAGACAATTAGAGAAAAAGCAGTAGGCAGGAGAGAGTGAGAACAGCAGGTTTTTCCATTTTTCACAGCTCAAAAAAGATGATTTATTAAAGGAAACTCTGAAAAGCAATTTATATTAATTATAAGAAACATGTTAAAAATACATCCCCGTATCAGTAAAATACTGCACTGAAGAATCATATTTAGATTACAAGCAATGAATCCTGACAAGTAGGCCAGTATCTGTACTTCTGAACCATTAAGCTTTTTTAAGCCTCTCTGGCCTTCATCATCTCCTTACTAGTATCAACAAAAAACCAGTACAAAACTATCAATCATATGTTTCATCAATTTTCACTGCATAGAAGATGGCGACCTTTCTTTATTAACTCTTGGCATTCAATTTTTCTGAAAGAATCTTATTTAAAAGCGTTGGATTTGCCTTGCCTTTGGACTCCTTCATGACCTGAAATGGTTTACTAACAACTTATAATTATCTAAAATGGAAAGCATTAACGGATCAGCTAATCTTTTCAAATAAAAACTGCAGCGCAGATTGCCAGTTCTAGAAAACCTGGCCAGCAAAAAAGCCTTGCAGCTTAGTTTTCCCTCCGCGATACTGTTGAAGTTGCTTGGGATTCTCCTCCAGAATCTTATCCACCATTGCTTCGATAGCACCTGGATCTACTATCTATAATTTCCAATTTAAAGAAGAAAAACTATCAAAATTATTTCATATTAAATTCTTCCAAATTTGATCACATTCTTTTTGACATTCTTAGTTCTGGTAGGCTTTGCAAACAAGTGACTTTCAATTTCTGAATCACTTTGTAATCTGACCTGAAAGAAGTTCAAGCATGAAGGAATAGCCTTACCTGAACAAGATCCTTTTCTTCTATTATTTTTTGGACGGTTCCTCCTTTGGCTATAAGCTCAAAAAGTATCTGTCAAGAAAAATCAAATTCACTAATAAAAGGCGAGCAAAAGTTATACACTGTGTTTGACTCGAGAAAAGGAACAGAATTAAGAAAAAAAATCTTGGATTTGTATTTACGAATATGGTCATGACCTCAGAGATAGGAACAAATGTTTATTTTAGTCATGCAACTTATATCCAACTTTGTAAGATTATGTAAATTACATAAGGTTAAAAACAATTAAATGGCAAAAAGGTGAAAAAATATTGAAAGAAACAAGGAAACAATTACTAAATCCCCGTAATGAATTAAGAAAAATAAATTCATAGTAATTAACAGATCATTTGAAAAGAAGCGAAGAAAAGCAAATAGAGTGAATATCAACAATAATT
This sequence comes from Dendrobium chrysotoxum, assembly GCA_019925795.1. Lineage (NCBI taxonomy): Eukaryota > Viridiplantae > Streptophyta > Magnoliopsida > Asparagales > Orchidaceae > Dendrobium > Dendrobium chrysotoxum. The sequence continues at coordinate 17,798,839 of CM034309.1, forward strand.
TGTGAAGAGATGAGTGGTTTGGACATTATAGCACAAAATCCATAATAATGAACTTGGATATTGCAGCATTAGTGGTGCTCCCTGTTATTAGCAATTCGATTATTTTAGCTTATGTAAATGCCGATGTCTATTTTGAGATTGGTTCTTGTAGTACACAAATTTTCCAATTCACCTACAGTATTTTCATGCATTTTTTGTACTTTAGATATATAGATGATTCAATTTCAAATGTGCAAATATGTGAAAATTCACAGAACTCCCATTTCTTTCAGTGATCTTCTACATGCTTCATAAAAATGTTGTTTTCTTGCATATGTTGTTTCGAGGGTTCCTATTTGTATTGCTTTTGAGTTTATTGGCTTCATGGACTCATGGATTTTGAAATTTGATGGTTTCAACTTTTGGCTTGATATTTATTCGAGTAATTGAATTTTGAGTTTGTCAAACCAAATATGAACTTGATTTTATGCCCATGTTATATCTTATACCAAATAAATATCTAAGGCATACAATTTCACTTAGCATTTAATCAATAAATTTCAGATTTTTTTTTTCAATCTTGTGTTCCTGTTGGAAGTGAAATTCTTTCGAGTACAGTGCAAATGCGATCTGAGAGAAGATAATATCCTTGTACATGCATGAAGCTTGCATTTTTTTTTTCACTTTGCTTACCTCTTTTCTTAATTTTTTTATTCTTAATTATTTTGTTGATGGGTATTGCAATTTGCAAGCGTTCTAATTTTGGTCAAATTTGCTAGACTTGAGACTTTAATTGCAGTGAAAAAAATTCAATGGCTTGCTGATTTTTGTAGTTCAAATTTCCAATTGATTTATGTGCTTTTAATCATTCAGTGCATTATGATTTTGATCTGTCTCCCCATATTTTCAATTTTACATCTAAAGAAAATGAGTATTTATTTAATTAATGGTCTTTGCTCTGAGAATCCTAATTTATTTTGTATGATTTAGATCCATTGCATCATCTAAGTTGCACTAAGAATCCTATACCCTTAAGCATCATGCAACACCACAGATATATGTTATTACTCAAGCTACAACTAAACAGAGTATAGATCAGTTGCATGTGTCTAAAAGTGCTTAGCAGATATACATCAAAGCCTCCTCAGATGACAAGAAGGTTCAAAGTATGTCCTCTATAGGCCTACATGTGTGGAACCTTTACTGCACTTCGCAATACAGCCAAAACACAATAATACACATCGACGGTGATGGAATGCCAGTGATGACCAGAACAATTTTCCATAACCTTCGACACTACAGTTTATAGATCAGAAAGCATATTCACGTGATAAACTGTGATTTGTCTGTCAAATTTTGGAACATGCAGTCAAGTTGCCAGTTCAGAAATTTTACATACAAGGATGAACTTTGTCTTACCAAACAAGAATGTTTGGACCGGGACTCATAAAGCCAACCAAAATAGTTGGGATGAGGCTGATGATGATGCTGATGATAATGGGTGAGGTTGGTCATTATAAACATGGATAAAAAAATTATAAGGAACAAAAAAATTATAGATGCCAATCAGTTTAAAATGGCCAAGTGACCAAGCAGTCAAAGCTAGCAAAATAGAAAACACTGACAAAAGAAAGTAAATTTTTATTGCTGAGCTATTATAGACCATCTCCACCCAAATTTATATAAAATAATATCACACTATTGATTGGATCTCTAACACAAGAATGACATCTGGATCAAGTTTCATTAATTCACATGACACATAGCCGTTGATTAGACATGTTAAAAATATAAGGATTACCACACAACATATAAAAGCCCTAAAAAAAAAATCTAGTTTTATCCGTGTATTTTATCAAACAAAAACATCCAAGACATGCAAGATATCATCACCAACCCCCGTATTTCATTATAGGACAATTAAAAGACTATACACTTTGAAATTGATATTATCTTTAAATGCAATTGGTGTCATCAATTGGGAATAGCTTGATGGATCCAATAGATGATTAAATGATCTAAAAAGTTTTTCAAATCATGCATGCCATTAGTTTTAATAGTTAAAGGGAATGGATAGCTATGATCTTATATTTGAAAGTAATTATAACAGAACCTAATTGGGTGCAGAATAATAATTATCCTCCTAGGAGGATAAAAGTCCACCATATATATAGATATAGAGAGAAAGAACTGACCAAACATCAGACCTTGGAGGGGCTTAACTATAGGAAAAACCATGTTTACAAGTTTAGAAAATGGAAGCCATCAGAATAAATGTAGAATCCAGATGAACAATGAGCAAAAATATCAAAACGCAACATATTTTTGCTCATTTCTTCATGTGGACTTCATGTTCGTCCAGAACATTGCATTTTAAATATAAATGAGCGTTAGAGCTAACATAATAGTATTATTTAATATCGGACTTTGGAAATTTCAGTTTTGCGAAATTATGAAAATAAACCCATTGAAAAAAGATTTAACATAAGTGGGAGCTTCAACAATTCATTTCTTCTTTGGGACTACATGACGGCTTGAATTATTTTGAGATAAAAATATATATTGTTAGTAGGGAAACAATTACTTCATACACGTTTTGAATGTATAAGGCAAATCCATAGAGTCAATCACAACATAAAAGAAAAAAAAAATCAGTTCGTTAGACTGGAAAAGCATCTGTACATGAATTGCTCTTTCTGATTTAGGAATCCAATCTTACTGGTTTAAAGAAAAGCTTTATGGAGTTAATTTCATAGTCACAGGAAAATTCTAATCCATCAGGTATTCATTACCTACAAACCACTTAGAACTGCATGTTTAGGAAGGAATTTGTTCGTCCTGGTATGTTAATCTGAAGTTGGTGGTTGGTATTTACTACTAACAAGGTAATTACTTGCGTTAGTAATATCCAAAGTTCCAAGTTTTCATTACTAGTCAGGTGAATGCATTTTAATATAAAGTAAATGCTGATGAACAATGCAATTAATTTGAGTGGTAGTGGAACTAAGAATACTAGAAACTTCCAAATGTAGGAACTAACTGTTTTTTATCCGCCACCTTTTCCAGCTGATATATAGTGCTTCCTTTATGATTGTTTAACACCTTCCCCCCTTCCCTCCGTTCCCTTTCGCTTTCAACCTCCTCCTCTTATGAGGAATTTGATATGCTTGCCAAATTTAATAATTTTCAATGGTCTGTTGACCACCGTATACATGCTGCGATCAATTCAGACGAGTGTGACAAGAACCACTGACTAATGCAGCATTGCGTGTGGCGAGCTCAAACCACCTCGACTGTGACAAAAAACAACTTAAACATAATTTTTAGCAAAATGAATCGCACCAATGCATTCAAAACACTGAATTTATCAAAGAAGCACCGCTCGTGCACGACTTGATCGAATAACGGCGAAAATGCTAATCTAAGTGATGTTGAGTGAAATCAACGAATGTCATCCTTTCGTATAATTGACTGCATCGTTTTGAAATTGCTAAGGAAGGACCTCTAATGCTTAATTCGAGCAACCACGATAAAAAATGATAGTCTACAGACACAACATTGCGTGAAGTCGCCCAAATGTCATCCGTTCACGAAATGAGCTTCATCGATACATTTAAAAAGTTGAAATTACCCCAACATGAAATTTTGCCTAGGTTTTCGAATGAGAAAGAGGCGAAATTTACCCGCACGCAACAATGGCATGAAAACCAAGACGCATGCGGTGTCAATTCAACATTTTTACTTGTTATTTTTTATTAAATTTAAATAATATTAATATATATGATAACAATAATAATAATCATATTTTATCCAATCCTATCATATATCTGCAATTTGGTGATCCCATATCTTGACATCCGACATAAAGCAAGATCTAGGAATTTATTTGAACCAATATACCTACTCTTTTTTCTTTTTTCTTTTTTTTTTATTTCACGTTAGAGGCTTAGAGACTTTTTTCTAGTTTTCTTCAAGACGATAAGTATGCTCAGGCACAATCACCCAAAAAAAAATTTTATCACCTTTGCAAATTCCTATTCACGCATACCCCACTCCAATTTTGCTTGCTATTCATACAAAATCGCTTCTCTGTTTGACCCAACAACCCATTCATGCTAATCTGATCCCTTGCTTCTCTCACGCTCTCCACTCCATCACCGAGAACCTCAAGCTCGATCTCCTCTCTTTAAACAAGCAGCCATCAGCTCACCCAGGTTGAGACCTTGCTTGTTGCTCCCAACTGAGATCTCTCCGTTCACGCAACTCCCTTCTTCCTTGATTTGCACCTGCCAAAACCCAAGCACTCCACCATTCCTCCCCTTCTTCCAATTCGCATAACTCTCCTCTCTCCCAACCTCTTATCAGCCCCCAACCCTTCCTTCAACCCCCATCGCCATTCAAACAAGCCGCAAGCTCCCTCCTACTCTCTGCTCTCTCCTCTTTGTTTCACACGCCCCAAAACCTCCTAGGCCCTAGCCACCTAACCACCACTTCTCAGCCTCTACCTGCATACCAAACCTTCCCCATCCCTCTCTTCCTCCTTCCTCTAGCTAGCAACCGAACCCCGAGCTTCACCTAAATAGAGAGGGACATCAATCTCTCTCTCTCTCTCTCTCTCTCTCTCTCTCTCTCTCTCTCTCCCCCCCCCCCAATACTCTCTCTTTCTCTCGTTCTCTCCCACTACTCTCTCTCTCTCTCTCTCTCTCTTTTCTCCCTCTAAACTCTTCTTAAACTCTCTCTATCTCCCCTCTTCTCTCTCTAGCATGCTCTCTCTCTCTCTCTAAAAGAAAACAAAAAGGAAAAAATATATTTGCAAATAAAAAATTATATTTTTCGCCCCCACAAAGATCAACGTTTCGTCATTGTCATCTCTTCTTCCGCCTCATGCACAAATGTATAAATTTCAACACTAAGAAAACCTTCAAAAAAACCTGAATGCAATACGTTCAATGCTCTTCTTAGCACAATGGGGTGAATTAACCTGTGCGCATTGTTCTAACACAATGAAAAATTTTGTGAAATAAATATTCATTTGTGTTGTTCTAATGCAGCGAGGAAATTCATCCTTTCACTCATGCAAATAATGAAAACTCATACACACCTTTCTTGACGTAATGGGATAAAAGATTACAGCCACCATGTCTTACGAAACTTATAGTGCATGCCTTTCTTGGGTGGGCAGGCAGGCCTAGTACTCCTCATAGATGTCACTTATGCAGTGGAGAGGCCAAGAGGCTGCCGAAATTTTGTCTGAATGCTAATTGAATAGGAAGTTATTTAAATAACCTGTTGGATTAAAGAAACAATGAAACAAAATTTAAAAGCATGCAAAAGTAAAAAAATTATAATACTAAAATGCAACATTCATTGCTACAAACAAACATAATTGAACACATATTGGGGATTTGTAATGAAAAGGGTAGCTCGCCAACAGGCAAGAATAGGACTTTTGACTCCAATTGAACATGTAAATTTTACAAATATACAAAATAATATTTTTGCAAAATAAAAAAAACATATAAAAAAGACTTCAACTCGCCTTCAACACCGCCAGATCCACTATGCATACACAAGCAGATAGAAGGCATATTTTGAACTTCAAAATAAAACACTATGTGCATTCCAACAACAAACATTCATTCAAACAATCAAATCTAAGTATTTTAAAATCATGCACACATGAAAATATAATTTTGAAATTCAAATAAACCACTTAGAAAAGCATGTCATTGACACGAGAAGCACGCAGCAGCATCAATAAGCATGTAGCAGCAAACAGAAATGTACTACCTCCTCAAGAAGTATACTGCACCTCGAGAAGTGAGTCATTGCCTCAAGAAGCATGCAACCACCTTGGGAAGCATGTAACAACCTCAAGAAGCGTGCTACCACCTTGAAAGTGTGCCATTTACTCGAGATACATGCAACAGATTTGTTAAGCAAATTATTGCCTTGAGAAATGTGCTAGTAGCTCAAGAAGCACGCCATACCACTAAAAAGCATATAATTGCCTTAAAAAGCATGTACCGGCTCTTAAAAACACGATGTTATTTTAAAATAAAATTTATATTTATATTTAAAAGTGGGCCAATATGTTAACAAATGCACTAAAATGAATGCAAATGCATTGTGTAAGCACACAAAAAAAATATAGGTTATAAGAGTGCATGTATGTCATGCAAATATACTGAAATACATGTAAGTGCATCATGAGTGCATCGACCAATACATTGAAATCATATGAATGCACCATGTAAGTGCACTGAAAAGTGTGCAAATGCATTATGCAAACACATCAAGTGTGTACGCTATTTAAAAAAGAAATTTAAATTCCCCACATGTGCTTCGACAAACATACTAATTGTGCAAACATAAAAGTCTGAGAATGGTGCCCCGCATTAAGATGAAATAAATTAAAATCTTTATTTTAAATTAATCACTCATATATGCTCCGACCATTGCGTCAAATTATTAAATCCAAGGTCCAAAAATGTTGCGTGGATTAAATGTGAATTTAAATTTCAAATCCAATTCCCCATGGAAGGACTGAAGTCGACAAACTTGAATTAATAAGAGAATATGCAACTGTAAAATCTACGAAGAAATTTGGGCTTTTTTTACGTTCACAATAGGCCCTATTCAAGGAAAATTCATTACAAACACAAACTTTTGGATTCAATGCTCTTGTAATAATTTACAAAGCTAATATTAAATCTAATCCTCTATTGGCGGACATATAGAGTTGAAAAGATTCAGATAATAGAATAAAATTATTCAAATTCTTAATGAAAATCATTTTAAAAGTGAATCTCAAACGAAGGGGACTATCTTTTTAAATGCCTCTAAATCCCGATAAAATATAAATATATTTAAATTAACTTCAACGTCACCCTAATGATAACTGCATTGATAGAAAATCTCACCAAAGGGAGCTTAATAACTTTTCAAAAATGCCCACAAACTCCCAAGTTAACCACTCAGGGATCGAATTCTAATAAAAATTCAAAAATCATTATTTATCAAAATTTAAAACATTCAAGTGAAATCAATCACGTAAAACTTAAAAAGCAAAATTCATTCATCCTTCGCAACTGTTTGTTGAAGGCAATGAATTCAAGAATAATCACAACTCATAAAGAGCAAATATCCAGTCAAAAATATACTAAGATTTATTCTCAAGCAATCTCTCATCAATAAGAACATGACACGTCTTCTAACAGGCGGTTCAGCCATAAGATAGCTCCCCAAGTAAATAGTCATGACTGGGACGCTCTAACATGGTTGTTTTACCACAAATAAGTATTATTATATTACAATTACGGCCATAATTCATATGTTCCCCAATGACTAATAACTTTGAGTAATAAATCATAGGTTATATTTGATAGGGTACAAAGCCCTCCATTAGTTGAGGTCGACTTGAATTCATCCCTTTAGGAAAACACTCACCACCTTAGGTCTATAAGTTGCACTTAGACGGAGCAATCGTAGCTACTAACAAGGATCCTACAATCATGTTGGATTAACTACATCCTCTAACTAAGTAGTCTAGGGACCATAATAGCTCAAAATGATGGAACTATGAGATCTTGATCGGGTTCATCATCATTCCCCCCACCATTTTCTTTAAGTGCTAGGTGGTGAATTTCATATCCTAAATATTAAAACTAGTGTTACTATATGCTAGGTACTTAGTACCTATCTACCAACTATCCTTAATGAAAAGTGCTTTCTCTTCATTAGGATGGATAATTAACTATAAAACTTGTGCCTATGAAAAACTCGAATTTATTTCATAAAATCCTAAATCCTAGCATGGTAAGGGCGAAATATTTTGGTAGTATTTTTTTCTAACTAATCTGCTTTCTGAAAATTTAACCTAAAACATAATACATTAAAACTCTCCCAAATATGCGGAGAGGCCGAGGCTTAAAATTTTTGGAGCCCACATGGTCAAATAAGTATCATTCTAGCATTGTCACTTAGAATTAGTTCCATGTATTTGGTTCCCACTTGAGCTTTCTCATTTAAAACAAATATTATTGAAGATTTTGATGATGGTTTGCTTTATCATGCAGGATTATTCATCATTTTTTTTTTTGAGATTTAAGCACATACCACTAGAAAATTTATAAAACTAACAGCTAGGTATTTAAAATAAATTACCTAACCCATGTATTTGCGCATGATACAACCAAACTATTAAGACTTTAATGAAAATAAAAAATTATGGATTTGAGTTTTGTTCCTCTCTAACATTGGGTGGCATTACTATAAAAAGAGGCAGTTGAGCGTTCATTTTGTAAAATAGATAAAATTTGACCGTTATGTATGTAATTGCCTTGTATTGCTCAAAGCATATGACAGTACACTTGAAAGCTAAACTATTTCCACAGTGGAGGGTAAAAAACAAAGAAATGAAAAAAATGCTAGTTCACTTGATAATGCCAAGTGACCAAATAGCCAAGCAAGTTAAATACCAATAACAAAAGGATGTAAATTCTTGTTGATAGCTGTTATTGCCATGGGTGTTCTAAGGATATCAGTAATTAAAGTATCCAAAAATAGTAAAAGGCATACCTCTTTTCCAATCTTGCCACTTATGATTCCACCTTTTATTGAAGATATAAGCTCAGCAAGCCCCTGTGGTGTCAATTTAACCTCATCAATAGACAGGTGTTCATTTTTGAGGTAAGCTGCAATATCACCCATGATCCAATTTGCTGCCAACTTTGCTTCAGCTCCATTTTCAAGAGTGGAATCAAAAAAGTTTGCAACCTAGATTTAGCAAATTGATTGCCATAACATAAAATTATAATTTCCTATCAATATCTTCGAGTGTAATTGGGATACGAGAGCTTACACTGATATCATCAGCAAGGAAGAGCACATCTTGCATGCTTAAGCCCATCTTCTCATAGCGCCTGCGCTTCAATTCTGGAAGTTCAGGAAGTGAACTACGAATATTTTCTATATAATCCTCAGTCACAACAACTTCAGGAAGATCAGGCTCAGGGAAATATCTATAATCAGCTAGCCCTTCTTTTTTGCGCATTGTTACTGTTTTCTACAAAGCATAAGAAGCTACATTACAAGAGAGGATTCAGATACGTTGTTAGCAAAACCAAAATCAAACCAAAAAAAGATTCTTAGACCTGATACCCTTCTTCCCAAAGTCGAGTTTCCTGAACAATCTGATCACTTTGACCTTGACTATGCAAAAGAAATTGTCTGGATATCTCATAATCAATTGCCCTATTCATTGCGGAAAATGAGTTCATGTTCTTTATCTCAACCTGTCAACAAAATGAACACTTGTAATTATTATTTGTGGGATGGATTCACCGCAACATTATTTTAAAAAGAAACTGATGAGATAAAGAAGAATCATACACAGAAATATGAACATTTTCCCAACTGCAGATCTTGAAATTAAGGTAGGTGTAAGTGCAAAAATGTTGACAACTAAGGGCTTGGCTAGCCTGGCCTTGAGCATAAACCATAAACCAAACCGTCTAGAGAAAAGGAAAGTGAAAATTTCTCATCGGAACTCTTTTAATCATATATGACTTTCAAATTTCAGCAACAACAGCATATGATATAATAAGAATATTTAATGATGTTCTGCATAAATTCATAGCCAAGACCATTAATATAAAAAAACAGGATTATTCTGGTTTTTTTTTTTTTTTTCATTATAAAGAACAGACAAGATACGCCCTGAATGATTTAAGTACCTTCGTTCCCAATTCTAATTGACCCCTCGGCCTAATAGAAACATTTACATCACAACGAAGGGAACCTTCCTGCATATTTCCATTGCTCACCCCCAGATATCTAACAAGCCTCTGTAACTCAGCTGCATACTCTGCAGCTTCCAACCCACTTCTCATATCAGGTTCTGAAACAATCTCTAGCAAAGGGACCCCAGCTCTATTAAGATCCACCTAGACAAGAGTAATTGAAATAGCAATTCTAAGAGTACCATACATTAACATAACAAATGGTTAAAGCTATTACATTTTAAAATTACCAAATAATGAAAACAACATTTTAAACCGTACTTGGGAATAACTCCCACTATCTGAGTGGAGCAACTTTCCTGCATCTTCTTCCATATGAACCCTTGTTATTCCAAATCTTTTATGCCCACCGCCAAACTCTACAGGAAGATCCAAATCAATAAATCCTTTGGTTGCTATAGGAATGTCAAATTGTGATATCTGGTAGCCCTTTGGCAAGTCAGGATAGAAGTATTGTTTCCTGTCAAACTTTGAGGTCACAGACAATTCACAATTGAGTGCAAGAGCTAATTTTACAGCAAAATCCACAACCTTGGAATTTAAAACCGGTAGAGTTCCCGGAAGACCCATGCAAACTGGGCAAATGGTGGTGTTGGGTGGAGAACCATAGAAATAAGGGCAGCTGCAAAATGCTTTCGTGACTGTTGACAACTGAACATGCGTCTCTATGCCGATTATTGCCTCATATCCTTGCATATTCTGCTCAAGTGGTTTTCTTGTCGTGGTTTGAGAAGAGGTTTGTTGGACTTTCCGCTGTTCTTGGAAGCTAACTTCCTGTGGCCTTGCCTGACCTTGTGGCCTTTGCAATGTGCAGTAAACAGCAGTTTGTATTCTGCTAAAATGAGCTAATGGGTACACTATCAATTGGTTGCTTCTTATCCCTTGGAAGAAAATAGAGGCCATGATTCAGCGCCAACTGTGGATGATCAGCTGCTAACTTTATTCTGGATTAAAAAAATCGCTGTTCAAAAAAAAAAGAACTTATATTATGAAAGTCAATTTGGAAATATTTTTTCAAGTACTATATAAAACATGGAGAATTGTGTTAAAAAATTGTAACCAAAAAATGACTCAAGACCACTTTCAATGTGTCCCACGTACAAATAATGAAATGCTAAAAAGCTAGAACCTTGATATTTTATATTCCCAACATTAGAATAGGTGAGTTTCAGATCTGAATAAGAGAAAATATGATGAGAGTCAAAACAACAACAACAACAACAACAATAACATCAAGCCCTTATCCCACTACATGGGGTCGGCTACAAAAATTCGTTTTCTCCTACATAAATTCTTTTTCTCCATTGTGTCTTATTAAGAGTCAAATTCTCACACTTGGTTATTGTGTCTTATTAAGAGTTAAATTCTCACATTTCTAACCAAGTGTTTTTAGGTCTACCTCTACATTTCTTAACATAGGTCAAATCTAATACATCTACTATCCTAATCGGATCATCGGAAGGCCGACATTTTATGTGACCAAACCATCAAAGGTGACTCTCTCTAATCTTACCTGCCACTGGAGCTACTTAACATTTTCACGTATATACATGTTTCGCATTATATCTCTAAAAGAGTAAAGCCACTCATCCACCTTAACATCCTCCTCTCTGCAACAATAACAACAACAACAATAATAACAAGCCTTTAGCCCACTATATGGGATCGGCAACATGAATCTATTTTCTCCATTGTGCCATGTTAAGAGTCAAATTCTCATTTAAATCTAATAAAAAAAAGACAATTCCTAATACTTTCAACCAAGTCATTTTAGGCCAAGTTCTACCTTTCTTAGCATAGGTCAAATCTAATACATATACTCTCCTAATCGGATCATTAGAAAGCCGACATTTTATGTGACCAAATCATCTAAGGCGACTCTCTCTTATCTTATCTGCCACTGGAGTTACTCCAACCTTTTCACGTATATGCTAGTTTCACATTTTGTCTCTAAAAGTAAAGCCACTCATCCACCTGAGCATCCTCATCTCTACAACACCTAACTTAATTTTATGCTTATCTTTTAATGGCAAACATTCTACGCCATAAAGCATTGCAGGTCTCACCACCATCTTATAGAAATTTCCCTTAAGCTTGAGGGGTACTTTTCTATCACACAACCGGCCTGATGCATTCCTCCACTTCAATCATCCATCTTGAATTCTACTAATAATATTCCCATCTATTTCACCATCACTCTGAACAATAGACCCAAGATATCTAAAGTGTGTACTCTTATTAATGACTTGATCGCCCAAAGTCAAAATCCCTTCACTAGATCTATTACTACTAAAGTTACACTCCACGTATGCAATTTTAGATCTACTCATATGAAAACCTTTAAGCTCTAAGGTTGACCTCCATAATTCAAGTTTACCTTCAACTCCCTCTCTAGCCTTATCAACAAAAAGAATACATTCAACAAAAAATATGAATCGGGGTACATCCTCTTGCAAATGTCTAGTAAGAGAATCAATGACTAAAGCAAAAAGATATGGGCTTAAAGTTAATCCTTGATGCAATCCAACTGAAATAGAAAATACTTGGTCAAACCACCTTGTGTTTGTACATAAGTAACAACTCCAGCATACATATCCTTAATAACTTGAATATAAGCATTATTAACTCATTTCTTTTCTAGAAATCTCCAGAGCACTTCTCTTGGAACTTTATCATATACTTACTCTAAATCAATAAATATCATATGTAGATCCTCCTTATTCTCACTATACTTCTCAATCAAACCTCTCAGTAAATGTATAACTTCCATAGTAAACCTTCCATGCATGAATCCAAATTGATTTTAAGAAACATTAGTATCACGTTGTAACCTATGCTCAATAACTCTCTTCCATAATTTGAATGTATGACACATTCTTAATTCCTCTATAATTCACACATTCTTGTGCATCACCTTTATTCTTAAACATATGAACCAACACACTTCTTCTCCACTCATATGGCATCCTTTTAGTCTTCACAATAATATTAAAAAATTTATTAAGCCAAGAAATTCCTTCATCTCCTAATAATTTTCATAGCTCTATTGGAATAGCCATATTTCATTTTCTTTGAAACCACTCTAACTTTGATTTTACTAATACGATGATAAAAATAAAAATCTCTATTTTTATTTAAGGTGCTAAAGTCACTAAAGTCAATTGTATTCTCACAATCTTCATTAAAAAGCTTATCGAAATATCTCATCCACTTATGTTAAATATCCTCATCTCTGCAACACTTAACTCAATTTTATGCTTCTCTTTCAATGACCAACATTCTGCGCCATAAAGCATTGCAGGTCTCACCACCATCTTATAGAATTTTCTCTAAGTTTGAGGGGTATTTTTTCTATCACACAATAGGCTCAATGCATTACTCCACTTCAACCATCTAAATAGAATTCTACTAATAATATCTCCATCTATTTCACCATCACTTTGAACAATAGACCTAAGATATATAAAATATGTACTCTTTTTAAAGACTTGATCGTCCATAGTCACAATTCCCTCACTAGATCTATTACTACTAAAATTATACTCAATGTATTCGATTTTAGATCCACTCAAACAAAAACCTATGGACTCTAAGGTTGACTTCCATAATTCAAATTTTTCTTTAACTCTCTTTATAGTCTTATCAACAAGAAGAATATCAACATCAAAAAGCACACACGAGGACACATCCTCTTAATAATGTCTAGTAAGAACATCCATGACTAAAGAAAAAAAAATATGGGCTTAAAGTTAATCCTTAATGTAATCCAACTAAAATATTAAAATACTTAGTCAAACCACCTTGTGTTTGAACACAAGTAACAGCTCCTGCATACATATTTTTAATGAAAAATATAAGGATTATTAACTATTTTCATTTCTATAACTCTCTAGAGCACTGCTCTTAGAACTTTATCATATGTGTTCTCTAAATCAATAAATATCATATGTAGATCCTCCTTATTCTCTCTATACTTCGCTATCAAATCTCTTAATAAATATATAGCTTTCATAGTAGACCTACCCGGCATGAATCCAAATTAGTTTTGAGAAACATTAGTATCATGTCGTAATCTACGCTCAATTACTATTTCTCATAATTTTAATGTATAAGGCATTAATTTAATTCTTCAATAATTCGCACAGTCTTTTGCATCGCCTTTATTCTTAAAAATAGGAACCAACACACACATTCTTCACTCATATGGCATCTTATTAGTCCTCAAAATAATATTAAAAAGTTTAGTAAGCCAAGAAATTCCTTCATCCCCTAAACATTTTCACACCTCTATTAAAATATCATCAAGTCCAATTCCTTTTTCACACTTCATTTTCTTTAAAATATCTCTAACTTCGATTTTACTAATACGACAATAAAAATAAAAACATCTATTTTATTTAGAATGCTAAGGTTACTAAAATCAATCATATTCTCACAATTTTCATTGAAAAGCTTATCAAAATATCTCATCCGCCTATGTTGAATATACTCTTCAAATAAAAATACTTTTTGATCCTCATTCTTAATGCACTTCACTTAAACTAGATTCTTCTAATATTTCTTTGCTTGACTAACTTATACATACATCTTTCGCACTCCTCAGTACTAATCTATCATATAAATCATTAAAAGATAAATTATTTACATCGCATATTATTTTCTTAGACTCTTTACGGGCCCTCTATATCTTTTATAATTTTCTAGGCTTTTACAGTTAAACCAATTTTTATAATAAAGCTACTTATTTTTTATCTAATCTTGCACATTTTTTATTTCACCATCAACTATTTTCACAATAAGGAGCCAAAAAAACAAATGCCAATTAATTAATTATTTAAATGACGTGATAATATTGAAGACCCATAAAATAAGTAGAAATGCTCTAACAAGGCCATTCAAGTTTGAGTCAAGATGCAAATGTCGAGGACCATAAGGTTATTGCAATTTAGCATGCATTCTCTAGCCACAATGAAGCTCCTTGGCTCTGGAAGGACTAGAACCTTAAAGATTGTTCTTGAATGTTGAAGAAGATTTTATAATTCGATTGAGTGTGTAGAGCTTTCTAAAATGTTTTAAGTAGCTATCATTTTGTAGAAAGCTTATAGAAAATTGTGGATAGATCTTGTCTTTGGAGAGAAAGGCCTTGGAGCCCATAAAAAAGAGACTCCTGCCATTTATAACCATTCAACAAATCCGCAAAAATCACAAGCATTCAAGCTTGGCGAACAAATAGACTTGTTGAGTTATCTTAAATCTGGTGTCCTTGTGAAAGAGAGAGAGAGAGAGAGAGAAGGCTGACTTAGGAGTGGAGAATCCTAAGGATGTGCGCTGAAGTGGGATGATGCCTTCAAGCCTTAGTAGAGGCTATACGAGATGGATGCGCTCAAGGCGAAGCTTAATTTAGGAGAATTTTTTATGTTATGAACAAGAATGAAGATCCAACAAATGTAGGGATATGACTAGTAGAAAATGACCTGAACATGAAGTAAATTTAGCATCAAGCTCTTCCAAAGCTATTTCAGTCTCACAATAACTTGTGTCACTAAGAAATACTATGAAATCAAAGCAAACCAAGTAACTAGAACATAAAAATTGGTGGATGCCAACATTTTAAAAGGTAGACCTAATTTGATGCATATTATATCTCACGAGAGGTGTCAGACCTGAGACAGATGGTGTTAGCTATTAATTTTAAATTTTTAATATTTCATAAATAGAAAATATGATTAAAAAATAAAATTTTAAAAAAATGTGAATAAATTCCAAACTCCAACACTATATGACTCATTTTAATTTCAATGTCTAATTAAAATAAACATATAAAATTAAACAAACAAAAGACGAGTTGGTAAAGGACCTTCAACAAAAGCTAGAGTCAAGTCGGCCAGAAAAAATGAATGGCGACAAGGGATTCTCTAGCAAAGCAAGCAAAGAATGGAGATAGGTGGGATACCTGGTAGATAAAGACAAATCATGCTAATCAAAACTTATATTCCGTTATCCTGTTTTTAAAAAGGCATTTTTGGGGCTCACCTTGGTTCTCCGCATAACTTTTATGTATTTTTGAAGTTCAAAATGTGTATATGAATTGGAGCACAACAACTCCTGTAAAAGCTTCTCGAAGCTCATAGATGAAATAATTTTAAACATGCACTCACACATAAACATCTCCATTGATGTAATAATTTTAAACATACACTCAGATATACACTAATCCAATCAATCATGATCACATAATGACGGAGTTATATGAATGATTTGTACATGGCCACTAAACTTTACATGACATGGTATCCAAACACCTATGTTAAGATTCATGAGTGTATGCAAGCAACTAACGAATCGATTTAATAGGCTTGATATGCAATATGATATGTATAATAAAATGACATATGAAACAACGCATGAAAGTCCATCAAAGCTTTATCAGAACTATACAGCATATAAGTCGAGATGCCTAAACATAATCATACATGATTGATGCAATACTAAACCATCTCTTCAAACATGATTCGCATGATACCCAAGCATATGCATACTAGAATGATAACCATGATTGAAGTGTAATTTTCAATACGTTCATACAGTGGAAAATGACAAAACTCACGTTTGAAGCCTCCATATAGAATTTTAACACAAACAAAATCATTGATCACTACATTATTTTGTTAAGGCATTTCATCAAGCGGCTAGCATGCAATATGTATGGCGTTACTTAGAGCGAACTTTAAATGAAAGTACTATTATAAGAACACAAGCATTTAGACAACCCCCAAATGCATCTATAGTCGGAGCAATTGAAAATGGATCCATTTGAAATTCACTACATCTAGCATGATGGTTCACATAGAAGTATTTGATTATTATATAAACTTATTTCCCAACTTTATTTGAAATAAACATATACCTTTGTTAGCATCAATTATAAATTAACCTTGTAGATGAAAATAAGGACACTCCGACATGTTTCAAACGCAACGAGCAAATATGGATTCCCTTTGAACAAGAATGGGAGTAAAGACGAGTCTACATCCTAAGAGGGCAAGAAAAGTTTGAAAATGACTTTGGCAGATTCGGAGAATGAAGAAATATAAATTGATATATCTAATCAAGAAGAGGCCAACATCTATTTCATGGATATCAATGGCCTCATGGATGAGGTAAATAATTTACCATATGATGATGCCTATGATACTCCTTTTGTTATAACTAACATTTCATCTAATTTAAAGAAGAAGTATTGCACATTGAAAAGAAACATACAGCATCAGTAGATAATTAGAAAAACTTGTGGAATATTCTGTACAAGTAAAAGAAAAGAAGAGCAAATTTCATATACTTTTTTTTTTTACATTTTCTCTGTTAATAATGAAATAGGAAGAAGAAGAAGATTTGAAAGAAGAAGGGAAAGGGGAAGGACAAAATCAAGAAGAAGAAGAAGTGGAAGAATAAATAGAAGAAGGGGAAGAAAAATCAGGGAAAGAAAGAAGAAGAAGCAAGAAGAAGAAGAAAAAGAGAAAACCAGGAAAAAGAAGGAAGGAAAGAAAAAAGAGGAAGAGGAGGAGGAAGAAGAAGAAGAAGAAGAAGAAGGAAGAGAAAGAAGAAAGGGAAGAAGAAAAGGAAGGAGATACCTATGCGTGAGATCCGCTCGACCTTCCCTCTTCCGTCCGCCTCTGGAGTCGCACGAGCAGGCCTGCCCTCTAGCTCCCTGCCGATCTCTGCTTCACGCCAAATGAGAAGCACCCACAGCCCCTCCCCTAGCCGCTCCCTCTCACGCACGTATCGCTCTCCTGCCACTCGATCCCTCCCACGCTACAGCGGCTCAGATTTCACACAGTCGTAACTATTTAATAAGTTTTATGTTGAATATCGACCAACTCTCTATTTTTCACATCCAAGACTTAGAACCTGATAACAACAAAGTTCACCCAAACTGCCTTATAAGAAAATAAC
Organism: Dendrobium chrysotoxum; assembly: GCA_019925795.1. Lineage (NCBI taxonomy): Eukaryota > Viridiplantae > Streptophyta > Magnoliopsida > Asparagales > Orchidaceae > Dendrobium > Dendrobium chrysotoxum. Next base: position 17,816,574 of record CM034309.1, read on the forward strand.
AACTATATGACAAATAGTTGTGACTTTTCATGAATAGCTTTGCATGAAATTAAAATATTTGCTCTATCATTCTATAAATATCATATTACACCCATTATATACTAATTATTATAGATACATTAATTAATTATCATAGCTATCCATTTTAATAAAAGTGACCACCCATTCAATTCTTGGTATAACATCCCATTCTTAGTATTCTACAAAATTCACAATCTTGTGCTATATCAAAATCTTAAAAGAAAAAGTTCAATAAGTATTTTATTCAAATTTTATCATTAATTTTAAAAATAGCATGGACCTAAGTGAAGATATAGAGACGGTCTAAAAAAATAAAGGAAAATTATAATTTTTTGTACTAAAAAGTTGATTTAAAAAACGATAAGAATGTCGTCTCAAATAAAGCTTTAGGCTTAGTTTGGGGCGGCTTTCTTAATGCTCTTAAAGCAACTTTTTTAATTTTTGTAAAACAAAACTGTTTTAAGAAGTAATAAGTAAGCCGTTCCAAATGAAGCCTTAGTCGAATAATTGGCTTGAATTAATCCTATAGATGGTGAAGCTTTATATTTTGTTGGATAACTTCTTTGCTATGGATCATGTCAACTCCTCTTTTGGAAGAAAAAAGATTTGAAAAGCGCTTCTATTTTCCTACTATTTTACCCATTGTTAATAATTTGTTGGTAGAAATATGGTAATTTTACACTTAACCAAATTAGAATGACTTGAAAATGACTAATGATAGGCAATTACCTACCTTAATTTTTTTTTAAAAAAGAAGATATTAGTTCTCAGGAATTTGTCCACATTAACTTTACAATTTTGCCTAATCCTTACAAAAAAAATGTTTAACGAACTAATTAGATTATTAATATAAAAGCCCATAACTTATATATTCTTGTCAACTTAAAATTTTTTTTTAATAAATTTGATTACTGCTTGTTGGTCTTTTTTCTAAATGCACGAATTTTAAGCATTTTTATTTATTTATTTATTTATTTATTTTTATTATTATTATTATTATTATTATTTAATTACTATACTATTTAATTATTTAAAAAAATTCCACTTTTGCCCCCCTACATCATCTTCATTGTTTTTATTATTTTACTTGAATTTTTTTTACATTTATAATGAGACTTAGACTTCATTTGAAACATCATTATTACTTCTTTCTAAAACAATTTTTTAATACAAAAATTTTTAATTCAAAAAAAAATACTAAAAAATTATTTTAAAAAACAATAAAAAAAATTATCCCAAACGAAATCTTATAGACATTTTTATAATTTAGGTTAACTTGGCATATGCATTGCAAAAGAGGGCAAAGGCCTATCAAAATTAAAGCATATGCTATGTTATCATTTCTTTATTTTATCAACTCCTAGTCAAACACTTAAGAGCATTATCAACCATCCCAAATTTTTATCCCTTGAAAGTGGTATTCATTTCTTTTACAATAAGAGTGAAAAAGTGAGCTACCTAACAGATTTTGTTGATTGGAAGGGTACCATACTCAGAGCAGATTATGCATTGAATTTCTTGATAATGATTGATGCTTATGTGTGTGGATCCATTGAGTTTGTTCACATTTTCAAGCACATTGGGGTGTATGTCCTTGCAGTCTTTAGAACAAGCCTTCATTAGCTCTAAAAGAGTTTAGTAAGGTAGAGCCTTAACTCCATCAAAATTAATCAAATAGAAGCATAGAAACTGTCAATAAAATACACCCTTTATTCTATAATATACTACAGGGCTCAGAAGATCCTGATTCACAGTAGACCATTGATCCTTGGAGAAGCAGCAATCATAAAATAAAATCATCATTGCAGTCAATAGCAAGAATAAATGAGAAAATTTTGAGAAATTAATTAATGAATCACAAGTAACTGGAACCCAATATAGGATATTTGAACAAGGCTAATGTTGATGCCACTATGAAATCCATATTTACAGCTGAAGTAGAAACAATAAACAAAACCATAGTATCTGCAAGCCACCAAAAAGACTGTCTTCGTATGCCATGACCAACTTAACAATGAAATCATGTACTCTTCATAGAGGAAAACTTGTTTCTGCATATGGCATCATATTCTTGAGGAGGAAGGTTATACAAGTTGAATTTAACTTGTCCGAATGATAAATCGAGTGATGTGGCAAAATTTGGACCGTCAAAATGTTGCATCTAACCAAAAAAAAATTTGTGTTTACATTTGCTAGACTTTTTAGGTGTGTTCATTTTAATCTCAAAAATTTTCAAGTGTTTTCAATTTAATCCCTCAATTCATAAGGCTTCGTTTGAAACGGCTTTCTTAATGCTTCCTAAAGCAGCTTTTTAATACAAAATTTTTTATTTTTGTACTAAAAAACTGCTTTAAGAAACAGTAAGAAAGCCGTCTCAAACGAAGCCTAAATCTAAACCAAATGTATCCTCCAGAGTCCAGGCCACTTTACAACTTCATTGGATAGGAATTGGTTGTTGGAAGCTTTTCATAAGGGCATTATGGACTTCTAGGATTAATCTCAATGCTTAGTACTAACTCAAACCGATGAAATTGATCCCAAAAAGTCTACAATGCTCTTATAGAAAGCTTCTCTATATCAATTTCAGCCCAAAGAAACAATAAAGACCAAAATGGTTCAAATTTGATGAGTTGAAACATCAAATTGAATACAAGGAAAAGCCTAGAATTAAAATAAGTAGCCCTAAAAAGTATTAAAAAAAAAAGATTATTTTGATCATTTACTCAATTTTGCCACATCATTGACTTGCCATTTTGACAACTTGAATTCAACAATTATAACATTTTATGGAGCTATATTGCATGATTACATAATATTTACATAATCAAACTGAAGAATGAAACTGCTAGTCAATTTTTTCTAGGCCTTTTATTGGCCATCCATATCCGGATGGTGCGGTCATCACTTGCAGAAGCTAACATATGAGGTCGCATTGGATTCCAGCTCACGCAGTTCACAGTCATTGAATGGCCAGACAAAACCTGTATGGGAACTGAACTGTGCCGCTGCCAAATGTAGATCTGCAATGGTATTAGTAATTTTAGCAATGTATTCCAATGATGTTTTTAATGCACCCGTGAAAAATAAAAGAATGAATTGACTACAACTTTTACATGGGAGACATGGTTATGAAACCTGATAAAACCAGTGGTTGAATTATTCAAAAAAACAGTCCTCAAATCAATTCTGGCTAATTTAAAACCATATTTACAGGGAACAGTGATCAACCTGTGAAAATAAGTGGTTGAAATACGGACAAATTTTTAAAGTAGTTACTGATAAAGTTTATTTTATTTAAATCGCCCAAAAAAAATTTAGAATTCGTCAAAGTTGGCGTTCAGACAGGCGACTAGCTTGCCAGCGTGGATTGTCGCGCACCGTGGACTGTCGCGTGAGATCAATGTTCGGCTGAGTCAGCCATAGCTAGTCGCCCATTAAATGGGCAACTAGCTACACTTAAATTTTTATTTTTTTTCTAAATCCCAGCCCATGACCCCTTCCAGCTCCTTCTTCCTCACTTTTTGTTTGGCTGCTTCGGTTGGGTTCGATGCAAGCTCCAGATTCAGCGGGTTGGTTGAAGATTTTGTGGATAGGTAATTTCTTTTACTTCTATAGCTTTTTTTGGTAGTCTTTGAAGCTTTGGTTTTGGGTTTTTTTTTTCGTTTTTTTTGTGTGAAGAAAGTTGTAGACCGTAGATATGTTGGTAGAGATGTTTTTGTTTTTGTGTGAAAATGAAGGTACCATGAGTGAAACATATGCAAGTTGCGGGAGATTTCTGTGGATGTGGGGATTTGTTTGAAGAAATGAAAGTTGATTTGAGCTAGAATGGCGTAGAAAATGTTGTGGATTTGTTTTGTAATTCTTTTTTGTTAAAATTTATACTTTCTACTTAGATGTTTGGAAGCAATGCTGAATGTTTGAAGACATTGTTGCTGGTCAAATCTTCAACAGATTTCTTGCTCAATCAACTTACCTTTCCTCAAATCAAAAATATGCACAGCAAGACTCAAAAAAAAAACGAAATGAATGCGTTCAAGACAAAAAAAAATATGCCGGATCTGGAGCTCTAGCAGCGAATGGAAGATGGCATTTCGCAGAAGAAATGCGAAGGAAGAAGATATAGTTTGTGATTTTTTTAAAAAAATATAAAGTGTGGTCGCTCCTGACTCCACACTGGCAACTTTGACTGAGCAATCGCCCGTCTAAATGCCAATTTTGACAAATTCTAATATTTTTATTTGCAATTTAAATAAAATTTTTTTTATCGGTAACTAGTTTTAAAATTTGTCCTTGAAATACTTGAGTGTTAAATCTATAGTGGTTGACCGGTTTGGGTAGAAATTAAAATAAAGAGATAGCATTAGAATGTAACATTTTTTAGACATATTTCATGTATACGTTTTATATTTAATGATATATATTACTAATGTACATATTAACACACATTTATCAGCACCATTTAAAATTTTACATCATTTAAATAATTTTCATTAATTTATTAATATTTATATCATCACAGTTAAGTCTCCGATTGGATCTTCGTTGAACATTTTAGTCACGAACTTCTTCTTCTGCCTATTCAATGTCTAGTTCGGTTCTAAAAAGCTTGATAGGACAGAGACAAATAATTGATGCTCACAAATAGTTGTCAGATTTATTTTCTAATAATCAGAATATAAACAAATAAAGATCACAGAAAGAAACAAAAAAAAAGGCAATATGAGTTAAACAGAAAATAGTATTTCAATTGATTTGTTCATAATCGAGGAGAAGATGCACTAAAAGATAGAATGAATGCAAAGATAACATGTCCAAAAATTGTAGAAAGGGTCTTATAAAAATTAAAAAGCACGGTTGAGAAACATAGCAGCAGGCATGGATAACAACGCACTAGAAAAGCTGATTATGAAGCTTGCAAAATCAACCAGAGACAAACCTAAAAACATCGACTTCGCATAACAAGATATATTATGCACTCTCTAAATGTATGAATGTATAACAATAAGCTGGCAGATTGTACGCAGTCATGAAACTGAGAGGCTATAAAGAGACAAACATTAGCTAATAAACTAGAATAAACGCTAAAAGCAGCTCTTAAATAGGAGAGAGACAGTGATGGTGCGAGATAAGGTCGGTTTGGGTGGTTATTATTATTTGCTAGACAGAGCTGTTATAATGAAAACAACTTTTTTGAAAGAAGCTGTGATGAGTGTTGTAAATTTTTCATCATTTGATAAGAGTTCGTGACTAAAATGTATGAAGGAGAAATATAGGGAGAATAAGGAGAATAAGGAGGATCTACATATGATATTTATTGATTTAGAGAGAGCATATGATAAAGTTCCAAGAAAAGTGCTATGGAGAGTTCTTGAAAAGAAAGGAGTTAATAATGCTTATATTCAAATCATTAAAGATATGTATGAAGGAGCTATTACTTGTGTTCAAACACAAGGTGGTTTGACCAAGTATTTCCCTATTTCGGTTGGATTACATCAAGGATCAGCTTTAAGCCCATATCTTTTCGCGTTAGTCATGGATGTTCTCACTAGACATTTACAAGAGGATGTACCCTGGTGTATGCTTTTTGCTGATGATCTTCTTCTTGTTGACAAGACTAAAGAGGGAGTTGAAGGTAAACTTGAAGTCTGGAGATCAACCCTAGAGTCTAAAGGTTTTCGCTTGAGTAGATCTAAAACTGAATATATGGAGTGTAATTTTAGCAGTAATAGACCTAGCGAGGGGATTGTGACTTTGGGCGATCGAGTCATTAATAAGAGTACACGTTTTAGATATCTTGGATCTATTATTCAGAGTGATGGTGAAATAGATGGGGATGTTATCAGTAGAATTCAAGTTGGATGGTTGAAGTGGAGGAATGCATCGGGCTTGTTGTGTGATAGAAAAGTCCCCCTTAAACTTAAGAGAAAATTTTATAAGATGGTGGTGAGACCTGCAATGCTTTATGGTGCAGAATGTTGGCCATTAAAAGAGAAGCACAATACTAAGTTATGTGTTGCGGAGATGAGGATGCTTAGGTGGATGAGTGGATTTACTCTTAGAGACAGGATACAAAATGAGCATATACGTGAAAAGGTTGGAGTAGCTCCAGTGGAGGATAAGATTAGAGAGAGTCGCCTTAGATGGTTTGGTCACATAAAACGGCGGTCTTTCGATGACCCAGTTAGGAAAGTAGAGGTATTATATTTGACTTATGTTAAGAAAGGTAGAGGTAGACCTAAAAAGTCTTGGTTAGAAAATATTAGAAATGATCTTTCTCTATTAGATTTAAACGAGAATTTGACTTTGAACCGGACACAATGGAGAAAAAGGATTCATGTTGCCGACCCCACGTAGTGGGACAAAGGCTTGTTGTTGTTGTTGTTGTTGTTGTTGTTGTTGAAAAAGATAAATAAGAGCTTTTTTTATAGCTACCACAATCAAACAGTTTTGATTGTAAGTTGTTTTTCACGCAAAAAATTTCTCAAAAGCAATAAGAAAGTAATAGCCAAACAGTAATGTGATAGTGGTTAGAAAAATATAATGTTCTAGCAATTACCTGTGAATCCTCACTACCACTGGCAATGAACAAGCAGTTTGACCCACCAAAGCATGACCGTATCACATACATCTTTTGTTTGTGTCCTCTAAACGTATCTGGTATGCTTGAGACATCGATGACATTCCATAGATGGATCTCCTCGCTATTTAAGTTAACAATCAAGAACTTTCCATCCCTTGATAGAGAAAGTGATGTGATTGAATGTTCCTCCGGTATGACCCACTCTTTCCCCCTAGGGAACTCACGTATCCATATTTCTCTGTTGGAGCATATGCTTATTAGACGATGCCCATCAGGTGTCACAGCAAGATCAGAGATCTTGGGCATTCTTTCCCCTTCCCAGACTTCCAGTTCATTGCCTTCAAGATCACATGTATAGATCCGATTATCAGGATTAATGCTGCCGCATACTATTTTTCTGGAGTCAGGAAACCATGCACAAGAATTGATAACGCGTTTCACGGAACTATTAAATGTGTGCCGGCAATTTCCTGTATCAACATCCCACAATTTTAGGACTTCTTCATTGCCACATGTAAGCAACATTGAGTCATCAGGACTCCATGCGATAATAGAGACTGGTTTTGCATGGCCCTCCAGGGTGTACTTCAGAAACAAGGAGTCATCTTCTTTGACCTAAAATATTCATAGAAATTGAAAATGGTCAGTTTGCCATTGGAGTAATCAATTTAGAAGCTAACAACTCCTTATAGTAAGAAAAATTTTGCCGAGAAAAAAACCGCTTCATGAACTATTAGGTACTAGAGATGTAATTTAAGTGATTGAAACAATAAGAAATTTTAACCTAAATGATGCAGTGCAAGGCATGCATCAAGAATAATATAGTGTTTTTAGATTCTCTAATATTTCTAATTTAGTTTTGATGTATTTAATCTTGGGATAATCTTTATTTTAAACAGGATAGAATTTTTAAGTACTTATCCAAATTTAAATTTTAAATTAATTTTAATTTTATCTTTTAAATTAACACTGTCATTGCCAGGTCTCAAGTCCTGGATGAAAAAAATGGAAGGTTGTATTAGGTATTTGACAGCTAGCATAAAACTTGTCGAATAATCATGATATGAATCCTTTAATATATTATGTTAAAGCTAGAGTGTTCCTTGGAAGCGACGTGTTGTATGACCTGAATACAATAAGTGAGCAAGGGCCGCTGCATCGGCGCCCAGGTGCAGTGTTAAATAGGCAAGGGTTCCCATATCATGGACGGATGTGGGCAAAGAAGTTAATCCATGAAACTAAAATTAGGATAAGAACTTGGAATATAGGTTCTCTTACAGGTAAATTAATAGAATTAATAGATATTATGATCCATAGAAAGATAAATATTCTTTACATTCAGGAAACTAAATGAGTTGGAGAGAAGGTCAAGGAGATTGATAGTTTAGGATTTAAACTATGATATTCTGGTAGGAGTCGTACTAGAAATCGTGTATGTGTGATTATAGATAAGAGTTTGAAAGATAATGTTATAAATATTAATAGAATTTGAGATAGAATTATAGCTTTAAAGATTATTGTTGATGCTAAGATTATTAATATTATAAGCGTTTATGATCCTCAAGTAGGTTTGGATATACGTTCAAAATTAAAATTTTGGAATGACCTAGAAGAATTAATACAAAAGATACCTCTCGAAGAAAGAGTTTTTTATTGGAGAAGATTTAAATAGACATGTTGGTAGAGAGATAGATGATTTTAAAAGCATTCATGATGGTTATAGCTTTGGAGAAACTAATGAAGGTGGTAAGACCATATTAATTTTTTTTTCAGTTTATGATTTTATAATTACTAACACCTTATTTAAAAAAAGAGATGAGCATCTCATCACTTATAAGAATGGATGTAGTAAAACTCAAATTGATTATTTTTTTATAAATAAAATAGATCGTTTAGATTGCAAAGATTGTAAAGTTATTCCGAGTAAAAGTTTATGTATCCAAAATAGCTTATTAGTTTTCGATTTTAAGATGAGGGGACAGAATATTAAAAATAAGGTAAATCGTTGTTTTAGGATTAGATGGGGACATTTAAAGAATATTAACAAAAATATTTTTGAGAGTAAGATTCTAGATCTTAAGATTTTGTCTGTACACAAGGATGCTAATGTTATATAAGAAAAAGTAGCTAGTGATATTAAGAATGTTACAAAAGATATGCTTGGAGTATCAAAAGGAAAAATTACTAATAGTAAAAATAGTTAGTAGTGAAATCAAAATGTGCAAGAAAAAATAAAAAATAAGAAGATTTGTTATAAAATTTAGTTTAGCTGTAAAAACTCTGATAATTTGGAAAGATATAAAGAGGTCCGTAAGGAGTCTAAGAAATCAATTTGCAATGCAAAGATTTTAGCTTTTAATGATTTATATAATAGATTAGATACTAAGGAGGGCAAAAAATATATGTATAAGTTAACTAAATAAAGAGATAGGAGCGGTAAGGATTTAATTCAAGTGAAGTGTATTAAGGATGAAGACCAAACAGTACTTTTATTAGAAGAGGATATTCAACAAAGGTGGATAAGATATTTTGCTAAACTTTTCAATTAAAATTATGAGAATACGATTGACTTTAGTGACCTTAGCACCCTAGATGAAAATAAAAATTTTTATTTTTATCAACATATTAGTAAAATCGAAGTTAAAGAGGTTTTAAAGAAAATGAAGTGTGGAAAAGCTATTGGACCTGATGATATTCCAATAGAGGTTTGGAAATGCTTTTTAATATTATTTTGAAGACTAAAAAGATTCAGATGAGTAGAGAATGAGTGTGTTGATTCCTATTTTAGGAATAAAGGTGATACACAAGATTGTGCGAATTATAGAGGAATTAAGTTAATATGTCATACTTTAAAACTATAGGAGAGAATTATGGAGCATAGGTTGCGGCGTGACACTAATGTTTCTCAAAATTAATTTGGATTGATGCCAGGTAGGTCTACTATGGAAGCTATACATTTATTGAGAGGTTTGATGGAGAAGTATATAGAGAATAAGGAGGATCTACATATGATTTTTATTGATTTAGAGAAAGCATATGACAAAGTTCCAAGAGAAGTGCTATGGAGAGCTCTATAAAAAAAGGGGTTAATAATGCTTATATTCAAGTCATTAATGATATGTATGCAGGAGCTGTTACTTGTGTTCAAACACAAGGTGGTTTCACCAAGTATTTTCCTATTTCAATTGGATTACATCAAGGATCAGCCTTAAGCTCATATCTTTTTGCTTTAGTCATGGATGTTCTCAGTAGACATTTGCAAGAGGTTGTACCTAGGGGTGTAAGTGAGCCGAGCCGGCTTGTGAGCCGGCTCAAACTCAACTCGTTAACGAGCTAGCGAGCCGAGCTTATCGAGCTTCGAGCTCGAGCTCGAGCCTGTAATCGAGCTCGTATGATAAACGAGCTCGAGTTCGAGCTCAACCTGACTCGACTCGAAAACTTATCAAGCTACTCGATTAAATTATATATATATATATATATATATAATTATATATATATTATATTTATAATAATATTTTTTTATAATATTTCAAAGCTTATTTTATAAAAAACCTATCCACTGGCTTTCGAGTCAGTCTTTCAAACGAGCTCGAGCTTTCGAGTCGAGCTCGATCTTGGTATTTTCTAAACGAGTTGAGCTCGCGCCCACTAATCGAGCTCGAGCTCATTAAGGATTAAACAAGCCAGGCTTGATAAGGCAGATACTCGACTCGACTCGACTCGTTTACACCCCTAGTTGTACCCTAGTGAATACTTTTTGCTGATGATATTTTTCTTGTTGATAAGACTAGAGAGGGAGTTGAAGGTAAACTTGAATTATGGAGGTCAACCTTAAGTCTAAAGGCTTTCGTTTGAGTAGATCTAAAATTGAATATATAGAGTATAATTTTAGTAATAATAGATCTAGCAGGGGGATTGTATTTTGGGCAATCAAGTCATTAATAAGAGCACTCGTCTAGATATCTTGGCTCTATTGTTTAGAGTGATGGTGAAATAGATGGGGATAATATTTAGTAGAATTCAAATTGGATGGTTAAAGTGGAGGAATGCATCGGACTTGTGTAATAGAAAAGTCCCTCTCAAACTTAAGGGAAAATTCTATAAGATGGTAGTGAAATCAACAATGTTTTATGATGCAGAATGTTGGCCATTAAAAGAGAAGCATAATATTAAGTTAAGTGCTACATAGATGAGGATACTCCAGTAGATGAGTGGCTTTACTCTTAAAGACAGAATACTAAATGAGCATATACGTGAAAAGGTTGGAGTAGCTCTAGTGAAAGATAAGATTAGAGAGAGTCACCTTAGATGGTTTGGTCACATAAAACGGCGGCTTTCCGATGACCCGATTAGGAAAGTAGATGTATTAGATTTGACTTATGTTAAGAAATGTAGAGATAGACCTAAAAAAACTTGGTTAGAAAAATATTAGAAATGACATTTCTTTATTAGATTTAGATGAGAATTTGACTCTTAACAGGACACAATGGAGAAAAAGGATTCATGTAGCCGACCACACATAGTGGGATGAAGGCTTGTTGTTGTTGTTGTTGTTGTTATCTTGTAATATTAGTTCAATTACAATGCCTGCAATTTAGATTATATATTATAAATTGAAAATTTAAATGATTGAATCAAAATTTCCTTTTGTTCTCTTTCCTTTATCTCTCTCGCTTTTGTCTCAGACTTTCCCTTACAAACTAATCTTATTATAATGACATATCATATCATATGTCAATTTCTCGAACGCTAAAAGTTTGAAATATTATTTCAATTCTAAAAGCTCAAATACATATCTCCTAGCTCAAAAATAAAAAAAAGACCCTCATGCTAAGTCGATCTTTGAGGGTTGTTATTCTAATTATTATTCTAATACTTAGTTATCAATAATCGAGTCTTTTGTTGAGCATGAACCAAAGGTTGTGCTTGGGATTATTCCTTAGCTTAAATACTATACAGCGCCCGGGCCTAAAAATCAATATGAGTGTTAAATACACAAAGATTTTTTTGAGGCTAAGAATGGGATAGTGTAACCTTATTCATTCAAAACTAATATTTGTTATAATTATGATTAACTGTCTACTTCCTCAAGTATATTTATAGCAAAAAATAATATATAAAGGCCATTCTAAAAATATCTACAAGCATGTTAGTCTAATATCCCATGCCCACACAAACTCTAGCTTGAGTACCAAATTTGTAACCCTCGTGATCTAAAACTTAGGAAATAGAACATTACACAAGGGCTCACTACAACACCAATCAGAAAACAAAACCATAGAGTTTCTTGCCATCCCATAGGCCACAACATTTTACAATCAACTCATTACCAAACTTTCCATTTCAAAGTAGGAATATATGAGTTTTGATTTAAGGGTTGCTTGTTTGCAAGTATAAAGGGTGTAAAGTAAAAGGCTAAATTACAAGCACATGATTTAAGGGTTGCTTGTTTGCAAGTCTAAAGGGTGTAAAGTAAAAGGAATATGTGAATTTTAATTTTTTAGATGTTTAAAATGATGTGAAATGGATCCAAACAATTTTTTAAAGAAATTTAGAATATGTCAAATGCCTCAATTGCTGTTAATTCCAAATTCTTCCAAATTGGCTAACCTCTAAATGCATCGATGCTCACTTGAAACCCCAACCCCATTCTCCGGCGACTCTGACCAAATTTTCTCATGACCCCATTCTTACTCTTGCATGCCATTGTCCTTGTACCGACCAGTGATCCTGATTCTACTTTGGTACTGTAAATGATTCACTCTAAGACCACAAGCTCATAGAAGTTGTGTTAGGCAATATGAAAGCACAAAGGAAGAAGAAACAAGTTGGGTCATGGAAGACTAGGCAAGGGATGCTAAGCTTATTGATGACTTCCATCATCCATAACATGGACAAGTTAGCAATCATATAAGATGGAGTTAGAAATGTGATGCGGACATCCGACCGTGAAAGCTTATCAGAAGAGGAGACGAAGATCGACAGCCATGATCGCACCATTTTATTCTAAATTATTATTTATATTATTTATTTATTTATATATTTTTCCATTTTTACCCTCACTTAAGGGAGTAGGTGCTTGTGACCCCATGGGGCACTTTTGTCTTTTGTTTTGTTATTGTATCTTGGACTATTTATAGCTCTTCTTCTTCTTGTAATGGTTAATGGATGATTAATAAAAAAAATTTAACACTTTGTTCTAGGATCTATGGGAGTTCTTGGGAGAGTGAAAATTCCTATGTGAGGGAAAAGAACTACCCATCAGCCGCAAGAAGCGTCCGGGCTCGTGATTTGAAATCCCTAGGCAATGTAGCAATCATCAGCCGCAGGAAGCGTCCGGGCTCATGTTTATCTTTCTTTCACTAAACTTCATTTCTCCTTCTCCCTTGACCGCCGGCCAAACCCCCTCCATAGCCGCCGACCAAGCTTCCCTCTTCCCCTCCTCCAACCGTCGGCCACTCCACCACCACCTCCTAGCCGGCCACCCCATCCCCTCCCCTCCAAGCCGCCATCTCTAAGGCTTCCCCCCTCCCCTTAGCCTCCGGCCACCTCCTCCCTCTTCCCTTGGCTCCAAAAATTCCATCTTGCATTTAGAGCCCTTCCTATTTTAATCTTCTTAATTTGGTAACAAATTTGAATTTAAAATTCAAACAATTTTGAATTTGAATTTTTTCCTAAATAAGAATCCCTATTTTAGGAAAGTTACTTAAATTAGATCTAATTAAATTTCTAATTTGATTTGATTTAAATTAATTTTTCTAATTAGTGGGACAAAGGATTGTTATTGTTGTTGTTGTAGTAAATCTCTTTTAGGAACCCCCCCCCCCCAAAAAAAATCTCACCCAATCTGAAATTAATTGAAATTAATTCCAATTTCCATATTCATTGAACCTAGACTCATTAATTGAATGTGGACAACTTCTCCCCCTCCTCTCTCTTGGCCGGCCCCCTTACCCTCTCTCCTATCTCATTAATTCCTCCAAATCAAATCCCCAATCAATCCCTTGCATTGGCTGGCCTCTCCCTCTCTCTCCAATTAAAATATTCCACAATATTTCCATCTCCTTATTCTCTTCCCTTCTCTATTTTAATTAATTCATTCACAAAATTGGAACTCCATTTTAGGGATTAATTAAGTAATCCCTTCCCTCTCCTTTTCAATTAATTTGAAATTTCAAATTCACATGCCCCCACCTCCCCCCCCCCCCCCCAATCGTTTTACATCAAAATGGTTAGCAGTTAAGGCGTTGGTGAGGAGGTTGAGGGGTTTGAAGAAGAGATAGACTTGGTGGGGGAATAAGTCGATGTTTTTGCAGCCAAAGGGAGGTAGGATGAGAAATAGGGAAAAGAGATGAGGTGGATAGGTAGGCTAAAGGAGGCTATGATTTTGGCGAAGGTAAGGAGGCGGCGAGGGTTAATGGGGGATCGATATGGTTGAAGTGGAGTTCAAATTTAAAATATGATTTACAGTTTAAATGCATCTGAACAAAAAAATTAGTTTCTTTGCATTTAATTTTCATCCAATCAAAATACATTACATGTCTAAACTACATGTATTTTAAATACATTCAATCAAATAACCCCTTAGTTAAAAAAAATTCTTGCCATATTTCCAGCTACTTCTACTTAGTTTCCAAATGCTGCCCCAGCTCTCAAACTCTTATCCTCCTTTTTCTACTAGTTTGACATTTTCCAACTCACATAAACTAAAATAAGCCACAGTAAAATTATCATTTTTGTTCCTAATACCCTGAGATAGTCTACATTTTAAAAGAAATAGGCAATAAAACTAGATATATAAATGCTAATTGTAACCAAGAATTCATATATAAACAACGTGCAAGTCATGTGGCATTTTCTAAGATGTTCTTAAGAATACTTAACCATATTATAGTGAATTATCTTTTTGAGTTTATCTTTCCATTGACCTATATCAATCTTTTGGTTTCTTATATATGTAAGAAATGCTTTTTTATGGTGACTAACTGTGTAGTTGTGTACATTGCTTAAAATTGCACAATATGAGGCCCGCCTCAGCACAATTCCAGTGAAAAACGCCTCGAGTTTTTTTTTTATGAGGCTTGCGCCTCATCTTGGTTGAGGTGCGCCTTGCCACGCTGGCACGAGGCTTACGCCTCACCCTATTTATATATTTTTTATTAAAACTTACATAAATCCTAAAGCAAAGCCCCGAACAAATCATACATTCATGCACCCCCGAGTCGCAACAACTTTCTCTCAACTGCCTTAACCTCCAGCCTATCACCTTCGCCACAGCCACCACCATCATAACTGCCGTTAAGGATCACTTGAAAGCCGCACACAACCACCACCACCTCTAAAAATTTTGGAGTATTAATCACATCTTTATGTTGATGAAAAATATTTATGAAAGAGAAAGATGCCTAAAATAAATGAAGAAGAAGCATATTGGGAGGCATTGGACTTCACAGGATGAGACAGGAGAAAGATCAATTTATTATAATAACAACTCAAATAAAGATCCCCTCAGTGAAGACAGTACATATGATTTTTTAGTTGTTGCAAACTATTTTAACCCTTTTTAGAAATTAAATGTAGATGAATAGCGAACTGATAAAGAAAGAATTTGAAGTTGAGCTTAATGTTATATGATACTTTTATGCAGTTTCTATATTTAATATTTTTTGCTCATGTAATATTATATTTCGATTATATTTCATACAATTTATTACAAGCCACTTTACGTCTTGTGCAATTTTTTGTTTCATATATATGTCAATGTGTTATTTTATAGTGTAATAGAAAGATAATATGTCATCTTTTAACATATTATTTGGATATTATATAAAAAATCACTTTTAACATTTATCTTCACTTTACGTAATTTGTTATTTTGAGGCTCACGCCTCAAAACGCCTTGAGGCTTACGCCTCACCTCACGAACAAAAAACACCTTAATATGCAATTACGCAATTTTAAACATTGTTTGTGCATCATAGATTTATGTAACAAATGATACGCTTGTTCATTTAATCTATCCATATTCCACAACAGCTTTTATGCAGTATTTGTATTACTCTAGTTTAGCATGACAACAACAAATTTCTCCTTTCAGCTCCAATACCAGCACCACTTTTCATTTTCTAACACGAGGATACTTTCAAGTTATCTAAGATAAACTTCTGCCAAACTTTAAAATCAGGTAAATATGTTCAGATGGTTAACAATTGAACGTCGTAATTTGGATAAGCCAATTCAGATCTACTAAAAAGCACACAACTCAATTAAATCATTTGGATATGCGACACTTAATCTGGATTTATTTTAATAGTAGTATGTAAGGGACTGACCTCATTCCCTTTTGAATGGTTGGAACAGCAATTGAGCAAGACTCCTTAAGTTGAGAAAAACAGCAACCAGGGGCTAGAAATTACAGTAACTGAAATGGAATAAGCAATCTTTTATCAAGACGGATGTATGGAATTGCAAGATAGAAGAAAATATTGTTTCATGTATAATTTCTAACCCTCCGGTGACGGTCCAATATCTCAGAATCAAGATCATATAGGCATTCACTTGTTAAACATCTAAAATAGACCAAACACAATTCAGCTAAGCAAAACAGACTTGTGTTGTGTAATATGATTATCAGAGAGATTATGAGTTGGATTTTGTCTGGAAGAAACTGAGTAAAAGATCCAAGGCATGAGTTCGAACATGATACACAAAATAACCTAAGAGTTCATAAATTGAGATGCTTCTAATTAACACAAGAATTCCAAGAATTATATTGTTCTCTGCATGTTTTTAACTTCATTAACTTCCCTGATATATATATTCTAATCTTACAGACATGCTTGGCTCCCTTGAATTTTAAGATTTTGAATTCTCACTTGAAGTCCCACGCTCACCAGGAATGCGCCATTTGACTTCTTGTTGTAGATAATCTTCAAGATGACTAAAAAAAACTCCAATAGAGAGGTTGTTCGGTTCGCTGAAAAAGGAATGCAATGTAAAAGGAATACTTTGGAGTTGTTTGAATGAATGTAAAGTAAATGCAGGTGAATGATTTTTTTTATTGATTAAATTAATGAATATAGAGTAAAAATCTAAACGGTGACGGCCGGTAGCGGCTGACGGCGGTGACCGGTGGTGCCCGTCAGCGGGTGATGGTCAAGCTAGCATGTGGTGTAAATGGTTTTCACTCAATCAGAGGAGTTTAGTTTAGACTCAAAATGAAATACTTTACTTTCCATTACATTTACTATACTTTACTTTGCATCATTTTGTATTCCAACCAAACACTCAAATTTGTAAAACCCCTGCATTCGGAATATTGTACACCCTAAAGTAATCCAACCAAACAGCCCCAGAGTCTTATTCATTTTTTCTTCTATTCATTCTTTTACCCATAAAATATTTATATCATATCATCTTAAGCGCCAAATCTATTAAGATTCAATATTCCCCAACTGAGTATATTACAAATGAATCCAAAAGCATTTAGTTTAGGCACCAAAAAAAAAAAAACCAATGTTGATGTCCTTCGTATGCATGGTGTGAGGCAAAATCTTATATTATATTGCTCAAACTATTAACACAAAGAAGCACATACAAAATACTAAACAAGAAGATAGTGACTCTTTTACAATCATTATTCCTTGAAGATTTTTCTATTAACCTTATTTAAGTTTTTAGTTATAAAAAGTAGCCCGACGGTTAGCACCAATAAATTCTTGCATCATAATGCATAAGATTTCATAGACACGTCACCAGGTCGTTCAATAATCAATTGCTTCACATAACTAAACTTCGAACAAAGTTCATAGACCTCTTTCCATAATCAATGATTAAATATGAGAATAATCTTATTTCTTCCATCACCTGTGTAGTATAAATTAATAGACAATGAGAGATAATGTCTCATCTAACTCCAAAACAAATAGTAAGATAAGGCTTGATGTTGTTGTTGTTATTGTTGTTGTAACTCCAAAACTAGTAGTTAAAAAAGAGCTCCATTTTGTAATGGGTCTCTTCATTAGTTCTGAATTTTTTTCAGTTAGTGCATATGGAGAAAACATTGAGGAGTGGATTAATAGAGGAGTGAGAATAAGGTTGCAATAAGGGGAATTGTAATTATAGGGAGGTTGACATGTGAACACTTTAAACATGAAGAGAGGTGACATTTGAATTTGGAGGGTGGAAGAGAGTATGAGATGAGACAATATATAGGAGAGGGGGGAGAGGGATTTAAGGAGGCGAATAGAAGGCATTGGAATTGGAGAGTATGGGGAAGAGAGAAAGAGAGAGAGCACTTGAAGGATAGAAAGAAACTTCTTGAACTTCTAAAATTTTAAATAACCATTCTATGTAAAAATACTTATTTTAAAAGAAAAAGACGTTCATGAGGTGCATAAAATTGAGTGACACATTATAATTCCTCCTCCATTCTTCATCAATGACAATCACTGTCTTGCAATTGAAACATTTGTCGCTCCTAGTTCCCTTCTTTAGTTGAACTCCTTTGTCCTTCCCCTCCACCCCAACTTCATTCATGTTTTCCGATACAATTCCCATGCAAAGCAATGACACACTCTTCTAAATTCATAGATGCCACTAGCACTGAGAATTCCTCCTCCATTCTTTATCTGTCAATTCTTTATATGTCAAAGCCATAACCAAGATTTTCATGCTCAATACATCCAGGAGCTACCAACATACATTGTCTCGCTCAAAAACCTCCCACTCACAAATGATAGAAGACCATAATCACATGTTATTCACCCTTTTGCCTCAACAGGGCGATCAGATCACTCTCTCACCTCCCATCCACACCAGCTGGATAACACTCACCCCATTCCATCACGAAGGGATGACCAATGATCATCATTTGACTTCATCCAGCTCACCTTCTCCAGTCGCTGACCGACTCGGCACCTATACCCTACTACTACTAATTGATGGGATAGCTACACGCTAGGATTTGACTCCTGCTTCCTTTCGAACCATATAAAAGGGGGAGGAGGGAAGGGGAAAACGAGTTTTTTTTTTCCGGGAGAGGTTCCTTCGGATGGGAAAAAGAAAAACGAGATTGACAGAACTCTAAATCTCTCCTTAAGAAGAATTCACATATTAGAATAGAGAGAGAGAGAGAGAGGAAGGATAAATGATTGTAATTCCTAAAGAAATGCCTCCAAAGCATCGCATTATTCCTTTTGTATAACTCAAGCTCCACGGTCCAAAGCTCATATATTCCCTATTCTTGTACTTCTAGCTTGAATAATAAAATTTTTTGTCTAGAATTCATGCATCTCTCGAACTCATCTTCTCTTTCACCTCCTCGTACTCGAGCTTTATTACATTCTCCCTAGCGGCTCTCAGCTCTCGCGTAACGACAAGTACAGCCCACATCATCCATTTAAAACATAAAGATAATTAAAAAAATTACAATGCCACCTTATATTTTTAATTTCAATATAACTAAAATGGTATTTATGATGATAAAATTTAATAATGACGAGTGGAAAATTCATTTTAAGAAAAGCAGAGCAGCTTCCCTACACATTCTTTTTCACAATAGACTCTAAGAATGGTTAGTGACACAGGAAAATGGATAAAGGAAAGGTCATATAGTTAATTTTTAAATATTTCTACCAAGCTCATTTACTCGAAGTATTATTAATTTTGTTATATTTCAAGATTTTCATTCTAATTCGAAGATAACAAACTACATGCCAATATTTTGCATACGGGATATTATAACTTGCTTTAGTGCTTAAGGTTTTAATTTATTTTGAACTCAATTATTTTCAATCTATTTTTCATAGATATTTTTTCAAAAATTAGAGTTTACGTTAAGATATATGGATCAACTAGATTTGAGTGTATATTCTAGAACCTTTTACCCAATATAATTATAATTAAAAAATAAACTCATTAGAATTTAAGAAAAACATTTCTAAAAATTTTTAAATTGATTTGAGGTAAATTTCATAAATGGTTTTAACATTTATAAAAATTTTAATGAATTCAGTTTTTGATTATTAGTGCGAGTGAGACTCATCCATCAACCTATTAAGAATTTACTTAAGATCTTTACTCAAAATTCTCATACAGGAGAAGTCTAGCAAATCAAATTATACCAAAATTATGTTCATAAGGAAGATTTGAATGACCTTTATATCAATGTAAGCAATCTGTACCTCAATTTATATGGATATATTTAGAATTTTCCTTCAAGTAAAAATTCCAGACATAGCAATCTACTATACTATCCTTCAATAAAAAAACACATTGTTTAAACTAATTTGTTTCGGTCTCTTACTTGATCAGAATATACAAATATCTGAATTGATGTACTCTAAGCACAGTAAACACTTGAAGCAATATGTCTACGTCAACCCGAATTTGAAATCCAATTCCCAAACATAGCAAGTACTAAACGTCCAGTCCATGAACGATAGAGATCCCTTGCATTGTTTTTTACTAAATACCCCAGCTAATTAATTTCAATTTTAGAGAAACTCAGAAAATTAATGTCATAGTTCAGTATGTTTTGCTGCATTTGAAAGGAATGAAAGCATCCCTAGTTGTTTCTGAAAATAGGCAAGCATTCTAACAATATTGATGGCAATATAAAGTAACCATTCTTCCAGGTCTATTTTCCGCCATCTCCAATAAAATTCTATTATGATACAATCTATTTGTTAGTAACTTAGTATGGCGCCTATGATGAAACTCAGTATTTCTGGACAGCTTCTCATAAATAACATCAACCCGTCTATAACCTTTCATCACATCTAGAGCGCCATAACTTTCACAACAAATTATATTACAAAAACCAAACCTACTTGCTTTAAATAAAAAGATAACAAAATGGGCATAAACATACTTCTTATATGCGGCATGTTCCATACCTTCCAAATGATGGCTGTGCAATCACTCGACGATGATGCTAGGTACTCCCCACTATTTGAGAATTGCACGAACCAAACTTCATTTCTATGGTCATATAATGTCTGTACAAGATTGTGAGATATCTCAGGCAAGTTGAAGTGAAGTATAGGTCAATATATACAATTCTTTAGTACACCAAAATCGTTTCATTTTCTCTCCATTTAATTCATGACACAAGATACTTCGTGTCCCTTATTATTTTTCAATAATTATTCGGCACAAATAGGATATTACAAATTTATACATGTTAAGAGACTTCTCCTAGAAACCAGATTCAACCAAACAAACCAGCAACGCCAACCATCGAATTAGAAGCCAAGCAAATAAAACTGACCTGGCTGCACTTACAAGGAATATGCTCCAGACTGCACTCATGATCCTCGTACAAGGAGGCCTCCTCTGGTGTATTATGATACAAACAAGACTCCATCTGCTTTGTCACTGCCGCCTCCACCAATTGTTCTAGCCTCCCACAAGGAATCCTAAACCAAGGAGGCAACACTTCCACCAGATCCAGTAGCAACCCAATCCTCCTCCGAATTTTGTTCTCCATAGTCACCACGCCTTCCAGCGAAACCATTGCACGCGCCAGCCCATGCAACCTCCTTCCGTCCAACTCCAGCGGGGAGATGCGCTTTCGGAGAACATCAATAGCCGGCAACAAACCGTCGCCGGAGCCGAGGAGCTCCAGGAAATGCTCGCGCCAAATGAGGAAAGCAGCGGCTGACCGGATCCTGTCATCAAGGTCGCTGATTGAGTCGATGGTAAAAATGCAGTCGTTCCATCGACCAGAAAGGACGTGGAAAAGGAGAGAGTTGTACTCCGGAAAGTCGAGAGGAATCCCAGACTCGAGCTCGAGCGAGGAGGCGGCCCTGTGGTAGCCAAGGGAGTAGAGAGATGATATGATAAGTCTCACGAACTCGGAATGGTTGATGAGGAGCTTACGGCCTAGGGTTTTGCACGGATCGGCTTTAGGAGTTGGTGTCTGACTCGGATTCGATTCAGAGGCCATTTGCCCATAGGTCTTGCCAGATTCCTAGGGAAGGATTTTTGGAATTCTTCAATCTAAAAAGGTAGGTTACGGGGGCTCGGTCGAGTAACAGAGACCTGTTCCGAAGAGAAGGAGCGACCGGGGCGAAGCACTGGCTCGTCGACGACGGAGGGGAAACAGAAAACCACGGATGGGGCTTTATAGAACCGGTTACCACTTACCATCCAACTGTGGCCGTTGGGCATTTGGAGAAAGCGATTGAGAAAAGGAATGAGCTTATCTTCCGGGCTATGGTTAAAAAGTTTTTTAAATTTAGGGTATTTTAAATATAATGTCATTTTAATAAAATATATCTATGATATTTTGAAGTTATTTAATTGATTATAAAATAAATTTATATTTTAGTATGTTTGATTTGAATTAACAAATCTAAATTTAAAAAAAAAATTATGGGAGCATATAGCCATTAGGTTTCGCGCGCAGGAGGGATGAAGATTGGTGAAGTCATGTCGTCGTAAAGAGGAGTGGATCTCAGCAAGGTTGTGTTGGTTCAAGATTCTAGCTAGCCTGAAGAGTGGTGAGGATTGGTGAGGATGCATTGGTTCATAGGTCAATATTCGCAATATCACGAGGTGTCACATTATGTCTCAGTGGTCACATTATCGCAAGGTCTTGCAATATCAAGATGTTCTATTTAACAATCCAAACTCTAAATTATCAAGATTTCGTTCGCTTTGGCCCAATGGTCTTTTGTCCCCTTGGTGTAACTTCACAGGAGGTCACTGATACTAAGAGCACTCCTATAGAAGCAAGCTTAATTTTGGAGTTTTTAATAAAATTTTAATAGTTATATCAAAAAGCGTCTCGATGTTTAAAAGTTTATGTCTTTCTGACTGGTGTATTGGTTTGGTATCATCTGTAAGAAATCAAACTCTTAATTATCAAGATATTGTTTGCTTTGTCCCATTGACCTTAATATTTGTCCCATTATTGTAACTTCTCATGAGGTCACCCATCCTATGAGTGCTCCGATACGAAGACAGTTAACTTTGTAGAGTTTCTATTGAAACTTCAATTGTTACACCAAAAAATGTCACAATATTTAAGAGTTTATCTTTATTTCTCATGGAGTTTGACATTCTAAATTAATCGAAATTCACCCAATTTGGGCAAATTCTGAATGAAACAAAAATGAATTAAGTGGGGAAATGCAAATGTAATGAATAGAACCAGGTAAGTTAAATCGAGTTGGCCCAAACCATCTCTCACCCTCGCCCCTCATGCAAATTTGGCCCAACCAAACTTCCTGTGCCTTACATGTCATATCTCGGGTTCGAAAGACGGTACATTTTGACAACATGGGACGCAATGAATGGATAAAAAGGCATGTTTTGTACTTAAAGAAGAAAAATATATAAACATGTAATATAACAGAATATATCAAAGTAAATAAAAAAAGATAAATTGAACTTTCATTTCATTAATATAAATTCAAATAACAGTACACCAAGCCAATATGACTACTATAAGTAAAATAAGTCTGAAAGGAATAACAACAGAAAAAAAACTACCCAGTCCTCAAAATTAAATACATAATAATCTACTATAAAATATAAAATATCAAAAATACTCTATTGATGATAGTTCGGCTCTTATGGTGATGGTCCACAAAGTACTCAGGTAGGGCCTACCATACAAACAAACATCATTAAATGAGTTTGATAAATTAAACACAACAAGTAACTCCTATCTATTAAACCATAAACAATAATAGGAATGGGGAATACAGCATGACCAAATCAATATGTATGAGTAGAAACTAACAATTAATGTGTAATAGCCCATGTTTTAACACATTCAAATAATTTTTTTAAGAATCATTGTAAGTCCAAATCACAAACCGACTTCACCATGACATAGATATTATAGTATTTTAATTACACTAATTGTATATTTGTGATTGCATGCTTATAAGACATAGAGGAAAGTCACATTTAAATTTTGATTCTAAAATTAAGAGAATCCTTTCTAAAATTAGAATCACTAAGAAGATTTTTAAAATGACCGACCCTATTTAAAACTTAGATCATTCTAGACCTCTTAAGGATTTTACAAAACCTTTAGAAGATGAAATTTACCAAAGTATAAATAGACCCGTCATTCAAGCAAATAATTTTGAATTAAAATCTGCAATCATTCAGATGATGCAGATATCTCAGTTTGGTGAAACTTCCATTGAAAATCCTAACCTATATTTAGCAAGTTTTTTAAAAATTTGTGTAACATTTAAGTATAGTGGTGTTAGTGATGATGTCATTAGACTTAGATTATTCCCATTTTCTCTAAGAGATAAGGTAAAAATATGGTTAAATTCTTTTTACCTTGGCTCTATTACTATATAGAATGAGTTGGCCTATAAATTTTTAGGAAAGTATTTCTCACCTTCTAAAATTATTAAGCTTAAAAATGACTTTACTTCTTTTACTCAGTTAGAAGGAGAATCTATTTATGAGAGTAGAGAGAGATTCAAGGAGATGCTTAGAAAGTACCCTCATCATGCCTTAACTGATTGGTTGCTAATTCAATATTTTTGCAATGGATTGGTAGGATCCCTTATAGTCATAATTGATATTGCAGCTAGAGGTTCTTTGATGTTAAAGTCTTTTGAAGATGTTTATGAATTAATTTAAAAAATGATAACAGATAATTTTTAGTGATCTGCTGATAGGATGAATTCTAAGAAAGTGGCATAAGTCTATGAAAATAATTCTTTATCTATTTTTGACTACACAAGTTATAGCAATATCAAATGATATCTAAGATAAAAGCTCAATAGAAGAAAATGATATCTAAGAGATTGAAAGATAAAATATTGGAAGAATCATCTAAATTTTAGTTGGTCAAATAATAATAGTAAAAATTATTGGAATTCAGGTCAAAATAACTAAGGCTCAAATTGAAATAATCAAAATCAAGCTAATAACAATCCAAGACCAGCATATTCTTCTGGATTTAATCCAAGCAATTAGTATGAAACTAGAAAGGCACCAATAGAAGTTATGGTATACAATTGGGAACTCAATTACAAAACCGGACAATCTATTACAATTAAAAATTTGAAAACTCAACTAAGTTAGCTTGCAATTTTTATGAGTAGTAAACACATTGAATCTCTTCCTAGTAACACTAAAGTTAATCCTAAAAAGAAGGAAAGAGATACCAATGGGATCCAATTGAAGAGTAGAAATCATCCACCTTAACCAAATGAAAAATCTAAGCAAGTCTAGCTGATGACTATAAACTTAGCGTTGCTTGCAGGCAACCCAATATTAGATTTAGTCAATTATTCAGTATGGCTGAAGACTATAAATGTAGGGCTTTTAGGGAGTCGACCCTATATTTTAAGTTAAGTTCTACTTAATTTGTTTCACAAAAAAAATCTTTAAGAGAGAAGAAGGGGGCGCCGCGGTACCATACCTTTAAACGCTGCAACACCCTAAAAGGTCATAATGATTGAAATTTTAAAATTTTCAAACTTTCCTTCAGCTGAAATCTATAAAACTAATTAGGAGTAAGTTAACTTTTCAACTCTTACCTACTCTTGAGTGAGTATCATACTTTCTTCTCTTAGAAATTAAAAGTCTAAGTGATGGGTAGAATTAAGCATACATGTTCTTCAAAACACCAAAATGAAAATCACTCCAAGAATGAGGATTCTTTTTTACTTCTCCATATGCAAAGTTCTATCATTATTACTGAGTTGAATGTATTCAAAGAGGAGTTGCATGAAGATAAGAAGAAGTACAGGGCAAAAATAAAGAAGATGTATGATGATAGAGTTTTCTTGTATGATTTCTTTCTTGGGCAAGATGTGTTGCTATTTGATTATAAAAAAAAATATTGCCATGGAAAAATGAAATTTAGATGGATTGACCCTTTCACAATCATTAGAATTTTTTTAATGGTGCCATTAGGATACAAAATTAAAAAAAACTTTGCAAACCATCAAAGTCAATGGGTATAGATTGAAACCATGTGATTAGAGGAGTGGAGAATTATTAAGGATGTGTATGTATTTTTTTTTACTGCTCTACTTTATTGTTTTGTTAAAGAGAAGAAAGTGATGGGAGATATTGGCTTGTATAATTGTACTTAATTAAAAAATTTGACTTTGAGAGTTATTGTTGAATGTTGGGTGCCATGTGTACTGATATCCTATAACTGTGTTATGTTATGTTAATATTGTGTCATATTTTGTGTTTAGCACATATTTTATGTACTTTTTATCACTCATATGAAAACATGTATTTGTAGTGTATTATATGTTTATTTACATGTTAGCTAATTCCCTTCATGCTTAAATTATTATTGTCATTCAATTACTTTTATATTCTTATTATTTAATTAACCCTTATAAAAATGATAATAAAAAATTATAAAAAATTAAGATAATAATAAAACTCTATATTCTAGTTTAAATAACTCTGTTTAAACTTCATAGGTAAGAAAAATTAATACTTGACTCATTCAACCATTTGAGCTATTATCCTAATTTGAATTTATAAGCTATACATTTATAAATTTAACTTTGAAAATTATAAGATGAATAATTAGTATTAAAAATTAGATATGAGCAGATTAAAATTTGAAATTATAGATAATCTGAAAATAGAATTAGTAATCTCATCAAGTCTGTACATTAAAATTATTATGATTATATGAGAATCCTAAAGCAGAAGCTGATATTCAAAATCATTAATTATGTACTCCATAAAAAAAATAAAAAGAACTACAAATATTTTTTAAAAATAAAAAAATGAAAAATATTAAAAAAAAAATATGAGTACATTTCAAAATTGGTATTAGTGTTTAGAAATTAAAAAGAATAAGATGAGAGAGCTAATATAATGGATGGTGAATTAATGAAAGTATGATTTTAATTACAACCATACCTAATTATTAAAACTATATTATTCACTTCAATATTAAAAAGTTAATGATTAAATCTATAATCTATAATCTTAAATTAGATAAAAATAAGAATGATTAATTAAGTTTAGTTACTGGTATTTTTTCAAACTAGAAGTATAGCTTTAAACAGTAATGTATTATCCTATATTTTAGTAATTTTAGATTGTCATTTTTTATTTTTGTTAATCAATTAATTAAAATTACAAACTTTTATTTGCTTGAGGACAAGCAAGAGATTAAGTTGGGGAAGATTTGATAAGTGTAAATAATATTATATTTTATGTGTTAATTTATTAGCAAAAATATGTTGTTTTAGTTATCTTTATGCAGAAAAATAAGGAAATGGATAAAATTTTTAAATATGATATGTTAGTTCATTTTATGAGCACCGTTATGCAAGTTTCTCGAGCGTTGTGACATCAAAATTTATTTTCTATATTTTTTTATAAATAATTTGTTTGTAATGTTAGTAAAGGAGTTCAGTCACTTATTTAATTTTAGACTTTATATTTCTTCTCTAATTTTTTCTTAGGAGTGAAAACTATGGGAATTTAAAGAAGTACTAGATATATTCCATTAGAGTGTTTGGCTTGTGTTTGTGGAAGCAATTCTGTAAGTTCAAAAATGAGTATAGAGGAGATCATTGAACCTATCTGATGATATCTTTTTTTATACTTTCTTTCTTTTATGTAATTAATAAAAATAAAATTACTTCACTTATTCTTCATATCTAGCTAAATTCTCTAGTTTTGGATTGATGGTGTAAATAAAATATGGAGTACTAATAAATTCTCTTCATCAATAATTTTATGATATTTTTAATATATTAGGTCTTCATTTAATGCACATAGTGGTAATATGTGTAGTTAATATCATGTGTATTATAGAGCATAGGAATAGGAAAGTATACATAATCAGGTATGTTTGATTGGGATGATGCAAGCATAGGCATTGTTCTTATCATGTATCAAATTTATAGAAATGAATTGCTATGAGGGGGTTTTAATAGTACATATTTTACTTACTCTCCTAAGATTCTCATATGGTGACAGACTATGAGAGTTTAGAATGATATTGAGGTTGAAAGTTTATCTTTTGTCTCTTCACACTTGACTAAGCAGTCGGTGATGCATATGCTCTGAATAATATCAATATAAAAGAGAATCGATAGAAAATATATTGTATTTACATTCTATTAATCCAAAATAATTTATCCAAATAGTATTTCATTTAATTATTTTTTATTATAAATTCAGTGATTGAATCGCCACCAAAATCTATTTTTATTGATTATGATAATTATTGTAGATAAAATAGATAGTACTAGTATTTGCAAGTAAGTATTCTTCATCGTGAGATCGACACTCTACTCTATCACTATATTACTTGATTTGGCATGTATACTTCTGTATATTAAGTGGGATTTTTATAATTTTTATATCAAAGAAAACCTAAGTATTATTTAGGGATTGATAAAGCCTTAAAACGCTTTCATAATTCTTTAGGTTACTCCACTTCCCCCATCAGTAGTTCAACAAGGTTTAATACCCTCCATTGAACTTTAATTTGGTATCAGAGCGAGTCTTGAATTATAGATTTAAAAATCTTCAAGAAAAGATCAAATGGCACAATTTAACAATAGGAATATCGTGGAGGGCTATTCTATAACCCGTTCCCCATTACTCGACAACATACAATTTGATTTCTGAAAAATTTGTATATTTACTTTTCTTCATTCTATTAATTTTTCACATGTGGTTGATGGTAAAAGAAGGGTATGATCCACAGTTTATATTAATTAATGCATCAAAACTGAAACACCCTTTACTGAATGGAGCAATGATGATAGAGAATATGTATAACTAAATGCTAAATATTTAAATTATTTTTTCAGTACTCTTAAATTTGAAGACTATATGAGAGTATCCACATGTACTATTGAAAAAAAAATTTGGGATAGACTTTGTATCACAGACGAGGGTACTAGTGAGGTTAAATAATCAAGATTGAATATGTTATTGCATGACTACGAACCTTTTTACATGAAGCCTAATGAGGGTATATTAGACATGTACACTAGGTTCACCCAGATAGTGACATCCTTGCATGCTCTAGGTAGAGAACTATCTAATTCTAAAAAGGTTAACAAAATCCAACAATGTCTATCTTATGCTTATGATATAAAAGTTATTATAATTTCTGAATTTAAAGATATGAATATGTATTCTATTGATAGCTTATTTGGCTCATTAATTGCCAACGAGCAATGCATGAGTCAAAGATTATTTGATGTAAGAGACATGGAAAAGAGAAAGTTATGGCTTTAAAATCCAATGACTTGGACAAGGACAGCTCTACAGCTGAGGAGGATGACAACATCGCACTGATGACTCAACAATTCAAAAGCTTTTTAAAAAGAAAGTAGAAGTGTCATCAGCAATCACTACATGAAAATATATCATTACCGGCGGACAAAATCCACCGGTAATCATGCATTTCCTTTAAAAAATTTCCATTTTTGACATATTTTCGACAAAAATTAGATCGACAATAAAGCATGCGTCGGAAACCTTATTCCGACATACCTTTTTCACCAGAAATGTTTCTGGTGGAATTACCAATGGAATTCTGGCAAAAATATTTATTAATATTCATCATTTAAGAGTCATTATTACTGACGGTTTATCTGCAGAAATTTTCAGCAAAATATTTAAGCCAAAAATTCCAACGGATAAACCGTTGGAAACATTCGATAAATAAAGGCCGATATATATATATATATATATATATATATATATATATATATATATATATATATATATATATATATATATATATCATATTCATTCAGACATTAAACATAAACGAGCACTTTAACATTCACCAAATAGTTTATCATCTAGAGTTCATTGAATATTTATCAAATAGTTTAAAATTAAACATAGAAATGAAATGTACAGCATATGAAAACAAATATCCAATAATAATTAAAAAAATATCTAATCAGAATTAGTCTCCTCCTCTGCCGATGTTGCATGTTTTCCACTGAAGTGCTCCCTCAAGTTCTACAGCTCATCCAACAACTGAGTTTGTTACATTTGTATCTGTATATCAGCTTGTGATTTCTTGACTTGGTCTATCTAGGTTGTAAGGGCAACTACTTGTTGGATATACAATGACTCATGGGTACTTGCTAAAAAGTTGGAGCCCCCAGATGTCTGTCCCTCGTATGTGTAGGCTTGCGAGCCTAAATAAAAAACCTGGCCATTCTGATTCCTCCTACGACTTGCAACCAAGTGCGATTGTGGGTATGACTATGTAACTCAACAGTGGTCGATTCTCTGCCCAACCTCTTTCTGCAATATACTTTCATTAGTATTCATATCTAAGTAAATTATTAAAATCTTTTAAAATTTCTTACCAAATATCACATGTGCTCAGTATGTGGAATTGAGCCCCTAGTATGGAAGAAATTACCCATGCCCCAAACATCAGAAGCTCGGTACTGCCTATTATGGTCCCTCCCCTTAGCATAATCTAGGCTACCCCAAGCAGTGGTCAGCTCACCCCATGCACTCGCACCAATCCAGAGTGGTCGCTCCTTAGTAAATATGTCTCGCATGTGAGTCAACTCGTGCTTCTCAAAATGTTTTCTAATTTTATCATTATTTTGGGACAACTAATAAAAATCTTTATGTATTAAAAAATATATAATATAAAATATTTTTATTAGCTTAATTAAAAAAGATATAATATAGAATATATTTTTATAATAACTAACCTCAAACTCTCTGAACCATATGTCACGCACTTCTTTTGGGACTTTCTTCTAAGAATATAAGGAGCATCGTACTTGCTCCATATGATGTCTCATATTTTATGTGTCGATTGCTTTAACGGATAAAACCTACATAAAATAAGTTAGGTGAAAAAATATTTATCAAATTTTAGTAGCATGTTAAAAATATAGTAAGTACGCACGTATCACCCTCAGGTGCAATCAACATATGCCCCTCTGACATCTACTCTATCACAACTGGGGGTGGAAGGTCCACCTGCACAGGGCTAAGACGATGGTGGGGGATAGAATGGTGGGATATATAGTGAATATGGATAAGTGGGAGTGCCTCTATGAGAAAGTGGGGGTAGTAAGAGTAGAAGGGAGTACTATGCGTGGCGTCTGGCAAAGGAATGTGGGGGTTTGTTGAGTAGAACTATGGGCTACTAGTTGGAGGAATAGGTAAAGGTAGGCTAGGCTGACTTTGAGTGGCAGCTAAGAAGAAGAGGTCCCCTCCATACATGCAGCTCTACTGGCTGAGCCACTAGTTACCTTCTTGCACTTACCAAAAATATTTTTGATCAAACCTCCTTGGTGAGGCTTATCACCTGAAGCTATCTACAAAAAAAATTAAGAAATATTAGCAACATAAATTATAACAATTAAATTTATGAAATATTAATAACAAATATTTAATATAAAATAAGCAGTAATTAAATAAATGAAGTAACTATCATGGCAACGATAAAAAAAATACTTTTCTTGGTCCAATTATGGTTGGCATCATATCCTAGCAATCTGTAATCAGCTAATATTGGAGAATCAACTATTATGGACATGAATCTTATTCTTTTAAATATTTTTTTACTAGTTAATTTACGAGGAGGCTGCGACATGACCATTTTATTTTTAGTAAGTGCATCCTTATTTTGCCTGAAAGGATGACCTATAGGTAAGAACATGCGGTGATAGTCAAACGAAGTGTTCTTCCCTCCATGCTTTAAAGTGAATGATTTTATAAATTCCATACAATATGGACAAGCTAACTTGTAGGTAGTGTTCCAACCTAAAAGCATACTATATACGGGAAAGCCATCAATTATCCAAAGTAATACTGCCCTCATTATGAAGTTTTATTTGATGAAAATATCATATGTACTTACTCCTTCTTCTCATAATAAATGTAATTATCGATTAATGGTTGCAAGAAGACATCGATATTTACTTTTTGATTAATGATCAATGCTAGAAATATGTAAGGATTAGTCATACACAATTCTGGAAGAAGATTGTAAGGGGTCAGTATCATTGGCCAACATGAGTAAGGTGAAGCAGACTGGCTAAATGGAGTAAAACTATATACGCATAAACCTAATATTAATTTCTTAATTTTGTGGCGAAAGTGGGATGTTTATGATCAAAGTGTTTACAGGCCTATGCTTTTGTCGGATGTGTAATAACATCTTATTGTGAGATGTGTTCATTATGCCATCTTATAGATGCATATAACCATTATAGCATATGAATTAAAATATCCTACTGACTGGTATATCCTTCAGCTTTCTTTTCATCACAAACTTTGATTTAAACCTTGGTGCATTGCAATGACAACATGTAACTCTAATAAATCATCTTTATAGTATAACATGCATCCATTTACACAACAATCTACTTTTGTATATGTAAAACTAAGTTTGAAAGCTAACTTCTTTATTCGATATAAATATGTAGGAATTATGTTATCTTCCAGATAAGTTTTCTTAAGTAGCCCGATGAATTGATTAAAAATATTCACGGGAGATATTATATTCTGCCTTGATGCTTAATATCTTCACAGTAACAGATAAGTCTAAGTGAGTGGTGCACCCCTTCCATATTAGTTGTTAGGTAGCATGCAACAAATCATTAAAATTTTGTGCCTCATTATATGGTGACTATTCTATATATTGTTCAAATTGTGTCACAATTGTATCATAAACTAAGTCCTCAAGAGGTTGGATATTTTTCTTCCTCAGCTATATTAAAAATTGTAGAATGGCTGCATCGAGAATCGATCGTACTCATCATGAGAATTCCAATACCAATATTCTGCCATAAACCCTCTCTGATATAGATTAATAATTACATCATCTAGTTTTAGGTGCACTTAATTTTTATGTTTCAAATATGAGCATCAAAACTTTCCATCAAAGATGAAGCTAGGTAGTTGAGAGGTTGTTTGGATGAAAAAATTCATCCCATTAATGAACTCATATGTTAATATCTTTCGTCCTTATGCCAATCGATAAATATCCAACTTTCTTTTATTTCTAATATCCATAAAATGAAGAATTTAGTCTATATATAATATGAAGATATTATATATTGGAGTAACATTTATTGAAGGAAAATGTATTGAAATTAAATTGATTTATAAATTGGATAATGTTATTTCACACAGGTCCCTTATCAATGAAAATTTTAGCAGCCTCCTAGCGTCTTAGCCTGCCCGTCACATCAAGAAAGACCTGTACGATCGGTGTCAGGTGACACCACTGTCATAGTTTTCAATCCTACCACACCAAGAAAGTCATATATAAGTCTTCAGGGGGGTACTTGTGTGAAAACGCAGTTTGCACCAGATATATTTTCGACAGATTTAATAATTTTTTTGGCATGTAAAAACATAGTTTACATGACCAAACCATCTAAGGCAACTCTCTCACTATCTATAATTTTATCTTCCATAGGAGCTTCTCCAACATTTTCATGTATATGCTCATTTCATATCTTGTCTCTAAGAGTAAAGTCACTTATAAGCATTCCAATCTCTACAAACACTTAACTTAATATTATGCTTCTCTTTTAATGACTAACATTTTACTCCATAATGCATTGTAAGTCTCAGCACATCCTATAGAAATTTTCCTTAAGTATGAGGGAAATTTTCTATCACACATTGTAAGTCTCACCACATTGCTTCTCTTTTATAAAATTTTCCCAACGCATTCCTCCACTTTAACCATCCAATTTAAATTCTACTAATAATAAACACATCAACTCCCTCTCTAGACTCATCAACAAGAAGAATATCATCAATAAAATGCATACACCATGGTATAATCTCTTGCAAATGTCTACCGAGAACATCCATAATAATAGAAAAAACTTACGGTGGATTTCTAGCAAGTGAGGGGGCGAACGTCAATGACTAAGGTGGTGAACATCGGGCGACGGACTGGTGTCAACGGAGGCGGCATTTGGTTGAGGTGATTGACTCGAGTAGAGTGAACTGAAATGAGGATGAAAGAAAATGAGAAGCAAGATGACGGCGGGAGAAAAATAAGGCTTTCTCTGAAGGAGTTTCCAGTGGATTTCTCGCCGATAATGTTACAGTCAAATAATCCACCAAAAATTATTTTTCGGGTTTAAGAAAGCCGACGGAATATCCGTTGGAAGTTTTGCCGGTAAGTTTCGGTGGATAATAAGCCAAAATAACCTGTCGGGTTTTTAAAAAATGATCAATGTGCCGTCAGATTTTTTGCTGGCAACTCCGTTATTACGTTACTAGCAAAATATTTGCTGGTTGCATCACCACTTTTACCAGCTTATTTAGATCTTTCGAAAAGTTTGACGGTAACACAAGATTTTCCTATAATAAATGGGCAAAGGTAAAATTAGTATAAATTTTAAAACTTCATCTGACATAATCTCTTTTGAATGTAGGAAGACAGGGCATCTGAAATTTGATTGCCCCAACCTAAAAACTCACCTGAGCAAGGAGAAGGGTGATGAAAAGGTAAACATCAAGAAAGAAAAGAATAGGATACAGAAGGCTTTTTAGATTGACTCCGCCTCATAATCATCATAAGAGGATACAGAGGTGGAGGTAATTAACTACTCTGTGTCTCATGGCCAATTATAATCTTAATCAATCTAATTAAGATGATGTATGTTAACTATCTTATGATAAATTATTTATTATTTTTTAAAAAAAATCTTGATTCATATAGGAAGATAAAGAAATGTATGCTACTTTGAACTCTGATTTTCTACTTTACAAAAGGAGCATGACAGTCTTAGGATTGAGTATTATGTATTAGATAAAGAGCACATGCTTTATTTGATGAGTTTGATGCATTAAATAAGAAGCATGTTGACTTAACTAATGCATATGAATCCTTAAAGTCCGATTATATTGAGCTAAATAATGCATTTGATATATTAAATATAGTTGCAGATAATATAGAAACTAATAGGCATGATATCTTATTAGAATTGGCAGTTAAGAAAAGTACAATAAATGCCTTAAAAATAAGATTGGATAGACTACAATATGATACACATAGGCTTATACATACGCATCCACATCCTAGGCCATAACATGAATTACATATCCCTAGAAGAGGTAGAACCCCCAATATAGACTAATAAATCTGTTCCATAGGGTTAAGTGTCATTCTTGTGGCATGATATGTCTCATAGCCCGCACTTGTATAATACACTATAGGACACATTTAGTGTGGAGGCCTAAATTACTTGTATCATAGCATAGCATGCATGTAAGTCATTCATTAAAGTATAAGGTGAAACCCAAACTCACTTGAGTTCCCAAATCTAATCTTTGATTAATATTATAAGGGTGCTATCATAAAAGACCTAGTAAGAACATGTAGTACTTAGACAGTGGATACTCATGGCATATGACTGGAGATATGAAGTAATTCATCTCGCTGGAGGCCAGGGTTGGAGGCAAAATTATACTGGGAGATAATGCTACCATAAAAGTGATAGGTTCATGTATGCCTGAAAATTTCAAAAATTTTATCATTGAAAATATTTTACTAGTAGATGAGATAAAACATAACTTACTTAGCATTAGTCAATTATGTGACAAAGGATTTGATATTAAGTTTTTATCCACTATATGCTTAATTAGCTTGAATAGTAAACTTATTTTAGAGGGTAAAAGAATTAATAATATTTATATGATTGATTTAAATTGTATTGAATATTCAAATTCTTTATATCTAAAAATTGTTACTGATGAATCCTAGCTATGGCATAGGAGACTGTCATGCAAACATGAATATACTTAGAAATATAAGCCAAAATGACCTAGTTAGAGGCTTACCCAAACTAGAATTCAATAAGGACTACCTTTGTGATGCCTGCCAACTAGGAAAATAAATCAAATCTTCATTTCATCCCATCAAGGAAATCACCACTTGTAGATCTCTAGAAATCCTTCACACGATTAGTACTGCTTAGGTGGGAAAATTTATAGATTTGTGATTGTTGATGATTACTCTAGATTTACCTTTATTAGATTTTTATCTCATAATAGTGAATTGTTTGAGAAATTTAGGATATTCTTCACATGGATTCAAAAGAAATTAGGGTGCGAAATTTCAAATATTCATAGTTAAAAGTTCGAGAAGGTTGTTAAACTTCATAGAACTAGCCCGATGTGCACCAAGAGGTGGGGTGAATTACTAATTTAAAAAAATCTTTAAGTAGGAATACTACTTTTTTATTTTAGCAACAAAATAACTTAAAAACTTGATTCAGATAGATTACTCAAAATAACATGCAGAAGCAATTTATATAAAAGTTTTTTTTAATTTTTTTAATACATGCAAATACTCTTGTAGCAAAAAATTTTAAACTCAGTATAGTTGATTGATAAGATTGGAACCACTAAAATCAACTTGCAAAGAAAGAAAATTATAAGAAAATAAAAAAGTTGAAAGTAAAAAAATTACACCAGAAATTTTATAGTGGTTCGGTCAACCTTGACCTACGTCCACTCCCTGGAGTCCTCCGCTCTGGATATTGCACTAACATAAAGTGACTCTTCTTTTGCTCCCACAGCAAGACGGAGAAGCCCTTACAAACTCACTTTCACCAAACGTGATGCGACGAAGTGCAGGAAGCCTTGTCACCATCCTGGTGATGGCAGTGAACCTTAAATCAATTTTCTCCCTCCTAAAGAAGGCAGAGAACCCAAAGCTTTTTCTCTCCCTAGAGAAGGTAGCGTACCTCCAATCTTTTTCTCCTTCCTCGAGAAGGCAGAGTACCTTGAGGACTTGACTTAAAAGTCTCTCTCCCAAGAGAGCCTTCAAGGACTCACCAAGGCCACAGAAGGAGCAAGGGTGTAGCTAGCCCGTAGGCACCGTATGATCCCCTCACACTCCTTATCCCTCACACTCAACCTCACCTTCTCCTTCCTCTCAAACCCTAGTTTTCTCTCAAAAGCAACTCTCTCAGAGTTCCTTTAGCAATCACACAATCCTCTCTTGTTATTATGAGATTCTAAAAATATTGCTTAAGTATTAGGCTTCAAAAAATCCTAAAAATTCAAGTTAACTGTCTCTGTTTGTATAGTATGATTGGAATTTGTACAGTACAATCAGTTTAAAAACTATACCCGTCTAGTATGATACAAATAGTCATTTAGATGAACTATTCAACTTTTTCAAACACATCGTATAGTATGATCCTAATATCGTCCAGCATGATATGTTTACTTTCTCTTTATTCATACAGGATGATTCCTGGGAAGATTGAAAATCATCTTTATTAATCATCCCGTACTGCTCTCATCATACAGTAGGGTTAGTTTATTTTAAGTGGTTCATTAAGTACGATGTGAATATCATACAGTATGATTAGTTTAAAAATCATGGTTTCATTTGGTACAATCTTTAGGATGACCAAATTTTATCTCTGCCAATCATACGTTATAATCAAGATCGTGCAGTATGATCTGTTATCATTAATTAAACTATAATTTGATTGATTAATTACCAAAGTTAATTTAAGTGAGATTTTAAATTTTGTATAATATGATTAGTTCAAAATTTAAATTTTGAATATCTTACTTAATTTATCTGGCGTCTAGGGTTTTTAGATTGTAATGAATCGTACCATACGATCTAGATCGTATAGTATGATTAGTTTACAGAAACTAATTATTCAATTAGTCGTTGATCTTATTCTCTTTATAGATGATTGTATAGTACGATTGTATAAAAAAATTTAACTTTAAAATTTTCACTCCCCCTATGTGTGTGTGCATGATCGCCCAATTACATACACTCTTATATGATCAGACTCAAGAAATAAAAAACAAAAGAAATAAAAGTATAGACCCCTTTACTTGACATCCTATTTTACCAAGTCTTGAGCTTCTAATATGCTTTAGCAATATATATTTTACCTATAATATTAGTGCTCACAGACAAAAAGAATATCCAACATATCTTTTGAGAAAAATAATAATTCAATCAATAATATTTATCATCGTCAAAATCACAGATTAGGAATCCTGAATTGCAACAATAGTGATCATGGTGGGGAATTTAAAAATAATAGGTTTGAATCATTTTGTAAGGAGCTTAGGATATAACATAATTTTTTGGCTCCTAGAACCCATCAGTAGAATGGGGTTGCTGAAAGGAAGAATAAAATCTTGGTAGAAACTGCTAGAGCTATATTAACTGAGTATTCACTCCCTAGATATTTTTGGGTTAAAGTAGTAAATATTGGTTGCTATATTCTTAATAGGATTAATATTAGATCTAAACTCAATAAGATACCTTATGAGTTACTTAAAGGTAGGACACCCAATCTCTCTCACCTTCATGTCTTTCGTTATATGGTGTTCATTCTAATACATGAAAAATCTCCTTTAGAAAAATTTGACCCTAAATCTGATGAAAGAGTTTTCTTAGGATATTCATCTGCATATAAAGCTTATAGAGTTTTCAATAAGAGTACCTTAATGGTAGAAGAGACTATCCATGTAGTATTTGATGAATCTGATAGATTTGTTGAGTTTAGATCAGAAGAAGAATTAATAGTAAAAGTAACCCATAGAATAGAGTCTAGTGACCAAGAAAATAGAGCAGAGCCTTAGGATACTTTGCCTAAAGATTAGAGATATTCATCCAGTCATCCTAAGGAGCTTATCTTAGGAAATTCATCTATAGGACTTAGAACTAAGCATGAACTTAGAAAGGAGGTTAGTCATTATGCTTTCATTTCTGTGGTAGAACCCTTAAACATAGATTAAGCTTTATTTGATGAACTCTGGATCCTAGCTATGTAAGAAGAACTAAATCAATTTGTTAGGAATAATATTTGGGAGTTGGTTAGCAAACCTAAGAACCAAAGTATTGTAGAACCAAGTGGAGTTTTAAGAATAAAATGAATGACTCTAGAATAGTGGTTAGGAATAAGGCTAGGTTGGTAGCTAAGGGGTATACCCAAATAGAGGAAATTGATTTTGAAGAAACCTTCACCCATGTAGCTAAGTTAGAAGAAATTATAGTTTTATTGGCATTTACTTGCTTTAGAGGCTTCAAACTATATCAGATGGATATTAAGAGTACCTTTTTGAATGGGTAATTAAGGAAGATGTTTATATAAAATAATCCTCTAAATTTGAAAATCTAACCTTTCCTAATCATGTCTATAAATTGAAAAAAGGCATTATATAAATTAAAGCAAAAACCC
Organism: Dendrobium chrysotoxum; assembly: GCA_019925795.1. Taxonomy (NCBI): domain Eukaryota; kingdom Viridiplantae; phylum Streptophyta; class Magnoliopsida; order Asparagales; family Orchidaceae; genus Dendrobium; species Dendrobium chrysotoxum. The sequence goes on from CM034309.1 coordinate 17,855,352, forward strand.
AGAGCTTTATGAGAGACTTAGCACTTTTCTCCTAGATAGAGCCTTTGTTAAGGGTAGCGTAGATACCACCCTATTTCTAAAAAAAATAGGAGATGATTTGCTCATTGTTCAAATTTATGTGGATGACTATTATTTGGATCAACTAATAAAAATCTTTGCAATGATCTGAGTGAGAAATTTGAGATGGGTATAATATAAGAGCTTACTTTCTTTCTTGGATTTAGTGCGAAACAAAGGGATAATGAAACTTTTTTAGCCAAAGCAAGTATATCAAGGACATCCTAAAGAAATATGAGATAGAAAATGCTAAGATAGTAAATACACCCATGAGCTCTACCACTCAATTAGATAAGGATCCAAGTGGAAAATCTATAGATCAAAAGAAGTATAGGGGAATTATATGATCTCTTATGTAATTGACTGCTAGCAGACCTAACATTATGTTTAGTGTTTATCTTTTTGTAGGTTTTGAGCTGATCCTAAGGAGTCCCATGTGACTGCTATTAAAAGAATTCTTAGATATCTTCTAGGAATCCAAAACCTAAGAATTTAGTGTCTTAGACATAGCACATCCTTTAAAATTATAGGATACTCTGACTCAGACTTTACAGGATGTAGAATTAATAGAAAAAATATATCTGGAACCTGTCAATTCTTAAAATAATGCTTAGTTTCATGGTCTAATAGAAAATAAAACTCTATAGCCCTATCTATTGCTGAGGTAGAATACATTGTTGTAGGAAGTTATGTTGCTAAAGTTTTTTGGCTAAAGAAAAAATCTTAGATCCTGAATTATCTGTAGGCACCATACCTATCATGTGTGACATCACTAGTACCATATGTATCTCTAAGAATCTAATTCAACATTCCTATACTAAGCTTATATATATTAAACATCATTTCATTAGAGATCATATAACTAAGAGATATATAAAATTGTATCATATAGCAACTCAAGATCAACTAGCAGACATCTTCATCAAACCCCTTGTCTATAACACCATTAGCACCTTGAGGACTAGACTAGGCTTTATAAACATTCTTTCTTGATTTAGAATGAAGCTGAACGCATCAATCATTTGAAATCAATTGCTCTTATATGTGTTAAAATGTATAAGTCATAACTTTAAAATTTATGACTGGTTGTTTGTTTATTTTGTTTTATATTTTGCTGGTTTTTATTTTGTTATGATGTTAGTTGTTCCCTGATCTTTACACACACACCAACCCATTAAAAAAAGGTTCATATCATATTATACAAACCTAATTTGTATTGTACGATCTTCATATATATGCATAATCTCACCCATCTGTTAAATCAACGGTTCTGATCTAATCAATTATCAGTGATTATACTGTACGACCACCTATTAGTACTATAGACACACGTGTCATCAGGAGTTGGACGAATTCAAGTCGACTGGTATGAACTTTATTACACTATCATAGTATATGAATACCTGTTCATACTATACGATCAGTTTGTTCAAGAGTCATACAGACGACTCCTCGGGATGATCATTTTTCCTTAAGATCATCCAGTACAATCCTAATCATACTGTATGATTTGACCACTTTTTTCTAACAAGTTATCTAAATAATTTAAATTTGTCTGATTGTACTGTACAATATCAAATGCTACTGTATGATCTGTTGAAAATTCTATAAATTGGAGGGGATTTTTAAAGCTTTCATCATTCAATCCCTTATATCCTTTCCTTATCCTAGACTCATATCTTCAATTGTCCTAATGGCTGGAGGTCGCAAGCGCGGTCATCTAACCCAAGGAAGTAGTTCCTCTCGTCGGCCTGTTAACGACCATTTTTAACTTGCTGAAGATGAGGCTGCCTACTATAGGTACAAAGACTCTGACATCACCCTATTTAGACTACTGAACCAACAGGCCCTAAACTATGAAGTGCAAAATCTTTTCGCATCTAGCACTCTATAACTATTACTTACCCTTGAGTTTCCCTTTAATTATGAACCTCTATGAATTTTTCGTAAACCTAAGGATTAGTGCCGATATTCCCATCTTGAGATCCTATGCATATAGGTGACCCATAAAAATAACCAAGATGTAGGCGAATATCTCAACCTATACACAGAAGGACCCAACCCCATTCAATATCTTCTAGAGGAGCTTTGATTGGAGTGCTATCAATTTAACCATTAGAAATATTTCCCTAAATCAACATCAACCCCTGGTCCAATCTATCATTAGGTAGGATACATAAACCTGTGTATGAGCCTCACATATTAGTTGTGCTACCAAACATGCAATTTGAGAAAGTACCTCAAAATTTTTTAAATTTGCCTATAATAATAGCTTCCAATTAAGTATACAGATGACCCCTCACATGCTCTGTATAGTAGAAAATATAAAACCCCTATGTCTTGGACAGAGGTGGTGTGAAATTTGATAGGGCAAGCTTTGGTATATGTTGCTACTAAAAATATTCATTTGATCAGGGATAGACTAAAAGCTGTGCAAGACATATAAAAATAGTATTATGATGCCAAGCATCGAATAATAGAGTATCAAGTGGGAGTCTTCGTATACATGAAAATTAGTCTGATGAAAGTCATCAGTAGATTTGGGAAAGAAGGAAAGTTGAGTCCAAGATATGTTTGAACTGTTTTATGTAACTAAAAGGATTAGAAAGTCTGCCTATATATATTATAATTGCCAGAATATATATCCAACATTTATAATGTGTTTCATGTGTTACTTTTGAGAAAATGGGTATCTGATTCTGAAAATCAAATATCAGTAAAAGAAGTTGAGGTACATCCAAATTTGAGCTATAAAGAGGAACTAGAAAGGATTATGGCTTTTAATGCTAGAAGGTTAAGAATTAAGCAGATTCTAATGGCTAAGGTTCAAAAGAAAAATATGATAGAAAGAGAAGCTACTTGAAAGAAATAATCTAAAATAAAGCAACTCCATTCTGATTTAATTTGATGATCTGAGTTCTGAAATATCGAAGATGATATTTTTCTAAAGAGGGGAGAATTATAACACCTACAGATCAGTGTATTGTTCCACCTGTTTTGACCCGATCTGATTAGAGATAATTCATTGAATTTCTACATTTAAACCCATCTACATGTGTTTGAAATTTTTTTTTGAATGCATGTGAAGGTGTGCATGTGTTCTAAATCGGGTTTCTGGGGTCTTTATGCATGTTTGTGAAAACTAAATTTTTTCCTAGGGGTACTGCAGTGTTGAGTAGGCGGCACCGCAACACTGGGCTCTTTGGAATTTTGGCACTGAATTTATGTTGTGGCGTTGTGGGCTCTCAACGGGAGCACTACAACACGCATAATTGGGTGTTGCGGCACTCAATTGAAATTTTAAAATAAAAAATATCATTTTCCACTCAACCAAACTATTCCATTCCCTTGAGGTAGTGGACTAGAGAGAGGAGGAATTCTAGAGAGAGAAAGCCAATTTTGGGCGACTCTGGTCTATTATCAGCTGAAGACCTAGTTCTAAAAATATTATCCAGCTTGAGGTAAGTTGCATTTGCCTATCACAATGTTCAAAAATACAAAAAAAGTTAAAATATTTTGATTTAATTTATAGTTTCATTAGCAAAAAATATTGATAACTTGATATCTATAAAACTTTTAATGTGTAACTCTTTGTATGTTATCGATATAATGGTTCTGAATATTTGATATATTTCTAGGAAGTTTTCATTGAATAAATAGAAAAATGTGGGATTTTTTTTATAGATTAGACAATTATTCTAATTCAAAAAAAATAATAAAAAGTATAATTAAAGCTTCAAAAGAATTTTTGAACAGTCTTTGATAATTTTATTATATTCTGAAATAATGCATCTATGCTCAATAATATATTCTGTTATCTACCGTTATAGTATTTTGTTAAGTTATGAAATGAGTTTATTTACATTCCCCATATTGCAATAAAATAAATCATTTGTTTATTTGATTAAAATGTGATTATAAAGAGATCTGGTGTGGATGGAGAAAGTTTTATTTTGGTGCCAAATAAACATTCTCGTGCTATATACACATTTTGTTCTCGTGTTGGGTATTGAGTCATATAGGCGCCTTTTCTGAAATATCAGCACATGAGTCATAAGGGTAAGAATTCTCTGAATTCTTTTTAGATGGGAGGCATAACAGCTTGATAGAAATCTATTACTTTCTACTTTGATATATGAAGTGCTTGTTTATTTATTTTCCTGCCTTGTTACTTATATTTCTAATAACTACTAACTATGGACAAAATTAAAGATTAACTGTAACACCAATTTGATATTTAATATTTCTTTAATCAAATCCACATAAGTAATATTAATTACCTCAAAAGATAAACGAACACATCATTATCAGATTGAGGAAAGAAAATAATTTATTTTCATATTCGAATTTGGCATATGGAATATAAAGATCATCCTGAATGATAAAATTCACATTCACCTATCATTTCAAATATGAAATTAACCTAGGATTATCTTTAGTCTACATTCAGAAGATTTTTCCCCTATCTTAGTGAACTAAGATAGCGTTTATTTTATAATGGGATCTTGGGTTCCTATAAAATCAAGCCTTTATAGTCGATTACATTTCTGAAAAGAATACTTTCGATTAAAGTGGAGATTAGACTCATTCTGAATTTAAGATAGATAAGAGTTACCTTATATACTTTAAAAATACCAATCATTCCCTAAAAAAATTATTAAATTTTGTAAAAAATACATTTGAATTCTTTATCCCTTTTTATAAGGAATGTGAGGTGTGCAAATACCTCTGGGCTTACGCTTGCTTGGAATGTGCTACCAGCTAATAACCTAATATACAAGCAATCAAGCTAGATGTAGTGTATGATACGATTAGGTCTATCCTAAGAGGTCAAAGGAGTATATCAGACTCTAAATCAGTGACTCAAGATGAGTAATTTTGACTTTACATTCAAATGACACTAGCGAGATGACTCGCTAAATACGCTATATTTTATCTTATTTAATTATTCAAACTAAATTTTCTTAGAAATTGTGACATCATAATGGCCCTATACCAACAAGAAAAATGTAACATCCTCCGAGCGCAATGAGGACCCCGCTACCTTGCCCACGGTGGGCATAAAAATCCTAAGATCTAGCATATGTAGCAGAAATAAAATATATGTATGTATACATGAATAGGTAAAGGGTTGGTGTCTATAATACCCAATGCTATATCGTCCTTGAACTATTATACATGTTCATAGAAAGTCAAAACATGCATATCAAGAAAAATCTAAGAAAAGCTGCTATCTACTAATGTAAGCTACCATTCATATGAATGCAATGTATGAAATGATATAAATAAAAGAGAAGACTGCATAAATAAAATAAAAAAAATTATTTATTAATTAATTCAAATGTATACAACAGACTCGGACTCTACAGGAAAGTAAGGTGGCCAAGTTTCACCACAACAAACCTAGGTTTTTAAGCCTACCATATATATATACAATCAAATACCTCTACTTAAAGTCTTTGGGCTCTAGGTCTTCTATGAAATTCCAAAAGATATTATCCTCCAAAGGAAAGGACATCATCTTTTTGGAGCCCCACTTGTATGTATAAGCAGGTGTACGTATTTGGTTCTTTTACAACTCAAGATGTTGTACAACTCGATCTGTATATAACTTATAATTTATAGGGATGCATACATATATATCATTCATAAGCATATTCTACTTTGACTATTGTAGGAATGTAAAGACATGCATAAGAAGCTTATTAGTATTTAAAATATGTGCTAAGTAATTGTGTAATATCCTAATGCTTCTAATACATTCTTTAAAGAGCCTAAGTTCAAAAATAGAAATTAAAATGCATGACATTCAAATTGCATAAAATAAATAAACATACACATAATGCTCTTAAGCAAAGCACCTGACAAGCAATCCATACCACCGACCTAACCTAGGCTAGAGTTGGTTGTTATAGCAAGCCATCTAAGTGTGTGAAGTAGGTTGTATGACTTTGGTATGTCTTATAGGGGTTTAGCATTTAAGTTACATCAATTTAATGTGTTTTCTTATTAAGAGCCAAAAGGATATTTTAGTTGAAGTTTATATTATATGAATTTAGATTTTATTATTTAAATTTTAAAGGTTGGAATCGATTATTTTATTATAAATAATTTATATGTTAATAACCCCAAAGTGTGAGGGCTACAAATCTACAGATCCCATGGCTTATAAATGAAATGCAATCATGCCCCATATACGATAGATAATCACATGAAGTCGTTAAAGATTTATTAATGATTTATTAATGGATAGAGAATGGACCTTTCAAATGAAAATGCATGCCCTCCAAGTGGTATCAAGCTTGATGTATAAGGTCGATGTATTATTAAGGCTGGATTAAGGGTTGTAAATGTTATACAATCATGCCTTTCACAAGTGGAGTCTAGCATGGTGCAAGCCATAATTGATTATTTAAAAATTTATTAAAATTCCTTAATGAGATATGTGTGTGCCCTCCTAAAAAAAATTCTGCACCACATTAAGGGATTATTGGGTGATTTATTGTGTATTAAAGACCTGAAAAATGAATGCTAAAATGCCCTAAAAAAGAATGCAATCATTAAGCATGAAAAGATCTTTATTATTTAATTAATATTAATTATCAAATATATTTGATTAAAAATAAATTTAATCAAATAAATTATTAAATAAATTATTTTTTATGTTTTATATTTTTGATGAATTTTTCTGATTTTTATTGAATTATTTAAAATTTTTAATCAATTATTGAACTTTGATGAATTTTAATTAATAATTAATGAATTATAATTAAATTTTATTCAAAAATTTTATTTAAATTCAAATTATTGATCTATAAATTTTATTTTATTTAATTTAATTTTTTTATGTATATTTGATTTACATTTATTATATTTATTTAATTATAAATGAAATTGAGTCTCTAATGAATTATTTAAATGAATTAATTATTAATAAAAGAGGGGTTGTTTGATTTTGATGTCAAATCAACTCCAAAATTTGTGAAATTGATAACATAGGTTAAGGATGACCAATGCATCGATCTCTGAAAGTTTGAAATTAATGGATTTATATTTTATTTATAATGAATTTATTTAATTAATATTTAATTAAGAGTTAATTAATCAATAATTAAAATTTAATTAAATTTAGATATAAATTTATTTTTCAATGATTGTAGGATTAATTTAGAGCTGATTGAAGGTGATTTTGTATTTTTATGAATTTTTCTTGATTTATTATAATTTTTGGAAAATCCCTTAAATAAAGACTATTTTTTATTATTATTATTTTATGGTCAATTAATGTCAAATGATAGTGGATTTAATTCCTAGGGTGTATAATGTGTCTAAGTTCACTAGTTTAAAGTTTCATCTCTATTGGATGTGTGTATGAATTTATAAAATTTTTTTAAGTTCACTAAAAACATAGTTATTTTCCCTAGAGGTCACTAAAGTTCAATTGGGTTTGAAAATTGGTGTGACTAGCCCTTGTATAGATATAAACAAACCACAACAATTTGAATACCTACTTCTACATGCAAAGAGTGTAATGAATTTCCAAATAATTAAGTTAAAAAATTAACCTATGCATTTGAAAATTTACTTGAGCTTAATGGGTTAATCCATTGGGCCTAAGAAAATTATAAGATATGTGTAACATCCTACAATTACTCTATGCCAAAATTCAGCTTAATCTAATGAGTGGTTTGAGAGAAATTAAATAAAAATAAATATATGTATTATTGGATTTATTCATAAACCATTTATTGGATTGAGTTATTTTAATTTTAATAAATCAAGCTCTTCAGCCCGAATCCATAGAGGTATTATATGTCTCATTTGGATAAGAAATGAATTTTATATAATTTTTTGAAGTTTACTAAATATCTATAATTATCTTAAAGGGTTTTTCATTATACAGTTAGCTGATGGCGTTGACTGTGCAGAGATTATATGTGGTGACTAGCGGTAGGGCCGCATAGGAAGCGGCGATCAAGCGAGTCAGCTCACTTAACAAGTGCGGTAGCGGGCGCAGCCATTCGATCCGTGCGGTTTGGCCCGTTCGGATTAAGCGACTAAACCGACGCCATCACGAGCGTCAATCTGAAAAGAATAGATCTGACGATCGCATGTTCATCTTCTTCCTTCGGCAAACCGAAAACCCTAAACTCCCATTTCTCTTCAAATCATCTATACAATGGTTCGATTAATACAAACTATTAGACAGAGATGGAGGATGATTGAAGAGATAATGGGGAATGGTTTTTAAATATTTTAATGCAATGTTTATGATGTTATTTAGAAACCTAGGTAACTATATAGGGTTTAGATTTTACATGTCTACAGACAGTCTCTAAGGATGTTTGAGGGCTAGTTCTCCTCATCTAAAGCTCCTCTACGACTTCTATGAAGACTCCAAGCTCAAACCGAGGCTGGATGAAGAGTTTGACTGGCTGGGATGGAGAGAGCCCCGATCCATCATCAATCTTACTGGCAACAAGCTCCAAATGATCAAGAAATAATCAGAGAAGGTAAAGGAAGCTCTGGGAACGTGAAATGAAAAAAAAGAAATTGGCTTGAGAGTGAGTGTGTAGGGAATGGATTCTAAATGATAGTTTTGCTCATTTTGCCCAATTCCAACTGTTGGAGGGAGTTTAGAAGGCAGGGATACATCAGGGAACTTTCCTGGATGATGGACAACTAGAGCAAGCTATTAAGCTGCAGAGAGAATGAATTGGCTCAAGAGAAAATGACCCTAGGTCATTTTCACATGGGGGGGACCTTCTGGGTTGCTTAGGCTGAGCCAGTGGCTGGTTTGGGTTGGGCTGAAGTCTAGGAAGCTTATGGAGTTGATATGAATGGGCTAGATGGGCTGAGCTTAGTGGGAAATGGGAAGGTTAGGAATGTTGACCATACAAGCCTCTCTTATGCATTTGGGTTAACTGTTTAACCAGTCAATTGGTCCAAGCTTGCTAAGGTGGGCTTAGGAAGAAGTTAGCTTACTATTAAGGGCAATGTCAAGGGGTTTGAGGGGATGGTTTAGTGTTTGAGAAAATGGGTGTGTGTGTAGTGAGGTTTGATCACACATGGTGGTTTTACCAAGTCAAACCAACCATGGTTTGACTCATGGTGGATTATGAGGGACTTAAACCATGTAATGGAGTGATTGTGAAGGGTTAAGGTGTTTGCTTTGATTGTATGCATTGAATTGACCCAATGTTAACTTGGTTTGACCAAGTATGGATTCAGTTGACCAAGTCAGTTATTGACTGGGTCAAGGTGATTAGTCATGTCCAATTTACTAGGAATGGTGATCATAGTAATTTGATGAAGACTAAAGTTTATCTGGAGCTTGATCGAGTGTGGGTGATACGTATGATTAATTGGGCTAGCTTAAGCTAGCCCAACTGGGTCTGTTGGATTAGTTAATGGTCAAAGGATTTAATTTTGGATGGTACACCATATGAAACTCCTAATGAAGTGGTTTGGGTCATGACTGAGGTGAAGGGGTCAGTGCATTATGCAAGGCAATACACTGAGCTACCTGATTGCAATGCAGGGCTACAATTATCCAGGTGATTGTAGTATAGTTAATATTGATTGTAGAAGTGACGATGGATCAATGAGATTGGATATCCATGGATGATTGAAGATTGATTGAGTGTATGTTCATTGATTGCTAGATGATGATTGATTGAAGTGTATTGAGATGTAGATTGATGGCTATCAGTCAAGTGATTATAAGCTGAATGATTGCGAGTCAAAGAGTTGTAAATCTAGTGGCTGTAGATCATGGCAATCATATGTAGATACGGATAAAGTTACCTCAGCTAAAATTGAGGTCAACACCAACACTATTCTGTTCAATACAACGATTATTATGCACTTCTCTTAAATCTAGTTAAATGTATAATAAAAAAATTATTTAAAAATTTAGATTGGTAAGTGCAGTCCGCTGAGCTATGTTGGCATACAGTTTATCTATATTCTATTTTAGGGTCTGGTAAAGGAAAGGAGCCAATTGAGTAGCTAGATTTTGATTCGATCTGTCTAAGTCTGTATAGGTTTTTCTCTTTTTGATTTTTGTATATTCATGACTAGTTATTTAAATTGTTCTATTTTATAGCTCTGTTTATAACCATGCACTATAGCATAAGTATTGTATATACATTCTTATAACTAATGAAAAAAAAAATTATGGATGAGTTATTTTATGGATATTGAAAGTTATTAATAGTTCCATTGTTTATTTTTAGTTCAAGTTGAAGAAGATGAAAAAATCTAAAATGTTTCCTAAAATTTTGATCTTGGGCTGGCTTATTGCAAGTGAACACGATAAGCAGATCAAAATCAAGTTTTGTTTTGTTTTCTACATTTTGAGTTTTTTTAATAGTCAGAAATAAAGAATGATAGATTGATGTTATAAAATGAATTCTTGATTATTTTACATAAAACTTTAGAAATGAACATAATTGTAAATTGTTGAAAATTATTATTAATTGCTTATGCTGGTTTTTTTTAAATAAGTGAGATTAATGGCCCTGATAGATTAATTAAGAGATATAATAAATAATTCTTTTAAATTTAGATCTTGGGGGTTCACATTCCACAATGTTGAAGTAAATCTTTTATCTCTATCTTACATGATGGCGAGTGAAATTCCATGCAATTGAATGATATTATCCACATAGATCTTTGCTAACCTCTCAACTGAGTAATTCTACTTGATTGGTAAAAAATAAGCTGTTTTGGTAAGTCTATTATTAACTATCACCCGAACTTCATCATTATCTTGTTTTGATCTTGGCAAGTCAACAACAAAGTCTATAGCAATCTCCTTCGACTATCATTCAAGAATAGGAAGAGGTTGCAACATACCACCAAATTTCTGGTGTTTTGCCTTGAGCACCTAAAAGCACTTGGCTACAAATTTGTCACGTCATTCTTCATACCTAACCACTAGAATAGTTTCTAGAGATCTTGATACATTTTAGTATTACTAGATGAACCAAGTTCGAGTAGTATGCACTTCTTAGTGGTCGGCAGTGGGTGGTGGCGACTGCGGCGGGCGGTGTTTGCGGCGGGCGGTCGGTCGACGACAGTTATAATGAAATTTCAGTGCATTTGAAACTCACCCAAATGTGAGATATTTTAAATACACAAAAAATGAACTGGAGAGTGAATTCGAAATGCACCAAAAATTACATAGCATTTGTTTTACTTCAAACCAAACACCAAATTCTCAAAATCCCTGTATTTGAAATACTTTACACCCTTTTTGCACACAACCAAACAGCCTCTAAGTCACAAATTTATGAATAAGTTTATAGTATTTTAAATTTATTTTAAAATTAATATTATATTAAATAGATTAAAGCTTTAGCATTTATCATAAATTTATTTATCAGCATATTCAATATAAATTTCTCCCAGATGCAATGCTTTAAAAACCGGACTGGACCAGCCAGTTTGACCGCAAACTGGCCACAGGTCCGGTTTGAAAACTGTCTCTGCATAGAACTGGTAAGAACCGTCGAACCGGTTCGGTTGAACCGGCCGGTTCAATTGACATACTTTTTAAATAATAATTAAAATTAAATAAATGATATTTTATATTAAAGATTAAATAAATAAATGAATTATAATAAATATTATATGTATTTCAATACAACCATGAAGCATCTTCACATGACTCACCACTCCATGTGATCTCTTAACACTAGTAAACTCAAAAAGCTATATAAACAATAGCAATAAAGAATTTCCAAGTGTGAGACTAAAGAGAAGAGTTGAGAGATGTATAAGGCTATAAGCTCAAAACATATATAATATCTATGCAATTTATTTTTTAGACAAATTTTTTAATTAAATATTTATAATATGAATAATACTTATTTATTAGTTAATAATAATAAATTATTTATTTATACATTATAAAAATAATTTTATCTATTTATTAATGATAAATTATTTTTACATAACTAATTTGTAGATATAAAGTTTTAAAATAAATTTGATATATAACATATATATGTAAAATATATTTAATCATATAACATAAATTAATAATAATTTATATTAAATTTATAAACTTATGTTAGAATTAAATTTATATTAAATATGTAATATAAATTAGTAATATAAAAATTAGCATATTTAATCATATGTAAAATATATTTAATCATATAACAAAAAAATTAGCATGTTATTATGAGTGTAAATTCTTATAATTATAAGATTTCATTTTTTTTGCTTTTATATGAGATTTTAAAATATTTTTTTACTTAATTATGTAAGTTTTATGTTTTATAGTTTTTTATTTCGTTTAGTTTTTTTCTCATATTTGGAATGATAAAGTTATTATTAGTGTAAATTTATTAAATTTTAATAAAATTATTATTTATTACGTCATCCGATTCGACCCCGATTCATCCGGTCAAACCATGAACCTTTTATTCTTCTGATTCATTGTTGTCCGGGCCTAGATGTCATATTTTGAGAATTTATGTATTAAAAGTTTCAATTTATCACCAATTTATAAATTCGGAAGGCTGGTGGTATTTATGTAAATTCTTATAAACTGTGGCAGAATCCACTTTAAATTGCTTCCGCAAGGTCATACTCGAGACCTCGTTAGGGTTTTTCTCGGCCGATCTCTTGTTCTGAGCTTGCATTCCCTCGGGCGCGGCTTCGGAAAGGTATGGGCTGGTTACCTCAGATTCCCCTTTGTGCGCTGCTACGTTGGTGTCTGGTAATGATGCGTTCTGTTTTGAATCCGCTCCATTCCTTACGTGAAACCCTACATATAACGAAAGATCTTGCATGCATGAGATCTTGTTTCTCTTTGAATTCCAGTTTTTGAGTAGTAGATTTTCCATGTATAGATTGGAAGTAAGTGGCAGAATTATCTATTTTATGGTAATTTGCCAGTTAGCTCGTTTTCTCCTGCTCCAACCCTTGAAATTTCATTGTTAGTTTCTTCTTGCATGAAATTTGTTGGGTTATACTCATTAAGATCTCTTCTTTAAATCTGGCAGATTAGGGTTTAAGAAGATATTCATCATAGTTATTTCGGTGAATGGAACGGATTATTATTTTTTGGATGGTTGCGAAGGGTTCTCCTTTCTTGTTTTCTGTAGGAAACTCATTGGTACTTTATTTTAAAACTTTTTCAAACGTAACTTTCTTTCCGTCATTAAGAAATACCCATTAAACTCTCATTTGTTCTGTTTGGATGCTTGGAATTTGAGTGAAAGGAAATGTAGGGGAAAAAATGATTTGAAAGCTTAAATCAATTGTTGCTAATTCATTGACATCTGATAGAATTTCATTTTCTCTCCTTTTTTCTCCTTAATCCAAATGAAGTCAATTTTATGGTTTGGGCATTTAGGCATTGTTCTAGGCCAAGAATATCTTGGTATTGGTTGCTTCATTTGATATACTTATGCTGTATTGCAATTTATACAGTTCTATTTGAGTATGTTTTGAGTTGTGGCCATTTTTTCACAAAAGTTTCAATATGCTTCTCCACTCTCTGCATTTGTTATGCCCTGGTTTATCTCAAGTGATCTTTTTTGTGGCCAGGTTGTGTTTAAAGGAAATGTCGCGTGTTTATGTGGGAAATTTAGATCCACGAGTGAATGAGAGGGATTTGGAGGATGAGTTTCGAGTATATGGAGTTATAAGAAGGTATGTTTGGGAAAGACAACTTCACTTTATTCATCTCGCAGCATTCATTATCATGATCTTTAGTCTTTTCCTGACTTTTGGGTTATCTTTATGCACGAATGCAGCATTTTTCCATCACTATATGCTAACGAAAGAAAACAGTTTTCTCGAGAAGTCTTCCATTAGAAGTATAAATCAGATGGCTCCTGGCAGAGTTGAGCTGAATAACGAAATAAGCTTGAACTCATTTTATCATACTTCTAAGACTCATTTTTCCTCTAGCAAACTGTCAAATAATGCGGCTTCTAACTTTAGTATATATTTGATTGCAATGTCCTGTCATAATCATTCCATATGCAGAAATACGCATGCTGCGAGGACATGAATTTTAATAGCAGTATTACATTCATATTTGCTGGATCTTTTTGTATCTTTTCTTGCCATCAATTTCTAACTATCTTTTTTGCATTCATTCCATTTTTCGTAGCCTCTACTTATTGGTGACATAGTCATTGCTAGTTCACATTCTTTAATATTGTTAATACCTGTTATTCCCACTAATTTTATGATCTAATTGCTTAACATAAACATTGTTACAAACACATGCCTTTATTTCTTTCATGTGCAAGCCTTTTTTGTTCTCTTCTTAGACGACAGGTAGACATACCTGCAACCATCCTCACAAGTTTCATATCAGTGGAAATGTGTGAAGTTCAAAGGACATGCATCATACTTTTTCTTTTATTTCCATTTATTGAATTTTTTGAATTTGAATCATTGTTTATTTTATTGAATACTATCTTCCATTATATAACATTGTAGTAGATGGCAATAAAATTATTGTCTCAACTAACATTTTAACATCACACATCAATCTAGATTCTTGACATGGTATAATATTTGGATTCTGATACATTTCAAAGCTAGATAAACTGAATGCAAATCTTCATGTCATGTTTGGATCGAGTCATTGTGTTGATTATGTTGTTTGGAAATAAGCAAACGATAAAATCAAAAAAGTAAAATATCAATATTATAAACCTCTTCATTGGCTTGTTTTACATATATGCACTTTTTTGTGGACAAAGAATTCACTGGAGCTTTAAGTTGTGCTGCTAGGATGCTAGAATCTTGCAAGTTCTCAAATAGCTGTCAAAATAATGATATATGTTTGAAGTACTCTCATTCTGAAGCATGCATCTAAAAATATGTTATCAGGGCCTCAAACATTTAGAACCTTGTTTTCAGTATGAGATTGGTGGTTTGATTTTCTGGTCAAAAGATCTGTGTGGGTTATTTATTTATTTTTTAAGATATCTAAACCTTTTAACAACATTCAAATGATCTTTTTTTCCTTGTGCATTAAGGCATTTGTAACTATAGCAACATCCTATTCATTATCATTCCTTCAATCTGCATTCCAGCACACAAAAATGAAACTGATCGCTAATATTCATACGGATGTTTTTCACAGAATTTTTTTGTTTATTAATTACATGCACTTTTCTGCTACTGACTGAATATCTTAGAATTGCTAAGTTTATAACAAGTAATCTATAAATGGTTTTGGAATTTAAAAAGGATGACTAATGTTTTGTATTGGCTGTTTACGACTATATTTTGACAAAGTGGAAATAGTACTTGCTATTAAAGTCATTTATTTTAGTGACAAGTGTTTCATTTGAAGGAGGAAAAGTGAAAGCAATTCAAAGCACTCTTCTTGTTTATGTTATGTTTTGTTATTACAGTTAATTTGGTTGGTGTAAGCTGATTGGTTTTCTTATTTTATTGAATGCCATGAAATGATTTGTATCTTATTATTTCTCAAATTTATTGTTCATGTAGCATTTGGGTTGCTAGAAGGCCACCAGGCTATGCTTTTATTGACTTTGATGACCATAGGGATGCTCAAGATGCAATTCGTGAAATGGACGGTATGGAAATAAGCTGCCATTCATATTTTTGTCTCAGGAACATTACTTATTGATCATCTTGCTTTAATCATTCATTAAATCATTTTTTAGTTTATGTTATACATGTCATCTTTTTTTAATCTTGCATTTTTTAATAACCATGCTATATTATTATTGTTCAACCTTGTGTAATGTTAATTGTTGATTCTGTAAAATACATTCTCTTTACAAAGCAATTATCTATTTTCTCTGCTCGCTGTTCTGCACCAACGGAGCAAAACTACACTTATCTATATACTATTATTAAAAAAGCCTCTTATTATTTAATGTGAGAGAAAAACATCCTCTTTTATTTTGAAAGAAAATCTTGGTCCTCTGTACCCCATTACCATTATTCATCTGTATCAAACAAAGAGGCTTATTTAAATCTCTTATTAAATCCCATAAATGCTCTCTCGCAGCAAAACTGTAACTTTAGGTAAAGAATGTTTCAAGTTTTCTTAAAAAGTCTGGCATCTTTGCACGCAACTTTTCTCAATTGGCACTTTTTTTTTTAGATTTTTGAAAGTTTCAGAATTTCTAAAAAGATAGGGTTACTCTGAAACGTGGCTTTCCATCAATTGTTTTCCCAAAAAAAAAATTGTGTTTAAAAAAAATTGAGCTATTATAAAAAAATTGAATAATAAGCTTAAAAACATAAACTTTGAAAACGTCAAGCTCAATAAAAATTAAGATAACTTAGACAACGTGCTTTTAGTGCACGTGCTGCTTTACCTGCAACTAGAAATGTAACCTTAGTACTTGATGCCTTTAGTTCGTGACCTTTTGATACACGTTTGTTCAAACCTTGGGATAAGGTCTAACAAGTAAATTTCTTGTTTCATACATGAAAATTAACAAGGGGGTCAAGGAACAATCCTTGACAATAAATTCATTGAATTGTGTCTAACATTTAAAATTTTAGGAACTATAAATTCAGGTTTTCTTTTTTAACCCTTATATTGCATTTATTTGTAACATGATGCATAATCCTTCAAAACTTTACTTATTTACAATCCTTTTATGTAAAAACTGACTTTGAAAGTTATAATTATTTTATCTTCCAGTAGAACATATGCTTGTTATGTTTTGTTGTGATGAGGTGCTTTCTTTTATTATTAGTTCAAATATCTGGGGATAGGAGTACTAACCCTGAAATGCATTTCCTTTGTTTTTCCTTTTGATTTATATAATTTACTTGTATATGTCCACTTTTGATATTCCAATTGAATAAATGAGTAATAAAGTTTAATATAGCTTTCATCATCATAAAGCATATCTGCCCAATTAGTTATGATCAGCTTTATGAGTTCTACATTTTTTTGTGCTACGGGCAGTGGTACTTTTATTTTATGCAATTCTTTTTACATAGCCTTAAATCTTGTTACTTTTGGTCTATTATTTTTCTTACTTTTCTTTTATATTAGTTCTATTTACCTCGCATGTTTCTTTATTTTTTGTCCTCTACATGCCTAAATCACCGAAGTTTACTGCCCACTACTATATCTTTCATTAAAGGTCAATTTGCTTTAGTGTAAGTATTTGGAAGAATTCATTTTTTCTATGCTCTTTTTTGGTTTTTTTGGGACGCAATGAGTTTTATTTTCACCCACCCTTATATTAATTTTTTATTACTTGATAATTATTTCTATTTAAACGTAATATACTAACCCAACCTTCAGATAATTTAATATTGGAGGCCTGGCAATTGAAGATTCCAACTATCATATCACAAATTTCTTTAAACTTGTGACACATTTGGAGCCTTTGCAATTGGGGCATTTGACGATGCTATTCTCCCACGATTGTTTCTAATTTTACTATGAGATTGGGCGAAATTTTGGCTTGAATCTTTGCTGAGTGTTTCAATCATTAGTTGGGATGATTTATCCCAATTTTTTTTCTAAATACTTCATGCTAGTGAAGACCACAAGGATGCTAATCGAGATTTCCAACTTTGCCCAATTGGAGGGTGAAATATATTATGAAGCTTGGGAATGTACAAATACTTGTTAAGTGCTTGCATCACCAGTTGCCTAATTGGATGCAAGTCTAGACCTTTGCTAGACTTATATGGATACTAATTGATGCTGCATCTGGCGACACATTTATGAGCAAAACGTAGGTGGCCTAAGATTTGTTGTACGAAATGATTGTGAACAATTATCAGTGGTCAAGTGATCGGAGACTTCTCAAGAAGATTGTAGTTGTTGATCAAGATGTTGATATAATCACAACACCCACTATTGAAGTTGCTTTACTAACGAAGTAGCTCAGTACATTAAGTGTAAATGTCATTCACACCCTTGCACTCTATCGTAATTTCTATGGATGCCCACATCAAAGCATTGTTTGCTAGGTCAACAACTCATTCGCACATCCTCATCTGTAGTAGTCACATTTTGTTCGGAATCAACTTCAACAAAACAGTTTGTACACCCTTATATTAATTTTTTATTACTTGATAATTATTTCTATTTAAACGTAATATACTAACCCAACCTTCAGATAATTTAATATTGGAGGCCTGGCAATTGAAGATTCCAACTATCATATCACAAATTTCTTTAAACTTGTGACACATTTGGAGCCTTTGCAATTGGGGCATTTGACGATGCTATTCTCCCACGATTGTTTCTAATTTTACTATGAGATTGGGCGAAATTTTGGCTTGAATCTTTGCTGAGTGTTTCAATCATTAGTTGGGATGATTTATCCCAATTTTTTTTCTAAATACTTCATGCTAGTGAAGACCACAAGGATGCTAATCGAGATTTCCAACTTTGCCCAATTGGAGGGTGAAATATATTATGAAGCTTGGGAATGTACAAATACTTGTTAAGTGCTTGCATCACCAGTTGCCTAATTGGATGCAAGTCTAGACCTTTGCTAGACTTATATGGATACTAATTGATGCTGCATCTGGCGACACATTTATGAGCAAAACGTAGGTGGCCTAAGATTTGCTGTAGGAAATGACCATGAACAATTATCAGTGGTCAAGTGATCGGAGACTTCTCAAGAAGATTGTAGTTGTTGATCAAGATGTTGATATAATCACAACACCCACTATTGAAGTTGCTTTACTAACGAAGTAGCTCAATACATTAAGTGTAAATGCCATTCACACCCTTGCACTCTATCGTAATTTCTATGGATGCCCACATCAAAGCATTGTTTGCTAGGTCAACAACTCATTCGCACATCCTCATCTATAGTAGTCACATTTTGTTCGGAATCAACTTCAACAAAACTGTTTGTACACTAGTATGCACAATATAGAGTAGAGAAATTATACCCTAACATTAAGCAACTAGTTGGCTCTTGACATCCACTGGATTTCATTAACAACTTGAATTTTAACATCTTGTTTACTAGTCACAACACGAGGGACAAGTCTCATTAAGAGATGCTCTCTCACAACTAATATTTACCACTACACAGCTCGTGCCACGGACTAATGTTTCTTTACAGAGGTAGGAAATCATTATACAACGACAAGTGATTGTGATACAATATTAAATTGTAGATTGATCAATTTTCATAGCAATTTTAGCAATGTATCTTGATGCTTTCCTAGGCAACATTGAAACAAACCCAATGGAGCATGTTAAGATTGTCACGCTAAAAGTGGCAATGAGTTGAATGACCTGATCAGATGGAGTCCAAGGAGAAGGGGATTGAAAAGAGGCGAGGCCAAAGTTCAAATTGTTCTCTGACAATCTTCCTCCATTCATCCTACAGCTATCATACCCATGAAGATTCCAGAAATAGAAACTCAACAAATAATTCTTGACAACCTTCAGTTAATTTAATTTTGGAGGCTTGGCAATTGAAGATTCCAACTATCATATCACAAATTTCTTTAAACTTGTGACACATTTGGAGCCTTTGCAATTGGGGCATTTGACAATGCTATTCCCCCACAATTGTTTCTAATTTTACTATGAGATTGGGCGAAATTTTGGCTTGAATCTTTGCTGAGTGATTGAATCATTAGTTGGGATGATTTATCCCAATTTTTTTTTCTAAATACTTCATGCTAGTGAAGACCACAAGGATGCTAATCGAGATTTCCAACTTTGCCCAATTGGAGGGTGAAATATATTATGAAGCTTGGGAATGTACAAAGACTTGTTAAGTGCTTGCATCACCAGTTGCCTAAATGGATGCAAGTCTAGACCTTTGCTAGACTTATATGGACACTAATTGATGCTGCATCTGGCGACACATTTATGAGCAAAACGTAGGTGGCCTAAGATTTGCTGTAGGAAATGACCATGAACAATTATCAGTGGTCAAGTGATCGGAGACTTCTCAAGAAGATTGTAGTTGTTGATCAAGATGTTGATATAATCACAACACCCACTATTGAAGTTGCTTTACTAACGAAGTAGCTCAGTACATTAAGTGTAAATGCCATTCACACCCTTGCACTCTATCGTAATTTCTATGGATGCCCACATCAAAGCATTGTTTGCTAGGTCAACAACTCATTCGCACATCCTCATCTATAGTAGTCACATTTTGTTCGGAATCAACTTCAACAAAACTGTTTGTACACTAGTATGCACAATATAGAGTAGAGAAATTATACCCTAACATTAAGCAACTAGTTGGCTCTTGACATCCACTGGATTTCATTAACAACTTGAATTTTAACATCTTGTTTACTAGTCACAACACGAGGGACAAGTCTCATTAAGAGATGCTCTCTCACAACTAATATTTACCACTACACAGCTCGTGCCACGGACTAATGTTTCTTTACAGAGGTAGGAAATCATTATACAACGACAAGTGATTGTGATACAATATTAAATTGTAGATTGATCAATTTTCATAGCAATTTTAGCAATGTATCTTGATGCTTTCCTAGGCAACATTGAAACAAACCCAATGGAGCATGTTAAGATTGTCACGCTAAAAGTGGCAATGAGTTGAATGACCTGATCAGATGGAGTCCAAGGAGAAGGGGATTGAAAAGAGGCGAGGCCAAAGTTCAAATTGTTCTCTGACAATCTTCCTCCATTCATCCTACAACTATCATACCCATGAAGATTCCAGAAATAGAAACTCAACAAATAATTCTTGAAGTTCTTGGGTGTGTTCAAGGTTTAAGTTTACGCAATTGGGTATTGAGGCATTTTTATTTTTGATGCGAGGCGTAAGCCTCAAGGCATTTTGAGGCGTAAGCCTCAAAAGAAAAAAAAATTGTGTAAAATGAAAATAAAGGTTAAAAGTGATTTTTTATATAATACCTAAATAATATGTTAAATGATGACATATTACCTTTTTATTGAATTATGAAATAACAAATTAGTATACATATGAAACAAAAAATTGTACAAGACGTAAAGTGACAAGTGATAAATTGCATGGAATTGAATTGAAATCAAAATATTACAAGAACAAAATAATATTAAATATAGTAATTGCATAAAAATATCATATAACATAAGTTCAACTACAAATTCCTTCTTTCTCAATTCTCTACTCATTAACATTTAATTCCTAAAGAAAGCTAAAATAGTTGATAATAACTCAGAAATTATCTGCATTGTCAACACTGAAGGGGTCTTTATTTAAGCGGTTGTTATAATAAATTGGTCTCTCCCATGTCTCATCCTGTGGAGTCTAATGCCTCATAATATACTTTTTCTGATGCAGACAAGAAAATTAGGAAGACCCTAATTTTTGCAAGCATGCTAAAAGACTTCCTAAGAATATAAGAAAAGACACAAAATACTCAAAAATAGACAAAATACGACATTTAAACAAAATATAACTTTTATAGGATAAAGATGACTCTTACAAACTTATGACATAAAAACAACCACTTAAACTTGTTTTTCTTGGATTGAGAAGAAAGATACAATTGGCGTCGAACTTGCGGAGAGAAGAAAGAGGTAAGAAGCCGAGACGAAGGAGAGGACAAGCTTGCAAGCTTTCCCAAGAAGGAAGAAGAGAAGAAATGGAACAAGCTCGCAAGCTTTTCCAAGAAAAACCCTCAGGTTTTTGTTTCCAAAAATTACTTCATCACACTTAAAAACTTCTCTAAAAACATCACATATATATATATAGGATAAAATTGGCAGCCAAACAGCCACAAATGCTTCCAGCCAAACAAATCAGAAAAGGGAAACAGAAGGCCAGCAAGCCACACCCAGGAGCAGCAACCGAAGAGCCACACAGAGAACTGGAACAGGTAGCTACAAGGGGAAGGAACCAGCAATGGGAAGCAGAACCAGGAGGGAAAATTGAAGGGCCACCACAAAGAATTGGAACCAGCAGCCCAGAGAACTAGAACAGGCAGCCACAAGGGGAGGAACCAACCACGGGAAAGGAGCCAGGCGGAGAACCAAAAAGGCAATAGGGAAGGGGGAATGAACCAGGTCTAATTCCATTTATGATAGCAAATTAATGAGCTGATAAAGAAGAGCTAGTTCAGCATTAATGAGCTGACAACAAGCATCTCTCAACAAAAACACAGCCCAAAACCGAGTAGCCAAGCCCAAGCCCAAACCCAAATCAGCCCAAGAGCCAAGGCACCTAGAATTTTCATTTTGTTTTGACCCCCCCTTTACATGCATCATTTTCATTTATTTCAGTCATCTTCCTCTTTCATAAATGTTTGTCATTAGCATAAAGATAAGATTAATACTCCAAAATTTTTTGAGGAGGTGGTGGTAGTGTTGTGTGGTTTTAAATTTATCCCCAATGACGGCTACGACGAGGGTGCTGTGATGAAGGTGGTGGGTTGAAGGTCGAGATAGTCGAGAGGAAGTTGCTGTGGCTTTGAGCTACATGGTGTGATTTATTCGGGTCTTCAATTTAGGATTTAGGTAAGTTTTAATAAAAAAATATATAAATAGGGTGAGACGTACAGCGAGGCGAGGCGCGCCTCAATGCGGGTCCCGACCAAACTGAGCCGTAAGACTCATAAAAAAAGCTCGAGGCATTTTCACTGGAATTGCGCTTAGGCGGGCCTCAAGGCAAGCCTAATTTTGCGCAATTTTAAACAATGGGCATGTTTAAGAAGCTCCCCATAAACATTTCGTCCATCGATGTGGTAGATAAGATGGAAAGCTATGTAAAATCAATAGGAGAAATGTTCACTAACGAGAGGAGGTTGAAGTAATTCAAGATTTTTGCAGTTACTAAGGGGTGCAGCACTATTTTACAGTTAGCAGACATCTCACAATAATCTCTTTATAGTTGGCAGATAGGGCTTGTCCATGATGTTCTGGTGAAGGTTGATAAATTTATATTATCTATTGATTTTATTATTCGGGATATTGAAGATGGAAACTCAAAATATCTTATCATTTGGGTTGACCTTTTTTGGCTACTGGCAGAGTGCAAGTAGATATTCAGAAGGGAGAGATGTATCTTAGGGCGTATGATGAGGAAGTGATCTTCAAGGTATACGAGGAAGCAAATTAGGTAGTAATGGAACAAAGTTGATGCTATGTCACTGCAAAAAAAAGTCAACCATCCTGATACTATGTCACTGCAAAAAAAATTCAACCATCTTGATGACCATTCAAAAGCCAACCTAGCACACGAGTCAATAAGAAATGGGTTGATGCAACAATCAATAGTTCTCGAGGATAAAAAATCATTAGCATTATGCTTGCCAAAACATAGGAGGGGTGAGCCACACGGAGCTAATGATACTAAAGCAAGCATTCATTGGGAGGGTAGCCTGACAGCATGCTGCAACACATGAATAAAAATGTTTTGAGAGTATCGTGTTTCTATAGTTTTCCCTAAATTGTCACCTAAGCGTCATTATCATTTATGAAGGAATAATTGTTGCCATATGCAGGCTAGCCCAGGCACCCAATTGCGTTAAACCTGACACTTAAGTGTCAGAGCCAGTAACGTGTGTTGGTTAGTTGGTTAATGCAATCATATAATTTTTTTGCTTTATCATTATGGTGTATTTCCAACCCATTCTAAATGACTTGTAATTAACTGGCTACTGATTAGAAGCTTTGGTGGTTTACTCGAAATTGAGAGGTGAAGAGTGAAGTCGTCATGATTGGGGTATCATGATGGATCGTAGGATATAGATGTACATGTGAACTCATGTAATCAATTGGATCTCATGTTCAAATCATTGAAATCTATTAGTGTTGAAGTTACGTATAGAGAGAAGTTATATTGGCTTACTAGCAATCCTTGGGTTTCGATATTACACCGTAGTGCTTTTTTGAATCAATTAATTTGTGTTAGGACTTTATTTAATAGGGTTGATTTTGGTGAAGTGTAATCCCTGGATTGTGGTTTAAAACTTGGAATAGTTGATGAACAGGAAATGCAGCTGAGAATACCTGGTGATTATTTTTCATGCATTTTCCTCTAATTTATTACCAAAACTTGGAATTCAAATGGTTGAAGATGTCTTTTCCCACTTCCCCACCTTGCCTTAAATTAATTGAAGAAATTGGATTGAGTGCTATATGAATGCCATTTGCCTCTTTTCATGAATGAATTATAGAGAGTAGGACATGTGGCAGATAAAATCCAAAGGTCACATGCACAAAATTTGTGATTGCTTGAGACTTGCAATCCAGAGCGCTTAGTTGACGAGATGGGTAATTGGTTTATGAAAAAACCTTTCGGGTGCTAAGTTGAGCTTGGCCTATTTAAGTGCCGACTATTAGACCTTTTTATGAGGATTTCTTTAAGATAACCTTGTAATATTAATAGGATATTTTCTAGTGTTTTGAGGTGATTTTCCCATTTTTTTGGGAGCTCTAGAGCAAGAGCAGATAGCAACTATGGACGAACGCAATAGGAGATGTGCTGGGATGTGTTAGAGGCGTGCCAGTGTTTGACATATGTTTGATATGGATGGTAAAGACATTTATAAGTGTTTGTGTTTCATAGTTGATTGAAGATTCTATGAAAATTTATTATTATTACTTTTTAAAGTAAACCAACAAAAGAAATAATTAGAAAAGCTTCCAAGATGGCTGATAAGGTTGGAGACATGGCATTGAAACAGCTCGATGTGGGGTGGCTCAGACATGAATAACTTCATTGAAAGCCATCCCCCGTTTGAGTTGTGGATGATGGATGATCTAACACACTTATGCTCTGGCAGCAAGTAACTGGATTTTATTCTGATTAACAAAAAGATGCTATGCATACGACAAAAAACCATCTATTTTCCTGTTTAATTTCCTTGCCTTTATATTCTGAATGCTTCTTAAATTTGTACATTATTGCCAACGTTCTTTGCAGATGGAAATACTCAATTTCTGGTATATTACATATTCTTTGTTTTTCATTGGTTCTTTATATGTTTGATTTGAATGTAAAGAAAGGATACAGGTACTCTTGTATCATCATGCAAGTAGCCAAAAGTGATAACTAATTGTAACATTATGTTGCACAAAATTGTATGTGATACTATTTTGGAATTCTCTGGTTTATCTGCATCCTTGTGAATATCTTCTTTTGAACCGGTGTGTATTTATAAATAGGTGACTTTTCAGCTTTTCGCAGGAAGTCTTATAGAGGATTTTTTTTTTCCTTACCTTAATTATTTGAGTGATTTTCTGCTTGTATAATTCTTTGTTCAGGTAAAAATGGGTGGAGGGTTGAGTTATCACACAACTCAAAGGGTGGAGGTGGTGGTCGAGCAGGTGGTCGTGGTCGTGACCGCCAGGGTGGTGGCTCTGATATGAAATGTTATGAGTGTGGTGAGCCGGGTCATTTTGCTCGTGAGTGTCGCTTACGCATTGGCCCTGGTGGACTTGGCACTGGACGTCGCCGGAGCAGAAGTCCTCCTAGATATCGTAGAAGTCCAAGTTATGGTAGAAGGTAACTCAACACATTACTTGTGACTGGTTCGATGTATAAATCATTTTGCAATTTCAGGCAATCTAATACTGTTTTGATACTAGTGACATTTTCCCCCTTCTAAGTCAGTAATTTGCGTTCTTCTGAAGCGGTTGTGCTGTGGTAAGTATGCTTGGTGTTGTAAGGTTACATCATGCACATCATTTGCTCTTCTTGGTAAGAATTTGGGGTTCTAAGTTTAGCACATTTATTCTTATTGGTCAAATAAACAAATATATCTATTTTTGTAAGTTTCCATGCTATGCAAGTTTTGTTTGTTAAACTGTCTCAGGAGTTTTGTATTCGGACCCTCATTCCCGGGCTTATTTTTAAGGATATGTGATGCTTTTGGCTACGTATTATTCTTAGAGATGCACATGATAATGTGCCAATCTGCTTCCTAGAACTAACGGCTGGACTAAGATTTTTTTCTTTAAAGTTCCTGGTACTTAGATGAACTTTGATCCATGCATAGGCCTGCTGGGAAAAACGATCTAGTGACCTCGAGGCATCTTAAAAGAATATGGTTTTATAACTCCATCATCTGTGTTCATCACTGGATGGAGCTATCTTTTATTTAACAAGTTTGGTGTCGACTAGTCAAAATGTCTTGTGTACGAGCCTAGGATGCCATATTTAATGATGTGTAGCAAATTCTTTTGGCAGGAGCCCCAGCCCTCGGGAGAGGTCTCCAAGGCATCGTAGCTACAGCAGATCACCTGCTCGGGGCCGGAGCTACAGCAGGTCGCCTCCTCGAAAACGCAGCTACAGCCGGTCTCCTGCTCCCCGAGGTCGGAGCTACAGCAGATCACCACCTTATGCCAATGGGTAGCAGCTTTATCCAGCTTCCTTTACCTGACCTCACATAAGATAGTCCATGTAGTACTATTTGCTACAATTTTGCATTCAACTGTATTGATTACATTTCAGGAATGGTGCTGATGCTTAGGGATGGGGAAGCTGAAGTTGAAATTTAGTCTGCATGTCTGCTTTCTCTTAGAACTGGTTGGGGGCTAATGTGGATTAATGTTGTCAAACTTGGATTGAACAAGGTTCATTTAGTTCTGTCTTTAATATTTGAAGTCTTTTATAGCTTGTTATTATTATTGTGCTAAACTTGAAGATTTGTTATGAATGTCATAAAGACTTGAGTAACATTTTCATTTCTTTTTTTTTTTCTTTTTTTTGTGTTGAGGAGGCATCGTCCTGCTTCAATGACATGCTTCGTCGCCACTTTGCTGCGTCAGCATGCATTTCTTCTCTGCTTCTTATCTACTCGTGGTTCTGCTCTTCGGTCTTCAAATGAGTAGTGTTTCTTCCCTTCGACCCTCATACTAACTAGGCTTTGTTTATGTTTATTATTTGATTACCGTTACCCTACTCTTCTGGGATGGTTCCACTCCCAACTGAATTTGTATTATATCTATCCACTTCAGTGAGGTCAGGCAGGTAAAATACTGTTCTCCTTTCCAAAGAAATTTCTCTTGTGTGGCCTCCTTACCACTTGGAGAGTGTTTCACAGGATTTGGGCTACTTATTTGTTCGGCTATCAGCAGCTGGATATTCTGCATCTACAGTAAAGCTTGAGCCAGTAGCGTTACATTCTCCTCAAATCTGAATGAAATAAAGTTTTGTCCGGTTCTGCGCCTGGTTTTCATTTTTTTTCTGCACCGTGAATCGTAAGACGAAACTATTCATCCGATAAATAATCATAGCAAACTTTTGGTGAAAACCATTGCTTTTCCCTTTGTTATTTAGGTTCGAGCAAAGCAAACTCCACATGCTGAAGGGGGGAATATATAAACCATTGCTTTTTCTGCACCGTGAATCGTAAGACTTACACTAGCTTTGTGTTAGTGAAAGTGGAAACTTGCTCCCTTGCGTCTGTTCAAGCTTGAAAGCTTCCTGAATAAGCATTGCATTCATACAAAATGTGCATCTTCCTTGTTCAATAGACTTTATGGAACAAACTTATCAAATGTGTTCTTATACGAAGTTCAGAACCACCATTCCAAATTCTAGGTACATATAGTGTAGTGAACTTTTGATCCAGAGTTATTGAAGTTTAAGCTCCTTCATTATGATGAAAATTAATAAATTTAAAGCTAATTTCTTTAGTCAGAAGAGGATAGAGAACATGATACTAATCAATGTGTTCTTATTTCATGCAATGTACGAGAGATTATTTTTTATAATTATTAGACCACGATAAAGTCATAGGAGATCTGATACTTGAATGGATCGAGTGAAGAAAGCATTATATTATTTTCATAATATGTAAATTAAAATTATTGCTATTTATAAAACATTTTGTAAAAAACCAAGTTTAGTTGATTAATACATATCATGTTTGAAATTAGTTTTATAGATAAAGTCTCATTTTAATTTAATGTAAAAAATAGCTAAATTTAACTTGATAGATTAATTTGACATTCCTTTTATTATAATAGATTTAAGAGAACTAAAAAATTTATCATTTTATGAAGCTCTCGGTTGTTTGAGAAATTATTACGAGTTAGGATGTAACAACCGTTCAGTTTACGGAATACATTACAAATATTTAACAAAAAATTTACAGAGTATTATTTATTCAGTATATTAAGTAAATCGGTTGTCCCGATTCGTATTTTGCACATAATAATTACTCCAATTGTTTTTGATTATTGAATGATTTTTGTTTTTACATAATTGTGATTTAATAATATGTACAATAAAGTAATGTTATGCGAATGAGAAATAATAAATAGTAATCTTAGGAACTTTTTTCTTTTATTTAATTTTAGGATTTTTTAAAACAATATTAATGATTTTATGTTGAGTCTAATACAACCTCTTGCTGAAGGCCAACTCCAAGTTATTGTAATCTCTAGTCAAGGCTTTGTTTAAGCCATTTATAGTATTTTATAAAGATGATTAATTGTAAAGTTATTATAGGGAGAAATGATTTATTTATTATGGTTGTAATTTTTTTAATAAAAATATTTGAAAATTAGTGAGAAAGTAATAAAAAAATAATAATCTAATAAAATTGTGGTTAATGTTTGAAAATCATAGAAAAAAAATTGTCTTAAATAAATCCTCAATTATTGATTGGCTAATTGATTTTCAAACTATTTTTATTTTTTTAGACTAATTTGGAAGTACAAATTAAATAAATATTATTTTGTTTAAATAATATGGTAACTTAAGAAATAAATATTTAAATTATTTTATATAATATTTTTCTCAAGTTAGTATTGAAATGCTTAAAATTAGATAAAAAATTAATAATATTTATTTTAGATTATTTAATTTAGGAGACTTATCAAATTGATTCTTTATAGAAGCCAAGGAGAAAGAATAAAACAAGTAACATATATTTTATAAAAAATACTAAATGGTTTTCAAGATGGTAGAAATTGATATTTTTATTCTCTATATTCAATATTAAATTTAAAATTAATCAAACTTTTATGATAATTAGGAAAGAAGAATTGTTCTTAAATTATGATTGAAAAACAATAATTAGAAGAATGCATAGTATGTAAGCCATATTGGATGTTAAATTAGTTGTATGGATGTTATTTGATTTTTTATGACTAGAATAACAAATTACATAATTTGAGAAAGTCTAATTAAAAAATGTAGCTTTCTTCATCATGGGCCATTTTAGTATCAGGGAACTTGGAGTGCCATTATAACAGAAGAAGCCTATAAAAACATAAGGATTATAATAGTTAAAATTAACTAACCTAATATAATCATTTAAGAACACTTAAAAGGTAAGTTTTAGATGTTAGATGAGTAAATAAGCTATTTTTGGGTGTTATGTATGTAAAAACTCCTAAATTAAATTAGTAATAGGAGCGGTATGCGGAAGAAATAAGAAAATGAGCAAATATGGGTATACGGGCCGGGATGACGTATTTGTAGGATATGTAAAATAGTTTTAACATAATTAAGAAAGCGTGAAACTCTTTTGCACATTCCATTGAAGTGTGAATCCATTTTATATTTTCTTAGTTATGTAAAATTTTTTCATGTATTCTGGTTGGCAAACATTTTTGCAATTCGAGTTTTTCGAATTCAAACATCTATGGTATATACAGGGGCGGAGCTAGGATTTTTTTTGATGTAGGGGCATAAATTATCAATACTAAAACAACCATAAACCTTTTTCATCCGGGTTTGAGACCGACATCGGCGGTTTTAAATTTTTGTTAGACTTGTTATGTAAAAAAGATAAATTATATAATAAAAAAACTTACAATTAAAATACATAATATTCATTTTTTCCCTGCATTACACCTGCAATTTTTTTCTTCGAGTCTTTATACTTTGAAATCGTTGTACAATCAATTCATTGTAAATATTATTAATGGAATTCATGATCCTAAGACTGATAAGGTCTTCTTACTAAATATGTTCTCCTCACTGTGTATCCCTATCATTTGGATGATAATCAGAAATTTATTTTCTTAATCCAAAGTCAACTGGTAAGTCATCAAAAATTTTCACATGAAGATATTTGAATTGTGTATTACTATCATCATAATTTATATTTTGCTCAACTATATCAACCTTTCTTTTAAAGTATCTCTCCATCTCTATAACAAATAAATATATAATTAAATACAAAAGTACAAAAACATTTGAACAAGATTTGAAGATTTAAAAATTAGTCTATATTTACTTCAAATTAATTCTTTGACTTGGTTTAGACCAACTCTAAATAATTAAGCATTCAATCATTGAAAAATAAACACAAATAGGACAAACAGAGAGAGAATTTGCGAGTCACATCGCAATAGAAGTTAGAACACAGCTTGGGTTGTTGGCGTCCCATTGAATAATTAAGTAAACTAACTTACAGATAGAGATAAGAGAGAGAGAGAGAGTGAAACTCACAATCAGAATGTGAGAGAGAGAGAGAGTAGAGAGCTGGGAGAACAGTGATTCAATGGCTGTGACAGCGTGACAGCGGAGAGAGGTTTTGCCAATTCATTGTTTTGGCTTGCGGGTGAACGACGGCAGGTGAACGACGACACAGTGCGTAGAACTTGTGAGAGAGGTATTTTTAGGTTTTCTAAGCATATTTAAGTAAACAAACTTACCTAAAATAATAAATCATAAATTTTTTTTTTGCTCTGGCCAGTGGGGGCACATGCCCCCAGTGCCCCCACCATGCCTTTGCCCCTATTTTGAATTAAAATTATATTATATTATATACTAAATTTATATTATATGTTATATTTAATATTTAATAATTTAAATAAATATTATATTAAAATTTTAAATTTTAAATTAAATTTTTTAGGGATAAATTAATTCAATAAATAACTAATTATTATATATAATTAACTAATAAATATTATGTAATATTAATGTTTATAAATGTATCTTGCTCTTGTACTTATGACTCCCAATCAATTGCTCCTTATAACTTTTAATCAATGTACTCCTTATAACTCTCCTTGAATCACGTGAATCGGTCGCCTGACTCCTTATAACTCTCAATCAATCTCTAGCTTCTTATGACTCCTAATCAATAAATCATGTGGATAAACAAGATATCACATAGAGTTTTCATATCTTGTATCTGATATCATTTAGTACTTTATTTAAAATGTAATAAAATTATATCAAATCGTTTAGAATGATCATATCTTTAACATATCTAAACTTCAACAGTGAAAGTTTATGAAATTATGATATAATGCATTTTTGGCAGATTTAAGAGAGATAAATCCGTAGAAATCAAACTCACAAAAAATAGATGTAAGAAGATATTTACAATGAATAGAATAAAATCTGTAACATGAATGACTAATAAATATGATCTAAAGACCTTTCTCTCTCCTCTCTCCCTTCTTCCCCTCTTTCATTAATTTCTTCCTGGCCAAGCAATCAATTGAGAGATTTGGTGGGGTGAGGAAGGATATTTATATATATTGTTTATGGAATAGCACCACAATGCTCACTTGATAAGAGCAAATGCATTCTATTTTAGAATTTTTATATTTTTAAAATAAATTTATTTCACATATTTAAGTTATTATAATCTCTCCACCGTAAAATATATTATCCTCGACATTTCTATATCAGTCTGAGAGAGAGAGAGAGCATGCTCAATATAAAATTTCAAACTAAATCAACTAATAATAAATTAGAAATCACATTTCTATTCAGTTATAAGTCCAATTATATTTCAATTCCTCTAATAACCATTGATATGATACCATTTTGTCACACTCTAGGATCTATATTGGAATAATTATATTTGCCTTTCATTTTAACCATTTAATTAGAGCTTATCAATAAACAATGGAAAAAATATGATTGCATTTTTTCTAGAACTACATGTAAACAAATTATGCATGTTATTTGGAGCCTCATATCATAGGATTCTTATCATTTCCTGAAAACATGTAAAACTATGTAATGAGAATATAGCTCAGCAAGTAACTAAAATCTTACAACTGAAATCAATGCAAGATAAAATAGAATAATATGCTATAAATTATATAAATAAATATACGCATCAATATCTATACTGATTATTTATATCAATTTATCCTTCTATAATTAATCACATCTCATTCTCTTATATCATCAATCACAGTATCAGTAACAATCAATAATATTAATGCTAATAATAATATTAGTATCATGATCAATAATGTTAAATAATATTAATGACAATAAATAATATTAGTGTCAGTCATAATATCAGTATAATATTCGTAGCAGTGTCGATATTAGTATTTAGATATTCAATAAGTATATCTTAAGGGTATCTTGCTCATGCACTTATGACTCTCAATCAGTAACCCCTTATAACTCTCAATATACTCCTTATAACTCCCCTTAAATTATGTGAATCAATCGCCCCGACTCTTTATAACTCTCAATTAATCTACAACTCATTATGACTCCTAATCAATAAATCACGTGGATTAGTAGGGTATCACATAGAGTTATCATATCATATATTTAATATTATTTAGTACTTCATTTAAAATGTAATAAAATTATATCAAATTATCTATAATGATCAAATCTATAACATATCCAAACTTGTACAGTGAATACTTTTGAAATCATGATATAATGCATTTTTGATATATTTAGGGGAGATAAATATGTAGAAATCAAAATCATCAAAAATAATGTGGGCTCCAAAAATTTGGCCCCGGCCTCCACCCGACTTTGTTCTCTTCGGGGGGAGTTTTAACAGATTTAAGTTTCGGGGTAAATTTTGGAAGGCAGATGGGTTTGTAGATAAGACACTACCCAGAGATTTCGCCCTCATTTTACGAGGACTTTATGATCTGAGTTCTGGTTTCCTATAGGCGCAATCACCTATAGTTAATTACCCCTCCCGATAATGGGAGAGAACTTTTGATTAAGGCTAGTCATCAATCAGATACATAGAGATATGCATTATCTGGCATATAGTAGCAGCACGGGTTAAAGGTTTGAAAATTTGGAGATTTGATATTTAAAATCAAAAATTTCACCATCTTGCACCTAAAGCAGATGGTGGGGGAATGGATGATGGACCCGATCAAGATCCCATGGTTCAGTCATCCCGGGCCATCGTGAACCCTGGTCTACTTAGTTAGAGGAGGTAGTCGACCCAACCTGACAGAAGGATCCTTGTCGGCAGCCATGGGTTGCTTCGTCCAAGGGTACCTTGTAGACCTGGGGTGTATATTTATCTAAGGGGATAAATTTGAATCCACCTTAGCTAATAGAGGGCTTTGTGCCCTATCGATCATATCCTATTGATTCATATCTCAAGGATTTGATGTTAATAAGGGACGTATTGGCTCTGGCCATAACCGGTATCACGTGGTGCCATTTGGCGGCAAAACCACTCGGTTTCGAGGGCCCCGAGTCATAACTATTTATCCTGCAGTGCCATTTGGCGGCGAAACTTCCGGTTAGAGGACACGTACCACATCCTTACTAATAGGAGATTATTTGAGAATAGATTCTAGTGATATTTTTGACTAGGCATTAGCTCCATGTGAGTTGAAGTAAATTTTAATTTGTTCACCTCGGCAAACTGTTGCGGAGGGTGGATGAATTTTGCTTTAAGTGATTAATGGATTGGATTTCAATTTTAAATATTTTTGGATTTTTTTAGATTTTCGAAGATTTGGATTTTTGATAATTTTTGGATTTTAAAAGATTTGAATTTTGTAAAAATTTGGGTGGAATTTGAAAGTATAGAGTGAACCCCTCCGGTTGAGATTAATGTTCAACACGGCCATCATCGGGGTATGGGGTCATTGTAGGGGTGTCAATTTCTGACCCGACCCGAAAACCCGACCCGAACCCGACCCGAAAAATTCGGGTTTGGGTCAACCCGTGAAACAAACGGGTCGGGTTCGGGTCTAATTTCTTGACCCGTTTAAATTTCGGGTCGGGTTCGGGTCAACCCGCCAACCCGACTACGACCCGGCTAACCCGTAAATTCAATAATTAATACTTCGAGTCGAGACGAGAAGCAGCTGTTCGAGACTTCGAGTCTTCGCCTGTGGCCCTCTTCCGTCTTATTCTGTTTTAGGGTTTGCACTTTGCACTCCTCACGATCTCTAGGCCTTCAGGAGCACTCGATCGGGAGTTCTCTTGCTATCTTCTGCTAGCGACTGCGAGTATCGACCTCTCCAAACTTGTGCTTCCCCTGACTTCTGAATTTCTCCTCGAATCCTCCTCCTTTCTGGCTTTCTCGTTCGTGACGGTCGGTATCCGTATTCGGTAATATCTTCAAAGCTTCAATAACTCTTGAGTCTTGACCTCTCATCTCTTATTGTTTTGGACTATTGGTGAGACGAGCAGACGCTGTTTTTGATTTCTATTTAGGTTTTTTATGGAATATTTGTTCTTTATTTTTGAGTTTTGACTCTCGGCGTTTGAGCGTTTTTGATTTGGTGATTCTGTGATTTCTGAAATCTGCATATGGAGGATTAGCTGATTAGGGTTTTCTTATAAATTTATAATGACAGAGAGCCCGTGATTGATTGAAATGTTGATTAGGGTTTCTTTGTGAACTTGAGATCAGGAAGTTTATGTTATGCCAGTTATGGTTCTGATGAAAATTGACCGCCAAAGCATCACTGAGTTGTTTGTTGCTATCTTCTATATTGGATATTTTTAGCGGTGCTTGCCGGCTTGCTGTTGCAGACTGCCTGACTTAGTGTCTTAGATAGTTAGACTCTGAGTGTTGCACTATCTGTTATTTAGTGTTTAAGAATAATGTCTGTTATTTAGTGTTGGTTGTGTTGCACACTTGCACACTTACACTCATGCACTGTTGGTCTGTTGCTGACTTGCTGTTAAACTGAAACATTTCACTACTTCAACTATTTTTATAATGATTATTTATTTAGTTTATACAACATAAATTTAAATTCATAAGCCAACATTTCACTATGTTGACTTGCTGTGATGATTTAAAGCTTTATGCTCACAACTCACTTGCTGATTTTTTTAGAGAATGGGTTTTGCCGTTTTGGGTTAAGGGTTATACAAATAATTAAATAATTATATTTTTTTCCCATTAATTTCACTTCTTTATGCAATCCTGTTATGTATTATGGAGTTGTAATGTGGATTTATACAAATTTTTGTTTAGATGGAGGATTCAAATACATTTGTTGGGAGTAATCCTTCTGATCATAATGAGCACGCTCCTACTGATAATGAACAGGAATATGATAGTGGTGAACTTAATAATGGTAGTGGAACAGCTCAAAAAAAGAAAAGGAGATTAACTTCTAATGTGTGGGGACATTTCGAAATGTTGCCCCTTGCGAAGGATGGCAAACAACGTTGCAAATGTAAGAAATGTGGGGCTACATATTTATCTGATAGTAAAAATGGTACAGGAAATTTGAGACGTCACTTGCAAAATTGTAAGAAAAGAAACTCTCAAGATATAGGGCAACTTATTCTTCAAAGCAACTCAAGTGCATCTATTTCTGTGGTTGAAAATAAGTTTGATAATCAAGAATTTCGCAGCTTATTTACTGCATGTATTGTTATGCATGATTTGCCATTCCAATGTGTGGAATGGGCTGGTCTTAGATCATTACTTCGTTATTTACGTCCTGATTTGCACCTTATTTCTAGAAATACAGCACGAAATGATTGCATGAAAATGTTTGCTAAGGAAAAAGTTCAAATACAATCTCTGCTATGTAGTTGTAAAGGTAGAGTTTCCTTAACTTCAGATTTGTGGACTTCTATCAACACAGATGGATTTATTTGCTTGACTGCACATTTTATTGACAATAATTGGAGGTTACAGAAAAAAGTTATAAATTTTGGTTTCATGCCACCCCCCCATGATGGGTTAGCATTGTTTGAGAAACTCCAACAATTTCTGATTGAATGGAAACTTGATAGCAAGCTCTTCAGCATCACTTTAGATAATGCATCTGCAAATAATGTTTCTGTTGATTTTCTTCGAAACCATTTGAATCTGAAAAATGGTCTTCTATGCAATGGTGAATATTTTCATATGAGATGTTGTGCACATATAGTGAATCTTATTGTTCAGGAAGGTTTGAAAGAAATTGATTTATCTGTTCAGAAGGTGCGGGAGAGCATTAAGTATGTAAAGGGCTCTCAATTAAGAAAGCAAAAGTTTCTTGACTGTGTGAGGCAAAGTTATCTTGAAAGTAACAGAGGTCTTAGACATGACGTCCCAACTAGATGGAATTCTACTTTTGTTATGTTGGACAGCGCAATTTATTTCAGACGTGCTTTCATGCATTTGGAATTGAGCGACTCCAATTACAAGTGTTGTCCTTCAACATCTGAGTGGGAAAAATTGGTGAATATATGCAAGTTTTTAGCACCGTTCTATGAAATCACTTGTCTCTTCTCTGGTTCTAGGTATCCTACTGCAAATCTTTATTTTCCATGCGTGTCAACTGCATATGCCACATTGAAGAATGAAATGTCTGGTGGGGTTGACTATATAAGAAGAATGACAGTTGGCATGATTGCGAAATTTGAAAAGTATTGGTCAGACTTCAGTGCACTCTTGGCCATTGCTGTAATTCTTGACCCTAGATATAAATTTAACTTTGTTGAATGGTGTTACAAGAAATTGTATGTGGGTAATTATGTTGTTGAGCTTGAAAAGGTCAAGGAGAAGTTGGAATCACTATTTGCAAACTACGCAACAACAAATGAGCAAACCACTACTTCTGAATCTCAAACATCCCATTCTTCACAAAGGACCCCTTCAACTACTCAATCAACAACAATCATTAAATCACATTTCCTTCAGGTTCTACTTTTCCAATTTGCATTTCACAATTCCTTCTGCTCTCTTTCAACTACTTAAGCATTGATCATTTCATTCATTTGCACAGGATTATGACAGTTTCGAAGTAGAAGTAACAATGCCAAGAAATAGAAAGTCGGAACTTGAAGTATACTTAGACGAACCAAAGTTGGATAGGAATAGTGAGTTAGATATTTTACAATTTTGGAAACTTAATCAGTACAGATTTCCTCAGGTTTCAAGCATGGCTCGTGATGTTTTGTGCATTCCAATCTCTACCGTGGCATCCGAAAGTGCTTTTAGCAATAGTGGTAGAATTCTTGATCAATATCGAAGTGCTTTGAAACATGATATTGTGGAAGCATTGATATGCACTAAAGATTGGTTATACAGTGACCAAGGTAATAAATTAATATTACTATATATTAATTTGATATGCAACTAACTCAACAACAAATTAATATTGGTGCATTTGTCATAGATACAAAAGACCCAGAGCTTGATGCGGTGACCGATGACATAATGGGTATAGATTTTGACGGAAATCAACTTGGAGATGTTAATGACTCAGTGAACATAGCATCTTAAAGTTTAGAGACATTATTCATTTGTGTTAACTGTTAAACATATGATGGACTGATGGGTTGCTGTTTCATATGGTGGACTAATGTTTTATTCTATTTTGTTGAGATTTATGTCTTCTTTACTTAGTTTATTGCTTACTTATGCCTTCTTTAATACTGGTGGAGGAGTTCTGGATCTGTTGGTGGTTTAATGGCTATTTGGGCTCTAGTTTTTGCCTGTAATACAGCATTTAGGCTGTTGAGAATTGAGATTGCTGCTATTGAGGTTGTGATGTTGTGTGAGACTGTGAGTTCTATTTTTCTGTTATTGATTTTCTGTTGCTGTAGAGTGCAAACTGAAGTGCTGTTTGGGCAGTTGGGCAGTTGGCTGAAGTGGTTGGCTATTTTCCTTTTTTTCTTTGGTTCTGTTGGTTGGCTTTTTTTTGTTGTGCTGAGTTGGTGTTTGCTTGGTGTTTTGGCCTTTTCGATGTATCTATAACCTGTTCTGGGTTGTATTTTACTTGTTGGTGGCCTAGGTGTTATTGCGGTTTCTTGCATCAATCTTGTGGCTTGGGTTTACCTTCTGCTTATTTTTCTTTGCTCTCTGGTTATGTTGGCTGGCTCTGTTTGGTCGTGCAGCCAGTGTTGGTGACTCTCTGGTTATACAGTATTTGAATTTGGGTTCTTGGTGGATCACTGGAGCTGTTGCCTAATGGTTGGCAGTTGGCACTTCCCTAATTGCCT
Source organism: Dendrobium chrysotoxum (assembly GCA_019925795.1). Classification (NCBI taxonomy): domain Eukaryota; kingdom Viridiplantae; phylum Streptophyta; class Magnoliopsida; order Asparagales; family Orchidaceae; genus Dendrobium; species Dendrobium chrysotoxum. The sequence goes on from CM034309.1 coordinate 17,893,457, forward strand.
GGTTGGTCTTGTCTTCTGTAATTCTGTTGATGGATTTAATATGGCGAATTGGCGATGATGAAGAACCTAGTGGTAATAGAAAAGTGGCAATACATAAATATAAATGTTATGCAACCAGTTTACAAATTGAGGAAATGGGATTAGTTTGGTATGAGCAGATACTATTTCAGTGAATGGATACTAAAATTATGAAATCCTTATTCCCAATTTGTAATCTTGGAGGGCATATTTTTTGAAATTGTTGCAGACTTGCAAATGATGATTCTTCAATTTTCACTAGGTTCATTCTGAGCCTAAGGCCCTGAGGCCTGAGCGGCTGAGCCGGTGAGAGCCCTAAAGCCTTGACTTTCAGGTTGTGGCTTTTAATTCTTTTTTGTTGCAATTTCATTGATTCTGTAGAGCATTCTGCTGAGAGCTTGAGAGTTGATTGTTGAGATGTTCAAATTTGTAAATTGTAAATTGTGATTATGATTATTTTGAAAGTTGTAAATTGTGATTATCTGGAAAGTTGTAAATTGTGATTGTGAAAGTTGTAAATTTGTAAATTGTAACTTGTAATGTATTATAGAAATTAGAAAATTTGTGTATTTACAATTTTATTCATTTATTGTTGTATTGTTTAATTGCATTTTAAATTTTAGAATTTATACAATTTTTTTTTAATTTTAAAAAATTACCAAAAATTATAAAGGTCGGGTCGGCGGGTCGGGTCGACCCGACCCGGGTTTAGCTCGGGTCGGGTCCGGGTTCAGGAAGTAGACCCGTTTAGCTAAACAGGTCGGGTTCGGGTTGACCCGTTTAGCTCCTGGTCAGTTCGGGTTCGACCCGAACCCGACCCGTCAACCCGAATTGACACCCCTAGGTCATTGTTCTTGTTGATTGAATCTTGTCGACCATGTTAGCTTGCTAACGAAAGATTGGGTTTCATAGGCTTTGTGCTTTTATTAGTGAATTCTCTTGATTATAGGCCTTGAAGGCCTAATATGAACTATAAAATAAATATCTCAGTCGACCCCGCGACTGTATATTCGTTTAATAGTTCGAGCCATGTCGACTTCTATCTACCTGAATAGAAGGATCGGGATCAAACTTGAATTCACTTATTGACCCGCGCAGCTTCCCTAGATGTCACATGTGTACCAATAACATGCTCGCCGGGGCCTATGCAGGTGTTTGGGGGCACTTTATAATTATTTATTCAACCTTGTCAACTCCTATTTACTTGCTTTAGGAGGATTGGGTTCAAATTTATTGACCCGCGTAGCATCCCTAAACGTCATATATGTTTCAATAACACGCTCGCCGGGGCCCATGCGGGTTTTGGTTGCATATCTCCCCTTTTTGTGTTCCAATGTGTATACAAATTAAGGTGCACGTGCGGGGGATACTTTTAGAATATTTGTAAATGCCTCTTGTCTGCTTGCATGAATGTTGCGGATCCGGTGGCGTTTTACTACGGGTTGCCCGTTGCTTTATACAGGTAGATTGTCGTGCACTAGTTGTTTACTGTAGGAGAACTGTAGTGCACTGATGAATCTCCTGCTGTTGGTTATAGAGGCCTGCATTTATTACTTATCATTCACCTTCGCTCATAGATGACACTTTACATATATGAGAGGCTTCCTAAGATGGCTCGTAGGAATTTGGATTTGTCATAGCTTTATATCTTTGCTTGAAGAGAATATGTGTACTTATATTCACAGAGGATTTGATGCACATACTACGTATCCGCTGGTGTTATCCATAAATAATTTCATCGATCATCGTTGATCACAGGGAATGGTTGTGTTTGCCTACAAGTGAACCGACCTCGACTGTAGTGATATTGCAACCTCAACTGCATACTACTTGAGTGTATATATCTTCCATTGGATGGTTGTTAGCTGTAGAGACGCCACAGTATCCTTGCTAAAATAGTTCATAAGTACTTTGCATGTGGGAGAGATTTCCTACATTGACTCGTAGGAGCTCGCATCTGTCATCTATCTCTCCCAACATATTGATTGTGAGCACATTCATGCAATTATTGCATGCTAATCACCATAGCTTACTGAGATTTGGTATATTTGCTTGTGCCTCTTTCAATTCTTCAAGTAATTACTATTTGTATCTTCAAGACACTACAAGCTTCTATCAATTTCATTATTGTCGACGGGTATCTGTATTTGTTGCAGATCGTCTGTATTTACTTGTAGACATTATGTTGTGTGCATGATGAACTTTTATAGTCATAACAATCTAGTGGTTGTTTTCACATTCCTCTTGCTTTGCTTGTAGACCTACTACATTCATCGTGCATGATGGATAGCGAATCATCATGTTCATTACATTGCTTGCAGACACGATGCATCTAATCTTGCAGAAACTGCTGTAAGAGTCCACTACATCTGTCATTGTAGAAATCGACATCATTCATTGTATGCTAAATTATTGTTGATGATGAAGACGTTATTGTATTCATTTGTACACATCTCATGCATATTTTGTTGATTGCATTGCTGTGTGCCATTCATTTGTACACATTTCATCCAGTTGACATGTTAATTTCTTGATATTGAATGAAAACTTTGTATCACCGGCCTCTGGCATATCATTATATTTCCTTCATGGCTTTGTGGTCACATCAGATTCTTCAAAATCTTTTATTTCTTACAAATAAGTTATATTTGTAATTCCTTTGTTCATGAAAGTGACTTGAAATTTATATGATGAACTTTGCTAGCTTATTCATCAATATTTTCATTCCTATTGCAATGATCCTCACAACTAAATTGTTATTGTTTGAAATTAACTTGTCAAAGCTTGCAAATCATTCATGCATAGATCCTTGCATGTTCACTTCCCTTTGATCTTTCTCTTTGCAGCACCCTCTTGTAATCGGATCGTTGTTGGTAATATGGATGTTGTTTTAGGTTAATTGATCTTTATTGTTCCATACAATCACTCACAAGTGTTACCACATTTGCTACACATCAATCCTATGTTGCAGAATATCTGTATATTTATTTGTGTATCTCATCTTCACTTGTCCCCACAAATGAGCTACTGTGTTTTATGAAAGCCTTGTGTTCATGCTCACAATCATGTGTATATTACTGTTCTTTTTGCATGCAAAGAGTTTATATTGGCTCATTGGTATTGATTAAAGGAGAGTCGTTGAGTTCACAATCTATCCACCATTATTGGTTACAAGCTAATATATTCACTTGCACATTATTCATGCTTGTAAGCTAGCTATCTCTTTCACTACATGTATTCATAAGAGTATTTGTTTGTTGTAGGTCTTCAGACCTCCTTTATAGACCTTTGTTCGCTTTCAACTCAATGTCAAATTTGAGTCCCTCGTAGTTCAGTTCTTGTTCAAGTCCCCTGCATTCTTGTTCAAAGTTCTCTTTTTGTTCAAATCCAAGTTCCAATATGAGTTCAAGTTCGATATCAACTTTGAATTCCAAGCTCAATTCAAGTTTATTTTACTCAAATTTGAATCAAGATTTACTTCAAGTTCAAGTTATTTAGTTCAATTTTAATTCAAGTTCAATTCATTTAGTGTTCAGTTCAAGTCCAAAGGTTCATAAGTCCACTATTCATTTGAGTCCAAATAGGTCCAAGTACGGTCTTTTGTTCACCTGAAAGTTCGGCAGCCTCCCAGCGTCTCCCATGTTTAGGAGAAAACTACGAAAAACTGGGCCTTTCCCACCACGCTAAGAAAAACGTGTTTAGTAGGTGCCCTCTTTGAGGACACCGTGGCCGTGTAAAGTCTTTGTCCCCACCATCCTAAGAAAAGCGTGTATGGGTCTTCTACATGTACATGTTACAAGAAAAGAGCAGTTATTTTTCCGCAGGTACAGAGCTGCGTACGGGTACTTAAAATTACCCCCACCATACTAAGAAAAGCGTGCATAGGGCTTACCTGCCTCGCCGTAGGCGTCGCACCGGGTTCCCTTCCCACCATGCTAAGAAAAATGTGTATAGGCGGTTTGCCGTCCCGACACGAACGTCGAGAATGAGATTTTGAGTGATTACCTGTTTCGTTACAAACATCACGATGAACTTCCTCCTACCACGCTAAGAAAAGCATGTATAGGTGGTTTTTTTATCGCGGTATAAGCCTCAAAAATAGGTTCTCAGAGTTTTAGGATTGAGGGGTTATACCTTTGCAAACGTCGATGGTGTTGACATGTGGATCGAGGCAAGAAGAGAGAAGAGCACTTGCATTTTTCTTTTTTCTTTTTTTTATTTCTTTTTTTACTTTCTTTCTTTCTTTTTCTTTTTGAACATTCTCATTTTATTTTGAAAATATCCTTTTCTCCCCTCTTTTTTTTTGACATTTTTTTCACTTTATATATATATATATATATATATATATATATATATATATATATATATATATATATATATATATATATATATATATATATATATATATATATATATATATACTGATAATAACAACTCTAATTAACAATAATTAGTAATAATGAAACAAAATAAATACACCTAAAGAATATACCTAAAGGGATTTAATGACTGGGAGTGAGGTTGGCTACAGAAGAGGGACTTGGGTCACAAGTATTGAGTTCGGCTATGGGATTCGACCAGGAATAGGGAAGTCAGCGGGCAAGATTTCGGTCTCAGAGGATTTCAGCAAGGTGTATGGGTCAACAGTATGGATTTTAGCGTCGGATCAGAGGCGTCGAATTGGCTTCTGTAGGTGGAATCGGCGGTTGAGGAAGATAAGTGGGATTAGGTATGAAGAAAGCTATCTCTTCCTCTCTCTCTCTCTCTCTCTCTCTCTCTCTCTCTCTGTGGATTAAAAGCTTGCGAGCTGGGCAGGAGGGATTCGGCTGGGTAGAGGAGCTCGGCTGGATGAGGTGGTGGATCGGGTGGAAATAGGTATAGAGGGCGACGAGATCGTTGCTTGGGGTTTGACTGGGTTCGGGATGCTTGCTAATAGGAGAGGAAGGAGATGTGGGATATGAGAAATAGCGGGAGTTTCATTTTCGAATGGAATCGGCCCGAGCTGAGGGCTCTTCTCACGCTGCTTTTAACGATAGAGGGAGCGAGGTAGAGACAAAGCATGCTGAGAAAAGATGTATTCGGTGCCGTTTTGTAGAGTATGGGCACTATTCATGCAGCGATTTGTGCAGGATTTGAGCGGATATTTGGCAGAGAGTAGGGGAAGGTCACGACAGGTATGATTTTAGCTCTTCTTTTATCTCTTTTTTTATTTTGTTATAGAGGTCAACAAATGCCCCCCAATAAATGTGGTTCACGTCTAGAGCGAATTACATTTGTTGTATGCTGATTGCACTTACGGATCTATAAATATTTTGCTCTAGATGTCACACAAAGGTTTTCATTTAGTGGATCTCCAAAAATTTGCTTGGATGTCACACTAAAATTATTATTCCGTGGATCTTCAACAGTTCTCTGTGCTTTCATAGATCTCTAGATGCATTTGTAATCAAGAGACCCAAAATATACTGATAGAGTACTTTATTCTCAGATCCTTAGAATGTCACTTCATAAATTGACTATAGTAGGTAGTATTGTCACCTTCTGCTCTTCTTTTGGCAGTACTATTTTCTTAATTTTCAGTTCTGATTTCGTAATTATGCTGATAATGCTTCATGTCTTGTGCAGGTTACTACAGGGGCAGGATCTAGCCAGTTCACTGCTACAGAGGGCTTCAGCTTTGGTACATTTTTACTTTATTTATTCAGTTCCTTTTCTTTCTCTAGTTGCCTACTGATACCCTTGTTGCCCTATATAGGTTCTTGGAGGAGCGAGACACCAGTTCGTGAGCTACTACGGGAGACCTTGGTTTCAGGTACACTTTTTCTTTTTAGTAGTGAAAGTTGATAGGGATGTTAAGCCCTAGTGAACTAGTCCCAAGGCTAACCAAGGGGGGGGGGGTGAATTGGTTATTTAAAAATTTCACGAGGAACAGAAAAATCTTTTCGATACTTAGCAGCGAAAATAAGTAAACAAGAACGAAAAGATCAATCACAGATATTCACCCAAGCAGTTAATATCAGAAAAGTAAAGTACAAAATATAATCGGAAAAGTAAACCAGATTTTATAGTGGTTCGATCAACTTGGCTTACGTCCACTCCCCGGAGCCTCCCCTCCGGGTATTGCACTAAACAAAAAAGTGACTCTCCTTTTGCTCCCACAGCAAGGCGGAGAAGCCTGTACAAAAACCTCCTTTCCACCACCAGGTGAGGCAAAGAACCTAACCTCCTTTTGCTTCCTCCTGAAGCAGACAGAGAACCTTCGGACTTCTTTTGCTTCCACCTGAAGCGGGCAGAGAACCCAACGTCCTTTTGCTTCCTCCTGAAGCAGGGAGAGAACCTTGGATCTTCTTGCCGACGATCCTCTCCCAAAGAACACCGACACGATGAAAGACGACGAGCGGAGAAGATGACTCTGATCCATGCTTGGAGCAACCTTAGTGAATCCCTCACTAACTCCCCCTCATAAGATCCTCTCTCTCTCTCCCAAACTCTCTCTCTCTCTCTAGGGTTTCTCTGGAAAGGAAAGTGGCAAAAGATTTTTCTTGTTTCAAGAAAAAGTTCTTTTATAGCAGGGCTTAAAATTTGCCCTAAATCTCAACTGGCCGGCAAAGATCATCCAGGACGATCGGTAGCTCGTCCTGTACGATCAGTTCAAATTCAAATGTTTCAGCCTGGATGAACTGGCTCTTCTGTACGATCAGTTTAAAAAATTGTTCATATCGTCCCGTATGATTTTGCGATCGTCCGGGACGATTAGTGTAAATCAAGGAATATCGTCCAGAAGATAGTTCGGGTCGTCCAGAGCAAACTGTGCTGGATGACCAAAAAATGACTTGATTGTCCAGGATAATACGGGTATCGTCCTGTACGATTAGTTCAAAAAGTGCCAAAATCGTCCTGAGCACAGTTCGGGTCGTACAGCTGAAATGCACTAAACGATTATGATCGTCCGGGACGATCCTGCGATCGTCCAGGATGATATGATCGTATCAATCAAATATAAATTACTTTCATTAATTACCAGATTAATTTAGGCATGATTGTACTGAATCATCCAGGACGATACACGTATCGTCCGGGACAATCATACCAAATAACTTAAAATAAAAACTTGCCTAACTTGATCTGGCGGCTGAGAATTTCTGATTTGAGCATATCGTCCCGTACGATCCAAAGATCATCCAGGATGATCTGCTTAATCAGGCCCTCTTAACTTGGTCGCCCTAATTAGGGTTTCTATTTTTACTTGATCGTCCAGGACGATGTGACTATCGTCTAGGACGATTTGAACAAAAATTTGAACAGAAACTCTAATTCACTCAAGCTCTCCCCTTGAGTGTGTGTGTGCAAGGTTACTTAGCTAGGGGATCAGTTACATTACAATTGACTCAAGAAAAAGGAAAATAGTACATTAGACACACTTGGACTCGATCTTGAGTTGGCTTGAGTTGCTTGTGATCTTTTGTGCCTGAAACAGGTTAGCCAAGCAAAACACAATAGAGACATGTCTGTCATCATCAAAACCAGATTTGCAACAATCTTCCCCTTTTTAATGATGGCAAACATTTGTACATTAGTCTGAAAAATAACTAGAAGATCAAAAAATAATTTTTTCAAATTTTTATTTAACAACCAACTAATACAGGAAACATAACACATAACAACACTAAAAATGACTACAACTGACTCCCCCTTTTGACATAACAAAAAGGAGGAGGGTAAATAGAAATACTAAAACATCAATATAAAATAGAAAAGAAAACAACTACAAAATAGAATTCTCCCTTGATTTTTGATTCAGAAACCAATAAGAAGACGATTGACAGCGCTGAAATTCAGAAAAAGTTGGAAAAATTGACTTTCGTAACTCCGACCCCGGGCACCTTATCGATGCAAACCTCTTTCAAAATAAAAATCCAATTCAGAAGAAAAGAAATTAGATTCAAAAAGAGCTCATTTCAAGCCTCGTTCCAGAAAAATATCTGATATAATAGTGTTACAAAGTAAGGAATCAGAAATCAAGATTTTTAAACTCAAGCTTTTGAAAATATTAAGTGGTGTACGGATTTTTCTAAGACATTTAACAATCTGAAGGGGAAGAAAGCTTGGTTTGGGCTCATTTTGTGCCTCTTTTTCAATTTGGTTGGCGCTTTGCGCATCTTTTGATTTTTGATACACTTTGTGTATTCAATTTGGCAATTTCGCATCTTTTCAGTTTTGGGCTCATTTTATGCCTCTTTTATAATTTATTTGGTGCACTGCGCATCTTTTGTAAGCTTTCTCCTTTTCATAATCATTAAAGAGTCTCAGCTGTGAAATTATCTTCCAGACATAGGAGATGACTCTCCACAATAAGGAAGAATGATTCACAAAACAAAAGCCATACATCATATGATAAATGCAATCACTTGGTTTAGAAAATCATAATAGTGATTCAAGACTTTGAAAATACTATTCATATGAGGTAGATTACTGTAGGAAGATAAAACAAATCTCTATTTCAAAAACTAATGTTTTAATTTTGAAAAAAATTTTTATCCAAAAGAAACCATACACCAGTAAAGGAGTTAGAGGAAGAGAAACAATCATCAATGTTTCTTCCCTTTAACAGATCCAGTGGAATCAATCACTGCTTACAAGCTTTCAGATAAAATAAGGCAAAACTCTTAGTCAGAAATCCATTTTTTTTATTTTCAAACACATAAGATAGTAGATAAACGAGATGAATCAGTAAATAAAACAGGTAAAAAACTAAACCATATCAAAATAAATACTCAAATTAAACTGTCACTAAAGCTAAAATAGAAAGCAGAAGAATAAAACTAAAAATAACTGAATGAAAATAATCAAATCAAATAACTAACTAACAGGAACAAAAATAAAGATCAGAGAAATCAGAGATCAGCAGCCATCAGAATCAAGCATTTATATCAATCACTCCTAATCTGATTCTCAAAATACTGAATGAGTCAAAGGCCAGTGGTTTATTGAATATGTCAGCCAGTTGATTTTCAGTTGCTACATGATGTAGCTCAATATCCCCTTTTGTAACATGGTCCCTAATGAAGTGATGCCTTATATCAATGTGTTTGGTCATAGAATGTTGGATTGGATTCTTAGAGATCCATATGGCACTAGTATTATCACACAGAACAGAAATTATGCCAACAGGTAAACCTAAATCCAAAACTTGTTACTTTAACCAAAGAACTTGGGCCACACAACTTCCTAAGGTAATGTACTCAGCTTCAGCAGTGGAAAGTGCAACTGAGTTTTATTTTCTACTAGACCAGGAGACTAGAGACTATCCTATGAATTGACAAGTTCCAAAAGTGCACTTTCTATCCACCCTACACCCCACAAAGTCAGAATCAGAATATCCAATGATCTCAAAAGAGGTACTGTGCCTAGGGTACCAGATTCCTAGGTTTGGGGTCCCTAAAAGATATCTAAGAATTCTCTTAACAGCAGTCAGGTGGGACTCTTTAGGATCAGCCTGAAACCTAGCACAAAGACAGACACTAAACATGATATCAGGTCGGCTAGCAGTCAGGTAAAGCAGTGATCCTATTATTCCTCTATACTTCTTCTAATCAATAGATTTTCTACTTGAATCCTTATCTAACTGAACAAAGGAGCTCATGGGAGTATTGATTGGCTTGGCTTTGTCCATTTCATATTTCTTCAAAATATCCTTAGTGTATTTAGATTGATTGAGAAATGTTCTATCATCCATTTGCCTTATGCTAAACCCCAAAAAGTAGGACAATTCTCCCATCATACTCATCTCAAACTCCTTACTCATTGTCTTAGAAAACTCATCACATAAATACTTATCAAAAGATCCAAAAATTATATCATCAACATAGATCTGGACAATGAGTAAGTCATCCCCTATTCTCCTCAGAAAAAGGGTGGTGTCTATGCTCCCCTTAACAAACTCTCTTTCTAACAGGAATGTGCTAAGCCTCTCATACCAAGCTCTGGGTGCCTGTTTCAATCCATATAAGGCCTTTTTTAATTTATAAACATGATTTGGATATTGGGAACTCTCAAAACCTGGAGGTTGTTCTACAAAAATATCCTCTTTTATTACCCCATTTAAAAAGACACTCTTGACATCCATTTGAAACAGCTTGAATCCCTTATAACAGGCAAAGGCTAGTAGCACTCTAATGGCTTCCAATCTAGCTACAGGGGCAAAAGTCTCCTCAAAATCAATCCCTTCTATCTGATTATACCCCTTAGCCACCAATCTTGCCTTATTCCTAACCACCACACCAGAATCATTCATCTTATTCTTAAAGACCCACTTGGTTCCCACAATACTTTGATCTCTAGGTCTTTCTACTAACTCCCAAACATCATTCCTTACAAACTGATTCAATTCTTTTTACATAGCTAAGATCCAAAACTCATCTAAAAGGGCTTGATTGATGTTGGTGGGTTCAGTCATTGAGATAAAGGCAGAATGGTTTACTTCCTTCCTAAGTCCATGCCTAGTCCTAATACCTTCAGAAGGGTCTCCTAAGATCAGTTCTTTAGGATGACTCGAAGAATATCTCCAATCTCTAGGCAGTGTGGCTTGAGGTTCTACCCTCTCCTCCAGATTTGCATTTCCAACCCCTTGGGTAATCTCCTCTATCTCTTCTTCTTCCCCAATTCTATTCACCTTAGGATGAGATTCATCAAACACCACATGAGTTGTCTCTTCCACCACCAAAGTCCTTTTATTGAACACCCTAAAGAATTTCCCCAAACTAGAATAGCCTAAGAACACTCCTTCATCAGATTTGGGGTCAAACTTTCCTAAGGATAATTTTCCATTGTTCAGAATGAAAACCTTACAGCCAAAGACATGGAGGTGGGACAGGTTTGGAGTTCTACCCTTAATGATCTCATAAGGTGTCTTATTCAGTTTTGATCTCACATTCACCCTATTTAGCACATAACAGGCAGTGTTCACCGCTTCAGCCTAGAAGTATTTTGGAAGTGAATACTCGGCAAGCATGGCTCTAGCGGCTTCCACTAAGGTCCTATTCTTCCTTTCAGCTACCACGTTCTGCTGAGGGGTCCTAGGAGCTGAAAAATTATGACTAATCCCTTGCTCCTCACATAAACTTCCAAACTTCATATTCTCAAACTCTCCACTATGATCACTATGAATAGTCAGGATCTCACAACCTAACTTCCTCTGAATCTAAGTAGAGAAGGACTTAAACTCATCAAATGCCTCAGATTTGTGGGACAAAAATTTAATCCAAGTGAACCTCGAGTAGTCATATACAATCACAAAACCATAGACTTTTCCCCCTAAGCTGGCAGTACTAATGGGTCCAAAGAGGTCCATATGAAGAACTTCTAAAGGTCTAGAGGTGCTAATGTCCTTAACAGAGTGAAAAGAGGACTGGACTTGCTTCCCCAACTGACAGGCATCACACATGTGATCCTTAGTGAACTTAAGCTTGGGCACACATCTAACTAAGTCCTTTTGGGTGACTCTCCTAAGGGTTTTCATACTGGCATGACACAATCTCCTATGCCACAACCAAGACTCATCAGCAGCAGTCTTTAAGCAAATTGAATTCTCAGATTTAATGCAACTTACATCCAGCTTGTAGACGTTATTGATCCTTTGCCCTGCAAAACAACTTTATCATTTAAGCTTAAAATGTAGCCAGTGGATAGGAATTTGATGCTGTATCCTTTGTCACAAAGTTGACTGATGCTCAGCAAGTTGTGTTTCATTCCATCTACAAGCAAAATATTATCAATCATAAAATTCTTTGAATCACCAATTATACCTGAGCCTACCACCTTCCTGGTGGTGTTATCTCCAAGTATAACCTTGCCTCCAGCTCTGGCCTTCAGTGAAATCAACTGATTTGCATCTCCAGTCATGTGTTTAGAACATCCACTGTCCAGGTACCACATGCTCTCACGAGGTCTTGTGTGAGAGCACACCTATAAAAATATTAAACGTCAGTCTTAGGAACCCAAACAGGTTTGGGTTCCTTCTTATGAAAAGAAGAATGCGATGCATGCGTGCTGTGTTGTGAAACAGGCAGTTTGGGCCTCCACACCCAATGTGTACTACGGTGAACAGTGCAGGTGTGGGAAATGTGTCCGAACATGCCACATGAATAACATCTAACACCAGGAAAAGGATTAACTAAACATCGTGAGTGATAGTGCCTCTTCCTAAATGTATATGAAACATGCTTTGATGAACTTGCAACAGATTTTTCAAAAGGTGGCGGTGCATAAAACTGTTCAAAAGTAGGTGGTTTTTTATTCTTTTCAAAAGCAGCAATTTTCACTTTCAAAAATTCATTCTTTTTATTTAAACTTGCAATTTCAAATTTTAAAGCACCGTTGCTACTTTCTACTTCACATGCCATAGTATCTAATTCTTTAAAAGCAACTTCTAATTCAACATGCAATATTTTTAATGCATCATGCTCAACAATTAAATCAGAATGCTTTCTATTCAGTTCATCAAACTCATCAAGTAAAGACATGAGATTGCTATCAATAGTGGAATGATCCTTAATCAACACATCATGCTCTTTTTGCAAAGTCAGATAATCCAGTTTCAAGTTAGCATGGGTTTTCTTAAGCTTCCTATACGATGCATGAATTTTTTCAGATACTTCAAATAATTGATCGTAAGTAAGCTCACATATCTCTTCCTGGTCTGACTGACCAGGGTGATCATTAGCCATCAGACACAAATTTGTTTCCTCCTCTTCAGCTTCAGTCTCAGAGGAGTCGGATGCAGAGTCTGCCCAGAACGCCTTTTGTATCCGCTTATTGTCCTTTCTGAACTTTGGTTTCTCCTCACCCTTCTCCTTGCTTGGGTGAGCCTTGAGTGTAGGATAATCCACCTTTATGTGTCCAGGCTTCCTGCATTCAAAATAAACAGATTCAGATGAACCTTTAAAGTTTCTACTGGTCTTACCTTTGTTCCACTTTTAAAAATTCTTATTCTTCTTCCTTAGAAAGTTCTTGAATTGTCTTGTGATTAAGGCAACATCATCGCTATCAGACCCGGAAGTGCTAGCATCTGAATCTTTGGCCTTTAGCGCCACTATCTTCTCCTTCTTTCGTTCACCTGTATCAAGCTGTCTTTGGTTCACCCCTTGCTCGCAAGCAATGAGTGATCCAAGTAAGCTGTCAATGGAGTAAGTATTTAAATCTTTAGATTTCGTGATTGCAGTAATCTTAACATCGTATGAAGAAGGCAAACATCTAAGAATTTTATTCACTCTTTCGTAATTTATTAATTCTCTTCCTAGAGCATGCAAAGAGGTAACGATTTGAGTGAACCTTGTGTACATTTCTGAAATCGTCTCACTAGGTTTCATGCAAAAAAAGTTTATAATCATGTAACAAGATGTTTAACCTAGACTGTTTGACTTCAGTTGTACCTTCATATGTTATACACAATCTATCCCAGATTTCTTTACCCGTTGTACAAGTAGAAACACGCATATAGTCTTCAGATTTTAAAGCACAAAAGAAATAGTTCAAATATTTTACATTTAACTGTGCTAAATCACGATCATCAAAAGTCCAATCTATAAACGGGAGTTCAATTTTAATACCATTAACAAGTCTATGTGGTGCTTCATAACCATCTTTAACTAACATCCACAAACGATAATCGATTGACTGAAGAAAAGTAGACATGTGTGTTTTCCAAAAATTAAAAGGAATGTTATCAAATAATAGTGGTCCTGTAATAGAATAACCTTCAGCAGTATTACGATTGTTATAGTTAGCCATGGATCAAATTCAAAAAGTTTTTAAACTTAAATTTTGAATCCCGCTCTGATACCACTTGAAAGTTCGATAGGGATGTTAAGCCATAGTGAACTAGTCCCGAGGCTAACCAAGAGGGGGGGGTGAATAGGTTATTTAAAAATTTCATGAGGAACAAAAAAATCTTTTCGATACTTAGCAGCGGAAACAAGTAAACAAGAACGAAAAGATCAATCACAGATATTCACCCAAGCAGTTAATATCGGAAAAGTAAAGTACAAAATAGAATCAAAAAAGCAAACCAGATTTTATAGTGGTTCGGTCAACTTGACCTACGTCCACTCCCCAGAGCCTCTCCTCCGGGTATTGCACTAAACAAAAAAGTGACTCTCCTTTTGCTCCCACAATAAGGCGGAGAAGCCTGTACAAAAACCTCATTTCCACCACCAGGTGAGGCAGAGAACCTAACCTCCTTTTGCTTCCTCCTGAAGCAGGCAGAGAACCTTCGGACTCCTTTTGCTTCCACCTGAAGCGGGCAGAGAACCCAACATCCTTTTGCTTCCTCCTCAAGTAGGTAGAGAACCTTGGATCTTCTTGCCGACGATCCTCTCCCAAAGAAAACCGACACGACGAAAGACGACGAGCGGAGAAGACGACTTTGATTCGTGCTTTGAGCAACCTTAGTGAATCCCTCACTAACTCCCCCTCACAAGATCCTCTCTCTCTCTCCCAAACTCTCTCTCTCTCTCTCTAGGGTTTCTCTAGAAAGAAAAGTGGCAAAAGATTTTTCTTGTTTCAAGAAAAAGTTCTTTTATAGGAGGGCTTAAAATTTGCCCTAAATCTCAACTGGTCGGCAAAGATCATCCAGGATGATCGGTAGATCGTCCTGTATGATCAGTTCAAATTCAGCTGTTTCAGCCTTGACGAACTAGCTCTTCTGGACGATCAGTTCAAAAAATTGTTCATATCGTCCCGTACGATTTTGCGATCGTCCGGGACGATTAGTGTAAATCGAGGAATATCGTCCAGAAGGCAGTTCGGGTCGTCCAGAGCAAACTGTGCTGGACGACCAAAAAATAACTTGATCGTTCAGGACGATACGGGTATCGTCCTGTACGATTAGTTCAAAAAGTGCCAAAATCATCCTGAGCACAGTTTGGGTCGTACAGCTGAAATGCACTAATCGATTATGATTGTCCGGGACGATCCTGCGATCGTCCAGGACGATATGATTGTATCAATGAAATATAAATTGCTTTTCTTAATTATCAGATTAATTTAGGCATGATTGTACTGAATCGTCCAGGATGATACACGTATCGTCCGGGACGATCAGACCAAATAACTTAAAATAAAAACTTGCATAACTTGATCTGGCAGCTGAGAATTTTTGATTTGAGCATATCATCCCGTACGATCCAAAGATCGTCTAGGATGATCTGCTTAATAAGGCCCTCTTAACTTGGTCGCCCTAATTAGGGTTTCTATTTTTACTTGATCATCCAGGACGATGTGACTATCGTCCAGGACGATTTGAATAAAAATTTGAATAGAAACTCTAATTCACTCAAGCTCTAACCCTGAGTGTGTGTGTGCAAGGTTACTTAGCTAGGGGATCAGTTACATTACAATTGACTCAAGAAAAAGAAAAATAGTACATTGGACACACTTGGACCCAATCTTGAGTTGGCTTGAGTTGCTTGTGATCTTTTGTGCCTAAAATGGGTTAGCCAAGCAAAACATAATAGAGATATGTCTGTCATCATCAAAACCAGATTTGCAATAAGTAGCTTCTCATATACTTGCATAATCTCTTATTTCTGCTGATATTTCTGTTGCTTTATGCAGGTTCCAGAAGTGGAGAGTACATGGTCTTTGGAGGGAGCAGAGTAGAGCTATTAACTTCCTCTTCAGGCATAGTTTAGGAGACAAATTTGTAGTCCTCTGCGAAGGACATTATACTTTTCTCTCCATTTTTTTGTTGATGTAGAATTATAAAAGAGATGTGAACTGAAAACTTGTACATGAATTCTGAATTAATAAAATGAAGCATTTTTATGAATTCTACTGTTGACGAGCTCACTTTCTACTGTTCTTGTGATTTCTGTGATTGTACTCCGAGTTGTGTTGATAGTATTGTAGATAATTTTAAATATTTATTTGGGGATCTCAGCACGCAGCGTGATGTCGACCCAAATAAATATTTAAAATGCCTCGAGTCCTTAAGGACACTTCTAGCCGTCATTCGGGGTACTAATTTTTATAGCTTTAGCTTGAGTCTTAAGATTTTGATTTCTCCTGCCTTGTGCTTTGTGCTACGGACATTGACGGAGAATTACCTAATTTATCTTTATTGACTTGTTAGGTGGTTTGTGTACCTTCTGTCCTATGCTTCTTGCTTTGACGGGCTTGATGAAAGAGTTGATGCCGGTGACATAAACCCTTAAGGTTTATACAAAGTCGGTGGCAAGAAATCATCGGTCCAGAGCTTTGTGCGTAACATACTTATTGATGACAAAATCCTCTTAGTTCAACCTTAAGCTCTATGTGAACTTTGGGATAATTTCTTCGGTCCTTTGCTTTGTGCTTTGATGGACTTATTGAAGAAAAATTTCTTCGATCCTCGCTTTGTGCTTCACGGATTTATTGAAGGATTTACAGGTTTCAGATTCAGTTGATAGTACCAAACATGAGTAGTATCTTGATCCTTAACTACTTGAAGAGACTTTAATCTGAGTCACTTAAGTTCGTCAGATCGGGTGAGCTGGGATTTGACAGCTCTTCGTCCTCTGGTTGCTGAGATGGGGGTTCTTCTACTACGACCTTTCTTATGGCGTGTTGAGTAGATGGAGCTGCCAGTAATCCAGCCATATTTGGGCTTGTTGGATCCGACCTCTTACACCCATTCAGGCTTCAGACTTGAGCTATGGGAAATGTGCTCCCTGATGCTGATTTTGCTGAAGTTGTTAGATTTGGAGTCATCCTTTGCGGTTGAAGATTTAGAGCCTACGGATATCTGGTAGTTGCTCAAGATTTCCTCTTCCCACTGAAACTTTGATTCTCCAATCAATTAGGAGAATTTGGTAGACTACGATCACTTGAACTTGTCGAGTCGAACTAGCCTTCATACTTCCTATAGTCCCTACTAACAGGTTGACGAAGTGGGGGTTCCACTACTACGACCTTTCTTATGGCGTGTTGAGTAGACGGAGCTGCCAGCGATCCGGCCATATTTAGTCTTGTTGGATCCGACCTCTTACACCCACTCGAACCTTAAGCTTCAGGTTGTCGGAAAACTTCAAGCTATTTCGGCTCAATTTGTTGTGCAGTCACAAAAGTCTCTTTCTGACTTTTGAAATTTTGGTTCGTTGGAGAAAGTAGTGTCCCGAACTTTTGGAAGATCACCTGCATTTACTTTGAAAAGAATTTATTGTATTCTTCATCATAAAAGAATATTTGTATTGGTGATTTTAAATATTTATTTAGGGATCTCGGCATACTGAAAGTACGAGATGCGCCAAGAGGGGGGGGGGGGTGAATTGGTATTTTAAAAATTTAACTCTACACAAGAGTTCTAATTTTTTTTGTATTTTCAAAACATAATTTAACGACTAATGTGCGGAAGCAAATACAACGTTCATAACGATGAAATTGATAGTTCAATTTAGATTTTACACTATAATATTTAAATACTGATTTTTCACCAAGCAATTAAAACGCACAAATTTAAAGCATGAAAAGTAAAGTACGGTAAACAGGAAAAAACACACCAGAGATTTTTATAGTGGTTCGGTCACTTGACCTACATCCACTCCCCGGAGTCCTCTACTCTGGGATTTGCACTAGTAAAAGTTGACTCTCCTTTTGCCCCCACAATAAGGCGGAGAAGCCTTTACAATACTCACTTTCACCTCCCTTGGTGCGGCGGAATACCAAACGCTATGTCACCCTCCTGGTGACGGCATCAGACCTTCTCCTTTTTCTCCCTCCTGGAGATGGCAGAGTACCTTGGCGATGTTGATCTTGAAGTGACTCTTTCCTCGAGATCTTTCTTGAAGCTTCCAAAGCCACAAGAGGAGCAAAGCATGCAGCTAGCTTGGAGCCACCGTGTGATCCCCTCACATTACTTCTCCCTCACGCTCAAGCTCACCTTCACCTTCCTCTCTCAAGCTCTAGATCTCTCCAAAAACTTCTCTCTACCGAATCCCCTTCTTTTTCCTCCAAGCCTCTCACAGCAAAAGGATTGATCAACAACTCCCTAAAGAAAATTTTGAGTTGTTTTTATATCAGGCTTCAGAAAACCCTAAAAGTTTCAACTTTTGCATTTCTGTTCGTACAATATGATTTATAATCGTACAGTACGATCGGTTCAATTACAGCTCCGTCCAGTACGAGTACAGACAAACAGGTATCGAATTTTATTCATATCGTACGGTACGATATGTATATCGTACAGTATGATACTGTTGATTCGTACTGTTCGTACGGGACAAACTGTGGGACGAACCTCGGGATGAAAGAACTCGTCTCTGACAATCGTCCAGCACTCATTTAATCGTACAGTACGAATAGCGTTTTTCATGATATCGTCCTGTACGATAAGAATATCGTCCAGGATGAATAGTTCAAAAATTCTTGGGATCGTATGGTATGATCGCTGGGACGAAGGAAATCATCTCTGACAATCGTCCAGCACTCCACCAGTCGTACAGTACGATCAGTTCATTTCTTGATATCGTCCTGTACGATATGAATATCGTCCAGGACGAACAGAACAAAAAATCTTGGTTTCATCTGGTACGATCTCTGGGACGAATGAAATCGTCTCTGTAAGTCGTACAGTACGATATACGATCGTACAATACGATCGACATATAAAATAGAAACCAACGTTTATTTCCTGATTAGGGAGATAATTTTGGCAAGTTTTAATTAATCGTACAGTATGAACATTATCGTACAGTACGATCAGTTCAGAAAATTAAATTCAAAAACCTACCAAACTTATTCCGGCGGCTAGGGTTGCACAATTACATATTATCGTACAGTACGATATGGATCGTACAGCACGATAAGTTTGTAAACTTAATCATTCTGAAATTAGCCGTTAGCCTGAGTATTTTTAATTAATCGTACAGTACGATCCAAGGTCGTACAGTACGATGTGCTTAAAAAAATTGAATCATTTTAAAAGAAAATTCTCCCCCTGTGTGTGTGCATGGTTGCTCCTTATACATGCATGCTTCTGTGGCAGACTCAAAAAGAAAAAATAAAGAAATAAAAATTACAGACTCTTCAACATCCTATTCTACCCGATTTGAGTCTCCAGCAATCTTTAGCAGTGTGCATCTGACCTGAAATGTTAGTGCTCATATACAAAGATTAAACATTTGTAATCTAACGGAAGTCTATATGTACTCAGTAAGTATTAGTTATCACCATCAAAATTAAGTGCTCGGGATCCTGGATTTCAACAATCTCCCCCTTTTTGATGGTGTCAAATAATATTTTCTGATGGACAGATGTTCTGACTTCTTTAGCTCCCCCTCAGAAGAGTAGCTTATTAATTTTTAAATAGAAGGAGAAGAAATAATTTTTTTTATTATAACATAAATAAAATAACAAGATAAAAAAAAACAAATGTAGTGAGAACATGAACCACAAATAGCATTTAATAGTAAGCAAAAATATAATACAGAACACACAGAAAAGTCTCCCCCTTTTGACAGCACCAAAAAGGGAAGAAAAAGAAAAAACAAGTACACTGATAACAAACAGAAAACAGAAACATCTACAACAACCTAAAAATCTGGATCCTGATCCGGAGGTTGTGGTGGAGGGTCGGGAAACAGCTGGTGGTATTGATGAAGGGAGGCGAACTGGTGATCGATCGATGTGAAGTGCTCCCTAAACTATTTCATATCCGTGTCATGCTCCTGATGTTACTGAGTAATATGGGCATCCAACCGAGTCTCCAGATGATCAAGTCGTCGAATAATGTCATCGTGAGGGTAGTCGGGAGGAGCAAGGCCAGGTGGTTGGATTGGTGGTGGCGAAGGTGCGTCAGCAGGAGCAGCAGCCTCCTCGTCATCAAACTCGGGATCGGCGGGAGCGGCCCCCCGATGGAATAAGATACGAAAGGAGGCATCCGAGTAGAAGATAGGAAGGTGATCAGGAGGGAGCGGATAATGAAGCTTGTATTTTGCATCTAGAATGTAGCCTATGACATGCCCTAAAGCAAGGTTCAGTTTACGACGGGCACCGGGATATCGGAAGGCAGACAAGGTATGAATGTAGTCAAACACCATTTGGGCTTCATTGAATCTTGTGCCAGACATAATGAGATAGGTGACGATAGAAAGTAGGGGAGTAATATGGATACGATCTCCAGCCTTAGGTATAATAGATGTGCGTAGGACATGCTGGATAACGCGGGCATTTTGATTTAAGGTTTGGACCAGGGGTAGGTGTTGATTGGAGGGGACACCTCTAAGGGTCATATTTACGGACATCCAATCATAGTCGTGGGAGATCATGGATTGGGGACGAGGGCCGTCAGTGGACAGCCCGATGTGCTCAGCAATGTCGTTGACGGTGATAATGACATTCTGTTTACAGACATAAGATGTGAAGGTAGTGTTTTCAAGGTCGACTCGGATATTTGCAAAAAACTCAAACAAGAGTTCGGAGTGAAATGGAAAAGCAAGAGTCAGAAGGAATTGAAGGCTAGTGGAGGCGAACAAATTCATCACCTCAAAATTTAGGGCGGCCTGATTGAGCATGCGGGATGGAGTGAACTTTGCCTCCTTGATTTTGATATACGCTTTCTCGTCCGCAGCGGAGAGAAAACGATCATCGAAGCGCCGAGAGGAGGAAGAGCTCCCGACAATCATACGACCGCGCTTACTGGACCCAGACATTTTGGAAGAAAGGATTGGATGAATGAGGAGATTCAGAGGGATTGAAGGTGAGGAGAAATGGCAAAGAATCCCTCCCATTTTATAGAATTTGGGGGATATCGTACAGTACGATTGAGCAGCGTACAGTACGATATGCGCAATAATGTCGTCTGGATGACTTTTCAGAAAAGTGAGTCAAATCGTACAGTACGATCAGTATCATACTGTACGAACGTGAGTGTAAGGCGTTCGTCCCAACGAGTCGTCTGAACGACTTTTGACCAAAAGTGTTCGTACAGTACGAAAGGCAATAATGTTCGTACCGGCCGATTTAAATTTGTCCTAATCCGTTTGACACGTGGATCGTACAGTACGATTGGTATGTCGTACAGTACGATGACCAATAATTAGTATCGTACGGTACGAGTGGTGAATCGTACAGTACGATAGGTATAAGACACGAAAGATCTGGACCGTGAATGGGAATGGACGGCTGAGATTGGAGTGATTTGAACCTTATCGTACAGTACGATAGTGTATCGTACAGTACGATTGTCAGAGAAGATCAAGGTTTGTGAGCAACATGGGAAGAGGATCAGGAATCCAATTTTTTTGTTTTTTTTTAATTTTTAACAAAAATAAAACAACCACAAACCAATTTTTTTTTTGTTTTTTTTGTTTTTTTTGTTACATTAGGCGTGAATGTCTATGACACCTAATTTGGTTCGTAAAGTGCTAAATGTGTCATAACCTAATAGTTTTGTGAAAATGTCTGCCAATTGATCTTCAGTAGCAACGTGGTGTAGTTTAATATCTCCTTTGGCTACATGATCTCTAATGAAATGATGTCTAATGTCTATATGTTTGGTTCGTGAGTGTTGAATTGGATTTTTGGATATGCAAATTGCACTAGTGTTGTCACACATGATCGGAATGGTTCCTACAGGTAGTCCTAGATCTACAAGCTGTTGTTTTAACCACAACACTTGTGCAACACAGCTACCTACCGTTATATATTCCGCTTCGGTTGTGGATAGGGCTACTGAATTTTGTTTCCTACTGGACCATGAAACTAATGATTGTCCAATGAATTGACAAGTGCCAGAAGTGCTTTTTCTATCTACCTTACATCCTGCAAAGTCTGAATCTGAGTATCCTAAGATTTCAAAAGAAGTGCTGTGTCTAGGATACCAAATTCCTAAGTTCGGGGTGCCTAGAAGATATCTAAGAATTCTTTTGACAGCAGTCATGTGAGATTCTTTCGGGTCAGCTTGAAA
This sequence comes from Dendrobium chrysotoxum, assembly GCA_019925795.1. Lineage (NCBI taxonomy): Eukaryota > Viridiplantae > Streptophyta > Magnoliopsida > Asparagales > Orchidaceae > Dendrobium > Dendrobium chrysotoxum. The sequence continues at coordinate 17,915,415 of CM034309.1, forward strand.
ACGGGCACAAAGACACACACTAAACATTATGTCTGGTCTACTGGCAGTCAGATAGAGAAGCGATCCAATTATTCCCCTATACCTCTTTTGATCTACAGACTTCCCACTGGGATCTTTATCCAATTGAATATTAGAGCTCATGGGTGTATTCATAGCCTTAGCATTATCCATTTCATATTTTTTCAAAATATCATCGACGTACTTAGACTGGCTAAGAAACGTTCCACCTTCCGTTTGTTTTACACTAAATCCAAGGAAGTAACTAAGTTCGCCCATCATGCTCATTTCAAACTCGTCGCTCATTATTTTTGAAAATTCATTACATAGGTTTTTCTCCGTCGATCCGAATAATATGTCATCTACATAAATCTGAACAATGAGTACTTCAACTCCTACCTTCTTCAAAAATAAGGTGGTGTCCACACTACCCTTTACAAAGCCTCTATCTAGTAGGAACATACTAAGTCTTTCATACCAGGCTCTAGGTGCTTGTTTTAACCCGTACAGTGCCTTTTTCAGTTTGAACACGTGGTTTGGAAATTGTGAGTTTTCAAACCCCGGAGGTTGCTCCACATACACATCTTCCTTGATTACTCCATTCAGGAAGGCACTCTTTACATCCATTTGATACAGCTTAAAATCCCTAAAACAACCAAAAGCTAACAGTACCCTGATGGCCTCTAGTCTAGCTACCGGAGAAAAGGTTTCTTCAAAATCTATTCCTTCAATTTGGTTATACCCCTTCGCTACTAACCTAGCCTTGTTTCTTACTACTATTCCTGAGTCATTCATCTTATTTTTAAAGACCCACTTAGTTCCAACCACACTTTGCTCTTTAGGCCTTTTGACTAACTCCCATACATCATTCCTAACGAATTGGTTCAACTCTTCTTGCATTGCTAGGATCCAAAATTCATCTCCTAAGACTTGATCTATACTCGTGGGTTCAATCATAGATATGAATGCAGAATGGCTAACCTCTTTCCTAAGTCCATGCCTAGTTTTTACCCCTTCTGATGGGTCTCCTAAGATCAGCTCTCTAGGATGACTAGAAGAAAATTTTCAATCTTTAGGCAGATGTTCTTGAGGTTCCGCTCTAGTCTCTATGGTAATGGTTTCTACTCCCCGTATAACCTCAACTTCTTCTTCTTCATGATTAGGTTCAGATGTCTTATTGGATTCATCAAATACCACATGAGTGGACTCTTCTACTACTAGGGTTCTCTTATTGAATATTCTATAGGCTTTACCTACAGATGAGTAGCCTAGGAAAACCCCTTCATCAGATTTAGGATCGAACTTTCCTAAGGGTGACTTGCCATTGATTAGGATGAAGCATTTGCACCCGAAAACGTGTAAGTGGGAAAGATTGGGTGTCCTACCCTTAAGCAACTCATAGGGTGTCTTATTAAGTTTGAATCTAACATTTACCCTATTTAATACATAGCATGCGGTATTTACTGCTTCTGCCCAAAAGTATCTAGGGAGAGTGTATTCAGCTAACATAGCCCTAGCAGCTTCAACTAAAGTTCTATTCTTTCTTTCTGCTATTCCATTTTGCTGAGGAGTTCTAGGGGCAGAGAAATTATGTTCTATTCCAACCTCTTTACAAAAAGATTCAAACTTATCATTCTCAAATTCCCCACCGTGATCACTATGAATTGTTGAAATTACACATCCTAATTTCCTTTGAATCCAAGTGGAGAAAACTCTAAATTCTTCAAATGACTCACTCTTATGAGCTAGGAATTTCACCCAAGTAAACCTAGAGTAGTCATCTACTATTACAAACCCATACAACTTCCCTCCTAGGCTGGCTGTACTAACAGGTCCGAACAGGTCCATGTGGAGAGTTTCTAGTGGCCTAGTGGTGCTGATATCCTTGATTGCATGAAATGAAGATTTAACTTATTTTCCTAATTGGTAAGCATCACAAAGATGGTCCTTAGTAAAGTCTAACTTTGGTATGCCTCTAACTAAGTCTTTCTGAGTGATGTTCCTAAGTGTTTTCATACTAGTATGGCATAGTCTCCTATGCCATAGCCAAGAGTCATCTGCTATTGTTTTCAGACACAAGGAATTTGAGGTTTCAATGCAGTTCAAGTCTATCATGTAAATATTGTTTATACGTTTTCCTTCTAACACAAGTGAATCATTTAAACTAATCATGCATTTGTTAGACAGAAATTTTATATCAAAGCCCTTGTCACATAGTTGACTTATACTTAAAAGATTGTGCTTTAAACCATCCACTAAAAGTACATTCTCAATAATTAAATTTTTAGTATTTCCAATGATACCTGAGCCCACCACTTTTCTGGTGGTGTTGTCTCCCAAAGTTACCTTGCCTCCTGACCTGGCCTCCAGTGTCACGAACTGCTTCATGTCTCCAATCATGTGTCTCGAGCAGCTACTGTCCAGGTACCACATGCTCTCACTAGTTCTTTTGTGAGAGCATCCCTACAATGTCAATCATGGATTTGCTTTGGGAACCCAAGTGAGTTTGGGTTCCACATCATGCTTATATGAATGAAATATATGCATGCTATGCTGTGATGATTGCGATTTTGGTCTCCACACTAGATGTGTCCTATAGTGAATTGAGCACGTGTGAGCTATGTGACCTAGCATGCCACAAGAATAACATCTAACACCTGGAAATGGGTTCACTAATCTACGAGGGTGGTAGTACCTATTTCTGGGTTTGGATGATGCATGCCGTGCTGGTTTTGAATGAGATGATTCACATGGTGGAGGCTGAAAGAATTTAGCAAACGTGGGAGGTTTTTTGTTATTCTCGTATGCATGAAGTTTTTCATTTAAAAATTTGTTCTCTTGGTTAAGACTAGCATATTTGAATCTCAATGCATGCTCACTACTACTAAGTTCCCCTGATAGTTCTTCTAGTTCCTTAAATGCATTATCTAATTCAACATGTGATGATTTCAAGGTATCGTGTGCAGTGGTTAACTCAATATGCTTCTTGTTTAATGCATCGTATTCATCAAGTAAAGACATATGATCTTTATCTAAGTCAGAAAAATTCTTTACTACACTAGCATGCTCCTTTTGTAAAGTACTAAACTCAGTATTAAGACTAACATGCTTTTTCTTCAATTTTCTATACGAGTCATGGATTTTTTCAGAAATAACAAGCAGTTCATCATAAGACAGTTGACATACCTCATCTTGATCTGATTGATCAAGATTATCATTAGACATAAGACACAGATTCGTTACCTCCTCCTCTGCTTCTTCTTCCGATGATTCTGAGGCAGAGTCGGCCCAAAATGCTTTCTGAGTCTTAAACTTGCCCTTCTTGAACTTTGATCTTTCCTCACCCTTCTCCTTGGTTTGATGAGTTTTGATGTTGGGGCAATCAGCTCGGAGATGACCGGGTTTCCTGCACTCAAAGCAAATTGTTTCAGATGCAACCTTAGTATACTTTGAGTTCTTACCTTTGTTCCAATTGCTTTGATGATGGCGCTGCTTTCTTTTCAAAAAATTTTTGAACTGACGAGTCATCAAAGCTATGTCATCATCTTCCTCCGCTGCTGAGCTGTCACTTTCAGAATTGTTTGCTTTTAAAGCCACTGCTCGCTCCTTTTTCTTTTCACCTGCATCACTTTGTCGTTGACTCACTCCTTGCTCGTAGGCAATGAGTGACCCAAGCAGATTATCAATAGAATAAACATTCAGGTCTTTTGACTCAGTTATTGCAGTGATTTTAGCATCGTATGAGCTAGGCAAACATCACAGTATTTTGTTTACTTTTTCCGAGTTAGACAACTCTCTTCCTAAAGCATGCAGTGATGTTACAATCTGGGTGAATCGAGTGTACATGTCAGATATAGTTTCACTAGGTTTCATGCGGAATAGTTCATAATCATGTAACAGTATGTTCAACCTAGATTGTTTGACCTCACTAGTTCCTTCGTACGTGATACACAGTTTGTCCCAAATTTGTTTACCAGTAGTACAAGTTGATACTCGCATATAATCTTCTGATTTTAATGCGCAAAAGAAACAGTTTAGATATTTAGCATTTAGTTGTGCAAATTCTCTATCCTCAATGCTCCATTCATTAAATGACAGTTCAGTTTTAACTCCATTCAACATACGAAATGGTGCAGAATAACCTTCTTGGACTAACATGCACATGCGATAGTCTAAAGACTGTAAAAATGTAGACATGCGTATTTTCCAAAAATCAAACGGTATGTTGTCAAATAAAGGTGGACGAGTTATGGAATAACCCTCCGTAGTGTTACGGTTACCAAATTGAGCCATGGATCTTACGTTTCTAGGTTTTCTAAAACACTATTTTGAAACCCCGCTCTGATACCACTTGAAAGTACGAGATGCACCAAGAGGGGGGGGGGGGGGGTGAATTGGTATTTTAAAAATTTAACCCTACACAAGAGTTCTAATTTTTTTTATATTTTCAAAACATAATTTAACGACTAATGTGCGGAAGCAAATACAACGTTCACAACGATGAAATTGATAGTTCAATTTAGATTTTACACTACAATATTTAAATACTGATTTTTCACCAAGCAATTAAAACGCACAAATTTAAAGCATGAAAAGTAAAGTACGGTAAATAGGAAAAAACACACCAGAGATTTTTATAGTGGTTCGGTCACTTGACCTACGTCCACTCCCCGGAGTCCTCTACTCCGGGATTTGCACTAGTAAAAGTTGACTCTCCTTTTGCCCCCACAGCAAGGCGGAGAAGCCTTTACAATACTCACTTTCACCTCCCTCGGTGCGGCGGAATACCAAACGCTATGTCACCCTCCTGGTGACGGCAGCGGACCTTCTCCTTTTTCTCCCTCCTGGAGATGGCAGAGTACCTTGGCGATGTTGATCTTGAAGTGACTCTTCCCTCGAGATCTTTCTTGAAGCTTCCAAAGCCACAAGAGGAGCAAAGCATGCAGCTAGCTTGGAGCCACCGTGTGATCCCCTCACACTACTTCTCCCTCACGCTCAAGCTCACCTTCACCTTCCTCTCTCAAGCTCTAGATCTCTCCAAAAACTTCTCTCTACCGAATCCCCTTCTTTTTCCTCCAAGCCTCTCACAGCAAAAGGATTGATCAACAACTCCCTAAAGAAAATTTTGAGTTGTTTTTATATCAGGCTTTAGAAAACCCTAAAAGTTTCAACTTTTGCATTTCTGTTCGTACAGTACGATTTATAATTGTACAGTACGATCGGTTCAATTACAGCTCCGTCCAGTACGAGTACAGACGAACAGGTATCAAATTTTATTCATATCGTACGATATGATATGTATATCGTACAGTACGATACTGTTGATTCGTACTGTTCGTACGGGACGAACTATGGGACGAACCTCGGGACGAAAGAACTCGTCTCTGACAATCGTCCAGCACTCATTTAATCGTATAGTACGAATAACATTTTTCATGATATCGTCCTGTACGATAAGAATATCGTCCAGGACGAATAGTTCAAAAATTCTTGGGATCGTCTGGTACGATCGCTGGGACGAAGGAAATCATCTCTGACAATCGTCCAGCACTCCACCAGTCGTACAGTATGATCAGTTCATTTCTTGATATCGTCCTGTACGATATGAATATCATCCAGGACGAACAGAACAAAAAACCTTGGTTTCGTCTGGTACGATCTCTGGGACGAATGAAATCGTCTCTGTAAGTCGTACAGTACGATATACGATCGTACAGTATGATCGACATATAAAATAGAAACCAACGTTTATTTCCTGATTAGGGAGATAATTTTGGCAAGTTTTAATTAATCGTACAATACGAACATTATCGTACAGTACGATCAGTTCAAAAAATCAAATTCAAAAACTTACCAAACTTATTCCGGCGGCTAGGGTTTCACAATTACATATTATCGTATAGTACGACATGGATCGTACAGTACGATAAGTTTGTAAACTTAATCATTCTGAAATTAGCCGTTAGCCTGAGTATTTTTAATTAATCGTACAGTACGATCCAAGGTCGTACAGTACGATGTGCTTAAAAAAAATTTAATCATTTTAAAAGAAAATTCTCCCCCTGTGTGTGTGCATGGTTGCTCCTTTTACATGCATGCTTCTGTGGCAGACTCAAAAAGAAAAAAATAAAGAAATAAAAATTACAGACTCTTCAACATCCTATTCTACCCGATTTGAGTCTCCAGCAATCTTTAGCAGTGTGCATCTGACCTGAAATGTTAGTGCTCATATACAAAGATTAAACATTTGTAATCTAACGGAAGTCTATATGTACTCAGTAAGTATTAGTTGTCACCATCAAAATTAAGTGCTCAGGATCCTGGATTTCAACACATACAGCACGATGTCGACCTGAATAAATTATTAAAATGCCCCTATCTTGCAGGGACATTTCATAATGGAGTAAATTTGAAATTCTATGATTTTAAATATTTATTTAGGAATTTCAGCGTGTAGCACGATGTCAACTCAAATAAATATTTAAAATGCCCCTATCCTGAAGGGAGATTTTGAAATGCATTCTTGCAACACAAGAGAATTTTAAAAATGTAAAATATAAAGCGTATATAAATATGCAGGAAATATACAGTACATTAAACATAACATTTTTTTGAGCAATTTTATGCATGGTACTTCTTCAGATGTCAACCGTTGATCGGGGGCATAGGCCTTTGACCGTGCAAATCGATAAGCTGGTAGGCTCCTCCTTGGTATACCTTCTCGATAACAAAGGGGCCATCCCAATTGGATATGAATTTGCCACCAATTTTTCAGTGAGGGATGATTGGCCTTCTCAGCACCAGGACCAATTCCCCCTCTTGAAATGCTCGAGGACGTACCATTCGGTCAAAGGATTTTGTCATCCTTGCTCTGTAGATCTCTAGGTTCTGTTGAGCTTGCAACCTGACCTCATCGAGTGCATCGAGCTCCTCCATTCTTAGGTGAGCATTCTGCTCTTGAGTAAGCTCATTCTGGAGAGCGACCTGAAGAGATGGTAGTTCAACTTCTAGTGGCAAGACGGCTTCAGCCCCGAACACCAATGAGTAAGGAGTGGCTTTAGTTGGTGTTTTGTAGGTTGTACGATACGCCCATAACGCTTCTGCCATTTTCATATGCCACTCTCTTTTATTCTTAGTGAGGATCTTTTTCAATAATTTCACCAGTGTCTTATTGAAGGTCTCTGCTAGGCCATTTGCCCTTGGATTGTATATTGATGAATACTGCCAGTCGATCTTGTGTCGATCAACAAACTTGTAGATTTTAGTGCTCTTGAATACTGTGCCATTATCCGAGATCACGCGGCGCGATACACCAAATCTATAGACAACGTTGTGGGTAAAGAAATTGATCATGTGCTCAGACGTAACTTCCCTAAATAGAGCCGCTTCTGCCCACTTAGAAAAGTAATATATTGCTGCCAGAATGAAGCGATGTTCGGCTGATGACGACGGATCTATCGGCCCAATTATGTCTGTGCCCCAACATTCAAATGGCTAGGATGCTATCGTTGGGTGTAGTGGATTTGGCGGTTGATGAATAACATCACCATGAATCTGACACTCGTGACACCTTTTAGCGTGGTCAATGCAATCTCTCACCATTGTAGGCTAGTAATAACCAATTCTTTCGATTTTAACAGCCATTTTAGGACCTGATTGATGTGCTCCACAGAGCCCTTCATGAACTTCTGTCATCACTTTATCAGCTTCCTTGGTCCCTAGACATCATAGTCACATTTGATCAAAAGCACATCGATATAACGTATTGTTGACAAGCGCATATCGTAACACTCTTTTTCTGATTTGTGTAGCCAGAGATTTATCTATCGGGAGTTTGTTTTCTTTGAAGTAGTCGACGAATGATTGCCTGCAATCGTCTTCGACTTCAACATCTAAGTAATATAACCATGACTTTAAGAATCTGCTAGTTCTTCATTTCTTGACTATATGGCATTCTCCTGGTTGATTTTTAGTGACGATCTATTGGGGAGGTTGAGGGTCAACCGGGGTTGTATCCTGCTGGCTTGAATCCAGTAATCCCTCTACCTGCGGGAATTATAAGATTGCTGGCTCCAAGACCTGGCGATTGTCAATCGCAATAAATATAGGTGGCTTCTTATCTTCACTTACAAGCTCCTTGGCCAGTTTAGCTAGACAATCTACTTTTGCATTCTGTCCTCGAGGAACTTGAGTTATCCTGACATTCGGTATTTATTTTAGAAGCTCAAGAACTCGTCGGTGGTAGTGGGCAAATTCAAGTTTATAAATCTTGTAAATGCCCAGCACTTGATTTATCATAAGTTGAGAATCACCAAAAATTTCGAAATCTGTGATTTGGACACCAATTACAATCTCCAGTCCTGCTATTAGAGCTTCGTATTCGGCTTCGTTATTGGTTTGAGGTTCATTTAAATTGAACTAGAATCTTATTATACCTCCCTCGGGTTCTATGAAGATAAGATCGATGCCAGTTTGGGCCTTTATAAGATTTGGAGGTCTGGGAGGCTTGATAGACGATGCCCTATCAAAGTACATCTCCCAAAATGGTAGCTTTTCTTCTTCATCAACCTGCATGATTTGTTCATCGGGCAAATCATCATTGAGCGGAGAGTCAGCTGGGATTGGATGTGCGGCGAGAAAATCTACCAAAGCTTTTCCCTTTACCACTTTCTGTGGCATATACATAATTTCAAATTGTAGTAATATTACTACCCACCTTGCTAAACGACCTGTCAATGCTGGTCTTATCATCAAGAACTTCAGCGGATCGATCTTTGATATCAAGGTGATCTTGTGGGAGAGCTTATAGTGACAGAGTTTCTAGACTGCAAAGATCAACGCCAGACAATATTTCTAGATGGGAGAATAACGTATCTCTGCTCTGATCAGCCTCCGACTGATATAGTAAAGTGCATTCTCTTTGCCTTCATCATTGTGCTGGGCCAGTAATGCTCTGAGAGACTCTTCTAGTGCTGACGCATATAGTATAAGAGGCTTCCCCGGAATTAGCGCTGTGAGAATGGGCGGATTTAACCAATATCTCTTGATGCTATTAAATGCTTCTTGACATTCTTCATCCCAGTTTTGAAAATGGCTGGCACCTACCCGACAGATTCGATATGAATCGCCGAATGAAAGCCATTTGCCCTTACAAGGAGCGGAGTTGACGGAGGCTTCTTGGCGGTGGTATCACTGTGATCGCCTTGATTTTATTGAGGTCAATTTCAATACCTCGGTGACGAACAACATACCCAAGAAATTTGCCTGAGGAGACCCTAAAAGTACATTTGAGAGAATTCATCTTCAGGTCGAACTTTCTAATTCTTTCAAATACAATCCTCAGGTCATTTAAGTGATCTTTTCAGTCCATGCTCTTGACGACAAGGTCATCTATATAGCACTCGACCTTCTGATGTATTAATTCATTAAAAATATAGGTCATTGCCCACTGGTAAGTGGCACCAGTATTCTTCAGGCCAAAGGGTATGACCGTATAGCAGAAAATGCCGATGGGCATTCTGAATGATGTGTGCTTTTCATCCTCAGGCGCCAACTTAATATGATTATATCCTGACGATCCATCCATAAATGAGAACATGTCATAGTTTGATGTGTTGTCCACCAGGAGTTCGGATACGGGGAGCGGGAAATCATCTTTTGGACACGCCTTGTTGATGTCTCAAAAGTCGATACAGATGCATATCTAACCATTCTTCTTCTTCACAGGGGCGATATTGGCGATCCAATCAGCATATTTCTCTTCACATATGAAGCTCGCTTCTATGAATTTCTTCATTTCTGTAATAACATGTTCTTCAATCTCCAATCTCATTCTCCTTGGAGCTTGTTTGACAGGTGCTGTATCTGATTTGATGGCCAATCTGTGAACTGCTACATCAGGAGATAAGCCAGGCATTTCGGCATATGTCTAGGCAAAGCAATCCCTAAACTCACAGAGAAGTTCTTTAATCTCTTCCACTTGGTCTTCTGGTAAAAGGGAGCTAATGAAAGTTGGGCGAGGATCCTCCTTAGTTCCCAAGTTAACTTCTTTTAGCTCATCCATAATAGCTGCCTGTCCACCATCTTCAAGTTCTTCTGGTACAGGCTTGGACTCTACAGATTGATCATCGTAATCATTAGCTTCATAGACTTCTTCATCAGAACTGTCGTTGGATTCAACTTTCCTGCAAGTGATGGCTCGGCAAGTCTCCTTCCGGATGTATTTTCGCCTGATGAATCCAATACCTTTATATGCATTCATATCCTTCTGCCATATTGGACATGGATTCCTTCCATACCAGAGACTTAGGCACATACGAAGTTATCGTTTGAAGGTGGGAATATTGATCCGCTTTCATAACATTTTTTGAATACCTTTGGTATTAAACCTAGGTAGCCTCGTAGGTAGTAATTCTTCAGAATCGATGAGGATATGGCACCAGTCATGATTCAATTCTTCAAGCTTTCCTATGGAATAAAATATATTCCCTGACTCAATCCCCTTTCTAATCGAGGGCAGATAAAGGGTCGCAAGTTCTTCAACCTTATGCACATCTCATGGAATTATTTCTTTGAAATACTGTAGGGAAACACGAGAGACTACTAGCATGCTGTCTGAGATTGACATGCTATCTATTCTTCTAGAGAATACATCTTGCACCGTGTTCATATAGATAGAGTCATAGTCATAATCATCATTTGAATATTCGACCTCCCTACTCCATTTGTCCATTGAATGGCATATCCTCTAAGATTTTGTAGGGGTAACATCCTCTTCATCTGTGTTGCTCCCAAGGTGAGGTACGTGCTTCCTTCCTTTAGAAGTAGCATCTAATTTGGGAAGAGCCAGCAACGCCTTCTTTCTCCTCACTTGTTTCTTCTCGCCTTCTTATTTAGGTCGCTTTGCACTCTCTGGATTTGATGCTTGAGCCTTTAGAGAGCTTGACGGCCTCGATTTTTTTGGCATGAAATACTGCTCTTCATAGACTGTTACTTCATGGACTGCAAAGGGTTGGATGTCACCAGAGATCCTGAATTCCTCTCCATCCCTGAGATACTTCATGCACTGGTGTAATATTGATGGGACAATGCCATATTCATGCAGTCAGGGGCGACCTAGTAGCACCTTAAATGAAGTGTCGGCGTCAAATACATGGAACTTGACTTCTGTGTGAAATTCTCCAAATACAAGAGGGAGCATAAACGATCCAAGGGTTTTCTACCCTTTCTCGTTAAAACCATGCACCATGAGCTTATTTAGCCCGAGGTGCTCCATGTTGAGGCACAACGACCTTAGTGCTTTTAAGCTCATAAGGTTGATGGAGGACCCATGGTAGATCAGAATTTAACTGATTATCAAATCGTCACTCTCTGTAGTAACATACAGAGGTCGGTTGTGGTCTGCAGTCCCGAGCATCATGTCATCCTCGGTGAAAGTGATGAACGGTTCGTTACGATCTTGCAGGACCTCAGTTAGGTTACGTTCAGTGAAATACACCTCGTATCGTTCGGGGTCTTTGAGAGCCTGAATCAAAGTCTCCCGAAGGTCCTTAGACATCACAAGAGCGTCATATATACTGAGCTGGGCTGGGATCTTTCTAAGATGGGATAAGATATTATAATCTATTCCTTTGGTTGGAGTATCTTTCTTCTTGGGATCCTTAGGGATAATGTCTTCATTGACAACTATCTCCTTCCCTTTATCTTTATTAGAGATCTCCTTCTTTGATAGAGATGGAAATATCTTACCACTCCTTAACTACACCTAAGCGATCTCTTCTGGTTCAGACTCATTTAATGGAGTCTCTTCTTCAGAGTCAGCCATTATTGTATCCAGAGATTCATCCATTGACTCAGAATCACCTCCCAGATTTATATGTCCCATATGTGGCGCTATGTCAGGGTATGATTCATCTGTCTTTGGAAAATATAGATCCTCCTCTGAACTGTAGTCCATTGGTGACACCATCATACATGATTCAGAGGGTACTTCTTTTTCTTTTTTGATCAAATCTACTGGTGTTATCGAAATGACTCGACAAGTTTCTACGGGGAGTGGATCTTCATCAGCCTCTTTTGACTCATCAACTTTGAGCTCCACCATAAAATTAGCGAGCTTAATGGGGTATCTCGTAGTCTGATAGTATTCATCCAAACTATCTATAACCCTTTGGGTTGCTGTCTTTTTCTCCTTGGGCTTCTTCAATTTGATCTTTTTCTTGGAGGATTTCACCTTCCCGGGTTTTAAAGGACCAGCTTGGTTGGGAAATTATTTAGAAGTAGAAGCTCGCACCACGGGCAGAGCCTTGGGGTCTATCACCGGCTTAGTGGGAGATTTTCACTTTACACATGGAACTTCTTCAAGCTGTTTCAATATTTTCATAATTTTCTTAGAGACCATAGTCTCCCACTGTTCTTCTTGAATCGACTTCTTTCCTTTTCTCCTTCTTCAATCGGGGGTACGAAAGAAGTCGTAACTACTCGAGTTGATTCTTTTCTAGGATGAGTCAGCACATTATCAGACAATGTGAGCTCTCCTCTTCGATATTTTATTTCAAGCCAATCTTTGAAGATATAGCAATCTTCGATTGGATGACTCATTACTCAATGATATGGGTAGTAGTTTGGATCGCCATTATGTTTCGACTCCTTGGGCCTCTTGCACTCAGACAGTTCTAAGCCCACCTTCAACGCCTGTCGAAATAACTTTGTGATACTTTCCCTCTTAAATGAACATTCTTTGTTCATTTTATCTTTGAGGGAGGGGAACGTTCGATCGCTAGTTCCCGTCATTTTCTACAGACGTTCTCCACCACCCTGATAAGTTCATGGTTTATCATTCCCCCCAAGTATCAGTTTCGGTTGGGGGTTAGGGTTATAGGCTTGTTTAGGCTTTTCTTGATATTGCATCGCCTGTTTGCCTTTATCTATATTATATGCCACCTGTTTCTCCTTATCAGCTCTGGAGAAAAATATGGAGTCAGCCTCACCTCTTCTAGCACCTAAGGCTTTATTCTTCTAAGGCTAATAAGAATAATTCTCTAATTTTGACAAGTTCAATTTCTCAAACTTGACCACTCTATCCAGTAGATCCTGAAATGTGGTGATCGTGGCCATGCCAGGAAGGGTTGCATTTTATCGTCAATGATTCCCATTAACAACTGTATGGCATGCTCTTCTTTAAGCTGATGCTCACATTTCATGCTTAGATTGCGCCAGTATGTGATGTATTTGGTCACTTACTCTTCCCTTTTTCTCTTATTCAGAGCAAGGTCAGCAATCACTATTTTCTCGGTCGCACTGGCGAACCTCTTCACGAACATAGCTTCTAACTCCGTAAATATCTTTACAGATTCATTTGGTAGCTCAGCATACCATTCGAAAGCAGCTGCTATCAAACTGCTAACAAATTTTTGAAAGAGTAGAGCATCATTCCCTCCAGTGTTCCAGCAGGAGGCCTTAAATTGTGCCAGGTGTTGTCTAGGATTTTTGTTACCATCAAAAGTGTTAAACTTTAGCACAGAATATCCCTTCAGGTATGGTACCTGATCATATTTAATAGGGTACGGACGACCCTTTCCTACCAATTTTTTTGCCTGATCAATAGCTATAATAGCCTTGATCTTCTCAGTGATAATCCCTTCAAACTGCACAGCAGTCACAGGCTCGGAGGCACTTACAATATTCTACAGAGTGGGTTGACGGGTAATGTTATTAACTTCATTGCCACCTTCAGGAGCTCTACGTACTCTTAATATTTACGACGCTTGGAAGTTTGGAGGATTAGGGGGAGGATTGGGCATAGAACCAACTGCAGCATTTCTTTGCATCATCTGTATCATCATTGTCATTTGAGTCATCATCGCCGTCATCTTTTTATTCAACTGAGATATTTCTCTATCTTTGGCTCTCATTTGTCGTCTCATCTACCGCTGCATATCAGTGAGTGTGATGTTTTCGGCATTAGGGGGATTCCCTTCGACTTCCTCCACTTCGTCCTCTCCTTGGGAATGACCACCTCTGCCAGTGGAGGACCCAGCTTCATGATGGCATCTATATACTTGCCTAACTAGCGGTTGCCAACGATCATCACCTTCACCATCATCGTAGTAGGCCTCCTCATTGACATTGATGTGTCTTACCATATAGACCACTTTCATGTCTAAGGTGTTATTTACATCTTCTAAGTTTTCTTCAATATATTCTTCGACATTTTCTTCTTCCATATCTTTTATATATTCTTCCCCCATATCTTCTTCTCTTTCCTCTTCTAGTACTCGAATCTCCAAGCGGCGGTGCCACTGGATCTCTGGTTCTTGGCTTGGTAAGAAGATCTCTTCGATCTGCGGGCTGCGATCGAAGTTGGATTCATTCTTGGGAGGAGTTGGTGCACGACAGGATCCCCTAGAGGATTCTCCAAGGTGTCGACCATCGGGAGGGATGTCATCGTGATGGCTCTTCTTCTGGACCCATTTCTGATGTTGTTTACTGACGGGGGCGGATCTCCGGGAAGCTGTACCGGATGTCACGCCTGGGTCAGTCCTTCTTTTATTCTTCTCTTCTTTGTGAGGCCTTGGCCTCCAGATTTGCTTTCCCTTCCACCGGGACCTTTCGGTGGTGGATCCCTAAACGTGCGGCTCATAAGTCACACCCTGATGCTCACCTCGTGGGGTGTATTTTCTTTCCTTTCTCTCCATTGCAAGAGACAGACGTTCTCTTGGAGGGGTCCTTCTGGTCTCGACCATCAGTGGATGCTGGTATTTTCTCTTGTTCAATTCTCTCTCTTTCACAGTCTTCAGGACCCTATAGACTCGGGCCGAGAGAGTTTCAGGCTCCTTCTTCCTCTGAGGAGTTGGGACATCAGGCTGCTGGTCCCAAAATGATTTCTTCAGCTCACCAGTAGAGTTATTCCTCTTAACCCATCTCAGGTCAGTAAACTTGTTTCGGATAGGAACGTTGGATATATTCTCTGGAACAGGCATGTTTGAGGGATGTACATGCACTAGTAGCT
The DNA here is from genome assembly GCA_019925795.1 of Dendrobium chrysotoxum. Classification (NCBI taxonomy): domain Eukaryota; kingdom Viridiplantae; phylum Streptophyta; class Magnoliopsida; order Asparagales; family Orchidaceae; genus Dendrobium; species Dendrobium chrysotoxum. The sequence continues at coordinate 17,930,422 of CM034309.1, forward strand.
ACTGAGCTCGGAGTTCATCATTCATCTTCCTTCTCTGCCGCCTAGTGGGCCTTCCTCCAGATGAGGAAGCTTCAGTAATATTTTTCCCGGGTACTAGTAACCCGATTGGCAGGGTTGTGGTGCTTGCAGTCACCACAGAGATTCTTCCATCAGCACCAATTCTCTTAGTGTCCCGGGCTTCTGGGTGTGACAGCCGTTCAAAAATAGAAATCCTCCCATGAGGATTTTCAACAGCAGGTCGTGGCGCTAGCAGATGCGTATGACGAGTGGTGGTTTCAGTAGAGCGTGGCCTCCTGACAGGCCCTTCAACATTTCTATCATTCATAGGAATGGTGGTAGTCCTTGCAACAATGGCAGGAAAGTCAATGCTACCAAACAGGATGGTAGCTCCAGCGTTTGCAGTGTTGATGATCACATTTTCTAGTTGGATGCTGGAACCACGTCCCAGCTGGACAGTCATCGGCATGTTTTGTAGATCCATCTGCACGAATGAAAGGTAAGGGTTAGTAATTAGAATCTGATACATCACCTCACACTTTCAAAGTGCAGAGACTTACACAAAATAGAAAACAAAAATAGATAACGTTAGCAAGCAAATTCAAATAATACAAATTTAAAACACTGCTAAATATGTTATCTTAATAAATTTGTTTGAACAATCATTTTTAGAATATTCAAAATTTTAATTCTTTAAATGATCATTAAAATTTTAAACTCATAAAGATTTAACTGCTACGATAGTACTGAGATGACTAACCAAAGTTGGAAAGAGAAACCAATCCCCAGCGGAGTCGCCAGAAATCTGTGGGCTCCAAAAATTTAGCCCCGGCCTACGCCCGACTTTGCTCTCTTCGGGGGGAGTTTTAACTGATTTAAGTTCCGGGGAAAATTTTGGAAGGAAGATAGGTTTGTAGATAAGACACTACCCAGAGATTTTGCCCTCATTTTGTGAGGACTTTATGATCTGAGTTCTGGTTTCCTATAGGCGCAAACTCCTATAGTCAATTACCCCTCCCGGTAACTGGAGAAAACTTTCAATTAAGGCTAGTCATTAATCAGATATATAGAGATATGCATTATCTGGCATATAGTAGCAACACGAGTTGAAGGTTTAAAAATTTGGAGATTTGATATTTAAAATAAAAAATTTCACCATCTTGCACTTAAAGCGGATGGTGGGGGAATGGATGATGGACTCGATCAAGATCCCATGGTTCCGTCATCCTGGGCCATCGTGAACCCTGGTCTACTTAGTCAGAGGAGGTAGTCGACCCAACCTGACAGAAGGGTCCTTGTCGGCAGCCATGTGTTGCTTCGTCCAAGGGTACCTTGTAGACCTGGGATGGATATTTTTCTAAGGGGATAAATTTGAATCCACCTTAGCTAACAGAGGGCTTTGTGCCCTATCGATCATATCATATTGATTCATATCTTAAGGATTTGATATCAATAAGGGACGTATTGGCTCTGGCCATAACCGATATCACGTGGTATCATTTGGCGGCAAAACCACTCGGTTCAGAGGGCCTCGGGTCATAATCATTTATCCTGTAGTGCCATTTGGCGGTGAAACTGTCGGTTAGAAGACACGTACCATATTCTTACTAATAGGAGATTATTTGAGAATGAATCCTAGTGATATTTTTGACTAGACATTAGCTTCATGTGAGCTAAAGTAAATTTTAATTTGTTCACCTTTGCAAACTATTGTGGTGGGTGGATGAATTTTGCTTTAAGTGATTAATGGATTAGATTTCAATTTTAAATATTTTTGGATTTTTTTGGACTTTCGAAGATTTGGATTTTTGATGATTTTTGGATTTTAAAAGATTTGAATTTTGTGAAAATTTGGGTGGAATTTGAAAGTATAGAGTGAACCCCTCTGGTTGAGATTAATGTTCAACATAGCCATTATCAGGGTATGGTGTCAATGTTTTTGTTGATTGAACCTTGTCGACCATGTTAGCTTGCTAATGGAAGATTGGGTTTCGTAGGCTTTGTGCTTTTATTAGTGAATTCTCTTGATTATAGGCCATGAATGCCTAATATGAACTATAAAATAAATATCTCAGTCGACCCCGCGACTGTATATTCGTTTAATAGTTCGGGCCGTGTCGACTTCTATCTACCTGAATAGAAGGATCAGGATCGAACTTGAATTCACTTATTGACTTGCACAGCTTCCCTATACGTCACGTGTGTACCAATAACATGCTAGCTGGGGCCCATGCAGGTGTTTGGGGGCACTTTATAATTATTTATTGAACCTTGTCAACTCCTATTTACTTGCTTTAGGAGGATCGGGTTCAAATTTATTGACCCGCTCAGCATCCCTAGACGTCACGTGTGTACCAATAACACGCTCGCCGGGGCCCATGCGGGTTTTGATTGCATATCCCCCCATTCTATCAAATTCATTATTGTCGACATGTATCTGTATTTGTTGCAGATCGTCTGTATTTACTTGTAGATAGTATGTTGTGTGCATGATGAACTTTTATAGTCATAACAATCCAGTGGTTGTTTTTACATTCCTCTTGCTTTGCTTATAGACCTACTACATTCATCGTGAATGATGGATAGCGAATCATAATGTTCATTACATTGCTTGCAGGCACGATGCATCTAATCTTGCTGAAACTACTGTAAGAGTCCACTACATCTGTCATTGTAGAAATCGACATCATTCATTATATGCTGAATTATTGTTGATGATGAAGATGTTATTGCATTCATTTGTACACATCTCATGCATACTTTATTGATTGTATTGCTGTGTGCCATTCATTTGTACACATTTCATCCAGTTGACATGTTAATTTCTTGATATTGAATGGAAACTTTGTATCACCGGCCTCTGGCATATCATTATATTTCCTTCGTGGCTTTGTGATCACATCAGATTCTTCAAAATCTTTTGTTTCTTACAAATAAGCTACATTTGTAATTCCTTTGTTCTTGAAAGTGACTTGCAATTTATATGATGAACTTTGCTAGCTTATTCATCAATATTTTCATTCCTATTGCAATGATCCTCACAACTAAATTGTTATTGTTTAAAATTAACTTGTCAAAGCTTGCAAATCATTCATGCATAGATCCTTGCATGTTCACTTCCCTTTGATCTTTCTCTTTGCAGCACCCTCTTGGAATCGGATCGTTGTTGGTAATATGGATGTTGTTGTAGGTTAATTGATCTTTATTGTTGCATACAATCACTCACAAGTGTTACCACATTCGCTACACATCAATCCTATGTTGCAGAATATTTATATATTTATTTATGTATCTCATCTTCACTTGTCCCCACAAATGAGCTGCTATATTTTATGAAAGCCTTGTGTTCATGCTCACAATCATGTGTATATTACTGTCCTTTTTGCATGCAAAGAGTTTATATTGGCTCATTGGTATTGATTGAAGGAGAGTTGTTGAGTTCACAATCTATCCACCATTGTTGGTTACAAGCTAATATATTCACTTGCACATCATTCACGCTTGTAAGCTAGCTATCTCTTTCACTATATGCGTTCATAAGAGTATTTGTTTGTTGTAGGTCTTCGGACCTCCTTTATAGACCTTTATTCTCTTTTAACTCAATGTCAAATTTGAGTCCCTCGTAGTTCAGGTCTTGTTCAAGTCCCCTGCATTCTTATTCAAAGTTCTCTTTTTTTTCAAATCCAAGTTCCAATATGAGTTCAAGTTCGATATCAACTTTGAATTCCAAGCTCAATTCAAGTTTATTTTACTCAAATTTGAATCAAGACTTACTTTAAGTTCAAGTTATTTGGTTCAATTTTAATTCAAGTTCAATTAATTTAGTGTTCAGTTGAAGTCCAAAGGTTCACAAGTCCACTATTCATTTGAGTCCAAATAGGTCCAAGTACGATCTTTTGTTCACCCGAAATTTCGGCAGCCTCCCGGCGTCTCCCATGTTTAGGGGAAAACTACAGAAAATTGGGCCTTTTCCACCACACTAAGAAAAGCGTGTATGGTAGGTGCCCTCTTCTGAGGACACCACGGCCGTGTAAAGTCTTTATCCCCACCACGCTAAGAAAAGCGTGTATGGGTCTTCTACATGTACCTGTTACAAAAAAAGAGCACTTATTTCCTTGCAGGTACAGAGTCGCGTACGGGTACTTAAAATTGTCCCCACCATGCTAAGAAAACCGTGCATTGGGCTTACCCGCCACACCGTAGGCGTCGCACCAGTTCCCTTCCCACCACGCTAAGAAAAGCGTGTATATACGGTTTGCTGGCCCGACACGAAATCAAGAACATGATTTTGAGTGATTACCCGTTTCGTTGCAAACATCGCGACGAACTTCCTCCTATCTTGCTAGGAAAAGTGTGTATAGGTGATTGTTTTGTCGCGGTGTAAGCCTCGAAAATAGGTTCTCAGAGTTTTAGGGTTTAGGGGTTATACCTTTGCAAATGTCGGTGGTGTTGGCATGTGGATCGAGGCAAGAGGAGAGAAGATCACTTGTATTTTTCTTTTTTCTCTTTTTTTACTTTCTTTCTTTTTTTTCTTTTTGAACATTCCCATTTTATTTTGAAAATATCCTTTTCTCCCCTCTTTTTTTTTGACATTTTTTTTCACTTTATATATATATATATATATATATATATATATATATATATATATATATATATATATATATATATATATATATTGTTAATAACAACTCTAATTAACAACAATTAGTAATAATGAAACAAAATAAATACACCTAAAGAATATACCTAATGGGATTTAATGACTGGGAGTGAGGTCGGCTACAGCAGAGGGACTTGGGTCGCAGGTATTGAGTTCGGCTATGGGATTCAACCAGGAATAGGGAAGTCGGCGGGCAAGATTTCGGTCTTAGAGGATTTCGGCATGGTGTAGGGGTCAACGATAGGGATTTTGGCGTCGGATCAGAGGGGTCGAACTGGCTTCTGTAGGTGGAATCGGCGGTTGAGGAAGATAAGTGGGATTAGGTATGGAGAAAGCTATCTCTTCCTCTCTCTCTCTCTCTATGGATTGAAAGCTTGCAAGCTGGGCAGGAGGGATTCAGCTGGGTAGAGGAGCTTGGCTGGATCAGGTGGTGGATCGGGTTGGAACATGTATAGATGGCGACATGATCGTTGCTTGGGGTTTGACTAGGTTCGGGATGCTTACGAATAGGAGAGGAGGGAGATGTGGGATATGAGAAGCAGCGGGAGTTTCATTTTCGAATGGAATCAGCCCGAGCTGAGGGCTCTTCTCACGTTACTTTTAACGGCAGAGGGAGCGAGGTAGAGACAAAGCATGCTGAGAAAAGATGTATTCGACGCCATTTCGCAGAGTATGGGCACTATTTATGTGGTGATTTGTGCAGGATTTGAGCGGATATTTGGCAGAGAGTAGGGGATGGGCACGACAGGTATGATTTCAGCTCTTTTTTTATCTCTTTTTTTATTTTGTTACAGAGGTCAACAAGTAAAAGTAAGAAGATATTACTTATAATAAATAAAATAAAATCTATAATAGGAATGATTGATAAATATAATCCAAAGACCTTTCTCTCTCCTATCTATTCTTCCCCTCTTTCAATTTCTTTTTGACCAAGCAACCAAGTGAGAGAGTCAGTGGGGTGAGGTAGGGATATATATATATATATATATATATATATATATATATATATATATATATATATATATATATATATATATATATACTGCTCATAGCCTAGCATTATAGAGCTCACTATATTAGCGTCAAAGTGCTCTACTTCTATTTTTTTAAATAAATTTATTTCACATATTTAAGTTATTACATTAACACTCCTTTCTTCCTCCTCATCCAAAGTGGTTATTTGTGGTTCAATTTATTGGAGGAGCACATCTTGCTAAGTAAGAGATGGTAGACCAGACAAAGTAATCCAGGAAGGGATATGCATGCTCGATGTGTCTTATGGTGGTGGCTGGTGTGTATATGTCTCAATCTAATAAGCACAAGCATCCCATTATAGGTTGTATAGCTTCTAATATTTTGTTGATAATCCTTCCTCTAACGAACCTTACCCCTCATCATGGGAGGGAATCCTAAAGAAAATATTGATGACACTATTGACCTCATTTTTGTATGAGGTCACTATGGCCAATCTAGACCCTAAGATCTACCTAGACCCTAGATCAATCCAAACTCTAGAATCTACCCAGATCTTAGATCAATCCAGATTTTCAAACCCAAAATCCAAGTCTAAAGGCTTAGGTCCTAAAAGCTTTTTTTTAGTCAATTTTCAAATACTTCAAACCCCAGTCAAACGATCCCTGATTAATGATCTATTAATTGCATATTGATTAGGCATGTCCATAGCGTCTACCCTCCAAATTTGAGCTCATTCTGAGGTCTCTAACCCCAAAAACTAAATTGAAATCCAAAGGCAGTAAAATCATCAAATATTTACGGCCTATGCAACTGGACCTACCACCCAATAGATTTTGACCTTGGAGTATTTTCAAAACCATTTGATCATATCCAAACCCTTGATTATCATATGTTGAAAATTAAATTATATTTTGGTAGACCCACTTTGACCCCCAGTTGACTAGGGGTCAAAATGACCAAAATACCCCTTAAGGGCAATTTTGGAGTTTTCTCTAAACTCCAACATAGCCTTTTCAAATCAAACCCTGGAAACTCTTCCAATATATCCTAATCATCATTAGAAGTACATTAGACTCAAACTAAAATCCTGATTAAGCATGGTTGACCAGGTCAACTCAAATGACCAAAATACCCTTTAGAGGTATGAATAATCATTTTGAATCAAATGACCCTATCTTCTGATGGAACCACTTCCATTCAACTCCAAATATTAAAACAAACCTTAGAACCACCTCCAAAGACTCAAAAATTCAAATCGAACCCTTTGAATTCAAACTCAGGTTCTAGGTCAACCTGGTTGACTAAGTCAACCTAGGTTGACCAAATAATCATTTAAGGGTTAAATATGTCAATCCAACCCATTTGGCTAAATCAACTTCCTAAACTTATCAAACCTATTCCAAAGGATGATTCAAACATATTAAAGCTCATGTATGGTCAAATCACATTTGATTTGACCTGGTCAAACTATCAAATTTGGTCAAATCTTATATTCCATGCATTCAAACATTAAATCCATAACTTTAAATCCTCCCAAAACTCCTAAATTCACTTCATATGATACTTTGAGAATAACCAAACTCACTACAAGCCAAACCAAACTTACTTTGACCAAGTCAACTCATGAAGACTTGGTCAAAGTTACTTAAGCTCTCATATTCCTATTTCAAATCCCAACCCTTAAGCTTTAAACCCTCTTCAACCCATCCCACCCATAAAACCTTCCCTCCATGCCACCTCACTAGTCAACATGTTTGGTTGACTGGTCAAACTAATCAACACAAACATTCAAGTGGTTTAAGAATGGTCAAATGGTCAAACTAGCTTTCATGAGAGCTTAGGTGGCCATGCCACTTTGGCAATCAATATCTCTTTCAACTCCAGCCATCTCCTCTGATTTTAAGCAATCCTAAGGACACTTGGAAAGCATCGAAGCCTCCCTCAAGCAATCCTAGCCATCCAAACCAAGGGGATGAAGGGATAATATAAAACTTAACTCAAAGCCTTGGATTTACCTCATTTCACTCAATACTTCTTGTCCAAAAGCCTTCATCCCATGAAATGCATTGTCCAACCTCTCCAGCAATTTCTAAGACTCTCCAAACCTTTCCCCCATCTTTTCTCAAGCTTAAAAACCCCATTTTGAGAAGAGAGAGAGAGAGAGAGAGAGAGAGAGAGAGAGAGAGAGAGAGAGAGAGAGAGAGAGAGAGAGAGAGAGAGAGAGAGAGAGAGAGAGAGAGAGAGAGAAAGAGAGAGAGAGAGAGAGAGAGAAAGAGAGAGAAAGGAGAATTTTAACAGCAGATTTAAATCCAGATGTTAAAAGTTCTTGAGGTCTTGAGCAAAGGTTAGAGAATTCAATTATCTTTCTAACAAGCCCAAGAAGATCAAAATCCAATTTTAAGTTATATGATAAAACCTTGATTTCTCCCAAATCTCAATGCATGGAGCCTTGAAACTCCATGGGTTGAAAGTTTAGGATATCAAGATCCTATGTTTCAAATTTCATGAAAATCCAATGATTGGGTTGAAAGTTATGGGCCGATCATGCCATGCGCGTCGCCACCATTTCTGCTCAAATTGAATTAAAAAATTCAATTAAATGCCCAGAACTTTCAAAATTCATAAAAAATTCAGTTCATCACCAAATTTTGTTTTCTTAGGCTCGTTGGAAAGGTCTTGAGCCCTACTATTTATTAAAAAGTAAAAATCTGTTATTTTGGTTACTGGATTGTTAGATATTTAAGTTTTTTTGAAATACAATTTATTAATTTTCTCACAATCTAGTGGACAAATTGGGCCTATATTTTGGTGAATTATTTATGGACATCTTAGGCATTCCCTATAATTTTCTTAGAATCAGATGTCCATTGGATTTATGTGATGTGAATTTTCAAAGTAATGGGTCCAAATTGGATCCAAAACTTTGGAAAGTCATAACTCTTTAAATTCTTAAAAATAGGTTAACTGATTGTTGTGATGTGCTTGCATATGACCCAGGGTTAGGTGATCAAAATTTCAAAATTATTTGAACACTAGAGACACCTGAGAAAAATAATTAAGGAAAATGACTAGTTAACTAAGAAAAATTATAAGAAAGTATACACACATCCAATAGGGATGAAACTTTAGAATGCTGTGCTTGGTGACATTTTATATCTTAGGTCTAAATGTTACTAGATTTGGAGGTCATTAGATCAGAAAATTAAACTAATCAAAATTTAGCCCTTTTTAGGATGCATAAATTTCAAAAATTATAATAAATCAAAATTAAATCCAAATTTTATAAATAATATATCAAACTGACCATAATTTGATTCTCTATTTAGGAAAAATAAAAGCCCCATCACTGGACTTTTAATTTAACTTTAATTTAAGATTTAGTAAAAATTAATAATTAATTAAATAAAATAATTAAAAATTATTAAAAATTTCAAATAAATTTTAAACTCTTGAAAACACTCCAATAGGTCATCCCTGACCTTTGGGAGTGATTTCATGTAATTTAGGATGAGTTTGAATCAAAACAATCAAAACCTTCTTAATTAAATAATTTAAAAATTTTATTTATTAACCAAATTTGAAAAATTATAATCAATTCAAATTAAATCCAAAAATTTCAAATAATATATTAATTTAACTAAAATTTAATCCTTAATCAAAGAAAATTAAAATTATTTTAATTTGACTTCAATTTTGAGGATAATTTAATTTTAAGTAAAAATTAATATTTAATTAATTTAATTAATTAAAAATAATTTAAAATTTCATAAAATTGTCAAACACTTGGAATCTCTCCTTAGGTCATTCCTGACCTTTGGAGCTGATTTCAAGGAGTTGGGAGTTCATTTGGAGCAAAATTCTTAAAAGGCCCTTAATTAAACTAATTAAATAATTAAAATAAATATACAAACTTTGAAAAATCAAAACTAATTCTAGAAAATTCTAAATTGAGTAAACTCAAAGGCATTCACTCAAAATAAAATCTAATATTTATTAAAAACTTCAAATCTTCAAAAATTAGCTAAAGTAAAAAAGTGAGCAATTAAGTCAAACTTAAGTCAAAATCAAGTTAAAACTTTAAACTTTCATAATTAAATGTAGAAAATTTAAATCCAGCAAACTTATAGTCTAACTGATCATCTTAAGGTCTAATATTTTATAAAAATACTAACTTTTCAGAAATTAACCTTAATCTAAAAGTCAAAATTTGACCTCTTAATTTGAGGATTAAAATAATCTAGAAAATTCTAAAAATTTAATAATCAATCAAAATTTTAGAAATTATTACTTTGATTAATAAATTAATCAATCAACCCTTTAGTACATAACAACCACTGCAAAGATGAAATTTTTAGGATGGACTATTCTGAGTTGCTGGGCTAAGTGTCCTAAGGAGGTCTAGTTCCTCGAGCCTGATGGCAGAACGCCTTGAACGGATTCAATGGAATGCAAAAACTTAAAATAAATTGATTATTAATAATTTAACCAAATTAAAATTCTTAATTTAATTACATCAATTAGGTTTTAGGATGGACTACTCCGGGCTGCGGGGCTAAGTGTCCTAAGGAGGCCCAGTTCATCGAGCCTGGTGGCACAACGCAACGAACCGGCTGATAGAAAATTTAAATTAATCTAATCATTGAAATTGGTAACTAATCTAATTAATTAAATTTATAACTAATTAAATCTATTTTATTAATTAATCTTAAAAAAATGCATTTTAAAATAAATCTTAGCACATTAATATTTAAATTTTAACCAAATTTACTCTTTGACCTTCAATAAATTCAACCATTACACAATTTTAATCAATTACCCCTATATCGGACATATCCAAGCCATAAGGTCTGTCTCACACACTTTAGATGATTTGTTAGGGCACCACTTCTAGATCTAGGCTAGGCTAGTGTTTACTTTTCTGTTGTGCATCGGGATTTTTGAGCTTTCACTACATGCTGGTTGTTAATGTTAATATGATTATTTATTTAATTTCTACACTCTATGATGTGATTGATGGGCATTAGATATACCCTTAGGTTACGGGCGATTTAAATGCTGATACAATCTTATGCAGGTGGCTATCCTCATATAGGGCATTGAAATTAAAGGGGGCAAAGTTAAATTTCAATTTATCAAATTTTAGCAGGTGCTTCAGAAATTATTAAGTCCCCCTTTAAAATTAAAAGAGCATAGCCAAGTGTGGCTGATTTGAGTACTTTTAATTTTAATATATAACTGCATGAGATGTGATTTCAAATATAACTATTTAGGATAACCCTGCAGAATATTTGAGTATAGAATTTTCTATTTTCAAATGTAATTTGATTTGAATCAAGAGTTGTATATTCAAAGTAATTTAAGATGGGACATAAATCCAATCTAAAATTCAAAGAGAAGAGTGACATCCCTTAGGGGAGAGTTTCTCTTCATTTAAAAATTCAGATTAGAATACTTTGAGTATCAAAGAAGGTAAGAAAACACCCCTTCAGGGAGGAGTTTCTTTTCACTTGGATATCCAGACCCGACAATCCAAGGAGCCCTGAAGAAGGATGAAGAAGTGAAGATCGAGAAGAATCCCATTTTCAAATTAACTTTAGTCTTAGGAGTTAATCCGGGCTGGTGTTAGTGATACCCGACCACTTTACTTTCTGCAGACCCTGGATTGCAATATTAAGTGGCACTTGCCACATGCCCTTTTAATTTGATTGATAATTGATGTGTTGATTTGCGATATAGGATTGCATACTTTTAGTAGTTTTTTTTGGTAAATTTGTATGTCGATCTTTGATTTTGCCTGGAATCTGATCGGAGGCTCGTGAGGGATCATTAAACTCTTGCTACTTTAATTAAATTAAAATTTTTAAGATAACATAAAAATTTTAACATCTTAAGAAGTAAGCCCGAAATCACTGGGAGTTCATATTGCATTTTTATTACACTTTCTTTCCTTTGTTAGGCACCTTCCCGCCTGTGGGTTTTGGTAGACCACCTGGCCTATAATGGTGTAGATCTGTCATGGGGAATCAGTGCAATCTAGAATAAAACCTATTTTTAAGCCTTTTTAAAATTGCTTCATAAATGATTTAAGCATTCATTGAGTTAACTAGCATGCATTGTATTAGATACAAACTTAAAAGTGTTTAAATCTTCAATTGCATTTTAGCTTAAGCATCAAATACCCAGCATAAGTCAAAAGGGGCAAATTAGAAATCTGCTCTAGATATCGGCCCCAATTCCTCAAACTTAATTTAATCAACATCCTTAACCATTATTTTATAAGTGATTAGACACATAGTTTTAAAGCGACTAGGTGGTTTAGCTGGCTCCCTAATCCAGGCCGGGGTAAGTCCAGATCTTGCATTACATTAGAAAGGTTCGGGTCACTAGTTTTCAAAACCCAATTTAAACTTAGGTTTTGAGGCAAGTTCAGACTATAAGACCTCAACATCTGAGAATTGAATCCCAACCTTCTAATAAAATTGACAATTCAAATTAAAAAACTCTTTCAATCTAAATTTAAGCCCAACACTTAGGATAGGGTCAGGTACTTTTGAACAATTTCAGAATCTGAAAGCACCTTCTACCTTTCATCCATTGCTCTTTAAAATAAGTGTTCAACTTTGATCTAATCCTAGTTGAACTTCCAATCCTCACCTTCTTTAATATCAAAATTTGAAATCTCAAAAATAAATTTCTACCACTATTTTAATTGAGAGTATTCGTAGGAAATTCTAATTTCTTATGATGTAATTAACTATGAGGGTTTGCACTCGTAGGAGATTTAGTAACCTAGATAAATTTCCAAAATCAATTTTTCAAAAAAATATAATTATCTTTGGAAAAATTTAAGTCAAAATAAACGATCATTATCGTTACTTTCAAAATCTCCAATAATAATTGATTTCTTCTTCCCTCAGGAAGATATATCAATTATTATTATAACTTTGATTATGAAATTAATGATAATTTATCTAAATTATCATAATTAAATACCTGAGTGAACAATTATTTTGATCCTCTGGGGTCATATGTAGTTCTTACTTGAATTTGACTACGATAATCAGGATGAAATTTTAATCTTGTAAATTGAACCCATTATGCATTCAATTTTAAAATTAAAATCAAGAAATTAAATTGCCCAAAGATAATTAATCCTTTCAAAACTCTAACACTTTTTAATCAAACAGATAAAATAAAGTCCTTTGAGCCCATGCACATTAACTACCTTGGTGGGTCTATCCTGCTCATTGATGACTACTCTCGATCACTATCCTTGAAAGAGCATCTAATATTGTCTGCCTCAATGGATGAGCCTACTCGTGGCCTCTGCTCATTCTTTATCTATGCATCTCATACTCCTTAGGGAGATCAAGAACATTACAGTTAATGAATAGTAATTCCTCCAACCTATTAAATAACTCAACAATTTGGTCCAGTGCCTACTGCATCAAACTTGCATTCTCCCCATGCCCATTGATGATACCTCTTGTGCATCAAACATAATCAACCTATTTATAATCGATGCATTATAAAATAAATTTATGATAAAGAAAATATTCTACTTATGAGTATATTTGGAGGAATATGCTTACTTACCACCATCCTCTTGCTTGGAGGTAGAACGTATATGGAGGTTGACACAAAGCATTCAGTATATATAGCGACACCCATGACCTATGCCACCTCATATATGAAGCTAGCTTCTCCCTGCCATTTCCTTAAGTGGGAATGATAGGTGTGATGAGACTACGCCTATTATTCTATAAAGTGATGTGCTCAAAGTGATAATGTGTCTAATCAACCTTAGTTCTCCCTCGATCATCAACTCGCCTAAAGCTCCTATAAATGGGCTGCACCTATGTTAACTAGATGTCACTAAACTAGTGCATCACTCAGTCCACCATATGCCACTGAATGTGCTTCCAGCTAATCAGCATGACATAGGTGTTGGGTTTGAAGTTTGTGTTGAAAGTGGGTTCTGAAAAGTTTGGTTTTCTTTGGAAATTTTAACTCAGGATTATAATCTCAAAATCAAACATGTCATTACGAATGATATATCGCCTTAAGAGGTGAAGATATCATTCCTTAATGAATTCAGATAATGAGATTAAAAATTTCACCTTATCTATGACGATCAGATTCAAGAGAGTGCAACATATAACCCCGAAGGGTTAACATGATGCTCTGTCAAGTATCTAATCATAATAGCCTAGGGGAGGGATCATTATTTTCGCATTTAAAACCATGACGACAAATAATATATCACCCCAAGGGAAGAAAATATCATTTGTTATCAATTATTTAAAGGCGACGATAATGATCGTCATTAATTCAATTTTCCCAAAGAAGACTAATGTTGAATTTTAGAAATTCATTTTGAAAAATCAGTTGTGGGTTCTAAATCTCCTACAAGCGCAAGCCCTCGTAGTTAATTACATCGTGGGAGATCGGAGTTCCCTATGAAAACTTTCGATTAAAATAATGACAAAAATTTTGTTTAGAGATTTTTTAGGAATGATATCAAAGAGATGAATTAAAATTTTAAATGGGATAGGAGCAAGATTGAATACTTATTTTGGAATCAAATGAGGAAGGGTAGGAGGCACTTTAGGATTCTGAAATAATTCAGAAGTGCTCCGACCTAAGCTAAGTGTTGGGCTTTAAATTTTGGATTGAAAGAATGTTTAATTCGAGTTGAGCAGTTTATTAGAAGTTTGAGATTATATTCCCGGAGGTTGGGGTCTTATAACTCAAAGCCTGCCCCGGATCCTAGATCTAAATTTGGACACTGGACCACAATGGTCCGAACCTAACTAATGCAGTGCAAAATCTGGACTTACCCCGGCCTGGATTGGGGAGCCAGCTAAACCACCTAAACGCTTCAAAACCATGAGTCCGATCTTTTGATGCAGAGTGATCAGGGATGTTATTTAAGATTGGTTTAAGAAGTTGGGGTCGACATCTAGAGCAGATTCCTAATTAACCCCTTGACTTATGTTGAGTGGAATGCTTAGACTAAAATGCAATTAAAATTTTAATTTAATTAGTTTCTAATACAATGCATACTGGTTAAAATCTCCAAATCAGGTATGTATGAAATTTTAAAAAGGCTTATAAAATAATTTTTTTGAAAAGACTAGACTTCCCCAGATCCAGCACCTCATCCTCATAGGTTAGATTATCTGGACTCTACCCGCAAGTGGGGAAGTGTCTTATAGCAAGGGGGGAGAAAGATGCAGTAATATGTATGCGACCCTGGACGATTTCGGCTATTCCCTAGGTCGTTAAGTTTCTATGTTATTTAAATCTTAAAATTTTAAATATTAATTATGAGTAAAAATATTTTTAGTCCTTAGAGAGCCTAGCGAAGTCCAGGCTAGAACAAAAACGACATGCAAGCGCCAAAGAACTAAGAAAAATAGGCAATTCTATACGCAATCAAATTAAATCACAACACATTAAATAATCAAATTAATTAAATAAATATCCATAGGCAAATTGCCTTGCTTATTACAATCCAGATTTAT
Source organism: Dendrobium chrysotoxum (assembly GCA_019925795.1). Taxonomy (NCBI): domain Eukaryota; kingdom Viridiplantae; phylum Streptophyta; class Magnoliopsida; order Asparagales; family Orchidaceae; genus Dendrobium; species Dendrobium chrysotoxum. The sequence goes on from CM034309.1 coordinate 17,945,581, forward strand.
ATAAATTAAAAGTGGTCGGGCACCACTGATGACAACCCGGATTCTAATCCTAATACTAAGTGACTTTGAGTGGGATACTCTCTGTCTTCAACTCCTCGGTCTTCTCCTTCTCGAGCTCCTTGGGTTCTTCGTGATCGGATACCCAAATGAAAAAGAGAACTCTTCGATTGAGGGGAAGGTTGCTGTTTCCATTTTGGGTAGTAAAATGATCCAAATTTGGAGTTCCAAATGGATAAGGACTATCCCCTAAAGGGGTATCCTTTCCTCTTTGGAATCCAACCTTTGGATCTATGTATCCCAAACTCAAAGTGACACTTTCACAATTCAATACTCAAATGAATTATATGAATGTAAAAAAAATAAAATTCTAGACTCTCCTGCAGGGTTATCTTAAGAATTTAAATATTAAAATACATCCCAAGAAGTTATATATGTGCGTAGAAAAAGTAAACACACTTGGCCACGCTCCTTTTTTATTTGAGGGCTAAGCAGTTATAGCACCTGTAGCATTTACATTTATAATTTATTTAGCCCCCTTTATTACCTTGCATGAGCGTGGCCACCTGTAAAAAATCCAGTGAGCATCCAGATCGTTCCTAACTTAAGGGTAATCTAATCGCCTATCACATCAATCCATAGAGTGCAGTAAAAGTAAATAAATACATCAATTAATTTCAATCATAACATGTAATAAAAACTCGAAAAACCTGGCACACAGTAGAAAAGTAAACACTGGCCTAGCCTAGATCTAGAGTTGGTTATCCTAGCAAACCATCCAAAGTGTGTGTAGTAGGTCGTGTGGCTGGGGTAGATCCTAGGATGGGTAATTTGTTCAAATTATCTAATATTTGAATTTGTGTAGGGCTCAAAGAGAGGTTTAATTAAAGTTCAAATATTAGTATATTAAAATTTAAATTAAACCCATTTTAATAGTTAAATGATTAGTACCTTTATTGTTCACCGAGGCCGTGAAGTTTGTTTCACCTTCCTTGGGGCTAAGTTAATAGCCTCGTAGGCCTCGGTTACCCAGTAGCAATCGGGGTTGATTAAGTTGATTTAGTTTATTAAAAATTAAGGATCAATTAATATTAATTAAGTTTTTTAATTACTAAATTTAAAAGTTAAATTATTTTATATTTTCCATCAATAGGTTCGTGGCGTTGTGCCACCAGGCTTGAGGAACCAGGCCTCCTTAGGACACTTAGCCCCGCAGCCCGGAGTAGTCCATCCTAAAAACCTTGATGATGTAGTTGAATTAAAGGTTTTAACTTAGTTAAGTAATTAAAATTAACTTAATTTTGATGTTTAACACTCCATTGAATCCATTCGTGGCGTTGTGCTACCAGGCTCGAGGAACCAGGCCTCCTTAGGACACTTAGCCCCGCAGCCCGGAGTAGTCCATCCAATAAACTTCATCTTTGGAGTGTTTGTTATACATTAGAGTATTGGTTGAGTGTTTTATTAATCAAATTAAAATTTTCTGGAATTTTAATGAATTATTAGATTTTTAGAAATTATTGGAATTATTCAATTATGTTAATTAAGGGGGCCAAAAGTTGACTTTTCAATTTAAAGTTAATTTTGCAAGTTTAAAATTTTTAATAAATACTAGACATTATGATGATTTATTAGACTATTAGCATACTCAATTTGGAGTTTTCTATGAAAAGTTATGATTTTTCGAAGTTCAGGCCTAGATTTGAACTACGGTTGACCAAAAAGTTAACTTTTTGACTTTGACCAGATTTTGGAGGTTTGACATTTTTAGAAAATACTAGACCTTAATTGGAGTTGATTGATACTAATTTTGTTCAATTTGGATTTTTCTGTAATTAGTTATGCATTTTTAAAGTTTTCTTAATTATTGGATTTTTAAAAATTGCCTAATTAGGAAGGTTTTGATCATTTTGATCCAAACTCATCCCAAACTGCATGGAATCAATCCCAAAGGTCAGGAATGACCTAGTGGAGTGTTTCCAAGTGTTTGGAAAATATTTTGGATTTTAAATAATTTTTAATTAATTAATTTAATTAATTATTGATTTTCATTGAAAGTCAAATTGAAGTTAAATTAGGAGTCCAGTCAAGGGGCTTTTATTTTTCCTAGGTAGAGAACTAAGTTCTGATCAATTTGAGATAGTATTTATAATTTTGGACTTAATTTAGATTTATTATATTTTTTTGAATTTTCTGGGTTCTTAAAAGGGCTAAAACTTTGAGTAATTAATTTTCTAACTTAATGACCTCCAAATTCAATGAAATTTAAACCCAAGGTACTTGATGTCACTAAGTTTTCTATGTTCAAGTTTCACCCCTATAGGGTGTGTGTACAATCCCTAGGAATTTTTTAAGTTTTCTAGACTTTTTCTTAATTATTTTCCCTAAGTGTCTATACTGTTCAAATAGGCTTGAAATTTGGTGTGTCTAACCCTGATACATATGCAATCATACCACACAAATTATGCAGCCTAATTCTACAGAAAAATGGAGTTATCAATTTTCAAAGTTTTGGGTCCAAAATGGACCTATTACTTTTAAAATTCACATCACAGCAATTCAATGGGTATCTAAACCTAATAAAATTATAGTACATGCCTAAGATACCCAAATACCTTCCACCAAAATTTGGGGCTCAATTGACCACTCGATTGTGAGAAAATCACAAAAAACTGATTTCAAAGAAATACAAATATCTCACAATCGAGTAATCAAATCAACTTAAAATTAATTTTAATAAATACTAGGATAAATTATCTTTCCAATGAGCCCAAAAATACTTAATTTTGTAGAGAAATGAATTTACTATGAATTTTGAAAGTTATGACTATTTTTTTTGAATTTTTAAGTCCATTAATAAGCGGCGCCAATCATTGGCAATGATCGGCGCCAAAAAGGCGGCGGCGTGTTGCATTTTGACATAAGAAGTACTGTTTATCAACCACCTATTCATGCCATCACTAATCCTAAGCCGTCCGATCAAGAAAGATAGAAAATCGGACGGCCGAGATCGATTAAGGCCGTTTTAGTTCAACATGAACTAGAAAATTGAAATACTCATAACTTTCAAAATACTCGTCAAAATTTAACAAAATTTGAAACATAGGCTCATGGGAACATGAACTTTCATTGCCTAGAGTTTGGAGACCCCAAGCAATGAAGTTTTTGAGCAGTTTCAAATTGAAATTTAAATTTAAAATGAGTATAACTTACAATCCAACTGTCGGATGTTTGAGATCTTGGGCTCATTGGAAAGCTGTAGTGATCCTCTACAACGTTGATGAAGACACCAAGAGTTAGATCTTTTTGGATCAAAAGTTGTGTTGGAAAACCCTCTTTCTCTCTCTAGAATGCTCTCTCCTCACTAAAATAGTGATTTTAGGCTTGGAAATGATGGGAAGAAGCTTGGAAAAGCCTTGGAGATGGATGGAGAGGATGGGGAAGGCTCTAGGAAGGTTGGAGGCTGCTGGAGTGGGAGCTTAGGTGAAAAATGAGCAAAGATCATATCTTAGGTCAAGTTTCCCCTCCCTAAATCCCTTGATTTTGAATGGATGGTTTAGATTCAATTTGGGAGGACATAGATGAGTGCTAAGTGTCCCCTAAGCTGCCCCAAGTTAGGGAATAGGGTTGGTGGAGAGTGTGACTTGTCTTGGTCCATGGAAAGGGGACCACAAGCCTTTTCCCCCATTTGGGTGAACCAATGCTTGGCTTAGTTTAAGGGGTTGGCTTAGGGCCTCTTAAGAGAGAGAAATAGGTCAATTTTTAGCAGTTTTGGGAAGGTTTTGAATTGAGATAAAGGTTTGCCAAGGTGGCATTGTGATGTGGCCATGGTTTGGCTCTTTCTCATAGGTTTAAAGTGGTTTGGAGAGGATTTTCACCCCTCCAAATGGGTTGACCAAGTCAACCCATGGAGGAGCTTAACTTGAAAAGCTTTGGACATGTCAAGGGTGTCCAATTAAATGATTTGAGGGATTGATTTACTTTAAAATGGGTTAAAGCATTGAAATTGACCTTAATATGGGTTAAGGGTTGATTTGGTTAACTATGGTTGACTTGGTCAACCAGGTCAAACCAAAGAGTGAATTTGATTTCAATGAGTCTCAAATATCATGGGAAATTCATTAAGAAAGGTTTCAATGGTTAAAGATGTTGAACCATGTTGAGTTTTGGTCAAAAGTCCGAAAACCCCTTTAAAGGGCATTTTGGTCATTTTGACCTCTGGTCAATCCTGGGTCAAGGTGAGTCCAAAAAGATGCAGATTAATATTGAATATATCAATATCAAGGGTCTAGAAGTGATCAGAGGGTTTGGAGGAAACTCCAAGGTCAAATTTCACTAGATGACGAGTCTAGTGGCACGGGCCGTAAATATCTGAAAGTTTAGCAGCCTTTGGGAAAAGATTCGGTTTGAGGGGCTAGGAGTGTTGGATTGAGCTGAAATTTGGAGGGTTGACCATAGAGACATGTATGCTGAATATGTAATTGACGGATCATGATTTAGAGGTCACTTGACTGGGTTTCTAGATGATAGAAAGTCCACTCAGAAAGGGTTTCAGGACCAAGGTCATTGACCTTGAAGGTTTGATTTGGAATGTTAGATTTGGGTTGGATTTAAGAGTTAAATGATTGACCTTGAATCATTCATATCAATGGAAATCAAATGAATGATTGAAATTAATTGGATATGATTTGAAATTTGATTGAATGTTGATTGAAGGCTGGATTAAAGATTGAATTAAAAGGTAGAGCTGGGTTTGAATTGGGTCTTTATTAGGACCTTTATGACTGAGGGGTGGACACCTCCCCATTATTAGGTCACTAAAAAGAAACCCAAGTGGGTCCTAGTGACCTCATACAAAAATGAGGTCAATAATAGGCCATCCAAATCTCAGATCCCTCATGACATATATAAGGTAATCTCCAAATAACATCCTCAATATATGATGTTATGATGACCCACTAAAAAATATTAATTTACCTGTAAAAACATAACAAAATAAAGAGTTTAGAGCAATTTGTAATGTTCGATTACCTAGCTTTATCATAAGCTATCAAACTCCCCAATATCTCAACATGTTTCCTACTGGAAGCTCACAAAACTGGTTCTCAATCCACTTATACATATAATAATGTTTAAGAGTGCAAATTGGATAATCAAAACATATAAATTATTTGAATTTAATATAAATAGTACCTCTAACACAACCCCCTGTGGTAAAGGCACTGTAGTGTAAAACCCCTTAAGTAAAATAAGCTAAAATTTTAAACATTGAGGCATTTTTTGTTGTAATGGTTAAAATTTCATTTAAGAAACTCTGTAGCTAAGCATGCTCATCTTGGAGAAATCTTAGGATGCGTGACCTCCTGAGAAGTTACACCAATAAGATAAAATGGATAATAACTGGATAGTTAAGATTTTGAGCTATTACAAATGATATCAGAGTAATACACCAGTCAGAAGATAAGAACTAGTGCCATATAAGATGAAGTGCTACACCATGGAGCCACCTCTTGAACCTTATATGGTACAAAGTAATATGCGGTGGGAGTCACTAGTTAAACTTATAGGAGCCACATCTAAAATCTTATCTATTTGGTAGATGATTTTGAGATAAGGATACTGATGAGGACATCAATTACTTAAGATGAGGAGATTATGAAACCCCTTAAGTAAAAAAAAAGCTAAACTCTTAAACATCGAGGTGCCTTTAGGTGTAATAGTTATGATGTCATTTAAGAAACTCTGCAGTTAAGAGTGCTCATCCTCAAGAAATCATGCGATGAATGACCTCCTGAGATGTCACTAATATTTGATATGTCCTTGAGGAATCGGGATTGATAGGGCACGTCGCACTATTATGACTCAAACTCTTACAAATTCTATATCTTTTACCATATGTCGTGGTTGGTTCATCCATATTATTACTTATCCTATTAGTATGTAGTCTTTTAAGTCAACACCAAAATGGGGGAGGCAACAAGTGAATTACACCAACTTTTAACTATATAGTGGCCATTAGTTCTTATTAGGTATCATATGGAATAATACTAATGTGTAGAAGGGTGAGACAAAAGTTGAGAAGTCCATCTCATCACCAGTAGCTATGATTGTATGTGCACAAGGCAAGTGATATACTTATTTCTTATTGTAGGAGCATGTATAGGAGTTCCCTGATATTATTTATACTTTATAAAACCTGCATGACATGTCAATGACTTGATATTCTAGATTATTTATACATAGAAGCTCTAGGCATCTATGAGCAGAACTTTTAAATAGTTTGAGAGTGTTCATTGTACGTGGAGCAAAGTTTGAATTTCTTGTGCCAATCCATTGATTTATGTCATTACTATGCTTAAGAAATAATGCGAAGAGGTTACATAGAATCAATTCGATAGCTCTGATTACAAAATTTTAAATCATCAAATAATCATTTCTTTGATACCGCTTTATTATGCCCCAAAAATCTAAATTCGAAAGAGTTGCACATCACTATATTATTTTAATCAACACATCAACAACTGGAGCTGACCAATTTCATTCAGAAAATGTAACCAATAGAAAATATAAATACATTTTTATAGACAATATTTATATCCTGATATAGAGTCCAAAATTACATATATAATAACCTTGATATGCAACTACCAATAGCACATTATTGCTATTACATCATGAATAGAAAAGTAAACATAATGATCGATCAACATATGCAAAAAGAAACTCTAGTCTATAGTTCAGATCAACTTTAATGTATATAACCCGTACCCTTGCCTGCAAATATATAAAATTTATGTAATGAGCACATAGCACTGCATGTAACCAATGCCTATAACTGAAGTCAATGCATCAATAAAAAAAAATCATATATCTATAAGAATCTCTATAGGAACAGTGTCATATATATCATGTAATTTATCTGCATTCTTATCATACACATATCAATCATATTCTCTTTATATATTATTTGTTCATTATTAGGACTTTATTAGTCTAGCTACATGTCAATCATGTTAGTCAATTAATTTATCTTATTTGTCATATGTTATATATGTTATCACTACATTATATGTCATTACTATATTTATCTTATCATGTATGTAATATCTATCATATCATGAAATACTATTATGTATGCTACATATTCATATGTGTTTAGTAAGGCAGGGTATCCAACTAATTACATGGTTTTTTTCTGTATCTTGTATCAGTATGGAGCATCACGTGTTAGTTGAATATCTTGTAAGATTCATCACTCCTGCACATTGATGTATCTTGTCTTCTTATGACTCCCTATATTATATCTTGTATCGGGATTACACCACAACCCATAATTTAAAGGAAGGCCTATCGGCCTACCCTCATGAACGATATATCTTGCTATAATATATCTAAATCATTTTATAATTTGTCAACCTTTCTTGTAATGCCACATTTATCTTATATCAGTCATATCATTTTCTATGCAAATTTAGTATCATGTATAAGATGCAATATGAAATGCAGGAAAGTTTATACACCATTCATTTACTTTAGAAAATCATAACTATCTATTTACCTGATAAAATTTTCATATCAAATGGTTAAAATATTTAGAATAATGATATCTATCTCATATCAAAAGTTATGTGGTGAAAGTTCACTAAAATATAAGATACCATATTTTTATCACTTTTAAGAGAGAGTGAAACATAACAAACTCAAAATTATTGAAAATAGAACCAGAGTAGATTTCACTTATAGCGATCAAAATAATTTTCCTAACAAGAACGATGAAAGATCAAGCCACAAAGAGCTTCTCTCTGCCCTCTTTCCTTTTTCTCTCTACCTTCTCCTCTCCTTCTCCTTTTTTTTTCTTCCCCGACATTTAAACTTAGTTATAAAACTTGAGCTTAATAACTTGGAACCCATAGAACAGAGGCCATTTACCAACATAATTCTCAACAAAAGCTTGAAAAGTTCTAAAAGAAGGTGGTTGCTTCCGATTGAAACTTTAACAAGTAAAGAAGAAACTCATATTTCAAATAAGGAAGGCTAGAAAATAATTGAGAGATTTCACAAAGCTTATGATTCTTCTATCAGCATAATAAGTAATGGATTAATTGACTTCAAGATAAGTGTAACAACATAACAGGCAAATTGTAAATTTTTAGCGATCAATTTAAGAGATAATGCAACCTGATTTCAAATAGAACTACATTAACTGAATATACTAAGTTTAAAATGCTTGGTTTTTTGCAAGTTCTTGGTAAAGAAAATCTAACTCTAGCTTACCAAAAGTATCCAGAACAACATCAAGTCCCTGATAGCCTTGACAGTTTGTAAATACCTAAATGCTTTTAATAAGAAAATTGCTAATCAATAACAAAAACTGAAGGGAAGGGTGTACGAGCAAAGAATAACCTAGAGGGCTCTAGAAAATCCTAATAAGTTGTTTATATGCTAGAAATATCAAAGTTTTTATTGCTTAATCCAAAAGAACATTATTAATAATCAGTCCATAGTATTTACAAAAAAAAACTTTTGCTCACCCTCTAATCCTGCTACTAAATACCTTTCACTCGTTTCCATTCCCCAAAAATCTCAAAAACTTCAACTACCTTTGTCAATACAAAACCAATTTCCTTAATGGCACATCCACGAGGTTGTTTTCCATTCCTAAAAGGGCCATACCTATTGCAATCTGGGAGCCCGATATTATGATTTTGACAATTGCAAATGTTATTAGATGTTACTTTATTTTTCTCCTAGTATCATTATTATATATTTATTTATGTGCATTCTAATATTTTAGGTACACCGTACAACAAAAGATTGACTCAAGATTGGGTAGAATAGGGTGATGTCTGCAAGAGTCTGTAATTTTTCTTTATTTATCTTTATTTCTTGAGTCAAAAGTCTTGTAATGGTATATGCTAGCTTAGCAATTATGCATAAACACACTAGGTAGCAAAAATATGAATTTAATATTTTTTGAGGTTCGTACTGTACGATCACAAATCGTATTGTACAATATATTATTTAGAACATTAGTTTGAATGGCTAATTGAATAATTAAGCTCAAAAACCTAATCATATTGTATGATCAAGATTGTAATGTATAATCAATTTAAATAAAACCCCAGCCGCCAATATGATTTAGGCAAGTATTTGAATTTTGAAATTTTAATTTAATCATATGGTATGACCATATTCATATTTTATGATCTATGAAATCTTGCCTAAACTAATCCCTATGATTAGTCAATCAAATCAAAGTTAATTGATGAGAGGAGATCATATTGTATGATTCTGATTAGACTAGATGATCGACAAATATGATTTTGATCGTCTGAGGGATCATCCTGGATGAATCTTAATTTATTAAACTAATTATACAGTGTGATATGAATTATAATGGATGATCATCATACTGTACAATCGACATAGATGATTTTCAATCATCTCAAAGATCAACCTGGATGATTTGAAGCACTATGTACTAATTATCACTACAGGAAAATAATGAAATACCGACAGAATTTTTGGCGGAAATATTTACGCCAGAATCAACGATGGCATTTACGGTGGATTTCCCCGCCGGTAATATTACGGCGTATTTTCCGGCGGAAAGACCGTCGGTACTTTTCTGTCGGCTAAACCGCCAGAATTTCGTCGGTGTTTTTAATATACCGACGCATATTCCGCCGGTAATATCCGGTGGATATTCCGGTGAATTTACCGTCGGTTAATTAAAACCCGATGAAATATTACCGGCGGAGTATCCGTCGGTAATACTTCCGGCGTATTTTCCATCGAAAATTACACCGGTAATTTCAATATATCGACCCCGTGCCCTCGACTTCAGCTTATTATGCTTAGGTCGCCGCTACGCTTACTGTATCGACGACGCGCGCCAGCCCTTGATCTCCGTCGACGACGTCCCTCCCTCCCTCGATCGAGCTCCTTCGACGATGACCTTGCCCTCGAATTCCGTCGACAACGTCCCTCCCTCGCTCGCTCACTCGATCGAGATCCTCTGTCGACGACGCGCGCCTGTGGCTGTGTAGATAACTTTCTCCCTTTCGCACGCTCCGTTTCCTCCAGCCAGTTTGCCCTAATTTGACAAACTTTTATTCTTGGACGCAGTTCGACTTCATTCCGTTGACGTTGGCCGTGCCGAGAGCTCGCTTGCTGTTTAGGTAACTTTCTCCCTTTCGCATTTCTTTTTTTTTGTTGGGTTTAGTCATGGATGTTCTCACTAGACATTTGCAAGAGGATGTACATTGGTGTATATTTTTTACTGATGATATTCTTCTTGTTGATAAGACTAGAGAGGGAGTTGAAGGTAAACTTGAACTATGTAGGCCAACCTTAGAGTCTAAAAGCTTTCATTTGAGTATATCTAAAACTGAATATATGGAGTGTAATTTTAGTAATAATAAATGAAGTGGGGTTTATAACTTTGGGCAATCAAAGTCATTAATAAGAGTACACATTTTATATATCTTGGGTTTATTGTTCAGAGTAATGAAATAGATGTGGATGGTTGAAGTGGAGGAATGCATTGGGCTTGTTATGTGATAGAAAATTCCCTCTCAAACTTAAGGGAAAATTCTATAAGATGGTAGTGAGACCTGCAATTCTTTTATGTGCAGAATGTTGGTCATTAAGAAGAGTACACATTTTAGATATCAAAGTAGGATGGTTGAAGTGGAGGAATGCATCGGGCTTATTGTGTGATAGAAAAGTACCCCTCAAACTTGAAAAATTATTCTGTTCGGATAGTGGTACCGATCGGTACCGAGCGGTACCGAGCGGTACTACTGTCGGTACCGAGTGGTACCGTGCTCGGTACCAAGCTCGGTACCACGTGCCTAATAATATGGTGAGACATGTAATGCTTTATGGTGCCGAATGTTGGCCAATAAAAGAGTAGCATAATTCTAAGTTAAGCGTTGCAGAAATGAGGATGCTCAGGTGGATGAGTGGTTGTACCCTTAGTATCAAATATAGATCATCTTTATTTTTCTAAATCAATAAATATCAAATGTAGATCATCTTTATTCTCTCTATATTTCTCCATCAAACCTAGATAGGACTACCTTGCTATCTTTTTATCAATGGTAGTATGTAACTATTTTGGTAAGTAATCGTAACTTATATCCTTATTGTCAATATTATATGTAGGCTATATATTATGGATATCAGAACTCAAAGAAGTTGGATGTATAATCGATTGGCACAAGGACGGAAGACATTAACTGATGAGTTCATTAGAGGGGTGCATATTTTTATTCAGATAGCTTCTCAACTACCCAGCTTCATCTCAGATGGAAAGTTTTGTTGCCCATGTTCTAAACATAAAAATCAGGTGCACCTTAGCCCAGATGACGTAACTATTGATCTATATCGTCAAGGTTTCATGCCAGATTATTGGTATTGGACTTCTCATGGTGAGTATGAACCACATTTGGATTCTCGATGCTGCCCATCGACAAGTGCTACTAGAGATGATGAAGAGCATATCATACCTAATCTTGAGGACTTAATTCATGATGCAAGTGGAGTACAATTTGAATAATATATATAAGAGTCACCTAATAAAGAAGCACAAAATTTTTATGATTTATTGCATGCTTCCCAACAACCAATATGGACAGGTTGCACCACTCACTCAGAGTTATCCATTGCTCTTAAGATGTTAAGTATCAAGGCAGAATATAATGTCCCCCGTAATTATTTTAATCAATTTATTGGACTGCTTAAAGAAACCAATCCAGCAGATAACATAATTCCCATAGATTTATATCGGACTAAGAAGTTAGTTTCGAAGCTTGGTTTGATATACAAAAAGATAGATTATTGTGTCAACGGTTGCATGTTATTCTACAAAGATTTCCAATCAGAGATTGCATGCCATCATTATAACGCACCGAGATTTAAACCAAAATCTATCATGAAAAGAAAGCTGAAGGATGTAGTAGCCAGCAGGTTATTTTACTTACCCATAATTCCTAGACTGCAACGATTATATGCATCAATGAGATCTGTTGAACATATGAGATGACATAAAGAACATATCTCACAGGAAGGGTTTATTACACATCCATCAGAAGCAGATGCCTGGAAACATTTTGATCGTACATATCCCACATTCACCTCAGAATCAAGAAATATAAGATTAGGTTTATGCACAGATGGTTTCACTCCATTTAGTCAGTTTGCTTCACCTTACTCATGTTGGCCCGCTATACTCACACCATATAATCTTCCACCAGAGATGTGTATGACTACTCCTTATATGTTTCTGACGCTTATCATTCCAGGGCCACATAATCCAAAAGTAAAGATCGATGTTTTCTTACAACCGTTAATTGATGATTTAAATCTATTATGGGAAGAGGGAATAAGTACATATGACATCTCCACTAAATAGAACTTCATTATGAGGGCAGCATTACTTTGTATAATTGGTGATTTTCCCGCATACGGTATGTTCTCAGGTTGGAACACTTCTGGAAAATTAGCTTATCCACTTTGCATGGAAAATACAAAGTCATTCACTTTAAAGAACAGAGGGAAGAACACTTGGTTTGACTGTCATCACATGTTCTTACCTACAGATCATCCTTTCAGGCGAAATAAGGATAGTTTTGTCAAGAATAAAATGGTAATGTTGCTGCCTCCTCCTAGATTAATTAGTGAAGAAATATTTGAAAGAGTCAGCTCCAGCCCCACAGTAGTGGAATCTCCATCATTAGCTGATTACAAATTGCCAGGATATAGTGTCAACCACAATTGGACTAAGAAAAGTATTTTTTGGACATTACCATATTGGAAGACAAACTTAATTAGACATAACTTAGATGTGATGCATATAGAGAAAAATATCTTTGATAATATATTCAATACAGTTATGGATATCAAAGATAAATCCAAAGACAACATAAAAGCAAGGATGGACTTAAAGGAGATTTGTAGGAGAAAAGCATTAGAATTGAGGGATGGTGGAAGTGGAAAATATTTCAAACCAAAAGCTCCATTCACTTTGACTTTAGAGCAGAGGCGTGGTGTTTGTGAATGGGTGAAGAGTTTACATGTACCTGATGGATATTCTTCAAATCTAAGAAGATGTGTTGACATTAGAACTGGGAGATTATTTGGTATGAAGAGTCATAACTGTCATATCTTCATACAATGTCTGTTGCCAACTTCCTTTAGTTATCTACCGGATCAAATTTTGAAGCCCTTGATCGAGCTGAGTATCTTCTTCAAAACTTTATGCTCTTCAAAATTAAATATAGAGCAACTGATTCTTATGGAGTAGCATATCCCGTTTATTCTGTGTAAACTTGAGAAGATATTTCCTCCAGCTTTCTTTGACTGTATGGAGCACCTGCCGGTATATTTACCATATGAAGCTAGAGTCGGTGGACCAGTTCAGTATCGGTGGATGTATCCTTTTGAGAGATACTTAAATAAACTTAAGAAGACTGCTAAGAACAAAGCGCATCCTGAAGGCTCAATATGTGAAGCAGGCCTATGCATATGAAGGGCAGTCATCTAGTGGGGGCAGTTTTTCATCTAGTACCCAGGAATCTTTATATACCTAACAGATAGCTGCCCTCACAGCCGAGCTAGAATAGGTACGGAAAGCCCAAGCTGATTGGCAGATGCAAATGTAGCAGCAGCAGATGCAGATACAGCAGCAATAAGCTCAAATGTTAGAAGAAATGAGAAAGATGAGGGAGCAGATGAGTAGTGGTAGAAGTACAACATCACCTGAGGATGAAATTGAATCAGAGTAGACATTATTTATCTATTTTACTGATGTGGACATATGTTTTTATGTATTTTTTGGACAAATTTATCTATTTGCTGTTTGAACATGTTTAGTTATTTATTTATGACACTTTTATATATATATATATTTATACATGTTTAATTATTCCTTATCTGATTGATGCTCTTCTGGTTTATGTAATTGTTGATTTTTTGAAATATATATGGTGTTGTAATTTTTTGTATGCATGTATAAATGTGGAAATCACTTTTTAAAGTGAGGAAGGTTTTTTTTTTCTGCTACAGGTTTCTGGCAGATTATCCACCGGTAACTTTGCCGGAAATACGATATGACGAAATTTCTGGCGGCATATGCGATGGAACTTTCGACGGATAGTTCGACGGTGATTTCCGACGGTAAGACTAGGCATCACTTTTATTGTGGTGAAATATCCACCGGAACTTCCGACGGATAATTTCCACCGGTATTTCCGGCGGTTATTACGCCGGAACACTGATACAGAAAAGGCGTCGGTTTGTCAAATATATCCGCCGGTTCTCCACCGGACCATCCGCCGGAAAAAATGCGACAAATTTTTTTTCCAACGCCCGTTTTACTGTCGGAGCTATTTCCGCCGATAATCCGCCGGAAATTGATTATTTTCGTCACATTTTTTACTTTACTAACGGATTTTGTCCGCCAATAATAGCTGTTTTTCCCGTAGTGTATATTATATGATCAATACTTTAAACTATGCGATTTATTTAGGTTATATGAAATGATCATTTTGGAGCATATTCATCAAATAGGATAGAAATTAATTTTTTTACTATCAACTCATTAATGAACTCATGAGCTGTGAAAGTTCATGAGGGGAGTTAAACCTTATAGAACTAGCCCGAGGTTAACCAGGAGCGGGGGGGGGGGGGGGGGGGGGGGGCTGGGGGTGAATAGGTGTTTTAAAAATTCTTAACCAAAAATAAAAATCTTTTTTATCTTTTTAAATATTTTAAAACAAACAGTTAACCCTTATGCGAAAGAAAACATAATCTAACAATATCAACACAATCAGAGATTTTAATCACAGAACAAATTACAGAAAAGTGTAGAAATAAATTGTGGAAAAAGTAATAAGAAAGACCACATCAAATTTTATAGTGGTTTGGTCAAATCTGACCTACGTCCACTCCCCAGAACCTCCCGTTCCAGGTATTGCACTAATCAGTTAGTGTCTCTCCTTTTGCCCCATAGCAAGGTGAAGAAGCCCTCACAAAATCTTTGCACCGACCCAGTGAGGCAGAGAACCTTAAATTCTTTTTCACCCTCCTGGTGAAGGTAGAGAACCCGAAATCCTTTTACTCCCACCTAGAGTTGGTAGAGTACCACAAATTCTTTTACTCCCACCTGGAGTAGGCAGAGAACCTCAATTTGATACTGAAGATCATCCCCACAGAGCAAATAAGGAACCAAGGATGAAGCTTGAAGAAGATGATCGAATCCTTGCTTAGAGCAACCTTTGTGAACTCCCTCACAAACCCCCCTCACAAGATTCTGTCTCTCTCTCTCCTCCAAACTCTCCTTCTCCTTCTATAAGCTCTCTAAGGTTAGAACAGTAGCAAAAGGTTTGCTAAAAAGTAATTAAGAGAACTTAAATAGGAGGCTTCCAGAAAAGCCCTAATTTTTAAGTTTGCATCAAAGATCGTACAGGACGATCCTACGATCGTCCTATATGATTAGTTTGAAATAGCCCTTTCAACAAGGGCAATCACCTTTACTTTGTACGATCAATATAAGAATTTTATACAAATCATTCTGTATAATTGTTCGATTGTCCGGGACGATTAGTTCAATATGGGTGGCAATCGACATATCATCCCGAAGTAGTATCGGGTCGTCCATGTGATTTATTGGACGATTGGTTTAGGATGGGTGGAAATCGATAATTCATCCCGCGAATCTCTCAGGATGTCCAGGACAATCCCCTTGATGATCAGAAGAAAATTATAGTTTTCATCTTGGACGATAGGAGATCATCCAATGAAATAAAAAGGATCATCCAGGATGATCCAAGTTGATCGTCATGTATGAGATGATTGATCAATCTAACCATAATTAGTCTACTAATCAAGGAATTATTTTAGGCATGATTTTCATGAATCGTCCAAGATGATATGGATTGTCCTATACAGTTAGAACAAATTTAAAAAATAAAATATTGCCTAAAATGTGATTGGCAGTTATTTTTCTTAATTTGTGCTGATCGTCCTTATGATATAAATCATCCAGGATGATTAGTTAAGCAAACCTAATTATCAGGGATGCCTTAATCAGGGTTTCTATTTTTAACTAATCATCCAGGATGATTTACAATAGTCCTGTACGATATGATCAAAAATAGAAAAACTCTAACTCACCAAATTTCTCCCCCTGAGTATGTGTGTGTAAGGTTACTTAACTTCAGGATCCATCACAGCACATTTGACTCAAGAAAAGGTAAAAGATGCATTGGAATAGAAATTGCAGACTGACTCAATCCTAGTCTACCTGATCTTAAGCTAATTGACATTCCAAGTGAACTTGTGGACCTAAAAGGTTAGTGAGCAGAGCAAACATAATAGATATACAAGGATAGCAGTAGTAAAGAATCAGAAATATTTGTTATCATCAAAATAACTATACTTGGGCCCAAATTTATAATAATCTCCCCCTTTTTGATGTTGGTAAATATTACTGTAAAAAAATTTCAAAGTCAAAATTTTTTTTTGTTTTTGTTCTTTTCTCTCTTTTTTTAAATGAGTCATAAAAATAGAACATAAATAAAATAAAATAAATTCCACTAAAATATAAGCAAACGACATACTTAAGCAAAAAACTAAGCAATCAACATACTACTCCCCCTTTTGACATCACAAAAAGGAGGAAGAAAGAAAAACACTAAACATAATAAAGTATAGAAGGAAAGACTAGTACAAACACAAAAATAAAAGCATAAAAATACATAAAAATAACACAAAAATTAAATAAAACCAAACATAAATCAAAATCAATGATGTTTTTTTGAATCGATCAATCTCAAGTAAATGATAAATTTCCCTTAATTTTAAATTTAAAAACCAATAAGAATTGATTGACAACACTAAAATTCAGAAAAAGTTACAAAATCAATTTTGTAAACCCTACCTCGGACACCTTACAGGTTACAATTCCTTTTAAATAAAAATCTAATCCAGAAATAAGAAATTAGATAAGAAAAGTGATCTTTTCAAACTTCATTTCAGAAAAAATATCTAATAAAATAGTATTGCAAATTAACGAATCAGGAATCATGATTTTTAATCTCAAGTGTTTGAAGATATTAAGGGGCACATTGGTTCTTCTAAGATTTTTAAAGATTTGAAAGAGAAAGAAGCTTATTTCTTTGTGGGCTCATTTTATACCTTTTTTTCCGTTATTTGACGTACTTTGCGTATCTTTTAATTTTTTGATACACTTGATGTATCTTGTAATTAATTGGCTAATATTGTGCATCTTTTCAGTGTTGGACTCATTTGTGCCTCTTTTTATTTTTTTTAGCTTGCTTCCTTTCATAACCTTTAAAGACTCTCAGTTGTAAGATTATCTTTCAGATATAAGAGAAAAAAACTCACTCTCTAATATAAGAAAGAGTAAACCATAAAACAGAATCATACTCATATGATAAATGTAACCACTTGATTAAGAAAACATGAAAGTGATTCAATGATTTGGAACACTATTCATATGAGATAGATTACTGTAGAAAGATAAAATAGATCTTTATTTCAAAGTCCAGCTTTTTAATTTTGAAATAAATTTTAATTTAAAAAGAAAAATATACCATTAAAAAAGTTAGAGGAAAAGAACCAATCATTAATGTTTCTTCCTTTAACTATTTTAGAGGAGTCAATCTCTGTTTACAAGCTTCTAAACAAAAATAAGGCAAAAATCTCATTTAAAAAGCAAGTTCATCAGCAAAAGTGAGCAGCGATCTGATTCTTAAAATACTAAAGAAAAATAACAGGAAATTAAAAATATAAAAACAAAAACATATAAAAAGAAATAAATAAATTAATTAAACAAAATACTAAGAGCAGAAATATAAATAGAAGGTATCATTTTCAAGCATGAATATCTATCACACATAATCTGGTTCTTAAGGTGCTAAAGGTTTCAAAGGCCAATGGTTTTATGAAGATATTGCAAGTTGGTTTTCAGTGGTTACATAGTGTAGCTCTATGTCTCCTTTGGTAACATGGTCCCTAATGAAATGGTGCTTGATGTCGATGTGTTTGGTCCTAGAGTGTTGGATTGGATTCTTTGAAATAGAGATGTTACTAATGTTATCACATAGGATTGAAATTGTGCCTACATGTTATCCTAAATCCAGAATTTATTATTTTAACCAAAAGACTTGTGCCACACAAATTCCTAAGGCAGTGTATTCAGCTTCGGTAGTGGATAATGCAACTGAGTTTTATTTTCTACTGGACCAAGAAACTAAGGATTGTCCTATGAATTAACATGTCCCAGAAGTGCTTTTTTATCAACCCTGTATCTTACAAAATCTAAATCAGAATATCTTATGATTTCAAAGGAAGTACTATGCTTATGATACCAAATTCTTAAGTTTTAGGTTCCTAAGAGATATCTAAGAATTCTCTTAACAACAGTCAAGTGGGACTCTTTTGGATTAGCCTGAAATCTAGCTTAGAGATAAAATCCAAAATATAATATCAGGTCTGCTAGCTGTCAAGTAAAGAAGTGATCCAATTATTCCTCTGTATTTCTTTTGATTAATATATTTTTCATTTGAATCCTTATTTAACTAAACAGTGGTACTCATGGGAGTGGTAGTCATGGGAGTGTTGATTGGCTTGGCTTTATCCATCTCATATTTCTTAAAGATTTCCTTAATGTATTTTGACTGACTAAGAAAAGTTCTATCATCCTTCTGTCTTATACTAAATCCAAGAACGTAAGTCAGTTCTCCCATCATACTCATTTCAAACTCCTTATTATTTTTGAAAATTCATCACATAATTTTTCATCAGAAGATGCAAACAGAATATCATCAACATTGATTTGGACAATCAGTAATTCATCTCCTACCTTTTTTAAAAATAGGGTGGTGTCTACGCTCCCCTTAACAAAGACTCTTTCTAGTAGGAATGTACTAAGTCTTTCATACCATGCCCTGGGTGCTTATTTTAGTCTATATAAAGCCTTTTTTAATTTAAACACATGATTAAGAAATTGTGAATTTTCAAAGCCTTGGGGTTGTTCAACATACACATTTTTTATCACCCCATTCAGAAAGGTACTCTTAACATTCATTTAAAATAGTTTGAATCCCTTAAAATAGGCAAAGGCTAGTAGCAGCCTAATGGCTTCTAATCTAGCTACATGGGCAAAGGTCTCTTCAAAGTCAATCCCTTCTATCTTATTATACCCCTTAGCCATTAATCTTACTTTATTTCTCATAACTACTCCAGAATCATTCATTTTATTCTTAAAAACCCATTTAGTTCCAACAATACTCTGGTCCTTAGGTCTTTCAACTAGCTTCCAAACATCATTCCTTACAAATTGATTCAACTCTTATTGTATGACTAGGATCCCGAATTCATCAGATAAGGCTTGATTTAGGTTGGTGTGTTCAGACATTGAAATGAAGGCAGAGTGGTTAACTTTTATTCTAAGTCCATGCTTAGTTATAACACCTTCAAATGGGTCTCCTAAGATCATTTCTTTAGGATGACTTAAAAAATATCTCCATTATCTAGGTAGTGAAACTTTAGGTTTTACCCTTTCCTCCAGATTTATAGATTCTACTCATTGGGTAACTTCTATAACCTCTTCTTCTTCTATCCTATACCCTCTAGATTTATCAAATTTATCAAATATAATATGAGTGGCCTCCTTAACTACCAGTGTTTTTTTATTGAAGGCTCTACAGGATTTTTCAACATTTGAGTAACCTAAGAACACTCCTTCATTAGATTTTGGGTCAAATTTTTCTAGTTGAGACTTTCCATTATTCAGAATGAATACTTTACATCCAAAGACATGAAGGTGAGAGAGGTTAGTTATCCTATCCTTAAGGATTTTATAGGATGTCTTATTCAGCTTGGATCTAAGATTAACCCTAATTATAACATAACAGACTGTATTCATTGCTTCTGCCCAAAAGTATTTAGAAAGTGAGTCTTAAGCTAACATGACTCTAGCGGCTTCTATTAGGGTCCTATTCTTCCTTTCAGCTATCTCGTTCTACTGAGGGGTCCTAGGAGCTAAAAAATTGTGATCTATCCCTTACTCCTTACAGAAAGATTCAAAATTTTCATTCTCAAATTCTCCACCATGGTCACTATGAATGGTTAAGATTTCACACCCTAATTTTCTCTGAATCCAAGTGGAAAATTATCTAAACTCCTCAAATGATTCACTTTTATGAGATAGAAATCTAACCCAAGTAAACCTCAAATAATCATCAACTATCACATACCTAAAGACTTTCCCTCCTAGGCTTGAAGTGCTAACAGGTCCAAAGAGATCTATGTGAAGGACTTCTAAGGGTTTGCTAGTGTTAATGTCTTTGATTGAGGTGAAGGAGGATTTGAATTACTTTCTTAATTGATAGGCATCACACAGGTGGTCCTTAGTGAACTCTAGTTTGGGTATTCCTCTCGCTAAGTCTTTTTGGGTGATCTTCCTAAGGCTTTTCATGCTTGCATGACATAATCTCCTATGCAAGAATCATGATTCATCAATAATTATTTTTAAGCAGAGAATAGTATCAGCTTTAAATTAATTAGATTCAACATGTAACCATTATTGATCCTTTTTCCTGTAAAATAATTTTATCATTTAAGCTTATACTGCAGCTGGTTGGCAGAAATTTTATGCTGAAGCCTTTATCACAGAGCTGCCTGATGCTGAGTAGATTGTGTTTCAATCCATTTACAAGCAAAATATTTTTAATGATGAAATTTTTTGAATTATCAATTATACCTGATTCCACCACTCTCCTAGTGGTGTTATCTCCAAGTGTTGCCTTACCTCCTGCCTTGGCCTCCAATAAATTTTTTTTCAAAATTAAAAAGTTGGACTTTAAAATAAAGATCTATTTTATCTTCCTACAAAAATTTATCTCATATGAATAGTATTTCAAGTCATTGAATCACTTTTATATTTTCTTAATCAGGTGGTTTCATTTATCATATAAATATGATTCTATTTCATGGTTTACTCTTCCTTATATTAGAGAGTGAGTTTTTCTCCTCTTATATTCGGAAGATAATCTCACAATTGAGAGTCTTTGAAGGTTATGAAAGGAAGCAAGCTCGCAAAAGAAATAAAAAGAAGCACAAAATGAGCCTAATACTGAAAAGATCCGTAATGTTTGCTAATTAATTGCAAGATACATAAAGTGTATCAAAAATCAAAAGATGTGTAAAGTGTGCCAAATAATTAAAAAAGAGGCACAAAATAAGCCCACAAAATAAGCTTCCTTCTCTTTCAAATCTTTAAAAATCTTAGAAGAATCCATGTACCACTTAATATTTTCGAACACTTAAGATTAAAAATTATGATTCCTAATTCTTTACTTTGCAATACTATTTTATCAGATATTTCTTTGAAATGAAGTTTGAAAGGATCACTTTTCTTATTTAATTTCTTTTTTTTTTGAATTAGATTTTTATTTAAAAGGAATTTGAACATATAAGGTGTCTGAGGTAGGGTTTACAAAAATTGATTTTCTAACTTTTTTTTGGATTTCAGCCCGTCATTTCATTCTTATTGGCTTTTAAATCTAAAATTAAGGGAAATTTATCATTTAATAGAGATTTATCATTTTAAAAAAACCTTTTGAGTTTTATTTATGTTTATTTTATTTGGTTTTTGTATTATTTTCATATATTTTTGTTTTTTTTAATTTTATTTAATAGTCTTCTAATCATCACATTCCATTCCTATAATTTTTTTTATTTTGATTACATCATCCAAGACGATCCACATCATCCTGTACGATCTGATAAAAAATTCCAATTCCCAACCATAGCACATCCGACGGTTGATTCACACCAATTATTAGTGATCGTCCCATACGATTACTACATCATACTAGATAATACACATGGCAAAGGTCACTGGATGATTTGAATGCCTTAGGCCGATCTATTATTGATCATTATCCTGGATGATAAACCTGTTCGTCCTAGATGATCCACGTGGTAGGAGAAGTTAGATGATTTCAATACTGTTAGGAGGATCCATTATTGCTCATCATCCTAGATGATCCACCTGTTTGTCCTGGATGATGTATCTAGTCAGAAAATTGTCCAGTTGACTCCTCAGGCATGTCATCATGTGTCTAATCATCATAGATGATATCTGATTATCTTGGACGATACGACCAAATTTTTGACCGATTGTCTGGATGACATTATTGCATGATATCGTCCTGGATGATATTCCCGATTCTATTTAAACAGGCCAAAATCTTTGAAATCTCCACACCTTCCACATGTCTCAATCTTCTACTTATTCTCCTGAGCCTTTCCTTCTCAAAATGACTGGCGGTAAGCGATCTCGTGCGCTCTAAGGTAGCTCTTCCAAGAGTGCTATTGATCACCAATTTAATGAAGCAGCAGATGAATTTGCTTACACTCGCTTCAAATCTGCTGGCATAAACCCTTCTAAGATCATTAATCAATCCACTCTTTACTTTCACGTACTACACCTGTTCGCAAACACAACTCTTGGATTCATTCTCACTCTCGCCTTCCCTTTCAACTATGAACTCCTTTTCGAATTCTTTGCTAGCCTTCAATTTAACATTGACTTTACGGCTCTGTAATCTTATGTAAATCGAAGGCCTGTTGAGATTACTTATCAGGACTTCTATGAATTTCTTCATTTTTCCTCCTCTGGAGATAAACTTCATGTTTTAGCTTATGATACTAACTTCAATTAGACCCGTATTAGCAATACCCTTAGGGACGCCAATGTTCAATTTCATGATTCCGCTGTTAGTACCTTAGTCAACGATGCTCGGACCATCCAGTACATCCTTTGTAATTCAGTTATCCCTAAAGCTGGGGACCGAATTCACATTACTCCCATCCTTTCCCTCACCACCTACTACATCATGACCAATCACCAATTTAATGCTGCTAATCTTATCTTTTGATACATTGAACATTTAACTTGCATTAGAGATCTAGGCCATAAAAGAAAGCCAAACTTAGCCCTAGGTCACCTAATTGTATATGTCCTTGAATCAAAATACAACCTTCAATTCCCTGCTCCACTTGATCACCAACCTATCTTCTACACCAATAGCTCCTTCCATACCCTTCATAGTACTCATCATCTCCATGAGCATGAGGAGCCTAGTGAAGAAGAGGAAGGTCATATTCCTACACCTGTCCCCCTCAACTAGTAGCCTCAGATTGATCAGCTGGTTCAGTGGTTCGATCAGTGGGAGGCTAGGTTTGAGTCCTATGTCACCAAGCAGCAGTAACATCATGTAGAGGACATTACTAGATTTGAAAACTATGCCATCCAGCAGCATCAGCATGACCAAGATATGGCCTAGTTTGGCGAGCAGTTTGCATCTCTTTCTCGACACTTTCAACCCCCACCAGCTCCACGTGATCAGAGTTCTTCTTTTTAGTTTGTTTATACTTCTTTTTTGTGATTGTACTGGTCTTTCGTTATGCACTTTATTCTATTTTTTTTACTATTTTCTTCCTCCTCTTTTTGTGATGTCAAAAGGGGGAGTAGTATGCTATCTTGCTTAAGTTGTTGTCTATGTTTGCTTATATTTTAATAGAATTTATTTTATATCTGTCTTTTATGTCTTCTATTTTTTTAATTATAAAAAAAGAGAAAAGAACAAAATAAAAAAATTTTCCTGGCTTAGAAATTCTTTCAGTAATGTTTGCCATCATCAAAAAGGGGAAGATTGTTATAAATCTGGGCCCAAGTATAATGATTTTGATGATAACAAATGTTACTAGTTCATTACTACTGCTATTCTTACTTATCTATTTTATTTTCCCTACTCACTAACCCTTCAGGTCCACAGGTTCACTTGGAACGTCAATCAACTTAAGATTAGGTAGACTAGGATTGATTCAGTCTGTAATTTCCATTCCAATGTATCTTTTACCTTTTTTGAGTCAAATGTACTGTGATGGATCCTGAAACTAAGTAACCTTGTACATACACACTCAAGGGGAGAAATTTGGTGAGTTTGAGAGTTCTTTTATTTTTTATCCTATCGTACAGGACGATCCTAAATCGTCTTAGACAATCAGTTCAAAATAAAAAACCCTGATTAGGGCATCCCTGATAATTAAGTTTGATTAACTAATCATCCTAGATGATTTCAATTATACAGGATGATTAGTATAAAATGAGAAAATAGCCGCCAATCATATTTTAGGCAATATTTTATTTTTCAAATTTTATACTAATCGTACAGGACAATCCATATCGTCCTGGATGATTCATGACAATCATGCTTAAAATAATCCCAAAATTAGGAGACTAATTATGATTAGATTGATTAATTACATCATACAGGATGATCCATCTTTAAATTTCATTGGATGATCTTTTATTATCTAAGATGAAAATTATAATTTTCTTCTGATCATCTAGGGTATCGTCCTGGACATCCCGAGATGTTTGTGGGATGATTTCTCAGTTTTTAGCCATTTTGAACTAATCGTACAGGTCGATCAAGAGATCATCTGAGCTGTTCAGTACATTTTTCTTCTATTTGTCCTGGACGTCCCAAATACTCTGCCAAATGATAACTCATATTTTGAACTAATTGTACAGGATGATGTTCTAATAATCCTGGATGATCAATACAAATTTGTTGCTCTGAGTATACAGGCAACTCAGATCGTCCTACCTGGATGGGCTGATTTACACTGATCATACAGGATGATCGATAGATCATCTTGGATGATCTTTATTAGCAAGTTAAAAATTAGGGCACTTTTTAAGGCCTCCTATTTAAGCTCTCTTAATTATTGATGATAAAATCTTTTGCTGAAGTTCCAACCTGAGAGAGCTTAGAGAAGTAGAAGGAGAGTTAGGGAGAGAGAGAGGATCTTATAAGGGGAGTTTATGAGGGGATTCAGAAAGGTTGCCCCAAGCAAGGATTCGATCTTCTTCTTCCTACTTCATCCTTAGTTCCTTGGTGGCTCTGGGGAGATGATCATCAGTATCAGATCCAGGTTCTTTACCTACTCCAAGAGGGAGTAAAATGATTCTGTGGTTCTCTGCCAACTCCAGGTGGGAGCAAAATGATTTCGGGTTCTCTGCCTTCACCAGGAGGGTGAAAAAGGATTCAAGATTCTCTGCCTCACTAGGTTAGTGGAAAGATTTTGTAAGGACTTCTCCGCCTTGTTGTGGGGGCAAAAGGAGAGACACTAACTGATTAGTGCAGTACCTAGAGCAAGAGGTTTTAGGGAGTGGATGTAGGTTAGATTTGATCGAACCACTATAAAATTCTGTGTGTTCTTTCTTATTATTTTTTCCACATTATATTTTTGTACTTTTCTATGATTTATTTTGTGGTTAAAATCTTTAATTTTAATATCTGTTTCCGCTTATGATTATTTAGTCTTTAAAATATTTTAAATGATAAAAAGATTTTTCATTATTATTTAAGAATTTTTAAAATACCAATTCACCCCCCTCTTGGTTAGCCTCGAGCTAGTTCTATAGGGTTTAATCACCCTCACAAACTTTTATAATTGAACCCATAAATATAAATCAAGCACTATATGATGAATTTTACATTCTAGCCATACATGAAGAACTGAATCAATTTGCTAGAAATGATGTTTGGGAGCTAGTTGAAAGACCTAAGAACCAGCGTGTTGTTGGAATAAAATGAGTTTTCAAAAATAAAATGAATGATTCTGATGTAGTAGTTAGAATTAATATAAGACTAGTGGCTAAGTGGTACAACTAGACATAAGGGATTGACTTTGAAGAGACTTTTTCCCATGTAGCTAAACTAAAAGCAATAAGGGTGTTACTAGCTTTTGCCTATGTTAAGGGATTCAAATTATATCAAATGGATATTAAAAGTGCATTTCTGAATGAGGTAATAAAAAAAGATGTGTATGTTGAAGAACCCCCAGGCTTTAAAAATTTATAATTTTTCAATCATGTGTTCAAATTAAAAAAGGTATTGTATGGACTAAAACAATCACCTAGAGCATGGTATGAAAGGCTAAACACATTCCTACTGGATAGAACCTTTGTTAAGGGGAGCGTAGACACTACCCTTTTTCTTAAATAAGTAAGAGAAGAATTACTCATTGTCCAGATCTATGTTGATAATATTTTGTTTTGATCAAAAGCTATGTGATGAATTTTCTAAAATAACGAGTGAGGAGTTTGAGATGAGTATGATGGGAGAACTGACCTTCTTTCTTGGATTTAATATAAGGCAGAAGGACAATGGAATTTTTTTAATAAATCAAAATATATTAAGGACATCCTTAAGAAGTATGAAATGGATAAGGCCAAGAAAATAAACACTCTTATGAGTTCTACAATTTAGTTAGATAAGGACTCAAATGGAAAATTAGTTGATCAGAGAAAATACAGAGGAATAATTAGATCACTTCTTTACTTGACTATTAGTAGACCTAATATTATGTTTAGTGTTTGTACTATACTAGATTTTAGGCAGATCCAAAAGAGTCCCACCTGACTGCTGTTAAAAGAATCCTTAGATATCTCTTAGGAATCAAAACTTGGAAATATAGTATCCTAGGCACAACACTTCCTTTAAAATCATAGGATACTCTGATTTAGACTTTACTACTTGTAGGATTGATAGGAAAGTACTTTTAGAACATACCAATTCATAGGACAATCCTTAGTCTCCTGGTAAAGTAGAAAATAGAACTCAATAGCCCTATCCACTGTAGAAGCTGAATACATAACCTTAAGAAGTTTTATGGCACAGGTTTTTTGGTTAAAGCAATAAATCTTGGATTTAGGACTACCTGTAGCACCATTCCAATCTTATGTGATAACACTAGTTCTATCTGTATTTTAAAGAATCTAATCCAACACTCCAAGACCAAACACCTAGATATTGTTGATATTTTCTATATTATAATCCATTCTAGAGATTTTAATGATAACAAATATATGCTTGGATGTTCCAACTTGTGTGTTAAGTACTTCAGGTGTAATAATTTGGTGGATGCGCATGATAATTACTTATATGAGATTTACATTACACAACTCAAGTTCAATCAAAATTTGAGCTGAAAGAACTCAAGATGAACCAAGATGGATTGCTTGAAGATTTTATATTATTGTAGGAGTGTATTAGAGGTCCATTAATATTTACTTGCATGATTTTATTTGCTCATAATTTTAAATATCTATTAAAATAATTTATATATTATTAATTAAGGATAATAATCTTAATTTAAAAATTTATATAATTCCTTAATTAAATTTAATATGCTTCATTGATTACATAGAGTTTATCAAAAATGAAAAGATACTTAATTAAGGTAAATAAAAGTAATAAGCTTACTTGGTTAACATTTTTTTATTAACTTTTCATATAAATTTACTGATGTATAATTAATTTTATCTAAATTATGTCATATTATTATATGAAAATTTAATATTTCTTTAAATACAAGAAAATATGCTTAAGTTTTTATTTTGCTAAATTTGGTATTATTTTAATGGAAATGTGGCATTATTTTTATTTCATTAGATTCCTTGGATTCTGTAGATATAAATTAACCCATTTGAAGTTATATTGAATTTATAATGAATTTCTAAATATTATCAGATTTTAATATTATTTACTGGGTAGCCATTTTTGCCTTATTTTGGATGTATATGAAGACTTTTTGACTTGTCCATATAACTAGATATTTTATAGCCATTTGAAACTTATATTTCTTTAATATAAATAAATTCTTTATCAAATATGATATTTTTAGATCATAAATTAATATTAGATTAATAGTTTTATTCAAATTTTGCTTTACTTACCATTTCCCTTTAAATACCCCTCATCCTCTTCATATGAGGGTCATTCAAAAGAGAAACTCCAGCATTTTCTCCATTCCTTTCTTCTTCCTTACATGCTAAATCTTGAGAAGAGCAAATTTGATTTTCATCCCAAGAGCTCTTTTCATTTGCGAGATCAAATTCTTGGTTGGAAAGCTTCAATGCACTAAATCCTGTAATGTCTCTTGGAGTTCTTGAGTTTGCTTTCTTTTTCTAAATTTTTGCTTGTTGTTATTTTAGTTTGTCACCATATATTTTTTTCTTTAAAATATTTATTATTTGGTGAAATACTAGTTGAGAATATTATATTAAGTTTTCTATGTTAAATCTTTTAAATCCATAATGATAACAAAGCAAATATTTTTATTTCCTTTTATGTGGCATAATTTTGTATTTCAAATCTAATTCATTTTTAAAAGTGTTATATAATTTGAAGAGTTATAGTTTAAATCAGCAAGAAAAATATTTTTATTCAAAGTTTTATCAAAATATAAATTTATCTTAAGGTGAGCAAATTTAATATTCCATTTACAAGTAGTGAGGTGATTAAAATTAAATTGTAAGATCACTTCAAATATTTTTGGTCATTTTATTGCAAGATATTTTGAGCTTATATTATTTACATCAAATTATATTTTTTATTTTCTTAATCTAAATCATTTGGCTTAGTGAAGCTTAAATTATAATTAGATTGTGTTGTACTCACCCGTATAGGAGAGTACTTAGGTTATAAAGAACTTCTTTGGTTTAAATAAGTGAAGTTTGCAAGGCAAACCTAGGATTAGTGAATTCTAGCCTGAGAGTTGGTTAGCATGGAAGTAGATCATATTGGAATCCAGGCAGAACCACATAAAAATATTGTGCCTCTTATTTTCATTTCTTGCATCTATTTTTCTTTATCATTGTCATAAAAATTATGTGATTACTTATTCTTTTCCAAATAGCATTAAAATTATTTTAATTGCCTTCTTTTAATAAAAATTTTAAAAAACCATAATTAATCTCCCTCTTGTGGTGCCATAGTCATCTAACAGACATAAGGCACCATTTCATTAGAGACCATATCACCAAGGGAGACATAGAGCTACATCATGTAGCAACTAAAAATCAACTTACAGATATCTTTACAAAACCACTGGCTTTCGAAAACTTCAGCACCTTAAGAACCAGATTAGGTGTCATAGATATTCATGCTTGAAACTGAATGCTTTGAAATCTGATTGATGCTTTCTTCTTTTGTTTGGTTTATTTTTTATATTTTATTTTGTTTGTGTTTTTTTTTTCAGTATTTTATGAGTTTTTCTTTCATGTGTTGTTTATTTCTTAAAAAAAAAATTACGAATTCGATCACTACCCACTTCAGTAGTTGAACTCTTCTTAAATGAAAAACTTACCTATTTTTATGAGTAGTGTTTGACTCCTCTAAAAATAGTTAAGGGAAGAAATTGGAGATTATATCTCTTTCTCTAAATCCTTTAGGGGTGTAATTTCTTTTTGAATCAAAATCTATTTCAAATTAAAAATTAGACCAAGAAATAGAGATATATTTTATCTTCCTATAGTTATCTATCTCATTTAAATATTTTTGCAAATCAATGAATCTATTTCCAATAATCTAAATCAAGTTGTTTAACTATATCAAATGGATCAAGTTTTGGTTTGTAGTTTACTCTTCCTTCTATAAGAGAGTGAGTCATTCTTTTCTTATATTTAGAAGATAATCTCACGACTGAGAGTCTTTTAAAGACCAAGAAAGGAAGCAAGGTTGCAAAAGTGAAAAAGAGGCACAAAATGAGCCCAAAAAAATTTAAAAGATGCGCAATGATCGCCAAAAATTAAAAGATACACAAGGTGTATTAAAAATCAAAAGATGCATAAAGTGTGCCAAACACTGATAAAAGTGGCACAAAATGAGCTCACAATGAGTTGTCTTCCCTTCCTTTCAAAATTTAAATCTTAGACAAATCCATGCACCAACTGAAATTATTTACATTTGAATTTGAAAATTATGATTTCTGGTTCATCGCATTGCAATACTATTCTCTTAGATATATTTCTAAAAAGAAGTTTGAAGCTCTTCTGAGTATTAGAGAGCTGAAGGTAATGTAAGGATCTTCTCATCAAAGGAGAGAGAGAGAGAGAGAGAGAGAGAGAGAGAGAGAGAGAGAGAGAGAGAGAGAGAGAGAGTTTTTTCAAATTTCCACCATTCCCGGTTTCTCTCGTTTCTTGCGGCATGGTGGTAGGTGATGGCGGCAGTCGGCTGCCAAACCTCACTGGTAACCGCCTCCTCATCAGAGTCCTTCAAGGAGGCTCTGATTGCTCGTGGTGGCGAGGGTGCTGTCCGTCCTCTTCCGGATTCAGAAGTTTGTGCTGAAATTTTGAATAGAAGATCGTCATCAGGTATTGTTTTTAAAGAGCCTGTAGCGCCAAGTCCAAAGAATTCACCTCGGATTGAAGGTAAAGGTAAAGGTATAATTGATGAGTTTTCCTGTGCTACGCCTGGTTCAATGGTTAGACAGGCTAATGTTTCTTCTAAACCTAATGGTGAAGCTTCTTCCTCTGGTTTGAAGATCTATGCTAACAGGTTTGGAAATTCAAATGCAATCCCCGGCAACGGTGTGATAAATGTGAATTCCAAAAATCCAGTTAACAAAGTTATTCATAATCAAAGTAAGATAGCTGGTGTTGGGCTAGGAGATCCGATAACTATCAGTGATGGTTTGGCATACTCAGTTGATGATCATTTGCCTGAGAAGATTGGAGTTGAGAAAGAAAGAAGTAATCCCTAGATTAAGAAGGATCATATTAGAGTAAACTTTGAGAGTGATTGTTCTATTTTAACAGAGGACGGTAGAGCTGTTAAACTAATTGAATCTAATGAAATTTCCAATTCTAGTTTATTGAAAAACTCTTTGGTCAGCAAGGTGTTTAGAAAAGAATTGCCTTCTCATTTGGTGGCATGGGAGCTAAGAAGACAGTGGTCTCATTTTGAACAGTTTCATTTCACTACCCTTGGTAGGGGTTGATTTTTATGTTCTTTTCAAAGCACTGAAGCTATAGAGAGGGTCCTCACTGGGGGACCTTGGTTTGTGAATAGCCATATAATTGGTCTGGATAAATGGTCTCAAGAGTTCTCTCCTCTGTCCTTGAAAGGTTTGACATCTCCAATTTGGATCAGAATGCCACATTTGTCGTTGCAGTGTTGGGATGAGATCAATGTAATGAGGATTGCCTCTAGGGTAGGTGTTCCTTTAATATTAGATGGAAATATGTTCCAGTGGAGCAGAAGGGAATTTGCAAGGGTCTGTGTTCGAGTTAAGCTGGATCAAAGTCTTCCTACAGGTGTTTGGGTTGAAAGCATGGCAGGAAGGTTTTTTCAAAAGGTGGAATATGAAAAGATATGTTCATTGTGTTTTGAATGTGGTATGATTGGCCATGACAAAAGTCAGTGTAGTAAATCTGATTTGAATTCGAAGGTAGTGTCTACTAGCTTATCGAAGGAGGTGCATGAAGTGGTGAAGGATAATGTAAATGAGAAGGAGTCATATGGACCGTGGATTCATGTTAGTTATAAGAAAAAGAATAAGTCAAAGGTTGCTCCATACAATTCCCGTCAGAATAAGGTGTTCAGGAGGGAATTGGCTATCTTTCCACAGGTTAATGAATTCAAGGAAAAGCTGGTTGTAAGTGATGATGGTAGTAATCCTAAATGTGCTGAAGGGGGTAATTCTTTGGATAAAGATTTACCTAGGAATATGGAGTTGGAAAATGCAAGTATGGAAAATAATCTTCCTCATGACGTTGGTGGGAAGGAGCAGGATGACTTGGAAGTGGGGAAATCAATCCAGAATTCTTCTGTTAAGGATTATGAGGAGAAACAACATGTTACAATAGAAGTTGATACTCCTACTAAAGCTGCTGGTTTGGAAGATCCTGCTAAACTTTTGAAATCTCAAGATGGGACTTGTATTGAAGCTTCAATTCAGAGTGAAACCAATCCTGAAGCGAGTGAAGATGAGGGGAAGGGATGCTTGCGAACTCAAGTAAGTCTGAATAGACTGCTTGCGAACTCAGGTAATCCCAATCTTAAAACTGATTTTCGTCTACAAAAAGAGCTTCGTTCCTTAGGGAAAGATAATATTATCAGTCATGGTAGAAAGGGAGTAGGGACTCTCAGAGGCAAGAAGGGGAGTAATCCCATCTCAATTTCTTAAATTTCTTCCATAGCTTTCTGGAATTGCAGGGGGGATAAGAAGAGTGTGGCCTCTCATTATCTTAAAGATTTTACGAAGGAGCATGATGTTATTTTTGTTGGGTTATTAAAAACAAAACTTTCTATTTTTGATAGTAATGATTGCTCTAAATTTATTGGTAGCAATTGGGATTTTTTTCTTTATCTCGCTGATGGTCTTTCTGGTGGCATTTTGACTTGTTTGAGGAAGGATGTTGCTACTTTCACGATTTTGGATTCTTTTCCTCAAGGGATTATTGGGGAATTGAGTATTGTTAATAAAGGATTGTGGCTTATTGCATCAGTTATGGTAGTAATGAGGTGTCGAAAAGAAGGGATTTATGGAGCAAACTTGGTAATTTTGCTAGTAGAAAAATTCCTTTTATTATCGGTGGGGATTTTAATTGTATTTTGTCTCAAGAAGACAAGAGAGGAGGGAAAAGATTTGTGTCTTCTCAAGGTTCTCTTGACATGAGTAGTTTCATGAGTAGTTGTGACTTGCATGAGTTGGGTATTGTTGGTCCCAAATTCACATGGTGCAATAATAAAAAGGGTTCTGCTCGTATCCTGGAAAGACTGGATCGATGTTTATTCAATTCTTTAGCTCTTGAAACATTCCATACTTCTTCGATTCGGCATATTGCTAGATTAGCATCGGATCATTGTCCTATTCTGATAAAGTTTCCTTCTCCTGTAGTTCAAAGAAGTAAAATGATTAGATATGAAGAGGTATGGTCATCTTATCCGGCTTCCTTTTCCATTATTTCTAATTCCTGGAATAAGAAGGTTCAAGGCGTTGATGCAGTTGGGTCGCTGAACTTGAAATTCCGTAGAGCTTTGAGAGCTCTATTTTTTTGGAGCAAGGCAAAACATCAAAATTTGGTAAAGTTAATAGACTCTTTGAAGCAGGAGATTATTGAACTGCAGATGGAAGAAGCGGTTGAGGACAGGCTCTCGGATGAAAAATCTATTTTGCATAAAGCCAAGGTTACTGAGCTTAATTCCACACTTGCTCGGCTTACCACTTGGTGGAGATAACGTGCAAAGGTGAAATGGTACACTGATGGGGATTCTAATTCTAAATTTTTTCATGCATATGCGTCCGGTAGGAGATCTGTTAACCGTATCCATCAAGTAAAGAATTTTAATGGTATAGTAGTCGAGGATCAAAAGGAGATTGAGAAGGTTTTTTATGAGTATTTTAAAAACAAATGGGGAGCTCGGGCCAGCAAGCTGAATGGTTGGCCTTCCCCCCGTGAAATGCTGAACGAAAGTGATAGAGAATTGTTGCTAGCTGATTTCTCTATGGAGGAGCTCGAAAGGGTGGTGGATCATCTAGAATCCAATATCTCTCCAGGTTCCAATGGTATTTCCTATTCCTTTATTAAGTCTTTTTGGAATATCATTAAAGTTGATGTGTGGGAGGCTGTTAGCCTTTTTTTCACCTCAGGCTCGATGTGTCCAACCTGGAAGGAAACTCTTGTGATACTTATTCAAAAAGTTAAAGATCCCTTGCTTCCTGCTAATTTTAGACCCATAATCTTGTGTCAGTCTATTTATAAGATACTAGTGAGGATGTTGATGAACAGAATGATTAATCTCCTTCCTAAGCTAATCTCGGAAGAGCAGGTGGCATTTATTAAAGGAAGGTCGATTTCTAACAATGTCTTACTTGCTCAAGAAGTGTTCAATAAGTTTAGATTCTCTAAATCTAAAAAATGGGGTGATGGCAATAAAAGTAGACATGGAACAAGCTTATGACAGTATGAGTTGGCAAACTCTTAAGCAAGTGTTGGAGAATTTTAGATTTCCTGGTAAATTCTCAAATCTTTTGCTCCAATGTGTTTCCTTTCCGAATTTCTCCATTCTTATTAATGACAGTAGATCGAATTGGATTGAGGGGAAATGTGGGTTTAGGCAAGGATGCCCCCTTTCTCCTTATCTGTTTGTTCTATGCTCTCAATTGCTCTCGGATGCTTTTGCTCAAAGAGGGAGGAGTCTAGGCATCAAAATTGCTCCAGAAGTAGATAGAATTTCTCATTTGTTATATGCTGATGACATTGTCATATTTTTGGAAGCCAATTGGAGTAAGGTGATGAAGGTTAAGAAGATTTTGAAGGACTATTGTAATTGGTCAGGCCAGAGAGTGAATGTTCAAAAATCTGCCATTCTTTTTGGAAAGTTAGTTGTAAAATCCAGGAAGAGGTCTCTTGCTAGAACTTTGGGTTACAAAGTGTTGAAGGAATTTAATTATCTTGACATTAAAGTTGCTCTGAGAAGGTTAAAAGGTTCTGATTTTAGTTTGCTGATTGGTAAAGCTCATAATATATTAAACATCTGGGGCAATCAGTTTATTTCACTGCCAGGAAAGATCCTTCTTGTAAAGACTATTTTCTCTTCTCTTTATACTTATAGTGCTACACACTCTTTAATCCCTAAGGGTGTATTGTACGAGCTGGACAGAATGAGTAGGGATTTTTTGTGGAATAAACAAAATTGAAGGAAAGGTCTTCACTATGTACCTTGGGAAGTTATTTATTTTCCTAAAAGGTTTGGTGGTCAAGGAATTCAATCGGCGGCTTCTATGGTTGGTCCTTTGAGGGCCAAATTTGCTTGGAATGTTATTATGAAGTCTAACTCTTTTCTTAACAGAATTCTTATTAATAAGTATGGATTTCTTCTTTGGAACATGCAAACTAGAAGGTATAATTCTCCTACGCTTAAAATCATTGTTAATGGTTTCAATAGTCTGAAAGAAATTGTAAGGTGAAAAGTTTCTTCTGGAGACCTTATTAACACATTGGAGGATGTATGGATTTGGGACAATTCTATCAGTAGATGGCCAACTTTTGTTGCAAATTTGGAAGGTGAATTGCAAGGTTTGGACTGGTTTATAAGTGAAGGTGATTGGGTTGAAGACAAGTTGATTCAGGTTTTTGGTCAATATCTTGTAGATGTCATCAAACAGGTACCTATTCTAACTGAATTAGGCGGAAATCAGCTGAAACTGATTTATAAGAATTCTGGAAAGTCTTTAACTGCTTTAGTGTTGGATAAAATGAGAGGCAATGGAGAAGAAGACAGTAGTTGGCGTTGGAGGAAAAATCTTAAACTCAGCCCTCGTGTGGATATGCTCTGGTGGAGACTTCTTATTAATGCCATTCCTTCAAACGAGTTTTTAAGGTACAGAAGATTATTGGATTATGGCGATTGTCCAAGAGGCTGTAAGACGGCGGAGAGTGCTGAGCATATAGCAGTTAGTTGCTGTATGTTGATTCAAGTGATCAGAACTCTTAGATCTTGGGGCTTTAAGATCCCGATATTCTCCTCATTATCTGATTGCTATCTAAAATTGCAATTGTTATCTATTACTCATCCGTTCATTGGTAATATTTACTATTCGGTGGTCAGTGAGTGTTGGAAGAGTAGAAATAAAGTATCTCATAGAGGTAAGGAGGACAGTATTGTAAGTATTGCAACGAATGCAATCAGCTTGGCTACAACATCTTTTGGTCTCAAAATTCATTCAGACAACTGGGATTCCAACTAGCTGTGGACCTCCGAAAGGACAACAAACACCGCCCCGCAGGGGAGGCGGTATCTGGCCAATGGGAGGGCAGATTCGATCACACATACGATCAACTATTGAGGATAGCGGTTCTCACCGGCACACCCCGATGGATAATAATATGTATGATCTAATCATCATCAGCGGGTTTCCCCCACCCAATACATCAGCTCGAGTGGGGTTTATTTGAAAGTGGGATTCGGTTTCCCACGGGTGCAAGCCCCCGTGGTTAATTACATCTCAAGCCAGGGCCTGAGAAAACTCTCGATTATGGATTCTATATTATTCTTCCCAAATTGGGATTGGCACATAGGGCGAAGACTAGGAAATCCTACTTGAAGGGAAAGAGAGGTTCAGCTAGGCTTAGTCAACATGCACGGCTCAGATCAACATCTGGAGAGACTAAGGTAGTGAGAAGAAACTAGAGAAAATAAATAAATCATGCCCTCAAAGCATGCAGGAGAGAAGGATGGAAGTGGCGTCATCCGTGTGACACAGATAAGTAGGGTTTATAGTCTCTGAAGGAAAGAAGACTTACCTACTGATGAGACATACTACGAAATAGTAGTAGCCTTGACTCCTAAATTTAATGGGTCTAGTGTCCTACGCAACACTAACACCCGTGTCCTAACTAATGCAATGCCAAATCTAGACTTACCCCGGCCTGGATTGGGGAGCCAACTAACCACCTAATCACTTTAACACCATGCTGTCCAGTCATTTAATGAAAGATGGGTGGGTAGGTTTAAGTTTATTGGAAGCGGGGCCGACGTCTAGAGGATTTCCTAATTGGCCCCGGACTGATGTTGGGTGAATGCTCCTAGAGCTAATGCAATTAAAATTTTAATTTAGTTAGTTTCTAATATAATGCATGCTAGTTGAAGCTTCCAAATCAGGTATGCATAGAACTTTAAAAAGGCTTATAAAATAATTTTTAGAATTAGACTGGGCTTCCCCAAGTCCGGCACCTCATCCTCATAGGTCAGATTATCCAGACTCTACCCGCAGGCGGGGAAGTGTCTTACAGAAGGAAAGAGAGAAATACAATAATATGCATGCAACCCCGGATGATTTCGATAATTCCCTAGATTGTTAAGTTGCTAGATTATTTAAGCCTTAAAACTTTGAATATTAGTTATGAGTAGAAAAAGTTTTAGTCCTTAGAGAGCCTAACGAAATCCAGGCTAAAACAAAAGCGACATGCAAGACTCCAGAAAACTAAGAAAAGCATATAACCTATACGTAATCATCATCACATCAAATAATAATAAATAATAAATAACCAAATTAATCAATTAAATGTCCATAGGCCAACTGCCCTTAATTATAAACCAGGGTCTGCAGAAAATAAAGTGGCCGGGCACCACTGCCAACAAACCCAGATTTCTAATCCTAGAACAGACACAAGTTATTTTTAGTGGGATATACTTGGTCTTCATCTTCTTGATCTTCTCTTCCTTGGACTCCTTGGATCTTAGCTTCCTCGGACTCCTCAGGTAGTAGAATGATCCAAATTTGGATTCCCAAATAGAAAAGGACTATCCTTATATTGAGTGTCCTTTTCTCTTTGGGATCCAACATTTGGATCTCAGTATCCCTACTCAAAATAGACTTTTACAACTCTTAACCAATATTAAAACCAATTACATTAAATGTGAGTAGTAAATCTAGACTCTCTTGCAAGGTTATCCTAATAGAAATCATCCCAAGCAGTTTCATATATCACAAGCAGTTATAGGAAAATAAAAGTACTCAATCACAGCCACACTTGGCCATGCTCATAATTATTTTGAGGGCTAAGCAAGCTCTGGAGCACCTGTAGCAATTCATAATGATAATTTTATTTAGCCCTCATATATTTAGGGGGGCTGAGCAATTTCTGAAGCACCTGCATAAAACATCATTAGTATTTTTTTAAAATTGTGATTATTGCCCCCCTTTTATTTAGCACTGCACGAGCATGGCCACCTGCAGAAGTCATCGTTAGTATCAAAAGTGATCCTAACCTATGGCTGATCTATCATGCAATAACATAAGATCCTAGAGTGCAGCAAAAGTAAGAAAACACACCAATAGTTCAATCATAACATGTAGTGAAATCTGGAAAAGCTCGGCACATGGTAAAAAGAGTAAACACCGGCCTAGCCTAAGTCTAAAAGTGGTGCCCTAGCAAGCAATCCTACAGTGTGTGTAGAGGTCTGTGTGGCTGAGGTGGATCCTAAGCTGGGTAGTTAGTTACAATTGCCTACTATCCAAGTTTGTTGTAGGTCTGAAAAGGGGGTTTTATTTAGAGTCCAAATATTAGTGAATTAAGATCCATTTTAGTTAATTTGATGTGTAGGTCAGTTTTAATGCTTAGGGTAATGATATTTAGAGTTTAAATTACATTAGTGATTTTTAGGAGGTTCGGGGTCCACCTATACACTAAGCTAAGGAGGGTCCCAAAATTGACTTTTTGATTAAAGGGGATTTGTGGATAGCTAATATTTTTATAAAATAATAGACCTTATCCTGATCAGTTAGACAGTTAGCATGCCCAATTTGGATTCTTCTATCCAAAGTTATGAATTTCTGAAGTTTTGGTCTTGTTTTGAACTAAGTTTGACCAGATTATTAACTTTTTGATTTAAGTTGATTTCTAGAATTTTAACATTTTTAATAAATACTAGACCCTAATGTGAGTTGAATGCCTTTGAGTTTTCTGGATTTGGAGTTTCCTACGTAAAGTTATGAATTTTAGAAGTTTCGGGCCCTAGACTATAGACTACGGTTGACCGAAAAGTTGACTTTTCAATTTGAGCTGATTTCTGGACACCTAATATTTTTAATAAATATTAAACTTTAATTAGAGTTTAATGCCTTTTAGTTTGCCCATTTAGGAGTTTTTTGTAATTAGTTATGATTTTTAGAAGTTGGGGCAATTAAATGAATTATCGAAATTGCCTAATTAGGGGTACTTTGGTGGTTTTGGCCCAAATCAACTCCAAACTGATTGGAATCACCCCAAAAGGTTAGGAATGACCTAAGAAGGTGTTCCCAAGTGTTTGGGGAAGATTTGGGATTTTTAATAATTTTTAATAATTTAATTAAGGTAAAAAGGTGATTTTTGATTAAGGTTGAATTAAAGTCCAGGTTAATGTCTAATTAAGGGGCCCTAATTATCTAAGATTGGTGTCTGAATTCTGGAAAGTTTGAGATATTGTGGGTATTTTTCGAATTTAAAATGAATTTATTAGATTTTTCTGAAGTTTCTAAGGCTTAATTAACGGGTACATTAAGGTTTGCTAATTAAGTGTTTTAATGAGTCCAGAAAATTCCTAGAAAATTCTAGGGGGTTTCAAATGTCACTAAATATTAGTGCTTAAAGTTTCACAGCAATCCGGGATCTATCCTAGCTCCTAGAAATATTCTAAGTTCGCTAGACGGTCCTTAGTTGTTGTTCTTAAGGTGTCACTATGTTATATGGGAATAAAATGGAGTAACTAATCCATAGACATAATATAGGGGGAAAATGCAACAAATATAAACACACCAAACCATGTCCTTATATCTACGAGAGCCTAGGCTATGTGCTTGTGCAACCTACACATGTAAGGACTACGAAAACACTAAGTAAAGAAGCCTAATGAAGTGATTAGTGAGTGATTGGGACACAATCATTCACTAATCCTTCTCCCACATGAATGCTGCTCATATATAGGTCCTAGGTTTAAAATTTCAAAAAGGTAGACCTCCCAAAATTAGGGGATTTAAAAAATATTTAGTTTTAAAAATACATAAATATTATAAAATAATAATATAGGTTTAAAAATAAGGTAATTGAAATTAGTTCAGTTCATAAGTATGAGAAGTCTACCTGCCATCAAAGGTTCTAAAATAATTTTTATTTCTATTTCAAAATAATTATTTATATTAATTAAATAATATTCAAATAATTAAATATCAAAGTAATACAGGCATCATCCAAAAAAGATAGAATCAGGTATAGAAAATAATTTTAAATTAAAATTCACATTTTTTTTGAAAATTTTAAGGTATTATACGTCGAAATCTGAATTAAAATGAATTAGTTATGAACTTTTGAAGTTAAATGGGTTTAAAAGTAATTTTTAAATGATTTAAAATAATTAATATTTGAAAATAATTAACAAATTTAAAATAAATCAGATATTAACATTTCTTAATTTTAAAATAAATATAAATAATAATAAACATAAAAATAATTTTAAGATATCTATAATAGGCATATAAATAGAAAGATAATTATAATAATACTAATAATGGTAAAAAAATTAAAAGTAATAATAATAAGACAATGATAATTAATAATTTAAAATAGTTAATAGCAATAATACCAATTTCAAAATAATAATAAAAAATAATAATAAATAATGCTAATAATAAAATATTAATATTATAATAATATGAATATTAGTATAATAATAATATTATTAAAATAATAACAATATTATTAATATTAATATAAATATTAGAGTAATATTAATAATGATAAATATTTATATTATAATAACATAAATATTAATGTAACGATATTATGATTAAAGTAATAATATTATTAATAATAATAATATTAATATTATAATAACATTACTTATAATAAATATTAATATTATAATAACATAAATATTAATATAATAATAATATTATTGAAGTAATAATAATATTATTAATAATAATATTAATATTATGATAATATTAATTATAATAACTAATATTATAATAATATAAACATTAATATAATAATAATATTATTAAAATAATAATAAAATTAATAATAATAATATTAGTATTATAATAATATTAATAATAATAAATAATATTATGATAATATGAATATTAATATAATAATAATATTATTAAAATAATAATAATATTATTAAAATAATAATAATATTATTAATAATAATATTAATATTATAATAATATTACTAATAAAAAATAATATTATAATAATAACAATAATAATAATAAATAGAAATAATAATAATGATAAATAATAATATAAAAAGAATTTATTAATTATTTAAAGTTTTCTGGATTTAAAAAATACATAAAAAATAATTAGTTAAATTAGTTTTAAAATAAAAAAGGGAAAAGGCGGCGACGCTGTGGCGGCGGTCAGCCACGTGGTGAGCCCGGAGTGGTTCCGCGTCTGCGGGCAATGATTGGGGAAAGAAATCACGCAGCGACGGCTAGTGGGACACGCGGCGGGAGCGGAGTGGGCAGTTCAAACCACGGGCAGTGATTGCTAATGATTGCACTGCCGCACAATCATTGTCAATGATTGACGTGGCACGGGTTTCAGCGCTAGGTCATTAACCACGTCGGACGAAGGATCTAGACCGTCCGATCGTCCGCGGTTTAAGATCAAGGGCCCTGATCTCGCCAAGATGCAGGCAGTGACCGCGGGGCTGTTTCCACGGTTAGACGAGTGACGTGGGACGGTCAGATCAGAACCGTTGATCGCGAGATCAACTGTTCTGATCTCACGTATAAATGTTACGTAGACCGAACCCTAGTTAGGGTTTTCTGCCTCGTTCTCCCAAACGACTGAACCAAATCTAATGAAATTTTATACATAGATTCCAGGCATGAAGAGCATTCTTGTGGAATAAATTTCGCGGTTTAAAATGCAGTATACTAAGAGTTATTTAAATCTAAGTTTCCTAGACTAGGGCTTGCAT
The DNA here is from genome assembly GCA_019925795.1 of Dendrobium chrysotoxum. Classification (NCBI taxonomy): domain Eukaryota; kingdom Viridiplantae; phylum Streptophyta; class Magnoliopsida; order Asparagales; family Orchidaceae; genus Dendrobium; species Dendrobium chrysotoxum. The sequence goes on from CM034309.1 coordinate 17,986,950, forward strand.
TTTTACATAATCCACACGGTGGATTCAGACGATCTTGGGCTTGTTGAGCTTGTAGACTGTCCACGCACAAGTTCCTTGTTGGAATCGAGCCTCGAAATGCCTTAAATCAGATTGGAAAAGCTTTAGAGCGAATTTAATCTCGATTGGACAGAGATCTCGTCGTCGTCGGCCCTTCTCTGGTGGATTTGGGTTGAGGGATGTGGGAGGAAGTCGTGGAGGCTCTCCAAACAAATCACAGGGGTTGGGATTGCTTAGAGAGAGAGAGAGATCAAAAAGTCCCCAAACAAACCCTAGTTTCAACTATTTAAAGCTCTAGCCCTATTATGGACGGTTGGGATTGAATCCCCATTCAAAATAGGAGGGAAATAACTAGCTTTGGCCGTGGTCTTGACTAGGGATCAATAGGGAAGATTTTGGAGCCTTAAATAGGGTTTAAAAGGCTCTTAATGGGTCATAATGACCCATTAATGACTTGGGTTGACCAAGTCAACCATTGACTTGGTCAACCTAGTCAAATGGACCCACAAGATGAGTGGATTTGGTCTATGGGTCAAGGAATGGGTATGGGTTTGATTTGAGCTTGAGCAGGCCTATATGGGTCAATTGGTCAACCCAGGTTGACCTGGTCAACTGGGTTGACCCAGGCTCTGAGTCCGAGTTGGAAATAAGGTCAACACCAGCATTCGCTATTTTCTCATTGGTTTCCCCCTCCACCTGGATGGATAAAGCTTAACATTGATGCTTCTCTCAAGAGCAACTACCAAGCTGGCGTAGGAGGAGTCTGCCGCGATGACAGAGGAAGATTTCTGATTGCCTTTAGAATTAAAGGAGTGCATTGGGACCCAGCTCAAATGGAATACTCTTCAGTTTTGAATTTCAGTAAGTATGTTCAAGAATGGATGATGGACTACAAAGGCATTATCATTAAAAGCAATACTAAGAATGTTATAGAACACATTCGTAATTTGTTCAAGAGTAAATCTTTTCAAGGAGATATTCTATTCAGGCATCATTTTTCCTTTTTGCTAGACTTCAATCAAGTCTTGTTTCATTCTGTTGATAGGAAGTGTAATAAGTTGGCGGATTTTTGCGCCAACTTAGCTTGCTCTTTTGATTTTTTCTGGAATGACTTACATTGTAATAATGTTCCTCCTTCGTTTTTTTTCTCTTCTTAGGAAGGATTGTGATTGTGGACCAATCACGTAGCCGTTTGTATCTTCCTTTTCAATAATAAAATTTCTCTATGCACTTCATCAAAAAAAAAAAAAGAAGTTTGAAAAGATCACATTTCAAGTCTAATTTATTTATGAATTAGATTTTTGTTTTAACTGAACTTTTAACCTATAAAGGAGGCTGAGCTAGGGTTGAGAAAATTCAATTCTCTAAACTTTCTTGATTTTATCATTATCAATGCATTTCTTACTGATCTAATCATTGGGTAAAATTTTCATTTGATACTATTGATCGATTCTTTAAAAAAAATTACTTTGTGGTTGTTTTTTTTTTATTATTCATTTTATTTTACTCTTGTGTTGTTTTGTTTTTAGATTCTTCCTGATCATCACACTCCATCTCATAATATTTTTTTTATTTTTTTACATCATCTAGTATGATTCATATCGTACTGTATGATGTGAACAAAATATCAAATCTCTAATCACAACACATTCAATGGCCAAAATCGATCAATTATTGGTGATCATACTATATGAATTTCTCTTCGTACTGTATGATCCATGTGGCAGGAGCCATTGGATGAATTGAATTCAACCGGTATGATCTTTAATACCACATCGTATAGTATGATCCACCTATTTGTACGATAAACTCAAAAGTCAACAATCATATAAGCTAACTCCTCGGGACAATCTCCATGTCTCTAATCATCTAGTATAATGACTGATCGTATTGTATGATTAGACAACCTTTTTGACTAATCATCTGGCCAAATTAACTACACACGATCATCTAGTATGATCTCATGATCATACTATACGATCTTGCCAAATTCTATTTAAATAGTAGCAATTCATTCAGTTTCTTCACACTCCTTCTAGTCCTTCCCTCTTGTACTCTCATTCATTATAATGGCTGGCAGTGGAAAATGTAGTCACCAAACCCAGGGTGGTTCTTCCTCTTGCCACTCTGTCGACAAATATTTTTTGACAGCTTCTGATGAAGTAGCCTACTACAATTTCAAAGAAGCCAAAATCACTCCCTCTAGGGTTCTCAACCAACAAGCATTGAACTTTTTAGTAATGAATCTATTTAACTCCACTGCACTCCAATTCCTTCTCACCTTAGCCTATCCTTTTCATTTTGAAATCCTCTATGAGTTCCTAGCCAATCTTAGAATCAGTGGGGATGCCACTATCATGACCTCCCGGGTCTGTTGTCAAAATATTGAAATAACCAAAGAAGACATAGGGATTCAACTGCAATTAAACACCCAAGGTAATAGGCCACTTACTATGGCCTCCAGATCTGATTTTGACTGGTGTGCTATAAATCTCATGCTTAGAAATGTTGCTCTGAACTACCACTAACCCTTAGTTTATACCCTTAATCAAAATGTAAGGGTTATCCAGCACATCCTCAGAACTTCAATCATCCCTTAAGCTGGAGATCGAGTAAACATTACCTCCTTACTTTTAATTATCACATATTTTATAATGTCAAATACCCAAATGGGGGCCTAAATGTTAATTGATTACAATCAAAACCTTACTTCTATTTGACTCCTATCCACTGGAAAAAAAATAAAATATTGTTATAGGACATGTCATTGGATACATCCTAGATAAAAAATATAATCTCACTTATCCTGCTCCTCTTGACAACAACCCAATCTTTTTCATGGATGCCTTTTTCTTTATGCTCTTTAATAAGGAACAAGATCTAGAAGAGCCAATGTTTGATGAAGAAGGATATGCTTCCCCTACAGTTGATCCTACGTTTGCACCATCTCCTCACTACTACCCATATGAGGAGATGATTCAACATTTTGACAGGCTCGAGACACCCCTGGATCAACAGTAAGTCCAACATGAAAATGAAATGAATTGGTTTAGGGATCAATTTGACACAATCCAATAGTAGTATTCCTCCATTCAATAGTTCTTCCAGCAGTTTCCACCTCCACAATAACCACATGATCAGGATCCACCTATGTATTAGAATTTGTGTGTCATTTTTATGTTTGTATTTTTTGTGTTTATTTTTCTTTCTTTCAAGTTGTATTCAAATTTGTGTGTTGTTATCTTTGTTATACATATGTTTTTATGTTATGTTTTATGCATGCTTCTTATATTCTGTTGATTAGTGTTTTTCTTCCTTCTTTTTTTGATGCCAAAAGAGAGAGTAGTAGTTTGTTGTTTGTTGTTGTTAATAGTTTGCATATTAAAAATTTTTACCTTCTAAATTATTTGTCAGTAGTTTGTTGTTTATTTTTTGTTGTTAATTGCTTGCATATTAAAATTAAACACTCCTTACTTTAAAAAATTCACCTTCTAAGGGAGAGATGAGAAGATAGCAAAGAATTTGAGTATCTTTAAATAGCAATGTTTGTCATCGTCAAAAAGGGGGAGATTATTGTAAATTTGGACTCAAGTACTGTGATTTTGGTGATAACAAATATTATTATTTCATTACTGCTATCTCCTGATAATTAGTTTATTACATATCTGTTTTTCCCTGTTCACTACTTTTCAGGTCCACCATTCACTTGCAACTTTGATCAGCTCAAGATTGGGTAGACTAAGGTTACAGTCTATATTTTTAATCATTTATGTATTTTTAATTTCTTGAGTCAAATCATGTAATCTGGTGGATTCTATTGCTAAGTAACTATACATTCACATAGGGGAGAGAGAAAAATATAATGGTAGATTTTTTTATTTTTCATACTATATGATTTTAAATAATACTGTATGATTTTAACTTATACTGTAAGAGTTAAATCATACTGAACAATTAAGTTTGCTATGTAAAACACTAGCCACCAGAGTTAAGGAAGATACAATTTTTGTACTGATTATACAATATGACTACAATCATATTATACAACCATATTAATATCTTTCTTAATTTGATCCAAAATTAGGCAATCAAATTATAGGTAATTATGATCAGCTGATCGTACTGTATGATACTATTCATATAATATGATCGATAGAGTACAAAATTGGTCATCCCAGAGATCATACCAAATAAAAGACATGATTTTTGTATTGATCGTACTGTACGATGTCCACAGTGTTGGACGATTGACAGAGTAAAAAATTGGCCATCCTAGAAGTCATCCCAAATGAATAGAAGGAATTTCTATAGTTCATACCAAACGATCTTATGATTGTACAATATGAAGTGTTATGAGGTTTGAATAGTTCATATGAATAACTGTTCACATGATACTAGACAAGTCTAGTTTTGTACTGATCATACTGTACGATGTTTGTATAGTACAGTACGAATAGAAGATGAATCTCTTAAAAATTATGGTTTCTTAAAGCCCACTATTTAAGCCTCTCATAATTTCTTGTGAGAAAGATCTTTTTCTATTGACTTGTTCTGAGAGGAGAGCTTTGGGAGAGAAGAGAGGGAGATTCTTATGAGGGGGAGTTGTGAGGGATTCACAAAGGTTACTCCAAGCAAGGTTTCCATTATCTTTTTCAAGTTGCAGTCTTAATTCCTTGGTGGCTTTAGGGAGACATTCTTTAGCATCAGATTCAGGTTCTCTGTTTACTCCAGGAGGGAGTAAAAGGATTCATGTTCTCTGCCAACTCCAGGAGGGAGTAAAAGGATTCAAGTTCTCAGCCTACTTTAGGAGGGAGTAAAAGGATTCAGGTCTCTGCCTTCACTAGGAGGGTGAAAAAGATTAATGGTACTCTACCTCATTGGGTTGATGGAAGAGATTTTTATAAGGGCTTCTCTTCTAAGCTATGGGGGCTAAAGGAGCGATACTAAAAGATTTAGTGCAATACTCAGAGGAGACCTCTTGGGAGTGGACACAGGTTAGATTTGACCAAATCATTATAAAATCTGGTGTGTTCATTCTTTTATTTTTCGCATTTTAATTTTTGCAGTCGTTTTTGATTTTAGTGTGGTTGAAATTTTTTATTATTGTGAACTTAATCTACTTCAACATTATGGAATGAACTTGTTTATTTTAAAATATTTAAAAAGATAAAAAGACTTTTTTTATGCTTTAAGTAATTTTTTAAAATAACCAATTCACCCCCTCTTAGTTAGTCTCGGGCTTATTCTGAAAGGTTTAACAACATTTATAAACTTTCACTTCTAGCCACCACCACCAACACCTTCACCCGATCAGTGTCCCGACTACTTTTAGGTTGTTGTTATGTTATATTCTCTTATTATTTCATTGTGTAGTTTCTTAGTTTGTTTTGTCTTTTCAGTTGGCCGTCTTCCCTTTTTGGTGTTGTCAAAAGGGGGAATTTGTTTATAATATTTGCTTATTTTTATTTTAATTTAGTTTAGCTTTTTTCTAGAGTTTATGGTTGTTCTTTTTGCCTTATTGTTCTTAATATTAAAAAAAAGGTTTAAAAATAAAAAAAATATTTCCCTTATTTTTTAAATGATTCACTTAGAAAGTGGGAGATTAGGAGAAATGAAATTTATTTGAAAAACTCAATCAATAATATTTGCCATCATTAAAAAAAGGGAGATCATTACAATCTAGGAGCCCAATCTTATAATTTTGATGATTACAAATATTATTGGATGTTACTTTATATCTCATAGTATCATTATTATATATTTATTTGTGTGCATACTAATATTTTAAGTACACTATATAACAAAGGATCAACTCAAGACTAAGTAGAATAGGGTGATGTCTGTAAGAGTCTGTAATTTTTCTTTATTTATCTTTATTCCTTGAGTCAAAAGTCTTGCAATGGTGTATTTTAGCTTAGCAACCGTGCACACACACACGTGATAATGAAACTATGAATTTCAATTTTTTTGAAGTTCATACTGTACGATATAGATCATATTGTACAATCTATTATTCAAAAAATTAGTTTAAATGGCTAATTGAACAATTAAGCTAAATGACCTAATCATACCGTATGATCAAGATCGTAACATACGATCAGTTTAAATAAAAACATCCATTACCAATAAGATTTAGACAAGTATTTGAGTTTTGAATTTTTAACCGAATCTATGATACGACCATATTCATACTATGTGAACTATAAAATTTTACCTAAACTAATCCCTATAATTAATTAATCAAATCAAGGTTAATTAATGATAGGAGATCATACTGTATGATCCTGATTATATTGGACGATTGATAAAGACAATTTTTAATCATCCCAAGGATCATCCTGAATGAACCTTGATTTATTGAACTAATCATACAGTATGATATGAATCATACTAGATGATCAACAGAGATGATTTTCAATCATCATGGATGAATTGAAGCACTATGTACTAATCGTATTGTATGATCAATACTTCATAATGTATGATCTGTTTAGGTTTCCTGAATGGATTGTACTGGTACCTATTCATCATATAGGATGAATAGGGATTTTTGTACTAATCATACTATATGATCTATGATCGTACTGTATGAATAGTTTTGACAGACTTGAAACTTTAGAGTTTTTGGACGTCTTATATTTAAACTTTCTCATAAGACTAGAAGAGTCTTTTGTCTGTTGAGAGAATTATGTGGGAGAACTTTATGAAAGCTTTATCTTCTTGAGAGATCATGGAGTTTTGAGAGGAAGAGGGGGAGAAGGTGTGTGTGATGAAGAAATAATGTGAGGGGATTTCATGCGGTTGCTCCAAGCAAGCTTCTACCTAAGTTCCTCCATGTCTTCATTAATCTTAAGGGAAGCCCTGACGGGAAAAGTCTTCAAGGCCATAGATCATCAGGTTCTCTATCTCACTAGAAGGGTGAAAAGATTTTAGGTTCTCTGTTTCACTAGGAGGGTGAAAATGATTCCATGTTCTCTGCCTCACCAGGAGGGTGAAAAAGATTTAGATTCTTAGCCACACCATAGAAGGGTGAAAGTGATTTTTTAAGAGTTTCTCCACCTTGCTGTGGGAGCTAAAAGAGAGTCACTAAATATTTAGTATAATACCCAGATAGGAGGGCTCTAGGGAGTAGATGTAGGTCAAAGTTGACTGAACCACTATAAAATTTTTGGTGTACTCGCTTCTTTTTTTAGCACTTTTATTTTTTGCATTTAAATTTTCGTATGTTATTTTCTTGCAAATTGCTAATAACCGTAATGTGATTATTTTGGATGGATTTATTTAAGCAAGGAAAAATAAAAATAAAATTTTGAAAATAAAAAGATACAAAAATATTTTTTCTATTCATTTTTTTATAAAATAAAAAATATAAAGGTTACTTAATTCTTTGATATTTGCTTTCTCTTGCACTTTTGTTTAACATCATTCTTAAAAAGAAAAGGATTTTAAAAAAGAAATTTTTAAATAATCAATTCACCCTCCCTCTTGATGTGCCAAGAGCAGTTCAACTAGATTTAATAGCCTCTTTTAAACTTTCAATACCAATATTCCGAAAAAATCAAAATCTTCTCCAAACTCACCATTCCTTCCTCTAAACTAACCAATTGAATCACTCTCAAACTTTCCTCCCAGTTCTTAGGATTCACAAAACAATGCTCTAATTCCAACGTCCTCTTCCCCTCAAATCCATTCACCAGCCCAACACAAATATATCTACCACTAGGATGATATCCAAAAGCCAAGACATTATTCCCTAAACCTCCTGCAACCCTCTCACTGGCACTGTGCCTCATGGCAGCGTTAGCCTCGTATCCCACAGTTGGGAGAAGCTTAATTAGCTTATAAAAGAATAGTTGTTCCATCATCTTAGAAGCGAGGGTAAGACATTGTGTTTGCCAATCAAATACTTGCACGCCCTACTCTCGAAAAGCCCCGGGTGCAACAGATTCAGGAAGTTCTACCAGCTTCGCTTCAGCGCTGAAATCGGCACCACAGCCATCCCACTCACTGAAAACTTACGCTGCAAAATCTCCCCAAATTGCACCTACAAGATGGAAATAATTGAAAGATTAAATCATTTCAACAAAGAATGATTGAATCCAATGGATGGCTTACATGTAAGCGATGTTGGGGTTTAATCCTCTTGCTGAAGGTGGATGCTCTTAGGCCGAGGTGAAGGGGAGAGGGGAAGCCGAGAGGGTGAGAACTTGCTGGAAATTGGGACTTGCACAGAAAGAAGGGGAGGAAGAAAAGGGGAATAAGAATCTTGGCTTCGATTGGAGGTATGATGAGAAAGGATTGGAGACTATGAGCGTTTTGTTTGAAAAAGGAGAACAATTTTTTCTTGTGTTGGTGCTGTCTTCTTAGCATCCATTGAGGGAGAATATGGAGGGAAACATTGGAAGGACCATGGAAAGAGAATATTCTCACCAAGCTTTTGTTTTTAGGGTTTAGGGTAGACTTTTCCCAAAAAAAAAAAAAAACTCTATAATAGACTTAGGGGTTGTTTAGCTTTTTTTTATAGTTTAATCCTAATAAATTTGGCTACTATTTTTTTAAAACTTAAAAAAAAAATAAAACTAAAAGTTAATTTGGAGATCAATTTTAAAAAAATTATTTTTATTTTTTCACAATAATTTTATTATTACTTTAATTTTTCTCTAAAATGTGAAAAAATTGTCATACATGAGGCTTAACTAGGTGAGATGGTTGAGTTTTGTTATTCTTTTAAACGATATGATCTTCCTTTGAAAATGACATGTCTTCTACGGTTTGATTGGATCAAAGGAAGAGTAATTGAGATTCATAATTCTTATAACAAGGCTATGGCATTTCTCTAAAATGGGTTCTACCATCCTTATTGAACATATGATATCTATTGGGGTGTTTTGATGTTCGAGATCCCTATTAATTAAAATCTCTGTCTTTATCTCAAAAATATTGGTCTTCAATTAAATGAATTAGATTTAAGTGAAGGGGTTCTAAGATTTAAAATCTTTATAATGAGGCTCTGATCTATCTCAATGAAATAACAGTTATTATTTTCATTGAACAAATTAATTCTAAAGAGAGGTTGATGTGATGAATTTTGATCAACAATGCTATGCAAAGATGACAATGCAACAAGTGTTGAGTATACACTTATGTATATAGCTCACTATTTAAATTGATAATAATAAAACTTTTGTGGTCTAATTTAATATGTTTATTAAGTATTGTGTCAATAATTAGAATGTTATTGCTTAGCTCATTTCATAACATATTTTTCACTGAGGTTCATTAGGAATAAATTTCATAATTAAACAAAATAAGCTCACAATAACCCCCTACGCTAAAACTCTAAATAAGCATTCCAAAAGTTGCCAAAAAAAATTATTTTTAATAATAAAGTTATTTTTTTATAATTTTTATACATAAAATTTACTAAAATTCTATTTTTTTTATGTTTTCAAATTTCTATATTCAATTGAAGTTTAATAGAATATTCCATATAATATTTTATCAAAAGGAAATTATAACTTTAATTTTATACACTTGATTTTAGCCTTTGTTTTTACTCAAATTCATATATTAGTCTATGTTTTGTGATACTGCTATAGGTTGATATGTTAAGCATGCATTAATATTAATTTTATTTTATTTTTAGCATGTTGCTATAGCATTTACTATTTCTACGAAATTTAGCATATTTTAATTTTCCTAATATGTTATTATTAATAATATTTGGAAGGTTTAATTCCTTTCCAAATAAATTAGAACTATATTAAAAGTATTCTAAAACTTTATATTAAATAATTTAATTTAATAATATTTCTTTCCATATCAATTAAATAAAATATGGCCACATTTTAGATCTATTTGGGAAAACATTTTTATTGCTTTGCATTTCAAAAGAACTTTGGTAAGTTATTTGTAAGGTTTTTATAGAGCATTTACTCTTTCCAAATCATTGAATCCATATTAGCTTTTTAAGGTGACCAAAGGTCCTATAAAGGGAATGGAAGAAGAAGATAGAACTATTTTTTTAGTTTTCTTACTCCAAAATTTCTTCCTCGCTGTTCTCTCTTTTGGATAATATAGTTCAAAGTAATATTCTCTTGCTTGCAATCAAGCTTCTAAGAGCAAACCATTCATCCTTTAAGAGTTTTGTAAGATGAAAGGCTTTTATTTTATTGTGATTGATCTCCATTTTTATGCTAAATTATTTAGTTTTATATTTAAACTTGTTATGTTTTTTTATTATATCTTTAAAGGATATTTAACAAAAATGTTTTTTTATAAAAAATTTCAGAACTATTTTTTTAATTTATTATGAAATTAGATTTTTGAATTATTTAAACTAAATATCCATTTGTGAAAAATTGGAATTAATTAATTTAAATTGTGAGCTAGTACATTTCCTAAATCATTGCAAGTTGAATTTCTCTCTTTTTTTTTTTTAAGTTGAATTTCTCTTTATTCTTCCATTTAGTAAAAAACTGTGACATTGTATTGTCTAGATTTGATTTTATTTTTCCTTTCTGAAATATAATTGCTTTGTAGTAGGTGATTCAGATGAGTTTAGCACCTCAGGCACATATGGTGATCATAATGACAAATTAGCAATGCTTTCAAGAAGTATTAGAAGTTTACTATAAAAAAAGGCCAAAGATATGAAAAAATAGTAGTATATAAATTTCATAATTTTAAGTTTTTAGCAAGTGAAGAAATCATATGCTATAAGTGCAAAAAATTAGGGCACATTAGTATATATTTGGTGATAAGTAGAGAAATAAAAATATGAATGAAAGAAGGACAAAAACTTATGAAAATGTTCTCACAACAACTTTGACTCAGAAACATCTTCATAGCTCAGAAGAGGCAACAAATGTGTGCCTCATTGGTAGAGGAGAGGATTTTGATTAATATGTGTGTGAAAAAATTATATTTGAAGAATTAGATGGTTCTTATAATGATTTAAGCTTCATTTATGAAAGCTTTCTTATTACTTTGCTTTTTAGATTACAATCACAATTTTTATTTGGCTACTACTTTTTCACTGCTTTCAAGAAATTTCTGTGCAATGAAGCTCCTTTTCACAACAACTTTTCAAAAATCTAATTTTCCCACAATAAATTTATAATCAACTTTACAAAAAGCCAAAGCCATGTTAAAGAGTATAAAAAGATTAAAAAGAAATACAATATTTTCAAAAAATTGCATAGAAACTTATATATGCATTTTGTGATTTGAAAAAAAGTAGTTCCGTATTTATATTTGAATTATAAATTTAATGTTAAAATATTTTTAAAATATGGCAACGTAGAAAGGGGAATATGAGGTAACTAGCCCATACCTTTTCGAATCCGCGCCCTTTAGAGATCGAGGAGAAATTTTCATGTAAAGGGCGCATATCCGAAAAGGTATGTGCTGGTTACCTCAGATTCCCCTTTCTATGTTGTTATGTTGTTGTTTGCTAATGATGCATTTTGTTTTGAATCCGCTCCTTTCCTTATGTGAAACCCTACATTAAATGAGATCTTGTTTCTCTTTGTATTCCAATTTTGAGTATTAGTTTTCCATGTATAGATTGGAAGTAAGTGGCAGACAGACGGGGCTTCTTTGGTTAGCGGATTGTGTTGGAATTGATCTATGCAATATGAATATACTTAGATTTTTTTTGATATAAAAATAATGAAAGCCCACTAAATACACAAGTATATGTGCCAATTAAGTAATAAAATGATAGAAAATCTCATTGATCCCATGAGAAAGTGTAATGCTTAATTGCAATTAAACAATTATTATTTAATCTAAATGTATAATTTATCCTATTGAATGTAAAATGGATGTTTTTGAGTTTTTGTCACTTAATAGAGACTTACAAGAAAATTTTAGTAGTAATGAAAACAAAATATTTTGGACTAATGAATATAAACTGTTACGACTCGAGCTCACGAGTTCCTGTTTTGATGATAACAAACATTATGGCTCACATCTTCTAATATTTGGAATGTATATTTATTTGTGTGTGTACTAACATTTTAGGAACAACATGCATCAATACAAGAAAGATTCAAGACTCAAGAATGAGTAGAAAAGGCTTTATTGAATTTCTCATTGATGTACTTTTCGATTCATTGAGTCAAGTCCTGTAATAGTATATGCTTATTTATGACCATGTGCACACATACTCAGGGGGAGTGAGATCCTGTCAAAACCAGAAGTTCAACTTTTGAACAAATCGTACTGGACGATTTATGATCGTCCAGGCCGATCTGTTCATTGAACTAATCGTCCTGGATGATCCAATATGATCTCAAAACCCTAGCCGCCATGATAATTTAAGCAAGGATTTAAGAGTCAAAATTTGTTCTGATCGTCCTGGACTATCCCAGGATCGTACGGGACTATCAGGTCAAATTCTACACATCGTCCAGGACGATCCTGCGATCGTCCGGGACGATGTTTGGCGGCAGAATTGAATTTTTATGGTTTTCTGAAGCCGTCTTTTGGAGCACATCGTCCTGGACGGTCCTGCGATCGTCCTGTACGATCTTTGGCGGCAGAATTGAGTTCTTAGGGGTTTCTGAAGCCGTCTTTTGGAGCACATCGTCCTGGACGATCCGGCGATCGTCCTGGACGATCTTTGCCGCCAGAACTAATTTGGAAGGGTTTTTGGAGCTCTTTATTTAAGCTTTCTCAAGGCACTTAATAGGTGTCTTTGGCAGCAATTAAGGCTTCGTTCTTTTGAAGAAAACTTGAAGAGAGAGCTTGAAAGGGAGAGAGGAAAGGGTGGAGTTTGAGAGGGAGAAGAGCCTGGAAGGGGGATTCTCGAGGGAGTGTGAGGGGGTTCACACGGTTGCTCCGGCAAGCTTGCACCTAAGTACCATCGGATTCAAGGGTCGTCTCGAGGGAGGTTTTAGGAAGAAGAAGATCTATTTGGTGTCAGAGGACCCGGCAACTCCGCTGCACCGAGGAAGGTGGAAGTGATTTTGTAATGGCTTCTCCGCCTAGTTGTGGGGGCTGAAGGAGAGGCACTATTTGGTTTAGTGCAATACTTGGAGGGTGCCTCCGAGGAGTAGACGTAGGTCAGGTTGGACCGAACCACTATAAATCCGGTGTGTTCTTTCTTATTATTTTCCGCGCTTTATTTTATTACGATTATCTGCTTGGGTGATATCTGTGATTGATCTTTTTATCGTTGTTTTAATTCGTTTTTGCTGCACGTTATAAAAAGATTTTTGTTTTGTTTCAAATATCCAATTCACCCCCGTCTTGGTTAGCCTCGGGACTAATTCACTAGGGGTTAACATCCTGATCGAACTTTCAAGTGGATCAGAGCGGGATTCATAAAATCAAGTTTTGGAAAACTTTTGAATTTTGATCCCTGGCTAATTTTAGAAATCATTATGTTGCGGAAGGATATTCAATCACCCGGCCACTTTTTAAAAATATTACTTTTGATTTTTTGGAAAATTCGCATGTCTACTTTCTTGCAATTTATTGATTATCGCATGTGGCATATGATTCAAGTTGGTTATTCTGTACCGTCACGTATTATAAATGAAATTAAAGTTGATATTCTTTTTTTTGAATGGAGTAGATCAGATCAGATCAATGCTCAATTGAATGCTAAATATTTGAATTGTTTTTTCTGTGCTTTGAATTCTGATGATTGTATGTTAATATCTGCATGTACTTCTGACAAAGAAATTTGGGATAAATTATGCACTAGATATGAAGGTACTTGTGAAATCAAGCAATCTAGGCTAAATATGTTAATGCATGATTATGAACTTTTTAGCAAGAAACCTCATGGAACGATCTTGGACATGTTTACTAGATTTTCTCAAATTGTGACATCATTACATGCTTTAGGAAAAGAACTTTCAAATTTTGAAAAAGTTAATAAAATCCTACATTCTCTACTTGCTAAATTTGATGCCAAAGTCATTGCAATTTCTGAATCAAAAAATTTGAACGAATATTCTATTGATAATTTGATTGGCTCACTCATTGCCTACGAGCAAGGTTTGTGTCAAAAGCTTTTAGATGCATGTGAAACGATAATGCTGAAAACTGAAGACATTGAAAAAAATAACTCAGAAAGTGATGAAAGTGAAGAGTTAGCATCAGCAACAAACAAATTAAAAAATCTACTAAAGCACAAACATCAACATCAAAAGTGGAACAAAAGTAAAAATGGTAAGAATGTAAAGTTCTATTCTGATGTTATCTGTTTTGGATGTAGGAAGCCTGGACATATGAAAAATCAGTGCCCGAACTTAAGAACCCTTCCTGAAAAGGAAAAGGGTAAAGCTAAGCAAATTATAATAAGGGCTGAAAATGCAAAACGAAAAATGTCCTGGGCAGATCTAGCTTCTGAATCATCTGATCAGGAGCAAGCTGATGTAAATTAATGTTCTTTTTGTGTGTTTATATTTTTTGTTTTGTTTTTCTATTACTATTGTTTATTCATTGTGTTTTCTGTGTTTTAGTATATTTATTTTTCCCTTTAAAATTTTTTGATATTTTTTATTGTTCCTCTGATCAAGCACACACATAACACCTCTTGTTTTAAATCATTTTTTTTAAGATCTTATTTTCTAAAAATAAAAAATTTACCTCTTGTATTTTTTAAATACTTTGTTAGTTATTGTTGATTTCTCCAAAATCAAGTAAATGAATGAAACTTATGATTTTGTCTCTCTATCTCATTTCTTTGAATAAGACTATCTTACTTTTGAGTCAAAATCTATTTTAGATTATAAATTGGTTTTTGAAATTAAAACTTTTTTCATCTCCCAACGATTTTTCTATGTCGTAGGAATCTTTTGTAAACTATTGAACCAACTTCAAGATTATCTTATTCAGGTTGTTCGTCTTTATCATAAGAATAAGGTTTGTTGATTTTAAAGATTTAAAAAGGAGGCAATCAAAAGATGCGCAGTGCGCCAAACAAATTGAAAAGAGGCACAAAATGAGCCCAAAATTGAAAAGATGCGAAATTGCCAAATTGAATACACAAAGTGTATCAAAAATCAAAAGATGCGCAAAGCGCCAAATAAATTGAAAAAGAGGCACAAAATTAGCCCATAAAAGCTGCTTCCATTCTTGTAAATCTCTAAAGTTTAGAAAACTCTTATGACTTTTTGATAGATTCGTTACTTGAGTTTGAAAATCAAAATTTTTTGATTCATTACTTTGCATTAATCTTCTATTAGATGTATTTCATGAAAGGAGTTTTGAAAGATTTTTATTTTCTTATCTAATTTGTTCCTTGATTTAGATATTGGCTTAAAAAGTTTTTTCGCCTTTTTAAAACATGAGTTTGGATTTACATTTTCTGATTCTCTAGCCTTTCTGGGTTCAAAGAAGTTAATTCATATCTTACTAAGTTTTAGAGAACCTCAAGAGGTGACTTTTCAAATTGTTGCTCCTCCTCTTTTTGATAATGTCAAAGGGGGAGAACGTACTGTTATTACTGTTGTATTTGTGATATTTATTTTTGTGTTGTTTATTTTACATCATATTGTTGTTGTAGTTATTTTAAAAATTAAAAAAAAAAGAGAAGAAAGTATTTCTCCCTATTTTTAAAAGACTTTTTCTTAGTGAGGGGGAGATTAGAAGAAAATATCTTATTTGCAAATTCAACCAGTAATGTTTGCCATCATCAAAAAGGGGGAGATTGTTACGACTCGAGCTCACGAGTTCCTGTTTTGATGATAACAAACATTATGGCTTACATCTTCTAATATTTGGAATGTATATTTATTTGTGTGTGTACTAACATTTCAGGAACAGCATGCATCAATACAAGAAAGATTCAAGACTCAAGAATGAGTAGAAAGGCTTTATTGAATTTCTCATTGATGTACTTTTCGATTTCTTGAGTCAAGTCCTGTAATAGTATATGCTTATTTATGACCATGTGTACACATACTCAGGGGGAGTGAGATCCTGTCAAAATCAAAAGTTCAACTTTTGAACAAATCGTACTAGACGATTTATGATCGTCCAGGCCGATCTGTTCATTGAACTAATCGTCCTGGACGATCCAATATGATCTCAAAACCCTAGCCGCCATGATAATTTAGGCAAGGATTTAATAGTCAAAATTTGTTCTAATCGTCCTGGATGATATATATATTGTACTGGACGATTTGTGCAAAATTTGTACTGATCGTCCTGGACTATCCCAGGATCGTACGGGACTATCAGGTCAAATTCTGCACATCATCCAGGACGATCCTGCGATCGTCAGGGACGATGTTTGGCGGCAGAATTGAGTTTTTATGGTTTTCTGAAGCCGTCTTTTGGAGCACATCGTCCTGGATGATCCGGCGATCGTCCTGGACGATCTTTGCCGCCAGAACTAATTTGGAAGGGTTTTTGGAGCTCTTTATTTAAGCTTTCTCAAGGCACTTGATAGGTGTCTTTGGCAGCCATTGAGGCTTCGTTCTTTTGAAGAAAACTTGAAGAGAGAGCTTGAAAGGGAGAGAGAAAAGGGTGGAGTTTGAGAGGGAGAAGAGCCTGGGAAGGGGGATTCTTGAGGGAGTGAACGAAAAAACCGCTCTAGACGTACATCAAAAACACACTAGATGATTATGATCATCCCGGACGATGTGATCGTATCAATTAAATATTAATTTCTTTCCTTAATCACCAGAATAATTTAGGCATGATTGTACTGGATCATCCAGGACGATCAGATCAAATCTCTAAAAATAAAACTTGCCTAACTTAATCTGGCGGCTGAGAATTTCTGATTTGAGCCTATCGTCCCGTACGATGTATGGATCGTCCAGGACGATCGGCTTAATCAGACAAACTTAACTTGGTCGCCCTAATTAGGGTTTCTGTTTTTACTGGATCGTCCAGGACGATGTGAATATCGTCCAGGACGATCTGAATAAAAAATGAACAAAAACTCTAATTCACTCAAGCTCTCCCCCTGAGTGTGTGTGTGCAAGGTTACTTAGCTAGGGGATCAGTTACATTACAATTGACTCAAGAAAAGAAAAACAGTACATTTAGACACACTTGGACCCGATCTTGAGTTGGCTTGAGTTGCTTTTGATCATTTGTTCCTGAAATGGGTTAGCCAAGCAAAACAGAATACAAATATGTTTGTCATTATCAAAACTGTACTTTTTGAAATTAGATTTGCAACACTTCTAAGACTCATTCTTCCTCTAGCAAACTAACAAATAATATGGCTTCTAACTTTAGTATATATTTGATCGCAATGTCATGTCATGCTCATTCCGTGTGCAGAAATATGCACGCTGCGACGTCATGAATTTTAATAGCAGTATTTCATTCCTATTTGCTGTATTCTTTCTGTATCTTTTCTTGCCATCAATTTCTAACTATCTTTTTGCTTTCATTCCATTTTTAGTATCCTCTACTTATTGGTGACATAGGCATGGCTAGTTTACATTCTTTAATATTGTTTATACCTGCTATTCCTAGTAATTTTATGATCTAACTACTTATTATCACCAAACTCCACATTCTGTACCATAAACATTATTACAGACACATGCCTTTATTTCTTTCATGTGGAAGCCTTTTTTATTTTCACATAGACCCTAGTTAGACATACATGTACCCATCCTCCCAAGTTTCATATCAGTGGAAGAGTTTGTCGTGTGCTGTTAGTAGGTTAAGGAATAATATATATGGAGAAAGTTTATAGGTAGTGGGTTATTGGGTTATTTTAGCTTGTCAAGGTTAATGGGCTAATCAGGCTTGGTGGGCTTGTGTGAGTGTGTATGGTGGTTGACTTGGGCTAAATTTGGGTTGAGTGGGTTGGGGCTAGTGGGTTGTATTGGTGTTTGAGAGGGTTTTTTTTTTAAGTGGGCTTGTGATTATAGAGAGTAGATGGTGTTCGGCTAAGGGTATGGAGGAGGCGAATTTGATTGGAAGGTTCGACTGAGATGTGTGGGATAGGGGAAAAGTGTGAGGTTCAGTGCTGGCTAAGAGTAGGAGTCGGGAGGAGGAAGTTTGGTGGCAGTGAAGGGTCAGATCAAGCGGCTTCAGCAAACGATCGTGTTCGGGCTTGAAGATCAAGAGTTTGCAGCTAAGGGATCTAGATTGGAGGGACTGTGGCCGACCGGTTGGGTGCAGGCACGGTGAAGAGCAGGCGTGTGGTGTTCTGCTGGGGTTGGAGAGGAAGAAACCAGTAAGGCATGGTTTTGGCTTGTGTGGGACCTAGATCGGAGGACTATGGTCGAGTATGAGGAGGAATGTGTGTTCCTTGCAAGAGCAGAGGATCGAATGCAAGAGTTTGGGAGCATGGAACTCATGAGGAGGTGTGGGCTCTAAAAATTCGGTCGCGGCCTCCCCCGCTGCTTTTTTGGGAGAGTTTTAACGGAATTAAGTTCTGGGGTAAATTTTGGAAGGCAGATGGGTTTGTAGATAAGACACTACCCAGAGATTTCACCCTCATTTTGCGAGGACTTTATGATCTGAGTTCTGGTTTCATATAGGCGCAAGCCCCTATAGTGAATTACCCTTCTCGATAATGATAGAGAACTTTCGATTAAGGCTAGTCGTCGATCAGATACGTAGAGATACATATTATCTGGCATATAGTAGCAGTTTGGGATTAAGGTTTAAAAATCAGGGGGGTTAATATTTAAAATTAGAAATTTCACCATCTTGTACTTAAAGCGAATGGTGGGGGAATGGATGATGGACCCAATCAAGATCCCATGGTTCCGTCATCCCAGGCTATCGTGGTCCCTGGTCTACTTAATCAGAGGAGGTAGTCAACCCAACCTAACAGAAGAATCCTTGTCGACAGCCATGGGTTGCTTCGTCCAAGAGAACCTTGTAAACCTGGGATGAGTGTTTGTCTAAGGGGACAAATTTCAATCCATTTTAGCTAACAAAGGGCTTTGTGCCCTATCGATTATATCTTTTCTATTCATATCTCAATGATTTGATGCTACTAAGGAGCGTATTGGCTTTGTCATAACCGTAATTTAGTGGTGCCATTTGGCGGTAAAACCACTCGATTTAGAGGGCCCCGGGTCATAACCATTTATCCTGCGGTGCCATTTGGGGGTAAACCCGCCGGTTAGAGGATACATATCATGTCCTTACTGGTATGAGATTATTTGAGAATGGATCCTAGTGATATTTTCGACTAGTCATTAGCTCTATGTGAGCTGAAGTAATATTCAAATTTGTCCACCTCATCAAATTGTTGTGGATGGTGGATAGATTTTGCTTTAAGTGATTTATAGTTGGATTTCAATTTTAAATATCTTTGATTTGGATGATATTGAGATTTTTGAATTTTTGTAGGTATTTGGGTGGAGCTTGGAAGTCATTTGAATACATGGAATTAACCTCTCTGGTTGATATTTTCTGTTCAACATGGCCATCATCAGAAACTTTGGATATGCTGAGGAGATGTTGTTATTGCTTGTACGAGGATCAGTGTATTTGATTGACGTTGCATGGAGGTTGGTTGCAAGTTGCTAGTTATCATCCATGGATGGGCTACTGTATGATGAACCTCCTACAGTGGTTCATAGGAGCTTGCACTTATTGAATATCTTCTTTGTTTTGTTCGTCATCATTCATAGGTGGGCTACTGCATACATGAAAAATCATCTACATTTGTTCGTAGGTGCCCATACGTATTGTAGATCCCCATCTTTGCTTGCAAACATCACGCCACATAAGTATAAATATATGCATAGGGGACTCATCGTGCATCATCATCTGCATGTAAGTCGATTGATGATCCACTACATTCACTAGCATTTTCATCAGAAGCTCCTTTGGTAAATTTACTATGCTTATGAGTCTTTCTCTATGGATTAACACCTTCATTGTGCATTCAACATCACCACCTTCATGAGCTATTCACTACACGCATTATGGATTATTGGTTGACTAATGTATGTGCTTGCAAATTTACTTTGTAGAGAGTTTGTTATATCTCCATATATTGTTTGTAAGTGTATTACTTCATTTTTATTTTTGATTTTTACTTGTAAGTGAGTTGTACTTGAAGTTCCTTGTTTAGTACAAGTTCAATTCGAGTCCCTTGTACTTTTCATTTGAATTCAAATCGAGTTCAATCCTTTGTATTCGTTCAAGTTCAAGTTCACAAGTCCTTATCATTTGATTCAAATCAAGTTCATTTCCTCTGCAGTTTGTTCAAGTCCCCTATAGTTCATTATATGTGTCTAATTTATTGTCATTTGCTTCAAGTTCAAATCCATTTTAAATTTGTGTTCATTTAGGTCCATTGTATTTAGTTCAAGTCCAAGCTCACAAGTCCCATGTGATCCTTTTTTAAGTTTAAGTACTCTGTGTTTTCAGGTGAAATTTCGGCAGCCTCCCAACGTCTCCCCTATTTAGGGAAAACTCCAGGAGTCTTAGCCTACCCACCACGATAAGAAAGACGTGCATGATCGGTGTCATGGAACACCGTAGCCGTAGTCTTCGTCCCCACCACGCCAAGAAAGGCGTGCATAGGTCATCAAAATCACCTGTTTGAAAACATAGTTATTTTCCGTTACGGGTACTTATATTTTTACCCCGTCGTGCTAACAAAAGAGAGCACACGGATTGCCCGCCTTGTCGTAGGCATCGTGCCGAGTTCCCTCTCACCATGCTAAGAAAAACGTGCATAGGGGGACCCTCGGCTCACCGAAAATAGGACTTTAGGGGGAGATTACCCGCCTCGTCGCGAGTACTGCAATGAACTTTCTCCCACATTGCTAAGAAAAGAGAATGGGTTTTCGAAGTTTAGGATGTTATACCTTTGCGAGAAAATATTAGTGGAGCAGGCACGCATATTGAGACAAAATAAATATTTATTTTTCCATTTTTTTCTTTTTTAGTACCCTCCTCTCTTCTTTTTTATTTAACTCTCTATCATCTTTTTTTTTATCAATTTTCTAAACTCGCCTTCAACGCCTGTCGAAACAACTTGGCGACACTATCCCTCTTAAATGAATATTTTTTGTTCATTTTATCCTTGAGGGATGGAAACGTTCTATCACCAGTTCCCGTTATTTATCTCGGGTGTTCTCCACCACCCTAATAAGTTCGTGGCATATCATTTCCCCTGAGTATTAGCTTCGGTTGGGGGTTGGGGTTGTAGGCCTGCCTCAGCTTTGCTTCGTATTATATTGGTTGTTTGCCTTTGTCCATGTTATAAATCACATATTTTTCTTTATTAGCTCTGGAGAAAAATGTTGAGTCGGCCTCACCTCTCCTGGCACCCGAGGCCTTAGCCTTCTTGGGCTTATCAGAGTGGCTCTCTGATCTTGATAAATTCAATTTCTCAAACTTAGCCACCTTGTCCAGCAAGTATTGAAATGTGATGATAGTTATACACAAGAATGTTTGTATCTTATCATCGATGTTTCCCATTAACAGTTGTACGGCATGTTCTTCCTCGAGCTGCTGTTCATATTTCATGCTCAGATTTCACCAACGAGTGATATATTTCGACATTGACTCATCCCTTCTTCTCTCATTCAGAGCAAGGTCAGCGATTATTATCTTCTCAGTTTCACTGACGAATCTCTTCACGAACATAGATTCTAACTCTGTGAATGTCTTCACAGAGTCGTTTGGTAGTTCAGCGTACCATTCGAAAGCAGCTACTATTAAACTGCTGACGAATTGTCGGATGAGTAGGGTAGCATTTCCCCCTATATTCCAGCATGTGGCCTTGAATTATGTCAAGTGCTATCTAGGGTTGTTATTACCATTAAAGATATTAAATTTTGGGACAAAGTACCATTTCGGGTACGACACCTGGTCATATTCAGCGGGATATGGGAGACCTTTGCCCACCAGTTTCTCTGCTTGATTAACATGTATGATAGCCTTGATCTTCTCCGTAATTATTCCTTCGAGCTGTGCAGCCATCAAAGGCTCGAAGGTACTAGCTATATTTTGTGGAGTGGGCTGGTGAGTGATGTTCTGAGCCTCATGACCACCATCAGGAGTTCCCCGTACTCTCGAGACTTAAGACATTTGGAAGTTTGGAGGATCGACAGGAGGAGTAAGTGAGGGACCCGTTCCTTGCATCATTTGTATCATCAGTGCCATTTGCGTCATCATTTCAGTCATCTTCTCATTTAGCTGAGAGATTTCTCTATCATTTTCCCTCATCTGCCGCCTCATTTGCCTTCGCATGTCGGCGAGCATGGTTTTCTCATCATCAGGGGGATTCCCCTTAACCTCTTCTTCTCATTCTTCTTCCGAAGAGCGACCACCTCTGTCTGCAATGGAACCAACCTCGTGCTGGTGCCGGCGTGCATGCCTAACCGGCGGTTGTTGATCGTCGCCATCTTCTCCTTTGTCGTACTAGGCTTCATTGTTGATGTTGGTGTGTCTCACCATTTAAATGACTTCCATGTTCATGGTGTCATTTATTTCTTCTTCTTCCTTTTTCATATATTCTTCTTCTTCCATACATTCTTCTTCTTCCATATCTTCTTCCCCTTTTTCCCCTAATACCCAGATCTCTGAGCAGCGGCGCCACTGGATCTCCGACTCTTAATTTGGCAAGAAGATTTCTTTGATCTACGGGCTGCGGTTGAAGTTGGATTCCTCCTTTGGAGGGATCGGTGAGCAACGAGATCCCCCAGAGGATTGTCTAAGGTGTCGACCGTCATAGCGGCCGTCATCATGGGCCTTCTTTTGGACCCATTTCTAACGAATTTGGTTGGTGGGGGCGATCTCCGTTTGAATCAAAATCTGGCAATGATTTCTTTTTATGACATCTAAGCATGCAACCATAATTGCGCAATCAGTAAAATAAAATAAAAGAATAAAAAATATATAGTATGACTAATTATGCAATTGATGTAACAATATAGTAACGTTCAGAAATAAAATAAATTCTTCCTCGACAATAGCGCTAAAAATTTGATGGGGGCAGTGGAGTAACCTAAAGAATTATGAAAATAATTTATGGCTCTATCAATCCCTAAATAATGTTTAAGTTTTTTTTATATCAAAATTATAAAACCCCCACTTAATATACGCAAGTATATATGCCGAATCAAGTAATATAGTGATAGAGTAGAGTATTGATCTCACAAAAAAGAATATTTACTTGCAAATATTAGTGTTTTCTACTACAATTACAACAATTATCCTACTCAATAAAAATATGTTTTAGTGGAGATTCAATCGCTTAATTTAAAATAAAAAATAAATTAAATGAAATACTATTTAGATAAAATATTTTAGATTGATGGAATATAAATACAATATGTTTCCTAATTATTCTCTTTTATATAAATGTTATTCAGAACATATGCATCATTGACCGCTCAGTCGAGCGTGAATAGACAAATGATAGATTAAACTTTTCAACCTCAATACCACTGTAAACTCTCATAGTCTATCAATCTATGAAAATCTTAAAAGAGTAAGTAAATCATGTACTATTAAAACCCCCTCATTACAATACATCTCTATAAATTTGGTATATATCAAGCACTATGCCTATGCTTGTATCATATTAATCCAATATACATAGTTGTGCTTGCTTTCCTATTCCTAGGCTCCACATTATACTTGATATTAACTGCACATATGACTACTATGTGCATTAAATGAAAACCTGATATATTGAAAACATAATTAAATTATTGATGAAGAGATATCATTAGTACTCCATATTTTATTTACACCATCAATCAAAAACTAGAGAATTTAATCAGACATGAAGAACAAATGGAGCAAACTCATTTTTATTAATTGTACAAAAAAAAGAAAGTACAGAAAAAAAGATATCACCAAATGGGTTCAATGATCTCCTCTACCTCCTCCTTGAACTTACAAAATTTCTTTCACAAATATTGATCAAATACTCTTATGAAGTGGATATAGCGCTCCATGAATTCCCTTAGTTGTCATTCATAAGGAAATTACAGAGAAGCACTATAAAGAAGGAAATTAACTAAGTGACTGAACTCCCTTACTAATATTACAAACAAACTATTTATAGAAAAACATAAAAAATATATTCTGGCGCCGCGACGCTCTAGACACTTACGTCGCGACGCCCATAAAATGAACTAATGCCACAACTCTAAAGAATTTCCTCCTCTGTGGCGCTTGCTGACGTGGACCCGCTGTTTAATGAATCAATTCATCACTTCACTGGTAGATCATGTCCTGATCGGTTATAAATGTAGCGCTGCTGATGGTTGAGCGCAGCGGCATCCACGTGGCACTCCCCTCGACTTGGTGGCACTGGAAATTGGCACTGGGCGTTGTGTAGACAGAGACCGAGCTTTGCAGCGCTAACTCCTTCGACACCGCATCGCTATCAAATAGAGACTGGGCGCCGACATGTCCATTTTGGGTGCTCCGACGGTGTCAATGATGATGCCGCGATGGTATAGTGTACGACGCCGCAATGCTGCATAATACTTGGAATTTCATGCATTTCCTATATTATTTATGCACAACATAACTAAAATAACGCGATTTCGCTGGCAATTTAACATATAAAATATAACATTATTCACACTCATCAAATTCTTATTTGAATATAAAGTTCATTTATTCACCAATAAAGAGGAATATACTTCATACATATTAATTTTAGGGTTTAATCTCTCAAACTGCCAAATATGTACTTTTAAATGTCATCTGCACATAAAAAAAAACATTAGTATTATGTACCAATTGGCTCTATTTATTATTTTTTTAACGACAAGATCTATGGAATATACTTTATATAAAGTAATATATGGTGATCATGGCCTCACTGTAATGGATGTTTTGAGTAAAAATGCTTAGTCTTGAATTACTATATATGTAACCATTTGAAGCAAAAGCAAGATTTGTTCTAAAATTTATGATAACTATAATAAATGACTCTCAGTTTCTATGTCGTGCAATAAGAAGAATTTTTGTTTACTCATTATGAATGAATTAAAGCAATGTCAAAATTTGGATGCGCTAGAATTGACTCTGTTGTTGAATGATGTGATGGTTATGAAGCTTTGCCTCTTTTAGTTGAAAAGCTCTAAAATTTATATTATTTGTAATAGCTTCTTTGAATTTTTTTGTGTTGCATATGATGCTTGCTTTGATGTATTTTCTTGATAATGTTTATTTCTTGTTCAAGTTTATACCTTTCATACCAACTTTTTTTTTTGGCAAAAGAAATTTTCATTAGATAAAGAAAACATCACAGCACAAGCTCAAACAAAAGAAAAGCCACAGATAAGAAGAATATAACAAGAGGACAATACATTAAGCGTCAGGCCAAATAATCTGAATAAGACAACGAAAAGGAAAACCCCCAAAAGTAAATGGACTCAGACCACCACCTGGTTGCCAGGCTTGGGCCATCCAAGAAGAAAAAAGAGGCAATCACAAAGGTTCTAAGCACATCAGGTCCTCCAAAGTGAAAGTCCAAACAATCTGAAAAGGAAAAAACCACCAAGGTTGCAAACCAAGCCATGGCCTTCCAAGGGGTATGCAGGGATACTGCTTCATCATAGTCCTAATCCAATTCCAATACGACACCACAACTGAGCCATAGCTCACCGAAACCAAGCCAAAATGAGCCGTACCAAAATAGCCCAACCAATAAAACCGAGAGTAGCACGAGAGATCCCAAAAAATTAAAAGGAGACTTATCTCCTAGAGTTGCATCAATGCTGTTTGCCACCACGAGAGAAGGGGGATTCAAGACCGTAACCCCCCCCCCCCCCCCAACCAAAAAGAAAATCATTTCTTTTTGGGTTTACGAACTCTACATTTACTACTCCTTTTGAAAAGATCAGTGCCAGCAATTTGAAGGATACTTAAATCCAATTTATCCCGAGAAACCAAATCATCCTCATTGAATCCCTCACCACCAGCTGAGGAATTGTCATCATGTAATCAATCACCTTGCAACACCTCATAATCCCTCGATTTACAAGCTAGGTGAGTTATCAGATCATCCTTGGAAATAACGGATATAGACACATCAACAAGAGGCATATCAAAATTTTTAGACATAGGATCATCACCTTCTGAAAGAGGCCAAAAAGGAGCAGTAGTAACCAAAACATCAGTGACCACACAATTATGAACAGGACTAATCTCACCTACAGGTGGAATACAATCTCGATCACCAGGGTCCAAATGTACAAGATCATCGAGAATCTCAACTTCACCAGTATCATGGTCCACAGAAGTTTTCTAAATCACCAAACGTATCCTTAGCCAACAACTCAAGTTCTTGACAATCCCCTTTATCTAGGCCACCATCTACACCCTCCACGTTATGAGCCAAAGCACCAATACAATCCTCAACCACTCCATCATTAACCAAATTATCATCTGCTGAGTCAAAGGAAGCTACATTAGAAAAAACCAGCTTATCAGAATTAAGGCAGTCAACATCACCCTCAACCAATGTAACCATATTTTCTTGCTCCTCAGCATAAATTATAGAAGGAATACCCCCCACAACACTATTGTTCAGAGGGATACCAACATCACATTGATCCACCCCAACCAATGGTGGATTATCAGCAGCATTTTGTAAAGTAGGAACCCCAACCGATGGACCCTCCACCACAGGAGGGCAAACACCCAAATTAGGAAACAGAATCGGGCAAATATTTCTCACATGACCCAAAGATTTACAATGGGAGCAATATGGGGAAAATTCTTCCATCTCCACAGATTGAATGTACCCCACAGAATCAGGCCAAGCCACACTTGATTGGGATAATGTTTAGCAATATCTAACTCAACAAGTATACGAGCCACCGAAGGTCTAGTACCGTTAATTGTAGCATTATCAGTGCGTAAGGGTCTACCAAACAAAGACCCTAACCCATGCAAAATCCGAGGGGAAAAGAGGTGCGAGCGAAGGAAAGGGAACGACACCCAAATGAGAATAACAGGAGATTCAACATTCACATCAAGGTGAGGAGACCACTTGAAGAGCTTCATATAGCAGTTGTTGACGAAATAGGATCGGTGGGAAAACACCCGGCAATAATCCAAATCATTTTTCAGTTTAATCAAAATATTCTTAGTGTTCAACAATGTAATCGAAAATTCACCAATCAATTCCAGATTAAGAAAAAATTTACGAATGGAATCAAGCGGAGGGCGACGAGCAGGGAACTTCCCGACTAAAGCAAATTAAAACGAAGCAACAAGAAAACTCATTTCTTCATCTGAAATCAACAACACTGGCAAACCATGGCAAGAAGAAGGTTTGAGTGGGGGAAACGCCGAAGAAGTCGACTCACCGAACAAAACCTCACGAAAAGATCGTGATTTATGTTTTACCTCCAAAAAATCGGGGTCACTCAAACGATGAGCAGCCATGCAGGCTTTTAGGAAGATAACAGAGAGACAAAAAAGATTAAGAAGGAAGAAGCGATGTTACCCGGCCGAAAGAGCCGCGAGTGAACGAAAAAACCCTACACATCGCGGATGCTCCAGTTTTTTTTTTATGCCTTACAAGGAACAATTCATACCAACTATTTATTATTATTATTATTATTATTATTATTATTATATATATATATATATATATATATAAGTTTATACATTCATACCAACTATTTATCATTGCCAAGGTGGAATTATTTAGGTCTTTAACGTAGATGGTATTTAGGTTATTGAATATTGCCAATTTCTTACATTATCATCATCCATAAAAATGATGAAAATTTAACATTAAAAACTGCTTAGTTATGGTGCTTAATTGAAATGCAAACTTTCTTACAATTTTCAATTATGACAAGATCTTTGTAACCCATATCTTGAGTGAAATGACCAAATGCTTCATGATGGCTTTGAAGCATGAAAAGATCACACTTCAAATTCTTTCAAATTATGGAGAGATTATTACGTGATGAGTCCGAACACAAAAAATCATTCGATTTTATGACTGTGAATAGTAAAAGTATAATGATGAACAATAACTGTGCTTTTACTGCTCACATTCACAAAACCGAACGGTTCGCTATCAGACTCCGCACGTAATAATCTCTCTAAATTATGACACTTAATTCAACTTTTTATGCATTTTAGAAGGAAGAAAAGGGAAATAAAATTATTAAAATGTGAAAAAGAAGCTTATAGCTTCTCATGTATCTTGAGATCTCCCTTTCTACATCTTCATGATAAAAAAGTTTCAATGTCATTTTCACCTCATTATCTCTTTTGTCATATCTTGTCTTTCACCTTCACCTGATCATATCTACACTCTTTTTCCATCGACCTTACAACTTTCCACCTATTTATTTTTGTTTTCTTTTGTATTTGTTATCCTTTTCTTTATTCATCCAAGTGCAAAACTCATTTTTTATTAGTCTCCTCTGTTATAATAGTGAACCACACCCACAATTTGTTGGTTTTAATTTTGACTTACCATCATTTATTCTTTATTTATAACTTGAGTTCATTTTAAGATTGCACCATAACACTTATTTATTCTAATATATTTTAATATTTTTAAATTTATAAAATCAAAAGAATGAACTTATGATTCATTCTATATAGGGTTCAGATGCTTTTGCTTCATGCTTTCACTTTTGAATACATTGATTCCAAGCAATAATTTAAACAAAAAATTATTGTTGCTTTCTAAATAGCAAAGCTGTAAGAAAGCTGTCCCAAACAAAGGCTTCGTTTGGAACGACCTTCTTATTACTTTCTACAACAACTTTTTAACACGAAAATTTCATGAAAATAGTTAAAAAAAATTAGTGGTTAAAAACTGTCCCAAATGAAGCCCAAGTCTAAGATATGGGACAATATGTCTATATACCTTTATTGGAACATTTAAATTGGCGAGTTCATTTACTTCTTAATCAAAACAGTGATTAAGCATTTTTTTCCTTTCAAAATGTAGAATCTTAAGATTGATTCTAAAGATTTAACTAAGGAAAGGAAAAAAAAACAATCATAACAGCAAATAAAATTGACAAATTGCAAGTACTTTCTCATAATCTATCAAGTGCTAGTGCAATTGGGTTCTATAAAGACATTGAAGCACTACTAGGCCTCAAGTAAAATACAATATCTATAAAACAATGCCCAAGATTTCTTTAATCTTGTGCTCCTTATCCTTGTCCTTTAGGTTATTTGCCTCCTTACATGTTTACTTTCTCAAAATAAAAAATAAAAATGCAAAGAAGCATATGATAAAACACAGATTTTCTTTCAACATTTTCAGCTTTGTGCTAAGGCAAACCTTTTTTTGGCATTTAGAATTTAATCAACTACAAAAATTTTGTTAAAAACAAACATATAAGTGTATGATAATACAAATCAGGACTTAGGCCAAATGATGCTTTCAGGTGTCATAAATTTAAATGACTAGTTTTGAAAAAAAATTGTAGTTTTTCATTTATTTTTTTTCCAAAAGGTGGGACCCTAGCAGAGCAATGTTTTCATGAATAGTAGTACTTACCTCTTCACTAAGTGGATAGAATTCAATTAATTGGCTGCTCTTAGAAACTAGCCTAACCACACCGCTCAAAAATATCAACTTAAGAAAAAATACCTCTCACTTGCTGCTTGGTCGAACTTAGTGAGCAGGTTGATCTAACTTAATTGGCGGGTGGGCGTCGGATGTGCGAGGATATTTTCCTTGCACCAAAGGACGTTGACTCCATGTAAAGGTTTCCTTTGTGGTTGCAGTGTGAAGAACAGTGATTTGATAGGGTTAGATGCTACAAGATTTCAACACTAGGGTTCGACGCTCACGTGCTTCGATTTTGATTTCATCTCAGCTGCTAAGGG
This sequence comes from Dendrobium chrysotoxum, assembly GCA_019925795.1. NCBI lineage: Eukaryota > Viridiplantae > Streptophyta > Magnoliopsida > Asparagales > Orchidaceae > Dendrobium > Dendrobium chrysotoxum. The sequence goes on from CM034309.1 coordinate 18,016,725, forward strand.
TTCGACGCTACTAGGGGTTCATCATTAGGGTTTGAAGCTCGTGATATGATAAATCCTTAGATTTCAATTTCGCCTCGAGACTTACTATTGCTGGGTTCGAAGAATTTATTGTACTTTTCTAGATATACCCTCCCGCCATCTAATTTAATCATTAGTTTATTAATTTTTCTATAAAAAAAATTAAGCGTGGGATTATTTTGGTTCTTTTTAAGAGTTGAGGGATCAAAATAATCCTTTAATATAGTTGAGGACTATTTTAATCCTTTTAAGAGTCAACGGACCATTTTGATCCTTTTCTTTTAAAAAAGTACAGTCATCGAGTTTTTAATTACATATTGCTATGTTTGTGCTGTCTTCAAGGCATCCTCCTAGGCTTCCTGATGGATACTTAGCTATATTCTTCTTCTTGAACGCATAATGTCATTTTATGCCTACTAGAAATCATTATTGGCTATATTAACGGTAAGATTTTACTTCTGGCCGTTATTGACAATAGTGGAACAATCGATTATGGGGAGTTCATTGCTGCTACTGTTCATCTCAATAAGCTGGAGCGTAAAGAACATTTGGTGGCAGCGTTTTCATACTTCGATAAGGAAGGGAGGGGGCACGTAACAGTTGATGAGCTTCCAAAGGCATTTCAATGATATCCTAGTTTTCAACACTTCTTTGGCTAATCCTTTGTGACTTCTTAATTTAATCCTTGCTGCATTATAGGAAAACAAATTATTTGCATCTGAGTTTCTATTATCTGTTTTTCCTATTTTGCTTAACGTAGTTATTTCATCTTCCAGACTGGGAAATTTTCTATACAATTTTTTCCACAAGGAACTATCAGGAATATTATTGTCCTGCTATCATTTTCTTCCTTTGTTGGCTATTTCGCTAAAACATATCTAAACAGCCTCGACTTTACATTATCTATTTGTCCAAGGTACATCTTCTACAAAATTCCTTAATTACTTAGGGGAACACGTTAATATCTATCAACTTTTATCCATATAATAATGAAAGAGTACAATCTTTCAATAGACAAGAGGAACAAAGGTCTAGTTCTCAAGGCAAACTAGGGCATCACTATCGTTTTATGTCATTTAAACAAGTACAAGATGAAACTTATTAGAACTGACAGATTCAAATTCAAGAACCTGATCTTTGTAATTGGGCAAAAAGTAATTTGATATTAAACATATTATAAGAAATTAGCTTAGAAACTACCATACTTTGCCGTCCAACACTTTGGCTTCCTCTTCCATTATCATTTCCTGCGAAGAAAGCCAATGAAACAAGAAATAACGCATATATTAATATTAAGCAAGGCAATGAAAAAGGGCTATCAATCTGACTTTGAAAATTAAGAATTGCTCAGAAATTGAATTAATTTTTTGACTTGGATTGAAATAAATGAGCTGGGCCTAGATTGAATTGAGATGCATAGATGTCTGCATGAGTTCATGTACGCATGTAATTATGTACGAACCAATTTTTACATTAACGCATGAATGAATCTAAGGATCAATGCGTGTGATCCTAAATATATGGCGCTTGTTTGTATGTTGAACTAAGAATTTAACTTTAAAATGGAAAATAGATCAAAATAAATGTCTCAAGCCCAGCTCGAATTGGGATCAAATGACTTTGAGTTGATCTTGAGCAATATGATTACAGAATAATCAGAGATCAGGTCTTTCACAACTCTACATGAAAGTTATGATTATGGACAAATTATGGAGTACTACTTGAACTTTAATCAAAACTTATTCTATAGTCCTTAGAGAAAAAAACTAAGAGAATTTAAAATTTTGAATTTATGTAAGTTTATGCATAATATCAGACATGTCCTTCTATAAGCTACAGATATTCCTTCCATTCTTCCATTCAACCTCATCCCACAACACATTCACTTCCTAAGAGCATGAGAAAGACCAATTGTCGTATCTCCACTAGGGCCAAGAGGAGTTTACTGTATCTATCATCATTATTGAAGGGAGGGTTGCCATTCACCATGTCACTACTTTGTCGCGAGAAGTTCATCGTTGTAGTCATCATTGCTCAAAGGAAACTCACCATTTGATGCATCGTTGGAAAGAGTTTGCCATCACTGCTGCCATCCTATAGAGGAAAGCCATCATCACCGCTATGAGGAAATGGTTATTTAAAATCTGAAGATGATTATTCTCTGTATTGACCTGATTATTATAAATAGATGTATGGAAATTTGGTTATTCCTAAGTTAAATCTGATTACAAGCTATATTCATCCATCTAATTTAGAATTACATTGTCTATGAGGATCTGATTTCACGAATGGGTTGATTTGATTATTATAAATAGATGTATTCGAATATGATTATTCATTATTAGAATTTGATTACTAAATGTTTGATAGCAATTATTAGAAAGTTTATAATAGGTATCTTAGACTTTTTTTAATAAGTAAAATGAAAGAGAGAAAAAAAAAAGAGAGTAAACAAATAAATTTGAAGCCATAAAGAGAATAAAAGAAAATAACAAAAATTCACAGGTAAGAGAGCTTCAACACTCACCTTAACTATTTTCAAACAAGAACATAGTCATAGGATTAAAGGTTAAGTATAGATTAGCATATGGATCTTTTATTAGTTTTCCCAATTATTAATCCGATTTTCTTAAGATATGATAATTTGAGCTTCCTCATCTATCATTGCAAAAACAAAAAAAGAAAGAAAGATAAAATGCCCTGGGAACATATGCTTTGTATTTTGAAATCACTTTCAGCATTTTGTTAAGAAAAATTTTACGAAATTTGTTCTGCACATAATTGGATACAAACTAATAAGAAACGATAGTGATTAATGTTTAAAATTATTGTAAGTTCCATGCATCGAAGTGACAAACCATCTTTATGAAGATGTAATCAAAGTAGAACTCCCTAATTTGGGAAAGAATCTCAAGCAAAACACTAAGAAATACTTTGCTTTAGAGCTTTTTGGTAACATTCCAAAGCATGTGACTGTTTGATTGTAATGCTTAATGGAAGATCCAAAAAAATTTCTTAACAAACACCTAAAGCTAATTTTATTATTTGAAAGGGCATAAATTAAACTTTATTATCATAAATATTAAATAGTGGGGTTTATTAATCTATATGTATCATATATAAAGACATACAAAATTTAAAGTGGACATGTGTCTCCTCATGCATCCTTCAAAGATGTTTTTGAAATAAATTTTTTAGGAGTCTATTACTATTCTAGTGTAAACGCTCTATCTTCAAGATTTAAAGATCTCAATAAAAAAGACAATACAAAGCTTGCCTTTAATTCCCCACTTCTGTTAAAAGCACATCTTGAAGTCAAGGCATTCCCGCAATCCACCAGCCATCCAACTTCGGCACATGTTTCGCCATCCTCCTTTACTTCAAGAGAACACCAGAGATTCTTTGGGAGTGCAATAAGACATAGCTGGCCTCTAATGGAGTTTTGTGAGCGAACCTTCACAAGTTCATGGATTGGATCCTGCAAATTTAAGGATTTTATTAAGTTAAGATGTTCGTTCCACCAAGAAGAAAAGATACCTTAAGCAGAAAACATTAAGAAACGGGGATTATGTACAACATACCATCAAGGAGTGGTAGGAAAAGCAAGCTAAATTAGTAATAAAACATGAGCTCAATTACTTGGAACCCAAATACCAACAGAATTTTCAATAAAAGCTTGACAAGTTCTAAAATAAGGTGGTTGCTTCCGATTGAAACTTAAACAATTATAGAAGAAACTCAGATTTCAAATAAGGCAGAACAGAAAATAAGTGAGAGATTTCACAAAGCTTACGTATGGTTCTTGCATCAGCATGAAATGTAATAGGTTAACTGACTTCAACCAAACTGTAATAACTTAGTAGTCATATTGTAATTTTATATAGCGACCAATTTAAGAAATAATGCAAGCTGATTTCCAACAAAACAACATTAACCGAATAGATTAAGTTGAAAACGCTTGATTTTCAGCAAATTCTTGATGAAGAAAGCTAACTCCAAGCTTACAGCAAGTCGCCAGAACAGCATCGAGACCCTGTAGCCTTGATAGTATGTAAATACCTAAATGCTTGTAATAATAAAATTGCTAATCAAGAACAAAAACTGATGGAAGGGGTATACAAGCAATGAAAAACCTGGAGGACTATAGAAAATCATAAGAAGTTGTTATGCCAGGAATATCAAAGTTTTTATTGCTTAATCCAACGGAACAGATTTAATAATCAGTCCATAGAATTTGCAAAAAATTACCTTCTGCTCACCCTCTAATTCAGCTACTGCAAACCTTTCACTTCCTTTCCATTCCCCCAAAATCTCGGAAACTTCAACTGCCTTTGCCAATGCAAACCCAGTTTCCTTAATGGCACATCCACCAAGCTGCTCTCCATTCCTGAATGGGCCATACCAATGTTCCGAAAAAACCCAAATCTTCTCCAAACTCACCAGTCCTTCCTCTAACCTAACCACTTGAATCACTCTCAATCTTTCCTCCCAGTTCTTAGGACTCACAAAACAATGCTCCAATTCCAACGTCCTCTTCCCCTCAAATCCATTCACCAGCGCAACACAAATATATCTACCACTAGGATGATATCCGAAAGCCAAGACATTGTTCTCCGAACCTCCTGCGACCCTCTCACTGACACTGTGCCTCGTGGCAGCGTCGGCCTCGCAACCCACAGTTGGGAGAAGCTTAATTAGCTTGTAAAAGAACAGCTGTTCCCTCGTCTCAGAAGCGAGGGTAGGGCATTGGGTTTGCCAATCAAATACTTGCACACCCCACTCTCGAAAAGCCCCGGGCACAACGGATTCAGGCAGTTCTACCGGCTTCCCTTCAGCGCTGAACTCGGCGCCGCAGCCATCCCACTCGCCAGAAACTCGCGCAACGAAATCTCCCCAGTCTGCACCTACAAGATGGAAATAATTGAAAGCTCATATCACTTCAACAAAGAATGATTGAACCCGATGGATTCCGTACATGTGAGAGATGCCGGGGTTGGTTCGTCGTGCTGAAGGTGGAGGCTCTGAGCTGAAGTGGCCGAGGCGGAGGGGAGAGAGGAAGCCGAAAGGGTGAGAACTTTCTGGAAATTGGGACTTGCGCAGGGAGAAGGAGAGGAAGAAAAGGGGAATAAGAATCTTGGCTTCGATTGGAGGTACGATGAGAAAGGATTGGAGGCTATTAGGGTTTTGTTTGAACAGAGGAGAACCATTTTTTCTTGTGTTGGTGCTGTGTCTTCTTATCATCCATTGAGGGAGAATATGGAGGGAAGCATTGGAAGGATCATGGAAAGAGAATATTCTCACCAAGCTTTCGTTTTTAGCGGTTGAAAGATATTCAACTCTAGATTATGCTTAGGCTTTGTTTTATCTTTTTTTTATTGTTTTACTTCTAGTTCAGCCCAAGTTGAAGGAAGTGAAGCTGGCATGAAGAAGCTAGAAACATCAAAACAACCATTTAATCCAAAAACAACATTTAATTGATAAGCTATTCCATTAAACTCAAATTCTTCCAGTCGGAAGTCTTATTAAAAAAGAGCTTTATTGATTTTGGCACAAGTAGTAGAAGCACTTTCATTAGTATTGTTGAATCTCCTCGCATTCCTCTCCCTCCAAATGTAGTAGAGGAAGCAAGAAGCATCCAAGAAAAAGTAAATTTTTGCCTCATTTCCAAAATGATCCATATCAGAAATGTAAGAGTAAAGTTGCACAAGGCTCAGCTTGAGAAGTAAATTTGAAGTCTCATGGGACGAGAGAGGAAATGATGTCAAAGAAATGATGGCATTTAAAAAATAAATGAGAAGCGGACTCCTCAAACTCAAAACAAAAGCTACATAAAAGATTGAGCAAGAATATTGCCTTTAATCAAAGCATCAACAGTTTTTAAACCACCAACCAAGGCAAGTCATGCGTAGATAGAGAACTTGCGGGAGAATTTCTTATGCCAAATGAAAGAATGCCAGGAAGTAGGCTGATGAGATTGATAGAAATCCTCAAGAAATTTTTTAAAAATGGGATTGTTGTTACTCTTCCAAGAGATGCAATTTACACTTTCAGTAGAGATAGGAACACCAAGAATAACATCAGCAATGTCATGGGGAAGAGCAACAGGCCCCAATAGAGATCAGAAATAAAGTTAGAAACCGTAGCCTCAGGGGAAAAAAAATAGACAAATGATGATTTACAAGCAACTCAAATATATTTGTGCCCCCCTAAGAGAGGGGTCCCATATGAGTGAAAAATTAGAATCAAGAGTAATAAAAAAGCCAAAATTCTTCTTACTACTTTTAGCAATTAAAGTGACTTTTTTCACAAACTAGATGCATCGGTGGTAGCTTGAAAGATCGATAGAGATGTTAAGCCCTAGTGAACTAGTTTCGAGGCTGTTTGATTGAAAAATATAGTTTTTGAAAAAGGGTTTGATTTTCTTTGGGAAAGTTAAATTTCTGGAATTTGAATATTTGAAATCGAACACTTATTATGAATGATATATCACCTCAAAAGGTGAACATATCGTTCCCTAATAGGTTCAGATTATAAATTTTGATTTACTCTGATTATCGTAGTCAAACTCAAGGAGAAACAATATATGATCCCGAAGAATCAAAATAGTGTTTAATCCAATGTTTCACTACAATAATCTAGTAAAGAGGTCATTAATTTCATAATCAAGATCACGATAATAGTACGATATATCTTTCCAAGGAAAGAGGATATCGTCTGTTATCGATCATCTGAAAATGACGATAATGATCGTTGACTTTTGATTTTCCCAAAGATAATTAATTAAAGTTTTGAAAAAGATTAATTTTGAAATCAGGTCTGGGTTTCTAAATCTCCTACGAGTGCAAGCCCTCGTAGTTAATTACATCGTAGGAAACCAGAAAATTTCCTACGAATACTCTCGATTAAAATAGCGATACGAATTTTATTTAATAATTCAAAGCTTGATATCAAGGGAGGTAAGGAATGGAATTTTCAAGTGGGATTGGATCAAAGTTGAACACTTATTTCTGGAGTCAAAGGAGGAAGGGTAGGAGGTGTTTTGAGATTCTGAATTGCTTCAGAAACACCCCAACATATCCTAAGTGTTGGGCTTGAATTAGATTGAAAGATATTTTTAATGTTTGAGTGATCAATTTTATTAGAAGGTGTGAATCAGATTCCCGGAAGATTGAGGTCTTAAGATTGAAGACATGCCTCAGAACCTAAGTCTAAAATGGGTACTGAGAACCAGTGACCCGAAACCTAACTAATGCAATGCAATCCTGGACTTACCCCGGCCTGGATTGGGGAGCCAGCTAAACCACCTAAACACTTCAAAACCATGAGTCAAAGTCTTTTAAATGTAGAGTGGTTAGGGACATTGATTAAGATTGGTTTAAAGAATTGGGGTCGACATCTAGAGCAGATCCTAATTGACCCATTAACATATGTTGGGTTAAATGCTTAAGCTAGAAATGCAATTAAAGATTTAGACTCAATTTTTAATTTGTATCTAATGCAATGCATGCTAGTTGACTCGATGAAATGTTTAAATCAAAATGAAGCAGTTTTAAAATAGGCTTAAAAAAAGGTTTTATCCTAGAGATTGCACAACATCCCCTTGGACAGAACTGCACCCTAATAGGTCAGGTGGTCTGCCAGAACCCGCAGGAGGGGAGGTGCCTAACACGGATGAGAAAAGTCAATATGTATGCATGAAAAACTCCTGGCGAGTCCGGGCTTACTTCTTAAGAGCGTTAGAGTTTCTATCTGAGCTTAAAATTTTAAATTTTATTTAAGTAGAAAAGGTTAATGACTGTACCCTCACGAGCCTCCGATCGGGTTCCAGGCTAAAACAAAATTGACATGCAATAAGCGCCAAATAAACTACTAAAAGCATGTGGGTCCTTAATCGCAATCAATACATCAATCAAATCAATTAAATAATTAAATCAATTAAATAAATATTTAAAATGAAAGTCCATGTGGCAAGTGCCACTTAATTATACAACCCAGGGTCTGTAGTAAAGTAAAGTGGCCGGGTACCACTGACTACAACCTGGATTCTACTCCTAAGACTCAAGTGACTTTAAGATTTGAGATTCTTCTCGTTCTTCACTTCTTTGTCTTCTTGAAACTCCTTGGATCATCGGGTCTGGATATCCAAATGAAAAGAAACTCCCCCTGAATAGGGGTGTTATCTTTTCTCTTTGGATATTTGAACTTTATCCTAATTTGGATCTCCAAATGGATAGGAACTCTCCCCTAAGGGATGTTCCTTCCTATTTGGATTCCAAATTGGATGTTTAAACATCTCAATCTCAAATCACTTAAAATTTACAACTCAATTTACATCTCAAATTACATCAATTGAAATTAAAAATCTAGACTCAACAACCTGCAGAGTTATCCTAATAATCAGTAATTTATATTTGACATCCCAAGCAGTTATGTATTTGAAATTAAAATGCTCAATCACAGTCACACTTGGCCATGCTCTTTTAATTTTAAAGGGGGACTTAAGCATTCTGGAGCACCTGTACAATTTAATATTTATGATTTTTGCCCCCTTTAATTTATGCCATGTATGAGCATGGCCACCTGCATAAGATTGAATTAGAACAAATCATCCCTAGCCTAGGGGTAGATCTAATCGTACAATCAATCACATCACAGAGTGCAGTAAATAAATAAACAAACACATCAATTCTACTATTAGCAAACTGCATGCAGTAAAAGCTTGAAAACCCGGCACACAGCAGAAAAGTAAACACCGGCCTAGCCTAAGACTAGAGTTGGTTGTCCTAGCAAACCATCTAAAGTGTGTGAGGTAGGCTGTGTGGCTTTGATATGTCCTAAATAGGCACTTGATTGAAGTTGTTTGAGGTTCAAGTTGGTTGAAGGTTTAAGGAAAGATTTAATTTGAATTTAAATATTAATGACTTGAAATTGATTTTAAACTTGATTTTAATTGTTTGTTGGATACCACCTTTGTTTCACACCGAGGCCGTGAAGTTTATTTCACCTTCCTTGGGGCTAATTTAATAACCTCGTAGGCCTGGGTTACCGAGTGGTATCCGATATAATTAAGTGATTTGAGTTTGATTAAGGTTTAAAGGTTGATTAATTTTAATTAGAATTGGTTGATTGCTGGTTTTAATGTTGATTTAAGATTTTCTGGAATTTTGAATGATTTATTGAATTTTGGAATTTTCTGGATTATTTTAATGATTTAATTAAGGGGTTAAAATTGACTTTTTGATTTAAGATGTTTTCTGGAATGTTAACATTTTATTAAAATATTAGACCTTAATACAATCAGTTAGACAGTAAGTACACTGAAATTGGATTTTTCTACATTTTATTATGAAGGTTTGAAGTTTTGACTTGAATTTGAACTAAGTTTGACCAAAAGTTGACTTTTTCGAATTTGTTTGATTTCTGGAAACTTAACATTTTTAATAAATATTAGAGCTTAAGATGAGTTGTATGCCTTTGAGTTTGTTTAATTTGGAGTTCATTTGAATTAGTTATGAATTTTTGAAGTTTTGACTATTTAATGAATTATTTAAATTGTTTAATTAGAGACCCTTTTTGTGATTTGGATCCAAATGATCTCCAAACTTCTTGAAATCAACTCCAAAGGTCAGGAATGACCTAAGGAGTGATTTCCAAGTGTTTGGAAATTTTCTGGGATTTTTAATTATTTTTAATTAATTAAATTAATTAAATATTGAATTTCAATTAAACTTAAATTAAACTTAATTTTGAAGTCCAGTCAAGGGGCTTTTATTTTTCATTGATTAAGGGTTTACTTCTGGTCAGTTTGAGGTATTATATGTAATTTTTGGATTTAAAACTGATTTATTATAATTTTTTGGAAGGTTTTAAGGCTTAATTAAGGTTTAAACTTGATTAGGTTAATTATCTCAAAAGTCAGTGAAAATTTTTCTTAAGGCTGAGAATGTCTCTATGTTCAAGTGTTCAAAGTTTCAAGTTAAAAGGAAATGAATCCTAATTTCTAAAATTTCTCTAAGTTTTCTAATCAAGGTCCTTAATTGTTGTCCTTAACGATGTCATTAGGTTTTATGGATTTAAATCAATGTTCAACTAACCCTTGGACATACACATATATGCAAATGCACATATCAAACAATCAATCTTAAATCTAGGAGAGTCCTAAAACTAGGTGGTGTGTGTACCTTAAGCATACATGGATTAACATAACACATGTAATTAAAAACAAGATTAGAGAACAAACAAAACATGATTGTTCACTAATCATCCACATTAATTCTATTCAGTTAAGTTAAACTATGTTTAAAAATTCCAACGAGTCTCTCAATGCTTGAAGACCTAATAGTCACATAATTTGAAAATAGAAATTTTTAAGATATAAATATACATGTAATTAAATATAAGATAAAAAAAGGATTTTAAAATTAAGAGTAGAATAAAATAATTTCAAGATATTTTATTTTATCTTGAGAGACTCTCTGAACGATTAAAAGATTTCTTTAAAAATTTGAAAATATTTTGAGTTATCTTAATTAAATAATAATCAAAATAATTAAAATAATCAATGTTTGAAATTACTTAAAATATATAACACATTTTAAAGTAATTTTATTTTTAAATTAAAGGTCTTAAAAATTCGAGCAATTTGATATATTACATGGATTTTTTGGATTTAAAACGGATTTTTAACACTTTTTTGAAGTTTTTAAGGTTTAAAATATATTTAAAATAAATTAAAACATCTTTAATTAATCCCTGGCGGCGGAATGTCCACGCGGCACTGTCTGGTTCGTCTAAACAAAACGCGGAGGCGGCGGGTCAATGATTGCTCGGCGGCGAAATGATTGCGCCGCCAGCAATCATTAGAAATTGATAACGCGGACCGCGTTATCACTAATCCACGTCAGCGTGGATTCTCGACCGTCGGATCTCGCGTGGTTTTAAACGGACGGCTACGATTAAGCCGAACGAAGATCCTGAACGACGGACGTATCACGCGGTTCAGATCAGCGCGCGGTACAACAAGATCCGAACCGTTGATCTACAAATCAACGGTTCAGATCTTGTGCGCGCGAGAGAAGCTGCCGCTTACGCCCTAGAAGTGATAATTTGTCTCGTTCTCTCAGCTCACTCAATCAAATGAATTGAAACTTAAAACATAGGTTGAGATGATGAACAGAAGCAATGTGGACGTGTTTGTTTCGCTTGAAAAGTGCTTTTTAAAAAGCTAATTTGAACTAAGTGATTTGAGCTAGGGTTACGATTTTACCTTGATCCAACCGTTGGATTAGAGCGATTTTTATTTCTCTGAGCTTGTTGACTGTCCACGCAACTTTTCTTTCTTGAACCCAAGGTCTGATAAGCTACGGATCGAAAGCTATGGAAGCTGGACGGAATTAGCCTTCGGCTCACCGTGAAGTTCGCCGGCGGTGGCTTTTACCGATCGAATTTTGGTTAGGAAGGGTTTGTCAATCCCTGGAGAGCTCAAACGAAAAGAAATTTCGTCTGGAGGGCTTGAATGTAGAGAGAGAGAGCTAGATGGAGAGTGAGTTCATTTTAGGGCATTTTGCCCTATTCAACCTTCTCCAGGTGATCTGGACGGCTAAGATCAACTGGGGGAGTTCCTAGATGCTGCCACTTGTCCCTGGAGTTGGTTAGCAGCAGGAGAATAAAGGACACCAAGGACAAGTGAGGTGGAAAGTGAATATTGGTCCCCACTTGCACATGGGAAAGATCAAAGCCATTGGATCAAGATCTAAAGGCTGGAGTGAGGCTTAAGAAGTTTCTAGACTCCACCTAAGCTGTTGGAGATGGCTGGATTAGAGGGGATTAATCTTAAGGGGGGTTTTGACCAAGTTTGACTTGTCCAACACCTCATTTTGACTGTTTGACCAGTCAAAGTCCAAATGGACTGCTGAGGTGGCAATGGGGGAAGCATTAAGCTACTGGAATGATAAGTTGAAGAGGGTTTGAGGCTTAAGGATTGAGATTTGAAGGAATAAGGGAATTTGAGGAGATTTGACCAAGTCCTAATGGGTTGACTAGGTCAAATCAATCATGATTTGACTCAAGACATGTTTTAAGTATGCTTGAATCATATATCAGAATCAAATTCAAGGCTCAAGGAGATGAATTTGGTGACATGAGTTAATTTGGCCCAAATGGATCAAATTGAGCTAGGCTTGGGTCTTAGTTGACTTAGTCAACAGTTGACTGGATCAAGGGTCCAATCAAGTCTAAATCATTGAAGGGTATGGTCAGGAGAGTTTTATTGAGTCTTGAGTATGCTTGAAGTTTGATTTAAATTGAAAGGGCTTAAGGGTTGATCTGGTCAACCTAGGTTGACTTGGTCAACCAGGTTGACCCAGAGCCAGGGTCTGGGTTGGATCAATCTCAAATGGTATTTGAAGTCTGGGAGGAGTGTTTTCAAGGGTCAAATAGGTCATGTGGGTCAAATGGGCCTATTTAGGCCCTTAATGGGCTTAATGGGTCAACTGTGTTGACTTGGTCAACCGGGTTGACCCAGGGTCAGGGATTGGGTCCAACCAGTTCAGAATGATATTCTGAGTCTACTGGTGGTGGTCTCAAGGTCTGGAGAGGTTGTTTGGTCAAAATGACCTATTTGGGCCCTTAATGGGTCTTCTAGGTCAACCCTGGTTGACTTGGTCAACCAGGTGGGTCTGGGGTCTAGAAATGGCTTCAACAGATTTGAAATGATATTTGAAGACCAATGGAGGTGGTCCCAAGGTCTGGGGAGGTCATTTGGTCAGAATGACCTGTTTTGACCCTAAAGGGGGCCTTCTAGGACAAATAGGTTGACTTGGTCAACCAGGTTGACCCAGGGGCTGGTTCTAGGTTTAATGAGTTTGGTTTGACATTTGAAATTTGTTGAAAGTGACTGCATTTGATTTGGAGCTCATTTGGTTCAAGTGACCAGTTACACCCCATAGGGGCATTTTGGTCATTTTGACCTCTGGTCAACTGGGGGTCAAATTGAGTCCAACAAAATGCAGTTTATTGCTCAATGGGTCATAATCAAGGGTCTGGAGGTGATTGGAGGCCTTGAAGAAAGCTCCAGGGTCAAAATCCACTGGGTGGTATGTCCAGTGGCATGGACTGTAAATATTTAAAGGTTTTACAGCCTTTGGATTTCAATTCAGTTTCTGGGGTTAGAGACCTCAGAATGAACTCAAATTTGGAGGGTTGCCTCTAGAGACATATCACATCAGTGTGGAACTGACAGATCCTGAATCAGAGGTCATTTGGTAGGGTTTTGAAATGTTTAAAGATTTGCTGGAAAAGGCTTTCAGGACTTAGACCTTTGGCCTTGGATTTGAATCTAGAAATCTGGTTTTGAATTGGATTTTGAGCTTGAATGATAGGATTTGAATTAAGTTTAGATTGAATTGAAGCTTGGATTGATCTAGAGGAATCCTAGGGTTTAGAATAGGTCCTAGGGTCCAAATCAGCTTAAGGGAATCCTAGGGTCTATAATAGATCCTAGGGACTGGAGTATGGGAAGATTCTAAAATTTAGAAGGATCTTAGGATCTAGAGTAGATCCTAAAGTTTGATTTCTAGGAAGATCCTAGGGTTTGGAAGTCCTAGGGCCTGGGATCTAGAATAGTCTTAGGATCTAGAAGAATCCTAAGCTCTAGATAGATCTAGGAGAATCCTAAGGACTAAGAGGATCATATGATCTAGAATCAGGTAGAATCCTAGGGTCTAGAATAGATCCTAGGGTCTGAAGTCTAGGAGAATCCTAGAATCTAAATTCGTCTTAAATTGTATTGATCTGGGGTCAGGATTGATTTGAATTTGGATTGATCTTAAAGTTTGGATTGATCTAAGATCAGATTGATCCTAGGGTTAAGATTGATCCTAAGGATTGGAAAGATCCTAAGGTCTGGATTGGTCCTACTGAGCTCATACAAAAATGAGGTTAACAGAGGCTAACCAAGAGGGGGGGTGAATTGGTTATTTAAAATTTCACAACAATAATGAAAAATCTTTTCGATATTTAGCAGCGGAAACAAATCAACATAAACGAAAAGATCAATCTCAGATATTCACCCACGCAGTTAATATCAAAAAGTAAAGTGCAGAACTGAATCAGAAAAGCAAACCAGATTTTATAGTTGTTCGGTCAACTTGACCTACGTCCACTCCCCGGAGCCTCCCCTCCGGGTATTGCACTAAACAAAAAGTGTCTCTCCTTTTTCTCTCACAACAAGGCGAAGAAGCCTGTACAAGACCTCCTTTTCACCACACGGTGGGGCAGAGAACCCCACCTCCTTTTGCTTCCTCCTGAAGCAGGCAGAGAACCTTCGAACTCCTTTTGCTTCCACTTGAAGCGGGCAGAGAACCCAAGATCTTCTTGCGAATGATCCTCCCACGACGAACAACGACTAGACGAAAGACGACGAGCGGAGAAGACGACTCTGATCCATGCTTGGAGCAACCTTAGTGAATCCCTCACTAACTCCCCCTCACAAGATCCTCTCTCTCTCTCCCAACTCTCTCTCTCTAGGGTTTCTTAGGGAAGGAATGTGGTAAAAGATTTTTATTGTTTCAAGAAAAAGTTCTTTTATAGGAGGGCTTAAAATTTTCCCTAAATCTCAACTGGTAGGCCAAGATCGTCCAGGACGATCGGTATATCGTCCTGTACAATCAGTTCAAATTCAGCTGTTTCAGCCTGGACGATCTGGCTCTTCTGGACGATCAGTAGAAAAAATTATTCATATCGTCCCATACGATCCTGCGATCGTCCGGGACGATTAGTGCAAATCGAGGAATATCGTCCAGAAGACAGTTCAGGTCGTCCAGAGAAACTTGTGCTGGACGACCAAAAAATGACTTGATCATCCAGGACGATACGGGTATCGTCCTGTACAATTAGTTCAAAAAGTGCCCAAATCATCCTGAACACAGTTCGGGACGTACAGCTGAAATGCACTAGACAATCATGATCGTCCGGGACGATCCTGCGATCGTCCAGGACGATATGATCGTATCAATTAAATATTAATTGCTTTCCTTAATTACCAGACTAATTTAGGCATGATTGTACTGAATCATCCAGGCCGATACACGTATCGTCCGGGACGATCAGACCAAATAACTAAAAATAAAAACTTGCCTAAGTTGTTCTGGCGGCTGAAAATTTCTGATTTGAGCATACCGTCCCGTACGATCCAAAGATCGTCTAGGACGATCTGCTTAATCAGACTCACTTAACTTGGTCGCCCTAATTAGGGTTTCTGTTTTGACTGGATCGTCCAGGATGATGTGAATATCGTCTAAGACGATGTGAATATCGTCCAGGACGATCTGAACAAAAAATGAACAGAAACTCTAATTCACTCAAGCTCTCCCCCTGAGTGTATGTGTGCAAGGTTACTTAGCTAGGGGATCAGTTACATTATAATTGACTCAATAAAATAAAAAATAGTACATTGGACACACTTGGACCCGATCTTGAGTTGGCTTGAGTGGCTCGTGATCGTTTGTACCTGAAACGGGTTAGCCAAGCAAAACATAATAAAAATATGTTTGTCATCATCAAAATTATATTTGCAACAATCTCCCCCTTTTTGATGATGGCAAACCTATGTTCAGTAGTTTTAAAAATACAAGAGCTAGGAGATCAAAAAGAAATTTTTTTTAAAATTTTTAATTTTCATTGAACCAATCAAAGTAGTACAACCATAAGTACAGAACATAAAAGGAACAACGCTAGTACTGACTCCCTCTTTTGACATCACAAAAAGAGGGTAAATAAAATCAACAGAACCAGGCATGACAAAACAAAGCAGTGCAAACAAAACAGAAAAAAAACAACTACACAACAAGAACTACAACTGAGGCGGATCCTAATCGGAAGAAGGAGGTGGCGGTGGTGGGTTGAAGTAATGGTGAATGGCCTGAAAGTGGGCTCCGATCCAGGCGATCTCCTGGTCATGCTGCTGTTGCTACTGTGCAGCATAGTCAGTGAAGCGTTGAATGTCCTCGACGTGCCGCTGCTCCTGGGCAACCACATAGGAGTCAAATCTTGCCTCCCACTGATCGAAGCGTTGCACCAGGTGGTCAAAGGGAGAGGCAATGTGAAGGGGAGCAGGTGCCTCTGGTGCAGCAGGAACTGGAATGGCCTCTTCCTCCTCTTCCTCAACATCCGGGGCGGGCTCGGGATATAGTCGGGTGCTGTATAGGACATGGAAGGCATTGTTGGTGAGGAAGGAAGGAGGAACATCTGGAGCTGCGGGATATTGCAGGTCATATTGGGTTTCGATGGCATAGGCAACGATGTGTCCTAAGGCTAGATTTGGACGACGATGATGACCTGGATTCCGAATGGTGGTAAGGTGCTCGAGGTACCGGATAATAAGGTCTGTGGCATTAAATTCCCTATTGGCCAGGATGTAGTAGGTGGTCAAGGACAGGAGTGGGGTGATGTGAATTCGATCCCCCGCCTTTGGAATGACGGAGGAACGAAGAACATGCTGAATAGTCCGGGCATCCTTAAGAAGTGTGGAGCATGCATTCTCATGATAAGGGGCAATTGTATTTCGAAGGAAATGATTGGCGACACTCCAATCATAGTCTGGGTCGGTGATAAGGGTGTGGATTTTGTCGCCAGTGACGGACAGTTGGAGAATATTGTGAAAGTCCTGATAGGTAAGTTCGATGGGGCGCTGATTTACATAAGAATGAAGAGTGGAATAATCAGCCGAAATCCTCAAGTTTGCAAAGAAAATGCGAAGAAGTTCCGAGCTAAAGGGAAATACGAGAGTCAGGATGAAGGTGAGGGAGGTGTGTGCGAAGAGGTTAAGGACAGGATAAGTGAGAGTGCGGGGATTTATGATTTTCGACGGTGTGATCCCCACCTCGCAATATCGCTCGTAGGCAGCCTAATCGGCTGCATTGGGGAAGCGAGGATCAACAGGTCCCCGGGAGGAACTGGCACCCTTTTGATGGGACTATTTGCCACCAGCCATTAGAAATCAAGAGTGTAGGAAGTAGAAGGAGAGTGGAAGAGAAATGGTGTGGAAAATCCTTAAGAAAATTGCTATTTATATAGAAAACAGCCTGATCGTACCGTACGATCGCGACATCGTCCGGGAGGATATGGGCATTTATGACGTCCTGGATGATTGGTCAAAAAGGCGGTCCGATCGTCCAGGACGATCAGAGATCGTCCAGGACGATTAGACACAGGCGATCGTCCCGAGGAGTCAGGTTGGACGACCGTTGACAAAAAGTATCATCCAGGACGATTAGGTGGATCGTCCGGGATGATATGCAATAAGTGTGTCGGACGGGCCGAATTCCAATCGTCCAGGGGCTGACACATGGATCATCCAGGACGATGGATAATAATTGGAGCAATGTCAGCCGTTTGATCAGATCAGGAGGATATGGATCATATCGTCCATGACGATGTAAGGATCGTCCAGGACGATCACCAATAATTGGAGTTCTTTCAGCAGCAGGAGCAGTATGGGGATGATTTTGAATGAATCGTCCAGGACGATGTTTGGATCATCCAGGATGAAGAGGATCGTCCAGGACGATCGAGGTATCGTCCAGGACGATGTGAAGAAAACAGAAAAAGATGGATGATGAAGTTGACCGATCAGGATCCCAAAAATATAACCATGAAATCAAAATAAAATAAAAACGAATAAAACTCACAGCAAAAACACATAAAAGTAAAGTTTTTTTTTTATCAAGCTGCTCGAGTAAATCAAAATTTTTCCTTGATTTTAGATTCAAAAACCAATAAGAAGACGATTGACAGCGCTGAAATCCAGAAAAGTTTGGAAAAATCAACTTTTGTAACTCCGACCTCGGGCACCTTATCGATGCAAACCTCTTTCAAAACATAAATCCGATTCAGAAGAAAAGACATTAGATTTGAAAAGAGATCCTTTCAAGCCTCGTCCCAGAAAAATATCTGATATAATAGTGTTACAAAGTAAAAAATCAAAAATCAGGATTTTCAAACTCAAGCTTTTGAAAATATTAAGTGGCGCACAGATTTTTCTAAGACATTTAACAATCTGAAAGGGAAGAAAGCTTGGTTTGTGCTCATTTTGTGCCTCTTTTTCAAATTGGTTGGCGCTTTGCGCATCTTTTTATTTTTGATACACTTTGTGTATCCAATTTGGCAATTTAGCATCTTCTCAGTTTTGGGCTTATTTTATGCCTCTTTTTCAATTTGTTTGGCGCACTGCGCATCTTTTGTAAGCTTTCTCCTTTTCATAATCATTAAAGAGTCTCAACTGTGAGATTATCTTCCAGACATAGAAGATGACTCTCCACAGTAAGGAAGAATAATTCACAAAACAAAAGCCATATAACATATGATAAATGCAATCACTTGATTTAGAAGATCAAACTAATGACTCAAGACTTTGAAAAACACTATTGATATGAGGCAGATTACTGTAGGAAGATAAAATAATCTCTATTTCAAAAACTAATATTTTAATTTTGAAGAGAATTTTTATCCAAAAGAAGCTATACACCAGTAAAGGAGTTAGAGGAAGAGAAACAATCATCAATGTTTCTTCCCTTTAACAGATTCAGTGGAATCAATCACTGCGTACCAGCTTCCAAGCCAAAATAAGGTAAAAACTCACAGTCAGAAATTCAGATTATCAAAAGTAGTGAGCGGTGATCAGATTTTAAAAAACATAAAACAGTAAGTGCAAGATATGGACTAGTGAATAAAAACAGGTAGAAAAATCACATCCAAGTAAATACTCAAATCAAACTAACAGTAAGGCTAAAACAGAAATCAGAGAAGAAATAAAATTAACTGAAAGCAAATAATCAAACCAAAAACTAACTAATAGAAAACAGAATATCAATCGGAACAATCAAAAATTAGCAGTCATCAGAATCAAGCATTTATATCAATCACTCCTAATCTGGTTCTCAAAATGCTGAATGAGTCAAAGGCCAGTGGTTTAGTGAATATGTCAGCCAGTTGATTTTCAATTGCTACATGATGTAGCTCAATGTCCCCTGTAACATGGTCCCTAATGAAGTGATGCCTTATATTAATATGTTTGGTCCTATAATATTGGATTGGATTTTTAGAGATACAGATGGCACTAGTATTATCACACATAACAGAAATTGTGCCAACAGGTACCCCTAAATCCAAGACTTGTTGCTTCAACCAAAGAACTTGGGCCACAACTCCCTAAGGCAATGTACTCAGCTTCAGCAGTGGAAATTGTAACTGAGTTCTATTTTCTACTGGACCATGAGACTAACGACTATCCTATGAATTGACATGTCCCAGAAGTGCTCTTTCTATCCACCCTACACCCCGCAAAGTCAGAATCAGAATATCCAATGATCTCAAAAGAGGTGTTGTGCCTAGGGTACCAGATTCCTAGGTTTGGGGTCCCTAAAAGATATCTAAGAATTCTCTTAACAGCAGTTAGGTGGGACTCTTTAGGATCAGCCTGAAACCTAGCACAAAGACAGACACTAAACATGATATCAGGTCGGCTAGCAGTCAGGTAAAGCAGTGATCCTATTATCCCTCTATACTTCTTCTGATCAACAGATTTTCCACTTGAGTCCTTATCTAACTGAACTGAGGAGGGCATGGGAGTATTGATTGGCTTGGCTTTGTCCATTTCATATTTCTTCAAAATGTCTTTAGTATATTTTGATTGATTGAGAAAAGTTTCATCATCCGTTTACCTTATGCTAAACCCCAAAAAGTAGGACAATTCTCCATCATACTCATCTCAAACTCCTTACTCATTATTTTAGAAAACTCATCACATAAATATTTATCAGAAGATCCAAAAATTATATCATCAACATAGATCTGGACAATGAGTAAGTCATCCCCTAATCTCCTCAGAAAAAGGGTGGTGTCTACGCTCCCCTTAACAAACTCTCTTTCTAACAGGAATGTGCTAAGCCACTCATATCAAGCTCTGGGTGCCTGTTTCAATCCATATAAGGCCTTTTTTAATTTATAGACATGATTTGGATATTGGGAACTCTCAAAACCTGGGGGTTGTTCTACAAAAATATCTTCTTTAATTACCCCATTTAAAAAGGCACTCTTGACATCCATTTGAAACAGCTTAAATCTCTTATAACAGGCAAAGGCTAGTAGCACTCTAATGGCTTCCAATCTAGCTACAGGGGCAAAAGTCTCCTCAAAATCAATCCCTTCTATTTGATTATACCCCTTAGCCACCAATCTTGCCTTATTTCTCATCACCACACCAGAATCATTCATCTTATTCTTAAAGACCCACTTGGTTCCCACAATACTTTGATTTTTGGGTCTTTCTACTAACTCCCAGACATCATTCCTTACAAATTGATTCAATTCTTCCTGCATAGCTAAAATCCAAAACTCATCCAACAAGGCTTGATTGATGTTGGTGGGTTCAGTCATTGAGATAAAGGCAGAATGATTTACTTCCTTCCTAAGTCCATGCCTAGTCCTAACACCTTCAGAAGGGTCTCCTAAGATCAGTTCTTTAGGATGACTCAAAGAATATCTCCAATCTCTAGGCATTATGGTTTGAGGTTCTACCCTTTCCTCAAGATTTGTATTTCCAACTCCTTGGATAACCTTAACAATCTCTTCATATTCTACTTCAGATAGACTCCTTAGGATCAGATTCATCAAACACTACATGGGTTATTTCTTCCACCACCAAAGTCCTTTTATCGAACACCCTAAAGGATTTCCCCACACTTGAATATCCTATGAACACTCCTTCATCAGATTTGGGGTCAAATTTTCCTAAGGGTGATTTCCCGTTGTTCAGAATGAAAACCTTACATCCAAAGACATGGAGGTGAGACAGATTTGGAGTTCTACCCTTAATGATCTCATAAGGTGTCTTGTTCAGTTTGACTCTCACATTCACCCTATTCAGCACATAACAGGCAGTGTTCACCGTTTCAGCCCAAAAGTATTTTGGAAGTGAATACTCGGCAAGATGGCTCTAGTGGCTTCCACTAAGGTCCTGTTCTTCCTTTCAGCTACCTCGTTCTGCTGAGGGGTCCTAGGAGCTGAAAAATTGTGACTAATCCCATGATCCTCACAAAAACTTCCAAATCTTTCATTTTCAAACTCCCCTCCGTGATCACTATGGATGGTAATAATCTCACATCCTAGCTTCTTCTGAATCCAAGTAGAGAAAGATCTAAACTCATCAAATGACTCAGATTTATGTGATTTAAATTTAACCTAAGTGAACCTCGAATAATCATCTACAATCACAAACCCATAGACTCTCCCCCCTAAGCTGGCAGTGTTAATGGGTCCAAAGAGGTCCATGTGAAGAACTTCTAAAGGTCTAGAAGTGCTAATGTCCTTAACAGAGTGAAAAGAGGACTGGACTTGCTTCCCCAACTGACAGGCATCACACAGGTGATCCTTAGTGAACTTAAGCTTGGGCACACCTCTAACTAAGTCCTTTTGGGTGACTCTCCTAAGGGTTTTCATACTGGCATGACACAATCTCCTATGCCATAACCAAGACTCATCAGCAGTAGTTTTTAAGCAAATTAAATTATCAGATTTAATGCAACTTACATCTAGCTTGTAGACGTTGTTGATCCTTTGCCCCTGCAAAACAACTTCATCATTTAAGCTTAAAATGCAGCCAGTGGGCAGGAATTTGATGCTGTATCCCTTGTCACAAAGTTGACTGATCCTCAGCAAGTTGTGTTTCAGTCCATCTACAAGCAAAACATTATCAATCATAAAATTCTTTGAATCACCAATTATACCTGTGCCTACCACCTTCTTGGTGGTGTTATCTCCAAGTGTAACCTTGCCTCCAGCTCTGGCCTCCAACGAAATGAACTGATTTGCATCTCCAGTCATGTGTCTAGAACATCCGCTGTCCAGGTACCACATGCTCTCACGAGGTCTTGTGTGAGAGCACTCCTACAAAAATATCAAATGTTAGTCTAAGGAACCCAAACAGGTTTGGGTTCCTTCTTATGAAAAAAAGAATGCAATGCATGCGTGCTGTGCTGTGAATCAGGCAATTTGGGTTTCCATACCCAATGTGTACTACGGTGAATAGTGCAGGTATGGGAAATGTGTCCTAACATGCCACATGAAAAACATCTAACACCAGGAAAAGGGTTAACTAATCTACGTGGGTGATAGTGCCTCTTCCTAGATGTATATGAAATATGCTTTGATGAACTTGCAACAGATCTTTCAAAAGGTGGCGGTGCATAAAACTGTTCAAAAATAGGTGGTGTTTTGTTCTTTTCAAAAGCACTGATTTTCACTTTCAAAAACTCAATATGTTTATTTAAACTTGCAATTTCAAAAGTTCTTGCACTTTCATTACTTTCTAAATCACATGCCATATTATTCACTTTCTTAAAAGCAACTTCTAATTCAACATGCGATGTTTTTAACAAATCATGCTCAACAGTTAAATCAGAATATTTTTTATTCAAATCATCGAATTCATTAAGCAAGGATATGTGATTAGAATCAAGTGTGGAATGATCTTTAACTACAGAATCATGCTCTTTTTACAAAGTCAAATAATCTAATTTCAGACTAGCATGAGTTTTCTTAAGCTTCCTATACGATGTATGAATTTTTTCAGAAATTTCAAATAATTGATTGTAAGTAAGCTCACATACCTCTTCCTGGTCTGACTGACCAGGGTGATCATTAGCCATCAGACACAAGTTTATTTCCTCCTCTTCAGCTTCAGTCTCAGAAGAGTCGGATGCAGAGTCTGCCCAGAACGCCTTCTGAATCCGCTTCTTGTCCTTTCTGAACTTTGGTTTCTCCTCACCCTTCTCCTTGCTTGGGTGTGCCTTGAGCGTAGGACAATCTACCTTTATGTGTTCAGGCTTTCTGCATTCAAAACAAACAGATTCATATGAACCTTTAAAGTTTCTACTGGTCTTACCTTTGTTCCACTTTTGAAAATTCTTATTCTTCTTCCTTAGAAAGCTCTTGAATTGCCTTGTGATTAAGGCAACATCATCGCTATCAGACCTGGAAGTGCTAGCATCTGAATCTTTGGCCTTTAGTGCCACTGTCTTCTCTTTCTTGCGTTCACCTGCATCAAGTTGCCTTTGGTTCACCCCTTGCTCGTAAGCAATGAGTGATCCAAGTAAGCTGTCAATAAAGTAAGTATTTAAATCTTTAGATTCAGTGATAGCAGTAATCTTAGCACCATAAGAAGCAGGCAAACATCTAAGAATTTTGTTCACTCTTTCGTAGTTAGTAAGTTCTCTACCTAAAGCATGCAAAGAGGTAACAATCTGAGTGAACCTTGTGTACATTTCTGAAATAGTCTCACTAGGTTTCATTCAAAAAAGTTCGTAATCATGTAACAAGATGTTTAACCTAGACTGTTTGACTTCAGTTGTACCTTCGTATATTATACATAATCTATCCCATTTATCTTTTCCCGTTGTACAAGTAGAAACACGCATATAGTCTTCAGATTTTAAAGCACAAAAAAAACAGTTCAAGCATTTTTCATTTAATTGTGCTAAATCATGATCATCAAACATCCAATCAGCAAAAGGCAATTCAGTTTTCACATTGTTAATTAATCTAAAAGGTGGTTCGTATCCATCCTTAACTAACATCCACATGCGATAGTCAATTGATTGAAGAAAAGTAGACATGCGTGTTTTCCAAAAATCAAAAGGAATATTATCAAACAATGGTGGTCTTGTAAAAGAATAATCTTCAGCAGTATTACGATTGTTACAGTTAGCCATGGATCAAATTCAAAAGTTTTTAAACCTAAATTTTGAATCCCGCTCTGATACCACTTGAAAGAGCAATAGGGATGTTAAGCCCTAGTGAACTAGTCCCGAGGCTAACCAAGAGGGGGGGGTGAATTGGTTATTTAAAATTTCACAACAACAATGAAAAATCTTTTCGATATTTAACAGCGGAAACAAATCAACATAAACGAAAAGATCAATCTCAGATATTCACCCACGTAGTTAATATCAAAAAGTAAAGTACAGAACTGAATCAGAAGAGCAAACTAGATTTTATAGTGGTTCGGTCAACTTGACCTACGTCCACTCCCCGGAGCCTCCCCTCTGGGTATTGCACTAAACAAAAAGTGTCTCTCCTTTTGCTCCCACAGTAAGGCAGAGAAGCTTGTACAAGACCTCCTTTTCACCACACGATGGGGCAGAGAACCTGACCTCCTTTTGCTTCCTCATCAAGTAGGTAGAGAACCTTCGAACTCCTTTTGCTTCCACCTGAAGCGGGCAGAGAACCCTGGATCTTCTTGCGAACGATCCTCCCACGACGAACACCGACTAGACGAAAGACGACGAGCGGAGAAGACGACTCTGATCCGTGCTTGGAGCAACCTTAGTGAATCCCTCACTAACTCCCCCTCACAAGATCGTCTCTCTCTCTCCCAACTCTCTCTCTCTCTAGGGTTTCTCAGGGAAAGAAGGTGGCAAAAGATTTTTCTTGTTTCAAGAAAAAGTTCTTTTATAGGAGGGCTTAAAATTTGTCCTAAATCTCAACTGGTCGGCCAAGATCATCCAGGACGATCGGTATATCGTCATGTACGATCAGTTCAAATTCAGCTGTTTTAGCCTGGACGATCTAGCTCTTCTGGACGATCAGTAGAAAAAATTGTTCATATCGTCCCGTACGATCCTGCGATCGTCCGGGACGATTAGTGCAAATCGAGGAATATCGTCCATAAGACAGTTCGGGTCGTCCAGAGAAACTTGTGCTGGACGACCAAAAAATGACTTGATCGTCCAGGACGATACGGGTATCATCCTGTACGATTAGTTCAAAAAGTGCCCAAATCGTCCTGAACACAGTTCGGGATGTACAGCTGGAATGCACTAGGCGATCATGATCGTCCGGGATGATCCTGCGATCGTCCAGGATGATATGATCGTATCAATTAAATATTAATTACTTTCCTTAATTACCAGACTAATTTAGGCATGATTGTACTGAATCGTCCAGGCTGATACACGTATCGTCCGGGATGATCAGACCAAATAACTAAAAATAAAATATTGCCTAAGTTATTCTGACGGTTGAGAATTTTTGATTTGAGCATATCGTCCCGTACGATCCAAAGATCGTCCAGGACGATCTGCTTAATCAGACTCACTTAACTTGGTCGCCCTAATTAGGGTTTCTGTTTTGGCTGGATCGTCCAGGACGATCTGAACAAAAAATGAACAGAAATTCTAATTCACTCAAGCTCTCCCCCTGAGTGTGTGTGTGTAATGTTACTTAGCTAGGGCATCAGTTACATTACAATTGACTCAATAAAATGAAAAACAGTACATTGGACACACTTGGACCCGATCTTGAGTTGGCTTGAGTGGCTCGTGATCGTTTGTACCTGAAACGGGTTAGCCAAGCAAAACACAATAGAAACATGTTTGTCATCATCAAAATCGTATTTGTAACATAGCTTTCTTCCAAGGAGATAAATAAACACTCCTACACCATCTAGCAAGAAGAGGATCAAACTTAACCAGGCTCCAGATAAGTGATGAATAGAAAGCATGCGAGATAGCTTGTATAGATGGAAAGCTTGATCCTCATAGCTCCTTGGGAAGGCAAGATTTCATCCAGAAAATAAGCTGCAGCTTCCTTTTCTCAGAGCACCTATGAAAAAGAAACCTAGCACAAGCCTTGTTAATAAACTTATAACAACTTTTAGGTATAATTGAACCTCTTATCCAATAAGAAATAATATTCAGTATAGTAAAACGAATAAACTGTAGTCTACCCGCAAAAGACAAGAACTTAGCTTTCTAGCTAGCTAAATGATTGATAGTTTTCTGATGAAGGGGTTGGAAATCAAATATGAGAAGCCTCTTAAAAGAAATGGGGATGCCCAAGTACTTAAAAGTTGTCTCAATATTGTGGATATTTAGAATATTGTATATTTTAGAACAATTAAAAGCACATTTAGTAAAAGAGATGCAGCTTTAGTTAGGGTTGAAATAGAGGCCAGAAACAGTCCCAAAGTCATTCAGAGTTCTCCTCAGCACCGGTGGCTACTATTTTTTGATACCTTCGAGAAATATTTGTACTATAAAGTTATTTGCTACAACAACTTTTGATAAATTATTTTTCTCACAATAATTTTATTACTACTTTTACAAAAAATAATTTTATTATTTTTCTCACAACTTAATAATCATATTGAATGAAGATTAGAATAAAATTAAACTAGTTAAATAAATAAATTAATTTTGTTTAAGTTAATTTTATCTTAAATAAATAAAATTATTGTTCTGACTATCCCATAATTTGTCTTTCTCTATCCCTATCCTCTTCTAATTCTTATATCCACCTTAAGAGGAGTTGATAGGCACTATAATTTCCCTCAGACTTTAATTTTTTCCTAAATGTGATAAAAAATTGTCATACATTAGACTTAACTAGGTGTGATGGTTGAGTTTTATTATCCTTTTAAAAGGTTTGGTCTTCCTTTGAAAATGGGTATGTCTTCTACGGGTGGATTGGATCAAAGGAAGAGTAATTGTAATATACAATTCTTACAACAAGGATCTTCATTTCTCCAAAATGGGTTTGATTATCCTTATTGAATGTATGATATCTAATAAGGTGTTTGAGGTTCAAGATACCTACTTTGAAGCTCTAGTTTTTCTCTCAAAAAATGGTTGATAGTCTTCAATTAAATAGATTAGATTTAAGGAAAGAGGTTTCTAAGATTCAAAATCTTTATAATGAGGCTCTGATCTCTCTACAATTATTATTCTCATTGAACAAATTAGTTCTAAAGAAAGGTTGATGTGATGAATTTTGATCAACAATGTCTTGTGTAGATAATTATGAAACAAGTGTTGAGTATAAACTTATGTGTAACTCACTATTTAAATTGATAATAATAAAACTTTTGCAATGTAATTTAATTATAGACTTTGCTTAGATGACGATATTTTGTGATACTACTATATGTTAATATACTAAGCATATAATAATTCTAATTTTATTTTTATCATGTTGTTATGACATTTACCATTTATCCAAAACTTAGCATATTTTAATTTTCCAAATTTGTTATTATTAATAATATTTGGAAGGTTTAATTCCTTTCCATATAAATTATAACTACTTTATATTTATTCTAACACTTTCTTTTAAATAATTTAATTTAATAATATTTTTTTCCATATCAATTAAATAAAAACTAGCCACATTTAGGATCTATTGGGGACAACTTTTTTATTGCTTTGCATTTCAAACCTCAATTATAGTTTTTATTTGGCTATTATTTTTTCACTGCTTTCAAGAAATTTTTGTGTTATTAAGTTACCTTTTACAACAACTTTTAAAAAAGTTACTTTTTTCATAATAATTTTACAATCATCTTTATAGAAAGTTGCAGGTGTCACAAATAGATACTTAATTGACTAACCTAATTTGCTCCTTCTAAAATTAAAAAATTTCCAAAGCATTTTGATAATTTATTTGTAAGGATTTTATAGAGCATTTACTCTTTCCAAATCATTGAATTCATATTAGCTATTTAAGGTGACCAAAGGTCCTATAAGGGGATTGGAAGAAGAAGATAGAACTATTTTTTTAGTTTTCTTACTCCAAACTTTCTTCCTCTCTCATCTCTCTCTTGGATAATATAGTTTTCAAAGTAATATTCTCTTGCATGCGATCAACTCCTCTTACGGTGTATATATTGATATTTTATTTTCTCATTTTTTATATTAATAAAAAAAATTAGATAGCTCTAGTTGTGTAAATTAGAAGATAAAATAATAATTCTTTCAAATTAAATTCTGGGGTGTAGCATATGCAGTGTAGTCTAATATATTTATTAAGTATTTCAAGAATAATTAAACATAATTTCTTGGCTAAATACATTAGCATAGCTTACATGATGTGTCACTCACCTTGACAATCAAGTGATCATAATATTATCTCAAGTAGCTCAAAAAAGTTGTAATAGATCCCGAGACTCATGTTTTAAGTTTATGTAAGAGCTTTAATGTTATTGAGGCAAATAGGAAATAAATTACATATTTTAACATAATAAGCAAGCCCATGTACTAAAACTCTAAATAAGCATCCCAACAATTGCTCTCTTTTTTATTATGTAGCAATAAACATAATGTATTTAGCTTCTGACACCTTTTTATAAAGTCAAATCTCTTATCATCATTGAGCCCAGCTAACTCTTTAATTATGACATGGCCAAACTTTCATTCATATAGTTAAAAACCCTTTACTCAATGAGAAATAAATTTGCATACATTCATGTCCCATGATATATACTTGTTCTAATATAACTTCTAAGATAATGATTTAATTAAATTCGCTTAGGTTATTGTAAAGTCTATTTGGGTAATTTGACTGGTATAGTAAAATTATCCATGCCCACTATTTCTATACGCATCTCCTTTCTATACAAGGAGTTTAGACCCTATACTATTTTCAAATCTATCAGATTATTTTTTTTAGGAATCTATGTATTCTCCTTAGTTTTGGATCATAAGGTTCCTCTAGATGATATAAATTTATGGTTATTAACAAATAATCTTTGGTGGGGTTGGGCTAAATTTCTTCATGATAAAGAAGAACTAAAATTTATGGCTTGGGATGAAGGATAAAAAAAAAAAAAAACCTTAATCAGACCATATTTACCTTTTCTTTGATTCTTTATAAGTAACCATTGAGCCCATTCACTCAAATTAACATTTTATTTGAGTATATGTTCCAATGATAATCCTAGGTTGAACCTCAACCTAAGCATAATTTCCTTTATTGATATGTCTCTTAGAGGTGTCTAAGAGTATAATTAACTATAGGGACTATTTCTCGTTGGAAGACTTATGAATCATATTCTCATTTAAAATCAAATTTAAAAATACAATATTAAAATTTGTGCAATTATTTTATATGAGTCCTAATGATGTTAATTAGTATTACCTTCTTAAACTTTTGTCCTTATCTCTACATATGGAATCTCCCAAGGAAAAAGTTCCTCTTTCACATTATAACCTTTTTTTTAATAAAAAATACATCATCACATCTTATTTTTTATACCAAACTTATTAATTTTGAATGAATATATGTCATTTTGATTAATTGAGATTTGTATAGTCCTTTATTTCCTAATTTATATCATATAATGTAACCAACAATCAAAGTACCACATAATTGAATATGTAAGAACATCAATGAATTGATTATAAAAAATAAGTGAGAGCATACACACTAATAAATAACTTGAAATGATTTGAGCCTTTTATCTTTATTTTTATATTCCTGTTCATGTGCCATGAGAGCAAAAAAACAAAAAAAAATGACTTTGATGATATGTAAATTAGAAAGAAGTCACAAAGTTTGAATATATAACATAATTTTCTAATTAGTATTATGGATCAAACCACCACACTGGGAAAAAACATCCTCATAAGAAAGAAACTTTATGTCAAAGTGATGAGTATATTTTGCAACATAGAAAGAGTTTAGTAATGGTCCCCCAAAGCTACAATCATAGGCCAATAGGGTTCAAACCATAATAAAATCAAATTATTAGGTCTCATAGGCATTATTTCTTACCCTGGTGACTTCCAATATTATCAAGACTTCAAAGAGGCAACTCTCTCCAAAAATAAACAATGACCCTTTTAAAAGCCTAAGAATTTTGGAGTAAGCCCATCTTCTTGGTCAACTCTAGAAAGTGGACATTGACAAAGCTTCTCTAATATTGATAGGAAATCTAAAAATTATGTAGTGATTCAATAAAATGGTCATGAAAATTTCATCATTATATATATTATGATGTGATGGAAAGTCACAACTAGAAAAAGAATTTAGAGGGATTTGGGAGGAAATTTATGTGTGTGCCTCATATTTACTTAGTCTCTTAGGTTTCTCCATTGAGTGGCCTCAAGATACATTTCACCAATTAGTTATTGCATGGTTTCATAAAACTTCATAGCCCTAATTATTTTATGTGTCCATAGGTTCCTTGTTTTTGTTTTTCTTTTTGGTGTTAGTCAAAGAATTCCTTCAATTGGTCCTTAATATTATTCTCTAATAAGGCCTATAGCACCCATTAATTTTGGTGTCATGAACATGACCATAGTGGTAATTATACAAATTTAATATATCTCTAGCAAAGACAAGCCTTTTCAAGGGCATTTGTGACATGAAGTGCCCTTTTTATATAATTGATATGTTGTCATCAAGTAGTTGTTTTTTAGAATAAAATATGCATCATTGTATTTTTAATGCATAACGATATTATGTCTCCTTAGATTTGTTTATTGATGGTAATGATAATGTCTTCCCGAAAGAGCCAAGTTATTTTTCAATACTTCCTCTCAAGATAACAAGTAACATGAAGGAGTTTATCTCTATCATAGGCTCTCTTCTTCTTGAATGAAACTTGGAGATTTTGGAATGGTAGCTTTATTTCTTAAACAAACTCCTCCATAATGTTGTACTTGATTACTTTCTACAATAACTCATTTGTAGCATTAAGTCAATTCTTCATGATGGAGAACTAGAATTTATTTATTCAAAGCCTAAGAATAAAAGTATTATTAACTAGAGATTTATCCCATTGTTATTTCATAAGTGATTCTATTGAACCTTATTATATATCCTTGAAGGCTTTACCCTTTGCCTTGATTATGCAGATTAGAGATTGGGTTGCCTTAGGTGGTGTCATTAATACGACAAACTAGACGAGAATAAGTACATAGACTTTTCCAAAGAACTCATTTTTTATTTAAGGAATAGTTGAACCACATTAGGATAGCATCCTTGAAAGTGTTCATAGAGAGATGTCATTTAATTGTATTGTAGATCTTATAGAGGGACATCATGTTCTTGAGGTGTCCAAATTTGTGGGATCAATGATTCCATCTTACATCTCAAAACTACAAAGCCATGAATTTTAGAGGTATGAATTTTCTAAATATTTAGGGTTTGAAGGAGAGGTGTGCACAAGGCATTAAGAATGGGAAGGAGAGTGTCACAAATGAAAATGCCTTTTCCTATTTGTTTGATAATTAGGAGGGATTGTAAAATGCCTTTGACAAGCATAAAAGAACTTGTATGCCTCCATAAGACCTATAACTTACTGTTATATATCATAAATAAATGTACATCAAGCTGCTCGTGAGTAGACTTCAACACCAAATTTAAAATCAAAATACTTAATGTTACCAATGAGGGAGATTTAGTCAATAAGAAGAAACACTGAGCTTGAGGGTAATCATCATAATTGACAGGACAAATTGTTGGCTCTCGATTATTTTAATTAACTTTTTAGTATATAAATAGAGTAAAACAATTCCCAAAAAAATATCTCAAATCCTTTATCCATCTTTCTACTTCCTCCTCACAATTTGAGTTTTTTGTTAAGAAAACCATGCTTCCTTCATCAAGATTTCTCAAGTCAAGATGAAGCACATCCCTAACAATAAAGATTACTAACACAATAAAGGTGGATTCAAACATGGTTGTCATGCTCGCAACATTGCTTTGTGCTCTAAAATGCATAGTTGGATTAAGCATTGTGGCCCACTGTGCATGGCTTCATGTCTCCTTCTTAGCTTTTAGAAGAGCTCTACAACCTCCTCCACCATCAAGAAAAGGACTCAAGAAGAAGGCATTCTAGTCACTTTAAAAGATATCCTTTGATGTCATGCATGCAGGTTGCCAACACATGACTGTTTAAGTTCCTGATATGCTGTGGAATTTGTACAAGGTGATGAGATCTAAGGCTTGTTGGTGTGCAACAATGGTTTCCATGTCAACTTTGTGGACATGTGGCTTGAATTTCTTTCTTCCTCCCAAACATTGCTCCCTTTAAGAGTGTCAATTTTACGAGACTAACTCAGTCGTCAGTGGAGCTTTCATATTTGAGAATATATCCAAAGTAATTGAGGATGTTGATGACAATGTTTTCCTACCCTAAGTTGCATCTTCATATTCTTTCTATCAAAAGAAATGCAATAAGTTATATATTTTATTTCAGGTTTTCAAAATAGAATTTGATGCCCATGTAATAATAAAACTTCAAAAAATTAACAAAATTATTATATCTTAACATTTAAGGCGGCTTCTTTGATCTCAACTTTCTAATTTTTATCCCATTTTCTCATTCATAAAGGATGATAACAGATTGAGGAGTGTAGCTCCTAATTCTTACAATCCTCTTTAATTTTTTAGAAAGTTAGGACTTTTTTACTTCTTAAGGAAACTTATTAAGCTGAAATGAAGACAAAGAAGATGAGGAGAAGGAGAAGAAAAAGAGGTATTTTTCCTATAATATGTTAGTGATGATTGAAACAACAAATGAACTTCTATCAATCTATAAGTTATATGAGTATAAATAGGATGGAAATAAAACAATACATTTTCTTAGTTTAAACTCATGAAGAATTTGAATACAACTATTAGTATTCAATTAATCAAAATTAGGAGCAGAGATGTTGTGTTCTTAGGAGATCAAGTTACAAAAAGATTCTAAGAAAGTTCAAAACCATATATATTTTAGAGATAATTCTAATGATTAAAGTTTGATTTCACTTTCAACAGTGTAAGATGATGGCATTAATAAGAAGCATAGGGATTGCTATGGCATGAATGAGATAAACAAAACAACTAATTCATTTATTTATTTAACTAAAATCATGTGTAATTTATCCTACTTTATGTCTTACGCTTCGTTTGGGACAACTTTAGGTCACTATTTTTTCTTACTTTTAAGAGATTTTTATACTAAAAAACAGCTTTTCAAAATAATAAAAAAACCGTCCCAAACAAAACCTTAAATGTGAGCTATGTCCTACTTACAATCTATGCACCCACTTGTTCTTCAAAGTTTTCTTTCCTTGAGAAAACTTTATTAACTAAAACCTATGATTGTCATTAAATAATTATATATATTTTTTAATTATATGACTTCAGACCACTTTTCTTTTTCTTCTAATTTAGTATCTTTGTGTTAGTTCTCTAGTTCTCTTTAGTGGACATTCTCATAGTGAATGATGCTGATGGTTTTGAAGGCATCTTCTCAAATAAAAAAGCTCATATGGTGTAGGCATCAAGTCATCGTTATATTATCTATTTGATGTTATAATGATCTTAGTGCTCATTATTAAGTAAGCAGTGAAATCAAACATACAAAAAAAAATTTATATTAACAAATTACTTTATAAAGCAATACCAAAACTGTATCAATGGATGAGATTTCTCTGAGAAAAATTAATCAATGGATGAGAAAATAGTAAAATAAATAAAAATAATAATGAAATAGTAAATGTAATCGCCACTCACTTTTAACGGTCAATATTGAAGAGAATTTAGTTTTATTAAAAAAAACAAAATTCAGGATTTCACATTGTTTTGAAAAATTGAATAGGATTGTATGAATTAGGAGCTACAGTCCATTACGAAGGAGAAAAAAGGGGCAAAAATTGGAAAGAGGAAAGCAGAGAAGCCATCTTAGATGTTAAGATATGATAATTTTGTTATTGTTATTTTGAAATCCTAATATTACATAGGAATCGGATTCTACTTCGAAACCCTAAATAAAATCTATATCTAATTACATTTCTTTTGATAGAAACGGAGAGGAAGATTGATGCGACTTAGGGCAGGAACCTGTTGGCGTCACCATCCTCCCTTGCTTTGGATCCGTTTTCCGATAAGGGAGCTGCACTGGAGGCTGAATTGGCGCCGCAGAGCTGACACCTGGACGGAGGAGCGACGATCAGGATCCGGCGACAGGAGGGGCAAGAAGAGTGAGATCCGAGCCACTTGTCCACACAACTGACATGGAAGCCATGGCCACACTCCGGCAGAATTCTTATTTCATCGCCCTGTGCAAACTCCACCAAGCAGATCGGGCAGTCGGCCAGCCGTCCGCCGGCGGCAGCCTCGATGTCAAATGATGTCTTGGGAAGCGACCGCAACACCTTCTTCTTGAGTCCTTTGCTTGGTGGCGTAGGAGGCTGCGGAGCTCTTCCAGAAGCCGAAAATGAGCGACGGAGCCAGGCGCAGCGGGCCACCAGAGCAAGGCCGACCACGCAGATCAGAGCACAAAGCAGCGCCGCGAGGATGACAACCACGTCTGAATCCATTGTTGCTGTGTCAGTAGTATTGTTCGCCGGCGATGTGCCAGAGCTCGACTGGAGAAATCTTACCGACGGCGGCATGGTTTGCTGGACGGAGAACTCAGACGGCGGGGAGGAGAAAGCAGGAAGATGGATAAGGATTTGAGATATTTTTTTGAGGATTCGTTTCGTTCTATTTATATCCTCGAAGGTCGGTTGAAATGACCGATAGCCCGCACTTTCTCCCGTCAATTACGATGACTACCCTCAAGCCCAACGTTTCTCGTTATTGACCACTTAAACGCTGAAGCTAAGAATTTGACACTGAAGGACACAAATAAAAATAGATTTAATTTTTAATGGGGTGTTAAAAAAAGATTCGATTCATTTTTCTGATCTTAATCTAATCTAAAAAAATTAGGTTTGGTTTGACCCTTATAATAAAAAGGATCAATTTGGATTGATCCGTCAACCTGATTTTGATCTGAAATGATCCGTTTAAAATATTTTTTTTAAAAAAAAATTTTTATTTGTTGGTAGGATTATTTTAATTTTTTACTAATTTATCTAAATTCTATTATTAAAAAGTTATAATTTTTTTCTGTCAAAACAAGTTATCGGGTTAGATTCCGGTCATTCGAGTTGCTAACGGGTTGGGTTTGGATTCACATTATTAAACGGTATGGAATTGAGTTGATTTGATTCGGATCAGGTGAATTTCAGGTCAGACTCAAACCTGACCCATTAACCCATTTTGACACCCTTATTTTTCAATTTGAATTGAAATTAATGAGTTTAATAAGATATTTATTTATTTTAATCTTGAGTGTTCATATGATAATCTTGCACTCTAAACTTGCACCATAGGAGAAAATCAAGGTACTCTAAAATGAAGAGGTGAATTGGATGATTTAGTATTAGTGAAGTGTGCATTTGAAAATCGCACCGTTTTAGTTAATAAAATCTAAGATCTTTTCAATATGATATGACATAAATAAATCCCACAGAAATAACTATATTATTCATTAAAATATTTATATATTTCTTCATTAAAATTCAATTTACAATAACCAAGTGATTATCGTTATATTCATCAGTCTACCTCTCAATACTCCTAATATGTCAACAAAAAATTATTTTGATCGGAAGTGAATCTTGATGAAAATATAAATTGGAAACTTCTAAAATTAAATTCGGGATCATCCAAACTTCCGTTTAAGCAAACTTAAAGTCAAAAGTAAATATCTAAAGGAGACGAACCCAATGGCACCAAATTCATTCTGATTCGAGCTCATTCTTATTCGAGCCCAAATGAGCTCAAATCAGAGGATCAAAATATATTTCAAAGCTTCAGAGCATCAATAAAATGACAAAATGATATCCAAGTATGACATGCTTATAGTCAAATCGAGCGGCTAGACAAGACGAATCCAACGAGCCCAAGATCACTCAAGTCTAACATCATTAAGGCACCTCAATGCTTGATAAACGCTCTGTAATCAAGGAAACTGATACCAGCCCCCGATGGAACACTCCCATCCTACCCTTGATCTTCTCCATATCTACTAGCTATGGAACTCCAAAAAATTATAAATAGTCCCTCATTCTTCACATGAGTGGGGGAGGAGGAGAGAAAGATTGAAAGCTCTCTTGTATTCTCCATTCAACGATGCCACCGTCGAAGTTCTTCTCGACCACCGATCGTAACCAGACTTCTGACTATCACCAGAACTCTTCTCAGATGCTACCGACGCTAAATCTCCTCCAAAATATTGTCACCTGCCGACTACGGTCCTTCCGACCATCATCATCGTTGACTACGGTCCTTCCGACCACCATCGTCTGCCGACTACGGTCCTTCCGACCACCATCACCCGCCCGCTATGGTCCTTTAGACAACCATCGCCCATCGCCTACGATCCTTCCAAATATCGTCGCCCGCACTACGGTCCTTTCGAACACCATCGCCTACCGACTATAGTCTTAGTGACCAAATAGATATGTCAACACTCTCTTAAGAAGTACTGATATATATTGCACTCTACACAATGTGTATTTGCTATATTGAGCCAGTACCTTCCTCCGAGGAGGGATATTATTTGTAATCAACCATCAGTACTAGTGGATTCATTTAAACTATGCCAAGCCCCATGATTTTTTCCCTTTTCAAGGTTTTCCACATAAAAAATATTAGTTTCTTATGAATGCTACACATTACTCTATTATCTGTTTGTGTGCTGGATCTTCATACGAAACTATGACATTAAACTTTTTATATCTCTATTGCTGTCAATATTCGAGGACTAACAATTTGATGTCGTCTATGAGAAATAATTCCTAGTTTGGGGGTAACCTTTACTATAACTCGAAAGATCATTTACATCAACATTTTGGACATGGTTACAGCAAGATAGCCCCTTCACCATGATCTATTATTAGGTCCAAAAGAAGGCCTTCAATATTAAGTGCAACCTCACTGCAGCAACAAATATGTATTGCTTTATCTCCACTCAGTTATTAGTCATTGTTGCATCATATTCATGGAAGTAGATTTGAACTGGGGGGAAACATTGGCTGCAACCTCAAACATGATTGTCGCAAAATAAAGTCTTCCAATATTTTCAGCATTACTGACTATCATCTTTCATAAAGTTTCTAACAAATATAAGGAAACTTCAAATAAATCTCAATTTCTATACAATTCCCAAATGAACTTCTATTCTTTTAGAATGGTCTCAACCTTGAAAATACATTAACGGTATGAAGACCGACTAATCTTTACCTTCAATTCGGGATATAAGTGGCATTTTCCTCCTCCCAATCGAGGCATAATCGATCTCCAGGAGATTCGAATTGACCTCTTCCACATAGATTAATGTTATTGAGTAATGCTTTGACAAATAATCTCAAATAGGTCAAATATTCTTGGTAGATTCTCTCAGCCTCTTCCACATATGTTAATGTCATTGAGCAACGCTCTGCCAAATAACGTTTGATAAGTTAAAAATCCTTAGTGGATTCTCTCGACCGCTTTTACACAGGTTAATATTTTCAAGCAACGCTCTGATAAATAACCATGGATAGGTCAAACATCCATTGTGGATTTTCTCAATATTTTTAATACAAGTTAACGACATTGAGCATTACTCTAACAAAAAATCCCATGAAGGTAGTCTTGAATGGAAGTTAGTAGTGGATAAGAACCTCCCTAGGAAGATCCCATGAGGGCAGTTGGCAGACAAGGTCTCCACTCATAACCCCAGGAAAGTCTACCAATGAGACAACCTCGAAGGGAAGCTAGCAGTAGATAAAGTCCTCATTGAAAGTCTTTATGAGAGTAAATGGTTGATAAGGTCACCATTCATTTAAAGATCTTAGAAAGCTAAAAGCCTCATAAGACACAGGTACATTAAAGACCTTAGAAGGCTAAAAGCATCAAAAAGTATAGATACACCAAAAATCTTAAAAGGTTAAAAGCCCCAAAAGGTACATATACATGAAAATCTCATAAAGTTAAATACCTCGAAAG
Organism: Dendrobium chrysotoxum; assembly: GCA_019925795.1. Taxonomy (NCBI): domain Eukaryota; kingdom Viridiplantae; phylum Streptophyta; class Magnoliopsida; order Asparagales; family Orchidaceae; genus Dendrobium; species Dendrobium chrysotoxum. Next base: position 18,054,387 of record CM034309.1, read on the forward strand.
TTCTTATCTAAAAAGCTCAGAAAGCTAAAAACTATGTAGGAAATAGAATTCCTCTAATTTAATTGCTCTAATTACTGGGGGGCAAGTTCACAAAAGCCACGGGCAAAGGCTTCATCTAGACTTTGGAGCATCAAATAGTTTATTATGAGCCACTTGGATATTATTGTGAATTTCTTGACGATAAGCTAAAGACTTCTTGAACTCTTTTGATAGAGACCAAACTTCTATCACAATGGAGGAGCATGCATATTCCATGTTAAGACCTTCTTGGAATAATGATCAGCACATCATAAAACTTCTTACAAATCACCAAGTCTCCTCCCAGGTACTAATATCGCCATATATCTTCCCGACCATCAACCATCACAGGGGTTTTTGCCTGTCTGCTAACTATCGTCAGGTCTCCTCCTAGGTGCAACTATCACTAAATCTCTTCCCGACCATCAGTCATCATAGGGGTTTCCACCCATCTACTGATTATCACCGGGTCTCCTCCTAAGTGATGCCATTGTCGAATCTCTTCATAACCACCGACTATGATTGGATTCCGCCTATCCGCTGATTATTCTCGGATCTCCTCCCTAGTGTTGCCACCACCAAGTCGTTTCCCAATTTTTGGGAGAAAATTTAGACCGACACAAGAGAATCGAGCTTTGATTGCCACCAATGATACTCTGAGCTACTAATTCAAAGAAAAGTTTGAACTGACACAAAAGAATCGGACTTTAATCGCTACCAATGATTCTCTGAGCTACCAATTCAAAGAAAAGTTTGAACCGGCATAAAAGAATCAAGCTTTGATCTCCACCAATGATTCTCTAAGCTACCAATTAAAACAAATGTTTGAATCGACACAAAAGAATTGGGCTTTGATCACTACCAAGAATTCTTTGAGCTACCAATTCAAAAAAAAGTTTGAACTGACAGAAGAGAATCGTGCTTTGATCATCACCTCTGTTTTACCGAGTTACCAATCCAAAGGAAAGCTTGGATTGTCATAAGAAAATAAGGACTTAATCGCCCCTAACAATCTCTGAGCTACCAATTTAAAGAGAGAACTTGGACAGACACAAGAGATTATGCTTTTCCCCAACCCCCAAGGGAGGTATTTATAGGAGTATGAAGAAAAGACGAGTAAATGAATTTTTAGAATATTTTATTAAATATTTTTAGAATTTTTTAAATATTTTTGGAGTTTAAAAAGACAAATCACTAATTTTAATAAGAATAATAATAATAAATAATATATATTATTAAATCTTAAAAAATTGAGGCAGTAACTTCTCTCCCAATATTCCTAAAATTTCTATAAAAAAATATTTAAACTATATATATATATATATATTACATTCTAATATAATATAATATAGATATTAAAACTGTTGCTCAGCCAGCGCGCCCCATTCATGCACTTAAAGAGTGCACACCCAGGCGTGTGGCCACTAAGTCTTATGTGGGTGACTTATAGATAAACCAAATGTTTTGAAGAGACGAACCTAATGACAGCAAAATCGATCAAATTTGAACCCAAATGGGTCCAAATCGAGAGCCTAAAGCCTATTTGGAAGCTTCATAATATTAATTGGATGACCAAATGTAACATGCTTATAGTTGAATCGAGCAGCTCAATTCGACAAATCAAACGAGGCTATGATCATCGAATTCTAACATCACTAAGATCTCAAATGCTCAATAAATGATCCATGATTGATAGAGTTGATATCAACTGTCCATTAAAATACTTCGAACATCTCCTTGATCTTTTTCCTATTTACAAACCATGCCACTCTTATAAAACTAAATAGACCTCTCATTCTTCACCAGAGGGAGGAGGAAGAAGAGAAAAGACTCTTTGGCTTAAGGAATTCTAAAGCTCTGCCCTAGCATTACAGCCAGCAAATTCGCACGACTAGGCCATTGTTGTTGAATTTCTCCCCAACCATTACTGTAGGACCTCTATTTGGAAGCTATTTATGGTTCTTCCGACCATCATCGCCTGACTTCGGTCCTTCAGACCACCGTCACCCACTGACTATGATCCTTTCGGTAACCATCGTCCGACTATGATCCTTTCGACCATCGTTGCCTGACTACGGTCCTTCTGACCATAGTCGCTTGACTACAATCCTTCCAACCTCAGTCACCCACCAAGTACGTTCTTTCTAGCCACTGTTGCCCAACTATGGTCCTTCCGACCACTATCGCTTATCGACTACGGTCCCTCCGACCACTATTGCTTGACTATAGTCCTCCCAACCACTATTACATGACTACGATCCTCCCAACCACTATGGCCCAATTATGTTCCTTCTGACCTCTGTCGCCCGTCGATTACAGTCCCTCCGACCACCATCGCTTGATTACGATCCTTTTGACCACTGTCACCTAACTATGTACTTTTCGACATCTGACGCCTGCCTACTATGCTCTTACGGACCAAATGAATATGCCAACATTCTCTTGAGAATAATTCTCATATCATTAGATTTTTTTTTAACTATCACCATTAATACTCTCTATATGATGTATACTTGTTATATTGAGCTAGGGCCCTCCCTCCTGAGGAAGGGCATCATTTTTAATCGACTATAAATACTAGTGGAATAATTTTTAACTGGGTCAGGCCTCATGATCTTTTTGCTTTTTGAGAGTTTTTCATATAAAAATATTGGTGTCTCTTATTACTCTCACATCACTCTCTCTCTCTCTCTCTCTTATCTATTTATGTGCTGGATCATTATTCAAAGTAAAGACATTAAGTTCTTTATCTCTCTACTACTATAAATGTACCATGATAGAACAGTTTAGCGTCATCTGTGAGAAATGATTCCTGAATGGGGGAAATCTTTATTGTAACCTCGAAAGGTCATTCACGTCAACGACCTAAGAATAGTTAAAGTGGAGTCATCCCTTTATCATGATCTTCTATTATGTTCAAATGAAATCATTCAATATTGAGTGAAACATCCTCTCTACACCAACAAACATGTATTGCTTTATCTCTCCTTTGTTATTAGCCATAGCTGCATCATATTTGAGGATATAAATTTAAATAGGGGGTAACCTTGGCTGCAACATCAAATGCAACTATGACCAAGAAAATTCCTTCAATATTTTTAACATCCAAGATAATATATTTGAGAACCATCTTTCATAAATCTCCCAATAAATACAATGATGCTTCCGATAAATTTCAAGCTCTTTATAATCCCTAGCTGAACTTCTACTCCTTGAGCAAGGTCTTAATCTCAACCTGAAAAAGGCAATAACGGTCTAAAGACAGACCAATCTTCATCTTTGACTCGGGATATATGGGTCATTCGCCCCCTCCTAATTAAGGTGTAATTGATATCAGGGGGATTCGATTCGGCCTCTTCCACACATGTTAATGTCGAGTAATGCTCTAATAAATAATCTTGGATAAGTTAAACTTTCATGATGGATTCTCCTGGCCTCTTCTATATAGGTTAACACCATTAAGTAATGCTTTGACAAATAACCTCAGATATGTCAAACATCCTTTATGGATTTCTCTTAACTTCTTCCACAAATGATAACAACATTAAGCAATGCTTTAGCAAATAACCTTGGATAGGCCAAACATCATTTGTGGATTTCTCTCAACCTCTTCCGCACAGGTTAACTTTATAAAATAATGCTTTGATAAAAAATCTCAGATAGGTCGAATATCCTTTGTGAATTTCTCTCAACCTCTTATGAATAAGTTAACGTCATCAAGCAATGCTCTGACAAACAACCCCAAAAAGGATTATTTATAAGATAATCTTGAAGGAAAGCTAGTAGTAGATAAGGTCCTCACTAGAAAGATCCCATAAGGGCAGGTGGTAGACAAGGTCTCCACTCATAACCTCAGGAGGTCTTTTTATGAGGTAGCCTCAAAGAAACGCTAGTAGTGGATGAGGTCCTCACTAGAAAGACCCTATGAGGGCAGGTGGCAGACATGGTCTCCGCTCATAACCTTAGGAAGGTTTGCTTATGAGGTAGTCTCAAAGGGAAGCTAATATTTGATGAGATCCTCACTATAAAGACTCCATGATAGCAAGTGGTTAATAAGATCACCACTTATTCAAAGATCTAAGAAGATTAAAAGCCTAAAAAGTCACATGTACACTAAAGACCTTAGAAGCATAAAATACTCAAAAGGGGCGGGTATGCTAAAGATCTTAGAAGGATAAAAACTTCAAAAGACACGGATACATCAAAATCTCAAAAGGCGATGCATTTTTTTTTATTTACAAACTTCAAAAGATTATAAGCTACAAAAGAGAGAAATTCTTTTAATCTAGTTGCTTTAAATAGGGGGCAATATATCAAAGTATATCTCAAATATACATAAAGGACCTAGTTTCTTCTGGGGGGTAAGTTCACAAATCAGAAATATTGTAATGAATCCTGGTGGAAGAGCACATGCCTGATCAGACCTTTTTGGAATAATGATCAGTACATCATAAAACTTTTTACAAATTATCGTAAAACTATCAAGCCTACATTAATTGGTAACATAAGTGTACCACTAGAATATTGTGGTCGAAATAATGTTAAGGAATTGAAAAAAGATAATTGAAAAAATAAATAAAAAGGAAATGAATCTCATTCATTTTAAATATTAGGGTGTCACAATAATAGGACTGAAGCATAGCTCTATCATTATTTATATTTATTACTGTTCAATCTAATAAGATCAAAAGCAATCTCTATTATTATAACACTTTCAACCTAATTGGGATGCATACCCATTTCTCCAATTTATCATTAACATCTAGACTCAACCATAATAATAACTCATCTCGAAAGATGGCATAACAATCATCACATGTGGGCATTTCATTACCCCTATAAATGTCTCCTCATTTGGAACATGAAGCTTTCTTAATTCTCTAAGATTCCTTAAACTCTCTTATCTCATTATTAGAAGCTCTAGTTGACTAATTAAGATACGTAATAGATAATTCTTTCAAATTTAAGACTTGAGGCGTTACACATAAGTTGGGGGCCGAAATCATATAAAAATCTATCTATTGTCTCTTTTATTTGATTTTATCGTGCACTTATTTGTTTACTATTATAATATATAATATAATCACTCTAATCATCTTTTATTATTATTTTCTATATTCTGTATGGTCAAACTTTATTTGTATTACTCATATCATTTTCTCATCTATTTTAAATATAATTACTTTTTTTAAAAAAAAGCCAAAACCTCTCCCCTCTTAGGGAGAAATTATTATGTGCGATCACCGAACCGTCCTGATGCCAATCAGGACGCGTCACGTCATCCGATACACAACGGTACACAAGTGCCGGTACACAGTGTACTGGTGATATGGCTCGTACTGATTGGCCTTTAGACGGCATCCGGTGACCGCATATAATAATTTCGCTCAGTTGGGAGCCATCATCACACCTCGTTCCGCACAAATCTCAATTCTTCTCTCTCTAGCTTCTTTCTCTCTCCTCTTGAATCCTGCTCATTCTAAAACTGCTAAGCTTAGGAGGTGACGTGGGGCGATTCAGTGGGCTTGTCGGTGTGCAAGATTCGTGCTCAAGTCAGTGTAAAACAAATGTGATCTCTGCCGTTGGATGCACTATCAAAGGGCAGATTGATGATGATCGTATGCGCCACTAAGACCATGCGGGAACTATTTTTGTAAGGAAAAAAATGTTAGAATATTTTGATATAAATAACGTTAAAATAAATTTAAAAATTATCCAAATTATTTTAAAAACAATACAATGCATAAAAATATTCTATTATATTAATTTATAAATTAATTAAATAAATTTTAATATAATTTATATATTGTAATATAATTTTTATGTTATTTATTAGTCCGACGAAGTGGTCCGTGTTAGGCATAGATCCGAAAATAGTGGGTCGGTCTGGGCCGACTGATTTTTTTTCTTCTAAAAGGCTCTTCCTTGGTTTGACTGGCCAACTTTATTGAAGAGTTAGTGATTCTTATATGGGTTACAATAAGTGGATTGCCGGTATGATTTTGGGGGAGCTATCCACAAAGCTCCGCGTTCTAAAAAGTTCATATTTAGTTGCCATATGATTTATATATTAAAAAGTACAATTAAGTGCACATTCTTATAAACTTTTTAATGACTAAAAACTATTAGAAGTAAAATATTGGAATTAGTTCATGGAGAAAAAAAAAATAAAATGTTCATTTAATTGGCTTTCATTAGAAATATTATTCTTGTTGGATTCAAATTTGTACTTAGCACACAGCTCAACTTGGTTTATTGATTGAGAACTTAGGCTTCCAACTAAGAGGTCTTAGGTTCGAGTCTTTGTGTTTGCGATGTGTGTGTGAGTTTGTCTTAATTGATCTAAATGTCCCAAAAACAATTTGTACTTAGTTGACATTTGACTCTAGTATCGGGTTATTTATAGATTAAAGCTAGCAAAATAAGGCTTCATTGGGACAGCTTTCTTACTACTTTATTTTTTTAAGTCACAATCAAAGTTTCTATTTGATTGCTATTTTTTCTCTATTTCCAAAAAAATCTGTGCTAGAAAGCCATTTTTTGTAACAACTTTTAAAATTTTATTTTCTCCATAATAATTTTATAATTATATTTACAAAAAGTTGCAACCGTCCTAAATGGATCCTAAGTGAAAGAAATTGGTGAGTATAAAGAATAAATGGAAAGCTATATCTCGATAAATATTCCCTATAGCATGATTATCAAAAATATGCCTCCTAATCATTTTTTATTTATAAGACTAAAAGGGCTACAAGAAAACCTACACTTATAATTAAATAGAAAAAATAGAATATGATGTGGCTAATATAGATTGACACAAAAATATGGACTAGCTGAATGATGTGCATGTGGATCCTTATCTCTGATGCGGCCTCCTCTTTATTTTTTTTCTCCATTAATTTTATTATTTTTTTCTGTTGTGGTCTCCTCTTGTCAGGCAAGTGCCTTGGACGAGTCTTCATAGGCAAGTATCTTGAGCTGGTCTATAGGATTTGGCTCGTAGGGAGAGTTTGTGAACACAAGTCAATGCGAACGAAGGTGAGCCCTTGAGAATCAAAATCGATTCCCTAGGAGCGAGGAGCAAGTGTGTTAAGACGCCTTAAAAGTGAGAGGCAAGTTTCCTGGGTGAAGGTGATTGTGACCCAAAGACGAGATTAACTAGTAAAGTAGTATTTATATGATTTGGAATTGTGTGCTTATTGTAGTTGGATTGTGGATGTTTTTGGTAGGTGGGTGACCTTGATAACAGACAAATGATATAGATGAGCTGGCTTTGTTGAGGTGAGTGATCCTTCTGAGACAGACGGGTCTGGGTAAACCCTTTGAAGGAAATTACTTAGAAATTTAGTACCATTAATTTGATCTCCTAAGGTGATTCTACATTTTGTGATATCCACAAGGGAGAGTGGTCATTTATTAATGAGCTGGTGCCAACTATTGCTCTACAAAGGTTATTCTTCCTTCAGGAAAGTGCTTCTTTATATGCGTGATCCAAATTGGTATTGTTCATTGATGTGAACAGTTTAGATACTTGCGAGTTTCGTATATGAGCATATTTATTTATTTATTTATTTATTTTAATCTATTTTTCTTATAAGAAAATACCTGCATGAGCATATTTGAGTATACTTTTAGTTCCCTAACTCACTTACTCTTTTGAAAGATGAGCTATGAAATGGATAAGTAAATATAAGATGAGGAGCATTTATTACTTTAAATGAATAGTATAAAAGGAGAGTAAGTAAGAGTTGCTGCTCTGTCACTTCGAGTGTTGCACCCTCTTTGAAGATTCTTTATTGTAACACTAATCTAACCTCCTGCACTCTCTTCATATATAAATAGCAGTGCATGAATGGGAGGGGTGGCAACGCAGTTGTGCTTCATTCCTTAAGCCATCAAGTACATGTGCATCACTGAATCACTTTAGATGGTTGATATGAGTCAGTTGAGGCTTGTTGATATATATGATAATTTCATATGATGAAAGTGTTGCTATGTATTAAAATAATTCTAATATGACATGATACACAGAATACCTTACTTACAATGTATGATACATGCATTTAATGACATGCTAGTATTCATGATGATATGAGTTAACCATTATGACACATGGCGTAATTATATTGACATCCAGATAAACATTTTATTGACATAACTCGATCTCATATAATATATTTATGACATTTGTAATGATATACTGCTATGATACATGAAACTATTCACTATTATCAATGATATGTTGTTGTCAATACATGTAGATAAGGATAGGGATCCATGTATACATTATTCAAACTAGTCCATGAGTTAGTTTCAGTCTGTAGTAGTCACATCACGTACTATGCTTATATTTTTATAGTAACCATCCATATAGCCCTCAGAGCCTTATAAATAAATACTGAAGAGATATGTTTTGAATCTTTGTTCCTACTTTAGATGTTACGAGGATACCTTTGCTCATTATTAAGCTTTCCAGTAACTCTTCATACTCCCTCAAATCTCACTCAGTTGTCTAGCTCTAATCCATCAATCACCTATTAGTAAAGTCGAGTATCATCAACAGACAAATTTGAATCATTTCATAAATAAATAAAATGTTGTTACTCATTTTTTAATTTCAAAAAATACATACCTAAAAAAAAATTAAGTTTTGCCAAAAATACAAAGAATAGTTAATAAATTAAATATAATAAAATCAATATTCATTCCTCTATGGCATTTTTACCCTAACCGGGAAACTAACAGCCTCATTTTTTTTATATCAAATTTTCAAACAGAAATTTGATATAAATAAAATCAACACGCAATTTAGGTCAATTTTCTAATTTTTCTTAAAAATTATTTTCTCATTCATAATTTCTTTTATTTTTCAACAGTAATTTAAAAAAAATCTAACAAAAAAATAAAAATATTTTTATCAATTATTTTTCCTTAAAAAATACAATTAAAAAAATATCTCAAATATAATCTCAATCTCATAATTTTCATGATAGCTTCTTTTCAGCCCTATATCTTATGTTAGTGGAATATCTAATAAAGGCCTTCTTTAGTGGCATAATCCTATCTCCTAAGTCTTACCAATAATCATTTCACTTATTATATTCTAATATTAGTGGGGAATATTAGGCGTGTTGACCAAATAATAAAAGGCTTGCCACTTTCCAAGGAAATTAAAAAAAAAAAGTAATGCTTTGATTTTATGACACGTGTCTCGAAATAAATCATAGAGAAAATATTTACATTGTATGAGCCTAACTAATTTAGTTGATAAACCTTTTAAATATTATTATCAAGATATTAAATTTAAATCTTATTTATATTAAGTTTGATGCTAATAATTTTAAAAATATATATTATTTTGCACCATTTATAAATTTATAAAAATTTTGATGTGCTGATACTCATAGAAAAATTAAGGGATTATGAAAAGTATTAATATAAATTCAAGCTGAAAAAAAGAGATTTATAGGGTGCCATTTTTTAGCATTCTGAGTGAATTTAATCATAAATTTATTTAGCATATGTAGAATCTTAAGCTCATGCCGTTATCGTTGGAAGTCATAAAAAGCTTACAAATATCACACATTTTTTTCACATCATGGCTGTTAGCTTGATGTTCTGGGTGTTAACAAATGGCTCAACCTGTCAATTCGACTTGAATTTGACCCAAAAAAAAATCCTAATTTGGGTTGACCCGTTTAATAAAGGGGTCAGATTAAATGGATCATGTTCGGTTTGAGTTTTCCGACCCGTTAATTAAACCATGAGGGTTTGGGTTGACCCACCAACCCGTTTTTATCAAAAAATGACTCACTTAACTTTTTTTTCTTAATTTTTTATTTATGGGTATATTCTTCTCTTTTTTTATCAAAAATCTGAAACTTTATGGTTAATAATTTATAAAAAAAATTAACTAAAACGATTACGTTTTAGGTATTCAGGTTGCTAGCAGATCAAATTCAGGTTAGTCTTTTTTACTTATTTATTAACTGTGTCGAGTTCAGGTTGACTAGATTTGAGTTAGGCCAATTTTTGGTTAGCTATAAACTTAACCCATTTTTAAACATCTATTTTGACGTGCAAAGAAGTTAGGCTAGCATTAGTAAGCTAAAAAGTGAAATCCTAATTCATATGGGGATTATGTGTGAATTTAGATCAGTTTAGAGATCCAACCACAATAAAAATATATTGAGTGTTCTATAATTTTTTTGTGAATTTATTTTGATAGTTAAAAAAATTCAAAACACGAATTCGGCCCCTCCTGATATATGTGTAGGCCACAAAGCACCACATAGCCCACTTCACTTATTATTTATAGGTTGCTACCTTTGAGCTATGGTATCTCAAAAGAAATCTTGTGCTCACTATCAATCATAGAGTCCTATGATAAAAAAAAAGGTGAATTGTGGGAAAAAGGGTAAAAGGCATTAAGAATTTCCATGAAATGTGCCTTCATATTTTCTTTCATGATGTGCTTGGAGTGGCAAGTGAAGGCCACTGTTGATTGTTCCTTTGGGGCCAGTGATATTTCCTTTCATTGGAAAGGTCACATTCATGTGGACTAAAATGAGATTGGAATCAAGTATTAGCTTAGAGAAATTTAACACTTTTGTATCAAGTAAAAGTAAAAGTGTAGAGTATCAAAAGAATGCAACCAATGCTATTCATAAGCATGCATCAAAAGCAATTAATATTGGCTTGAAAAGTGTAAAGATGAAAGAAATCTTGGCAAAATATTATGGTAAAGATAGATTGGAAACTGAAAGAAGTGAAAAGGATTTGTTCTCCTTCATTCAATGGCTTCCAAAAAGCACCAATAGAATAGCAACACAATATATCAATACAGAACCTTCCATGTTATGACAATAGTGAATCACAAGTGATGGACCAACACATTAAAGTATGAGGATAATCATCTATATATATATATATATATATATATATATATATATATATATATGGAGAGAGAGAGAGAGAGTATTATTTAAGAATAAATTAAGTTATGAAAGCGTACTTATGAAGAAACTTAAAAAAAGAGCAAAAATATAAAGCAAAAGTAGATTTTACATTCTTTGTGTGTTTTAACACATAATAAGAAGAGGAATAGAAACAATCATTTGATTTCATTCCAAAAAATACATATACAATAATCTAGTTCACATATGTTCTATACATCAAAAGAATTATACTGGAACTGAAAAGAATGCCTTAATTACTTAAATCTTAGCAATCTTGGCTCTACCTTACTCTTTGTACTCTGTTGGGCTATTTTCTTTTCCTGAAATATTAAAAAACTAATAAAGTGAGCTCAACTAGCTCAGTAGGCTTCTATCACTAAACCATCATAGATATCAATATCCAATCAAATTATTAAATAGTAATTTAATTAAATATTCATTACTTAGCAAAGAATAAATAAAGTACTAGCAAGATATGATTTCTTAGGGTTAGCAAAGTATACTTGGGTTTAAAATTACTACTTACACTTTTGCAATTTCCTTTCACGAAATTTTAGAGATATCATAGAATACTTGCCATCAGAGTTTCACTTGCATTTAACTTTCTCATTAAATTAGAATTCATACAAAGATTCAGAACTTATTAGAACCAGATCAAACTATTAATTATACTAGACTTATTAATTTATAAGAATATGCGATGCATGAATATACTGTAAATGTCATGATGTCTACTTATAACTCTACTTCTACTTATAGCTCACTTTAACATTCCATAACCATATATAACAAGTAGGGCCAGAATTAGAACATAATAATCTCCCACACAAACTTTCAATAAGTGGGCCAAAGTCCCTAACCGCATCCACACAGGGCAGATGGGGCAAGAATATGATATATAGGGTCATTGTATTATTCGAAGAGTGCATTTTTTTTACATTTTAGAACTCGAAACTTCTCCAATATTATGTCATGAATTATGCAATTTAAATAGAACAATAAGTAATTGTGATTTTAATGCATTATTTGGATGATGCATAAAGTACCATAATTGCTTATATTGTTACATATTATGAGAATAAAAGCTTACCCACTAAATATTTTTCAATTTAATTATAATTTTAGAGGGATATTCATAATAATATTTCAAACCTTCAGTAAAACTATTGTGTAAATTAGAAAATCCTTATTTGCTCGATACACGTGACAGTCTTAAAAAAAAAAAACTAGTAGAAATTCAACTTTTTATAGTTAAAATGTTCATAATAAAGCTTACAATTGCATACTAAAAGTTACACGGTGAAATCGTTATGAAATCATAGAAAAATATATTTTTAATCATATTTTTTTATAAAATTATTAGAATTGAAATTAGAGATAGGAGTTCAGAAGCCTGATGCATAAAAACTTTCATTTTGGCCTGGTGCCATAATGCTCACCACCCCTAGCGTCGATGCGCTGGACCAAATATTTCAAATGCTTTTCGATTCTTCCAAACAGAGAGCTTGGCGTACGATAGTGCTATTCTTAGCGCCGTAATGCCTCCCTCACTCCTCCAATAGAGAGCAGAATGTCATGGCGCCACCTTTCCAAGCTTTGCGGCGCTCCTAGAATAATTTTGCATTTTTCTTCTCCCCAATCAATTTATTGACTTATTTAAGGATGTACTAACTACTCTATGATTGATAATCATTAATCAAATCAATATTAAATGAACATTTATTTTAATTTACCTAGGTTTTTGAATAGCAGGTGTTACAGTTGGTTGGTTAATGAGGAATGTAGTGAAAAAAGAATGCACAGTAAAAGGAATGCAGTGTATTAAAAAATTTTGGAGTTGTTTGAATGATTATAAAATAAATACAAGTGATTAATTTTTTTTATTTGGCTTGAAGTAACATGGCTATATTATAACATCCAATGATAGCTAGTGATAATAGTGGGAGGCAAGGTGCAGAAGAAGATGGGCGGTGGCGACGACCAAAGTTGGATATGGTGGCAGGCGATGGCAATTGGTGGTTGATGACGACTGTAGGTAAATGGCGATGACGAGTGCTGGCCATAGGTGGCAGCATCAGCGGAGGGTAGGTGACAGCTGTAACGATCGACAATGGTGGCGGCAACACCAGTGGCAAATGGCGGTGGTGGTAGCCGGAGGTGAGTGGTGGTGGCGGGTGGCCGACGGTAGTGGCGGAGATGGTCGTAGGTCGGCGATGGTGGTGGTGGTGGTGTCGATGGTGGTGAAGGTGGTTGCAGGCAACGACAATGATAAAGAATTTATGGTGTATTTAAAAATTGCTTAAATCGGACGAATTCTAAATACACCACATTTACATTAAATGGTGCATTCCAAATACACCACAATTTTATCCTACATTTATTTACTTCAAATCAAGCACCAATATTCTCAAAGCCTTTACATTTGGAATACTTTACACCCATTTTATTTCCAATCAAACAGCCATTAAGTAAAATTAATTCATAATGTAATTAAAAATTAATATATAATAAATAAAATATGAACTAATCGATTATCATAATAGCAAAATATAATTTTTTAATTGAATTTAATAGGGTCATTATGAGTGACCTTCAATCTTTGAATCTAATTTAGAAGAATAAATATATATATATTTAGCTAACCTCATTTTAAAATAACTTTACATTATTTTATTGAGCTTTGATGACCAAAAAGTTCTCCCTCTCAATCTTAATATTATGCATTTAAATAACAACATATAATTAAAAAAAGGTAAAGATAATTTCAGAATGAAAGTTTAAAAAATCATAATTTAATAATATATAAAAATATATTAATATGAACTTATATGTTATTGAGAAGGAGGAGACATTATGTCATTTCAACCATAGAAACTTCCACTGAGATTTAAGCTCAGTGCTCTGAGCAATATCATTTGTTGGCGGTCTTGATTAAAAGGAATCACATGCAGAGAATAAGATAGCATAAGTGGCACTACAAGCAGTTGAGATAATGTATATCATGATATAGATAGAAGAAGTCGGTCCCTATCAACTTTGTTGCTTTTCCTTCCAATTTTGGTTGCTTAACAACGACAAGAAACTTTATCAGAATATTCATAAATTTTCATAACTTTATTTAGGCTTCTTTTAAGACAGTTTTCTTACTGTTTTAAATTTCAAATTGTAATCATAATTTTTATTTTGACGCAATACTAAGAAGTTGCTTTCTCGACAGCTTTAAGAAGTTGTTTTTGCTACAGCAGCTTGAAGAAAGCCGTTCTAAATGAAGCCTCAATATATCTTGATTGGAATTTATAATGAGATGAAGAATATTCTTTTGATGAAGATCAAGCAAGATGAAATGCATAGTCTCACACATTTCAAATTGAGTACATCAACATCTCTATATGCAAGTAATAAAAACAGAGGGATGGTGTGGTCTATACGCAAATGCGATAAGAGACTTGATGTGTATAATTATATGTACAAGATATGATATCTAGGGGTGTAAATGAGCCGAGCTAGCTTGAATTCAATTTGCTAGGCTCGACTCGAACTCGACTTGCTAATGAGCTCAAGAGTCGAGCTTATCGAGCTCGAGCTCAAACTCAAGCTAGAATATTAAATGAACTCAAGTTCAAGCTTGAGAAAGCTCGGCTCGTGAGCCAGCTCAAAAAAATTAATTTAAACAATAAAGCCTAATCAAAAGATAATTTTAAAAAAATTGCCGCTATACAATTTTACAAAAGAATATTAAAAAACATCAAATGCAGTTATATAATTTAAAGAAATATTAAATGCAGTTATATAATTTAAAGAAACATTAAAAGTTATTGTACGATTTTCAATAGAAATAAATAAAATCTAAATGATTAATGCACATGTAAAAAAAAAGTGAAAACGCAAAATCTCAATTCCCTAATTCTGCCATTTTGCTAAACTTCGATCAGTTATTCTCCGTCATTTCTCTTCCTTCTTTAAGATGAGCATCAACCATCAAGCACGCAAAACTTCGCTCATCTTCAACAATGGCAAAGGCCTCCGACCTCAATCTTCCTTCACCGAACTTTGCTCTTGCTCAGCAACGACGAAGCTAAGCTCCCTCTATTTCAACTCGAGCCAAGCTCTCAAGCACAAGTAAAAATGGACAAGTTGAGCTTGAGTTCAAGCTGCTCTTTTGAGGGACGAGTTGAGCTCAAATTTGTTATAACTCAAACTTGACTCGACTCGATTTGCACCCCAAATGATATCTAATATGTTAATACGGGGGCAATAAATGCACTAACATGCAATGAAGTAGATTCTACAGTATATTCAAAATATTACGGATATTAGCCTAAAGCAAAAGCAGCAAAAGCAGGGTGCCTTTGGGTCATTAAAGAAGGATTGGCATCACATTTTAGCTCATTTCAGATGGATTGTGCCACATAAGTGATTGATCTCACTCTCATTTTAAGCCATTTTATATTCCTAACAAGAGTTTTTGCATACAGTAACGAGTAACATTTTAGCTAACCATTCTGGACATGTAACGAGTGATCAGTGGCAGACATTCATTTGGAATAACATCATGCTTTCTTATAAATTACTCTGCATGTAAAAACATGCTGAACTAAAGATTGATCCAGAATATTACAAACAAGGATACAATTTGCACCTATGCAGTGCAGTTGGGATTGTGGATTCAAGGAAGGACTTGTGATTGTTCTTTAGAATCTGTTGAAGGATTAACAAAACTGAAGTCTTCATCCCCCTGCTCTTCCTCTCCATGCTGACAAAGTTCAGCTGCATTGATTTCCACTACACTGTGCTTGATAATTTCTGGCATCTGGTTGGTGCCTGTGGTAGAATCAATCTCAGCATGCAAGTGATCTTTAGTTGTGAAATTCTTTGTGCCTTTCTTCATTACAGGGCTCTCAATTTCCTTGTCTGAATAGTATCTTGTTTGCATCATATCAGAGTACCCCGTGTCGATGTAACGATGAAGAAGGTGAATGGGGGATGAACTTGGGCTTGTCATTGGAGTTGAGGTTGCACTTATGGTGGGCGAACGGGAAGACGATCCCTTCTTGTGACGCTTTCTTACAGCTTGATGCCATCTCTTCAGAGCCTGATTAGTCTGCTCATCAAAAATGGACCTCTTCATGTGTGATCCCATCTGACAAAAACAGAACACTGTTATGCAAATGCGACCTCTTAAGTTCTCTTCTATAAACGCAGACTCGGCAAATCCGTTATTGAAGGTTACAGATTCTTAAGGAAATAAAATTATGCAAATATGGGCGTGGCTGAGTGGTTGGGGCTTCAACTCCTCACTGCCGGCATAGGCTCAAACACACTTACTTACTAGTTTCTAATAGACAACATTCAGTCTGTCTTCCATCCCATCAAAAGGACAATTATTTCAATAAATAACAAAAATTTTGCAATTATTTTTTAATGATATTTTTGATGTGATTTAGAAATACAATTATTATATAAGTAAATATAAATATATAAATATTAGATACATAAATACATAATAATTTATATCTCATAAATTTAAATGTTAATAATGTACTCGAATCAAATGTTTGGTTTAATTAATTTAAATGGCACAAGATAGTTCTCATATGAACAATAATAAGCGGTAGCAACTCTTGGAATGCATGAGACTTTCCAAAAGGAGGCATCAAAAGTAGAGTGCAACTCTATGAGATCTTCTCCATTCACTCCTTATCCCAACTAGACAGATTATACATTTTCATCTAATCAAATAATAAGCAGCAGCTTTCAATTAATTCTGTTTCATATAAGTTTAACCAATTTTCTATGGCGTAAAACATATTATACATCAACTAAGGCTTCGTTTGGGACAGCTTTCTTATTGTTTTCTAAATTAGCTTTCTAGTACAAAAATTTTTTAAGTTAGAAATTTTTTAACTAGAAAATAGTTAAAAAGCTGCCCCAAACGAAGCCTAATGTTTTTACAAACCTGTAGAATATATGGTACATGAACATATGTGTTTAAAGTTTGCACAGCGATGCAGAAAGGGAAGAAATATACCTGAGATACAAGTGCATAAAGAGGAAGAGTAACGTAGCAGCACATGAATTGGACAATCACCCTGGAAAGAACCCAACAACAATAAAATTAGCTGTTGAAAAGCCATATTTTTATGAGATAAATTAAGTTCAGATATTGAGATGTAAAGAAGAACATTTAATTTTCACTTCGGTCACTTGTGAACTAGTTTATCAGGACTCTGTTCATTTAAGAACACTGCTAGTTTAAACTTCTAGGCTGAATTTTATAAAGAACAATATTTTTCCATCCCACTCAAATTAAGCCCTCCTCAACCCCTCTTTAATGATGATTAAACATTATGTTTATTGAAATAAAAGATTCATATAATTAAAAGAAAAAGAAAAAGGAATGAAAAACATGAAATAGGTTGAGATGGGCAAAACACAAGTGGGTTAAATGGGCATTTTCCACAAATAAAAGTTGATTTATGTGCTACAACCATTTTCGTGCAGTTGAATAAGTAAATTCAAACAAATTGTTGGAAATGATATCATGTTTCTTCCATCCAAACAACATTATCCTAGTAAATGGTGGTTTTAACCAGCTATAAAACATTTAAAAGTTAAACCAAAATAAGCCTTGAGTGCATTTCAGTAGTTCTCCTGCATATATTAAAAAATAATGACCAGAGATCAGACCTGTTCTTTTACTACATTATAATCAAGTGACAGAGTTGAAGCTTTATTTGCAAGTATCTTTGATGAATTAGGACAATGAAAGCTTTGAGTTACTTGTAATAACCGGTTTGGACCGGTTCAATCAAACCGGTCCCTTTTGCAAAACACCGGGCAAGCAAAGATATAGGTAAGTGAGCTTGCGAGAGAGCAAGCAGACGGCTTCAACTCAAGCACAAGAGAATTCAAGAGTGATCGTGGCAGACGAATGCGACTCCTCGTGTGAGATAAAAGTTGATTTCGCTTCGTCTACTAAAGCCAAAGGAGAGAAAGAGAAGAGTTCGGGTGTGGAAGAAGAATATTGTACATGTACAAGAAGTTTGTATTTTCTTTTACCAGAAATAAGTGAGTAGTTTAATATTATTTTTATTTATTAAGGGGATCAATATGTCCCAACGAGGGAGTGTTTTTTTATTCTGGCCAAATGTATCAAAATGCCCATCTTAAAAAAAGCTATAAATAAGGTCTCATTCTCTATAAAAAGGAGGGAGGGAGAGCATAGAGAGAATTAAAAAAAAAACTCTATCGCATTTCCCACCTATCACCACCGACAACCACTACAAGTAGACGTCGTCACCATGTCCAAACTTTGTCAATATTTAACCCTGTTGTTGAGTTTTTAATTGTATGCCTGTAGAAATTTTTATGATCCCTACAATGGGAATCACTCCATTGTTTCCAACACAATCTCTTCTTTTCAATTGTGAAAAAGGAAGAATTTGTACATCTCCAATTCAATAGTGGATTATTGCAATTGGGCTAGACCCCATGATTTTTCCTCTTTTCCAAATAAAAAGTTTTTCTAATTTCCTACAACTTTTTCTGTGAGTGTTTAATTTTTGTACAATGCTAAGACACTAAGCTAACACTGTCGTTGCCAGGTCCCAAGTCCTGGATGAGAAAAGTGGAGGGTTGCATTAGGTAGTCGACAGCCAGCGTAAAACTTGTCGAATAATAATGACATGAATCCTTTAAGAAATTGTGTTAATGCTAGGGCGTCCCCTGGAAGCGATGCGCTGTATGGCCTGAATACATCGACAAGTGTGCAAGGGCCGTTGCACCGCCGCCCGGGTGCAGTGTTAAATAGGCAAGAGTTCCCACATCAAGGACGGATGTGGGCAAAGAAGCTAGTCCATGAAACTAAAATTAGGATAGGAACTTGGAATATAAGTTCCCTTACAGGAAAATTAATGGAATTAATAGATATTATGATTCATAGGAAAATAAATATTCTGTGCATTTAGGAAACTAAATGGGTTGGAGAGAAGGCTAAGGAGATTGATAGTTTAGGATTTAAACTTTGGTATTCGGGTAGGAGTCGTACTAGAAATGGTATAGGCGTGATTTTAGATAAGAGTTTGAAGAATAATGTTATAAATATTAATAGAATTGGAGATAGAATTATAGCTTTAAATACTGTTGTTGATGCTAAGATTGTTAACATTATATAAGTGCTTATGCTCCTCAAGTGGGTTTGGATATGGATTCAAAATTAAAATTTTGGAATGACTTAGAAGAATTAATGCAAAAGATACCTCTTGAAGAAAGAGTTTTTATTGGAGGAGATTTAAATGGACATGTTGGTAGAGAGGTAGATGATTTTAAAAGCATTCATGGTGGCCATGGGTTTGGAATGACAAATGCAGGTGGTAAGTCCATATTAGATTTTTGTTTAGCTTATGATTTTTTAATTGCTAATACTGTATTTAAAAAAAGGAATGAGCATCTCATTACTTGTAAAAATGAATATAGTACTACTCAGATTGATTATTTTCTTATAAGGAAATTAGATCGTCTAGATTGCAAAGATTGTAGCTATTCCGAGTGAAAATTTATGTACCCAACACCGTTTATTAATTTTGGACTTGAAGATAATGGGGAAGAAAATAAAAAATAAAGTAAAACGATTTTCTAGGATTAGATTGGGGCATTTAAAGAATATTAACAAAAATATTTTTGAGAGTAAGATTTTAGATCTTAAGATTTTGTCTGTGCATGAGAATGCTAATGTTATGTGAGAAAAAGTGACTAGTAATATTAAGAATATTGTAAAAGATGTGCTTGGAGTTTCAAAGGGAAAAGCTCCTAATAGTAAAAATAGTTTGTGGTGGAATCCAAATGTGCAAGAAAAGATTAAAAATAAGAAGTTTTGTTATAAAAATTAGTTTAATTGTAAATATTCTGATAATTGGAAATTATATAAAGAGGCACGTAAGGAATCTAAGAAAGCAATATGCGATGCAAAGAGTTTAGCTTTTAGTGATTTATATAATAGATTAGATACTAAGGAGGGAGAAAGATATATGTATAAGCTAGCCAAATAAAGAGATAGTAGTAGTAAGGATTTAGTTCAAGTGAAGTGTATTAAGGATGAAGATCAAAAAGTATTTTTTTTAGAAGAGGATATTCAACAAAGGTGGATGGGATATTTTGTTAAACTTTTTAATGAAGAATGTGAAAATAAAATTGACTGTAGTAACCTTAGCACCCTAAATGAAAATAAAGATTTATGTTTTTATCGGAGTATTAGTAAAATCGAATTTAGAGAGGCTTTAAAGAAAATGAAGGGTGGAAAAGTTGTTGGACCTGATGATATTCCAATAGAGGTGTGGAAATGCTTAGGAGATGAAGGAATTTCTTGGCTTATTAAACTTTTTAATACTGTTTTGAAGACTAAAAAGATGCCAGATGAGTGGAGAATGAGTGTGTTAATCCCTATTTTTTAGAATAAAGGTGATGCACAAGATTGTGCGAATTATAGAGGAATTAAGTTAATGTGTCATACTTTAAAACTATGGGAACGAGTTATGAAGCATAGGTTGTGGCGTGATACTAATGTTTCTCAAAATCAATTTGGATTCATACCGGGTAGGTCTACTATGGAAGCCATACATTTATTAAGAGGTTTGATGGAGAAATATAGAGAGAATAAGGAGGATTTACATATGATATTTATTGATTTAGAAAAAGCATATGATAAAGTTCCAAGAGAAGTGCTATGGAGAGTTCTTGAAAAGAAAGGAGTTAATAACGCTTATATTCAAATCATTAAAGATATGTATGCAGGAGCTATTACTTGTGTTCAAACACAAGTGGTTTGACCAAGTATTTCCCTATTTCGGTTGGATTACATCAAGGATCAGCCTTAAGCCCATATCTTTTTGCTTTAGTCATGGATGTTCTCACTAGACATTTGCACGAGGATGTACCATGGTGTATGTTTTTTGCTGATGATATTCTTCTTGCTGATAAGACTAGAGAGGGAGTTGAAGGTAAACTAGAATTGTGGAGGTAAACCTTAGAGTCTAAAGGTTTTCGCTTGAGTAGATCTAAAACGGAATATATGGAGTGTAATTTTAGTAATAATAGATCTAGTGAGGGCATTGTGACTTTGGCCGATCAAGTCATTAATAAGAGTACACGTTTTAGATATATTGGATCTATTGCTCAGAGTGATGGTGAAATAGATGGGGATATTATCAGCAGAATCCAAGTTGGATGGTTGAAGTGGAGGAATGCATCGGGCTTATTGTGTGATAAAAAAGTACCCCTCAAACTTAAGGGAAAATTCTATAAGATGGTGGTGAGACCTGCAATGCTTTATGGCGCCAAATGTTGGCCATTAAAAGAGAAGCATAATTCTAAGTTAAGTGTTGTAGAGATGAGGATGCTCAGGTGGATGAGTGGCTTTACCATTAGAGATAGGATACGAAATGAGCATATTCGTGAAAAGGTTGGAGTAGCTCCAGTGGAAGATAAGATTATAGAGAGTCACCTTAGATGGCTTGGTCATATAAAACGGCGGCCTCCCGATGACCCGGTTAGGAAAGTAGAGGTATTAGATTTGACTTAGTAAAGAAAGGTAGAGGTAGACCTAAAAAGACTTGGTTAGAAAATATTAAAAATGATCTTTCTTTATTAGATTTAAACGAGAATTTGACTTTTAACAGGACACAATGGTGAAAAAGGATTCATGTAGCTGACCCCACGTAGTGGGATAAAGGCTTGATGTTGTTGTTGTTGTTGTTGCTGCTGCTAAGACACTAAGCTACAACTCTACCGTCATAAATTTTCTATCACATAACAATTTTTTAATGACTTTGATATCTTTTATGCACTTTGAAGTAAATTATATTAATCACATAGAGAATAACAAAAGAAAAAAAGAAAGATGAAAGGAGACATGGCAAAAGAAAATGACAATGTAAAGGAGAGTCCTATTGAAAAATATAGAATAAGATAGGTAGGATAGGTGAAATTGACATGGCTCTTATTACAATAGGTAGGATAGGTGAAATTTTTATGGGAGAAGAGTAAACCAATTTGCGGGCCTAGAATATAAAGAAACCTAAGAAATAAAAGCAAATCATAATTGACCCCATAAAAAGGATAAAAATAGGAATGAAATTAGCGTAATCATGTGTTTACCTCTGGAACAAGAAACAAAAATGAAATAAAAAAATGGTTAAAACCATACCTCTGCCAAGAACCATCCTTGATATCTTGCCCCGAATCCTTGCCAAAATCCTGATATCCCGCTACAATGCCTGCTCCACCTGCAAACGGCGTTGAGTTGTCCCATCTCCCGCGTGCGGAGGTCTGCTTAGTCGCTACCCTACTCGAGTCGTTAAATACGATGCTAAATGAAGCTCTGGCGGCTTCTTCTTCGCTTCCTCCACACAGAAATCCCACTACCTGTTTCCACACACGCGAGCCACTTTCGCTTATAACCTCTTCGCTCCCTTCCATCTCCTCCTCCGAATTCGACTAGATCCGGAGCCTCAGCCTAACGACCAAACCTCCCGATCTCCTCTTATAGTGCCGCAAATATACGTCGTCTTCCTCTCATCCAGTCGCGACCAGCTGCTTCCATCCGAGCCTGTCTCCCCCTCTAATCGTTGTTCAACATCTACCCTAGCCCCCAAGCTGAAAGCCGGCCTCATCATCCCGTCTGATTCCAACAGCAAGCCAAAGCCTCAAACTATCACAAGCTGAAGCCATAAGACCACTAGACCAAGCCGCAATCTTCTTCAATCCCGTCACCTTAACCTACCTCCGACAGATCATTGACCCAAACCTTCCGTCAGAGAGAGAGAGAGAGAGAGAGAGAGAGAAAGAGAGAGAGAGAGAGAGTAAGCTTTTTCCCTACCTCCCTCTCAGCCGAGCTCCACACCAAGGCCTCCATCAGTAGCCGATCCCCCCTTGCTCTTCTGATTTCCTTACAGCTGCACTCAGTTAAATCCCTAAAACCCAACCGACCTCCCTATTGCTCTCTGTGTGAACTCCAGAAACGAACCCAAGCTCTATCCCTCTCACCCAACCAGCATATCCGACCCCTAGGTATATGCATTTCATTTTTTTTTCTTTTTTTTAGTTATTAACTGATATTAATTATTATTATTGTAATTATTAGCTAACTATATTTGGTATATATATATATAGGTATTTATATTATTTCACATATATATATATATATATATATATATATATATATATATATATATATATTTTTGTGTATACCGAGAAGAAAAAAAAGGAGACGAAAAAAAAGGAGAAAAAAAAAGAAGGAAAAAAAATATCAAAAAGAAAAGAAAAGAGTTCAAAAAAAAGAGAAGAAAGAATTTTGCAAACTTTGAGAACCTGTCTTCCGCACCTGCAGCGCGACAAAACGACCACCTATACACGCTTTTTGTAGCGTCGTGGGAGGAAGTTTGTCGCGGTGCTCTCGACGAATCGGGTAATCACTTCGAGAGCTAATTTCGTCGTTCGTGGCGCACCGGAAAATCGCCTATACACGCTTTTCGTAGCATGGTGGGAAAGGAACCCAGTGTGGCGCCTACGACGAAGTGGGTGATCATCTAAAAATCTCTTTTTCGACATTCGCAGCGCACCGACAAACCGCCGATACACGCTTTTCATAGCATGGTGGGATGGGAACCCGGTGCGACGCCTGTGACGAGAAGACGACATTCATAAGTACCCGCTTGCGGGAAAATAACTGTGTTTTCAAACAAGTACATTTGAAGACCCATATACGTTTTTCGTAGTGTGATGGGGGACGAAGAAAATATGGCCTCGGTGTCCGAGGATACCTACCATACACGGTTTTCGTAGCGTGGTGGGAAGGCCCAGTTTCATGTAGTTTTCCCCTAAACGGGGGAGATGCCGGGAGACTGCCGAAATTTTATCTAAAACAAGACAAGGACTTGAACATCACAGGGGACTTGAACAAAATTTGGACAATTTACTTAGACTTAATTTGAATCTAAATGAACTACAAATCAAACTTAAATGAATTTGAATTTAAACAAATAACGATGAATCGATCTAAATGCAAATAATACAATCATATGCAAGGGAACTCGAACTCGAATTTGAACTGGCTACAAGGATTTATGAACTTGGACTTGATTTGGATCAAGCATAGTGGATATGAACATGAACTTGAACTGGACTCAAAGAATTGAGCTCAAAGTGACAAGAAGATTTGAACATTTACAGAAGACCTAGACTTAAATCAAATGCCAACTATCTGAATCTGAACTTGAACAATTTCAACAAAGAATTGGACTCTGAATTGTCAAATGCTTAATCGAATACAATGATGCAAATGCTAATCAAGAAAAACTTGAATCATTCAAATCTCATGCAAGCAAATAAAGACTTATGGTGTATGGAATCCCTAACATCTCATTCATGAATAATGAAATTAAGAGGATTTGTAAATAATTGCATCGATCATTTACGAATTGTTGAGGCCGATGAATTTAAGAAGACACAAATAGACATGGGTGAGAGAGTTGAACATATCTCACCTACGAATGATGAAAGGCGAAGCGACAAAAGAATGCAACTTGGTTGCCAATGTTGATTCAAAGTCTCTTCAATGAACATTGTTGTGATGTTGATTGCCAGTAATACTATAAGGCCCTTAAACCATCTATGAGTTAGATTCAAACTACCATGCTTGCGAGATGAATGGAGTTAATTGAAGCGGAAGATACACTTGTAGAAGACATGTAACAATGAAGGATACAGTCATGAGGAACTTGACCACAATAATTTGGCGACAATCCAACTCCAATCTAATATGCTGATTACCCACAAAGCAAAAAAGGCAATTAATATCATCCGGCTCCTGAGCATAAGAGATATGTAGCAATGCATTAAACTTCTATAGCTTGCACTAACTAAATGCACTAGCTATTTGCAAGTTAAAGAAGTTTGCAGATTATGAATGTAACGACAAAGCAACTCTTTTAGTCAATGACAGTTGTCTTGCAGATGTATACGGAAGCCTTCTACGAATAAAAAGCTAACTTGTGATGAATGCCACAATACACTACATTCGACATCAAGATACAAACACATGCATCTAAGCTTGCAAGCAATATTACAACATCCTCATAATCAACATCAAAGCACAAGCAGACAGAAGCAGTGCAACAATGACGAATGCAAATACCCATTAACAATAATGGAAGGTTTGTTACATGCATAATGACACACCTACAAGTGTTAATTAGTAGTAGGTTGTAGGCGTTACAATACTCCTACGATAAACCACTGTTCAATGGTTAACGAATACACTGATATCCTGCAAGCCAAGGGAAGATGATGTATAGCAAATGCAAATATCCACGTGCTCTTGTAGGAAACCCGTCGTGCACTCAATACGTCATCTACGGACAAATACAGAAGGACTGCAACAAACACAGGCTCCCACGAACTACTGTAGAAGACCTGTCGTGCACCCAACATACGACCCACGGGAAAATACAGAAGGGGCTACGATAAACATGAGTCCCTATGAGCTGACGCAAAAGATCTATCAAATATCCAAAATACCTTCACACATGCACCGTAATTTGTATACACATAGGTACACAAAAAGGGACATGTGCAATCACTTAACCCGCATGGGCCCCGACGAGCATATTATAGGTACACACGTGACGTCTAGGGATGCTGCACGGGTCAATAAATTTGAACCCGATCCTCCTAAGCAGGTAAATAGGAATTGATAAGGTTGAACAAATAATAATAAAATGCCCCCAGACACCCGCATGGGCTCCGGCGAGCGTGTTGTAAGAACATACGTGAAGTCTAGGGATGCTACGCGGGTCAGAAAATAAACTCAAGTTCGAGCCCGATCCTTCTATGCGGGTAGATAGGAGTTGACATGGCTCAAACCATAAAACAAGTATATAGTCGCGAGATCGACCATAATATTTGTTTTATAGTTCATATTAGGCCTTCAAGGCCTTCAACAAATAAAGTTCATTAACAAAGGCACAAAGCCTACGAGACCCGATCCTCTGTCAATAAAGTAGATAGAGTCGACAAAGTTCAAAACACAAATATTTTTAAATAACCCCAAATACCCCGATGATGGCCGTGTTGAACATAGATCTCAACCGGATAGATCAATTCCAAATATTTTCAAATGCCACCTCAAATACCCACATAAAATCCAAAAACTCCAAAAATCATACAAATCCAAAATATTTAAAATTGAAATAATCCATCAAACCATTTAAAACAAAATCCATCCACCCTCTGCAACAGCTTGCCGAGGTGAACAAGTTGAAAATTACTTCAGCTCACATAGAACTAGTGCCTAGACGAAAATATCACTAGGAACCATTCTCAATCTCCTGCCAGTAAGGACGTGCTACGTGTCCTCTAACCTGCAGTTTCGTCGCCAAATAGCGCTGCAGGTAAATGGTTATGACCCGAGGCCCCCTGAACTAAGTGGTTTTGTTGCCAAATGGCACCACGAAATAACGGTTATGACCAAAGCCAATACGTTCCTTAGTGGCATCAAATCCTTGAGATATGAATCAATAGGATATAATCGATAGAGCACAAAGCCTTCTTTTAGCTAAGGTGGATTCGAATTTGTCCTCTTAGACAAACATTCACCCCAGGTCTATAAGGTCCCCTTGGACGAAGCAACCCATGGCTGCCGACAGAGATCCTTCTGTCAGGTTGGGTCGACTACCTCCTCTGACTAAGTAGATCAGGGACAACGATGGCCCGGGATGACGGAACCATGGGATCTTGATCGGGTCCATCATCCATTCCTCCACCATCCACTTTAAGTGCAAGATGGTGAAATTTCTGATTTTAAATATCAAATCTTCAAATTTTCAAACCTCCAATCCATGCTGCTACTATATGCCAGATACCACGTATTCCTTGCGTATCTGATTGACAACTAGCCTTAATCGAAAGTTCTCTTTTGTTATCGAGAGGGGTAATTAACTATAGGGGCTTGCGCCTATAGGAAACCAGAACTCAGATCATAAAGTCCTCACAAAATGAGGATGAAATCTCTGGGTAGTGTCTTATCTACAAACTCATCTGCCTTTCAAAATTTACCCCGGAACTTAATTCGGTTAAAACTCCCCTGAAAAAGCAACGCAGGTGGAGGCCGGGTCCGAATTTTTGGAGCCCACATCATGTACAATAAAGAATGGAATAAATGCAGGAAATAAATTCTTTCGACATCAACAATGGCTGGCGGACAACATCGACGAGAAGTGGCGACTGGCATACAACAGCAGGAAAGTGTGGTAGCTGATGGATAACAGTATGTGGATAATAGCATGTCGAAGAGCATCTGATAAAGTGCAAGCTGGAAAACAGCAAAAGCAGCTATGACATTCTTGAATTATTTGGAAGGCGGTAATTGTTCTGGAAAACAGGCAGAGAGATTTTTTGAATTGATTGTGTTTTGTGCTTAATGATTTTATGGAGTGATGGCTACAACTTCTAGGTTTCTATTAAATCACAGTCGTCCCATGGCATTTTGATCCTACGGCTATGATGGGAATCCATGGGAGGCTCACCTGGATTGCCGATCTCCTTCATTCCTTGGCATTTTGATCCCACGGTTAGGATGGGGATCCATAGGAGGTTCAGATGGATTGTGCCAATCTCCTTCCATATTTAGGTGGCTAATTTAGGAAGGATTATATTAAAGCAATTATGTATGATTATATAATTATTTGATTCTTTATTAAAATATCTTGTATAGATCTATAAATATGAATATATTTGAGCAATAAAATTAAGCCTTTTCTGTCTCCATCTCTCTGAATTTAATATGGTATTAGAGACTAAGGAGATATAATCCATGAGTTC
The DNA here is from genome assembly GCA_019925795.1 of Dendrobium chrysotoxum. Taxonomy (NCBI): domain Eukaryota; kingdom Viridiplantae; phylum Streptophyta; class Magnoliopsida; order Asparagales; family Orchidaceae; genus Dendrobium; species Dendrobium chrysotoxum. The sequence continues at coordinate 18,082,235 of CM034309.1, forward strand.
AACCACTCGTTCAGAGACTAAAGAGAAGGAAGTGTAGTGGAGCAAATGGGCTTCATTGTCGGCCTTCTCTTGTTATTGCTACTACTTTTATAACCAATGCAACCTTCATTGCTGCCCGACACCTTGCTAGCTAAATTAATATAGCCCTATCCTTTGCCACCAAAATGTTTGAAGCTAATTCCTCTCAAAGCTCTGTGGAGAACTCTATGGTGCACCAGGAAGAGGAGATCTACAAAATATGCAACCTTCCTATCACTTAAATGGGAAGAATTATTTGAAGTGGTCTCAATTTGCAAAGATCTACTTGAAAGGAAAATGAAAGATGAATCACATCCTTGGAGTAGGACCAAAAAAAGATCATGATTCTTGGGCATGGGATAAAGCAGACCCCATGACCATGTCATGGTTGTGAAATTCCATGATTCTAAAAATTAGCGATACTTTCATGTTCCTATATACTGTAAAAGACATATGGGATGCCGTCATGCAAACCTTCTCAAAAGCTCAGGATGCTACACAAATCTTCGAAATTAAGTCAAAGTGGGAAGCAAAAAATAATGAAACAAGTCCTTGACTGAATATGCCACTCTCCTTCAAAGCTTGTGGCAAGAACTTGATTACTACAGATGCACAGAGACCAAGTGTCAAAAAGATGCTGCTATCATAAAAAATTTTATTAAGAAAGATAGAGTATATGACTTTCTTGCAGGATTAAATGCGGAGTTTGATCAGGCAAAAGTTCAGATCCTTGGCAAAGAGGAGACACCTTCATTAAACGAGACAATTTCTCTTATTCGTGCTGAGGAAAGCCGACGAGGGGTAATGCTGGAGCCAAAGGTAGTTGAAGCTTCAGCAATTGTATCAACCAAAGAGGCGTCATGGAAAGAAAAAGATAAGGATTCCTCAAAATATAAAGACAAAGACTCCCTTTTGTACAGCTATTGTAAGAAATCATGACATACAAAGGAGACAAACTGGAAGATACTAGGCAAGTAAGGAGTGGAATCAAAGAAGTGGACAAAAGAGCGCATCGCAAGCCAACACTACAAAAAGTTAGCTCAACCCAAAAATGCAGTCCAGCTTCAGAGAGCTCAATAAAGAAGATATTGATAAACTAAAACAACTCCTAGTATCCCTTGAAACATCACCTGCATCTTCTTCTCTTGCACTTTCAAATAAGTTTTTCATATCCATGGAATTAAATGCCTCTAGAAATCATTTGAAAGGATTATGGATCTTTTACTTAGGAGCCACAAATCAAATGACACTCTACTACCCATTTCATCAACTATACTCCTTGCCCAAGTGATAAGAAAATTATCACTACTGATGGTTCTCAAATCACAGTAGCAGGCCGAGGAGACATACCCTTATCTCCCTTCCTCACTCTAAAAAAAATGCTCCACATATCTCAATTAACAAACCTAATCTCCATACAAAAACTTACCAGTGACCATAATTGTCAAGAATTATTTAACCCTACTTATTGCTTATTTCAAGACCAAGGACCGGGGAAGAAGATTGGACTTGCTAATAAGAGAGATGGACTGTACTACCTAGAAGAGCTGAACAAATCTAATATTATCAATCATGGTTATTCTATGTTACCCCTATTTTATGAAAAAATATACTATTTGGCTTCACCATTTTAGATTAAGACATCCATCCTTTGATGTCTTAAAAAATATATACCCAAAACTTTTTTTATAAGTTGCAAAAATGAATCTTTTTAGTGTAAAACATGTGAATTAGTCAAGCATAAACGAGTTTTTTTTTTAAACAAACATGAGAGATGTAATATTCTATTTTACCTTATTCATAGTGATATCTGGGGACCCTAAAAAATCCTTAACATCTTAGGGGCTCGATTGTTTGTATACTTCATTGATAACTTCACTCGAGTCTCTTGGATCTTTCTCCTAAAAAATAAATCCGATGTTAGCACTATCCTCTCCATTTTTCATACCATGATTCAGAACTAATTTGGGGTAAAAATAAGAGTTTCGTTCTGATAATGCAAAAGATTACTTTAACCAAACCTTATTCTCCTACTATTAAAAAAAAGTATCATTCATGAGTCTTCCTGCATTTACACCCCACAACAAAATGAGGTTGCAAAAAGAAAAAATGGTCACCTTCTAGCCTCCACCCGTACACTCCTATTCCACTACAATGTACACAAATCCTACTAGGGGGAAGCCCTTCTGTCATATATCTCACAAACCAACTTCAAACACCTTGTGACTAAAAACACCAATAGATATTCTATCTTCTTTTTACCCTGAATTCCAAACCCATAATAACCTTACACCCAGAATCATTAGGTACACTGTCTATGTTCACATTCATAGCCAAAATAGAAGAAAATTAGATCCAATAGCACTCAAATATATCTTTGTTGGATATTTATCCACATATAAAGGTTATAAGTGTTATCATCCCTCCACCAAGAAAACTCTTGTATCTATTGACATTACCTTTGATGAACAAAATCCTATTTCACCAAACCTCGTCTTTAGGGGGGATTGAAATTGAGAAAGATGACGAAAGTGAGCTTGCCCCTCTTGACTGTCTAGCACCACCTCAAACCAATTCACCTAAATCTAAAATCAAAGCTAGGGAAACTGAGGAAAAAGTTATTATAGATAACAAGAGGTTTGGGGGCAAGTGTATTCCATGCATACAAATCCAAATTATGCTCCAGAGCATATCCAAGAATCTGAAATATCTCTTGAAATTGAGATAAACACAAATTCACCAAAAAAATCTCCCTCGTACCCCATAACCAACTTTGTATCCTTCCATAACTTCTCACCTTCATACAAAATTTTTTTACTACACTAAATGATATTCATATTCATAATGATATTTCTAAGGTCTTATCTGATGAAAATTGGAAAAGTGCCATGAAAGATGAAATACAAGCCCTGGAGAAGAACAAGGAAAATCATCGACCTACCAGTAGGGAAAAAAATCAGTAAGATGTAAATGGGTGTTCTCTATGAAATACAGAGCTGATGATACATTGGAAAGATATAAGGCAAGACTGGTGGTGAAAGGTACACTCAAACGTACGGGCATTGACTACCTGAAAACTTTTGCACTTATGGCAAAGATGAACACCGTGAGGATCCTGCTCTCACTAGCAGCTAATTACAACTGGCATCTGGAACAGCTGGATGTCAAAAATGCATTCCTACATGGGGATTTGGAAGAAGAAATATTTATGAAGATTCTACCAGGTATTTAAGGAGAAATCTGGGGGTGACAAAGTGTCATATGGGCTAAAGTAATCACCTAAAGCTTGGTTTGGAAGATTCTCAAAAGTTATGTTATTTAATGGTTATCGACATAGCTAAGGGAACCATACATTATTCTTCAAGCACTCAGACTCAATGGAAGTCACAATTTTATTAGTTTATGTGGATAATATCATCTTGACTGGGAATGATGAAAAATAGAAAGTGATTCTGCGTAAATGTCTTGCCAACAAATTTGAGATCAAATATCTTGATAGATTAAAATATTTTCTTGGAATTGAAGTTGTTCACTCTAGCAGAGGAAACTTTATTTCACAATAAAAATTCATTAATGATCTTCTTAAAGAAACAGGTGAGATAGCTTGTAAACCAGCATCAACACCAATAGAACTAAATCTCTGAACTAAATCTCAAATTGGGGGAAGCTAAAGAAGATCTAAATGTAGTTAAGGGAGCATCTAGAGGCTTGTGCGGAAATTAATCTACCTTTCCCACACCAAACCAGATATAGCATTTGCTATAAGCATGATTAGCCAGTTCATGCAAAATCCAAAGCAGACTCACATGCAAGCTGTAGACAGAATAATGCAATACCTTAAGGGGAACATAGGTAAAGGGATTCTCTTCAGAAGAGATCATGGAATAACCCTAGAAGCATATACTGATGCAGATTACGCACGATCACCAGTAGATAGACGATCTACCTTAGGATACTACACATTCCTTGGAGGAAACCTTGTTATATGTAGAAGCAAGAAACAGAATGTGGTGGCAAGGTCTAGTGTAGAAGCAAAATACAGAGCTATGATCTTGTAGATATGTGAGCTACTATGGATCAAGATGATTCTAAAAGACCTAAGGATCAAGTGGGAAGGACCCGTGAAGCTACATTGTAACAAAAAATCAACAATCAGCATAACTCACATTTCGGTTCAATATGGCAGGACCAAGCACATAGAAGTGGACAGACATTTCATAAAGGATAAATTAGACAGTAGTCTTATATGTATCTACCATGTCTCGTCAAAAGATCAGCTTTCAAATATTCTTACCAAGGGACTAGACAACTCTACCTTTCTGGGACTGATTACTAAGTTAGGAAAGACATTTGTATTCCCCAACTTGAGGGGGAGTGTTAAATCCCGATTGTCCCCTGGCATTTTGATCCCACGGTAAGGATGGGGATCCATGGAAGGCTCACCTGGATTGCACTGATCTCCTATGTTCCTTGGCATTTTTATCCCATGACTAGGATGGGGATTCGTGGGAGGCTCACATGAATTGCACCGACCTCCTTCCATATTTAGGTGGCTGATTTAGAAAGGATTATATTAAAGCAATTATGTATGATTTTGTAATTATTTGTTTCTTTGTTAAGATATCTTGTATAGATCTATAAATATGGACATGTTTGAGCAATAAAATTAAGCCTTTTTTCTCTCTAATTCTCTGAATTTAACCGTTCCTAATTCTTATTTTTTAATTTACAAACATCCTCTCAAGCTAGGAATGTAGGTTTGATCATTCCAAGCATAGAAATAAGATTACTGAATTTTAATTTATTAAAATCTTTGGTAAGGATTGTTGACCTCTATATAATAAAAAATGCCAAATAAAAAAATATAAGCATACCTGCTTAAAGCTTGTAAAAAGCCTGCTCAAATCCTATAGTCGGATGCCCCATTCCCTGTCTTCTGCGCAAATCTCGCTATAGTTCTGTTGTTCGGCCCTGTTTCAAACCATTCGCATGTGCCTCAATCCCGCTCTTGCCGTTAAAAGCCGACCAAACGAAGGCTTTGCTCTTCTTCCTCGCTCCTCTTACACGCAAAAGTCCCAATTCTTCCTCCTATACCTCATTCACATTCCTCTACCGCAAGCTCTAACCGACCCTTCTTCCTGTACGCAAGCCACCCGAACTCCTCTTCTTTGTTCTAAGCTGATTCCCTCTGTCTCTTTCGAAATCCTAGCCGTAAATCCTCCGACTTAGTCCCATCGCCAATACCTTAACTCACTTCTCCTTCCAACCTTCCGCTTCCTCAACAAGCCATAAGCCCTAGTCGTCCAACCCAGCAGTTGTTGGCACCTTCCTCTCGATCTGCCGACATCAGAGCCTACATCAGAGCCGAACCAAACACAGTCCTCTTCTTCCTCTACTGAACTCCAACCGACTCCTACCTATAAGCCCTCTAGCCGCAAGCTTTAGCCCACTTCGATCCTTTCAGCCGACGCCAACACCCATCCAAGCGAGTGGATCTCGACCGAACCTTGTCCTATCCGAGCCTATTCAAAGACCTCGGCCAGCCTTCCCTCATCCATAGCCGATTCCACCCTAGCCGCCACCAGACCCGACCCTTTCTCACTCTAACCCAGCTCTCACCCGAACTCCACAGCAACTCAACCTCTCAACTCAGCCGACACTTAAGGTAAAAGTTTTTTTATTTTATTATTTTCTATTAGTATTATTAATTAGTTATTAGTACAGTTTTTATTAGCTATTATACTGATAATAGTAGCTATTATAATAATACTAATATCTATCATTATAATTATTATTATAATTGTTGTAACTATAATTATCATAATAATTATTATAAAAAAGGGTAAAAAAAGAGAAGAATATTCAAAAAAAAGAAAAAAAAGAAGATGATGAAAATGCAAAAAAGAGAGAGAGACATGAAGAGTTTCAAAAAAAAAGGAAAAAGAAATAAAGAAAATACGAAAAAAAGGGAAAATAGAAAAAAGAGAAAAATAATCTTGTGTATTTACACATTTTTAGCCGTCAGCATGCAAATGTATAATTCTCTAACTTATACCCTGCTTTCGGCGTTTGTGACAAGCATGGTGGGATGGCTCAGTTTCTCGTAGTTTCCCCTAAACGGGGGAGACGCCGAAAGGCTGCCGAAATTTAGACCGTATAGGGGACTTGATTTGAATAAAAAGGACAACATGAGACTTATTTTGGACTTGAATTGGACTCAAACTGAATCGAACTTGAACTGAACCTGACTTGAACAATTTCAAATAAAGAATTGAACTTTGAATTATTAAGTGCTTAATCAAACATAAAAAAGAAAATACTAAGTATTCGATTGAACAGCAACAAGCATAAAGAGCTTGAATTCGGAAATCGAATGACAATGAAATGAGCAAGGACTGTGAACTTGGACTTGATTTGAATCAAGCATAGTGGATATGAACAGAACTTGAATAATGTGGACTACAGGGAACAAGACTTGTGACTTAAAAAAAACTGGACCAAGGAATTAACAAAAGTGCAAATCATGAATTAATGGGTTCACATGCATATGTTAATTGGTCCTAATCATCTAAATTAAAGCTAACATATGAGCAAGGGATTGATAATGAATAAAGAACAAGTTCTCAAAGGGCATGTAAGCAAAGAATGATATAACCAAAATGGCTCAAGCTATTCAATCAAATTGATATGCATGGAAATGATGAATGATGAAATTCAAATGACCCGGCATGTTCAACCAATTTAACTTGCGAATGAGAGCAAGTGATATCTATATCTATCATGCAATCAAATGCTACTAGAAGGATTTGGCATGTAATGTATGATGAATACAATATCACCTTCACAATCAACGTCTCTATGCAAACAAGCAAGTGGAAATCCATTGGAAATGAAAATTGGAAGGTGTATACAGTTGATTGCAAGAAAATATCAATAATACAAGTCCAGCATGCAAGCTATAAGGATGATAAATAACTTGTAATGTTCACCATGACTCATACACAAGAAACAAATTTGCAGAGTGAGCGAGCATGAAGCAATGCAATAGTGTCCCTATCACTAGCAACGAGCATGAAGCAATGCAATAGTGTCCCTATCACTAACAACGATTCAACTCCAAGAAAATACATTAGTAAAAGGATCTCAAATGCACATAGAGGAAGAATGATGAAATTGAAATAACTTGGAGCATTCAGTCAAATCAATATGCAAGTAAGAGCAAGGGATATTTACATCAATTATACAAGTGAATGTATCTGCACTCTGTAAGCAGACATTGATAAACATAGTAGCCCTCTTACAAGCACTACAGGAAACCGACAAACACATAATGCTCTTTCAAGTGATGACAGTAGATAAGTAATGAGTGCTACGACACTCCTACAATCAACAACTATCCAGTGTCAACCAAATGCAGTAAAGATCCATAAACAAAGACGAACAAATTATAGAGAGTGCAAGCACCCACTTGCGACTGTAGGGAGCCCGTCATGCATACAATGATCGATCCGTAAGTTGAAGATGTGAGGGAAAAAGTCTTACAACCTCTGTAGTGATCCTATTTGCAAGCAATAATGATATGTACGTCGTAGAGGTGAAGGTCCTCTGTAAATATAGAGGCATACATAATGCATCATCCGCGGGCAAAGGCAACACAATTACAATACATACAAAATATCTACAAGCTATCGTAGCGAGAGGCAAAGAGTGTTGCAGCATCCTTGCGGTCGATAATCAATCAACGGTCAGGAAATACACTGATCCAGTATAAGCGAAGGTAGAGGGCATGCAACAAGTGCGGGCACCTACAGGCTACTGTAGGAGGCCCGCCACGTGCACAACATGTGTTGTAGGAGACCCGCCATGAGCTCAACACACTACCTACAAGCAAAATTCAGAAGACCATCAGCGAATGCACAACTCACAATGCTCCTACAATCAACCACCATTCAAGAGCCAGCAAATATGTCAATTCATTGCAAATGGAGGAAGACAATATGCAACATACACAAGCTCCCACAAATTGCTATAAATGACCCATCGTAAACCTCAATATGTTGTCCACAAGCAAAGTGCAAAGTGACTACATCAAATGCAAATGCCTACGGGTCGCCAAAGAAGATCTGTCAAATATCCAAAAAAGTCACCTCCCGCATATGCACTGTAATATGTATGCACATATGTATACAGAAGGGGACGTATAATACACTTGTATGGGCCCCGACGAACGTGTTATGGGTACACACGTGACCTCTAGGGATGCTGCGCGGGTTAATAAACGAACCCAAGTTTGAGCCCGCTCCTTTTGTAAGGATAGATAGGAGTCGACATGACTCGAACTATCAAACAGATATACATCAAGGTGTCAACTGGAATATTTGTTTTATACGTTCATATTAGGCCTTCAAGGCTTACAACAAAGATAATTCACTAACAAAGACACAAAATCAATGACGAACTGGATCCTCTATCGGCAAGTTATAACAGAGTCGACAAGGTTCAATTGATGAAATACAAATTTCCCATAATCATCCCGATGATGGCCACGTTGAATGCAAATCTCAACCGGAGGGGTTAGTTCTAATATTCAAAATGAAATTCCCAAATGCCCATCTACCCCGATGATGGCCGTGTTAAATGCAAATCTCAACCAGAGGGGTTGATTCCAAAAATTCAAAACACCACCCAAATAATCACAAAATCCAAAAAACATTCCAAATCTAAATATTTAAAATCAAAATTAACCATTAAATCGCTTAAAGCAAAATCCATCCATCCTCTACAACAGTTTGCCGAGATGAACAAATTGAAAAACAACTGCAGCTCACAAAGAGCTAATGTCTGGTCGAGAATATTACTAGGATTAATTCTCAAATAATCTCCTGCCAGTAAGGACATGGCACGTGTCCTCTAACATACAATTTTATCGCCAAATGGCATCGCAGGTAAACGGTTATGACTGGGGCCCTCTAAACTAGGTGGTTGGCCACCAAATGGCACCATCAGATTACGGTTATGACCAGAGCTCGTATGCTCCCCAATGGCATCAAATCATTGAGATATGAATCAATATGATATAATCAATAGGGCACAAAGCCCTCTGTTAGCAAGGTGGATTCAAATTTGTCCTCTTAGACAAACATACACCCCAGGTCTACAATGTACCCTTAGACGACGCAACCCATGGCTGCCAACAAGGATCCTTTTGTCAGGTTGGGTCAACTACCTCCTCTTACTAAGTAGACCGGGGACCACGATGGCCCGAGATGACGGAACCATGGGATCTTGATCGGGTCCATCATCCATTCCCCCACCATCCGCCTTAAGTGCAAGATGGTGAAATTTCTAATTTGAAATTTTAAATTTAATATTTCCAAATGGCCATGTTGCTACTATATGCTAGATAACACGTAGTTCTATGTATCTAATCGACGACTAGCCTTAATCGAAAGTTCTTTCTCATTACCGGGAGGGGTAATTAACTATAGGGGCTTGCGCCTATACGAAACCATAACTCAGATCATAAAGTCCTCACAAAATGAGAGCGAAATTTCTGGGTAGTATCTTATCAACAAACCCAATCTGCCTTACTAAAATTTACCACGGAACATAATTAGTTAAAAATCCCCCGAAAAGCAACGGGGAGGCCGGGGCTGAATTTTTGGAGCCCACAGATTTCAGGCGACTTTGTTGGGATCTGATTTCTCTTTCCATCTCTGGATAGTCGTTTAAGTGCTATAATAGCAACTAAATTGATATGGGTTCAAAATTTTGAATTTTTCGTAATGATCATTTAATGAACTAAAATTTTGAATGATCAACTCAACAAATTCACTCGAAATTCATTAGGCAATGTTTTAATTTGTTTTAATTGCTTGCTTATGTTATCTGTTTTATTCTTATATTTTGTGCAAGTCTTTGCATTTTAAAAGTATGGGGTGATGTATCAAATACTGATTACTAACCCTTACCTTTCATTTATGCAGATGGATCTACAAAACGTATCAGTTACCGTCCAACTGGGATGTGGTGCCAGCATTCACTTGGCAAATATTGTGATCAACACTGAAAGCTCCAGAGCCACCATCCAGTTTGGTAGGCTTGAATTTTCTACAGCTACTGCCAGGGCTGTCGCTATTCCTGTGAATGGCGTGAACTCTGAAAGGCCTGCTAGGAGGCCCCGTTCTACTGAAACTGTTGCACGTCGTACGCATCTGCCAGCGTCGTGAGTTGCTGCTCCTGCTGCTACTGAGAATCCTCATAGGAGGATTTCTGCATTTGAACGGCTATCACAACCAGAAGCTCCAACCACTAAGAGGATTCTGACTGGTGGAAAGATCTCTGTGGCACCTGCTAGGGCCACTACTCTGCCAACCGGGTTACCTGCACCTGGGAAGAACAATGCTGAGGCCTCCTCATATGGATGAAGGCTTATAAGAAGGCAAAGAAGAAAGAAAATTGTTGAATTCCGGGCTCGGCAATAATTTTCAATCCACCCATCGAATCTGCCTGCTCCGGAGCTTGAAGCCAATGTTCCCACCCGGAATAAGTTCACCGACTTAAAGTGGGTGAAAAGAAATAGCTCCTCCGGCAAGCTGAAGAGGTCTTTCTGGAAACAACGGTCCGAAGCCCAGTCCCTCCAAAGAAGAAAGAGCTTGAAACACTGTCGGCTCGAGTTTACAAGGTCCTGAAGACCGTGAAGGAGAAAGGACATAAAAAGAAGAAGTCCCAACGACCTTTAATGGTTGAGGCCAAAATGACCCCGCCGAGAGAGCACCTATCCATTGCCGTGGAAAGAAAAGAAAGAAAATAGGTTCCACCCGGTAAGCATCAGGGTGTGACACCTGAACCGCGTGTTCAGAGATCCACCGCCGAAAGGTCATAGTGAAAGGAAAGCAAATTTGGATGTCGAAGCCTCGTAGAGAAGATAGAGAAGAAAGAAGAGAAATGGTGATAAAACCAGGCGTGACATTCAGTGCAATTTCTCGGATATCCGCCCCCGCCAGCAGACAATATCAAAAGTGGGTTCTAAAGAAAACCCATGATGACATCCGTCCTGACGGTCGACACCTTGGAGAATCCTCCAGGGGATCCCGTTGTTCACCGACCCCAGCTCAAGAGACGACTAACTCTAACCGCAGCCCGCAAGTCAAAGAAATCTTCTTGCCGAATCAAGAACCGAAGATCCAGTGGCGCCACCGCTAGGAGATCCGAATATTAGAAGAGGAAGAGGAAGAAGATATAGAAGAAGAAGAAGAAGAAATAGATGATGCCATGAACATGAAAGTTGTCTACATGGTAAGACATTAACACGAAGATGAAGGTGGTAATGAAGAGGATCGACCGCTCAGACGGATACAACTCCGCGGCTATAGGGCTGTGTTTGTTGCCAATAGAAGTGGCCAGTCTTCAGAGGAAGAAGTTGAAGAAAATCCTTTTGATGCCGAGAATATCACACTTGCCGATATGCGGCGTCAAATGAGGTGACAAATGAGGGCTAAGGATAGAGAAATCTCTCAATTGAATGAGAAGATGACCAAGATGATGACCCAGATGGAATAATGATGCAGATGATGCAGAGAACTGCTGTCATTGGTCCCATGTCTAATCCTCTTATTGATCCTCCAAACTTCCAAATGCCTCAAGTCTCAAGAGTACGGGGCACTCCTGAAGGTGGTCATGAGGCTCATAACGTCATTCGCTAGCCCACTCCGCAGAATATTACAAGTACCTCCGAGCCTGTGACGGCTGCACAGTTGGAGGAAATAATTACAGAGAAGATCAAAGCTATCATAGTCGTTGATCAAGCAAAAACGTTGGTGAGCAAGGGTCGCCCAAACCCTGCCGAATACGATCAAGTGTCGTATCTGAAAGGACACTTTATGCCAAAGTTTAACAACTTCAACGGTAATAACCCCCGACAGCAATTCAAATCTCTCCCTATACTCCATGATGGGTCCCTCCTAAGTCAAGGCAAGGAATTGCTCGGGTAGCTCTCCTTCCTGAATAGCTCGGAAATGTTCTAACAAGCAATCCTTAAACTCTACCCACGAACGGATCGGATAACTAGCCTCCATCCATTGGAACCAAGCAAGGGCTTTCCCTTCCAGACATAGCCATGCGGTTGTAAGCTTCTCCCATTCACCGTGAAATACCTCTCCACCTGATATACCCACCCATGGGCATCCTGCCCTTCGAATATTGGCATCTTCAACTTCCTCGTCCTGGCATTACCACCACCCCAATAGCTTCTTCCTCCTCTAGTGTAGTTGTTATCGTGATCCCTCCATATTTCCCCCGTGTATTGAGGGTGAAAATCTCATCTTTCTTTCACCCGCCTCACATGACCTAATCCCCATGGCTCGGTTTGTCCCCTTGCTTCTCCGGTCGTCCACTCTCTTTGACCAAAAGACCTCCCATAGTGGTCGGCCATCCCACCACCTCCACCACAAAACTCCCTTCCTGCTATCCCTCCATCCGAAAATCCTAATCCGCCCCTTATCGGAGCCATAGGAGGTGGCTATTGATCACCTCCTTCTTTGATGGCCCACTCCTCTTGCCTGAAATGCCTCCCATAGTGGTAAGACACCCTACCACCTCCAACAAAAAATTCCCTCCGTGTTGTTCCCTCATCCAAAAATCCTAATTCACCCCTTATCGGAGCCCCAGGAGGTGTCTCTCGATGAAAGAAATACTTCTCATCGAACTCCTCCCATATGATCTCCTTTCCCTTCAAATTGGCCAAGGGAATCCCGTTCAAATCTTGGTTATGGTTATCCATTGGAACCAAAGGTGAAGTTATTTATTGCATCTCCAAGAGCTTCCTCATCATCTCCTCCAACCGTCCAAATCGGTATTCCATGGATGAAAACCTTCCTTCGATGGTTGAGAACTCCTCCATCCCGGTTTTGATTTGTTCCACTTCGCCTTTCAATGCATCCATCTTCTTTTCTATCATATCTCACAAAATCTCGCTCTGATACCAATTTGATGCATCTTGAAAGTAAAAACAACAAGTAGGCAATAAGAAAAATGCAGGAATGCAAAGATTTGGGCTTAAATTTGATTATATCTTCAATAAGATAGAAAGATACAATTGATCTACTATTCGAGAGGTAGATCAGCTCTCCCACGAACACTAGACGCCGTTAGGAAGCTCTCCAAAATAAAACTACAACAAATACAAATTATCTCATACCCTAACCCTAGACAAAAAATTCTCTTAAATAACCCTAGCACACAATAACATAAATAAAATATTCCTAAATGGCATAAACATAATTTAGGAAACATTTCCAAACAATTAAAACCTTCCTAAATAGCTTCCCTTAATTTCTCCTCCTTTCATAATGCATAACACCACTCCTGGGCCCAACAAGTCTGGCTGAACCCTCCCCTTGGCTCCCTTCCTGATTCCGCCCAGCCTCCTCCTATCGTAATAGATGCTCACTCAAAAATTATCACACCTTCAAAATTCTTCATAAAACAAATGTGTCCCATGAGAGATCCATAAACTTCAAGGTTGGTCCGAACCAATATAATGGTCAAGCCCAAATGCCGATTTAAAACTACTTAGTGATGATTCATGACCACACATCTCTTGGTTTAGCCTAAATTAATGGCTCAATTAAGTTAGTTGATAGCATTCACTCAACTATGCACAAACTATACCAAAAAATTAGGTAATTACTTATGCAGGATATGAGGTCATTCTCAAAATGACTTTCAATTGCATACAATTATTGTCAAAAGATTAATGTACACATCATGAACTCTTCAATTTACTCATCTAACCAACAACATTATAAAAGCAAGGTTGATTGCATACAAGAATGGAGGAAGCAAATGCCAACTTATTTTCCCACCAGCATCTTCAACTAATCAAGTGCTATCCACTCAACTTTGTATTGTTGAAGGAATTCAGAATAAAAAGAGAACAATTTTCCCCACAAGATTGTCCATTGTTCATCTAATTCCTCTTCTGTGATTTTCAAGAATCCCATTTTCTAAAGCAGCTCCATTACCATGCTCTCTCAAAATTAAATTGATGCTAAAAATAATAATATCTAATAAGAAAAGGTGCAGTTGATAATTGCTACCATTTCAATCTGTTTGAAGGCTTCACGCATACAACGTAGTCCATGGCAAAGGAAAAATAAGGAATTAACTTACCCAAGCAAGACCCGTGTGATGATAAACCTGAAATTTTGATGGAAGCAAGATCTCAAGCCGTAGTCAAACTATACAAGGAAAATGTAGGAACAAAATTTAGTTATGTTTAAATAACAATCAAGAAATGGCAATAATAGCATACTTGATTTAGGACAACTTCCATACCCAGATCCAGAAGAAGTACGTTAATTGGAATGCATTCTGCATAGAATATTTTTAAATGTCAGGCTTGAAAATTTTTTTTTTTGCATGATCAGATAATCAAGTCAGGAGAACAATTATATTGCAAATAGCATATGATGGTAAATGAAACTTAAACTGCCACCCAAAAGATGCAAAAAAGAATGATAAAGAGTATAATCTACAAGATTGGTAAATTTAGGTGAATTTAATAGCAAGGAAAATAGGAACCAACCATAAACGATGTGAAATGTATTAAAAAGAGAATTACGCCAGGATTCTTAAACCAAAAAAGATTATCACTTAGTTGAACCAAAGGAATTCCTTGAACAACAGCATGTCTTTCTTTTATTTCAATTGCCATCTTAGCAATTATAGCCTGTAGATCTGTCCCAATAGCCAAGAGAATCTGCAAAAGTGGACAAGAAGTCAAAATTTGAAGAGTTTGTTGCAGTCCAATTACTGGTTAAGATCAACGGTTTATATGGATCGTACAATTGGGGGAAGTAGTGACAACCAGAATAGTTCTTTCCATCCTGTATAAACAAAAGAAGTTAAAAGAGTTAAACGAATATACGAGAGCTAATAGGCTTATTGAATACTTCGTTCAAAATTCTGCTTAATATTATTACTTGCCGTGAACATTAAGCAGTAAAAAGACAACAGCAGAAGCCCACAGGAGAGGACTGGAAAAACATAAGAATGAGCAAAAAAAGAGAAAATAAAGAATAATCAAAGGTGACATTAATAACAATGAACTGTAGTCCTAAGACAAAATGCTTTAAGATTCTCAGTAAGAAAGCTCCCAAACTACTATCACTTGGGTGTCAAATACTATTTTGCGGATGGGTGGACAAATCAAAGGTTAGAAACCAATGAGCTAGTAACTTCCAGTACCTGATTCCAACTACTACCTTGAAGTCGTCTTCCAGTGACCTTTGTATATATTTTCGGAAATTAAATTTGCTTCCGGAAGCCAAATGGACCTGAAACATGTTCTGGCAATAAGAGATACAAACTATACATGAGACAAAATAAAAATAACATGTTTGTTGCAACTCACGTTGATGAAACCATGACGTAGAGTAAGGTAATCTGCTTTTCGAACAGATCTAAAAAATTGGTGGAAGAAACAAACCTGTAACATAAGCATAATTAAACAACTTTCATTGAAAAGTTTAACAAACATAAGTTTATGCATTACATGCAAAGTTGACAATGCCAAATAACTAGAAGAGCATCAAATGATAAAATAAAAACAGAAAAACTCAGTCAAGATATTCTAATCAAAAATTGGTAAAGTTTGATTTTTAATGTTAGCCTCATGAGCATAAAGGTTAAGCATTATGATTTTGATGATAATAAATATATAATTGAAGGCTCTGAAACAAGACTGTTTAACACAATACACTACCATAGGTTGCATAATATGTGCATTCAAGGGGCCATGAAATCACATTAGGACATCCATGACAAATGCAATGAAGCTCAAGACATGAATTTCAAGGTTACATAAGGTTGTTAGTGTCATTGAGGTTCATAGATAATAAATTATGACTCAACAAAATAAGCTCACTTAAGCATTTTAAATTTTGCCAAAAAAATATTTTTATTCATTTGAATAAAATTGAATTTTGTGTACAAAATTTTGCAAAAATTAGATGTTAAGTTGATGTATTTTCAATTTTTTAAATCTAATTAAAATTAATTAAACCTTTATTATATTTAATATAAAAAAATCATAATTTTTATACACTCATTTTCAGTCTCTGATTTTACTTTAGCTAGATCTAGAATTGATTAGAGTCAAAATCATATATCAATTCATATTTTTATGATAATGCTATTTTGGGAAATTGAGTATTTATTATTTTCAGAAATAAAATTCATACATGGTATTTTTTAGTTATCATAAAATATAATATTATTTTTCTCAAATTGTTTTCTATAAATTATTCTTTTTGGGAATAATTTTTTTTTATATTATACTTAGTTTAAATTTAATAGAAAACCTTTTTGTAAATGTTTTATTTGAAACACTTACTTCAAATCAATCAAATCAAATATCCTTGGAAAACAATTAAGTAATTTTCCCTTTCCTTTTTCTATTTTCTTTGTTGACCCTTCCCTTTTGAATATTGACTTGATTGCTATGAAATTCAAGTCAATTCATTGCTAAATAATAGGAATATTATATAACAATTAATCCTTCTAAACAACGCGGGCTCGGGGGGGGGGGGGGTTTGTGGAGGCGGAATAAAGAAATACTAGTTTCTCTTGCTTTCATGCTCCAATTCTTCATTACAAGGGCTGCTTTTATTGTTTTCAAAATCTTTCTCATTTTTCCCTTGGATGACAAGCTCTTATGGAAACATTCAAAGTTTCAAGAGCAAAATTATTGACTGCGATTCAAGTGATTGTAAGATCATTGTTTTAATTTTATTGTGGTTATTCTCTTTTTTATATATAGTTATTTTACCTTGATCTTTGCATCATATAGATCATTTAGTTTTGATTTTAAGAACTTCGTGGGTGGTTTTATTTTAAAATATTTGCATCAAAGGTTTTAATCATTCGTAAGTTTGTCATTATTTATTTTTCTAGAAAAACTCAAAAATAGCTTTGATTTTGTTTTTCTTTTTATTCAAAATTATTTCAAAGCAAGATTGTTTTAATCTACTACATATTAGTTTTCATATTTATTTATATTTAATAATAAATTATTATTTATCAAAATTTGAAGTTAATCAAATTAACTTGTGACCATAATATTTGTTCACTTGCTCTCACAATCCAATTCTTCATTCCAAGGGCTGCTTCCATTGCTTTCAAAATCTTTCTTTTTTTCCCTTGGATGACAAGCTCTTATGGAAACATTCAAGGTTTCAAGAGCAAAATTATTCATCGTGATTGAAGTGATTGTAAGATCATTGTTTTAATTTTATTGGAGTTATTCTCTATTTTTTTTCTCGATATTTTACCTTGATCTTTGCATGATATAGATCATTTGGTTTTAATTTTAAGAACTTTGTAAGTGGTTTCATTTTAAAATATTTGCATCAAAGGTTTTAATCATTGGTAAGTTTTTCAGTCCATATTTTTCTAGGAAACTTAAAAAGAGCTTTGATATTGTTTTTCGTTTTCTTCAAAATTATTTCAAAGTATGATCGTTTTAATCTACTGCAGATTAGTTTTCAAATTTATTTAAAATTGATAATAAATTATTATTTATCAAAATTTGAAGTTAATCAAATTAAATTGCGAATATAATATTTGTTAAATTATTGTAACTTGCTCAAAATTGTTGGGCGATCATAAAAGATTGTGAGATCACCAATTATATTTTTATTTTGCAAAACGTTGAGATCTTATTAATTGTCTAGATTAATTTTTATTTATTTTTTTACCCAAGTTGTAAGCCTAGTGTGGTTCAAAAGTTAGAACTTAGATTGAACTGGTACTTGCTCGTGGAGAAGAGTACTTAGATTGTATTGAACTTTTCTAATTATTGAGAAGTGAAGTTTGTAAAACAAACTTTAGGGATATTGGAATCCTAGCCAGGCTGTTGGCTAGGCATCGACATTAGCTGGGTTGGTGGTCGAACCACGTAAAGCTATTGTGTCTACTCTTTCATTAACTTTTTTTAATTTAGCATCTCATTTGCAAATATCATTAAAGTTGTGCGTGAAGTTTTAATTAGAAGAAATTATATATTCCACATTTGTTTCAAAAGAAAATAGATTTTTCAAAAAGCATAATTCACCCTCTATTAGGGAGCCATAGCCATCCCATATTTGGTATCTTAGTCGAGGCTTAATTTTATTTCTTCTAGTAAAAAAACCTAGAGTAGATCCATACATACACTGTCACAAGATTTTTCCAAGGGTTCTTTACGTGAAGGCCAATCTACATATAGATCACCACTGCTTGACAATATGCCCTTTGATTATTGGAAGAATAGGGTTAGCATATTTCTACGAGGCTGACATGCACATGTGTGGCACATGTATATACATCAATATCACACAACTGTTGAAGTTAGGAATAGACTGCAACCGAAAGGAAATTGTATAAATTAAATGTTAAGGCCTACAACACTCTTCATTATGCTTTATGATCTGATGATTATATAAGAATTTTATTGCTTAGAATAACAAAGGAGATATGGGACAAGCTCATTTTTACATATAAAGGTATTAGTGAGATAAAAGATGTATAGCTCAAAAAGTTAGTTCAAGAATATAATGATTTCTACTAGAAAGTTTAATGTTAAGAAATCTTTTATGAGTGATGCAATCATAACGCTACCATTAGAAGAAGCCTAGGCATGTGAGAGGTGATTGTAATGCTTAGCTAATAACACAAAGAATAAAGACAAGAACAAAGAGAATAAGAAAATCAGGGGAAAAAAAAGAAGAAAAAAGCACCACATGAAGAAAAAAACACTAGTGAAATCAAGAGTCAGACGACTCAAGCTCCAGTAGCTCAAATGAAAAAGCAAATATTTATTTTATGTCTAGAGAAGAATTAGAGTTAGATTCTCAAGAATATCACAAAATTATTTGTGAAGAACTATATGTCGATTTTGATAATTTAGTAAAAGGACATAAAAGATTAAGTAGAACGTAAAATATTTTGGAAAAAGAGAATTAAGAAGCTTGATTTATATTTTTATGTTTTGAAAATAAATATGAAGATTAGAAAACTAAGAAAAACACTATTAAATGGGAGCAAAGTACATTGTTAGGTCTGTGGGAAGAAAATCCCCTTGATCCCTCTTTGATCACTCTTTGCTTCAACAGGCTCTAAAATCTCAACATTCTCTCATTAAAAGCCGCAAGGTGTCACAATAATTGGATTAAACAAAGAGCCAAATATGCTTGGTTATTCAAAGGGGAGAATAATAAAAAATTTCTTTATCAAAAAAGTAAATTCTCAGGAGAAATCATAATTTCATTTAGAAGATTTCTTCTCCACTAGCACTTTATATGACCTAAAGGATATTGCTAATTCTATTATAAATTATTTGTCCTCCCTTCTCAATAGCAGCACCGATTCCAACTATTCTGATATTAACAATCTGCTTGTTGATTATCATTTGCCTATTGTAGAATGTAATCTCCTTACTGCACCTTCCTTCAATGATGATATCTAATATGCCTTATTCAATATTATGAAGGATAAATGCCTAGGTTCTTATGGTTTTAGGGGTAAATTTTTTATGAACTCATGGAAGATTGATGGGTTCCCCTTAATGGAAGCTATTCAATTCTTCATCAAAAAATGCTAAGCTTCCCAATCATTCTAAGCACCCGGCCAACACCTTAATCCAGAAAAAATCTTCACACTAAAACAATGACCATATTTATCTAATTTGTTTTACTATAAATTATATTTCACATTTTTATTATCTATCAAGAGCTAAAGTTAATCAAATCAATTTGTGAGCATAATATTTGTTAAATCATTGTAACTTATAGTTGTTGGGAGATATTAAGAGAATTGTAAGATGACCAATTGTACTTTTATTTTGCAAAAAATCGAGATCTTTTAAATTCTTTATAATAGTTTTCATAAAGAATAATAAGATTATCAATTATATTTTTATTTTGGCAAAAATTAAGAACTTATAGATTGTCTATATTAGTTTTTTTTTTTTTTTTTAACTAAGTCATTGGCTTACTGAGGTTCAAAAATTATAATTTAGACTAGAATTGTACTTACCCGTATAGGAAAGTACATAGACAGTAATCAATCAAGTCTTGTTTTGCACTCATTTCAAAGTAAATCAAAAGGCTTCAATATAAATCTTGGCCAAATTTTAGTAATGATATCCTCACCCAATTTTTTTCATAAATACTTTTTAGCATAAATAATTCAATGATAATATTTTTTACGTTAGAAGTAAACTTGATCAGGCAATTATTACGATTTTTTTAACAAATTATTTTTATATAATTAAAGCCTTTTTCTTCAAAATTTACATAATGCAATAAATAACTTTTATACAGATATTGTATCTTAATTCCATCACCTTCTTAGAACATTTGTAATCTTGATTAGCACCCTTCAAAAAATTAGCTAACCACAAAATAAACACAAGAGTCAAAAAGTCATGGGGAAAAAGTTAAACCAATTGTAAATGTGCTGCAGCTTTATATTCATTTTATGTCAGAAAACAAAAAAGAATGTCAGATCCTCTATGAAATGCAACCTAGTGAATTAATACTTCTGGTTAAGCATAAAATTTCTACCACAACTTGCTCCAAAACTCAAAAAATAATGTGAGTCATTAGGTATATTGATAACATGTTGAGAGATAATATTTTACTTACAAAATAAAGCAGAATAGGATGCCTATCCCACAAACTTGTGTGTTCTTTAACAAAGGATGTCTCACGGACTAATCTGAATCTTGAAGGATCTATAAATTGTCAAAAAAGAAGCTACAAGCATTGAATAAAATTTTTAGAAAGACAGAAGTAGATAGATAAATGAGGTTAAAATTCATTGCTCTGGGAGATTTGCATGTTCAAAAGAGGCCTCAACAATGAAATGATTCACTGAATCTTATATTTCCCCCTTGAAGAGGTAAAAAAGGATTAAAACAAACTAAGTCCAAGTACGGTTCCATTCTTCTAGTAAGTTTTTCCATATTAGCATAATTATTTTCTTTAGGGGTGTCGAA
Organism: Dendrobium chrysotoxum; assembly: GCA_019925795.1. NCBI lineage: Eukaryota > Viridiplantae > Streptophyta > Magnoliopsida > Asparagales > Orchidaceae > Dendrobium > Dendrobium chrysotoxum. The sequence continues at coordinate 18,103,293 of CM034309.1, forward strand.
ACGGGTTGACAGGTTGGGTTCGGTTCGAACCCGAGTTGACTCAGGTCTAAACGGGTCAACCTGAACCCGACCCATTTTTTGCAAATAGGTCAAGTATTTCAACTCAGACTCAACCCGTGCGAGTTACCGGGTTTTGACCCGACCCAACCCGCAGACCTGTTTGAATCAAAATCGGGCAAGTGCGATGGCAGGCGATGTGGTGAAAGGTGAGGGCGAGCACTTAAGCGGTTCAGTCGTGAGGGCGACCACGGCGTCGCATCTACATCATAGAAGCTGGTAGGTTTGCACTTTGCAGGCATACGTTATGACCGCATCGACTTCCGTCGTCGCAATAGGTGGCGGAGACGGAGGGTTTGCACTTTGCAGGCGTGCAGCTCACGAGAGAAGTGCATAGTGGATGGACATAGGAGTAGCCTAGTAGGTGAGGCACTGAGGCCGCAGGCAAGCGAGGCAACGACGACCGTCAGGGCGAACTGGCAGGCGATGGGGCAGGAGGGGTGAGCAGCTTTTCGGGTCATTCCGGGTCGTTTTCGGGTTTCCAGGTCAACCTGGACCGGACCCGAATTTATAATTATATCGGATTACCGAACCCGACCTGTAAGGCAAACGGGTTGACCTAAACCCGGAATTTTCTGAGTTGGGTCCGGGTCGGGTTTCGGGTCGTGTCAAATTTTGACACCCCTAATTTTCTTTATGTAATTATCTCTGTAAATCATATAACTATCCTGCAAAAGGTTGATACTTCTTTTCCAAAAAAGTTTGAAAAAGATACTGCAAGCTAGAAAACCAACATACTCAATTGTTTATAATTCCTGAAATGAGACCACGTAATCAATTGATTTGTCATGCTGGAATTTAAAAAATATTGAATATGCATTAAGGTATCAATCTTTAAGACTAAACAAATGTCATTATTGGAGTATAAGCATGTTGGCATTTATGTCAAAATGCAAAGGATATGATCAAGATTGTGCTATTCATAGGGAATCCAACATACCAATGATATAAGGAATTTATGGAAGAAGATAATGGAACGTGGGCTTAAGAAAATCTCTGATTTATATAAGGATTTGAAGCATCAAAGATTCACGATATGGATGAGAATATAACTATTACAGTTGAAGTTGTGAGACTGATATGGACGTGTAGTGAAAATACTACATGATAAGGGAATATCAAGAAGAAAAAAAAAGATAAGCTAGACCAGTTTCAATATATGGATTCAAGTGTTGGACAATACAACAACAACATCAAGCCTTCATCCCACTACGTGGAGTCGATTATATGAATCATTTTTCTCCATTGTGTTATATTAAGAATCAAATTTTCATTTAAATCTAATAAAAAAGTCATTTTTAATACTTTCTAATCAAGCCTTTTTAGGTCTGCCTCTATCAGATTTAACACATCTACTCTCCTAAACAGATCATCGGAAGGCCGACGTTTTATGTGACCAAACCATCCAAGACAACTCTCTATAATCTTATCTGCCACGTAAGTTACTACAACCTTTTCACGTATATACTCATTTCATATTGTCTCCAAGTATAAAACTACTCATCCACCTGAGCATTCTAATCTCTACTACACTTAATATTTTGCTTCTCTTTTAATGGCCAACATTTCGAGCTTATAATTTTTCCCTTAAGTTTGAGGGGTACTTTTCTATCACACAATAGGCCCAATGCATTCCTTCACTTCAACCACCAAACTTGAATTCTACTAATAATGTCCCCATTTATTTCACCATCGCTTTGAACAATAGACCCAAGATATCTAAAATATGCACTCTTTTTAATGACTTGTTCACCCTAAGTCACAATACCACTACTAGATTTAGTACTACTAAAATTACACATATGTATTCAATTTTAGATCTACTCAAATAAAACTTTTAGACTCTAAGGTTGACCTCCATAATTCAAGTTTTCCTTCAACTCTCTCTCTCTCTCTAGTCTTATCAACAAAAAAAATATCATCAGCAAAAAACATACATTAGGGTACATACTCTCGCAAATATATAGTAAGAACATCCATGATTAAAACAAAAAGATTTGGGCTTAAAGTTGATCCTTAATGTAATTAAACTGAAATAGGAAAATACTTTGTCAAACCACCTTTTATTTTGAACACAAGTGATAGCTTCTATATACATTAAATAGTAGACCTACCCAGCATATTAACTCCTTTCTTTTCTAGAACTCTACATAGCACTTATTTTGGAATATAAGCATTATTAACTCCTTTCTTTTCTAGAACTCTCCAGAGCAATTATCTTGGAATATAAGCATTATTAACTCCTTTCTTTTCTAGAATTCTTCAGAGCACTTATCTTGTAATATACATTAATGACTTGAATATAAGCATTATTAACTCCTTTCTTTTCTAGAACTCTCCAGAGCATTTATCTTGGAATATAACTTAATGACTTGAATATAAGTATTATTAACTCCTTTCTTTTCTAGAACTCTCTAGAGCACTTATCTTGGAACTTTATCATATTCTTTCTCTAAATCATTAAATATCATATATAGATCCTCCTTGCTCACTCTATACTTCTCCATCAAACCTTTCAACAAATGTATAGCTTACATGATAGACCTACCCAGCATGAATCAAAACTGATTTTAAGAAAGATTAGTTTCACATCATAACCTAATCTCAATTACTCTCCCATAATTTTAATGTATGACACATTAACTTAATTCCTTTATAATTCGTACACTCTTATGCACCACCTTTATTCTTAAAAATATGAACTAACTAACTAACTCACTCCACTCATATGGCATCTTTTTGGACTTCAAAATAATATTAAAAGATTTAGTAAGGTAACAAATTCATTGATCTCATAAGCATTTCCACATTTCCATTAGAATATCATTAGGCCTAAGTTTTATGTGTCCAAACCATGTAAAGCGACTCTCTCTAATCTTATCTACCACTAGAGCTACTCCAACCTTTTCACATATATACTCGTTTCACATTATGTCTCTAAGAGTGAAGCACTCATCTACCTAAGCATCCTCATCTCTGCAACACTTAACTTAATTTTATGTTTCTCTTTTAATGGCCAACATTCTGCACCACAAAGCATTGTAGGTCTCACCACCATCTTATAAAATGTCCCTTAAGTTTGAGGGGCACTTTCTATCACACAACAAGCTCAATGCATTCCTTCACTTCAACCATTAAACTTGAATTCTACTAATAATATCCCCATCTATTTCACAATCATTTTGAATAATAAACACGAGATATCTAAAATGTGTACTCTTATTAATGACTTGATCGCCCAAAGTCATAATCCCCCCACCAGATCTATTAGTAATAAAATTGCACTCCATGTATTTAATTTTAGATATACTCAAATTAAAACCTTTAGACTCTAAGGTTTACCTCCATAATTCAAGTTTACCATCAACTCCCTCTCTAGTCTTATCAACACAAATAATATTATTAGCAAAAAGCATACACAGGGTACATCCTCTTGCAAATGTATAGTAAGAACATCCAAAACTAATGGGCTTAAAGCTAATCATTGATGTAATCCAATTGAATTAGGAAAATACTTGGTCAAACCACCTTATGTTTGAACACAAGTAACAAGTAACAACTCAAGCATACATATCCTTAATGACTTGAATATAAGCATTATTAACTCTTTTCTTTTCTCCAAACAATTAAGTTTTTTAAATACATATAATATTTATCTTCTTATGAATTGCAATATCTATTAATTACATAAATTTATCTGTAAGAGAATATATATTCCAAGTTCTTATCATAATTCTAGTTTCATGAACTAGCTTCATTGCCCACATTCGTCCGCGATGTGGGAACCCTTATTTATTTTGTATTGCACCAGGGTGCTGGTGCAACAGCCCTTGCACATTTTGCTGTGTTCAGGCCATACAACGTGTCGTTTTAAGGAATGTCCTAGCATTAACACAATGTATTGTATTAAAAGAATCGTGTCATAATTATTCGATAAATTTTACATTAGTTGTCGACTACCTAACGCAACCCTCTATGTTTTTCATCCATAGCTTGAAACTTGACAACGATAGTGTTAGGCAATAAATAAGTCACTAATAGCCAAGTTGATTTGCAGAGAAAATAAAGTTAAGATGAATGTATGATAAAACTAAAAAACATATTTTATTAGTAGAAGGATGATGCAACTATTAATAATAATATAGTGAAAAACAAATTTAAATGATTTATGCATGTATAATGAAGGGAAAACAAGTAGATAAAATTAACATGCAAAAATATTATGAATCTCAATAAGAATTAATAGAGAGTGAGAACTCATGAATCCAACCCTCAATTGTTGGGTAATACTAATATGATGATTATGATGACCAATTTGGTGTATGGGTTTTATTTACAACAAAAATTAATCTTGGACTCGAAATATTTCTATTGTCTAAGATGAAAAATTTACCATAAGAGAACTCATAGTTCACTGATTGGGTCTCCATTTCCCACTTCTTCCATCTGCGAATCTGCACGAAACCCCACCCCACAAAAAAACATAAATAAATAAACAATTCAACTCATATTTGAAAGTTCAAAAGAGCTAACCAAAATCAATACTTAAACCAAGCAAAACAGGATTACCTTCATTCTTCCCATAGCCATTGTTAGAGCACTACATAAAACATGAAAGACTGCCAGGAAAAATATGAAGATATGTAACTGATGCAATCCATTTATTGAAACAAATGAGACTTTCCCCTGCAAACACGAATGCATACATGATAATGAAAATTAGTGAAAAACTTTAAGCAATATGAGGATACATCATCCAGCAGCCAAAGGTAAGAGTAAGTTTCTGATTTAAAAGACAACTACTAAAAATTGGCAGGAGTATGATAAGAAGAACATGCATAAGGTAATGTTGCTATTTACCACAGTAAAACAACATGGTGAAGAAAGACTCCAAAAAAAATTAGGACTCACACGGGGACATGAGGTAACCATAGATTCGGCAAGGGACCTACGTGTAGGCGCTGAATCTCCAAAATAATTCAATAAAAGCCTTCTCCTGTTTTGTTTCTCCTCATTGTCATTATCAAGGTGGCATGGAAGCATGGTGTTTGCCACACCAACAGGTATGCAGATTTTTGCAATATAGTTTTGTCCAAAAGTCAGCAGCAAGGAAATAAAGCCAAGAACCATCAACTCTGAATTAAAAAAAAAAACCATCATAAGAGAAAACGCGCCATCTTATGATAGTAAAACAGAGAAGAAGAATTCTACATTTGTTTAAATAATATGGCTGAAGCCATTAATGTTTAAGTATTATACCAAATAATCATTTGGAATACATGCAAACACCATACAGCGAGTAAAAAAACTAGAGTATGCGGGGAAAGCAAAACAGATAATTCAGATTCAATAAAAGTGCCATTAAAAAAGGAAGGAATCAAATGTCCCAAGTTCTTACCTGACTTAATCTTCTCAAGAGCATCAAACAGAGCCTTTTTGTGCTTAGCTCTGAACCACTGAAATTTTAAATTTATATCAATAACCAAAAACACCATGTCCTTGTAAAAAGCCTTAGCGCATCCGAGTTTAAAATTTATATATTTATTAGAAAAATAAACCAACTTGTAGTTGGTTTGCGATAACTGAAACATATAAACAGTGCAAAACATGCATAAAAGAAAAGAAGAAAAAAAACAAGGTGAAAAAAAAAAAGAAGAAGGAGAAGAAGAAAACCAAGTAAGAGCAAGCGAGGAAGTGACTCAAACCTGTCCAAGTCGAAAGAGAAGCTTCTCAAGGAAGAAAGAGATGAGGATGATGACCGCGCTGACGACCGCCACCGCCCATGTCGGCGTCTTGTTGAGGTCCCTCCACTCACCACCTCCTCCTCCCCCCGCCATTAAACCCAAAAGGAAGCTACTCGAGGTAGTCGCGACTCCTCTTCACCTCCACCTGCTGTTCTCCAACAGAGAAAGAGAGCAAGCCAGAAACGAGAGAGAATGTGAGGAAGAAGAAGACGAAGAAAGTATCCACCGAGTTGCCTGAATCCACCAATGGTACGGCGTGGAAGAGTCATTGTATCTTCTGTGTTTCAGTTTAATTTTTTGCTTGTTTCATATCACAGCCGGCCACTTGAGACACCTCACCCGCCCTGCCATTTCTCCTCCGCCCTTCCCTTTCTCCTCCGACCAATTCCGATTTAAAAGGTAATAGAAAACCTATGGGGATTTACATAGAAATATTATATACTTAATATTCAAAATTTTAAATTTAGTTATATATTTTTTTTTAATTTTAAAATTATATTAACTCATTTAAAATAAAATATATTTTATATATAAACTTTTATGTAATTTAGATATTAGAACAGTTTCTTAAAATCAAATATAAGAAAATTTAAATATTAGATATATAAATAAATAAACATTTAGTGATATACATCTAAATCAAATAATTAAAAATGAAAATTTTTACCTTATTTTTTTAGTTTGTACTTTGTGTTAAAAATAAAAGACCAACTCTATCTTTAAAGTTCCTTATTTTCTAAATAGAACTGTAAATTCTAGGAAAATCCCTAATACAATAGAAGAACTATAACTAGTTTTTATATAAAATTACATTTTGTTGAAGGCTAAAAAAAGAGCCAATATATGAGGATTGATCATAATTATCTTAGCTATATCAATCACAAATACTAGCATTCAAGTAATATAGCGAAGATAAATGATTTATTACATGAAAGTTCGATAAGATAAAGATCATGAGTTAGATATTGTTGGAGAACTTTGACTATTTATATAGAAAAGATATGTGAGTGATAATGATACACCTCGAAGTAATTAGAGCTACTTCAATGCAAGATATGATGCAATGCAATCACATATGAACAAACATGTGACAAGATCTCAAGCCAAAGTATAGCATTGAGATAGATAAGCACATCATCATCAACAATATAAATTGCAATGCATGGATTTTAATCATAAGGTGGTCAACCCCTTGGTGTAGACAATCAAGAAATCAAGGTCACTCTACTTTTTGGACTTGCATGGTCAACCACTTTTCTCTCCATGGATAGAAAAAAAAAGGTCAAAATATTCCTCTAAGATGCAATTTTCAACCACTCTAAATCAAGAAAGAAGGATGAAAGAAAATTTCTTGTAAATCAGAACCACTCTCCTGACTTGGTCAAAATTGATTGTAATTTAATTGATATATTTATTTGTTTTCTTACTTTTGTCTATTATTACCTTGTCACCAATTCATATGATATTTTATAAGTGGTCCAAAATTATTTATATATTACGTAGAGGCTAGTCACCATAGGATTTTAAAGCTTGTTCATTATAAACACCAAAAATATATAACCATACTTGATCATTTATTAAATGTTCATGTTTTTCTCTTGCAACTAGTGGAATGAATCTTAGCAAGTTGCTCTTAACCTCAGAGAGGCTTCATGGCTAATCCTATAGCACCCATTGAGAATTAGTGTATAGTTGTATCTGCTTTGACTTGTAATAGTCTGTATTTTAACCGAATCAAATAAATTTTTTTAGGAGCCAATATAAATCCAAATCAGAAACCATCTTTGTCATAACATAGATATTATAGTGATTTAATTATACTATTTTTTGGTAATTTTTTCGCACTGGTATAGATCCTTAAGTAATTGACACCTATTGGTACAAGTGAAAATTTTGGGACTGTCAAGTGTTCATTTTGCAAATCAATTTCATTAATTTTTTTTAAATAAAATGTGCTATTTTATAAATATTTTTTATAATTTTTGAGGCCCCAAAAAAATTTATATGAATTTTATACTAAAAAATAATTATATTATATAATTATATTATTATTATGTTATTATTTTATTATGAATATCTAATACCACTTAATACTTTATTAAAATCTATTTTCCCTTAATCCATACGGCTAAACAAAGGCTTAGGTGAGGGAAACTAGAGAGAAATGTGAGGAGAGAGAAAAGAGAAGCATGTGTTTCTAGGTTGTAGAGTGATTTTCGTCCGTCAATCCTGTTGAGAGATTTGCTCGTCTCATTGTAAGGAACCATTATCATATTTTTATTTCAATAATTTGATATTTTTTATATTTTTTAGATCAAATTTGTATTTTCATTACAAAAAAATGAGGATAATTTTGTATTGGTAAAACTTTCACTGTGTAACTTTTAATATATTATAGAGTGAGATTATGAATATTTAGAGTATTTATTTGAGATTTTTTATCGAGTGATTTTGAAAAAGCAGTGATTTTTATCTATTTTAAAATTTATTTTAACATCTAAAAATAGTATTTTTGTTCAATTAAAGCTCTAGAATATTGTTATATAAGATCTCGAATAATTTAGTTAATTTCTTAAAAAGTGAATTTTTGCTCAAAAGGTTTTTCTATTACCTAGTGTTAAGATATTTTGGAGCTTTCTAAATTAAACCTAATTATACTTTATTTATTACAATGCATTGAAAATGAATATATGTTTGTGGTTATCTGATCGTTATTATTGTTATAGTCTTGTGATAATAATTTATGTGTGAGAAAAATAAGTAAAGACTAGTTTTTCATTAACGTTGGCTGGAGACTGATTGACCTGTACAAGATGGTAGGTCGTACAGGAAATGATATTTCCTTTAAATACAGTGGTTTGGTATTATCATTTACTAATTCACGTGATTCATAAATTGAGAGTTGTAAGGAGATATTATTGTGATGATAGGCAAAGAGTAACGACTCTATTTACTAAGCCAACTATTTATTGATACTGATATGATACTGGAAAAATACTGCTTAAACCAAGACTTCTTACTTATTTAGTGTGAATAATGAAATATATATTATTGAGACTTTATTCATATTACTATATAAATTTACTATTACTGTATCATTTTATTGCTCCTACCATTGGACTTGTACTATTACTAATATAGACACCCATACTATTGAATACTACTGATTCACTATACTAATATTAAATATACTGAGTATGTGACATATTGGATAGCATGTGTACATAGTTAGGATTTTACCGTATTGATCTGAGTTCGATAGTTATTTACTAATGCTTTGACTGATAGTATGAAATTAGTTAACTCAGTTGTATAAATTAAATGATTAAAAAATAATTCTTCCAAATTAGATTATGATGCATGACAAATCTAGTCAAGATAACCTACTGAAATTATGTGTCTATCAACACTTGCATGTGTATGTGAGTGTTTTGTATGTATGAGAGTGCGTGAGCCTATTTGAAGAGGGTCTCAAGGGTTTGTCCCATTTTTATTTTGGAATTGATAATAGTTGTAAAAAATATCCTAGTTGTTGATGTTCAACTTTCACTGACTGACATGCTTTACATTTTAAAATAAAATCTGCTACATTCTTCTTCAGGCAAGACCACTATAACATACCTTTCAAATCACTGTATATTTTACTTCTTCTTGGATGAATAGTATATCTATAATAATGTGCCTCATGTATAGCCACAAATTAGGAACCCATATCCTATTTTCATGGAAGATGACACCATAATTAGATAATCATTGTTCAAATTTCTTATTAGACTTGATTTGATCAATCTATTTTGGATATTTTGTATATAACTTGTAAGCTTCTTAAATCCTTTCCTGTAGAGATGGTTGAATAATTATCTAAGCAAAAAAAAAAACCAAAATCTTAATCCATAGGACTAATCACCTCAAATTATAATCTTTCCAGATCTCAAATCAAAAATGTATTAGAACTAAGAAAAGACTCAACATTCCAGAAGATTTCCAAGCTAGGGCATTTACCATTTCATTAGCCTTACCTGGGTTTTAACAACCCAAAAGAACTTTATATGAAAACATGAAAATTTTATGCTTAGCGCTACAATGTTGATAGTATTGTAGCACTAGAAAATGCCATCATGACATTGAAGGCTCTATTAGACAGTAACTCTGGGGCAGCATTACCATGCCCCATGATCTAAAATTGAAGAATTTCATTTCTTTTGCTCTTTATTAGCATTTTCAACTCATTAATAACCCTATTATTGATAATTAGAGCTGAGTAATTACATTTGAGAAAAATATAAATAGCAAAAAATATAATTACATTATTACTATTAATATTTATATATTGATTTAAAAGTCTAAAGTCTAAAATAATATATACAATAACCACAACAGGCTACAAAAGACTATATAAAACCTAAGCACGAGAAATAGAACTAAACTAGCATCACTACTTAGCCTCACAGTGTATCCTCCTTATCTTTACCTAAAATCATATAAAAATCATATAATGAGTATAAAAGCCTAACAAGTAACCAAAACTTACCACTGTGTTCAATGCATGGTAAAAGAGAAATAGTATGCTGTAAATCTTGTAAGAAATTAATAAATTAATATTATGTATTGGTCACCTATATTAATTTATTAATTAATTACATATCACATACTAGTCTATCAATCATCAATCCTGATGCCGAGTTAATATTATTTAGTCAATCAATCAGTCAATCTATCTTTATCATTCAATTAGCTAATCTCATCAGTCAATTAGTTATATTTGTAAATCGGTTATATTTATAAGAGTACTATCAATACTCTTCTTATGTATCAGATATTCATATGAGGGTATTTTGATCTTGGTCTTGCACTTATGATTATCGTATCAGTCTCCAGCTCCTTATAACTCCCAATTAGTAAATCACATGAATCTTACTCTTACAGTTATGACTCTTATATCAATCTCTAGCTCCTTATAACTCCATCAATAAATCACGTGGATCTTGAGAATATTGTGTGGGATTACTATATTATATATATGATATCAATCAGTACAACATTTTACCACACCTTATGGTGTTTTATATCAGGCATTCGACTTCCTAATTCTATATACATATGCCAAATATTTCATCTTATTAAATCCATCTTGTGAGTATTCTTATCACATTAATATCAATATTATGTTTCAATACATATTAATCAAATTAATTATTTTAGTACATATCACATTTTAATATCGTATCAAAATTATAATATATCGCCTTTCAACTCATTTTCATTATAACTTTTTTCATGCTCATTTCACATAAAAATTCATATACATATATTTAACTAGTGAAAATATAATAAAATTATATGAAATTATATAGAATGATTAAATTGATATTATATCAAAAGTTATATGGTAAAAGCATATAAAATTATAGAATAATTCAATTTTAATAGATTTAGGAGAGATAAGACTCATCAAAATCAAAACCATAAAAAATAAGAGTAAGAGTACAATCACTTATAATGAGCAAAATAATTTTCATAACAGGAACAACCGATGTAAAATCTCTGAAGAGCTTAATCTCTTTTCTCCCTCTCTCTCTCTCTCTTCTCCTCTCTCCCTTTCTCTTCTTCTTCTTTTTCTTCTTCCTGGCCAAGAAAGTGAAGTGAGTGAGGGAGGGAGTGGAGATGGTAGGGATATTGAGATTAAAACAACATAAAACCAATTTTAGTGTTTCACATCACGATGCCCATCCACCCCAGCCCCACAACACTACATACCACCCACATAGTTTTTGTAGAATAGAGTCTTCAATGCTATAGTGGAATTTTCTAGCGTTGTAGCTCTCTCAAGCATAATGCATTAGTGCTCAATTCAAAATTTTCATATTTTTCTTATATAAATATATTTTAAACTTTTGGGTTATTACAGGCAAGTTTTGTAGTGATGCTAGGTTTTGGGCATCGTTGCGCCAAACATAAAAAATAATTTTTTAATACTTTTAATATAAATACCACTGCCACCTAACCCCCTCTCCTCCCTCATTTTGTGGCTTACTGGGGAAGGAAAGGAAGGAAGAGGAGAGGAGACGGGAGAGAGAGAAGAGAGAGGAAGCTCTCCGGGTCTTTTTTCATCCATCGCTCATATTATAAAAGTTATTCTAAACATGGTAAGTGACCTTTACTCTACTTCTATTTTTAATTATTTTGAGTTTAGTATATTTCTCCCTGGTAAATTTGGTAAAAATAGAATATATTTCATTTTAGTGAGCTTTCAACATGTAACTTTTGAAATGTGGTAAAGATTATTTTTCTAAATGTTTTGACTAGCTTATAATAAAATATCAATATATATATATATATATATGAGGTGATATGTGTAAGAATTGATAAAATGAATGAACTGATATGCTTAAATAAGATAAATGAGATTAATACTAATATGATTAGTAAGACAGATAACTGATAACTGATAAGGCTAGATTGTGGACTGATAAAATGACTGATGAGTTGAGATAGATGACAGATAGGATAGATGGCTAATAAGATGGATGACTGATATGTGAATGACAAGCAACTGATATAATTGAAATCTCATGATCATGATACCCTCAAGATTAAGATACCTCGACGATCAAGATACCCTCAAGATTATGATACCCTCAAGAATAGGATACCCTTATCTGAATATATAATACACAATAAGAGTACTAATAATACTTATATGTGAAAAGAATATTGATAAAGATAGATGGATTGATGGATTAATATGATAGATAATTGATATGATAGGTGATTGATATGATAAATGATAGATATGACAGATAAGGGATATAATTATGTGACTGATGATATTGATTGACTCGTAAGAATGATGGACTTATCTGAATGGTATAAGAAACATAACTAATATGTCGTCAAATTAATAAGATACATATGATATGATTGCTTTATATGATATATAATATGACTGATATATCTATATGACAAGATTGATAAGACTGATATAAGGGCATCTAATATATATGATTTATAGATGCTATTCTTTTTTACCATTATATATTCTTATATTTATATAATTATATGCACGTTACTCTAGTGCAATGATTTTTGCTATAGATATTGGTTACTTATTGGGCTTTGTGCTTATTATGTGATTTTTACATGATTTCAGGTAAGGGTAAGGAGCTTGTAGAGTGAGGCTAATCAGTAAGTAATAGTTTAGGTTTTATTTTATTTTGGAAACTTTTAATAAGTAAATATTCAATGAACATTAATGAAATTATGCTTTCTTCTTATATTAAATCACATGAGCTTTAGTTGATGTTAAAGAAATAATAATAAAAAGATGTACAATTCTTTAAACTTAGATCCTTTAGCATGAAAAAAATGGAATTAGAGAAATGGTTGTTTGAAGAATTGGATTGTAACCAAAGCTATAAGATTAATTATGAGTGGGGTATAAATGGGGTAATGTCTTGCATTCATGAACATATATATGTTGCAAACATAATTGAATATGCATTGCACTATATGTTAAATTTTATTAACTGATCTAGCAAAAATAAATAAATTCAAAAGGGAAAGAAATTTTAACTAAATAAGATATGGGGGTAGCTTTATTTATACCTGAGGGCATATTAAAGTTTGTTTATATGATTGCTCAAATGGTTAATAAAATTTTGATTAAGCAGTTTGAACAATGACATTCTAAATAGAAACCTCCAACAATTAAAAAAAAGAGTAAATATATTAAGAAGAAGTCTGGAAAGATTATAAATGTGTCAACCAAAAATATTCTACATTGTGTTTGGTATGGGAGAAGGCATGCATGACACTATTATAGGGTGGCATGACAGTGCTTTAGGTGTGGTAGCTATGAGCATAAAATGATGCATTATCCATTACTGAGATTTAAGCAAGGTGTTATTCAAACTAGCAAAGGAACTATGAGTGGTATTGACCCATCTCGACAGGAAGTGCTTGATAGTTCAACTGGTATGTCTTTTTATTATAAATATTACTGTGAAAGTTTATTATGTTAGCTTGAAATGCATTGCATCCCATGATACATAATTCATATGTGTATCTATTAGAAAATAAAATTATGAAATGATTGATGTGATTTGTGATCAGTTCTATTATATTTGTTGCTATTATGTAATGAAAATATCGAGGGAGATATTTTTCTAAGATGGGGAGATTATAATAACCCAAAATATATTTATATAAAAAACATAAAAATTTTGGGTTGAGGGTTGCAGCGCTATGCTGCCAAGTGTAATGATGCTAAAAAATGCCACTGTGGCATTGAAGGCTCTATTATATAGTAACTCTAGGGGCGGCATATATTACATCAGGGGTAGGTCTTGGGCGCCACAACTCCAGGCATAAAAAATATTTTTTAATATTTTAATAAAAATATCCTTACCACCCCACCCCCTCTCCTCCCTCATATCATGTGTTTCTAGGGAAGGAAGGGAAGGAAGAGGAGAGGAGAAGGGAGAGAGGAGAAGAGAGGAGAGGAGAGAGAGAAGCGAGAAAACTCTTTAGGGATTTTCATCAATCGATCATGTTATTAAAATTATTCTGATCATTATAAGTTCATCTACTTTACTTTGTTGGGCTATATGAGCTCCTAAATTTGGTAAAAATCTAATATCTTCAATTTTAATGAAATATTGATGAATTCATATAAGTTCTGGTTATTTATTTAAGTGATTAAAATAGATAATTCTTTCAAATTTAATCTTAGGGTATGACATTCTTCAACCAGAATTCACACTTAGAGAGCTTGGTATGTAGTTGAGGCTGTCTCTAAGTTTTTAAAATAGCCCTCAGATGATCTGCATGCTCCACCTCAAAAGCTGAGTAAACTAGAATATCTTCTATAAAGATAATGATAAACTAATCCAGATATTCCCTAAACAACCTATTCATATATCTATGAAATTTTCAAGTGCATTAGTTACCCCAAAAGGCATGTTTAAAAACTCCTAATTCCTGTATCGAGTATTGAAAGCTATCTTCATCACCCTGTCTCTCTCACCTTCAGCTGATAGTATCCAAATCTCAGATTGATCTTGAAAAACACATAAGATCCTACAAGATGGCCAAATAAATCATAAATCATAGGTAGAGGATATTTGTTCTTCATTATGACCTTATTTAGTTCCATATAATCAATATATATATATGCATTGTACTATCCTTTTTCTTTATGAATAAAATAGATGCTCCCCATAAAGATACACTTGGATGGGTAAAACCTCTGTCAACTTGCTTTTGAAGATATACCTTTAACTCTTGAAGCTCCTAAGGTGCCATCCTATATGGAGCCTTGGATATCAGAGCAATACTCAATAAAACATCAATGCACAATTCAATCTCTATGTCAGGTGGTAAACTCACAAACTACTCAAGGAATACATAAGGAAACTTCCACAGTACTAAGACATCAAACAAAGATGCAACCTCATGTTGAGCCAAGTTATATGGGCTTCTCCGCCTAGCTGTGGGGGCTAAAGGAGAGTCACTAAAGGTTTAGTGCAATATCTGGAACGGAGGGTTCCACGGAGTGGACGTAGGTTAGGTTGACCGAACCACTATAAAATTTAGTGTGTTCATTCTAATTATTTTCTGTACTTTATTTTTTTACTGTGATTAACTGCTTGGGTGAAATATCTGATTAATCTTTTTATTATGAAATTAATTCGTTTCTGCATCAAGTTATAAAAAGATTTTTCTTTTTGTTAAAAAAGTTTTAAAATATCCAATTCACCCCCTCTTGTTTAGCCTCAGACTAGTTCTTTAGGGTTTCACAACCCTCACGAACTTTCAACTACTTGTATGGAGTCAAATGTGAAATATTCACAAATCATCATAGTTTGAAGTACATATTCAATCAAAAGGAACTAAATCTAAGGAAAAATAGGTAGTTTGAGCTAATCAATGATTTTAATCCGATTATTTAGTATCAACCTTGTAAAACTATTGTGGTGGTAGATGCTTTGAGTAAGAAGTCTCTAGGATGTCAAGTATTCTGCTTACTTCTAATAACTATCTAATTCAATATATAAAAAAGTTATATTTGGAAGTGATTGCTTCTATTGATTGGGATTTCAATTTTTTGGCTTAGATTATTATTTAACTATCATTGCATGAAAAGATTTAAGAAGCTTAGAAGTCAAATGTTGAATATTTGAAGTTACTGACCAAATTAAGATTGGTAAGAGACATGAATTATGATTATCCAATTATAGTATTATTCTTTATAAGAACAAGTTATGGGTACCGAATTATAAAGGTCTGAAATAAATAATTATGCATGGGGTACACTATTCAAGTTACACTATTCATCAAATAAGTAGTAAAATATATAAAGATTTGAATGATATGTTCTAATGGCCTGGATTGTAAAAAGTTGTAGTAAATTTTTTTGCTAAGTACAAATCCAGAGAGTTAGTAAAAGCTGAGCATCAATGACTTGTAGGTCTTTTGCAACTGTTACAATCCCATAATGGAAATTATAAGAAGTAACGATGAATTTTTCTATGGGAATTCCTCAATTAATGAAAGTATATGATGTTGTTTGGGTTATAGATCGTCTGTCAAAGTCTGTATATTTTATTTCTATCCAATAGTTCGATTCAGTGAATATTTTATCACAAGTATATGTGCCAGAGATTGTACAATTGCATGGAATATCAAAGGTAATAATTTTTAATAGAGATGGAAGGTTTACCTCTAGATTATGGGGAGATTTTTAGTAAGATTTGGGCACTAAACTGCACTTTAATATGACTTCCCATCCTCAAATTGATGATAATACAAAAGAACTATACATTTATTAGATATCATTTGAGACTGTGTTTGAGATTTTAATGGAAGTTGGAAATATCACATCCTACTAATTGAGTTTACGTACAATAATAATTTTCAATCAAGTATATGTATGCCCCCTTATGAAGCTCTATACAATAGAAAATGCATAACCTCTCTGTCTTGGATTGAGGTTGGAGAAAGGAGTTTGATTGGACCCGCTTTGGTTAACGATGTTATTGAAAGATTTATCTAATTATAAATATATTAAAAGTTGTACAAGACTAACAAAAATAGTATTACGATGTGAAACACTGAGCTGTGAAATTTTAGGTAGGAGACTTCATATATGTGGAAATCAGGCCAATGAAGGGCATTTGTAACTTTGGAAAAGAAAAAAAGTTAAGTCCAATGTATATCAAACCATTTGAGATAATTGAAAGAATTAGAAAGTAAACTTATAGGCTATAGTTGCCTGAACACATGTCTAATATTCATGACATATTTCACATGTCATCTTTAAAGAAATGGGTATCCAATTCTGAGAATAAGCTACTATAGAAGATGTTGAGATACATCTGAATCTGTGAAACAAGGAAGAATTAGAAAGTGTTATGGATATCATGTCAGAAAATTGAGAAATAAATAAATCCCAATAGTCAAGGTGCAGTGGAAGAACAAGACTGAAAGAGAAGCCACTTAAGGAAAGAATTTAAAATAAGATAGTTATACCATGATCTGATTCATTGATCCGAGATTTGAAATGTTGATGATGATATTTTTCGGAGGAGGGGTGATTTGCAACTCCTAATGAATTTGTGCATGGTAACACCTATTTTAACCCAATGTGGTAAGCAAAATTTCTTCATTCATGTCTTATGCATATGTTTGTGAGTGTTTTAAGTGCTTAGGTGTGCTTGAATCTATTCTGAAGTGGGCCCTAGAAGTTTGTGTGCATGTGCATAAAAATCTGAAATTTTCTATTTAGAGTGCTATGGTGCTGGGTTGGCAATGCTGCGATATTGAGCTTTGAAGTCAATTTTTGGAAAAATGAACTAATGCTGTGGCACGGGGATTAGGCATTGTGGTGCTTTGCTCCTCAGCTGAAAGTGCCGCGGTGTTGTAGGGTCAAGCACTGTCGCACTAGGTCAAATTTTTATAAAAATATCCAAAACCATTTTCAAGGTCATTTTCTAAAATCGTAATATCCATTTAGAGAGAGAAATGGAGATATTTTAGAGTGATAAAGCTAGATTTTTGTGACTTAATGCGTTTTCTACTGTCGGCCTTATTCAGGAAATTATCTGGATCAAGGTAGGTTACATATCACCTATCTTGGTTTTTAAAAATGAAAAAATTTTGGGCTTTTTGTGAATTAAATTATAATTATGTAGCGTAAAAGTGTGAATACCTTTGTACCCATAAAATTTTTATCGTGTAACCTTATGTTTGTTAAATATATAATTGTTCTAGATATTTAGGTATTTTTTCAAAAAAATTCACTGGGCAAGTTAGAAAACATGATGCTTTTGGCAATTTAAAAAATAGTTCTAGTCCCAAAAAATGCGACTACAACACAATAAAGCTTCAGAATAATATTTTGAACAAACTTTGATGATTTGGTTGCATTATGAAATTATGCAAATTTCTGCTTGGTAGATAGTTTTCTTACGTACTATTGAGATATTTTGTGTAATCTAAAATCTATTTATTTACATTTATTTTATTACAATGTAATAAACTATATGCTTATCTACTTGAAATGTGTGATTTTGAGGAGATTTGATATGGGGTAGAAGTTCTGTTCTAGAAGTTCTATTCTGGAGTTATACGTATAGGGAGTCAAAAGGACTTAAAATTCCGAATATCAAATATGTGCTAAGTATTAGGAGTTATAAGTTCCTCTTTTTTGACATACTAGTACATGGAGTCATAAGGAGCTATTTCTGATGGGAGATATAAGGGCCTGAGAGAAATTTATTATTTTTTATTTTGATATATGAAATACTTATTTATTTACTTCTAATGTATAATCTTATTTACTTCAGTTACAATCTGCTCTATTTTAATTATTTGTAATTATCCTTGTGCTTAGTATGATAATTTTTTTATAATTACTTTTAAATTTAATTAAATGCTTAATGAGTAAAATGATTGAAGATTTAGATTGGTGGGTGTATCTTACTGAGCTGTGTTGGCTTACACCTACTATGCTTTCTATTTCATGCTAAGGAATGGGGAAGACCCAATTGGGTAGCTACGTATTCAAGTTCTAATCTATCTAAGTCTATAGATGTATTTTTTTTTTGTATAGTTATGACTAGTTTGCTTTATCTATTCTTTTTCGATTTGTAGCTACGTATTGTAGTGAAAATGTTGTAAATACATAATGATGACAAATGAAAAGAATAGAAACTTATGAATAAGTTTATTTTATGTGTAGTGGGAGTTAAATTAGAAGCTCTATTGCCTATTTTAAATGTCAAAATGAAGAGATCTAAAAAGAAGTCCCCGAAAACTAAGATCTTGGGTCTGGCCTGTCATAATTCAATGTAGTGTGACCCATCAGTCTCTTGGGTCATTTTGAGTTGGGTTGTGACACAATCAGTCCATAATTATTGATCAACCATATCTTTTAATTATTCACTTTAATATGTGCCTTTTAATAAATTAATAAAGAGTTGGCACTCTCTGCCTGGCGGTGTAATCAGTTATAAGGTAACATCCAAGATTACATCACAAACCTTTATTTTAAGGAAAGCATATCAGCCCACTCTCCTATACTGATTATTTTTATTTTAATAGCTAACCTATATTAATTATAGTGTTCACAGCTAGTCATGTTTGCTTACAGGCAAATGTCATATTTTTCAAATATTTGTCATATCGTTTTCTCTATATAATTCAATATCATATATGAAAGATAATAATTTGTGGAATGCAAGAAAATCTATACACCATTTATTAACTTCGAAAAATCATAACTATCAATTTACCTAAAGAAATTTAATAATATTACCGTCAAAATTCTCAAAAAACTCTTATATATCAAATATGAGAAATTACACGATAAAAGTTTGATAAATTAGGAGAAAACATATTTTTATCAATTTTATGAGGAATAAAATCTGAGAAATCAAAATTATCAACAATAAGAATAGGATTTGGGTTATCTATCATGATTAGGAGAACATCTCAAAATAGAATCGACGGACAAAAATGCCCTAAGAAACCTTCTCTCTCCTCTCCTCCACTCCCTCCATTTCCTCTCCTGTCTTACACGACAAGCTGAACAAAATGAGGGGAGCATGGGGGTGGTAATGAGTTGGTGAGGGATATTTAATATTAAATCTTGAGAGATATTCTTGTACTATAGATCTTACTAGAGAAGTTTACGACATAGGTCTTGCAAGAGATAGTTATGGTGCAAGAAATGGTTATAACATAATTCATAATATAGTAGCAAATGAATTGATGCAACATTGACTACGATGAGAATGAAAGTTGTAGTGCACGCCTTTATGAGATGATAATTATAATACAAATGACAAATTTTATTTGTATCATAAATTTTATTTATGATACAAATAAAATTTATAACATGAGCATTGAAGTGATGCAATCTATTTTGCAAGAAAGGTTATGGAACAAGTTTTGATGTGGGGATGACTATGATGCATGAGAAGCTTATGATGCAAGGTCTAATGCGGAAGCAATAGTGATAATGATGTAGTACAAACATTTAAACGAGAAAAAATAGTCCATAAAAGTTCATGGTCAAATTTATTTTAATTTCTTTTAAAATTGTATCTTATTTTATTAGGTTTTATTTACTTTAAGATTAAAATACATTTAAATTAAAATTATATTAGAATTAATTTAAATTTTTGGCCTTATCTATGTAACCTTACTTTTATAAATAACGATTGATGGCATGTACATTTCATTATTATTGATATTTAGTAAATGAAATTAATTATGGTTAATTGAGTGTTTTATGAATACATATTATGGAATCACCCTAAATTGTGCATGCAAAGTTCTATTCTCAACCTCTTAAATGCTCCTTGAAGGAAGCCTCAAAAGCAAATCCATGGCCACCTCCTTAAAGATAATGAGATGACCTTCCTTCTCTTAAAACTAGTTTGGAGTGACACTTGGTCATCATGCTTAAGTGAATTATTACAATAAGTTAATCAAGTACATGAATTAAGAAAAGGAGAAAGAGAAGAGACATACAAACAAGGAGAGAGAGAGAGAACTTTAGAGGTTTCATAAAGATCACATGATCCATATGCCCACTCTTGCATTCTACTCCCCATCCATAAAATAAATGCTACTGAGTTACCTGCATATAAAATGGACTACAAGTAGAGCTATGTGTTCAGCTCGAAAATTAATTTGAAATTTAAATCCGATTAAAATAAGAGAAAATTTTTGAACTAAACATAATTAAAAAGTTAATTATGTGACTAAGCACGATATTAAAAATATTTAAAAATAGGCAAAGTTGTCTGTTTAAAAGGTGATTTATATCTGATCATAGCAACGTGGCAAGATGATATGGCATCATGACATGGCTTGGTGACATGGCGTAAGTCACCTGTTAGAACGACGACTTATAAGTAGCCCGTTAAACGGCTATTTGAGTCAGCTTAGCTTGGTCAGCATAACGGCCATCTGGTCTACTCAGCATAATAGCTATCTAACTCAACTTAGCCTAGTCAGGATAAGTCGCCCGTTTAACATGTGATTTTGCCTATTTTTAAATTTTTTTAAAATCGTGCTTAAGCTCTTAATACAATTTATAATTAGGCTGTTTTAAAATTTTCCTTAAAACAATGAGCCAAGTTATGAGTCAAATGTTCAAATACAAATCAAATTTTATATATTATTAAAAATTAATTTTTATTTATATCAGTTTAAATCTTGCAAAATTCTTAAAGAAACAAAAGCTTATTGAGTGGTATGATATTGTCCTCCATAAACCTATTATGTCTACCCTAAGTTTGAAACCTTTTTTTTTTTTTTTTAATTCTCATGATCATGAGCCCGTTTAGTTTAATTAACCATTCGATGGTGTGGACGACGATGATCTATCAACATTACAAACTTGGCTTGATCCTTTATTCTCCAACAACCTAAAGGCTACAGCTACTCTTCCTTACTGGACTCATCACTTCATTAATTATAGTTCGTAACATTATAAGGATTATTTTTCTTTAACTCCCAAGTCTCAAGCTCAGTCTCCAGTTTATCTTGATTTTCATTTACTTTCTCATACATCCTTTGCATTTGGCAATTTGCCCTAATTTTGGTTTATATGATTAATCATGGCTTTAGCATTGTGTGAGGAGCAATTATTTCTCAATATGGTTAATGGGATGATTTGGTTGGAGATAAATTTTTTTAGAGCTTCAGACTACGTGAATTTTGGGCTATTGTGAATTTCCTTAGAAATTTCATTTGGGTATTAAGTTTTTATTTTAGAACTTTTGCCTATCGACTATGACAACTTTCTTATTGCTTTATAAATCAGCTTTTTAGTATAAAATTTTTTTGAACTTAGAAAATTTTTAACTAAAAAAGTGTTTTAAAAGGCAGTAAGAAAGCCGTCCTAAACGAAGCCCGTTTGGGATAACTTTCTTACTTCTTAAAGCAACTTTTTTGTACAAAAATTTCTTGAATTAAAAATTTTTGAACTAAAAAACTGTCCCATACAAAGCCTAAATATTATGAAATGCTATATTTGTTACATTTTAAGAAATACTCTTTCATGAAAATGCCATATTTAATATTTTGGCTTCTCTCTTATTGGATTATATGAAAATAATGGAATGCTGATTATATATTATGAACTATGTAAGTCAGCTTTCAACTATTATGAATTTCGTGAGAAAACTAGGTATTGTACATTGGAAATCATTTCAAATATATAATGTGTAGGTGCTGGTGGTCTGGTTACTGGCCCGAGTGCTGGTGGCCTGGCAACTAACCCAGGTGCTATCTAATGGTTGTTGGCTTTATCTCGAAAATTTTTCATTTGATTCTCGTTCTTTTTGGATTACATTGAAATAATGGAATGCTGTATTATCAACTAAGGTTGCACGGCTTCTTTAGTTTTTATATGTTGTGATTAATTTCGAACTTGCTCAATCAAAACAAGCCTCATTCTACTTTTGAGCCAAATATTGATTGAAAAGCTCCATTCAAGCCAATTCAATATCGGAACAAGCTAGACCAAGATCGATCCAAAAAAAGAGCCAAGCTAGCTTGAATTCGACTGAATCGAGCAAAGGCTTAATTTGAGCCACTAAATAAACCATCCAGCAAATTTCGAGCCGGCACCAGATCTACTCAAAATCAGCTCGTTCTCACAAAGATAGCTGAGCATATGCTACAACTACTTTTATCCATGGAACAATGATCTTTTCTCCTGTACATGCCTCGAATGAATACTATTCAGAGAAAATTAAGAACAAACTCAGTAGATGAAAACAACTAGTTGACCATCCATCATACACCCCATAGCTACATTTTTCTTCAAAAGCCAGTGCTCGGTTAAAATTAGCTTCTTAGGCTTTATTTGGGATGGCTTTCTTATTGCTTATTAAAATAGTTTTTTAGTATAAAATTTTTTATTTTTTACTAGAAAGTTGCTTTAAGAAGCAGTAAAAAAGTCATCCCAAATGAAATCATAGACCCAATTCATTGACTTTGATCCACCTAACCCAAATGAATCAGTGTACACATAGAAAATAATGTTAACGCCACATGCAGCAGTTAACAAGATTGGCATACAAGAACTCAAAATTCTAATGATGATGAAGTAATGAAGAAAACTGATAAATTTGGCTTTGAAATTGATCTATAACAACTATCATTCCAAACAAAATGACATCAAAGAAACCAAAAAAAAGACATTTCCAATCAAAAACACCACGACGGAGCTATATTCCCGTATGATTTCGCATGCATGGCTGCATAAAAGATATTTACAATAAAAAAGCAGCGGCAAAGTTTATTCATGTATGGGTCCTGGTAAGTTCAACTTCATCAGCCAACGACCACGCAGCAGCCTTACTGAACGCCTTCGTCAGTGTATATAAAATCACAGATATAATACAACACACAAAAAATTTCTTGGATGAAAACATCCGCAGGTTTATCCTCATTCCATGCCCTCTCATGAAACTAACCACCGAATGACCAAACAGCCCAAGCGAAGAAGCAATTAGATTTAAAAGCATGGCTGCAACCTCCTTGGGTCCACCATCAAAGCTCAAATCACAACTTGCCAGTTCCACATAGGTTGGTTGGCAGGGCTCGCTGCGGTTCTCAACACGGTCGAAGCCAAGACACTCATTTAACCAATTGGAAAATCTGACCAGCAGCCTTGCAAGCCATGCGACTTCTGTGTCTGAGATTGGTCGGTGCATCCAGTCGCCCTTGTACTTGATATCAGCCCATTTACCAGTTCCGAAACCTGGATGCTTGGGGGCAAAAACATGCTCTCTAAAATGACGAATGGCAGGCGCTTCTTCTAATGAGTTTGGTAAATGGGGATGGGAGACAATGGCGCCATCAAAGAGTATGTTCATTAGGGATTTGATTGAATCCAAGGCTTGAAGGCTTCGAATGTTGTCACATGACATCATATGTATCTCATGCTCCGCTCGAAGGACAAACAACTGGAGAAAGAGTAAAATCTATAACACCATTTCTCATTTGGCGTTTCAGACAGTTTAAAAAAATTGAAGACAATTTTTTTCACATTGTGAGCATGTGCTAGACACATTTCACCAAACTCACTCAGAACTATGAGAACCATGATTTATTATATATTCAATTTGAAAGTCCCATAACATTATCAGAAAATGATATCATCCTATTGCGCAAACAGTTAATTTACAAGTCTATTATAACTCTGAGGAAGTGATAGCTTTATCTTTATTAATAAATTGGTATGTATTGTAAATGCCATGAACTATATTTTTCATAATTTTTTGCTTGTGCTAATAGCATGTCATGTGTGCATCCCCTTATTCGTATGTGTGCATTAGGACACTATTGATGAAAGAAATACCTGAAGTAACTTCAGAGCCCCATCTTCCCCGTCATTAAAAAGTTTGAGATCTTGGTTCCAGTTTTCATGCAAGAATGATCCATCTGTGTCGCTCTCACATAGACCTTCCTCCCAATCCTGAAAAAAGGAAGAGGTGAAAGAAGTGATTTGCCATTGAACATTGAATTATTTCCTCAACCAAGATAAAACTTCCTTGATGGACCGGCCAACCATTATATCTTCTATTTGTATCATCAAAAGCAAAAAAAAAAAAATGCAGCCATATCTTCCTAAAGAAAGTCTTGCACCGAACACAAGCTCAAAGATAGTTCCTTAATTGACGCCTTCAGATCATACATCCCTATTTTTCTTGATAAAAAAAGAATGAAACTTGGATAGCTTATTACCTTCAGCTGTTGCCGAATGGATGGAACATATTTATCCACATCAGTGTGCGAATAAAGACCGGATTGTTTTGAATGATATGCAGTATCAACTTTCCGAAGAAGATCTATCAGCTCCTTGGACGAAGTCAAAACGCTTAAAACCTGCAAAGCAAGCGAATCTTAGAACACCTAGCATTTCAGTTCAATTTGCAATTTAGAGAATCAGAAATGTATCCAAAGAGGACGTTCAGTGAATCTTATTTAATTGTAAATTCATTGAATTCTCACCAAACACAAGAATAAAGAGTGACCAACATTAATTTCACACCATCAATATCATCAACATTACCATTATCCCATCTATTTGGGCTTGCCATTATGAAGTCTTATTTCAAGTTACTCTTATTGAGTGTTATTTGAAGTATTAAACATATTCTTTGTAAATCATTTTAAATAACTTCTACCCATGTCATTAGACTTATCACTTTTACTTTATAATCTTCTAACACTAATTTTATCAACTCATCTAATAGACGCATTTTCTACCCTTTTATTATACATGTCAAACCACATAAATCTATTTTCAATTATTTTAACTTCAAAATATGTCACTTCAGCTTGCCCTTTCATATAATGATTTTTTTATTTATCTTTCATCATTTTGTCACAATCTTACAATTTTGATTTCTATCATACTCTTATATGTCAATGATTTTTTTTACAACCCGCAAATTGATCCATAGAACATCAACGGCCCATTAGCAAGTTCATGAAATTTAATTTAAACCTCCATGATATCCTCTTATCACAAGAAGAATTCTCAAGGCACTTCTCAATTTTAACCACCAGGCCTCAACTGTTGAATTTATATATTCAACTAAATGTCCTTTCTTCTATATAATAGATAAAGATACTTAAACCCATCACACCTAGGAATAACATCATCTTATAATAATATGAAATGACAATTACCAACATCACGTTGCCTAAAATGACATGCTATGTCCTACTAATTCTATATCTATCTTCTAAATATTTCCTCTATTTTTTAAACTTCTCATACCATCAACAGAAGCAATTAATTAAACCATAATAACAAGAAAGCATAGTATGCAAATTAGCAATGAGACGACATTGAGAACACTTTTCTTCTGCTCCCCTTCAAAAGGCATATAAGAAACTTCTCTCACGGGGTAAGTTGGAATTCAATATCACTCTTCTATTGCAACATTTAAGAGATTTTTCCTTAACAAATGTATAAAATGGACAGAAGTTCAAGCAGACAGCTGAGATAAAGTGACCAAGGATATTAATGAAACAAATGAAAATAATAAATAAAGCATGATCATAAAGCCTACCCAATAGTTCAAACAGCTTTATAAAAATGACTGAAATCGAAGAAAATACAAAATCCTTCATTACTGACATGGATAAAGAATACCCGCATAGAATATTCTTATACCACCTTGTGGATATGGGCGTTCAAATAGCAAAAGTCAAGGTTTATTAATGTGATTATCTATTGATGTAATTATGTACTGTCTGTATAACGCCTAATTAGAAAAGTGTGAAGACTAGAGATTAACAACTAATCAGGCAAGGCAATTGACTGAAACAAGTCACAAAATCATCGCTGATAGCTGGACTGATCTCATAACCTAAAAAATAAAGGAACAATCATGTTGATACAAGTCGAACAGGGAAGAATAAGTTGTTCTACAACACTATTAATCAGATGATGTAAATGTTCTAAGGAAAACGCAAAAAAAATAGATTTCTCTTTACCAAATCAAAGGAACTTGTACACGTTAAGGATTATGGCAGGAACCGAGACAATTTAGGTTAAAAGAACTAGCTTATATATACGGTAAATGCAAAAATTGAAGAAAAAATGAAGATTTATTGCTTGAACGGAAATCAAAAAGAGCTCAACAACATTTTCAAATGTATCATATAAAATCAATAAAGGATAACACAAAATAAAAATTCAATTTAATATTCAATGAAAGCTAACATGAGGAACATAAATGCTCTATTCAAGTTATGACTTTTGAAGACAATTCACTTTTGTGGTTCTATAAAACTTGCAATATTATCAACAACAAGCCATTTTTACTAATTAATGTACACATGTATTTAGAAACTCAGCAATGACCAAGTACAGAAAGCAGCAAGAGCACCTATAGGAGTGCAACTTTTTAATCATGAAAAAAAATTTATCTAGAAAAGACTCCACAAACTGCAATACATACTTATACATTTAAAGAAAGATTATGCACGTACATGCATACATTGTAATATCCAGAATATCTTTATGATTCTCATAAGAATGTTGCACAATTAATCAAAACGCCTAAGGAGAGAAAAATTGATATTTGTGCTTATATGAACAAAGCGATAATGTCGAAACATTTGGCACGGCGACAATTTGGTGAAAATGTTATATGTGGAAGTTGATTGAGATCGAAGATGAAGATGAAGATTGGGAGAATGTTAACATAATTGAGGTTGAGGGATAAGAGAAAGCACTTCACTATAATGATAATTCTAATGAAGACCTAGTAAGTAATAAGAGAGGAGGAGATTTATGAATTCATAAATTATAATCTTAATGGCTTAGAGCCTTAGACTACTTATTCATATTGATTTGGGAGCAGAAGAGACTTATTGTTATGATCTTACTTTAACTTATTATGATCTTACTATGATGTCAATATAATACTTATGTATATATGTTATATTTTAATTCTAAGGCTTAAACCTCAAAATACCCCAAGGCTTACACCTCTTCTTGCTAATAAAAAACTTCCAAACACCCAATTGAGGAATTTTAAACATTGAATTGAACAAACTGAACACTCAACTATGTTTTCCTTGTCTTGACCAACCTCAAAGTTTCGTCCTATTGGTGCAACTTCCAGATAAGGTCACACATCACATGATGCATGCTTAACTTTAGAGTTTTTGACAAAACTTCATTGTTTTACCAAAACACCTCGGTGTTCAAGAGTTTCACTTCACTAAATTTAAGGGATTTTACAATTTCCCTCAATTAAGAAATTGGCATCCTCAGTATTCACCTTGCAAATAATCCAAAATTATTCCCAAGGCAAAAAAAGATAGCAAATATAGTCTCTATAGTTTCAAGAGATAGCCCAAAATATGTAGTATTTTATCTTAAATAAGTTTAAGAGGTGTCTCCCATGGTGTACTACTTTGTCAAATATGACAATTAGTTCCCATCTTCTATTCAATGTATTATTCTTGATACCATTTGTAATATTATGAACTCCGAACCATCAATATATTGGCTTCTTTGACCTAGCAAACCTCATAATTTTATCCTCTTTATTTAACTTCCCACCGAAGTTATCAATTGTAAGAATGCTCCAAAAGAGCACATTTAACGAAGTTCCTAATAAAACTCCAATTATTACACCAAAAGGGGCTTCCATGTCTCAACATTCCACTTCATTATATTTATGAGATCTTGTGACCAACAAGTCATCAAATATTATAAAAATACTATTGCATGATACAAGTGTATGACATTTTCTTAATATTTTAAAATTCTATAAGCTACCATTTGGTTTACTGAAAAAGAAATGCAGAACAAAGGAATACAATGTAAAATAAATATAATGCATTTGAAATATTTTAATGTTTTTTGGTTGAGTGTAAAATAAATACAACAGATCTTTTTTTTTTATGAAGAAAAATAAATTGAAAGTAAAACCCGACAGCAACGACATGCAACAAGGGCTAGCAGTGTGCTAACCGACAACAGACGTTAAGAGAAACTTCACACACGTGAAGTATTTGGAATTTGGCCAACTAGGATAAGTTCCAAATACATTGAAAATAAACAAAATGGTGAATTTCAAATAAACCAACAAATTACTTTGCATTCTTTTTTTTCATTAAACCAAATAACTAAATTTTGAAAACCCCCGCGTTCTTTTTCTCCACCTCCTTTCTTTAGCAAATCAAATGGCCCCTTAATCATTTCATCATGTCAACAAATTAAAAAGTTCTGAAATTTTAATAAGAAAAACTAAAAAATATTCCTTACATACATGCAAATGCACTGTATTTGCCTAGATGACAATCTGGATAAAAGAGCCTAATCTTTCCTTGTGCTGTAAAGTTTAGATACCTATTATTCAGTATTTGTTGAATTTGCAGTGCAACAAATTACAAAGAGACACCAAAGAAGGTTTAGACGATATCAATAAGTCTTGTACTAAAAATAATGAATTTTTGTTGCTATTATCTAAAATGCAGAACAACAAGTCATGTCATGATAACCCAAAAGTGCAAAAATACTATATTAGATGAACTAATTTAACCAAAGAAGGTTCGAACGATATCAATGTATTGAACTAAAAATAATTAATTTTTGCTACTATTATCTAAAATGTAGAATAGCAAAGTCGTGTCATAATAACCCAAAGGTGCAAGAATACCATTTGATGAACTCAATGTTTAAAATTACGCAATTGGGTATTGAGGCGTTTTTTTTTCGTGAGGCGAGGCGTAAGCCTCAAGGCGTTTTGAGGCGTGAGCCTCAAAATCAAAAAATTGCGTAAAGTGCAAATAAAAGTTAAAAGTGATTTTTTTATATAATACCCAAATAATATGTTAAAAGATGACATATTATTTTTTCTTGAACTATGAAATAGCAAACTAATATGCATATGACAAAAAATTGCACAAGACGTAAAGTAGCAAGTGATAAATTGCATTAAATATAATTGAAATACAAATATTACATGAGCAAAAAAATATTAAATATAGAAACTGCATAAAGTATCATAACATTAAGTTCAACTACAAATTCTTTCTTTCTCAGTTCTCTACCCATCCATATTTAATTTCTAAAAATAGTTAAAATAGTGGCAACAACTAAAAAATCATCTACACTGTCATGACTAAGAGGGTCTTTATTTGAGTCGTCATTATAACAAATTGGTCTCTCCCCTATCTCATCCCGTGGAGTCCAATACCTCCCAATATGATTCTTCTTCATTTATTTCAATCATCTTCCTCCATAAATATTTTTCATCAACATAAAGATGAGATTAATACTCCAAAATTTTTAGAGGTGGTGGTGGTGTGTTGCTTTCAAGTGATCATTGACGGTGGCTGCGACGGTGGTGGCTGTGGCGAAGGCAGCGGGCAGGAGGTTGAGGCAATCGAGAGAAAGTTGCTGAGACTCGAGGATGCATGAATTTGTGATTTGTTCCGGGCTTTACTTTAAGATTTATGTAAGTTTTAAATTATATATATTGGGTGAGGCGTAAGCTTCACGCCAACGAGACGAGGCGCGCCTCAACCAAGCTAAGATACAAGCCTCATTAAAAAAACTTGAGGCATAAGCCTTGAGGTATTTTTCGCTGGAATTGCATTGAGGCCAGCCTCAAGGCGAGCCTCATATTGCACAATTTTAAACAATGGATGAACTAATACCATAATAATTAATTTATGTTCACGGTAACACAAGGAAAATAGGATTAAGGACAACTAGCCAAACATTATGATTACTTTTAACTAACTACATTTCTCTAAGTATCGAGTGAATGAGTGATATTCTAATATAATTAGTGGCATAGGACAAAGAGAAAGATAACGCAACAGTATGAACTACATGTTTAGAACTATCAAAAGACAAATAATGACCCAAAGGTTTCATCATTTAAAAAAGATTTTATCATATGAGCCAAAATTTAAAATAGTTAAAACATATGGGAGTTTAATAAATCAGCTTTTAAAATAAACATTCAGCAGCTCTAAATTACTTGAATCCATATAGGAAGACTAACTGAGAAGAAGACACATTCATATTCCTAGCTTCTACAAAATAGAAAGATATTATCCAGATCAACAAACTAAATTGTAAGTTAACTACATGTATAGCATACAAAACCATTGCTCCCAACAAAATAAGTTGCCCAGGGACCCAAAAAAAAAACAAATATCATAGAATTCTAAGTTTCAGTATTAATCCATTCAAAATTAATTCCACAACCATGGAAAGAAAAAACGAGTTCATAGCCATCATCTACAAGGGAAACAAAATTGAAGTGCATGCAACAATGAAAAAATAAAATTATGGAGCTTGGAGCATGCTAAGTAATGTCACCAAAAGCACAAGTGACCATAATACTCCTCCAAGTTAGAAACAAAAAGGCTCAAATGAGTAATATGGAAATGCTTCCATAACCAGCAATTCCATCCCTTCAGACCACCCAAAAAATGATGCCGCAAAAGCAGAAATTACTAATAACCTGAAGGTGTTGAGGACAATGGTTGTGCAGTAAACAGTTTATAACAACAACAACAAATCACTTTGAACCAACCTTCTTCACACTTTTCACTTTAGTTTGTACTTTTCAAGTTTTGCTTTGCAATGCGGCATTTGGCGAATTCCACTTTATGAGATTTTGCCCGTATGAAAATTGGTGAAATTAGCAATTATAATACTACTACATACTTCTATTTTATATCTGTTTATATTTCATGCAAGTATAAACTTGCATGCATCCATATAAGTATTGATTTTCAAATTCTATGCTCATAAAGGAACAAAACAAAACAATAATGATGATAGTTTGGTTTTCCTTCAACGATGGTTGCATGATGCCGACTTTGCTTGAGGGAACCAAAAGGAAAAAGGAATATTATTTTCAGCCAGTCTAGCCAATCAAATCAAAATAAGTAAATCATTACTCAATAGAAAGCAAGGTCTTTAGGGATTCAATTACCAATATAAATCAAGGTAGTGCTCGGTAAAATTTTAAAAGATGCCTCAACCTAGATCCACTTCCATCATCATGATCAACATTAGCCTTATCCCGTCTACCAGGGGCTGGTTTTATTAATCCTCATTTTTCAGTTATTTCTAGTAGTGTTTCATGATGTGTTAAATATATTCTTCATAAATCATTTTGAACTTCTATCCATGTAACCTTAGGCCGACCGCATCTCCTTGTTAATCTTCTAACACCAAACTTTCTACTCAACTAATATATGCATTTTTTACCATGTGTTATATATGTCCAGACCACCTAACACTATTTTTAATTATTTTATCTTCAAAATAAGTCACTCAAATATTTCTTTTAATATTATCATTACTTAATTTATCTTTCCTAGTTTTGTCAAATAGTTAACTTAAAAGCCTCATTTTTATCATGCTCAACTTAGATATCATCTTTTTTATTACACAACACTCAAATCCAAACAACATCACCAACCTAATCATGGTTTTGTAAAATTTACCTTTAAGTCTCCAAAATATCCACTACCCCATTTTAAAAGTTTATAGGAATTAGGCATATCACTGGAAATTAGGAATATATGCATGGTTAGATGGGTCTTGGCATTTTATATTTCCCTTCAAAACAATGATGACAACATTGAGGAAGCAAATGAAATTTCCCCATACATGCCCAAATGGCTTCAATTTTATTTATAACATCTAAGATTAGGGACTTAGCTAAATTTATGGTTGACTTACCATAACACAATATCTCATGAATTTATTCATAGATAATCCATCTAACATATTGAGAAAAAAAACTAATAGAAGCCACTAATATATAAAGCTTCTTGCCTTCTTGGTAAACAATCTGAATTTCGCCATGTTGAAAGACAATACAACTTGTACAATTTGTGTCCATTACCAACTATTCACTTTCCCAATCATCCTCAAATCCAATCTCCATACATTACAAATACCAATAAATTTGGATACAATACTATTGTTTCTGTTGTCACCATGGGTGAATTGAGTCAAGTTCAAGCAAGTTAAGGTCGAAACAAATTTGAAATTAAAAATAAATGTTTGGCTCAAACTAGACCTGTCATCAAAATCAATGAGTTGACTCAAAATAAATTTTGAGTAGCTCAAAATATTTTTCTCATCAAGGAAACACAAAAATATATAAATATAAATATTATACTATGAATTATACATGTATTATGTTATAAACATTATATATTTTATATAAATCTTTATGTTCAATTTACTTAAACTATATTCAAGCAAGTTAAAAAAAATCTCAAAATCAATTTTGAGTTTAGGGTGAAGCTCGAAATTCAATTTAGTCTAATCAAATTTTGAACAATTTTTTAGCAAACTTTGACTTTTTAGTAGCTTTGGTGGTCATTGTAATGGAACTCTCCATAAATGCTCACATGAAAGATTCTTAGGTTGCCTTCCAACTAAGTATCCACATCTCTAAACAATTATAAAATAGGGGACTTAACCAAAAATTAATATTTACATTTTCACACATAAACTTCACTATTTATGCCATCTAAAACTTATTTAACTAAGTTAATGGATCTCACCGAACACTCATTGGATCTCACGAGACACACTGTTGGTCCCATCTCCGCCACTCAGAGCTCGAGGGTGAGAGCATCAATGGTTCCAACTAAGGAAATTGCACGGCAGCTCGCAATAGGGGCATTGATAAGTGTAATCGTGGGAAGATAACAGGCGAGGGCATCATTGTGTCTAGCAACAAGTAGATTTTAACGGGGTGGGGTGTCATTTTTTTTATTATATTTGAATTTTTTGGGTGACATGAATGTAAATAGTGAAGTTTAGCTATGAAATATGTAAATGCTAAAGTTTTGAGTGCTATGTATGTAAAATCCCCTTTCTAAAATGAATCACTTGCCAATGTATTGAAAACAATTAACAAGTTAATAAACGGACTATAACCATTCAAAAAAGTGTCTTTCATAGATATTTACCAAAATTACATTAGAACTTCCAAAAATATTGGGTGTAATATTTAAAGCCACAAGTTCCCAAATTTATGCTACAGTAAAATGTTGGCATAAAAACTCAATTATGATCTCATGATTCCTTAATGGACTGCAAGAAACTTGAACAAAAGTTTGATTTAGGCATACAACGCATGATAAGCTCCTTGCAAGAAAATTTTCACAACCAAAAAGCGAGAAAACAAAAAAGCTGCAAATTAAATTGAAGTGTAAATTTGAACTAAGATTGAGTGTAGAACAAACCTTCAACACCATGTCAACTACTGCCTCAACATTTGCATGAAGAAACTTGTGTGCAAAACCAAGAAAATGCACGACTAAAGAGCTGTAGAAAAGATAATTAGAAGCTACATAGCCCTCCCAAGGGGATGTGTACACAGCTAGTGCGTTGCATCTTTCACTCTCTCCAATGATTTTCCCCTGAACCAGATGTTTTTTCGAACTCTCCAATTTGTGCACTGGTGTTGGCGGCTCATACTCATCAAAATCTTCAGGTTTAATTCTCCAAGGAACCATATATGTTTCCCACATAGACAAAACTTGGGCCACATTCTTCATAGATGCCCCAATGGGACAGAAAAGGAAAGTCCTCAAGAGAAACCTATACAAGGGCCTCTGTACCACTGAGTTCCAGGAACAGGCAGTGTTCTCTAAAGGAAGCATTGGTCTCATGGAGGAAGTACCAACCGACCCTAGAACCTTCTGATTACTTCCTTCAGCACGAAAGACCAAGCAAGAACCAAGGTATTTTACAAACAACTTCACCATTTCACCCAATCCAGCAGTCGGAGGCGTCTCTAGTATGAATGCTCGATGCTGGAATGAGATACCAAATGACCGGCAAACATTCAAAGGCAAGGGTGAAAAATCATTGTCCACTAGCCAAAAATGAATCAAGGTGTAGACCAGGAACTCAGCCTGCTCAAATACAGAAATGTCGCAGCTAGAAGAATAATGTAGAAGCGAGCTGCGGTATGGCTGCTGAGAGCCCAAACCACACTTGGGGACAAAGGCACACAGATAGGAATACAGAAGTCTGAGGTACAAACTAACTTCAGTCTTCTGACCAGACCTCCTGCTGGGGCTGACAAGGACTGGCAGAGACGATGTCCAACTCTCCAACCTTGACTTCCGCCGGCTCTTCGGTGCCAAACTATCATCCGAAGCATTAATATTCCCCCTACACATGGGATAGTACGCAAACCAAAATATGTAGTACTCGAAAGCATTCAGCTGTAGCTGGAAAGCCCCCTGGATTAGATCCTCCTTGACCCTGCCTCTGAATAGGGGGCAGAGGTCGGAAAGGATCGACGAATGGCGCTCGCTCTGCAGCACGTACCTCATCCACTCCGGAAGCCTCTCCGCCGGGAATACGTACTTTACAAGGCCAAGACGATCGGCAGAGGAGATCGCCGAGAAGAGAGGGCCCTGGGGGGAGAGCAGCACGAAAAGCCGAGCAGCTAGGTCAGGATTGGTATGAGCCTGGTCAATCCAGGCGGTGGAGGTGGAGGTGGAGCGCGTCGGGTTTGTGGGAGATTCGTCGAAGCCGAAGAGACGGCAGATGATGGATGGGAACGCGATGGAAAAGAATGCACGAGACTGATCGGCGGAAAGCTTGCAGAGGATGGAGTCGACGGCGGAGATCGCGGAGGCGATGGCTGGAGGGGACGATGATGAGAGAACGGAAGAGGCGAGTTCCTGAGCTCGGGTGTGAGCATCCATGGAGTAAGGCCGGAGATTCATCGCCGAGATTTCGAGCTAGGGCTTCCTCAATTTCAGATCGGATTCGGCTGCGATGGGACGAGCAGAAGAGGCGGCGGCGCCTTTGGCTTCTAGCCTTCAAGGGCCAAAAACAATAGCAGCGAGAGAACGGGTTAGTCGAAAGGGATTTGAAAGTTTTAAAACGGGGGAGAATGCCGGGGAGGATCAAATGGCTAGACAGCTGCTTTCGGGGTTGGAGGCTGATCTGGCCACTTGTGAACGATATAAAAATGCAACAACTGTCGAAATACCCTTGCATTTGCTTCGAGATTCGAGCAAAAATGAAAGACAATATCACCATGACATCGCGATTACTTCACGAATCTCATTGCAGATCTAATGGACTATTTTATAAAGATCTGTGCGGACAATTGCATGGGATAGTTGACCTTCGGTCTTCTGCTCGGCGCCTCAAGTGAAGTGCGTAGCGTATCCAGAAAGCGTGGACGCGTAGCAGCCGCGCTTGCATTGGAGAAATAAAATATAACTCATGAGCTTATAAATAATTATTATTATTATACCAAAGGATTATAGTTTAAATGAAGTTAATTTAAATTTGTTTGTTATCTATCTAACTATGGAATACGTAAAGAAAAAAATATTTTTTTTTCCCTAAGTTTGCATCTTGTACAATTATAAATGGCATACATATAAATAATTTCTCATTGTGTTTCATAAATAGAAATTGAGTCATAACAAGGATGTTCGCCTTCAAGAAGGATTCTTTGGAGCGCTTGTTCAGGACCATCAAATGAACTCGTCGAGGAGATTAGTGGACTCTATTTTGTCTGAACATACTAAGGAGTTTGCTTTATACGATTTGAATTGGAGATCACTGGTTAAACAACCACTCGTCGCTACCTCTCTCAATGGCTCTCCCACAACATTCAAGCTGCCCAAATCAGCCACAGGAAGGTGCCTATTAAAAGAACTCCCTATATTATTATGCTACTACTATTTAACTTAAACTTTCTTTTTCTGCAATATTTCACTTATATTTTCTCTCAAAGCAACCCGAGATCTTCTACATTAATTCATGAGCATATAAATAATTATTATTATTATACAAAGGACTATAGTTTAAATGAAGAGTTAACTGAATTTATTTGTTAACAATCTAACTACGGAATACATGGAGAAAAAAATATTTTTTTTTTCGTGTTGCACCTTGTTCAATTATAAATGGCATACATAAGAGCAAATTGAAAACATCCATGATTTTAACTGTTACATGCATCAAAATGAAAAAAATAAGAGGTAACATCCCTTTAGATTCCAATCTTTCAGGAATTTAATGGCATGATTTATCACACATCCTTAAAAGATCTAGCTTCCACAGGTCTCTTTTATACTTGGTCCAATAACATGAGAGACACTCCCATCCTCATTAAGTTTGATCATGTATTAGTCAATGATGAATGGCAAGACATATTCCATGTGGCTTATTATAATGTTGAGAGCCCTATGTGCTCAGACCACACTCTCCTCTAACTATTTTTACTCAACAGACTACTAATGTTAATCATAGATTTTTATACAAAAATTATTTGTCTAAGCTACCTTCATTTTGGAATATTCTTTATGATACCTTCATCAATAATTCCACCATGAAACATCATATTTGTTCTCTTTATCAAAATTTAAAAAGGATGAGGTGCCTAATAAAAAGTAAGGACTGTAACTCCTCTACATTCCATTCTATGAGAATCAAGGATATTGAATCCAAGTAAGATATTTGTCACAAGCTTTTGAATAATGATCCTCTTAATTATGGGCTTAATGCCGAAGCTAAGGATATTGGAGACTCCCTAGAGCTTAGGCTTCATGGATCAACCAATGGGGAAAGTCAAAATGGTTAAGCAATGAGGAAGATGATTTGAACAATATTTGCATGGTAAAATTAGAGATAGAAAAAAATCATGATTCTATTAGAGAAATCAGTAATGAGAATGGTAGCTTTCATTCTCCTTTTGAGATTGTTTCTACTACTATAAATCACTTATATAAACTATTTTAACCCTCCCATCTTAGCTCATAATGCTCTCATTCTCATGTGGGCCTCTGAAAGGATGCTGCTCACAGGGTTAGAATGCAAAGGGTATGATCACACTATCCCGTAGGACAAAATGATCATAGACCTTTACACTCTATGCAAACAGACCAATATAAGAGCATATGAGATCATACATTTGATTATCTATGGAGAATAGTGGCTTTCGCCTATACATCTTGATGGATAATAATATATATGACTCAATAGCCATGAGATTTCTCCCATTCTAAACATCAACTTGAGGGAGATTTCTTTAATGTGGGTGTCGATTTCGAATGGGCACAAGCTCCTGTGGTTACTTACATCTTAAGCCTTGCCTTAAGAATACTCTCGATTAGGGATATTATTTTATTCTCTTCTTGGTTTGATGCATAGTGAGGTTCTTAGGTTCTAATCTGAAGGGAATAAACTCTTCTCTTCATCTTTGGTGATGATTAGATTTTTTAAATGTATAAAGATTTGATTAAAATTTTGAGTTTAGAAAATTAAAGGTTGATTTACAGTCCTAAGAAAATTTATAAATTTAGAATTTATTAGTAGTTAGAGAAGACACACTGAAGGATGTACAGTCTGGGCTTATACTTGCTTAGAGTGAGCTACCAGCTAACATCCTAAACATAATCAATCACCTTAGGCATGTAAGATATGATGGCTCTAACCTAAAGAGTGAAGAATTTTTAATTCAGAAAGTTTAATCAATACTCTTAAATATGCAGATTTATCTATCTAACATTATGTATGATACATGAAACAAATGCATAAAGAAAGCCTTTTATTCATTTATTTGGAAGCATAAATACAAGTCAGGGTCTGTAGCCAAGCTCTACCACAATAAACCTGGTTTCCTACCTCTATGAAATATAGGTTTAAATATACTTGCTTATCATCTTCTAACTCCGAGTCTTCTATAGAATTTCAAAAGAAAACACCCCGTAAGGGAGAGGGGATTATCTTTTGGAGTTATGTATGCATTTGTAGAAGCGAATATTTTTAAACCTTTATAACTTAATGAATATATACAACTCAATCTATTTACATTTTAGACACTTTACATTTATATTTGACTCTTGTATTTATATTTACAGCTAAATACATTATACTTCACTTTTTTTTTTACAAGCAAGCCTAGATACATTCTATTTTGATTCAATTCTTGCAATAAAAGAAAGATGATATAAATACATATGCATGTATGAATGTGGTTTATATATATATATATATATATATATATATATATATATATATATATATATATATATATATATATATATATATATATATATATATATATATATATATATATATATATATATATAATTTAATAAACCAAAGTGCACCAATAGAAAAGTAACTATGCATTTCATGACATCTAGAGTACTAAAAAAATCTTGAAAGATCTGTTGAAGATGTAAATAAGTTTGCTTAAAACTTATTTATTTTTTATCACAATAAACTTTTGGTCAAAGTGATGTCTTGATCCGAGTGGGGATAGCATTTCTCTTATGTATGTCTATGGAATTTTGAAAAATCCAAACATCTTAGAGATAGCAGAAAAGAAAGAAATTGTCATTCTAATCCACATATACCCTATTTCAACTTCGATGCCATGAGGCGGACCTTAGAAAGTTTTAGAATAAGAAGTAGAAATTCACAGATCTTCCAAATGTAGAGCTCGCAGGGCTTTGACACATGGGATTTCATGTGCCCCATGCTACTCGAGTCAGAGCGTAAGCTAGTGATGCTTTTGATGCATAATGGGCTGGCCTCCTGTGGATTCCTCCAACTCAATGAATGAAGGGGGGAGTATGAGGAAGGCCGACTTTCTTTCTATATGAAGATGAAGAAAGACGATAATTTTTCTTTCTGTACAAAGAAAAAGAAAGGGCTATGACATCATTCCTTATGGCAACCACAAGAATCTTTGATAGGAATACAAACTTGGATAGAAAATATCTTGATTGTAGAATTCTTCATCTTTGTTTTATAAATAATATTGAGATCTGAGTAAATCACTACACTACTCAGTCTCTCAAATTCAAAACACATAAGGATACCATCTAGGCTAAGGTACCCGCATCACGCCAAAACATATAACTGGCCTAGCCTAAAACTAAAGCCCGTGGTCCTATCAAATAAGTTCAAATATGTGAAAATGGTTGTGTGACTTTGGTATGTCCTAGGAAGTTTGATGTTTAAGTTTTTTAACTTTAAAATTATTTGTTTATTGTAAGCGAAGGGAGGTTTTGATTTGAGTTTAAGTTTTAATATTTTAAAATCTTAATAAGAAAATATTAAAGGGTTTTATTTGTTTGAGTTGCTTCATTTTAGATTTTAAAGAATCATGTTAGTTAGTTGCTTCAAAGTACAGAACTCAAGTATTAAGGCTTATAGTTGTAATGCTATCATTCTCCCATAAATTATAGGATTAGTTGTATAGAACCCTTGCATTTTAATTAGATATTTTAGTCCTTAAGCTTTCAATCCAATACACCTTTGTTTTCCTAAAAGGAGTCAAGCATAAGGGTATAAATATCTAATTTTAAATATTTTATTACTGATTTATTAGTGACTATTTATGTTAAACAGTGACTGTCTTTGTTAAATCAAGGCCATGAGGTTTATTTCACCCTCGTTGGAGTTGGGGCTAAGTTAATAGTCTCGTAAGCCTAGATTATCCAACAATCACTTGACATTTAAGTGATTATTGATTATTAATTATTGATTTTTAATTAATTAATATAATTGATTAATTATATATTTATAATATTTATATTTTAATACTTGTATTATGTCAATTCATTTGTGACGTTATCACAATATACATAAATCAAGATTGATTATTTAAAAGTTATTAAGGATCTATAAAATCTAATGCTATTATGTTCTCCAAAAGAATCAACATAAAGTAAAGGGGTCTTTTAAATGGTTTAATATTTAATTAATAAATTTATTTAATTAAATCAAGTTAAATTTGATGAATTATGAATTTTTATTTAATTAAGTTTATTAAGATTTATTTATTATTTAATGATTTTTATTTGATTTATTTAAATTATTAAAGATTTATTTAAGTTTTTAATTAACTTTTTATTAATGTGTTATTATTATTTAAATATAATTATTTAATTTTATTTTAAAGTTTCATTTTATTATTTTATTTAATTTTTATTGATGTGTGTTTCATTTATTTATTTTTAATTTATTTTAAATTTTATTTTTAATTTATGTAATTCGAATTCATTATTATTATTCATTCACTTTAGGTTGATTGGGTTTAATTCATTTTATGTTTAACTATTTTATTTTATTAAGAAATTTATTTTTATTTTTATTTATGTAGAATTATGCACATTATGCTATAGAAAAAAATCATGAATGAATGTTTCTGTATAGGTGAAAATTCAAAACTATGTAATCTTAAGCTTGTCACTAATGAGTAAAGTCCTGATCTCTAGCGAATTTGGAAAATTAAGATAGGGTTTCAATATGGACCTAAGATTTCGAGGGGCTCCTAGTTAAATGCAAGGCTTTGAAGACCTAGGGGCATTAAGTTTATAGAACTTATCTCACCAGTGTTGTAAATTTGGATCCAAGTCTTATGATTTTGATGATAACAAATATTATTAGATTTTCACTATGTCATTTGAATCTATTGCATATCTATTTTGCCCTACTCACTAACATTTCAGGATCACAACTCACATGTAATCTCGATCAGCTTAAGACTGGGTAGACTAGGAATAAAGTATATTTTTCAATCTTTTTATACTTTTTACCTTTCTTGAGTCAAATATGTATTGTGGTGGATCCTAAAGCTAAGTAATCTTCCACACACATACTCAAGGGAGTGAGTTAGAAAATTTTTTATTTTTTGAACTAATCATACAGTACGATTTATATCATATTGGATGATAAGTTAACTAGAAAATTCTAATTAGGGCACCTTTGTTAATCTAAATTGATTAAATTAATCGTACTATACGATTCATATCATATAGGATGAAATCATAATTTAGGTATTATTTTAAAATTCAAATTTTATTCTAATCATACCATATAATATGCATCGTACTATACGATATATGACAAATGTAGAGCTCGCAGGGCTTTGACACATGGGATTTCATGTGCCCCATGCTACTCGAGTCAGAGCGTAAGCTAGTGATGCTTTTGATGCATAATGGGCTGGCCTCCTGTGGATTCCTCCAACTCAATGAATGAAGGGGGGAGTATGAGGAAGGCCGACTTTCTTTCTATATGAAGATGAAGAAAGACGATAATTTTTCTTTCTGTACAAAGAAAAAGAAAGGGCTATGACATCATTCCTTATGGCAACCACAAGAATCTTTGATAGGAATACAAACTTGGATAGAAAATATCTTGATTGTAGAATTCTTCATCTTTGTTTTATAAATAATATTGAGATCTGAGTAAATCACTACACTACTCAGTCTCTCAAATTCAAAACACATAAGGATACCATCTAGGCTAAGGTACCCGCATCACGCCAAAACATATAACTGGCCTAGCCTAAAACTAAAGCCCGTGGTCCTATCAAATAAGTTCAAATATGTGAAAATGGTTGTGTGACTTTGGTATGTCCTAGGAAGTTTGATGTTTAAGTTTTTTAACTTTAAAATTATTTGTTTATTGTAAGCGAAGGGAGGTTTTGATTTGAGTTTAAGTTTTAATATTTTAAAATCTTAATAAGAAAATATTAAAGGGTTTTATTTGTTTGAGTTGCTTCATTTTAGATTTTAAAGAATCATGTTAGTTAGTTGCTTCAAAGTACAGAACTCAAGTATTAAGGCTTATAGTTGTAATGCTATCATTCTCCCATAAATTATAGGATTAGTTGTATAGAACCCTTGCATTTTAATTAGATATTTTAGTCCTTAAGCTTTCAATCCAATACACCTTTGTTTTCCTAAAAGGAGTCAAGCATAAGGGTATAAATATCTAATTTTAAATATTTTATTACTGATTTATTAGTGACTATTTATGTTAAACAGTGACTGTCTTTGTTAAATCAAGGCCATGAGGTTTATTTCACCCTCGTTGGAGTTGGGGCTAAGTTAATAGTCTCGTAAGCCTAGATTATCCAACAATCACTTGACATTTAAGTGATTATTGATTATTAATTATTGATTTTTAATTAATTAATATAATTGATTAATTATATATTTATAATATTTATATTTTAATACTTGTATTATGTCAATTCATTTGTGACGTTATCACAATATACATAAATCAAGATTGATTATTTAAAAGTTATTAAGGATCTATAAAATCTAATGCTATTATGTTCTCCAAAAGAATCAACATAAAGTAAAGGGGTCTTTTAAATGGTTTAATATTTAATTAATAAATTTATTTAATTAAATCAAGTTAAATTTGATGAATTATGAATTTTTATTTAATTAAGTTTATTAAGATTTATTTATTATTTAATGATTTTTATTTGATTTATTTAAATTATTAAAGATTTATTTAAGTTTTTAATTAACTTTTTATTAATGTGTTATTATTATTTAAATATAATTATTTAATTTTATTTTAAAGTTTCATTTTATTATTTTATTTAATTTTTATTGATGTGTGTTTCATTTATTTATTTTTAATTTATTTTAAATTTTATTTTTAATTTATGTAATTCGAATTCATTATTATTATTCATTCACTTTAGGTTGATTGGGTTTAATTCATTTTATGTTTAACTATTTTATTTTATTAAGAAATTTATTTTTATTTTTATTTATGTAGAATTATGCACATTATGCTATAGAAAAAAATCATGAATGAATGTTTCTGTATAGGTGAAAATTCAAAACTATGTAATCTTAAGCTTGTCACTAATGAGTAAAGTCCTGATCTCTAGCGAATTTGGAAAATTAAGATAGGGTTTCAATATGGACCTAAGATTTCGAGGGGCTCCTAGTTAAATGCAAGGCTTTGAAGACCTAGGGGCATTAAGTTTATAGAACTTATCTCACCAGTGTTGTAAATTTGGATCCAAGTCTTATGATTTTGATGATAACAAATATTATTAGATTTTCACTATGTCATTTGAATCTATTGCATATCTATTTT
Organism: Dendrobium chrysotoxum; assembly: GCA_019925795.1. Classification (NCBI taxonomy): domain Eukaryota; kingdom Viridiplantae; phylum Streptophyta; class Magnoliopsida; order Asparagales; family Orchidaceae; genus Dendrobium; species Dendrobium chrysotoxum. The sequence continues at coordinate 18,147,048 of CM034309.1, forward strand.
GCCCTACTCACTAACATTTCAGGATCACAACTCACATGTAATCTCGATCAGCTTAAGACTGGGTAGACTAGGAATAAAGTATATTTTTCAATCTTTTTATACTTTTTACCTTTCTTGAGTCAAATATGTATTGTGGTGGATCCTAAAGCTAAGTAATCTTCCACACACATACTCAAGGGAGTGAGTTAGAAAATTTTTTATTTTTTGAACTAATCATACAGTACGATTTATATCATATTGGATGATAAGTTAACTAGAAAATTCTAATTAGGGCACCTTTGTTAATCTAAATTGATTAAATTAATCATACTATACGATTCATATCATATAGGATGAAATCATAATTTAGGTATTATTTTAAAATTCAAATTTTATTCTAATCATACCATATAATATGCATCGTACTATACGATATATGACAATCATACCTAAATTGATCATCTGATTAGGAGTTTAATTATGATTAAATTATTCAATCATATCGTATAGGATGATCGGAGATGATCTTACTGTATGACCTGATTTCTACATGGTACAATAATTAAACGCTGCATATCGTACTAGACGATTAGCTATGTGTTTGTAGTAATCGTATTGGATGAGGTTCTCAATTGTACTAGACGATCAATATAAGCACTTAAACTAATCGTACAGTGGGTTATAGTTCGTATTATCTAAAAGTGTTATTTTGAACTAATCGTACAATACGATTATGGATTGTACTAGAAGATTAGAGATGCCAGATTAAAATTTAGGGCTTTTTAGAGGATCTCTATTTAAACTCTCATATAGATTTTTTTAAAAAGACTTTTGCTGCAAAGTGTTTTTGAGAGAGAGCATTGAAAGGGAGTTTGAGAGAGAGCATTGAGAGGGAGTTAAGGAGGCTCTGGGAGAGAAGAGAAGGAGAGTTGGTTATGAGGGAGAGTTGAGGGATTCACAAGGTTACTCCAAGCAAGGTTCTTCCCTTTCTTCTTCAAGCTTCTTCTTTAATCCTTTATGTGGCTCTGAACAGACATTCTATAACACTAGGTCTTAGCTCTTTGCCATCTCCAGGTGGGAGAAAAATGATTTTTGGTTCTCTTCCATCTCCTGGAGGAAGAAAAAAGATTTCAGGTTCTCTGCCTTTACTAGGAGGGTGAAAAAGAGTAAGGTCCTCTGTCGCACTAGTTGGTGGAAGATATTTTGTAAGGGCTTCTCCGCCTTACTGTGGGGGCAAAATGAGAGACATAAGTTTTAGTACAATACCTAGAAAAGGAGATTTTCAGGGAGTGGACATAGGTTAGGTTGGTCCAAACCACTATAAATTCTGGTATGTTTGTTCTTATTATTTTCCTCACTTTTATTTTTCTGTGATTTACTATGTGATTGGAAAACTCTTATTTTTTATTTATGAAATTAATTCTCTTCCAAATTGGGGATGAAGGTGTTTGTTTTCAAATATTAAAAAGTCTCTAAAAAGATTTACTTTTTCTTAAAAATTTTTTTTAGATAACCAATTCACCCCCCCTCTTGATTAACCTCGGGCTAGTTCTTTGAGGTCTCACAACCTCCTCAAACTTTAAAGTGGTATCAGAGAGGGATTCAAAAAATAAGTTTAATTTTTTTTTGAAAAATGATCAATGGCTAATTTTGGTAATTATAATATTATGGAAGGGTATTCAATCACACGATCACCTTTATTTGATAATATTCAATTTTATTTTTAAAAAATTTGTATGTCTACTTTCTTGCAATCAATAGATTATCACATGTGGAAGTCAGTTCAGGAAGGATACCCTGTCCTTCTCATTTTATAAATGGCATTAAAATTGAACTACCTTTTTCTGAATGGAGCATAGATGATAGAGATTTAGCCTAATTAAATATAAAATATTTAAACTATTTTTTCTGTACATTAAAATTTAAAGATATGCGTGTATCTACTTGCACAATTGGTAAAGATATTTGGGATGAAATCTACATAATATATGAAGGAACATATGAAGTGAAACAATCTAGGTTGAACGTTCTGCTCCGTAATTTTGAGGTGTTTTACATGAAATCTAGTGAATCTATTTTTGAAATATATACTAGGTTCTCTCAAATTATCACTTCCCAGTATGCATTAGGTAGAGAACTCACAAATTTTGAAAAAGTAAATAAGATTCTGCGTTGTCTACCTAGTTCTTATGACGCTAAAATAATTATTATTATTAAATCCAAGGACCTGAATGTTTATTTAATTGATAACTTATTTGGATCACTCATTACTTATGAGTAAGGAGTGAGTCAAAGATAAATTAATGCAGGTAAAAAAAGAAAAGAGAAAATTGTAACCTTAAAGAGTGATGATTCTAATAGTGACAATTCTATTCTTGAAATGATGATGACATTGCACTGATGATAAGGCAATTTTAAAGCTTTCTAAGAAAAAAGCAAATGCATCATCAACAATGGAATAAAGGTAAAGCCAATAAAAATCCCAAGGCTTCTTTTAATGTCATCTATTCTTAATACAGGAAGCCAAGGCATACGAGGATTGATTGCTCAAATCTTAAAGCTCACCCAATTAAGGAGAAGGGTGAAGAAAAAGCCAAATTTAAGAAGAACAAACAACATACTCAAAAGGCTTTTTGGGTAGACTCCGCTTCAGACTCATTTGAGACAGAAGAAGAGGAGATAACCAACCTGTACTTAATGGTAAATAACCATCTTGATTATTCTAATCAAGAGGAGGTTTGTGAGCTTTCTTATGATGAATTATTTGAAGTTTCTAAAAAAATCCATAATGCATATAGAAAGCTCAAGAAAATGTATGTAAGCCTTAATTTTGATTTTTCACATTTATAAAAAGAGCATGAATACCTCCAGAAAGATCACTCTACTTTAGATAATAATCATATGATCTTACTTGATGAATTTGATGGATTAAATAAGAAGCATCTTAATTTAACTACTGAAGATGATTCCTTGAAAGCATCTCATGTTGATTTAGAAAATTCAATTAAAGAATTAAAAGAATGTTTAGATGAAGTTGATGATAGGGAACATACATTAAAAATTGATAATTTAATTCTTAAAAGTGCAAATAAATTTTTGCAAGTGGAAATAACTATTTTTAAAGAAATTAAATTATCACTTACACTTGCAGAATTTCACAAATCATCATCACAGCATATATCATTTAAACCTAAGAAGAGGCACCATAACCCACATATATTAGTGAATCCATTCTTAAGAGTTAGGTGCTTTTCTTGTGGCATGCTAGAACATATATCCCACACTTGCACTATCTACCGTAGAACACATTTAGTTTGGAGACTAAAACTGTATAAATCATAACATAACATATAAGTATTTCATCCATCAATCCATAAGGTGGAACCCAAACTTTTTTAGGTTCCCAAATCTAATCCTTGAGGACTTTATAGGAATGCTCTCATAAAAGGCCCTGTGAGAGCATGATGTATCTGGACAACGGATGTTCAAGGCACATGACTGGAGATGTAAAGTAATTCATCATGCTGGAGGCCAGGGCAAGGTAACACTTGGAGATAACACCACTAGAAAGGTGGTTGGTTTAGGTATAATCGGCAACTCAAAAATTTTCATCATTAAAAATGTCTTATTAGTAGGTAGCTTAAAACATAACTTGCTCAACATCAGCCAACTGTATAATAAAGGCTTCAGCATAACATTTTTATCTACCAGCTATATGATTAGCTTAAATGGAAATACTATTTTGCAAGAAAAAAGAACTAAAATATTTACATACTTGATCTGAATTGTATTAAATCTGCTACTTTTCTTTGCCTAAAAATTATTACTGATGAATCCTGGTTATGACATAGGAGACTGTGTCATGCAAGCATAAAAAATCTTAGAAAAGTCACCCAAAAGACTTAGTGAGAGGCATACCCAAACTAGATTTTATTAAGGACCACCTGTGTGATACCTGTTAGTTAGGAAAATAAGCCAAATCCTCCTTCCGCTTAATTAAGGATATTAACAAGCAAATCATTAGAAGTTCTTCACATGGATATCTTTGGACTTATTAGTACTGTAAGCCTAGGAGGGAAATTCTTTGGGTAAGTGATTATTGATGATTACTTAAGGTTTACTTGGGTTAGATATTTATTCATATAAGTGAATCATTTGAGGAGTTTAGGCCATTCTCCACTTAGATTCAGAGAAAGCTAGGTTGTGAAATTTTAACCATTCACAGTGATTATGGTGGAGAATTTGAAAATAAAATTTTCAATCTTACTATAAGGAGCAAGAGATAGATCACAACTTTTCAGTTCCTAGAATCCCTCAGTAGAATGGGATAGCTGAAAGAAAGAACATAACCTTGACAGAAGACGCTAGAGCTATGTTAGCGAAATACTCACTTTCTAAATACTTCTAGGCAGGAGCGATAAATATAGCCTGTTATGTTCTGAATAGGGTTAATGTTAGATCGAAGCTAAATATGTTATCTTATGAAATCCTTAAGGGTTGGACACCCAACCTCTCTCATCTTCATGTCTTTGGATGTAAAGTGTTCATTCTAAATTATGAAAAATCTCGATTAAGAAAGTTTGATCCCAAATTTGATGAAGGATTGTTTCTGGGATACTTAAATGTTGGAAATCCTATAGAATTTTTAATAAAAGGACACTAGTAATAGAGGAGACTACTCATGTAGTTTTTGATGAATCTGATAATTCTGGAGGGTCTATGATAGAAGAAGAAAAAGTAATTGAGGTCACATATGGAGTAGAATTTATAAATCTGGAAGAAAGGGTAAATCCTAAAAATTTAAGGCCTAGAGAATGAAAATATTCTTCAAGTTATCCTAAAGAATTAATCTTAGGTGACCCATTTGAAGGTGTTAAAACTAGGCATAGACTTAGAAAAGAAGTGAACCACTCTGCCTTTATCTCAATGATTGAACCCATAAACATAAATCAAACACTATCTGATGAATTATGGATCCTACCCATATAAGAAGAACTGAATTTATTTGATAGAAATAATATTTGGGAGCTAGTTAAAAGACCTAAGGACCTGAGTGTTGTTGGAATAAAATGAGTTTTCAAAAATAAGATGACTGATTCTGGTGTAGTGGTTAGAAACAAAGAAAGACTAGTGGCTAAGGGGTATAATCAGATAGAAGGGAATGACTTTGAAGAGACTTTTACCCCTGTAGCTAGATTAGAAGAAATAAGGCTGCTACTAGCTTTTGTCTGCTTTAAGGGATTTAAACAGTACCAAATGGATGTTAAGAGTGCCTTTCTTAATGGGGCAATAAAAGAAAATATGTATGTTGAACAACCCTTAGGCTTTGTAAATTCACAATTTCTCAATCATGTGTTCAAATTAAAAAAGACATTATATGACCTGAAATAAGCACCTAGAGCATGGTATGAAAGGTTAAGCACATTCCTACTAGATTGAATCTTTGTTAAGAGGAGTGTAGACACCACCCTATTTCTCAAAAAGGTAAGAGAGGAACTACTTATTGCTCAAATCTATATTGATGATATTTTGTTTGGATCTTCTAATAAAAAATTATGTGATAAGTTTTCTAAAACAATGAGTAAGGAGTTTGAAATGAGCATGATGGGAGAATTGAGCTACTTTCATGGATTTAGTATAAGGCAGAAGGATGATGGAATTTTTTTTAATCAATAAAAATACATTAAGAACATTCGTAAGAAATATAAAATAGACAAAGCCAAGGTAATTAACCCTCCCATGAGTTTTATAGTTCAGTTGGATAAGGACTCAAATAAAAAATCAGTTGATCAGAAGAAATATATAGGGATAATTGGATCACTTCTTTACTTAACTACTAGTAAACTTGATATTACATTTAGTGTTTATCTCTGTGCTAGATTTTAGGCTGATCTAAAAGAATCCCACTTGACTGCTGTTAAGAGAATCCTTAGATATCTCTTAGGAATCTAAAATTTAGAAATCTGGTATCCTACGCATAACACTTTCTTTAAAATCATAGGATATTCTAATTCAAACTTTGTTGCATGTAGGGTTAATAAAAAAAACACTTATGGAACTTGCTAATTTATAGGATAATCTTTAGTCTTCTAGTTTAGTAGAAAATAGAACTTAGTAGCCCTGTTCACTATAAAAGTTGAATACATAGCCTTAAGAAGTTGTATGGCATATGTCTTTTGATTAAAGTAACAAATTATAGATTTAGGACTACCTGTAGGCACCATTCCAATCTTATGTGATAATACTAGTGTCATCTGTATTTCAAAGAATCCAATCCAGCACTCTAAGACTAAACACATAGACAAAATGCACCATTTTATTAGGGACTGTGGGTCTCCGAAAGGATTCTGCTCGTGGGGAACAGAATGTAAAGGGTACGACCGCACTATCCCGTAGGACAAAACGATCGTAGGCCTTTACACTCTACCCAAGCAGGCCAATGGAAGAGCAGATGGAGTCATACATACGATTAGCCATAGAGGATAGGGGCTTTCGCCTACACACCTCGATGGATAATAATATATATGACCCAAAATATCACGAGATTTCCCCCATTCGATACATCAGCTCGAATGGGATTTATTTGATGTGGGGATCAGTCTCCCACGGGCGCAAGCCCCCGTGGTTAATTACATCTTAGGCCTTGGCCTAAGAAAACTCTTGATTAGGGACGATGTATTATTCTCTTCTTAATTTGGTGTACAGAAAAAGTTCCTAAGTTATATTCCAAAGGTGATAAACTCTTCTCTTTATCCTTAGTGGTGATTAAATATTTTTAAATGTATAAAGATATGATTAAAATTTTGAGTTTAAAAGATCAAAAATCAGATTACTATCCTAAGAGAAATGACAGACTCAGAATTCATCAAAGATGAAAAGAAATACATTGAGGGGTGTACAATCTGGGCTTATGCTTGCCTGGATTGAGCTGCCAGCTAACATCCTAAATACAATCAATCGTCCTACATGTATGCAAGATAAGGAGGCTCTATTCTAAGGAATCAAGAATTTTTAGTTCAGAGGTTTAAATCAAGGACTTTATAATATGCAATAGAATATACCTAGCGCTGTATATGATGCATGAGACAAATGCATAAGTAAGAGTATTCTAAAGACTACTGAAAGATAATGTAACATTTTTATTTGAGTAATGCTAATGCAATGCATGTATGTAGGCGAAGTGCACTGTGGAGTAACGTGTATAAAAATGCATGCATGACATTCAGAGTACAGAAAATAAATAAACACACCAAGGATACCTTCCAGGCAAAATATCCTCATCACATCACAATAGAAAATCATCCTAGCGGTGCCCACTTCGTGTGGGAAAACAACGATGCACATGGCACAAGTAGGTGGCCTACACTACAGGCCTAAATGACCCTAATGGTCTCTAAGGCTCACAGAAGGTGGGGGGTATCATACCCAAAACCAAGAGAAAATGGAACATCCTAACAGTGCCCACTTCGTATGGGAAAACAACGGTGCCCATGGCACAAATAGGTGGGCCTACACTACAGGCCTAAGGTTACCAGAAGGGTCTCTAGGGCTCACAGAAGGGGGGGGAGGGGGGGGGGGGGGGGGGGGCAAGCTTTGGCCTATAGGGCCAAAGCTTCGTTAGTGCACTAACCTATGGCTAACTACCTAAACATGCTAGAATATGTATTACTCTAAAAACTAATAACAAAATGTGTGTGGTGTGTAGCAGTTTCGATACATAATTAGAAATTTTCTTTACAAGTTGCAGAGATTATACCTGACCGTGACGCAGCCACTTAAAAACATCCAAGCAAGCAAACGATCCACTGATTATCAACCCTGCAAGATTGTGGCGCAGCCACTTAAAAGCTTTAAGCGAGCAAATTACTTACTGATCCTTGATCATGCCTGACCCAATGTACCTCGCAAGACAAAATAAAAGAAAAATGCACAAATGAGCGTAGATGCCATTCAGAAAATAAACGCAAGTAAATAAAAATGTGACTAACAGCAAATTTAATATTCACATTTATAAAACATACACATGTTATTGCTAAGACATAGAACAATACAGGAGTTTTCTAACTTGGTAGAAGTAATTGGCATCAAATAATAAAACAAAACATCGGCCTAACCTAGGACTAGGAGTCGTGTCCTAACAAACAAGCCTAGGTGTGTGTAGGCTTTGTGGTTTTAGGTGTGTCCTATGTAGGATGATTTAACTAAATGTGTTTGTATTTTGATTTGTTGAAGGTTAAAGGGATGCTTTAATTTAAATATAAGTATTAATGTCTTAGGATTAATTTTAAAGATTTTATTTTAGTGTTTGATTGATTACTACCTTTATTGCTCACCGAGGCCGTGAGGTTTATTTCACCCTCCTTGGGGCTAACTTAATAGCCTCGTAGGCCTGGGTTACCCAGTAGTAACCAATTTTGTTGAATTATTTTAGTTTGTTATAAATTAAAAGAAAAGTAGATTAAGCAATCTATTATTGGTTAAGAGAGATTTTATTGGTTGATTATTAATGAATTAAGGCACAACAAACCTAGGAAAATGTGTCGCTAAGTTTATGTTTTGATGTCTCTATCCTATAACGAGCATGCACCCTAAGTCTATGTTATCTAAGACTCGATTCTTAATTTTTGTCCTTAGGTGTTACTAGTGTTATAGGGGACAAAAGGAAGTTCTTTTCTAACCCTTTGGACATTCGTACATATATCAATAAATTTAGAAATCTATGAATAAAATAAGATAATAAGTAGAATAATAGTAGAGAGAAGAGAAGTAAAAAGACAGGCGATAAAATGTCGAAAGAAAGGAATGAATGAAAATCAGAAATAATAAAAGGAATATAGGCGTCTCATTATTGGGCATACCTCTTTGAAGTCAAGCATGCCTCTAAAACGACCTTCACCCCAATTTGATATAGTACAAATAGAGAAGAAGGTGTTTTGGCGCCCTTTGCTGTCCCCACATTCCAAAAATAAGCACTCAAATGACTCAATGACTCAAACTATATCCTATACAAAACCCAAAGTGGCGAAGAGGAAAACCAGCTCCCAAAACTAAAACACAAACAAGCAACTTTCACTTCACATTCAACCCAAACTCAACTTTAGAAATAAATACTAATAAGAGAGGGGCAATTCATATACTAAATATCACTTCATTCTAAAAAGAAAAGATATTAAAGAGCTCTTAGAAATACCATTTTATCTCAAAAAGGACTTAAAGAATCTCCAACACAAAATCATGCATAGAAATAATTTCAATCCGAAAGTAACAATTGTAAAACTTCATAAACAAAGTGACCCAAATTCTCTTCATAAGAAATCCATAAAAAGTCTTTTCTGACACAAAACAATTGAGTGCTTTTATTTTGGTGTGGGGTATTAATTCATGAAAAAAAAGAAAACTCTCCGACAAAATTACTAACACAACTTTACATAAAATCCAAACAAGTGAAGAAGAAAGCAAGACTCGAGAAAACATGAAAGCACTTCCAAATCCATTAACTCTTTATGACTAAGTATGCCCCCAACATTTAAAAGAAACCTTCCAAATAACTATACTTCTATTCATGCAAGGAGACATCTTAATATAACACACTTCTCTCCAAAAGTATTCATAGCCACAAGCAACTAAAGGAGCATAGAGGGAATGGCTTTGAAAATCGCAAAAGAAAACATATGTGAAAATACCTCTCATACTCCCAACAAGATGATCATAACGACATCATACACATTTGAGGATATGAAACCATATCTATTTATGCCAAACAATAAAACAACCAATTTTGATAAAAGCTTGAAATTCAAAATTCCTATCAAATATGCAATCACATGAAGAAGGGTTTGATGTCAACCTACTCTCCAAAATTTGAAGAAAGTTGTTCAAACAGCACATAAAGGAAATAAGGCAACTTCCATCTCAAATAACCATATGAAACACTACAAATCACATTGTACTCACTTTTATTGTAATATATAACAAATGCATATAATAGTTTCTTGCAAACACTTATAAATCCTCTTCCAAAACACTTATGCAACTCACCAAAAGAGAAGGTTAATAGCATCATTGTATTAAATCCATAAGAGCAACTTTTATATAAAGCATAATCCCAATGAATACTCTCCAATACATAACCAAAGTGTGTACTTTTTATCATAAAACATTCCATGAAACTCTCCAACCATAAGACAACCTACGAGATTTTCCAACATAAAGAAGGTTATGAAATTTCCAACACAAAGAGAATCATAAAAACTTTTCAACATACAATTACTCACAAGGCTTTCCAACATAGAATAACTCATAAACATTTCCGATATAAAATAACTTATAACATTTTCCATTCTAAAGACAACTCATGAAGTTTCCCAACACAAAGCCCTTTATGAAACCTTTCAACCCAACATGGCTCATAGATCTTTTCCAACATAAAACCAAATCACAAATCTTCCCAATATAAGACAAGCCAAAGTTCTTTCTAACATGAAGTAAACAACAATGTCTCATGTTATAAGGACGAAGCTCATACCCAAACGAAATAAAGCATGGGAAATCAATATCCAACCTCAGAAGATAGAGTAGCAATGACGAAAGGTTCTTTAAAGTAACAAACCTCAATAATCATAAGGAATATGCTCCAATGAATGCAAATAAAAGCTTTCCAACATAAAGCATGAAACACCTCCAAAATTCAAAGGGAGCCACTTATATAATCACCAATCTTTCTTTTATACACCATGTGCATGGGCAAGAGTAAAACTTCAAAACATAGAGCATGCAGGTATTTTTAAATCGCAATTGCCAGTATAGTTTTCATATAAAGCTCAAAGAGACGTAGAGGGATCTTGATTTAAAACAAGTGCAAAGATATCTTAAAATCTACTAACTCTTTGTGACCAAGTAATGCTTCCAAGGACATACACAACATCATGTTAGGTCTATGTGAGACTCACATTTAAAGCACATAAAAAAAAAAAACTCTCCAACACTTATAAAAAAAAAAAGGGAAATATTTCGTGAAAGCCTCATGAATGCTTGCCATTGAGAAAGAAAATATATAAATGCTTTCAATCATTCCATACACCCTTCCAAAAGGAGGTTATGAAACCTTTCAAGGTAATCCGTCTTGCATAATGAATAACTCAATCTCAAAAATTGAAACCCATGTAAAGCAACATAACATTTGGTTCCAAAAGAAGACAACCTCATATTTAAAATCCACGAAGACTTTCCAACCTCACACTTACTCTTAACACAATAGTGATTCTAGTTCGTAAGAGAGATGAATGTGTTATCAACTGTCAACTTCCATCACTTCGTTGATTCACGTAAAATTGCATAATCTACTAATCAACAAGCAAATCATATTAAAGATTTCATTTCTAAAATGCATAGGAATTATGCTCTCAAGTGTACACTTAAATGTTTGGATCATGGTGAGATTTAGCAAATGCATCATGCCTAGCATCGCAATGAAGAGAAAGAGAGACAATATAAAACCCTCATATAAAAAAAAAACAATTACAAAAAAACATTGTGTAGTATTTAGTCAGAGTTGGTAATTCCTAATGACTTCAACAAAAATAAACTTTAAGCTACTCATCGAATGATTCAAAACCATAAGTGTGAACTTCACATACAAAGAGTCCCCTTCCAAACAATGCAAATCAACACATGAGTCTCATTAATATTTCATGAAGCTATACATTCCAAAAAAAGCTGAGAAAGTTTACTTAAGTGTACACATTTGACCACAAAGAAGGAGAGTATACTTCATTCCTCATTATTTCTTCTATCAACAATATACTTAAAATGACCAAGAAGATATCTGCTCTTAAAAGGGGAATCTAACAACTTTCAAGCAAGGAACGCCTTGAGACATCTCACCAAACACTTGGTGAGCAATATTTATAAGAATACATAAAGCGAACTAGCATGAAGGTGGTAATTTATACACATGCTTGATTGAACTCACCAAACAAATCTACGCAAGATCTCTAATGATTCACGTAATAGAAGACATGTATGCATATATATAGAAAAGAGAACCAAAAGAATTTCATTCTTCAGATTTTTGCAAAGAATCCAAGCAATATTACTCTTTTCATCATTTTTTTGTTTGAAACTAACATGAAGGAGTGGGAAAGAGGAGAAGGTGGAGAAGATTATGTGGAAGGAAGGAGAGAAAAATCTGTAGGAAAGAGGGAGTGAGGTAGAGAATAAAGGGAAGAAGAAAAAAAAAAAAAAAGAAGAAGGAGGGAAAGAAGAAGAAGAAGAAGAGGTGGAGGTAGGAGAAGAGGAAGGAAGTAGTTACCTGCTAATAGAGGGGGAAGAAAATCAATGACGAGTTCCGGAACCGGTCGTGTACGAGCACTGGAGATCGGGAGTCGGAGCTGCAGGCGGAGGCTTCGGTCGGGTAGGCTCTCGGGCGGAAGGAGGAAGGGGCTATCGCCGGCTTCGGGTACGGACGAGGGTGCGAGAGAGAGACCAAGCGGGAGAGAGGGAAAGTCCGAATGGGAGAGGGAGTAGGAATCAGAGAGGAAAGGGGGTTTCGGCTTCTCCTACTCCGATCGAGAGAAGCGAAGAGAGATGGGAGTGGCTCCGGCCTTCTCTTACCTGGGATGCACGAACGCCGGTAGGGAAAGGAGTTCGGGATTCCTGGCTTGCGAGAGAGGAAAGTCGGAGAGTGTCCGAATGCCTCTGTCTAGGGCGGGCCGAACTAGGGAAAAGGAATGGGGGGGATCCGCCCCCTGCCACTCGAGGGACGTATTCCCGCTTCTCCCCCGTATGTAAATGGACTCTGCCCGTTCTTCTCCCCTCGAAATCTCCCTGAATACTTCCCTAAATGAGGATAGCACGCGATCGAGGTGCCCGACAACGGCAGATTTCAGGTTTCAATGCAATCAGAGCCGTTGGTTGCATTTCCTGATTTTCTGATGGATTCAAATTGGCTCGCAAAGTCCACTAAACTTTAATATAAAAAAAATGGAAATCATAGGGTTGAAATCAGGTCCCGTTTGGACCCAATTAAACCCAACTCGGGTCAGTCCGGATGCGACTCAACTCGACCAAATCAACAAAATAATAAAATAAAAAAAGGGCTCGAGTTAACATCGATTCGGATTGAATCGAGCTCGACGAGGCTCGATCAACTCGATCAAACACACTCGAGGGAAAATCAAGATAAAAACGAGGTCAACAAACACAACCCCAACAGGTGCGGTGAATGATAAGTGAATCGTACGTGTTGGCATTGACCTCCCTATCTCTAAGAAGGTACAACCCAACAACCAACGAATGAGACTCACTAGGATGATGCAACCTTAGACTCACTAAGAAGATGCAACCCTAGACTCACTAGGAAGATGCAACCCTAGACTCACTAGGAAGATGCAACCCTAGACTCACTAGGAAGATGCAACCCTAGACTCACTAGGAAGATGCAATCCTACAACCAACTAATAGGAATTTAGAAACACACAATCACACAACAATCATATAATAAATATCCCACCATGTTATGCTCACACAATCATACAATGGTCACCCAAGCATGAAATCATGCAATGATCATTAGATCATTCAATAATTATATAATCACATAATTTTCACATACGTATGCCATAATTCATAAACCATGCAATATCATACAATCAAATAATATCCACAGATCATGTAATAATCATCTAACACATGCAATAATCGACCAATCATAAGATGATCACCCAATATTGCCCACATAACGATGCAATAATTATTCAACCAGGCAGTGATCATGCATTCATGCAATAAACACAGTAATCACTCAATCGTATAATAAATAATCCAACATGTAATGATCATTCCACGATCATCTAATCATCACTCAAGAAAGCATAAATCACATACATGCGATAATCATCCAAACATATAATGATCGTCAAATCATGTAATAATCATACATAATACAACCATTATATAATAATGTCATAACCATCTAATCAAATAACAATCACTAAATCACATAACAACCATATAATCATGCAGTGACCACACAATAATGACATAATCACACAAGCATATAGCAACCAATAATTAAGGAAATGATCACATAATGATATAATCATTCAAGCATATAAAAATCAATCGATCAAGCCACGATCATATAATAATGACATGATCATACAAGTATACAATAACCAATCCATCATGCAGTCATCATACATTGATAACATGCATACAACAACCAATCAATCATGCAATGAGCACACCACAATAATACAATCATGCAATGATCATGTGATCATACTACAAATCCAAATATCCAATAATCACTCGATTATGCAACAAGCAATCCAACATATAACGATTATCCCACAATCACTAATCATCACTCAAGAAAGCATAAATCACATACATGCGATAATCATCCAAACATATAATGATCATCAAATCATGCAATAATCATACATCATATAACCATTATATAATCATACCATAACCATCTAATCAAATAACAATCACTAAATTACATAACAACCATATAATCATGCAGTGATCACACAATTATGCAATGACCACACAGGCATATAGCGACCAATTAGTCATGCAATGAGCATACCACAATCACACAATTATGCAATGACCACACACTCATTCAATCAACCATGCAGACGTGCAATGCTCACACAATCATGCAAGCATGGTGGGACAAAAGAGAGAAAGAAACCTAACACTCACTCGACCGAGTCGAAACAATGAATGAAAGAGACTCGACGCTCACTAAATCAGCTCGAAATAGAGAAAACCAAGGAAAGAGAACCCAACTATTTGCCATTGAAACAACTGGACAGGAGAAGGGGAAAGGGCTCTCACGTCATAAGAGCAAATCAAAACAAGAACATAGAGGACTAAGGTAGATTTGATAATCACTTAGAACTCGAGTCTGAGGTGATGCGAGGATAAAGAAATCAATAATCATTTGATCAAATCTGGAATAATAGAGGATCCCAATCAAAGAGAAGTAAGAAGGAAGCACAAATAATGTAAAGGAAATTATCTATCTGCCTGACCACATTGCAACAGCAGAATAGAGAAAGGAGAAGGGAGTCCCACATCCACCTGACCATATTCGAAAACGGCGAATGGGGATAACTCGATGTTCGCCTGACCGAATTCGAAAACGGCAGAACAAAGAGTAAAGGGAGAAGGGAGTCCAACATTCATCTGACCAAATTCGAAAATGACGAATGAGAATAGTTCAATATCCACCTGACCAAATTCAAAAATGGTGAATAAAGGACCTACTCAATACACACCTGACCAAATTCGAAAACAGAGTGTAAAGAGCATCCCAGGATCTAATGTCCGCCTGACCAAATTCGAAAACGGTGGGACAAAAGAGAAAAAGTCCAACACTCACCTGACCAAATTCGAAAACGGTGAATGGGACGACTCAATGTTTGCCTTACCAAATTTGAAAACGGCGAAACAAAGAGTAAAAGAGAAAGGGGAATTCAACATTCGTCTGACCAAATTCGAAAACGACGAATGAGAAAAGTTCAATATCTACCTGACCAAATTCGAAAACGGTGAATAAAGAACCTACTCAATACACACCTGACCAAATTCGAAAACGGAGTGTAAAGAGTATCCCAGGATCTAATGTCCGCCTGACCAAATTCGAAAACGGCGGGACAAAAGAGAAAAGTCCAGCACTCACCTGACCAAATTTGAAAACAGTGAATGGGATGACTCAATGTTTGCCTGACCAAATTCAAAAATGGCGAAACAAAGAGTGAAGAAAACTCAACAACCCCCAAGCAGGAAATGAAAACAGGGGGAATGAAGAGGTGGTGAAGTATGCCTCCCAGGGACTCTGTCGGGCACCCAACCAAAAGGGGAAGTTCAGTATTCGTCTGACCAAATTTGAAAATGATGAATGAAAAATAGTTCGATATCCACCTGACCTGTATTCGAAAACAGTGGATAAAGAACAACTCATCACACACCTGACCAAATTCGAAAACGATGTGTAACAAGCTTCCCAGACGTCTAATGTCTGCCTGACCATATTCGCAACAGCAGGACAAAAGAGAAAGAGTCCAACATTCACCTTACCATATTCGCAACGGTGAACGAGGACTACCCAATGTTCGCCTGACCACATTCGCAACAGCGAGACAAAGGGTGAAAAGAGAAAGGGGGTGAATTCAACATTCGCCTGACCATATTCGCAACAGCGAATGAGAACAGCTCAATGTCCACCTGACCATATTCGCAACAGCGAACAAAGAGCTTCCCCGAAAGTCTAATGCCTGCCTGACCATATTCGCAACAGCAGAGCAAAAGAAAAGAAAGGTCCAACATTCACCTGACCATATTCGCAACAGTGAATGAGGACAGCCCAATACTCACCTGACCAGATCGAAATAGTGAGTAAGAGCAAGGAAGAAAAGAATCAACTGTCTGCCTGACCAGATCGAAACAGCAGAACAGAAGGGAGGGTAAAGATCCCATATTCACCTGACCAGATCGAAACAGTGAATGGGAGAAACTCAATGTTTGCCTGACCAAATTCGAAAATGGCAAAATAAAGAGTAACAGGAGTGACAAAAAGGGACTTCCTGAACAAAGGAACCCCAAAAGTAACATCGAAGGGAGAACACCCCATACGGGTCTGTCCGTAGGGGAGCACTAATATGGAAAGAAGATGAGTATTCTTATGCAAAATCAGGGAAACGATGTCATGACATCAATATGAGGAAGAACATAACAATCACATATAGAAAGATCAAGGGAATGAACCTAACTAAGAAATAGAATTAGGACTTGAATGGGAGAGTGACTCCCAAACAAGTGAACCAAAACAACAACTTGAATGGGATAGTGGATCCCAAACAAGTGGACAAAGCTCAACAACTTGAATGGGATGGTGACTCCCAAACAAGTGGGGAAAGAGAGACGACTTGAATGGGATGGTGACACCCAAACAAGTGAACAAAACTCAACAACTTGAATGGGATAGTGGATCCCAAACAAGTGAATAAAACTCAACAGCTTGAATGGGATAGTGGATCCCAAACAAGTGGACAAAACTCAATAACTTGAATGGGATAGTGGATCCCAAACAAGTGGACAAAACCAACAACCTGAATGGGAGGGTGGCTCCCAAACAAGTGAGAAAACTCAACAACTTGAATAGGAGAGTGTCTCCCAAACAAGTAGACAAAACTCAATAACTTGAATGGGATAGTGGATCCCAAACAAGTGGACAAAACCAACAACCTGAATGGGAGGGTGGCTCCCAAACAAGTGAGAAAACTCAACAACTTGAATAGGAGAGTGACTCCCAAACAAGTGGACAAAACTCAATAACTTGAATGGGATAGTGGATCCCAAACAAGTGGACAAAACCAACAACTTGAATGGGAGGGTGGCTCCCAAACAAGTGAGAAAACTCAACAACTTGAATAGGAGAGTGACTCCCAAACAAGTGGATAAAACTCAATAACTTGAATGGGATAGTGGATCCCAAACAAGTGGACAAAACCAACAACCTGAATGGGAGGGTGGCTCCCAAACAAGTGAGAAAACTCAACAACTTGAATAGGAGAGTGACTCCCAAACAAGTGGATAAAAACCAACAACTTGAATGGGATAGCGGATCCCCAAACAAGTGAGCAAAGAGAGACGACTTGAATGGGATAGTGGCTCCCAAACAAGTGAACAAAAAAACAACAACTTGAATGGGAGGGTGGCTCCCAAACAAGTGAGAAAACTCCACAACCTGAATGGGAGAGTGGCTCCCAAACAAGTGAGCAAAACTAACAACTTGAATGGGAGAGTGACTCCCAAACAAGTGAGCGAAAACAACTTGAATGGGATAGTGACTCCCAAGCAAGTAAACAAAACTAAAGAACTTGAATAGGAGAGTGACTCCTAAACAAGAAATGGCGGCATATAGGATATCAAGAAAATAAACACATGCCAAATGATCATTTCTAAGCAAAATAACCATGACTCAAAATAACCAGGATTCAAAAAAAAAAAAGAGAGCGCAATCAGGGCAAGAATCACATCAGTCCATAAGAATGAGATATAATCAAATGTTGGGATCCAAAAATTTTCATGCATGAGTTTTCAAAAGGACAAGGTAAATATTTAAACATACTCAATAGTAGAAACACTAAAAGATGTTAAATACTCACCAGCTAATTGAGATAAGTTTGATTCATATATATTTTTAAAGAGTAGAAATTTAATCAAAGAGTAGGAGCATTATTTTTAAGAATGAAAAATTTACCTCTTGATTATATGAACCCAGTCAAAAATGACAAATGGGACCAAATTTGAAAATTCAGTAAGAAGTTGATTGGCTTCATCTAAACCCAAAAAGATTAGGGATTTAAAATTTGCTAACCCAAGTCAAGCTCCCTACAAGCTAAACTGGGTTCTCTCCCTTAGACATGAAATTTTTGAATTGAAATCTAACTCAAAAGAGATTTAAATTAGAGAAAGAAATTGAATCTTCTTCAATCTTCTTGCATGAAAAAAATATCTTATATCTTATAGAATATCATTGCATAATGATGAATCCAAAGTCATGATTTTCAAACTCAGGTATCAAAAATATCAAAAGACACATGAGTTTTCTGAGATTTAAAGATTTACAAGAAAGGGAAGTCAATTACTTATTCATTTTGGGCTCATTTTGTGCCTCTTTCTTAATTTTGATGTACTTTGTACATCCTTTCACTTTTTTGATACACTTTGTGTATCTTTCAAATTTGGTGCATTTTGCGCATCTTTTCATTTTTGGCACACTTTGCGCATCTTTTTATTTTTATAATTGACTTCCTTTCTAAATCTCTAAAAAAAGATTTCTCAGTTGTGAAATTATCTTCCAAACATAAGAAAAGAAAACTCACTCTCTTATGTAAGGAAGGAAAATTCATAAAACAAACTTGATCCTATGATAAAGGTGAACAACCTGATTAAGAAAATTATAAGGTAGATTCATTGGTATGCAAAAGATGCCTACAAGATAGAAAATTGCAAGATAATGGAGAAAATTTTCATTTCTGTGCCCAATTTCAATTTGACATAGATTTTAATTCAAAAATGAGAATCACCCAATACAAGGAATGGGCGGGAGGAGATATACTCTTTCATAGATCATCAAAAATTTTCTTCTCTAAGTGTTTAAAGGAGTCAACCAACAACACTTCATATTTTAAATAAAATAGGGGTAAATTTTCATTAAGAAAAATAAATCACATACTCTCTAAGAAAAATTTTCTCAAAAAGTTTCTTTTATTTGAAACCCTCAAACTTTTCTCAAATTAATTTTTCATTTTGAAAACTTTGCATATGTCAAATTTAAGGATCCCACCATTAAAGATAAAATCTGGATTCTTATTTAGACTGATATGAATCAAGACCCAATCTAAAAGGGCTAGAATTGGACAGATGATGATGAAAAGTAGAGTTTATGCCAAGTATATGAATCATGTAATCAAAAATAGAATATGGACTTTCATTTGAAATGATATAAGTCAAGATTAAGCCTAAGAGAATTCCAACTAGGAATTGATTAAAATTGAAAATTTTGATTGGACTAAGGAGAACTGAAACAGATTGATCTAGATTTGAATTTGAAGATTAAGGATAAAGATCTAATAAACTCAAAATTTTAATTAAATCTTTATACATTAAAAAGATCTAATCTTCATTAAGAATGAAGAGAAGAGAGTGGAATAAAAGAGAGGAACATAAACCATACACCAAACTAGGAATACCTATAGAAGAAAATAATACAACATTCAAAGATGGAGAGAGAAACCTATCCCACCGTGGTCGCCAGAAATCTGAGGGTCTCCGAAAGGATTCTGCTCGTGGGGAACAGAATGTAAAGGGTACGACCGCACTATCCCGTAGGACAAAACGATCGTAGGCCTTTACACTCTACCCAAGCAGGCCAATGGAAGAGCAGATGGAGTCATACATACGATTAGCCATAGAGGATAGGGGCTTTCGCCTACACACCTCGATGGATAATAATATATATGACCCAAAATATCACGAGATTTCCCCCATTCGATACATCAGCTCGAATGGGGTTTATTTGATGTGGGGATCAGTCTCCCACGGGCGCAAGCCCTCATGGTTAATTACATCTTAGGCCTTGGCCTAAGAAAACTCTCGATTAGGGACGATGTATTATTCTCTTCTTAATTTGGTGTACAGAAAAAGTTCCTAAGTTATATTCCAAAGGTGATAAACTCTTCTCTTTATCCTTAGTGGTGATTAAATATTTTTAAATGTATAAAGATATGATTAAAATTTTGAGTTTAAAAGATCAAAAATCAGATTACTATCCTAAGAGAAATGACAGACTCAGAATTCATCAAAGATGAAAAGAAATACATTGAGGGGTGTACAATCTGGGCTTATGCTTGCCTGGATTGAGCTGCCAGCTAACATCCTAAACACAATAAGGAGGCTCTATTCTAAGGAATCAAGAATTTTTAGTTCAGAGGTTTAAATCAAGGATTTTATAATATGCAATAGAATATACCTAGCGCTGTATATGATGCATGAGACAAATGCATAAGTAAGAGTATTCTAAAGACTACTGAAAGATAATGTAGCATTTTTATTTGAGTAATGCTAATGCAATGCATGTATGTAGGCGAAGTGCACTGTGGAGTAAAGTGTATAAAAATGCATGCATGACATTCAGAGTACAGAAAATAAATAAACACACCAAGGATACCCTCCAGGCAAAGTATCCTCATCACATCACAATAGAAAATCATCCTAGCGGTGCCCACTTCGTGTGGAAAAACAACGATGCACATGGCACAAGTAGGTGGCCTACACTACAGGCCTAAATGACCCTAATGGTCTCTAAGGCTCACAGAAGGTGGGGGGTATCATACCCAAAACCAAGAGAAAATGGAACATCCTAACAGTGCCCACTTCGTGTGGGAAAACAACGGTGCCCATGGCACAAATAGGTGGGCCTACACTACAGGCCTAAGATGACCAGAAGGGTCTCTAGGGCTCACAGAAGGGGGGGGGGGGGGGGGGGGCAAGCTTTGGCCTTTAGGGCCAAAGCTTCGTTAGTGCACTAACCTATGGCCAACTACCTAAACATGCTAGAATATGTATTACTCTAAAAACTAATAACAAAATGTGTGTGGTGTGTAGCAGTTTTGATACATAATTAGAAATTTTCTTTACAAATTGCAGAGATTATACCTGACCGTGGCGCAGCCACTTAAAAAATTCCAAGCAAGCAAACGATCCACTGATTATCAACCCTGCAAGATTGTGGCGCAGCCACTTAAAAGCTTTAAGCGAGCAAATTACTTACTGATCCTTGATCATGCCTGACCCAATGTACCTCGCAAGACAAAATAAAAGAAAAATGCACAAATGAGCGTAGATGCCATTCAGAAAATAAACGCAAGTAAATAAAAATGTGACTAACAGCAAATTTAATATTCACATTTATAAAACATACACATGTTATTGCTAAGACATAGAACAATACAGGAGTTTTCTAACTTGGCAGAAGTAATTGGCATCAAATAATAAAACAAAACATCGGCCTAACCTAGGACTAGGAGTCGTGTCCTAACAAACAAGCCTAGGTGTGTGTAGGCTGTGTGGTTTTAGGTGTGTCCTATGTAGGATGATTTAACTAAAGGTGTTTGTATTTTGATTTGTTGAAGGTTAAAGGGATGCTTTAATTTAAATATAAGTATTAATGTCTTAGGATTAATTTTAAAGATTTTATTTTAGTGTTTGATTGATTACTACCTTTGTTGCTCACCGAGGTCGTGAGGTTTATTTCACCCTCCTTGGGGCTAACTTAATCGCCTCATAGGCCTGTGTTACCCAGTAGTAACCAATTTTGTTGAATTATTTTAGTTTGTTATAAATTAAAAGAAAAGTAGATTAAGCAATCTATTATTGGTTAAGAGAGATTTTGTTGGTTGATTATTAATGAATTAAGGCACAACAAACCTTGGAAAATGTGTCGCTAAGTTTATGTTTTGATGTCTCTATCCTATAAGGAGCATGCACCCTAAGTCTATGTTATCTAAGACTCGATTCTTAATTTTTGTCCTTAGGTGTTACTAGTGTTATAGGGGACAAAAGGAAGTTCTTTTCTAACCCTTTGGACATTCGTACATATATCAATAAATTTAGAAATCTATGAATAAAATAAGATAATAAATAGAATAATTATAGAGAGAAGAGAAGTAAAAAGACAGGCGATAAAATGTCGAAAGAAAGGAATGAATGAAAATCAGAAATAATAAAAGGAATATAGGCGTCTCATTATTGGGCATACCTCTTTGAAGTCAAGCATGCCTCAAAAACGACCTTCACCCCAATTTGATATAGTACAAATAGAGAAGAAGGTGTTTTGGCACCCTTTGCTGTCCCCACATTCCAAAAATAAGCACTCAAATGACTCAATGACTCAAACTATATCCTATACGAAACCCAAAGTGGCGAAGAGGAAAACCAGCTCCCAAAACTAAAACACAAACAAGCAACTTTCACTTCACATTCAACCCAAACTCAACTTTAGAAATAAATACTAATAAGAGAGGGGCAATTTATATACTAAATATCACTTCATTCTAAAAAGAAAAGACATTAAAGAGCTCTTAGAAATACCATTTTATCTCAAAAAGGACTTAAAGAATCTCCAACACAAAATCATGCATAGAAATAATTTCAATCCCAAAGTAACAATTGTAAAACTTCATAAACAAAGTGACCCAAATTCTCTTCATAAGAAATCCATAAAAAGTCTTTTCTGACACAAAACAATTGAGTGCTTTTATTTTGGTGTGGGGTATTAATTCATGAAAAAAAAAGAAAACTCTCCGACAAAATTACTAACACAACTTTACATAAAATCCAAACAAGTGAAGAAGAAAGCCAGACTCGAGAAAACATGAAAGCACTTCCAAATCCATTAACTCTTTATGACTAAGTATGCCCCCAACATTTAAAAGAAACCTTCCAAATAACTATACTTCTATTCATGCAAGGAGACATCTTAATATAACACACTTCTCTCCAAAAGTATTCATAGCCACAAGCAACTAAAGGAGCATAGAGGGAATGGCTTTGAAAATCGCAAAAGAAAACATATGTGAAAATACCTCTCATACTCCCAACAAGATGATCATAACGGCATCATACACATTTGAGGATATGAAACCATATCTATTTATGCCAAATAATAAAACAACCAATTTTGATAAAAGCTTGAAATTCAAAATTCCTATCAAATATGCAATCACATGAAGAAGGGTTTGATGTCAACCTACTCTCCAAAATTTGAAGAAAGTAGTTCAAACAGCATATAAAGGAAACAAGGCAACTTCCATCTCAAATAACCATATGAAACACTACAAATCACGTTGTACTCACTTTTATTGTAATATATAACAAATGCATATAATAGTTTCTTGCAAACACTTATAAATCCTCTTCCAAAACACTTATGCAACTCACCAAAAGAGAAGGTTAATAGCATCATTGTATTAAATCCATAAGAGCAACTTTTATATAAAGCATAATCCCAATGAATACTCTCCAATACATAACCAAAGTGTGTACTTTTTATCATAAAACATTCCATGAAACTCTCCAACCATAAGACAACCTACGAGATTTTCCAACATAAAGAAGCTTATGAAATTTCCAACACAAAGAGAATCATAAAAACTTTTCAACATACAATTACTCACAAGGCTTTCCAACATAGAATAACTCATAAACATTTCCGATATAAAATAACTTATAACATTTTCCATTCTAAAGACAACTCATGAAGTTTCCCAACACAAAGCCCTTTATGAAACCTTTCAACCCAACATGGCTCATAGATCTTTTCCAACATAAAACCAAATCACAAATCTTCCCAATATAAGACAAGCCAAAGTTCTTTCTGACATGAAGTAAACAACAATGTCTCATGTTATAAGGACGAAGCTCATACCCAAACGAAATAAAGCCTGGGAAATCAATATCCAACCTCAGAAGATAGAGTAGCAATGACGAAAGGTTCTTTAAAGTAACAAACCTCAATAATCATAAGGAATATGCTCCAATGAATGCAAATAAAAGCTTTCCAACATAAAGCATGCAACACCTCCAAAATTCAAAGGGAGCCACTTATATATTCACCAATCTTTCTTTTATACACCATGTGCATGGGCAAGAGTAAAACTTCAAAACATAGAGCATGCAGGTATTTTTAAATCGCAATTGCCAGTATAGTTTTCATATAAAGCTCAAAGAGACGTAGAGGGATCTTGATTTAAAACAAGTGCAAAGATATCTTAAAATCTACTAACTCTTTGTGACCAAGTAATGCTTCGAAGGACATACACAACATCATGTTAGGTCTATGTGAGACTCACATTTAAAGCACATAAAAAAAAAACTCTCCAACACTTCTAAAAAAAAAGGGAAATATTTCGTGAAAGCCTCATGAATGCTTGCCATTGAGAAAGAAAATATATAAATGCTTTCAATCATTCCATACACCCTTCCAAAAGGAGGTTATGAAACCTTTCAAGGTAATCCATCTTGCATAATGAATAACTCAATCTCAAAAATTGAAACCCATGTAAAGCAACATAACATTTGGTTCCAAAAGAAGACAACCTCATATTTAAAATCCACGAAGACTTTCCAACCTCACACTTACTCTTAACACAATAGTGATTCTAGTTCGTAAGAGAGATGAATGTGTTATCAACTGTCAACTTCCATCACTTCGTTGATTCACGTAAAATTGCATAATCTACTAATCAACAAGCAAATCATATTGAAGATTTCATTTCTAAAATGTATAGGAATTATGCTCCAAGTGTACACTTAAATGTTTGGATCATGGTGAGATTTAGCAAATGCATCATGCCTAGCATCGCAATGAAGAGAAAGAGAGACAATATAAAACCCTCATATAAAAAAAAAACAATTACAAAAAAACATTGTGTAGTATTTAGTCAGAGTTGGTAATTCCTAATGACTTCTACAAAATAAACTTTAAGCTACTCATCGAATGATTCAAAACCATAAGTGTGAACTTCACATACAAAGAGTCCCCTTCCAAACAATGCAAATCAACACATGAGTCTCATTAATATTTCATGAAGCTATACATTCCAGAAAAAGCTGAGGAAGTTTACTTAAGTGTACACATTTGACCACAAAGAAGGAGAGTATACTTCATTCCTCATTATTTCTTCTATCAACAATATACTTAAAATGACCAAGAAGATATCTGCTCTTAAAAGGGGAATCTAACAACTTTCAAGCAAGGAACTCCTTGAGACATCTCACCAAACACTTGGTGAGCAATATTTATAAGAATACATAAAGCGAACTAGCATGAAGGTGGTAATTTATACACATGCTTGATTGAACTCACCAAACAAATCTACGCAAGATCTCTAATGATTCACGTAATAGAAGACATGTATGCATATATATAGAAAAGAGAACCAAAAGAATTTCATTCTTCAGATTTTTGCAAAGAATCCAAGCAATATTACTCTTTTCATCATTTTTTTGTTTGAAACTAACATGAAGGAGTGGGAAAGAGGAGAAGGTGGAGAAGATTATGTGGAAGGAAGGAGAGAAAAATCTGTAGGAAAGAGGGAGTGAGGTAGAGAATAAAGGGAAGAAGAAAAAAAAAAAAAAGAAGAAGGAGGGAAAGAAGAAGAAGAAGAAGAGGTGGAGGTAGGAGAAGAGGAAGGAAGTAGTTACCTGCTAATAGAGGGGGAAGAAAATCAATGACGAGTTCCGGAACCGGTCGCGTACGAGCACTGGAGATCGGGAGTCGGAGCTGCAGGCGGAGGCTTCTGTCGGGTAGGCTCTCGGGCGGAAGGAGGAAGGGGCTATCGCCGGCTTCGGGTACGGACGAGGGTGCGAGAGAGAGACCAAGCGGGAGAGAGGGAAAGTCCGAATGGGAGAGGGAGTAGGAATCGGAGAGGAAAGGGGGTTTCGGCTTCTCCTACTCCGATCGAGAGAAGCGAAGAGAGATGGGAGTGGCTCCGGCCTTCTCTTGCCTGGGACGCACGAACGCCGGTAGGGAAAGGAGTTGGGGATTCCTGGCTTGCGAGAGAGGAAAGTCGGAGAGTGTCCGAATGCCTCTGTCTAGGGCGGGCCGAACTAGGGAAAAGGAATGGGGGGGGATCCACCCCCTGCCGCTCGAGGGACGTATTCCTGCTTCTCCCCCGTATGTAAATGGACTCTGCCCATTCTTCTCCCCTCGAAATCTCCCTGAATACTTCCCTAAATGAGGATAGCACGCGATCGAGGTGCCCGACAACGACAGATTTCAGGTTTCAATGCAATCAGAGCCGTTGGTTGCATTTCCTGATTTTCTGATGGATTCAAATTGGCTCGCAAAGTCCACTAAACTTTAATAAAAAAAAATGGAAATCATAGGGTTGAAATCAGGTCCCGTTTGGACCCAATTAAACCCAACTCGGGTCAGTCCGGATGCGACTCAACTCGACCAAATCAACAAAATAATAAAATAAAAAAGGGCTCGAGTTAACGTCGATTCGGATTGAATCGAGCTCGACGAGGCTCGATCAACTCGATCAAACACACTCGAGGGCAAATCAAGATAAAAACGAGGTCAACAGGGACCATGTCACTAAAGGAGACATAGTGCTACATCATGTATCCACTAAAAATCAACTTACAGATATCTTTACAAAACCATTATCTTTTGAAACCTTCAGCACCTTAAGAGCTAGATTAGGGGTCATAGATATTCATGCTTGAAACTGGATGCTTTGAAAATCTGAAATGTGATTGTTGTTTTTGTCTTATGCTTTTATTTTTTAGTGTTTGATGTTTTTCTTTATCAATGTATTTATTTTTTTTTAAATTTAAGAATCTGATCACTACTCACTTTAGTTATGAATTTTCCCTAAATAAAAATCTTACCTATGCTTATAAAATAGTGATTGACTCCTTTGAACCAGTTAAAGGAAGAAAAATTGATGATTATCCCTCTTCCTCTAACTGCTTTAGTGGAGTAATTTCTTTTTGAATGAAAATCTATTTTAAATTAAAAATTGGACCTAGAAATAAAGATCTGCTTCATCTTTCTACAGTTCTTTATCTCATGTGTATAATTTTGCAAATCAATGAATTTGTTTCAAATTTTCTTAATCAAGTTATTTGTCTATATCATATAGATCAGATTTTGCTTTGTGGTTTACTCTTTCTTATCTAAGAGAGTGAGTTCATCTTCTCTTATATTTGAAAGATAATTTCATAATTGAGAGTTTTTAGAGGTTTAGAAAGGAAGCAAGTTGCAAAAGTGAAAAGAGGCACAAAATGAGTTCAAAAGCTGAGAAGATGCACAATATATGTCAAAATTTAAAAAGATGCACAAAGTGTATCAAAATTTAAAAGTTACACCAAAAATTAATAAAAGAGGCATAAAATGAGTGCATAATGAGTTAGCTTCCATTTCTTTAAAATCTTTAAATCTTAAAAAAATTCATATGCCAATTGATATCATCTACACTTGAATTTGAAAATCATCATTCCTAATTTATCACTTTATAATGTTATTCTCTTAGATATATTACTGAAAAAGAAGTTTAAAAAGATCACATTTCCTCTCTAATTTATTTTTCTAAATTAGATTTTGTTTAAAAAGGACTTAAACCTATAAGGAGTCTGAGCTAAGGTTAATAAAATTCAAATTTTTAATATTTTTGGATCTTAGTTTTGTCAATGCACTTCTTACTGAGTTTTTTGCTCTAATCATAGGTAAAATTTTTATTTAATACTATTGATCGATTCTTTTAAAAAAATTTCTTTTATATTTCTGCTTATTTGCCAAATTTTTGTTGCGTTTTGTTTGTTTTTTTATTGCTATTTTAATGTATTTTTCTTCATGGAGCTTTCCTGATCATCTAGTCTCATCTTTGATTTTTACTCAAATTATACTATACGATCCACATTGTACTGTACGATCTTCACACTACATCCAACGGCTCTTATTCATCAATCATTGGTGATCGTACTATATGAAAACCTACTTCGTACTATACGATCCACATGGTAGTAGATGTTGGACGAATTGAATTCGACCGGCATGATATTAAATATCGTATCGTACTATAGAAACACCTATTTATACTATATGATCCATTTAGTCAATAATCATCTAGACTGACTCTTCGGGATGAATGCCTTGTCTCTAATCATCTAGTACGACTCTTATCATATTATATGTGAGACTGACTTTTTATTTGGATCAAATTGGACAAATCGATTATACTTGATCATCCAATACGATCTCATCATACTGTATGATATGGACGATTCTATATAAATAGACTAAATTCATGCTTTGTTCTTCACTCTAATCCTTCCAACTCTCCTCCCCTCTCACTTGAGCTCTAAATCTTGGCAATGGCTAGAGGTAAGTGTTCTTGAGTACTCGTTGGGAGTTCCTCTCGATGTCAAGTAGATCCTAGATTTGCTGAGGCTACTGATGAAGAGGCCTACAATAGATATAAGTATGTTAGAAATTAGTCCCTCCAAAGTCATCAAATATGAGGATCTAAACTGTCAAGTACTACCACTGTTCGTCCATACCACTCTCAGTTTTATTCTTACTCTTGCTTATCCTTTCAATTCTGAATTGCTTTTTGAATTTTTCATAAGCCTTAGAATTAATAGTGAGGGTATTTCCCTCTAATCTTATATTAATAGACGACCTGTAGAGATTAGCTACCAAGATTTCCATGACTTTCTATATCTTTCCACTACTGGTAAAAAAATTCATATTCTAGTTGCAAATTCTACTTTTGATTGGACCCCTACCAACACTATCCTTAGGGAATCCAATGTTAGATACCACATCGCCTAAGTCAACACTCTAATTCAAAATACCCGCATCATCCAGCACATACTTAGAAACTCTTTCATTCCTAAAGCTGGTGATCGAATCAACATTACTCCTGTTCTTTCTCTTGCAACATATTTCATAATGGATTAAATTTACTTCAATGCAACTAACCTTATTACACACTATCTTAAAAATCTAACTATCATTAGATATCCTCACCATAAGAGAATTCCCAATCTAGCCATAGAACATATCATTGCCTTTGTATTAGAAACCAAATACAACTTTTAGTATCTACACCACATGATCACCTCCCAATCTACTACACTAATAGCTCCTTTCACGTCCTTCATAGTCCTCGCCATCGCAATGTTCACTATGTGGATGAAGAGACTATAGAAGATGAGAGAGGACCTATTCTAGCACCTGCTCCTATCTGTAAGCAATCTTAGTTCGATCAGTTGGTCCAGAGATTTGATCAGTGGGAGCTCTATTTTGATGCCTATGTAGCTGAGCAGCAGCAGCAACATGAGAATGACTTAGCTCTCTTCGATCAGTATGTAGCATAGCAGCAGCAGCAGCATGATCAGGATATGGCGTGGTTTGGAAACCAGTTTGCCTCAATCCACTAGTACTTCTAGCCACTACCTCCTCCACCTCTATCTGATCAAAATCCCTTTTTATTTTAGTTTCTTTCTATTTTGGGATATGTGTACTTTTCATATTTTTTAGTTTCCTATTTGTTTGATGTAATTTTCTTTTCTTTCTATGATGTCAAAAAGGGGAGTAGCATGAGTTGGTAGCTTGTATTTTGCTTTGAAATGTTCAATTTCATGTTTGACTTTTAATTTTTTGTGTTCTCCTATTGTGTATTATTTTTTTTTCTTTTTAAAATAAAAAAAATTCAAAAAATTTTTGACACCTCCCCTATTTTTAAAAAATTCACTTAGTGAGGGGGAGCTTAGGGAATAGCAAAATACTCTTGAATCATAAACTAACAATATTTGACCTCATCAAAAAGTGAGAGATTATTGCAATTTTAGATCGAAGTCTTTATGATTTTATTGATAACAAATATTATTGGATTTTTCATTATGTTATTTAAATCTATTGCATATCTGTTTTGCCCTGCTCATTAATATTTCAGGATCACAGCTCACTTGCAACCTCAATCAGCTCAAGGCTGAGTAGACTAGGAATAAAGTATGTATTTTTTTAGTCTTTTATACTTTTATCTTTCTTGAGTCAAATATGTATTATGGTGGATCCTAAAGCTAAGTAACCTTGTATACACACAATCAAAGGAGTGGGTTGGTGAGTTTGAAAATTTTTATTTTTTGAACCAATCATACAGTATGATTTATATCGTACTGGATGATTAATTAATTAAAAAATTCTAATTAGGGCACCTCTATTAATCAAGATTGATTAAACTAATCATAATGTATGATTATATCATCCAATATGATCCAAGATCATACTAAATGATCAGAAATGCCAGATTGAAATTTAGAGCTTTTCTAGAGTCTCTCTATTTAAACTCTTATATAGTCTTATTTAAAAAGACTTTTGCTCCTAAGTGTTTTTTAGAGAGAGCATAGAGAGGGAGTTAAGGAGGCTCTAGGAGAGAAGAGAGGGAGAGTAGGTTCTGAGGGAGAGTTAAGGGGTTCATAAGGTTACTCCAAGTAAGGTTCTTCCCTATCTTCTTTAAGCTTCTTCCTTAATCCTTTCTATGGTGTCGGGGAGATATTCTATAGTACTAGGTCTTGGTTCTCTACCATCCCAAGCAGGAGAAAAAGGATTCTTAGTTCTCTGCCATCTCCAAGAAGGAGAAAAAGGATTTCAGGTTCTCTGCCTTCACCAGGAGGGTGAAAAAGAGTATGGTCCTCTACCGCACCGGGTTGATGGAAGAGATTTTATAAGGACTTCTCTGCCTTGCTATGGGGGCAAAAGGAGAGACACTAGTTTTAGTGCAATACCTAGAAAGGGAGGTTTTCAGGGAGTGAAAGTAGGTTAGGTTGGACCGAACCACTATAAATTATGGCGTGTTTGTTCTTTTTTTTTACACTTTTATTTTTCCATGCTTTACTGTGTGGTTGGAAAACTCTAATTTTTTGTTATTTGTGAAATTATTTTGCTACCATATTGGGGATTAAGGTGTTTATTTTCAGATATTAAAAGGCTCTAAAAATATTTACTTTTTATTAATTTTTTTTTTAAATAACCATTTCACCCCTTATTGGTTAGCCTCGGATGGTTTCTTTGAGGTCTCACAACCTCCTCAAGCTTTCATACCATACAACCATTTTTCTACAATCTATCTACTTCTATTACAAAAATTATATAAGAAAAAATACTCATAACACCCTAGAATACATAACTCTCACTATTCAAAAGTGATGTGCTTCTTCAAGCAATCAATCTGAGCCTCATATCGACTCAACCAATCTATACCAAAATGATATCAAATGCATAAATGGTTAATAAAATCAAACTAGACTTCTACTTCATATCAAAAATCTCAAAATCATAAAGTAAACTCTATTGGCTATCATACTATCTCTAGTTAGTAAAGTAACAGATAAATAAAAAGGTAGTAAAACTAAAAGTAAGTAATTGACTCCAAAATCAAATAAAATATGATATGGATGTTCAAAAATGTAAGCCATGCCTATCACACATCTAAAGCATCTTGAGCCTCAAACTGGGTCAAACTATACACACTTTCCTGAATTCGAGCTAGAGCAATATAACTTTTAGGCTCTTTCTGACCTCTATTAGATGGCCTCTCTACCATAGAACCAAAACCACAGCCTCTACCAAAAGAACTCACAATAAATATGCAAAGTGAAATTATCCTTAATCTCCCTACCAGTCTAACATAACTCTTAGATCTGGCCTTAGATCGTTGCTCAAATTCTGCATGTGGACACTATGCCATGACGTATCCCGCCTATCCTCATTTGAAACACTGGCCAGTTATCCTGTAGCACTGATTAAAGTGACTTCTTCCACAACTCAGGCACACAGGTGCACCCATTAAAAAGTCCCCTATAACCAATAACACTACCCCTACTCAAAGTTTTTATAAACATAAACTATTCACCTTTTCTGGACTCTCCAGATACAAATCTGCTCTTCTTCCTAAAAAATCCACCCTTAGATATCTCATCATTGAATTTCTTCTTATTAACAGTCCATTACTACTGATCAAATCATTCTCTAACAAACGAGCTCTCTCCTTAAGCTCAGAGAATTAAAAAATGTTGAATGGTACCAATAGCTATCTAAGAATATCTTAAAGTCCTCTTAGAAATCTGTAGCTCTTCTTCATGGAAGTACTAACCAGCTATGGATAGTAAACTCTGCCTCATACTATATCATAATCCTACTCTCCTGAACTAGTCTCAAAAAGGTGTCCTACATTGATATCAAACAGGTTCTAAACATATCAAAGAACTCCCAACTAATCAGAGAATTTAACCTCTCTTGAAATTTATGCTCCATTGGCCCATCAACTAATACTCTAACTCACCATCTAATAGAAAAATAGGTAAAGTAACTTTCCTCTTAGGTGGGTACTACATGCCATAAAATATCTTCTCTAGTCTCTCAACCAATCCTCTACTGACCTCTGCTCAACATCGCCCTCAAAACTCAGAGGTTTTAATCTCAGAAACATCTATAGGTGTCAACCTACCTCATCAGATCTAGTAGTAGGAACTCTACTCTATGCCTCACCCATTATCTGAGCTATCAAAAGAGCAAACTGAGAAACTATATTAGAACTAAGTTTTAGAGCAGTACTATGTATAGGAGCTTCCTAACTAGCACTCTGTCTGTCACAACTCGATCTGATATGACCCAAAATTGTGCAGGTCATACCGTATCATATTGTGGAAAGATTGACCCTAATATCTGGTGGAGATGTACTAAAATAAAATTTCTAGTTTATATACTATATAGAGCCACTACTGAATTCAATATAGAGCAGAAGGCTACTGAATTTCAAAATAATTTTCTATATATCATCCAAAAATATATACAATCTAAAATCCATCTACAATAACACTTGATAATAGAGATAACAATAAAATAAAAGTCAAGCTTACAAAAATAAAAACTAATAAAAATATACCTATAGCACAGATCAGAGACTGCTATCTAAAAACTACTCAGCTCACTCCTTACCCTTCCCTTGGCTTGAAAACATCCTAAAAATAAAAACAAAAGTAGGAATGAGCTAACACGACTCAGTAAGCTATCATAGCCTAAAATAGAAATTAATAACTAAAACTAAATGAACTAAAAAAGCTGTACTGTAAAAGTATTATATGGAAAACAAAGATTGAAACTAAAGTAGAAGCTAAAATTAAAACCAAATGAATTATAAGCTAATATCCATTTTATCAAAATAGTTCTCAGCCCAAAATTTTATTTATCTTTATAGCTTCGTTAATAGAATCCCACCTTAGAAGACCGTAGGCCCCATCATAATAGAATGCCACCTCGGTCTCCCACTAGCGTTAGCATAATAGAATCCCACCTTGATTGCTCACTAGCACTGATATAACAGAATTCAACATCGGTCACCAACTGGCGTAATAGAATCCCACCTGAATTGCCATTGGAGTTGACTTTCATATTTTTTGATGCATTTCATTAATTAAAGTATAATTAGATTAAATTTAGAAAATTTTAAAATATATCAACAGTAGGCAACAAAAACCTATTGAATAAAAATTCACTATTTTTAAACATAACCAAATTATTAAAGATTATATAAAATATTATTCTAAATCTTTAATTGATCTGAAGCATTATTTTTACATGTTAAAATAAATTTTTAAGTAGGCAAAAATCACTACTTTTTTAAATCACCTAGAAAAAATTTCTAAAATATACTCAAAATGTTTATAATCCAATCTCTATAATAAATAAAAAGTTATGTGAAAAACTTTTTAAATTAGTTTTTCATACGTTATTTGGGTTCCTAATTGCTATTTGAAAATTGGGGGACAGTTGATTCTCCTCTCAAATAATAAATCAATTGTATATTGTGTTTATTTGATTAATTATTATTATTTTCAATTTTTCTAGTGTTATTCCTGCATATCATTATTATTTTGTCTTGATTTTGGTGCCTATTTTTAATGTTTGTTCTGATTTCATTCTAGTGGCTATTTTGGTTGCTGATTTGATCTTCAAATCATATCAAATGGTATCAGAATAAGTTTTTTGGACTGATGACTAGGAGAATAGTTGAGGCATTAGAAGAAAAGTTGGAGGGGAAAGTAGGGAAATTGCGAATGGATGTGGGATCATTGGTTGAGCATTTTTTAATGTTGGAAGAAAGGTTTAGGAATCTAGAGGAGATGATGAAGAAAATGTTGGAGTTTCAAATCAGGGAAAATGGCATGCCAAAGGGAGATGGGGAGGTGAAAATTTTAAGAGAGGAGGGAATACCCCACCTTGAGCCTCTATTGAGAAGGGGGGAGGGGGTGGTGGATAAATAATATGGAGGTATGAGGGAGTAGAAAGAAAAGAATAGCCTGGCTGAATTTGAATGAAGATAGGGATATGAAAGGAGAAGGGAGGAGAGGGAACCATGGAGAGACCCCAATGCTAGGTTCATGGGAGGCATTGGGGGCGAAAGGGGAAATTTGGGTGGGGGAGATTCTAAGGTCAGGATGCTACAAATGCTGGTGTTTGACGGTGAGAATGTGTATGGGTGGATCTATATAGTGGAGAGATATTTTATGGTGCACTAGTTGATGGAAGGGGAAGGCTTCTGGAGGAAGCTCTATATCTCAAGAGAAAGGCAATTACATGATTCTAATAGAGGGAGATGAGGTACCCTATTCGTTTGTGGGAAAAGTTCCATAACCATTTATTGGAGCACTTTTGAACCAAGCAGAAGTGGGTCTATTATGAGCAGTTCTTTACTTTGACATAGGTAGGAATAATGATGGAGTACCGAGAGAGATTTGAGATTCAGTCGAGATGTTTAGGGAGATTACCAGAGATGGTGTTATAGAGAAATTTCATGAAGGGGCTCAAACTAGAGCTGAGATCCACTTTGCAGATAGTAGGACCCCATAACTTAGGAGAGGTTATAGAGTTGGCCAATTGATAGAGGATAAGAACTCACTTGAGAGGAGTAACGAAGGGGCAATTTTGGAGGTTCGAATTGCATGATAATCACCTTACTTTCTCCTAGGGTGTCAGCTGTATCAGATTAAAGGAAAGATCCAAAGGAGAACGTTTTGGGAGCTTGGTCGAGAGGAAAATTTAAACGACTAACTGATATGGAACTACAGGACAAACATGCTAAGGGGCTATATTTTAGGTGCGACAAGAAGTTTATAATGAGATATAAGTGTAAAAATCGCACCTTATAGGTCCTTTTTTATGAGGAGGAGATGGGTGGAGTA
The DNA here is from genome assembly GCA_019925795.1 of Dendrobium chrysotoxum. Classification (NCBI taxonomy): domain Eukaryota; kingdom Viridiplantae; phylum Streptophyta; class Magnoliopsida; order Asparagales; family Orchidaceae; genus Dendrobium; species Dendrobium chrysotoxum. The sequence continues at coordinate 18,182,367 of CM034309.1, forward strand.
GAGATAAAAGGAGAAGTGGCAGAGGAAGAGGAGCCCTTACACTCTGAGGTGACAAAGATTTTGTTGAATTTTGTAGTGGGATTCACCCTGAATCACACTATGAGGATGAGGGGACATATAGGTGGGGAAGTGGTGGCAATTTTTGTGGATAGTGGGGTAACCCATAATTTCATATCCAATTAGACGGTTGAAAAGTTTGGGCTAAAGCTGATAGATACAAGAGGCTTTTGGGTGATGATGGGTATAGGGAAAGTAGAGAAGAACATAGGTATTTATCAGGGATTGGTGAAGGAGTTGCAAGGGATTCACATTAGGGAGGATTTTCATCCACTAGAGTTGAGAAGTATGGATCTGATCTTGGGTATGAAGTGGCTTCAAACCTTGGGGGAGACCAAAGTGGACTGGAAGGCCTTAGCTATGAAGATCCAGGTGGAGGGGAAAATGGTGGAGATTAAGGGAGACCCTAATTTAGTCAAAGTAATGGTTTCCTTAAAAATAATGGTGGATGGCATACAGGATGAAAGATTGAGATTCTTGGTGGAGCTCTAGAGCTTGGAGGGAAGAGATGCTTGATAGATAGAGGTCATTCAAGAAGTAGTTCAATCACTTCCCCAGTAGCTCAGTGAGGTATTTTAACCTCCTCAAGGATTGCCTCCTCCAAGGGAGCACGACCAAGCTATTATTCTAAAGGAAGGAGCCACTCCCATTAGTGTCTGATCATACTGCTACTCATAGGTCTAGAAGGATGAGATTGAGAGGTTGATTTGGTAGATGCTTGAAGTAGAGATTATCAAGCCCACTATGAGCCCTTTTTCTAGTCCCATGTTGCCAGCCAAGAAGAAGGATGATAGTTGGAGATTAGGTATAGATTATCATACTTTAAATAAGGAAATTGTATCGCACAAGTTTTCCATACCAGTTATTGATGAGCTACTAGATGAGTTGCATGGCTTAGTGGTCTTCTCAAAGATTGATTTGAAGTCTGGACATCACCAGATCAGAATGAGACTAGAGGACACCCATAAGATGGCATTCATAACTAATAAGGGACACTGTGAGTTCTTTGTGATGCCATTTGGCCTCACTAACGCCTCTGTCACTTTCCATACACTCATAAATATGGTGTTCAAGCCTTTTCTTTGGAGGTTTGCTCTAATATTCTTTGATGACATCCTTATCTATACCAAGTTAGAGGAGGAGTACTTGGAACACTTGGGGATTGTGTTGGGAACTTTGAATGAGCACCAACTATATACCAACTTAAAGAAGTGCTCTTTTATGCAGCAGAGAATAGAATACTTGATATATATATATATATATATATATATATATATATATATATATGAGAGAGATAGAGAGAGAGGCAATGGTGGAGTGGCCAATGCCTAAAAACCTAAAGGGGCTAAGGGGGTTCTTGAGACTCGCAGGATATTACAGGAAGTGTAATGGTTTGACAGAGCAGATAAAGAAGGATAATTTCAAATTGGGGGTGGGGGGAGGCAGCTACTCAGGCATTTGAGCAACTAAAGAAAGCCATGACAAGTGTCCCTATGCTAGCACTACCAGATTTCATCCAGCCATTTATAGTGGAGACTGGTGCATCAAGCTATGGGTTGGGAGCAGCTCTCATGCAAGGGTAGATACCCATATCTTATTTTAGCAAAGTGTTGAATGTTAGGGCCAGATTACACTCAGTACATATAAGTGAACTGATAGCGATTATGTTAGCAATTCAAAAGTGGCGTCCTTACCTATTAGGGTGGCACTTCATAGTTTGGACCAATTAAAGGAGTTTGAAGTTCTTGTAAGAGTAGATAATGGATACAGAGGAGCATCAGCGGTGGCTTTCCAAGCTATTCAGGTATGACTTTGAGATTTAATATAATCCCAGGTTAGAAAATAAAGCTATAGATGCTCTCTCTAGACATAGTGAAGTTATGGCTCTATCGATTCCCATGGTGGTGGATTTGGAGGTCTTGAAGCAAGAGAGCAAGCAAGATGAAGAGCTGAGTAAAATTAGAGGAGATTTATTATAGAGCAAGGATAGTCATCTTGGTTATTCCTTGGTGGGTTAGAAGGATTCACCATAAATATTAGGCTATGGCTCTAGCCTCCAGGTGGTCTTTTACAGCCTTTAGCTTTACCTTAGAATGTGAGGGAAAAGGTGACTATGAACTTTAATGAGGGATCGCCTAAGTCAGAAGGATTCACCATGATTCTGGTTGTGATACCATAAAATCTAATTTGGAAGAATTAGTCTTTTATCTTTTAATATATAAATCAAAGATATCTAATTTTTTTAACAATATAAATACTAGTGAAAATAAAACTATCAATAAAAATATAAATATACACATCTCTATTCATTTTTTCAAAAAATTATGTACACTACTCAAGATCTATATCATCATATCATAATTACTTTATCATGAATACGAAAGAATAACTAAAATAATAAGTGAAAATTTGTATAAGTTATTAAACCTAAAGAAATCAGCTTGAGGCTAACCAAGAGGGGGGGGGTGTGAATTAGTTATTTAAAAAATTTAAACAAAAGAAAGCACCTTTTTCCCTTTAATGCGGAAGAAAATTAAAATTACAATAACATAAATTAGAAGTTTGTCAACCACACAGTAAATCACAGAAAAATAAAGTATGGATAATAAAAATAAAACACACAAAAATGCATAGTGGTTCAGTCTAACCGGGCCTACGTCCACTCCTTGGAAACCTCTTTTCCAGGTATTGCACTAAAAGTAGTGTCTCTTTTTTCGCCCCCATTGCAAGGTGGAGAAGTCCTTACAAAATCTTTTTTACCAACCCGACAAAAGAAGAGAACCTGAAATCCTTTTTCACCCTCCTTGTGATGGCAAAGAACATAGAATCCTTTTTCACCCTCTTAGTGAAGGCAGAAAACCTACAGCCCTTTTTCTCCCTCCTAGAGAAGGCAGAAAACCTAGGACAGTTGCAGCAGAATATCTTCCTAGAGCCTCCAAAGAATCAAGATAGAAGCTTGAAGAAGAAGAGGAAGAACCTTTCTTGGAGTAACCTTATAAATCCCTCACAAATCTCTCCCTCTCTTCTCTCTCCCAAAGCTCTCCTATGCACCTCTTTGCTCCCTCACAAAAATACTTAGCAGCCAAAAGTCTTTTTAATAAGATAATGGAAGAGTTTAAATAGAGAGCCTCCAAAAAAGCCCTAAATTTTAATCTGGCACTTATGATCATCCAGTATAATCCACGATCGTACTGTACGATTAGTTTAAAATAACATTTTTAGCCAGTAAGAGCAACAACCCACTGTATGATCAACTCAAGTGTTTATATTGATCATCCCGTATGATTAGGCACATCATCCTATATGATTAGTATAAATACATAGCTAATTGTTAAGTACGAATGGTGGTGTTTAATTATTATCACATGCAGGAATCAGGTCTTATAGTACCATTGACTTCGATCATCCTATACGATCAGTACAAACACATAGCTAATCGGCCAGTATGAGGGGCGACATTTAATTATCGTCCCATATAGGAATCGGGTCGTATGGTATGATCATCTCCGATCTTCCTGTACGATGTAATCTAATAATTTAACCTTAAACATCTAATTGTTGCAAACCTGGATTTAAGGATTACAATTTTAATGATAACAAATATTTATGTGTTCTATTTTGATTGACTAACATTTCAGGTACAAAAGATCAAATACAAATTAAGCCAACTCAAGATCGGGTCTGCATGTATCTAAATTGTAATTTTCTCCTTTCTTGAGTCAAATGTAATTTAATTGATCCTCTAGCGAAGTAACCTTGCACACACACACTCAAGGGGAGAGTTTTAGTGAATTAGAGTTTCTGTTTTAAATTTTGTTCATATCATCCTGGATGATATTCCTATCATCTTGGACGATCTAGTAAAAATAGAAACCTTAATTAGGGCGACCATGTTAAGTTGGTTTGATTAAGCATATCATCCTGGATGATATACCCATTGTACATGATGATAGGCTCAAATTAGAAATTCTCAGCCGCCAGATTAAGTTAGGTAAGCTTTTATTTTTAGAGATTTGGTCTGATCATCTCGGTCGATACATGTATCATCCTGGACAATCCTTTATAATCATGCCTAAATTAGTCTAGTGATTAAGAAAAGTAATTAAGATTTGATTGATTCGATCATATCATCCTGGACGATCACAAGATCGTCCTGGACGATACATACAAAATCTTGCCCGTCTAGAGCACTTCACCTGGATGACCCGAGAAATGTGCTGGACGATATTCCCGATTTTGAACTAATCGTACCGGATGATCACGATATCATCACGGATGATCAAGTCATTTTAAGATCATCCAGGATGTTTTGGCTGACAACCCAAGCTATGTGTAGGACGATTTTGTCATTTTTGAACTAATCATATAGGACGATCAAGTCATTTTGAGATCGTACAGCACAAGTTTCCCTGGATGACCTGAGCTGTCTTCTAGATGAAATTCTTGATTTATACTAATCGTCCTGGACGATCAGAATAAATTTTGCCTACCAATCGTCTAGAGAAATTAGATCATCCAGGCTGATTCATGTGATTTTGTACTGATTGTACAAGACGATCGACAGATCATCCTAGACGATCTTTGATGACAAGTTGAGATTTAGGGCAATTTTTGAGCCCTCTTATTTAAGATCTTTTTTTTTCAATAAGAAAAATCTTTTGCCACTTTTCTTTCCAGATAAAACCTTGAGAGAGAGAGAGAGCTTGGGAAAGAGAGATGATCTTGTGACGGCGAGTTTGTGAGGGGTTCACAAAGGTTACTCCAAGCAAGGATCTGAGTCATCTTATCCGATGATCGTCTCTTATCTTGTTGGCGTCTCTATGGGAGGATCGTCCGTAAGAAGATCCAAGTTCTCTACTTACTTCAGGAGGAAGCGAAAGGAGTCCAGGTTCTCTACTTGCTTCAGGAGGAAGCGAAGGGAGTCTAGGTTCTCTGCCTCACTGGGTTGGTGGAAAGGAGTTTTGTACATGCTTCTCTGCCTTGCTGTGGGAGCAGAAGGAGAGTCACTTAGTGTTAGTGCAATACCAGGAGGGGAGGCTCCGGGGAGTGGACGTAGGTCTAGTTGACCGAACCACTATAACATTTGGTGTGTTCTTTATGATTATTTTTCACACTTATTTTTCTATTAATGATTATGCGATTGTGATTATTATTTCATTATGATAAACATCTGCACATCATCGTAAAATTATAATTATGTTAAAACATTCAAAAAGATTTTTCTAAGTTATTTTTGCTCATGAATTTTTAAAATAACCAATTCCCCCCCTCTTGGTTAGCCTCGCGATTAGTTCACAAGGGCTTAACATCCCTCACAAACTTTTAGGTGATATCAGAGCGGGATTCAAAAATTAAGTTTAATAACTTTTAAATTTTGATCTATGTCTAACTTTGGTAATCGTAATACTACTGAAGGTTATTCCATTACACGTCCACCTTTGTTTGATAACATACCTTTTGATTTTTGGAAAACTCGCATGTCCACCTTTTTACAATCAATTGATTATCGCATGTGGATGCTTGTTAAAGATGGTTATGAAACACCATTTAGACTTGTTAATTACGTTAAAATTGAACTTCTGTTTACTGAATGGACATTTGATGATTGTGATTTAGCACAACTGAATACAAAATGCTTGAACTATTTTTTTTGTGCACTGAAATCTGAGGACTACATATGTGTCTCTAGATGCACTACTGGTAAAGAAATCTGAGATAAATTATGCATTACTTATGAAGGTATATCTAAAGTTAAGCAATCTAGATTGAACATCTTACTTCATTACTACAAACTTTTTCACATGAAACTTATTGAATTAGTTTATAAAATGTAAACTAGGTTCGCTCAATTTGTCACCTCCCTGCATGCCTTAGGAAGAGAGCTTACTAATTATGAGAAAGTTAACAAAATTCTAAGATGTTTTCCTTCTTCTTATGATGCTAAAATAACTACAATTACTTAATCCGAAGATTTGAACAATTATTCTATTGATAACTTACTTGGGTCACTCATTTCTTACGAGCAAGGAGTGAACCAATGATAAATTGATACAGGAGAGAAGAAGAAGGAGAAAACTATGGCACTGAAGGCGAACGATACTGACTCTTATTCTTCTGGGTTTGATATCGATGATGTTTCCTTAATCACTAGGCAATTCAAAAGCTTTATAAGGAAGAAACACAAGAACTTTTAGAAGTGGAACAAAGGTAAGAGTTGCAAAAATTTTAAAGGTTCATCTGATACTGTTTGTTTTGAATGCAGAAAGCCTGGACATATGAAGGCTGATTGTCCTACACTTAAGGCTCACCCAAGCAAGGAGAAGGGTGAGGAGAAACCTAAGTTTAGAAAGGACAAGAAAAAGATTCAAAAGGCTTTCTGGGTAGATTCAACATCCGACTCCTTTGAGACTAAAGCTGAAGAGGAGACTATGAACCTGTGTTTGATGGCAGATGATCATCCTGGTCAGTCTGACCAAGAAGTGGTATGTGAGCTAACCTATGATCAATTACTTAAAGTTTCTGAGAAAATTCATTCATCATATAGAAAACTTCAGAAAACCCATGCTAGCCTGAAATTGGATTTCTTAAATTTGCAAAAAGAGCATGATGTTTTGATTAAAGATCATTCTACACTTGATAGTAATCATATGTCCTTACTTGATAAATTTGATGAATTAAATAAAAAGCATTCGGAACTAATTATTGAGCATGATTCATTGAAAATATTGCATGTTGATTTAAAAAGAACTTTTAAAGAAATAGATAAAATGGCATGTGACTTAGAGAGTAGTAAGAGAGCATTAAAATTTGAAATTACAAGTCTTAAAAAGGAGAATAAATTTTTAAGTATAAAAATTAGTACTTTTGAGAAAAATGAAATACCTCCTACTTTTACATAATTTTATGCACCTCCATCATTTGAAGAATCTAATTCAAAATCATCAAAGCATATTTTATTCAAACCTAGGAAGAGGTACTATCACTCATGTAGATTAGTTAACCCTTTTCTTAGTGTTAGATATTTTTTTGTGACATATTAGGACACATCTCCCACACCTGTACTTTTCACCGTAGTACACATTGGCTGTGAAAGCCCAAATTACATGCTTCACAGCACAGCACACATACATTGAATTCTTCTTTTCATAAGAAAGAACCCAAACTTGTTTGGGTTCCTAAATCTGACATTTGATGATTTTATAGGGTTGCTCTCACACAAGATCTCGTGAGAGCATATGGTACATGGACAGTGGATGCTCAAGATATATGACTAGAGATGCAAATCAATTCATTTTGCTGGAGGCCAGGGCTGGAGGCAAGGTCACTCTTGGAGATAATACCACCAGGAAAGTGGTAGGTGCAGGTATAATCAGAAACTCTAAGAACTTTTTGATTGAAAATATTTTGCTTGTAGATAGATTAAAGCATAACTTGCTTAGCATCAGTCAGATCTGTGACAAGGGTTTCAGCATCAAATTCCTATTAAATACTTGCATCATAAGCTTAAATAATAACACTATTTTGCAGGGCAAGAGGATCAACAATATCTACATGCTTGATTTAAATAATATTGAATGTGCTGCTTTATTTTGCTTAAAAATTATTGTTGATAAGTCTTGATTGTGGCACAGAAGATTATATCATGCCAGTATGGAAATCCTTAGAAGAGTCACTCAAAAAGACTTAGTTAGAGGTGTCCCCAAGCTTAAGTTCACTAAGGATCACTGTGTGATGCCTGTCAATTAGGAAAGAAAGTCCAATCCTCTTTCCACTCCATTAAGGACATCAGCACCTCTAGACCTTTAGAAGTCCTTCACATGGATCTCTTTGGACCCATTAGCACTGCTAGCTTAGGGGGAAAAGTCTATGGATTTATGATTGTTGATGATTATATGAGGTTCACTTGGATTAAATTTCTGTCACATAAATCTGAGTCATTTGATGAATTTAAATCTTTCTCCACTTAGATTCAGAGGAAGTTAGGTTGTGAGATCTCTACTATTCATAGTGATCATGGTGGAGAGTTTGAAAATATGAGATTTGGAATATTCTATGAGGAGCAAGGGATTAGCCACAACTTTTTAGCTCTTAGGATCCCTCAGCAGAACGGGATAGCTGAAAGAAAGAACAAGACCCTGGTGGAAGCCACTAGAGCCATGCTTGCTAAGTATTCACTTCTAAAATACCTTTGGGCAGAAGCGGTGAACACAGCTTGTTATGTGTTGAATAGGGTGAATGTTAGATCCAAACTGAACAAGACACCTTATGAGATCATTAAGGGTAGAACTCCAAACTTGTCCCACCTTCATGTCTTTAGCTGTAAGGTTTTCATTCTGAATAATGGGAAATCATCCTTAGAAAAATTTGACCCTAAATCTGATGAAGGAGTGTTCTTAGGCTATTCTAGTGTGGAGAAATCCTTTAGGGTGTTTAATAAGAGGACTTTTATGGTGGAGGAGACAACTCATGTGGTGTTTGATGAATCTGATCCTAAGGAGACTAGAGTTGAGGAAGAAGAAGATGTAGGAGAGATTACCCAAGGAGTTGAAAATGCAAATCTGGAGAAAAGGGTAGAGCCTCAAAACATTTTGCCTAGATATTGGAGATATGCTTCGAGTCATTCTAAAGAACTAATCTTAGGAAACCCTTCTGAAGGTGTTAGAACTAGGCATGAACTTAGGAAGGAAGTAAACCATTCTGCCTTTATCTCAATGACTGAACCCACCAATATCAATCAAGCCCTTTCTAATGAATTTTGGATCTTATCTATGCAAGAGAAATTGAATTAATTTGTAAGGAATGATGTTTGGAAGTTAGTAAAAAGACCTATGAATCACAGTGTAGTGGGAACCAAGTGGATCTTTAAGAATAAGATGAATGATTCTGGTGTGATGGTTAGGAATAAGGTAAGATTAGTGGCTAAGGGGTATAATCAATTTGAAGGGGTTGATTTTGAGGAGACCTTTGCCCCTATAGCTAGATTGGAAGCCATTAGGGTGCTACTAGCCTTTGCATGTTATAAGAGATTTAAGTTGTTTCAAATGGATGTCAAGAGTGCCATTTTAAATAGGGTAATAAAAGAGGATGTCTTTATAAAGAAAACCCCCAATTTTGAGAGTTTTTAATATCTAAATAATATTTATAAATTAAAAAAGGCCTTATATGGATTGAAACCGGCACCCAGAGCTTGGTATGAGAGGCTTAGCACATTCCTTCTAGAAAGAGAGTTTGTTAAGGGGAGCGTAGACACCACCCTTTTTCTTAGAAAAGTAGGAGATAATCTACTCATTATCCAGATCTATGTTGATGATATACTTTTTGGATATTCTAAAAAAAATTTATGTGATGATTTTTTAAGACAATGAGTAAGGAGTTTGAGATGAGTATGGTGAAAGAATTCTCCTACTTTTTGGGGTTTAAAATAAGGCAAATGGATGATGAAACCTTTCTGAATCAATCAAAATACACTAGGGATATCTTGAAGAAATATGAAATGGACAAAGCTAAGCCAATCAACACTCCCATGAGTTCCACTGTTCAATTAGATAAGGATTCAAATGGAAAATCTATTAATCAGAAGAAGTTTAGGGGAATAATTGGATCACTACTTTACCTGACTGCTAGCCAACCTGATATTATGTTTAGTATTTATCTTTGTGCTAGATTTTAAGTTGATATTATGGAATCCCACCTGACTGTAGTTAAGAGAATCCTTACATATCTCTTAGGAACCCCAAACCTAAGAATCTGGTATCCTAGGCACAGCACTTCTTTTGAGATTATTGGATATTCTGATTCTGATTTTGCAGGGTGTATGATGGATAGAAAGAGCACTTCTGGAACTTGCCAATTCATAGGATAATCTTTAGTCTCCTGGTCTAGTAGAAAATAGAACTCAGTTGTACTTTCCATTGTTAAAGCTGATACATTACTTAGGAAGTTATATGGCCCAAGTCCTTTGGTTGAAGCAACAAGTTTTGGATTTAGGATTACCTATTGGCACAATTTTAGTTCTATGTGATAACACCAGTGCCATCTGCATTTTTAAGAATCCAATCCAACATTCTAGAACCAAATACATTGATATAAGGCATCACTTCATTAGGGACCATGTTTCAAAAGGGGACATTGAGCTACATTATGTAGCAACTGAAAATCAACTGGCTGACATCTTTACTAAACTACTGGCCTTTGACTCATTCAGCATTTTGAGGACTAGATTGGGTGTGATTGACATAAATACATGAATCTGATGACTGCTGATTTCTGAATTTTCTATTTTTCATTTTATTTCTGTTAGTTATTTGTTTGATTTGATTATCTATTTCCTGTTGGTTTGTATTTTCTATTAATTTTCATTTTAGTGTTGTTATTTTTCTGATTTGAGTATTTATTTTAATGTGATTTCCTACTTCTTCTTGATTTATTATTTTTTAAAAAAAATATATCACTGCTCACTATTACTGATAAATTAGATTTCTGACTGAGAGTTTTATCTTATTTTTGTTTGGAAGCTTGTAAGCAGTGATTGACTACACTGAATCTGTTAAAGGGAAGAAACGTTGATGATTGTTTCTCTTCTTCTAACTCCTTTAATAGTGTATTATTTATTTTGGATAAAAATCTTCTTCAAAATTAAAAAAATGGTTTTTGAAATAGAGATTTATTTTATCTTCATATAGTAATCTACCTCATATAAATAGTATTTTCAAAGTTTTGGATCATTGTTATATTTTTCTTAATCAGGTGATTGCACTTATCATATGATGTATGGTATTTTATTCTATGAATTACTCCTCCTTATTATAGAGAGTGAGTTTTATCCTCTCTTATGTCTGGAAGATAATTTTACAACTGAGATTCTATAACGATTATGAAAGAAAACAAGCTTGTAAAAGATGCGCAAAGAGCGTCAAAATGAAAGAGGCACAAAATGAGCCCAAAGCTGAAAAGGTGTGCAATATTACCAAATTGGAAAGATACACAAAGTGTATCAAAAATCAAAAAATGCATAAAGAGCGCTAAACAAATTAAAAAAAGAGGCACAAAATGAGCCCACAAAGAAATAAGCTTTCTTCCCTTTCAGATCTTTAATTATCTTAGAAAAATTCATGCGCCACTAAATATTTTCAAAAGCTTGAGATGAAAAATCATGATTTCTGATTCCTTACATTGAAATACTATTCTATCATATATTTTTTCTGGAATAAGACTTAAAAGGATCTCTTTTCGAATCTAATTTCTCTTCTTCTGAATTAGATTTTTGTTTGAAAGGAAGTTGAACCTGTAAGGTGTATGAGGTAGGAGTTACAAAAGTTGATTTTCTAACTTTTTCTAGATTTTTATGTGGTCGATTTTCTTTTTATTAGCTTTTGAATTAAAAATAAAAAAAATTCTGTTTCACTGAAGCTGATCAATTAAAAAAAATTATCATTTTCACTGTTGTTTTTCTCGTTTCTATTTTTTATTTAATTTGATTTTGGATTTTTCTTTTTGTATGTTTTTGGGATCCTTGATCTTTCCTCTCCATCTTTCATCTTTTTCACTTTTTTCTTCACATTGTCTTGGATGATCCAAATATCGTCCTGGACGATCCATTCAAATCATCCCCACCATGATCCAACGGCTGGTATGCACCAATTATTAGTGATCGTCATGGATGATACACCTCATCATCCTGGACGATCCACATGGTAGCAGTTGGACGATTTAAATTCAGCCCGTCCGATTCATTTATTGCATATCATCCTAGATGATCCACCGATTCATCCTGGATGATACTTTTCGTCAAAGGTCATCCAGCTGGACTCCTTTGGACGATCACCTATGTCTAATCATCCTGGATGATCATACTGCCTTTTTGACCAATCAGCCTGGACATTATTATTACCCCTATCGTCCTAGACGATACTGCGATCATCCTGGACTATCCGGTCGAATTCTATTTAAACATCCATTTTTTTCAAAATTTTTCACACATTCTCTTCCAATCCTTCCTCCAATCCTTTTCTAATGGCTAGTGGCAAACATTCTCGATATCCAGTGCGAGTTCATCCAGGGGAAATGTCGATCCCCGATTCCCTGAAGCAGCCGACTAGGATGCCTTCCAGCGATACCTTGAGGTGGGGATCACCCAATCTAAAATTGTCAATCTGCGCATTTTGACTTATCATGTCTTAGATCTTTTCGCCCACACTTCTCTCACATTCATCCTGACTTTAGCCTTTTCGTTTAGTTCTGAGCTTTTATGAGTTTTGTTTGCGAACCTTTGCATCGACTCCTCTTACTCTGCCCTCTGATCCTTTGTCAATCGCCGCCCTATCGAGCTTACCTCCCAAGACTTCCACGATATTCTTCAACTCTCAACTTCTAGCGACAAACTCCATCTCTTCTCCTTTAACCCTAATTTTGACTGGAGTGTTGCAAATCGATTTCTTAGGGGCACCAATGTCCCCTATCATGATAATGCATGCTCCTCTTTACTTAAGGATGCTCGGACAATCCAGCATGTCCTTCGCACCTCTATTATTCTAAAAGCTGGAGACCGCATCCATATCACCCCCTTACTCTCACTGACTACCTACTACATCATGGCCCATCATGAATTCAATTCTATCGATCTCCTCTTTTGATACATCGAACACTTGACTAACATTAGGGATCCGAGCCACAGATGATGCCCAAATCTAGCTCTAGGTCACCTTATTACATATGCTCTAAAGACCAAATACAATTTGTAATATCCGGTACCACCTGATGTCCCCCCTTCCTTCTTCTCCAACAATTCCTTCCATGCTCTGCATAGTACTCGCCTTCATCCGGAGCCTGCTCCAGATGTGGAGGGAGAAAAGGAAGAAGCTGCTCTGGTACCTACACCTGCTCCTCTCCAGATAGAGTCCCCTCTGGATCACCTGGTGCACCACTTTGATCAGTGGGAGGCTCGCTTTGACTCCTACGTGACTCACCAACAGCAGCAGCATGATCAGGGCATGGCCTGGTTTGGTGAGCAGTTCGCCACCATTCACAGCTATTTTCATCCACCACCACCTCCTCCATCTGATCAGGATCCGTCTCTCTATGTGGTTGTTTATTTCAGTTTGTTGTGATGTTTTAGTTTGCTATTATTTTATCTTTTCTGTTCCTTCTTTTTGTGATGTCAAAAGGGGGAGTTATTTTTGTGTTACTAGTAGTTTCTTTTGTTACTTTTGTGTTTTAGTAGTTTCATTTGTTGTATTGAAAGTCACTGGTTATCAATAATTAGTTAAATTTATCTTCTCTCGCCTGTGCTTTAATTACTGCAATCTGGTTGATTTGAAACTACTAAATAAATATTTTCCATCATCAAAAAGGGGGAGATTATTGTAAACCTTGATTTAAGGATTACAATTTTGATGATAATAAATATTTCTGTATTCTATTTTGATTGACTAATATTTCAGGTACAAAAGATCAAATGTAAATTAAGCCAACTCAAGATCGGGTCCGCGTGTGTTTAAATTATAATTTTTCCCTTTCTTAAGTCAAATATAATGTAATTGATCCTCTAGTGAAGTAACCTTGCACACACACACTAAGGGGGAGATTTTTAGTGAGTTAGAGTTTCTGTTTCAAATTTTATTCATATCAACAAAGAAAAATTATCTACTCCATCCGACTAGTTCCTGGTTCGAGTCCCGGGCAACCCATCAACCCATACAAAAGTAAAAAAAAAAGAATCTTTCTTTTTTTTAGTTTTCTTTGAACTCTTTCTTTTATTTCAAATTGTTCTGATAGTTTTGGTCATTCCTATAGATATTCATTTCGATTCGTTGACATTGGCATAGAAGACATATTATACTGTGAAATAACAAGCCTTTCATTAGCTATCTCATTTCTAGTTATAGCTTATCATCCTAGACGATCCAGTGAAAATAGAAACCCTAATTATGACGACTATATTAAGTCAATTTGATTAAGCAGATTATCCTGGATGATATGACTATCGTACAGGACGATAGGCTCAAATCAAAAATTCTCAGCCGCCAGATTAAGTTAGGTAAGCTTTTATTTTTAGAGATTTGGTCTGATCGTCCTGGATGATACATGTATCGTCCTTGATGATCCTTTATAATCATGCCTAAATTAGTCTGGTGATTAAAGAAAGTAATTAAGATTTGATTGATTTGATCATATCGTCCTGGATGATACATGTAAAATCCTGACTATCCAGAGCACTTCACATGGATGACTCGAGAAATGTGCTGGACGATATTCCCAATTTTGAACTAATCGTATGGGACGATCGCGATATCGTCTCGGATGTTTTGGTTGTACGACCTAAGCTGAGTGTAGGATGATTTTATCATTTTTGAACTAATCGTACAGGATGATAGCAATATCATCTGGCATGATCAAGTCATTTTGAGATCATTCAGCACAAATTTCCCTGGATGACCTGAGCTATCTTCTGGATAAAATTCCTGATTTACACTAATCGTCCCGGACGATCACAGAATCATACGGGATGAGCAGAAAAAATTTTGTCTACTAATCATCCAGATAAATCAGATCATCCAGGCTTATTCATGTGATTTTATATTGATCGTACAGGACAATCGACTGATCGTCCTGGACAATCTTTGACGACCAGTTGATATTTAGGGTAATTTTTGAGTCCTCTTATTTAAGATATTTTTCTTTCAACAAAGAAAATCTTTTGCCACTTTCCTTTCCAGAAAAAATCTTGAGAGAGAGAGAGAGAGCTTGGTAGAGAGAGAGGATCTTGTGAGGGGGAGTTTGTGAGGGGTTCAGAAAGGTTGCTCCAAGCAAGGATCTGAGTCATCTTCTCTGGTCATCATCTGTTGTCTTGTTGGTGTCTCTGTGGGAGGATCGTGCGTAAGAAGATCCAGGTTCTCTGCCTACTTCAGCAGGAAGCGAAAGGAGTCCAGGTTCTCTACCTGCTTCAGGAGGAAGCCAAGGGAGTCTAGGTTCTCTGCCTCATCGGGTTGGTAGAAAGGAGTTTTGTACAGGCTTCTCTGCCTTGCTATGGGAGCAGAAGGAGAGTCACTTAGTGTTAGTGCAATACCCGAAGGAGAGGCTCCGGGGAGTGGATGTAGGTCAAGTTGGCCGAAGCACTATAAAATATGGTGTGTTCTTTCTGATTATTTTTCACACTTATTTTTCTATTGATGATTGTATGATTGTGATTATTATTTTGTTATCAGGAACATCTGTACATCATTATGAAATTGTAATTGTATTAAAATATTCAAAAAGTTTTTTTAAAATCATTTTGGTTCATGAATTTTTAAAATAACCAATTCACCCCCCCCTCTTGGTTAGCCTCGCAACTAGTTCACAAGGGCTTGACATCCCTCACGAGTTTTCACTAAAAAATTTTAAAGCTAATCGTACAGTACGATATTACTTCATACAGTCGTACAGTACGAATAGAGTTAATATTTTCTCTTTACTTAAGTACAGTAATTCAACCACAAAGAAAATAAACTACAGAAATATAAAATGCGGAAAAGTAAATAGTGAACAAAAAACATCAAAATTTATAGTGGTTCAGTCAAACATGACCTACATCCACTCCCTAGAGACTCCATCTCTAGGTATTGTACTAAAACCAAGTGACTCTCCTTTTGCCCCCACAGCAAGGCGGATAAGCCTTTATAAACTCTCTTCCACCAATCCCGGTGTGGCAGAGAACAGTCGTCCTTTTCTCCCTCCAAGTGCGACAGAGAACTGGAATCCTCTCGAACAATACTCTTGCAAAAGTCTCCAAGGAACTAGGAAGATGCTCAAAGAACAAGTAAAAGAAATCCTCATAATTGGATAATCTTATGAATCCCCTCACAAATCTCTCTTGAAAGATCTCTCAATACTCACTCCTAAACACTCTCCCAATCACTCTCCTTAGACTTCTCAAAAGAATTTTCTCAGAAGAATTTTTCCTTCAGTCAGTTTTAAGTCATTTATATACTTAGGACAAGAAAAACCATCCAAAAACTGAATTTTCAAGTTTAATTCGTGCCGATCGTCTCATACGATCGATGATCATACTGTACGAATAATTTAAAACATCGAAAGATTCGTCCCGTACGACTCATGAGATGAATAAGTCAGAGCCGTTCGTACAAATATTTCGTCCCATACAAACGCTTGGACGATCAAGTCAGAGTGCTTCGTACGACTGTTTCATCTTGGACGAACCCTTGGACGATCAAGTCAGTGTGCTTCGTACGAACATATTGTCCCGGATGAACCCTTGGATGATCAAGTCAGTGTGCTTCGTATGCTTAGTTTGTCCCGTATGAACCCATGGACGAACAAGTCAGAGCGGTTCGTACAGCTAAAAATTATGTACGAAAGGTATTTCGTACTGTACGAACATGCCTTAGAAAAATTTTCTTGCCATATGGGTCCGATGAGGAGTACAAATTATGCAAATCATCCCATATGATATAAAATCATACTATACGATTAATTTAAAAACTTATAATTTTTACTCCCCCATTGTGTGTGTGTGCACAGTTATCCAACTTACAATCACACTCTCTCATACTAAAAAAAAAAGAAAATTTACAGACTTCATTTATAGTGAGCAAGTGAACTTGAAATCTTCAGTAATCAGGAGTATGAATTTCCTGAAAAATACTTTAGTACACACAACAAAAACTCAAATAATTGTTAGGAGAGAAGAATAACAAACAATAAACTTTTATAATCATCAAAAAATATAACTTGGATTAGAATTTACTTGAACAAACAAATGTACCCAAATCATAACGATCTCCTCCTTTTTGATGATGGCAAAATAATTATTATTTGGTTAAAAAAAAATGTCTCATAAGCTCTCACTTTCTTCCACAAATGTACGCTCCCCCTAAATAATTGATCTCCTAATCTCCCCCCTAAATCCTAAATGACACAAAGGGAATAAGAGGTTAGAAGATCTAACATGGAATACATAAGGGAAGACCAAAAAAAATAAAAGCAAATATACAAGCACAAGCAACACAAGCAAAATAAATATACAAGCACAATCCACACACATATACGAGAATACAATCAAATAAATAAAAATAAAGACAAATAAACAATACAACACTCTCCCTTTTGACAACAACAAAAAGGGAAGACACTCAAAAGAGTTGTGGATTTAAAAAATGTTAAAGAAAGATTGACTACAATTTAAAAATCACATGCAGCAAGTAAAGACTCAAAAAGATATAGATTGCATAAAATAATGAGGAGAAAAAAAGTTGATCTATGATATTAATGTATTAGACAGATTAAGTAACCACAACAATTGCACAGAAGATGAAATAAGATTACCAAAAATTCTAAATCAAAAGTGACAATCATTGATTAGTGAATTTGGAGAAAATGTTAAAGGAAAGGACAATTGGCGACCTTGCGCATCTTTTTATTATTTGGGCTAATTTTGTGCCTCTTTTTAAATTTGGCGACATTGCACATCTTTTGTTTTATGGCACACTTTGTGCATCTTTTAGAGCTTTGCTCTTTTTGTCTTCATTTAATAAGCTTCTTTCCAACAACAATATTCCTTGATCACTTTTACAATAATGAACACTTTGATATAGGAATTATAAGTAATATTAAGACATCAAATATATAATGATTTAGGCTAAGTAATACAAGTCTAAATTAAGATAAATTAAGATCTTCTAATCTACACCAAATCATAATGAAATCTAAATATTTTGAGAATTTAATTTTATGCACAGAGTTTTTATTGTAATAAATTCTCAATTCACATTTTAGAAATCTGAACAACTACAATCAAGTGCGTTAGTGTAAGAAAAATTTTCAGTTAAAATACACAAAAGATATGGTCAAAAGCACTACAATATTCTCATTTCAAAATGATTCAAGATACACCATACAACTATTTATAAAACAAACATAATAGCAAATTTTCTAATGTAGCACATCGAAAAAATTAAACTTGCTAATCTTTCATACAACTCCACAACAACAACAACACACAAAGAACAACAAAGAACAACAACAATCTCATTCAACAAAGCCAAATAGAAGAAATACTAAAAATCAGAGGGACCCTGATCTGGAGGAGGTGGCTGATTGCCAAATAGCACAAAATAGCTGTTTATCGTTACAATATTAGTATTCACAGATTCAAACTGATCCCTAACCCAAACTCTATCCTCACTGTACTGATCATCCTATCTCTTCAAATACGCCTCCATGTGATCAAATCTTTGATCCATTCTCTCAAAATGTTGGACCATATTTTGATAAAAATCTTGAGATGGTCCAGATGTAGTTGAGGGTGCAGTTGAAGGAGCAGAAGCAAAAGGAGGCTCATCATCTGAGCTGTCAGCAGTACCTTCTTTCCCAAATAAAGCTTGAAAGGAAGCATCAGTGAAGTATAGTGGGAGTTCAGAAGAACTAGAAGGATGAACTAGGTTGTATTTCTTCTCTAGGATATAACACACAACATGTCCTAAAGTAATATTTTTCTTCCTCTTCACACTAGCCAAACCAATATCAAAAATATAGTAGATGTAGTCTAGGATTAATTGGGCTTCATCTATAGGTTGGCCAGTCATAATAAGAAAAGTGGTTGAAGAAAGAAGTGGGGTCATATTAATTTGATCTCCTGCTTTAGGAATAATTGATGTCCTTAGCACATGTTGAATTATTCGTGCATTTTGATTCAAGGAATCTACCCGGGAGACATTTGTGGGTGTGCTTACACCTCTAAGAACTTGGTTTATTTCCGACCAACCATTTTCAGGTCTAGTGGAGAAGGTATGAGCCCTAGTCCCTTGAGTTCTCAGATGAATATATTCCCCTAGATCCTCCTTGGTTATCACTACTTTTTGCTTAAGGACAAAAGAAGAAATGATAGTGTGATCCTGGTTAAAGGTCATGTTGGCCAGGAACACATGAAACAGATCCTTGTTAAAAGCATAAATTAAAGTCAAAAGAAAAGAAAATTGGGTGGAGTCAAAAAGGGGCATTACAACAAAGTGAATATTTTCCTGCAATAGTATGCGGGAAGGGGTGACCTTAGATGCAGCATACCTAAGATATGCTTCCTCATTCTCCTCACTTAGGAAGTTCTCATCCTAATTCCTTCTAGAAGCAGGACCCCTAGCAACATGAGCTCTCTTTTCACTGCCCGACATCTTTTCTCAAATCTCTAAAGGGTTCTAGATAGAAAATGACATGAAAGAATATGACCCTCCTTTATATAGAAAAAGCCTGAAATCGTACAGTACGAATAGACTTCGTACAATACGAAATTGTTTTCGTCCGGGATGAATAAAAGCTCATTTGGGACGAACGAAAGCAGTCAAAATGAAACTGTTTTTGGTAAACTGCTCGTCCTGAGGTGTCCTTTCATACATACTTTTTGACTTCCTAATCGTACAGATAATGACATGTTCGTCCAGGACGATCAGAAAATTTAAGATCGTTCAGGCGACGGTTAGGTTCGTCCCTTATGTGAAACGACATATGGATCGTACAGACGAATGATGTATTCATACGTACGATCATTAATAATAACTGATTCTAACCATGATTCCTCCCAATTCGTACAGACAAAATGCATGTACGATGATGTAATTGTACAGTACGATAATGTCATCGTACAGTACGAATAGACATAATAAACTCTCATCTCTCCAATCTCACATGCTTTCAACATTCATTCACTCAAGGAACAAAACACAACAAAACAAAAAAATTTTGATTTTTCTTTAAAAAGACAACACACAATAAACTAATAAAATATAAAATATAAGAAAATAAAACACATCCAAAGAATAGACAAACAAATACATATAAAATTATATTTGCAGAATTTTTAATCAAGCATTAAGATCAATCACACCTAACCTTGTCCTTAACATGCTAAATGTGTCAAAGGCTAAGGGTTTTGTGAAAATATCTGCAAGCTGATCTTTAGTAGCGACATGATGTAGTTCAATTTCCCTTTTTGCTACATGATCTCTTATAAAATGATGCCTTATGTCAATATGCTTGGTTCTAGAATATTGTATCGGATTCTTTGAAATATAAATGGCACTAGTGTTATCACAAAAGATTGGTATGGTGCCAATTGAAAAACCCAAATCATCCATTTGTTATTTTAACCAAAGCACATGTGCAACGCAACTCCCTAAGGTAATATATTCTGCTTCAGCTGTAGAAAGTGCTACTGAATTTTATTTTCTATTGGACCAAGCTACTAATGAATTTCCAATGAATTGACATGTCCCAGAAGTACTTTTTATATCCACCCTACAGCCTACAAAATCAGAATCTGAGTATCTAATAATTTCAAAAGAAGAACTGTTCTTAGGATACCAAATTCTAAATTTTGAGTTCTCAAAAGATATCTTAAGATCCTTTTCACTACTGTCAAATATGATTCTTTTGGATCTGCTTGAAATCTAGCACATAAGCAAACACTAAACATGATGTCAGGTCTACTAGCAGTCAAATGAAGCAAAGATCCAATTATACCTCTAAACTTCTTTTGATCAACAGATTTTCTCTTAGGATCCTTATCTAATAGTACTGAGGAACTCATGGGTGTATTCACTGGTTTAGCATTTTTCATTTCATACTTTTTAGGATATCCTTAACATACTTAGATTGACAAAGAAAAGTACCTTCCTCATTTTATTTTATGCTAAAATCAAGAAAATAACTCAGATCATCCATTAAACTCATCTCAAATTCACTACTCATTATCTTTGAAAATTTATCACATAAAGCTTTATCAGTTGATCCAAAAATGATGTCATCCACATATATTTGTATAATGAATATTTCATTTCTAATTCTTTTCAAAAATAGAGTGGTGTCTACACTTCATTTAACAAATGATTCGTTTAATAAGCAAGTGCTTAACCTCTCATACTATGCTCTAGGTGCCTGTTTTAGTCCATATAATGTCTTTTTCAATTTGAAAATATGATTAGGGTATTTAGAATTTTCAAAACCAGGAGGTTGCTCAACATAAACATCCTCTTCTATCACCCCATTCAGAAAGACACTTTTGACATCCATCTAATACAATTTAAAATCTTTAAAATAGGCAAAGGCTAATAAAACTCTTATTGCTTCAAGTCTTGCTACAGGGGCAAATATCTCCTCAAAATCAATTCCTTCAATTTGATTATACCCCTTAGCTACTAATCTAGCCTGATTTCTCACAACTACTCCTGAATCATTCATTTTATTTTTGAACACCCACTTAGTCCCAACTACACTTTGATCTTTTGGCCTTTTAATTAACTCTCAGACATCATTTCTCTTGAATTGATTCAACTCCTCTTGTATAGCCAAAATCTAAAATTCATCCAAAAGTGCTTGATCTATATTAGTGGGTTCAATCATTGAAATGAAAGCTGAATGATTTACTTCTTTCCTTAAACCATACCTAGTCCTTACTCCTTCACTTGGTTCTCCTAAAATCAACTCTTTAGGATGACTCCTTACAAATTTCCATTCTCTCGACAATTTATTTTCCTCTTCTTTTTTAACCCTTTCTTCAACCTTTTGATCTTTAAGTTTTTGGGTTACTATCTCAACCTCATCTTCATCCAACTTAGACCCTTTACTATCATAAGATTCATCAAAAACCACATGTGTGGTCTCTTCAACTACCAATGTTCTCTTATTAAAAACTCTATAGGATTTTCTAACACTTGAATATCCTAGAAAGATTCCTTCATCTGATTTCGGATCAAATTTTCCTAGAAGAGTTTTATCATTATTATGAATGAACACTTTACATCCAAAAATATGTAGATACAAGAGGTTGGGACTTCTACCTTTAAGAAGTTCATAGGGTGTCTTATTCAATTTAGACCTTATGTACACCCTATTCAACACATAACATGCTGTACTAACTGCTTCAGCCCAAAACTATATAGGTAGTGAATATTCTGCCAACATGGTCCTAGCAGTTTCAACTAATGTCCTCCATATATATTTGTACAATGAGTATTTCATTTCCAATTCTTTTCAAAAATAGAGTGGTGTCCACACTTCCTTTAGCAAATGATCCGTTTAATAAGAAAGTGTTTATCCTCTCATATCATACTCTAGGTGCCTGTTTTAGTCCATATAATGCCTTTTTCAATTTGAATACATGATTAGGGAATTTAGAATTTTTAAAGCCTGGAGATTGCTCAACATAAACATCTTCTTCTATCACTCCATTCAGAAAGGCACTCTTAACATCAATTTGGTACAACTTAAAATCTTTAAAATAGGCAAAGGCTAACAAAACTCTTATTGCTTCAAGTCTTGCTATAGGGGTAAATGTCTCCTCAAAATCAATTCCTTCAATTTGATTATACCCCTTAGCTATAATCTAGCCTTATTTCTCACAACTACTCCTGAATCATTCATCTTATTTTTGAACACCCACTTAGTCCCAACTACACTTTGATCTTTTGACCTTTCAATTAACTCTCAAATATTATTTCTCTTGAATTGATTCAACTCCTCTTGCATGGCCAAAATCTAAAATTCATCCAAAAGTGCTTGTTCTATGTTTGTGGGTTCTATCATTGAAATAAATGCTGAATGATTCACTTCTTTCCTCAACTAGTCCTAACTCCTTCACTTGGTTCTCCTAAAATCAACTCTTTAGGATGACTCCTTATAAAATTTCATTCTCTAGGAAATTGGTTTTCCTCTTCTTTTTCAACCCTTTGTTCAACTTTTTGATCTTCAAGTTTTTGGGTTATAACCTCAACCTCATCTTCATCCAACTTAGACCCTTTACTATCATAAGATTCATCAAAAATAATATATGTGGTCTCTTTAACTACTAATGTTCTCTTATTAAAAACTCTATATGGTTTTCTAACACTTGAATATCCTAGAAAGATTCCTTCATTTGATTTCAGATCAAATTTTTCTCGAAGAGTTTTATCATTATTATGAATAAACACTTTACATCCAAAAACATATAGATGCGAGAGGTTGGGACTTCTACTTTAAGAAGTTCAGAGGGTGTCTTATTAAATTTAGACCTTATGTACACCCTATTCAACACATAGCATGCTGTACTAACTGCTTCAGCCCAAAAATATTTAGGAAGTGAATATTCTGCCAATATGGCTCTAGCAGTTTCAACTAATGTCCTGTTCTTTCTTTCTACAACTCCATTCTGTTGAGGTGTCCTAGGAGCTGAGAAGTTGTGTTCAATTCTAAGAGATTTGTAAAAATCATTAAACATTTCATTTTCAAATTCTCTCTCGTGATCACTTTGGATACTGACTATTTCAAACCAAGTTTTCTCTGAATCCAAGTGGCAAAATCTCTAAACTCTTCAAATGATTCACTCTTATAATTGAAAAATCTAATCCAAGTGAATCTAGTATAGTCATCCACAATAACATACCCAAATCTTTTTCCTCCTAAACTTAAAGTACTAACAGGCTCAAAAAAATCCATGTGAAGAATTTCTAAGGGTTTGCTAGTCCTAATTTCCTTGATCGAATTGAAAAAGGATATCACCTGTTTTCCTAGTTGACATGCATCATACAAGTGATCTTTAGTGAATTCTAACTTGGGTACTCCTCTAGCTAGTTGCTTTTGAGTGATTTTTCTAAGATTTTTCATGCTAGCATGACAAAGTCTTCTATGCCACAACCATGATTCATCAGATATGGTTTTTAAATACAAGGCAGTAGAAGGTTTAACATAATTAAAATCTAGCATGTAAATATTGTTAACCCTATCACCATTCAAAACAACAGTTCCATTTAGACTAATAACACAACTTGTAGGTAAAAACTTTATATGATAGCCCTTGTCACAGAATTAACTAATACTCAATAGATTGTGTTTCAAACCTTCAACCAACAGTACATTCTCAATCACAAAGTTTTTTTGAATTTCTAATTATACCTATACCTACCACTGTCTTGGTGGTATTATCTCCAAGTGTCACCTTGTCTCCATTCCTGGCTTCCAGCGATATAAATTGATTTATATCTCCAGTCATATGCTTTGAGCAACCGCTGTCCAGGTACCAAATACTCTCACGAGGTCTTGTGTGAGAGCGTTCCTATAAAATGATCAAACATTAGTCTTAGGTATCCAAACAAGTTTGGGTT
Organism: Dendrobium chrysotoxum; assembly: GCA_019925795.1. Classification (NCBI taxonomy): domain Eukaryota; kingdom Viridiplantae; phylum Streptophyta; class Magnoliopsida; order Asparagales; family Orchidaceae; genus Dendrobium; species Dendrobium chrysotoxum. The sequence continues at coordinate 18,206,549 of CM034309.1, forward strand.
CTCCTCTTGATAATTTTTAACCAGATGCATGTGTGATATACTGTGATTTATGTATCTTAGGTTTCCACACTAAATGTGTTCTATATTTAATTGTACAGGTGTGGGAAATATGTCCTAAAATACCCCAAGAAAAATACTTTATCCCTGGAAAGGGATTCACCAACCTATTCTTCCTAAAATTTTCTTCTTAGATCTTGAATCAGTGATGTTGTGGTAGGTTTCATGAAACTCTTCAAGTTTAGGTGATTTTTATTTTCCTTAAGTGCTTTTACCTGAACTTTAAGATAAGCGTTAGCACTTTCTAGAATCGAATTATCAATCTTCAACTCATGCTCTCTAGAATCCGACTCATCCATAAAAGTCTTAAAATTATTTTCAAGTTCAGCGTGAGATAATTTTAAAAGATTATGCTGTTTGTTTAAATCATCAAACTCATCCAACAAAGTCATGTGGTTGCTATCAATTAATGCATGATCTTTTCTAAGGATCTCATTTTCTTTCTGCAGCTCTAAAAATTCCAAATTCAACTTAGCGTGCAGTTTCTTAAGTTTCTTATATGTAGAGTATATGCGTTCATAAACTTCGAATAATTCTTCATAGCTTAAATCACATATCTCATCCTCATCTGAATGGTCGAGATTTTTAGCCATTAAGCACAAATTTGTAATTTCTTCTTCAGGTGCTGTTTCTGACGAATCTGAAGCTGAGTTTGCCCAGAAAGCTCGTTGTATTCTCTTCTTACCCCTTCTGTTCTTTAGTTTCTCCTCGGCCTTATCCTTGATAGGATTTTCTTTGAGATTGGGGCAATCTGTCTTGATGTGTCCTGGCTTCTTTCACTCATAGCAAATGACTTCATTAGAAGCCTTAACATTCTTCTGGAACTTACCTTTGTTCCAATGCTGGCATCTTCTCTGCTTCCTTTTTAGGAAACTTCTAAATTGCCTCATTATCAGGGCAATATCCTCTTCGTCCTCAGGTAGTGACTGATCACTTTCAGAGTCATCCACCTTTAAAGCAATATTCTTCTCCTTTCGCTTCTCACCTGCATCAATCTACCTTTGAGTCATCGATTGCTCGTAAGCAATTAGTGATCCAAGAAGATTGTCAACAGAATAAATGTTCAAATCTTTAGATTATGTTATTGCAGTTATCTTTGCATCATATGCAGTAGGTAAACAACGTAATATTTTGTTAACTTTCTCTACATTTGTCAACTCCCTACCTAAAGCATGCAATAAAGTGGCTATATGTATAAAATGAGTGTACATGTCAGAGATTGATTCATTCTATTTCATACGAAAAAGTTCATAGTAGTGCAAGAGAATGTTCAATCTAGTTTGTTTCACTTCATTCGTGCCTTCATATGTGATGCAAAGTCTATCCCAAATTTTCTTTTCTGATTTACAGGTAGACACACGCATGTAATCTTCAGACTTTAAAGCATAAAAGAAACTATTCAAACACTTAGCATTCAGTTGAGCTAATTCACGTTCTTCTACAGTCCAGTGTGCAAAAGGTATTTGAACTCTTATTCCTTCTATAATCCGAGTCGGCTTAGTATAACCATCCTGAACTAACATCCACATGCGATAGTTAATTGATTGTCAAAAAGTAGACATGTAAGTTTTCTAAAAATCAAAAGGGATATTATCAAACAACGGTGGTCTAGTGATCGAGTATCCTTCTATAGTGTTTATATTTCCAAAATTAGCCATTATCGAGATTTCAAAAAGTATTTAAAACAGTTATTTTTGAAATAGGCTCTGATACCACTTGAAATTGCGAATAGGTTATTAGACATATTGCTCATGTCCCTAGGCTAACCAAGAGAGGGGGGGTGAATTGGTCCTTTAAAAATTTACTCTTGAGATTTTGGAAAATTTTAAAGCTAATCATACAGTACGATATTACTTTGTACAGTACGAACAGAGTTAATATTTTCTCTTTACTTAAGTACAGTAATTCAACCACAAAGAAAATAAACTACAAAAATGTAAAATGAGGAAAAGTAAATAGTGAACAGAAAACATTAGAATTTATAGTGGTTCGTTCAAACACGACATACATCCACTCCCTAGAGACTCCTTCTCCAGGTATTGCACTAAAACCAAGTGACTCTCCTTTTACCCCCACATCAAGGCGGAGAAGCCTTTACAAATTCTCTTCCACCAATCCCGATGCGGCAGAGAACCGTCGTCCTTTTCACCCTCCAAGTGCGGCAGAGAACCGTCATCCTTTTCACCCTCCAAGTGTGGCAGAGAACCGTCATCCTTTTCGCCCTCCAAGTGCGGTAGAGAATCGGAATCCTCTCGAACAACACTCTTGCAAAAGTCTCCAAGGAACTAGGAAGATGCTCAAAGAACAAGTAAAAGAAATCCTCATAATTGGATAACCTTGTAAATCCCCTCACAAATCTCTCTTGAAAGATCTCTCAATACTCAATCCCAAACACTCTCCCAATCACTCTCCTTAGACTTCTCAAAAGAATTTTCGCAGAAGGATTTTTCCTTCAGTCAGTTTTAAGTCATTTATATACTTGGGACAAGAAAAATCAGTCCAAAAATTGAATTTTCAAGTTTAATCCGTGCCGATCATCCCGTACGGTCGATGATCGTACTGTACAAATAGTTCAAAATATCGAACGATTCATCCCGTATGACTCATGAGATGAATAAGTCAGAGCCGTTTGTATGAATATTTCGTCCCATACGAACGCTTGGACGATTAAGTCAGAGCGCTTCGTACGACTGTTTCATCATGGACGAACCCTTGGACGATCAAGTCCGTGTGCTTCGTACGATCATATCGTCCCGAATGAACCTTTGGACGATCAAGTCAGTGCGCTTCGTATGCTTAGTTCGTCCCGTACGAGCCCATGGATGAATAAGTCAGAGCGGTTCGTACAGATAAAAATCATGTACGAAAGGTATTTCGTATTGTACGAACATGCCTTAGACAAATTTTCTTGCCATATGGGTCCGATGAGGAGTACAAATTATACAGATCGTCCCATACGATATAAAATTGTACTGTACGATCAGTTTAAAAACTTAAAATTTTTACTCCCCCATTGTGTGTGTGTGCACAGTTATCCAACTTACAATCATACTCTCTCAGACTCAAGAAAAAGAAAATTTACATACTTCATTTATAGTGAGCAAGTGAACTTGAAATCTTCAGCAATATGGAGTGTGAATTTCCTAAAAAATACTTTGGTACACACAACAAAAACTAAAATAATTGTTAGGAGAGAAGAATAACAAACAATAAATATTTGTAATCATCAAAAAATATAACTTGGATTAGAATTTACTTGAACAAATAAATGAACCCAAATCATAACATAATTTAGGTATGATTGTCATATATTGTATAGTACGATGCATATCATATAATATGATTAGATATAAAATTTAAATATTAAAATATTACCTAAATTATGATTGGCAGCTATTTTGCTAATTATAACTGATCATCCTGTATGATATAAATCATACAGTATGATTAGTTTAATTAATCTTAATTAACTGAGGTGCCATAATTAGAGTTTTCTGTTTAACTGATCATCTAATATGATATTAATTGTAATGTATGAATAGTTCAAAAAAAGAAATTTTTCTAACTCACCAACTCACTCCCTTGAGTGTGTGTATGTATAATGTTACTTAGCTTTAGGATCCACCACAATATATATTTGACTCAAAAAAGATAAAAAAGTATTAAAAGATTAAAAAATATAAACTTTATTCCTAGTCTACCTAGTCTTGAGCTGATCAAGGTTGCAGGTGAGCTATGGTTCTGAAATGTTAGTGAGTAGGGCAAAAATAAGTATGAAATAAATTCAATTATCAGGAGATAATATAGTGAGAAATCTAATAATGCTTGTTATCATCAAAATCATAAGTCTTGGGTTCGGATCTGCAACAATCTCCTCCTTTTTGATGATGGTAAATATTGTTGGTTTATTATTCAAAAGTGTTTTGCTAATCCCTAAGCTCCCCCTCACTAAGTAAATTTTTTCAAATCTATGGGGGGTGTCAAAAGTAAATTTTTTATTTTAATTTTTTTTAAGCAAGAAAAAAAGAAAAATAAAACACAACAGGAGAACACAGAAAATGAAAAGACAAACATGAAATTTTCTAATGAGTTTAATATGACTATGATGAGTTCATAATGACTCTGATGAGTTTACTATGATTTTGATGATTTCACAATGAATTTGAATATTATAGTAAACATGAAGAGTTCCTTATTTTTGTTTATCTTGCTCGATATAATTAAGCAGCTTTGAATTTCAGATCGATCCAACATAAACCTAGCTTATGAAATGTTTGAGTGTTCAATTTAAACAAAATAATATCTTCATATTTTTATTTTCTCATATATTATCTTTATTATTATTGCCAAAAAGATAAAAATATAAAAATCTCAAATTTCTATATTAGTCTAAGGAAGAGTTAGGATTTTTTTTCTAAATATCATGGTTTAAATTTTTGAATGAGTGAAATCACAAATGACTTTACATTTTAAGATAATTTATATTTTAAAAATAAATTACAATTTGAAATATTGATGTCAAATATAAAAATATAAAATTATAATGCTCTTAAGCATTTTTCAAAAAATATTCAAAGCTCATGATATAATTCTTTTTTTTTCCTAAAAAATTAAAATGTAAGAATTTATTTAATTAAAAAGTTCTCACACTTGTTTACATTTTCACCTTTTTTCATAAATTTATTGTGTTGTTTCGTGTTCATATCAATTTTCTTTTTTTCATAGAAAAATGAATAATTTGGCTTGCTAAAAAGGAAAAGTAAAATAATATGCAATGCAGTGTATAATGTATTTGAAATATTTTGAATTATTTGATTAAGTTTAAAGTACATGTAGGTAATTTTTTTAATCTTTTTTAAATATAATTGTGTTAGTTTTTTATGTGGAATCTAATTGTGTTGATCAATCAGGTTATACTGCTCCTTGGATCTAAGGGTGTCAATATTTGACATGACCAAAAAATTATGGGTTCGAGTCAACCGGTTTGTCATATGTGTTGGGTTTGGGTTCAACAAGCTAACCCGTTTCAAAAATTGGATCAAGTTCGGGATGACGTGGAGACTCGAAAGTGACCCAAACCTCCCACTCCGCACTCACGACACTCTCCACCTCTCCAGCATTTGCGGTCGTGCATACCATTGGATGAACTCGCCCTCCTGTAGCCCTGCCATCCTGTGCTCGAGTTTATACACAGACTCTTTCGCCCTCTCGTCATCCCAACCACTCGCGCAGGCTGCTGGCCTCGCTCACCCTCCTGCCATTCGCTCTCGCTTGACACATCTATATACGAACCGCGCCCACATCGATCCTGCTCCCCTGTGTTCGCTCCCTTGCTCTTGCACCCTAGCTTGCTCACTTGCTAGTCATGATCATGCTCGTGCATTCTCACTCGACTTAAAAATTTTGGGTTAGTGGATCAGATTGGGTCAGCCCAATAATGCGGCGGGTCAGCTACGGGTCTGAAGTTTTGACCTGTTTACAAAATTAGGTTGGGTTAGAATTAACTCGTTTGGACCTGGGTCAATTCTACGTTTGACCCGAACTAGACCCGCAGATCTATTTTGACACCCCTACTTGGATCTCAATTCAATTTGTCGAGCTCGCTAAAGTGTCCTACCCTTGTTTTGGTTACGGTGCTTTGTATCCAAATTTTTTTTAGATAACACATCGGCGTTGTGTACCCGAGTGCTTGATACCATATACCTAAGCACCAGTGTTGTTTACCCAAGCGGCAGCTCTATGTACCTGAGCGCTTGATGCTTAATAATTTGCTTGGAGAAAACTAGAGTGGAGAAGCATTACAGCTCTAGAGACTTGGTGTGATGGCACCGCCAAGGAGCTTTATGGTGCTCCAGACCTCGGCATTGCGATAATATCAGGCAGACTGTAGACATGAATGTTGAGTGCCACAGTGCTCAAATTTGGCGCCATAACTCTACAAAACGTGCTGACAATTTTTCTTTCTCATTTATTCTTATGGGTTGCAACCCTTGGTGGTTATTATGTATCTATTTTTTTGTTCATGTGTAAGAATATTGCAAGAGTGAAGAGAAACCAAGGAGAGAGTAAGAGAGAGGAAAGATCTATACAAATTTGTCCTAATTTCCATAGTAAATTTCTTAGTGTGGTGTGGCTCCTTGGTTTTTTCCTTATTTTGGATTTTTCTATATTAAATCCTGGTGTTATTTATTTTTATTATATTTTCTATTTCTTGTTTGTTTTGTTGCGTGGTTTACTTCTTTCTCCCTTGTAACGCTATAGAATCAAATTTGAAAGAATTATTTATTTTATTTTCATAATTAATGAACTAGAGCTTCTATGAATTATTACAGTAATAAATCCATATCTAATGAAAATAACTAACAATCATATACCTCAAAATATTTAACTATATTCTTAAAATCAATATACAATAGCTAGAAGATTAATACAATTACTACTCTTTCACAAAATTCTGACTATAGAATAATAAGGGAAAATATAAATAAAACAAAAGAAAACTTGAGGATCTCTAGCAATCTCACTCCAACTAATCCTGACACCTTCCTTGACCTGAAATCATACAAATCTACATAATGAGCATAAAAGCCCAACAAGTAATCAAAACTCTAACTTACTTTCAATGCAAGATAAATGAATCAATATGTATATTCAATTCTTGTCAATATCAATTATCACTTAATATGAGTAATAAAAATCTCAAAAATTAATGAAAAATTAATTTGATTAATAAAGTTGCCCAAGAAGCCATATGAGTATGCTATGCTATATTATATCAATATTAATGCCAGTATAATTTTAATTATATCTATCGATCAGTTAATGTAAAGCAAGGTAGGATAATCCAACTTTAATGTGGTGTTTTCTTTCGTACATCTGTTATCAGTAATAGCTATCAATCTGTCAATCTAATCTTATATTTTATTTATTTTCACAGGTTTCTTTTAATAATCATTTATAAGTCATCTCCCTCTATACATCAGTATAATTTATTATAGTTTTAACAACCAACCTTCCCTTGCTTCATGCAAATGTTATCTTTTCTATGCAATGTAAGTCAATATCATGTATGAAATATAGAACTTTATAAATATAGGAAAATCTATCAAATTTATCTACTAGACATTTACTTCAAAAAATCATAACTTTTAATTTAAACAATGAAAATTTAATATGTTCCAATCGAAATGCTCATATTGACGAGATCTATCACATACCCAAAATTATGTGGTAAAAACTTTGCCAATATAAAATTATCCTCATTTTTTGGTAGTCGAAATATAAATTTGATCAAAAAATATTAAAAAGATAAAATTATTAAAATCATAAATAGGTAATGGTTCCTTACAACAACATGAGAAAATTTCTCAATAGGTCTGACTGATGAAATCGCTCTACGACCTCCAAAATCCAAGTTCTATTTTTACTCTCCTCGCTTTTTCTCTCAATTTCTCAAATTCCATTCTTTATTGTCGAAAACAAATAGGAAAATTAGCTTTTAATAAAAGAGTAAGTGGCATTAGATATTTATAATAAAATAATAAAATAATAAAATAATATTAATATAATTATATAATATAATTAATTTTTAATATAAAATTTATATAAATTCTTTTTGGGGCTTTAAAAATTAATAAAAAAATATCCATAAAACAGCTTATTTATTTACAAAAATATTGGTGAAATTGGTTTGCAAAACGGACATATGACGGTCCCAAAATCCTAACTTGTAATGATAGGTGTTAATTTCTTAAGGATTTATTTACGTCAAAATACATGATATTACATCCCTAACAATTTAATGTAATTTTAAGCGGTGGGTAATGACAGAGGTTGACTATGATGACAAGTGGAGGCTTATGTGAGGCAGGTGGCAGTGGTTGGCGATGGCTAGTGGCAGTGGCTAACAATAAAGGATGGGGGGAGGCCAGCGATGGTGGCTAGAGGTAGTGGGCAAGGGGTAGCGACAACCACAATAAGAGAGAATTTATAATTTATTTGAAAGTCAATCAAATAACTAAAAATTAAAATTGAATATAATTTTTAAATAATTAAAATTGACATACTTTGAACCCTTTTTTCCTTGTAGCAGTTTGAGTTTGTGCTCCAACTTATGTAAATAATCAAGCACAAATGACAAATCGTTTGAATTGGAGCGCTTAAAGTACCCAAACAGCCATATTTTTTTAAAACAATTACGAGTAATCATGCCCAATTTCCATTAATATCATGAAAAATTACAATTAGAAGAATACAAGAAATGTGAGAAAAATTTTAAAAAAAAGTCTTACAAATCTAGTATATAAAAGCCTAAGCTATAAATCTTTAAATAAAAACATAACCTGCTTAAGACCATCCCAAGCAACATGAAAAAACATAAATGCAACCTAAAGTGAATAATTTTAAGAAGATAAGTAGATAGAAAACTAGTCTCCAATAAAGCCTTCAAGAATGAATCCATAAGACAACAACATTCATGTATCCAAGCTTTAATAAAGCCACTTGGAAATGAACAACAAAGATAGCCATCCAACCATTTTAGACAAAAATTAGCACTGACTACAACCTGAGCCAAGTCAGAAAAGACACCAACAAACAAATATCAAAGCTCACCATCCAGCTAATTCCTCAAACCAACATGTTGAAGATCTGAGCTATCCACCAAAGAGCCACAGAAAAAGGAGCAAAAAAAACTCCAGCAAATATCCAATTTCAATATCTAAATTGCATGTAGATTAAGAAGAACAACCGGAACACTAAAATAGAAACTCAACCAAAAATCAAAGAAAAACCAAAAAATTGAAAAAAAATGTTGAAACCAAAAAAAGAACCCCGCAATAGAGACTTAGGAAGGTTAAATTTCCATCCCAAGCCTCAAAGCAAAGAATAAAAAACCCCCAAATTTTAAGAATCAACCATCCAAAGCCAAAGATGGTTGCTAATCCAACAATTTTAGGGGTATAAAAAAAATCTCATTAAGTACCCTTGATTGCTTGAAATGACCATCCTGAGAAAAACTGGTTACCAAATTAGCCATCCAAGGGTTCAAGATTTAAACAATAACCAGCTCATCATAGTCCCAGAAAACTGGTAATAGAGATAGGGGTAAGATTTACATAAGGAAATCTTAGCAAAAAAAGGCTCAGGGAATCAAAAGTCCCAGCCAACTAAGAAATAACACAACATAAGGCTCATGGAAATAAAATATTTAACCTCATGGTAAGATTTACATAAGGAAATCTTAGCAAAAAAAGACTGCTTAATAAGATTTCCAATCAAATCATTATTTTAAAATTTTTTGCAAATTTATCACATTCATTTCTCTTTACAAAAAAGTATAAAGTGCAACAAGAAGCAAGAAAAAAATAGATTCTAAGCATCATTAGCCTAATCCAAATTAAAGATGAAGTCAAAGACCTGAATAAGAGTAGGCCTAAGAATGAAGTGCTTCAATTCAAGAATCAAATCTAAAATAATCATTTAAAAGACAAAAAAAACACCTCATTGTATAAAATATAAGAATAAGTAGAATCATGCATAGAAATATTAGAAACAATTAAGTAAACCAAGTCAGATAATGTATCCGGCAAAAACTAACTTCCACCAAAAATAAAATTCTTTATAGAAATTAAGTGTAAAGAAGAGCTGATATTAGCATCTAAATCATGTCATGCCCTGCCTCCACACCAAGGGTCCCAATAAAAGGAAAGAGAACTAACATAATTAATAATAAAGAAAATTTTATCCTTAATAAACCCAATAATAGAGCAAAAGTATTTTCAATAAACAGAAGCCTTTTGAGTAGGAGGCTTCCAAAGAGAAGTGTATTTATGCTTAACCCAGCCAAACAGAAGATAATGACCATTTAAAATCCTCCAGATTAAAGAACAACTAAAAGCATAATATAAGGCATTAAGATATGGAATACCTTGATCCCCAAAATACTTAGGCCTACACACATCCTTCCAAGCAATAATATGAATTTTCTTAGCATTAATATCACCATGAAAAAGAAAAATAGGGCAAACCTTCCTTATAAATTTGAGGAAAAATTTAGGAAGAATAAGATCCCTAATCCGGTAAGAAATATAATTGCTAATAGTAAATTTAAGAAATTGAAGCCTACATGCAAACGAGAGAATCTTGGCTTTCCAACCAACAGGCAAATCAATAATTTTATCATGCAAAGGCTGAAAATATGAAGCAATACCCCTTTTTGTAGAAATAAGAAGACCCATATAGTTTAAAATATTCTCAGAATTAGAAATTTTTAATATCTGATAAATATTATCTTCCACTAGAGTGTCTTTGGGAAAAATAGCCAACCTTTTACGATAAGTAATAAAGAGACTAGAACAAAGAGAGAAATATTCCAAAATATCCTTTAATTTTTCAACATTAAGAACAGAGGATTTTCCAAAAGCCAAAACATCATCAGCATATAATAAATGAAAAATATAGTTTTCATCAGTAGCCATTCCCCCAAAATGAGAATTAGACGATATATCATTAATCAAATTAGATAAGATGTCCATCACTTTATAAAATAAATAAGGAGATAGAAGATAGCCTTGATGGAGACCATAAGATGAGCTAAAGAACCAATCTAAAGAACCATTACGACTTAAGAGCAATAGAGAAGAAAATATCCTTAATACAACCTTTAATCCATAGAATGAAGCAAATAGAAAAAACCCTTTTGAGCCAATCTGTATAAAAGAAAATCCATAGAAACAGTGTCAAAAGCCTTATGAATGTCAAGTTTTGCATAAAAAATACTTAACTTTAGCCAAACAATTAAAGTCCCTCAATAATTATGACGCTAACAAAATATTATATGTTGAAATTCTCTTTCAATAAACCCAGACTAACTTGGATGTATGATAAATGACATAATATATTGCATCCTATTAGCCAAATTTTTTGCCACTATTTTATAAAAAATATTGCATAGAGAAATTTGTCTAAAAATAGTTATCAGTGAAGCATGAGTACTTTTAGGAATAAGAGCAATAAAAAAATATTTTACAACTCTAGGCATATAACAAGAAGAGAAATAATGTAAAATAGTTTTATAGAAAATAGCCCTAAAATATCCCAGGACCTTTTAAGGAATTCAAACATAAAACCACCCAGCCCATGAACGGAAGAAGAAGCTGAGAAAATAACCTTCTTTATTTCTTCCATAGAGATAGGGGTCGAAAGACCAGGAATAAGCATATCTGACATAGTGCTTTCAACAAAAATAACTTTATAATAAAAAATCAAACTTTCAAAAGTAGAAATAACTTTAATATTATTTCTATTATACATATCATGAATTTTGGAATAAAGAAAGCCCAAAGCATCCTCTCAACTAGAAAGCCATCTAGCTTTAGATCTCCGAATAAGCCAAGAAGCCCACAAAGACATATAATGATTCAGAAGAGAGTTCACCTCTTTTAAAGAAACATTTAGCTGTTTATCTAATGAATTACATTGAATCTCCTACAAAAGCAGACTTTGTTTCTTCAAGAGCTCAGTAATATTATCAGAAATATACTTAAAAGAAACCCAAGGCTAAGATTTAATACTACATTTAAGCGTATGTATCTTATAATAAAGATCATTAATTAGACTACCAACATAAGGTGAAGCAAAAACGTCAATATGTAAATCTAAAAATTCTGGTTTAAAGCACCAGAAATTCTCAAAAATGAAACGATGCTTAAAATTAGACATTTTATTATTACAAAGAATCAGTGAAGAGAGATCATAGCATCTAGGTTTGTCCACATGGTAATAAGAGGAAGGAAGCTTTTCCAACAAAAACCATTAACTAAAACCCTTTCAAGTTTTATATGAATAACAAAATCACATATTTGATTAAACCAATTGTAAAAATACCCAACATAAGAGAGATCTTGAACAATATTAAAAATGAGGCCTAGGAGTAGTAGAAGAAGAAGCTGAGAAAACAACCTTGTTTTTTTCTTCCATAGAGATAGGGGCTGAAAGACCAGGAATAAGCATATAAAAAATAATCCTCTCAATAGGAATAAAATTAGATGTAACAAAATGAGGTTTTGGAGAATTAAAAAAACCTTTTGAAACCTTGAATAAAGGCTTATAAATTGCTTTAGAATTATCGATCAAACCCATAGTGTCACAACCCGGCCCGGATACTCGAATTAATAAGGTGGGAATGAAAGTCAGACGGCTGTAAAATTTCAATCAATTTCATAAGTAATTTACCATTCAACTTCTCAATACAACCAAAGAGCCACTATTATAAAATTTTCATAAAAGTGCTGATACCATTTTTTAAATCTAAATATTTACATTAATCATAAATTACTTGTTTTCATTTGCACGACGTCTGTAGACATACTCCTCCCTTTCAGTCATTTCTATTTCACTAGAGACTTACCTGAAAATATTTGTTTAAAGGGTTGACTTTATAATGTAAACTCAATGGGTAATAATCATTAAATATATAATAGTTAGTCATATAAATAAACATATATCTTTCTTCTTTAACTTTCTTACATAATTAACATATGTATTTTCTTTCATATACTATAAGATTTATAATTTATTTTTCATATAAATTAATTCATATTCTATTTCATTTGTCCATTTCCACTTTACATTTCCTTCATTTTCTGGATATTTAATCCATTTCCATTTTAATTAGGATAGGAGCACCGTCTAAATGTACCAATAAAGATATAACCATTCCATTTCCATTTTATTTTCTATTAATGTATACGGGTATGTAGCTTTCCTAGCTAGTACCATATGGGGGTGAACTCCTGTAATTTTGCATACATATACTTTTTCCTTTTCATTTTTACATATGTTCTATTTCAATCATATGATTGTCTTTATACGCTTTTTAGAAAATTTAAATATACTTTTCAAAATTTTGTTTTCTTCTTCTTCTTTTTCATGTATATAAATTTATATATACAAATATTTTATATATTACACACACACACACACACACACACACACACATATATACTAATATGACTTATCATTTAATTAATGATCTTATGAATATATTAAATTTCAAAAATTTGTAATTGAATGAATAATCAGGAGCCGATATTAAAAAAAATAGAATAATGGAATATCAATAAAAATAACACCATTTATCCACTTTTAATGTTTTGGCTTTAGCTCCTTTCAAACCTTCAACTCTTAAGATAATCTTTTTTACTACAATCTAAGTTCACATGCAAACATATAACTATTACGATCTTTAAACTTTCACCATTCTCAAATAAATATTACTTTAATAAATTCTTACCTTCAATCTCCTTTTTGAGATCTGTTATTAGCTTCAGTTGTCACCTTTATATATTAAGTTAACCAATTCTCCACTATTTCAAAATACTTTTAATTTGCATTAACCATTGCTAATGATAGCATTACGTTATTTACTAATATGATTACAACATCTATTGAAAATCTCATGCAATTAATTACCTCAATAAGTCTTCTTCTCCTTCTCTTTGAATAAACTCCCCACGAGATTTCTCCTTCCTATTTGTTAATCACTTATTATATCACCAATTAGAGAAAATAAAGTATTAATAATTAAATGTAAAAGAATAATTTAATTCACTTACTCCTTTTATCGATAGAAATGAAAATCCACTAATTTAGTTATTCCAAAATTTCCTTTACTTTCTTTTTCAATTCCTTCTTCTATCTCCCTTTAATATAACTTATCTTTTCTTAAGATTAATCACGGAAGAAGAAAATACCAAAAGAAATGAATTTGAAAAACTTATTCTTCCTCATTTTTTCTCTCAACCGCTTCTCTTGATAGAAACTTCTTCAAGCATTTTAACCTTACGAGAGTGAGTGAAACAAAGATATTATTCATAAGGAGTCATTAGTACTCACTCTTGTACATGATTATCTACTTAAAATGGTGAAACGATCTATCCAGGAGGCATTTCTATGCTCGCGGTGGCCACTCAATTTGCGCCTGATTTATAGATTCGTCCTCTTCATTCGGTTTAATTTCTCTACTATCGGTAGAAGCCGATTTAGTTGAACCGCATGAACCGGTTCTCACAATCTTCCTTCCTTACAAAATTTCATCCTCAAAAATTAAAATCAAGTATAAGTAAACATGCCTTAATTGAATAGATGGGGTTATTGATTTTTTATAACTGCTTCTTCCTCCCAGGTGGCATCTCTTTACGTTCTATGTTTCCATAATATCTTCATAAAAGGTATTTCCCAGTTCCTTAGTTGTTTCACATCATATTCTGGTATTCTTTCAAGTTCTTCAACATATTTCAAATTAGGCTACAAGTTATTTTATTTTGATTGGATTCTCTTTAACTCATCTGATACATACTTTCAAAGCACTAATATGTGAAACACATTGTGTATCCCTTGCATATATACTGCCAGGTCCATTATGTAGGCCATATTTTCAATCCTTTCTATCATTTCAAAAGGATCTATGAATCTTGGACTCAATTTTTCTGTCTTCCCAAATCATTGTACACCCTTCATTGGATTAACTTTAAGAAAAATAAATTCCCCTACTTCAAACTCAACTAGTATGTGCTTTGCATCATAATATTTTTATTATATGCCCTGTACTACCTTTAATTTATCTCTGATCAATATGATCTTATTGGTAGCATCATCCACTAATTCAGTAACAATTATTTTTCTTTCACTTTTTTCTATCCAATACTAGGTGTTATGCACTTTCTTCCATAAAGAGCTTCGTACAGTACAATTCCAATGCCAGATTGAAAACTTTTATTATATGCAAATTCAATCAAATGTATATGGGTCTCCACATTTTCTCCAAAATCCAAAACACATAATCGTAGCAAATCTTCTAAAGTTGGAATTGTCCTTTTTGACTGCCCATCTATCTGAGGGTGCAATGCAGTGCTGAAAGTCAATCTGGTACCCATAGCTTTCTAAATTTTCTTTCATAATTTAGAAGTGAATCAGGAATCTCTACTAGAGACTATTAATTTTGGAATTTCATGTAATCTCATAATTTCATCAGCATATATATTTACAAATTTCTCCACTGAATTTATCTGTTTGATTGGTAAGAAATGAGCTGACTTGGTTAATCTATCTATAACAACCCATATAGCATCCCGACTCTGCCTTGACCTGGGTAATCTAATTACAAAATCCATTACAATTTCTTTCCATTTCCATTCAGGTATCGGTAATGGTTGTAGTTGACCACATGACATTTAATGTTTAACTTTAATCATCTGACAGGGAATATATTTTACCACAAATTCTACAACACTCCTTTTTAATCTTGGCCACCAAACTAATGTTCTTAGTTCTTGATACATCTTTGTACTACCTGGATGAATTTCATAACTAGAGAGGTAAGCTTCCTATAATATTTCTTATCTTAAATTTTTAACATCTGGAATATAGATCTTACCTTTATATTTCAACAATTTTCCATGATCCCATACAAAATCTTCCAACTATCCTACCTATACTTTCTTTAGGATTTCTTGGAATTTCATATCTCAAAATAATGAACTACATATTTTATCCTTCAACGTGGACTGAATCACTAGCTAATTTAATAACATATATTTAATGGCTTTCTGATTAACTACTAAAATTTCTAATCTCTCCATACCTTTAATTATCTGCTCTTGTTGAGCATTTTTAGTCATATCCTCCTCCTTAATACATAGATGATGATACCTAGAATGCAAATCAATCTTAGAGGAAAACGGTAGCTCTCTCCAATTGATAAAACAGGTCATCAATTCTGGTTAATGGATATTTGTTCTTAACAGTAAGCTTATTTAATTCCCTATAATCTATGCATATTCTGAAGCTCTCATCTTTCTTCTTTACAAATAATATTGGAGCTCCCCATGACGAGGAACTTAGCCTGATAAACCTTTTATCTAATAATTCATGTAGTTGGCTTTTTAGCTCCTGTAATTTCTTAACTACCATGCTGTAGGGTGCACTTGCCACTGATTCTGAACCTAGTAACAAATTAATAGTGAAGTTTATCTCTCTTTCTGGTGGTAATCCTGGCAAATTATCCAGAAACACCTCTTGATATTCTTTGATTATATGTATATCCTTTAACTCTTTAACTTCCTTATTTATATCTCTTACTTGAGCAAGGAAACATTGATACCCTTTGGATATAAATTTGCAAGCTTTTATATATGTTATTACCATTAAAGAAATTCCTCTATCTCCATAAAATTTATATTCTTTTTCTTCAGAGAATTTAAATTTTATAATCTTCTCGTTACAGTTTATAATCATAAAGTGATTTGATAAGCAATCCATTCCCAAGATCATATCAAATTCATATAATACTAGTACATTCAAGATTGCTTTAAATTTTCTCTTATTTATTTGGAATTCAATTTGACATATATTATTAACATTCATTTTAAATCCATTGGGCATTAATACTTCTAAAGTTATAGTTGTTTCATTAATATTCAATCCAACAGATTTAATAAAGTTATAGTTTTGCATGTAGTTTAACTTACATGTTACATTATATCTCTTCTTTTTGATAATGTCAAAGGGGGAGAAAGTATTGTGGTTTGTTGCATTTATGGTTTAGTTTTTTTTATTTTTTGTTATTTAGTTTTTTTTATTTTATGTTATTTAGTTTCTAAATGTTTATTTGTTAAAAAAAAAAAAATGCTTACCCCTATTTTTTAATATAATTCTCTTAGTGAGGGGGAGATTAGGAGAAAATATTTTTAAATTTGTAAATTCAACCAATAATATTTGCCATCATCAAAAAGGGGGAGATTGTAACAACTCGGGCTCCTGAGTTTATGATTTTGATGATAACAATATTATTGATTGGCTCTTTATTTCTCCTAGTGTTTGTTGTGTATACATATTTGTGTGTTGACTAACATTTCAGATACAACAGGCATCGGTCTTTGAAGATTCAAGGCTCAAGACTAGGTAGAATAGGTTATGTTGAAAGAAAATGTAATTTCCATTTATTTATTTTAACTTCTTGAGTCAAGTCCTGTAAAGGTGCATGATAGCCTGGTGACCGTGCACACACACACAATGGGAGAAAATTTAATGTTAAATATTTTAATTTTTCTGTACATCGTACTGTACGATCTGGTGTTACAGAAATTAATTAAAATATTTTATTTTTCTGAAAAAAAATTCTTTCGAAATATAACTAATCGTACAGTACGAACACCACATCGTACTGGACGATCTGGTATAATTAGAAACCCCGTCGATCATTAAATTAGGCAAAAATTTGAATTTGAAAATTGTTCTATTCGTACTGTATGATCTTAATCGTACTGTACGATGTTTAAAATATTGCCTAATTTAATCCTGTGATTATTCAATTGAATCTGCGTAATTTTGATATTTAGATCGTACTGTACGAACTGGATCGTACTGTACGATGATCAGAGACGATTTTGGTCGTCCCAGGATTCGTTCTGGACGAACTGCACTTCGATTGAACTAATCGTACTGTACGATTCTTAGATCGTACAGTACTAACAGGTCAAATTCTGCACATCGTACTGGACGATCCTGCGATCGTACTGTACGATCTTTGACGGCTGAATTGGATTTTTAGGGTTTTTTGAAGCCCTCTATTTAAGCTTTCTCATAAGACTATGTAGGAGTCTTTTTGAGCATTCATTGAGTTATTTTTCTTCTAAAGAAAGCTTGAAGAGAGAGCTTTGGGCTAGGGAGAGAAAGGGTGGAGTTTGTAAGAGAGGAAGAAGATCCTTGTGGGCTTCAAGGGAGTGTGAGAGGGGGTTTTCACACGGTTGCTCCGGCGAACTTGCACCTGAGTTCCTCCAAGAGTCAAGGTTTGTCTTGAGGGAAGCTTTGGGAAGAAGAAGACCTCTTTGGTGTCAAAAGACCCAGCTACTCCGCCACACCGGGAAAGGTGAAAGTGATTCAAGGTCCTCTGCCTCACCAGGAGGGTGAAAAGAAGTCAAGGTTCTCTGCATGTGAAAGGAGTACGGTCCTCTGCCGCACCGGGTTGGTGGAAGAAAGTTTGTAAGGGCTTCTCCGCCTAGCTGAGGGGGCTAAAGGAGAGACACTATAGTGATAGTGCAATACCCGAAGAGGAGGCTCCGGGGAGTGGACGTAGGTCATAGTTTGACCGAACCACTATAAATCTGGTGTGCTCTTTCTGATTTTATTTTTCGCACTTTATTTTCGTGCATCTTATTTTCTATTATAACTACTTGGTGAAAATCCGAGAATATTATTTTATTATGATAATTAGAGAATAATCACCATCTTTATATAACAAATCATCAGCTTCCGCATTTGATTAGTTAAGTTATTATTGTAAGAAATCTGAAAAATCAATAAATATTAGAACTCTTGGCGCATCTCGATCTTTCAAGTGATATTAAAGCATACACTTGACTTTCAAGTGGTATCAAAGCGGTACTCAAAATAGTGTTTTAGAAAACCTAGAGGAAAATGATCAATGGCTCACTTTGGAAATAAAAATATTATAGAAGGTTATTCAATAACTCGTCTGCCACTATTTGAAAATATTCCTTTTAATTTTTGAAAATTCGCATGTCTGTATTTTTACAATCCATTGATTTTAGGATGTGGCATATGATTCAATCTGGATATTCTGTACCATCTCGTATTGTTAATGGTGTGAAAACTGATATTCCTTTTACTGAATGGAGTAGAGAAGAAAAAATTTATGCTCAATTGAATGCTAAATCATTGAATTGTTTTTTCTGTGCTTTAACTTCTGATGATTATATAATTGTTTCTACCTGTATCACTGGCAAGGAAGTTTGGGATAAACTATGCATGACATATGAAGGTAGTAGTGAAGTCAAACAATCTAGATTAAATGTATTATTGCATGACTATGAACTTTTTTGCATGAAACCTTATGAGACTATCTTAGACATGTACACTAGGTTTACTCATACTGTGACATCATTGCTTGCTTTAGGTAGAGAACTTTCAAACCTAGAAAAGATCAACAAAATTTTATATTGTCTACCTGATAAATTTGATGCCAAAGTGACTGCTATATGTGAATCAAAAGACTTGAATTCTTATTCTATTGATAATCTAATCGGCTCACTCATTGCCTACGAGCAAAGTGTGAGTCAAAGACTTTTTGATGCAGGTGATGAAAAGGTTATAATGCTAAAAGCAAACGACGAAGATAAAGATGGCTTAGAAAGTGATGAGAATGAGAAAATGGCATTAATAACAAGCCAATTCAAAAGTCTACTGAAGCACAAGCACAAGAGAGAACAAAAGCAAAACAGAGGTAAAAATGATAAGTATGATAAGCCTACTTTTGACATTATTTGTTTTAGGTGTAGGAAACCTGGATATTTCAAAAATGAATGCCCCAATCTTAAGAAACATCTTGTAAAGAAAAAGAGTGAGGATAAGCCAATTCCAATAAGGGAAAATGAAAAGAAGCAAAAAATCCCTTGGGCAGACTTAGCTTCTGAATCATCAGAACAAGAGCAAGATGATGAGGTAACAAGCTTATGCTAAATCATCAAGAATTTGATTGGTAATTCTGATCAGGTATAAGTATGTTGAGGTTTATTTGTGTGTTTTATTTATTTATTTTGTATGTTTGTTTATCTATTTTGTATGTTTAATGTTTAGTATGTTTTAAGCATGATTTCATATTTTAGTTTCTTATATGTCATTACCTTTTTTTGCATGTAGTTTAACTTACATGTTGCATTATATCTCTTCTTTTTGATAATGTCAAAGGGGGAGAAAGTATTGTGGTTTGTTGCATTTATGGTTTAGTTTTTTTTTATTTTTTGTTATTTAGTTTTTTTTATTTTATGTTATTTAGTTTCTAAATGTTTATTTGTTTAAAAAAAAAATGCTTACCCCTATTTTTTAATATAATTCTCTTAGTGAGGGGGAGATTAGGAGAAAATATTTTTAAATTTGTAAATTCAACCAATAATATTTGCCATCATCAAAAAGGGGGAGATTGTAACAACTCGGGCTCCTGAGTTTATGATTTTGATGATAACAATATTATTGATTGGCTCTTTATTTCTCCTAGTGTTTGTTGTGTATACATATTTATGTGTTGACTAATATTTCAGATACAACAGGCATCGGTCATTGAAGATTCAAGGCTCAAGACTAGGTATAATAGGTTATGTTGAAAGAAAATGTAATTTTCATTTATTTATTTTAACTTCTTGAGTCAAGTCCTGTAAAGGTGCATGATAGCCTGGTGACCGTGCACACACACACAATGGGAGAAAATTTAATGTTAAATATTTTAATTTTTCTGTACATCGTACTGTACGATCTGGATCGTACTGTACGATCTGGTGTTACAGAAATTAATTAAAATATTTTATTTTTCTGAAAAAAATTCTTTCGAAATATAACTAATCGTACAGTACGAACACCACATCGTACTGGACGATCTGGTATAATTAGAAACCCCGTCGATCATTAAATTAGGCAAAAATTTGAATTTGAAAATTGTTCTATTCGTACTGTACGATCTTAATCGTACTGTACGATGTTTAAAATATTGCCTAATTTAATCCTGTGATTATTCAATCGAATCTGCGTAATTTTGATATTTAGATCGTACTGTATGAACTGGATCGTACTGTACGATGATTAGAGACGATTTTGGTCGTCCCAGGATTCGTTCTGGACGAACTGCACTTCGATTGAACTAATCATACTGTACGATTCTAAGATCGTACAGTACTAACAGGTCAAATTCTGCACATCGTACTGGACGATCCTGCGATCGTACTGTACGATCTTTGACGGCTGAATTGGATTTTTAGGGTTTTTTGAAGCCCTCTATTTAAGCTTTCTCATAAGACTCTGTAGGAGTCTTTTTGGGCATTCATTGAGTTGTTTTTCTTCTAAAGAAAGCTTGAAGAGAGAGCTTTGGGCTAGGGAGAGAAAGGGTGGAGTTTGTAAGAGAGGGAGAAGATCCTTGTGGGCTTCAAGGGAGTGTGAGAGGGGGTTTTCACATGGTTGCTCCGGTGAACTTGCACCTGAGTTCCTCCAAGAGTCAAGGTTTGTCTTGAGGGAAGCTTTGGGAAGAAGAAGACCTCTTTGGTGTCAAAAGACCCGACTACTCCGCCGCACCGGGAAAGGTGAAAGTGATTCAAGGTCCTCTACCTCACCAGGAGGGTGAAAAGAAGTCAAGGTTCTCTGTCTGTGAAAGGAGTACGGTCCTCTGCCGCACCGGGTTGGTGGAAGAGAGTTTGTAAGGGCTTCTCCGCCTAGCTGAGGGGGTTAAAGGAGAGACACTATAGTGATAGTGCAATACCCGGAGAGGAGGCTCCGGGGAGTGGACGTAGGTCATAGTTTGACCGAACCACTATAAATCTGGTGTGCTCTTTCTGATTTTATTTTCCGCACTTTATTTTCGTGCATCTTATTTTCTATTATAACTGCTTGGTGAAAATCTGAGAATATTATTTTATTATGATAATTAGAGAATAATCACCATCTTTATATAACAAATCATCAGCTTCCGCATTTGATTAGTTAAGTTATTATTATAAGAAATTTGAAAAATCAATAAATATTAGAACTCTTGGCGCATCTCGATCTTTCAAGTGATATTAAAGCATACACTTGACTTTCAAGATATTCTCCCTTGTGTTACTTTCCACACTTATTATAATTGTTCATACTCATTTGACTACCACTACTACTAGGCTTTGCCTTGTTCAAATTAAACTTCCTGCTTATGAAATGAATTTGCTGTGTGAATCCTGAGAAGCTCCCATAACATCACCACTTATTCTCTTCTGAAATTCATATCTTCTTTGGGTATTTTGCATGTCTATTTCTACTCTCTAAGCTCTCTCCACCAACACTAAACAATCCTCAATCCCCAAAGGAATAAGAGGATGCCTAACTATATCCTTCAATCTAGATAAAGAAATGATGACATTTTTCTTCTGTAGTATGTATTAATTGAGGAGCATATCTAGATAATATGATAAATTCAGCCTCATACTGCATGACTGATCTATCTCCTTATACTAATCTTAAAAACCTATCCTGCATCTGTCTCGTCACATAAAGAAGCACAAACTAGTCTCTAAACACCTAAGTAAAGTCATCCAACATGATCTATATGCTAGGTACTCCTCCAAATTTATCTTGATGCTGGTCTCTCCACTATCTTTCAGTCTCACCATTAAGTACAAAGGTCGCCAATGAAACTTACCTCTCCTATGGACAGAACATTCCTTCTAAAATTTTCTCAATCTTTAGCAACTAGTTCTATGCCTCAATTAGTCCCTCTATTCCCTTAAATAAGGGTGGTGTCATATCTTGAAATAGTTTTAAGTACTTATCCATGGTCATACTACTGCCACTACTAATTTCTGATGGTTGATTTCTTTAGTCCTGAATAGACTGAGTCATAGCTATCATCATTTATGTCAGTGCAATATTTGGCACTGTCCTTTCCACATCTTCTTCATAATTATTCTGAGTCCTGTTATATAATTAAAATTTCTTATAAATTCATCAAATCAATTTCAATAATTAACATAATGGCTCTTTCACTATGATTCATAATTTAATTGGTCTTTGATAACACTTTTATCATGACCAAACCCGAATACTCGAATTAATGAGGTAGGAATGAAAAGTCGGACGGTTGTAACATTTCATTCAATTTCATAAGAATTTAGCATTCAACTTCTCAATACAATTGAAGAGCCACTTTTACAAAATTTTCATAAAACTACTTATACCATTTTTTTAATCTAAATATTTATATCAATCATAAATTACCTATTTTCATTTGCATGCCATCTTCTATAGACATACTTTCTTTCAACCATTTCTATTTCTCTGGAGACTTACTTGAAAATGTTAGTTTAAAGGGTTGAGTTTATAATATAAACTCAGTGGATAATAATCATTAAATATACAAGAGTTAGTCATATAAATAAACATATATCTTTCTTATTTAACTTTCTTATATAATTAACATATGCATCTTCTTTCATATACTATAAGTTTTATAATTTATTTTTCATATAAATTACTTCATGTTCTATTTCATCTGTCCATTTCCACTTTACATTTCTTTCATTTTCATTTGATATTTAATATATTTCCATTTTTATTAGCACGAGAGCACCGTCTAAATACACCTATAAAGGTATAACCATTTCCATTTCCATTTCCTTTTCCATCAACGTGCATGGGTATATTATTTCTCCAGCCAGTACTATAAGGAATGAACTCCTGTAATTATGCATGCATATACTTTTTCCTTTTCATTTTTACATTTGTTCTATTTCAATTATATAATTGCCTTTATACGCTTTAAAGAAAATTTAAATATACATTTTTTAAATTTTGCTTTTTCTTCTTCTTCTTTTCCATGTATATAAATTTATATATACTAATATTACTTATCACTTTAATGTTTTTATAAATATATTAACATTCAAATATTTGTAATTGAATGAATAATCAGGAGACTGTATGAAATAAAATAGAATCATAGAATATCTATAAAAATACCATCATTTACCCATTTTTAATATTTTGGCTTCAACTCCTTTCAAACCTTTAACTCTTGAGACAATCTTTCTTACTACAGTCTAAATTCACATACAAATATATAACTATTACCATGTTTTATCTTCCACCATTCTTATATAAATATTGCTTTAACAATTCTTACCTCCAAGCTCCTTTTTGAGATATATTATTAACTTCAGTTGTCACCTTCGTATATTAGGTTAACCAATTCTCCACTGTTCCAAAATACTTTTAATTTGCATTAACCATTGCTAATGATAACATTAAGTTATTTACTAATATGATTACAACATCTACTGAAAATCTCATAAAATTATAATTACCTCAATAGGTCTTCTTCTCGTTCTCTTTGAATTAAGACACTCCCCACCAAATTTCTCCTTCCTATTTGTTAATCACTTATTATGTCACTAATTAGAGAAAATAAAATATTAATAATGAATGTAAAAGGACAATTAAATTCGCTTACTCCTTTTGTCGATAGAAATGAAAATCAACTGATTTGTTTATTCCAAAATTTCCTTCACTTCCTTTTTCAATTCCTTCTTCTATCTCCCTTTAATATAACTTCTCTTTTCTTAGGATTAATCACAGAAGAAGAAAATGCCAAAAGAAATAAATTTAAAAAATTTGCTTTCTTTCTTCTTCTTCCTCTTAACCGCTTCTCTCGACAGAAACTTTCTCACACGTTTTAACCTTACGAGAGTGAGTGAAACAAAGATATTATTCATAAGGAGTCATTAATTTTCACTATTGTACGTGATTATCCACTTAAAACGGTGAAATGATCCATCTAGCAGGTGTTTCTACGCTCGCAGTGGTCGTTCGGGTCGCGCCTGATTTGTGGCTTCGTCTACTTCGTTTGGCTCGGTTTCTCCTTGCTATCGGTAGAACCTGATTCAGTTGAACTGGCTGAATCAGTTCTCACACTCAGAAGTAGAAATAACTTTAGTATTATTTCTATTATGCCTACTACAAATTTTGGAATAAACAAAGAATCAACCGCAATTGGAATCAATCACAATTAAGGTAAAAATAGTACTAGTTATTGAAACATTAATTTTATCTGGAAGAGGAGAATCCTTGTTAATCAAAACACAAACATGAGTAACTGTAAGACACAATTGCTCAGCAGTGAAAGAATCAACCGCAATTGGAACACCAACTAAACATGCAATTTTCAAAATACCCTCAGGAGTTTGATAAACCAAAGGGAGATCCAAAATTTTAATGTAGAGAGGAATTGAGACAAATTATTCTCACTTAGGATGAAAAAGGGGAGACCATTTTTAGATAATAAAAGGCTTTCCAAAGAAGAACCACCGACCCCGTCCAGACAAGATCAAAATCTTCCGGACATAAAAATTTCATAAAAAGGAATCCTTTGCTCAAAGAAAGAAGCGTTAGTATACTTTTAAGCTTCCAAGCTTATAACATTACAGGTCGTAAAACTTCAAAGAAAGGCCTCTTACTTAAAGAGTAACAAATCGAAGTTAACTCCCAAAAATTTGAAGTAGATTGAACATCATCATTTGAGGAAAGGGCCAAGTTATCTTTCAGGGGTTGTTTGGTATCAGATTTATCGTCGGATTTATGCTAAATCCAGCCAAACGGTTTTATATCGCGCGTTAAATCCCGGGATTCAATAAATATTGGATTTACTAAATCCCTCGGTTCGGTGGATTTAACGGGATTTAAAGAGTGGCAGAAGACTTACCCGCGGCGCCCGTGTCGTCGAAGCTCAACAGTCGCCTTAGAAGCGCGCGAAAGGGAGAACCTTCAAAGCCAGCAAGCTCCCGTTGTTGCTTCCGATCAAAATGTCGTAACTTTCGACCCGATAGGAAGGGAAAGTCGTCGAAGTAGCGAAGTCGAACAGCCACAAAGGAGCCGAAGTAGCGACGCGCTCAATCTCTACACCTCCTGCGAACAACAATGACAAGAAGAAAAGATGAAAGGCAAACCTAGATGCCTCAAAAGTTTTTATTATTGATAAACTTAATTAATATAATTTAAACAATTAATAATTAAGTTAATTAATTAAATAATTAATAGTATAATTAGTGCATAAATTAATTATCTAATTTAACTTAATTGACTAATTAATGATATAATTAGTAATTAAATGTTAATATAATTAGCTTATTTAATATTTCATCTATCATTAATTTGCTTTTTATTGAATTTTTTATCATTTTATATGAAATAAAATTGGTTTATTATGTTTTATGCAATGATCTTGATTTTATAAATATCTCCTTTAAATTTTATTCCCTAATCGTCATAAATTCTTATATATGTTACCAAACAGTTTATCAAGTTTTAACAGAATTTAACATTTGACATATTAAATCCGGATTTAAGGATTTATTAAATCCACTAAAGTTAAATCCCGCTTGTTGCCAAACACGAAGCGAAAAAAATCTTTAGAGGAATAACGAGAAGTCAGTTGCCCTTCCAATCTTACGGGTTTGAGGAAGCCGTCATGGGTGAGAGGACTTCAGCTGAGGGAATTTCGCAGCAAGATCCATCTTGAGAAGGAGGAGGAAAAAAGAGAGGCTGAAGAGCAGCCTCCCGATGGGAGGGCGAGGAAGAACTACCAGCCGCCTAGATTCGCTAGAAACCCTAACAGAGGACATCCTAACAAGCTCACCAATGGAGCGAGCATGGTCAATGCACCGTTACACGAGAGATATTACCTTCATGACCCACCCAACAGTCAAATAAGAACGGCGGAAATAACGCCTAATCTTGAGGGACCCAAATGTGCACCACTTTTCCAGACTCACGTGGCACCACAATACCGCGAGCCACGAGGTACTAATGAAAGACATTACCCAGTTTTTCGCCTCCCCGCCTAGACGTTTCCGTCTTCCTCGCTCTCTCTACCTTCAATGGAGAACTGGGATAGCTGGATCAGCGCGGCGCTCTCTACTCTCTCCGCGAGGAATCTCCTACGCTCCACCCGACCAATAAACCTGCCGTGCTCCGACGACGTCTCGGTCGAGATTGAGACATTCGACGGTCCACGCCACTGGGACCGGGCTTCCGTGGAAGTCGAACTGGAGGAGGAAACTTTACGGCAATGGCTCGGCGATCTCCCTTTACCCTCTGGTTTCCTTCTTCTCCAGTTTACTACTTTACATTTCCACTTAACGTGTACTCTTGCTTAATCCTTCGTTTTATTTTGAGAAGGAGGCAACGACAGGGATGTGGATGAAAAGCTAGCTGGGAAGATGCTTCTCTTCTCGGGAAACGATTACCTAGGGTTAAGCACTCACCCGGCGGTTCGAACGGCAGCAGCTATGGTGAGTCCTTGCCAAAAATCCATTTGATGCCTAACATTTCTATTGAAGTTGATTTGTTTTGTTTATTTTTTGGGCGATAGGCATCCAAACAGCATGGAATGGGTCCGAGGGGATCCGCTTTGATATGCGGATATACAAATTACCACTGCCTGCTGGAAGCTTCATTGGCGGAATTGAAGAACAAGGAGGTATGTTGAGCTATTGCTACTTTGCATTGTCAAGAGTTAAATTAACATTGGAAATTCATAGCTCATTTGGGTTGAGTGCTCTTTTTTTTTGGGGACATTTTGGCCAATTAAGTCAAACTCACACACACAAGGCATACACAAAGACTCGAACCCAAGACCTCTTAATTGGTACCCTAAGCTCTCAACCAATAGGCCAGGGTGAGCTGTGTTTGAGTGCTCTTTGTTTTTCAATATTCTTAGAGATTTATTACTCGGATTTTTTTAGAAAATGTGAAGGTTACCCTACAAGGAGAGGGTAGTCTTTCCTGGCACAATCAATGTAACATTATTATGGAGAGGGATTTTGTTATGTAGCGTTCTTCATTATGATAATAACCTCATCATTAATGAAAGAGTAACAGAAAAACGGACTTCTGCTTTCATTATTAAAAATCTTGTCTATTATCTTTTCATCTTCATACATTTGAAAAATGAGTTAGGGATATAAATATATTAGGATGCTTGAGTCCATAATGTGAAGCAAAAAAAAAAAAAAAAAGAAATTGGAGATTTAACTTATCAAGCAATAACAATTTAAAAGAAATTTATGTTTGACACAAATTTTGATTATAAAGATATTTTATAAGGATTTTTTTTTTTAAAAGGAGCATACATCAAGGAAGAATTAGAGAGAGGAGCGTTATTAACTTATGATTTGAGAAGGAGCGGACTCCCAAAAAGCTTAGTAAAATTTGATTTTGTAAAAACATTTGACAATTTCTTCACAAAACTGAAGAATTTGCCAAAATGTTTGGCAATTTCACATGAGTACGTCATTCTTTGGCGTCTTCCCCTATCATCGATGGCATTCTTTGAAATGAGGGGGGTTGTGCAAATAGGGGGAGGAGCTAGTTTGGGTGGCTGTGTTAATTATTTTATTTTTAATTTTAATTATTTTTAACTTTTTAAATTAATCAAACAAATTTATATTAATTAATTAAATAAATAATTTATAAATTATTTACAAACTAGCTTGTAAATTAATTAATATGTTAATTAATTCAAAGAATTTGTAAATTAATTATTAATTAATTTGAAAATTTTACTTAAATTAATTAATTTATGTTAATTAATTAATATATGTAATAACTTGCTAATTAATTATTAATAACAAATTAACTTGTAAAATAATTAATAATTAATTAATTAACAAATTAATTAATTTGTAAATGAATTAGAAATTAATTTGTAAATTAATTAATAGTTAATTTCTAAATTATTAAGTAAACTAATTAATTTATGTAAATTAATTATTTTTCAATTTATATACTACAAAATTTATAAATCATTGCATAAACTAATCAAAATAATTGATTTATAAATAATTTATTAATTGATATTGTAAATTAATCAAACATGTTAGTTAAGTAATTAATATTGTAAATTAACTAATATTCTAAATTAAATTAATATTTGATTAATTAGTTATAAATTTCAATATTATAGAAAATTATCACTCAAAACATAGGAAGCTGTACTATTTGCCTCCTTGTTTAGTATGGTCACATCATGAGCTGTAAAGCTGTATTGTCAACTCAAGAGATATTATAGTAGACATATCATCAGATTACTGGCCAAATTTTTGTCTATGGGTTGAGATCCTGTACTTGTTGGCTGTTTGTTCATTATGATTATTTATAATATCAACTAATAAATTATTTACAAATTAATTATTTTGATTAGTTTATGTAATAATTTATAAATTTTGTAGTATATAAATTGAAAAATAATTAATTTACTTAATAATTTAGAATTTAATTATTAATTAATTTACAAATTAATTTCTAAAATATTTACAAATTAACTAATTTGTTAATTAATTAATTATTAATTATTTTACAAGTTAATTTGTAATTAATAATTAATTAGTGAATTATTACATATATTAATTAATTTACATAAATTAATTAATTTATGTAATAATTTTTAAATTAATTGTAATTAATTAATAAATTAATTAATTTGTAATTTAATTAATTATTAATTAATTTACAAGTTAGTTTGTAAATAATTTATAAATTATTTTTTAATTAATTAATATTTGAATAATTAATATTAATTTATTTGATTAATTTAAAAAGTAAAAAATAATTAAAATATAAAAAAAACTTCACACAGTCACCCAAACTCGCACCTCCCCTAATCTGATCAACTCTCCTCATCGCCTAAGAATGCAATCGGTGAGAGGGGAAGACGCTAAAGAGTTTGGCATGCTCACGTGAAATCGCCAAACATTTTAGCAAATTCTTCAGTTTTGTGAAGAAATTGCCAAATTGTTTGGCGTTTTCTTCACAAAATCAAATTCCGCCAAACTTTTTGCTGAGTCCGCTCCTTCTCAAATTATATGTTAATAATGCTCATTCCTCTAATTTTGCTTAGCCGTACGCTCCTTTTAAAAAAAAACCCATTTTACAAACTAAGAACAAATAAACTTCAATAATTACCTTGATTAACCATAATAACATGCTTATTACTCAAGATTTCAAATGTTTCAGCAGTCATATTTCTTACATTACAACAAATAACATAGGAGCCTACAAAATAATATGTTCTTGATAAGGCAAAGTAAGAAAACAACAATAGATAAGTTTGCTAAAACATTTTGAAAGAAACATAGTTGAAAATATATTACATAAAATAAAGTTTTTAATTTTAGAGTCATAATTCTTATCAATAATTATCAAAATAAATCCTACTTATTAATTCAAAACATCTAGAAAAGAGAAGTACAAAGAGGAGAACGAGAGTAATAGAGATAAATAAAGAGAGAGGAGAGAGAGCTCATTGGGTGTCATGAAACTTGATCAAATATCGACAAAAAGAATAGCTGATGTATCATGTAATTGATTCCCACAAGAACAACAATGAAAGCAAAAGATTGTCCATAAAGCAAGAAATCAAAGAGAGATTTCCAACTTGCATGCCATCATCAGGTATAAGGTGCTTCTGGTGAAAGAAGCCAAGGAGCAGTAGGTAAAAGAAGAGAATAAGGAAGGGATTTAAAAGGGTTTTAGGCATTTGGAGAGAAACTAAACAATATTTAATGGAAGAAGTCGAGGAGATGTTGAGAAGGAATTTGAAAGTTTTTTTTAATGTTTGGGAGCAAAGCTGAATGGCAATTAGTGGATAGGTTAGACAATAGAATTAATCTAGTAGAATTAACTTAGAGATAGGGAGGCAAAGGGGGCAATAGGCGTTTCTGAGAGTTGGAACTTAAGAGGAGAGGAGATGAAATTTTCTTTATTAGAGAAATTACATATCTTAAATAAATGAAACATAGTGGAGGTGAAGATTTTAATTTTATGATTTATGGTAGGCAAATTTAATGTAGAATGAAATAGTTTTATGGGTTCCGATGGGCAAATAAGGAATAGGCAACATACAATTAATATGACAAAAATTAATGGAATTCACAAGCCGATCAAATGAATTGTTTTTGCAGATAATAAAGAGATATGATGTAGGGTTAATATCAAAATTATTAAAAAGATTAAAAGGCTAAGATTTAATATGTGAAGAATCACAAGCCACTTTTATCATAGTAGTAGTGTATATATATATATATATATATATATATATATATATATATATATATAACATCAACAACATCAAGCCTTTATCCCACAACTTGGGGTCGGCTATATGAATCATTTTTTCTCCATTGTGTTCTATTAATAATCGAATTCTCATTTAAATCTCATAAAAAATGTTATTTCTAATATTTTCTAACCAATTCTTTTTTAGGCCTACCTCTACCTTTTTTAAAATAGGTTGGATTTAATATATCTACTTTCCTAACTGAATCATTGGAAGGTCTACATTTTATATGACCAAAACATTAAAGGTGAGTCTCTCTAATCTTATTTGCCATTGGAGCTACTCCAACCTTTTCACATGTATACTCATTTTGCATTGTGTCTCCTAGGGGAAAGCCACTCATTCACATGAGTATCCTCATTTTTGCAACACTTAACTTAATTTTATGCTTCCCTTTTAATGGCCAATTCTATGACATAAAGAATTACAGGTCTCACCACCATCTTATAAAATTTTTCCTTAAGTTTGAGTGATACTTTTGTAGCACACATCAGGCTTGATGCATTCATTCACTTCAACCATCCAACTTTAATTCTACTAATAATATCCCCATCTATTCCACCATCTATTTAAAAAATAGATCTGAGATATCTAAAGCGTGCATTTTTTTTAATGACTTAATCACCAAATGTCACAATCCCACCACTAGATCTATTACTACTAAAATTACACTCAATGTATTTGGCTTTAGATCTACTCAAACAAAAACTTTTAGACTTTAAGGTTGATCTCCATAATTCACGTTTTTCTTATATATATATATATATATATATATATATATATATATACATACATACATACATACATACATACATATACACACACATAATAATCATTTGATCTTGATAGTGCCTACCAATGACTTTGAACCATGGGAGTAACAATTGTTTCAAAAAATGAGCACATCATGCTGTGCTTGAAAGAGAAGCCATCATAGCATAAAACTAATTTTGAGCTCTTGTGACTAACATTAGTCAATTTCTTTCGCATAATCGAAAGGAGTAACTACTTAGGCTTATGTGCATGTTAGGTCTCAAACTATGAATATTAGTTCTAATAAAGGTGAAACAAAAATTCTTAAGCAGTGTTTTCTTTATTGCTTAATTTGTCTCTCGAAAGTATTCTTTTTTGTTCTTGTTAATTAAGAGTTCTTTTCGAAGCCATAGATATATGGTGATTCTATTGTATAGTCACCCAAGCTCTTTAGGACATCAAGGGAACTCTAAATTGGTTCAAACATTTTCCTTGCTTTGCATGTGCATGTGATGTGGTAGTCATCATAGAAAGCACTGAGTTGCTCAAATCTAGTATGAAATATAGGAAATTGTCTATATATATATATATTTGTTTTTTTTTTTTTGTGTGTGCGCGCGCACGCGTGTGTATATATATATAAAGAGAAAGAGAGAGAGAGAGAGAGTAATGCAGGATATCTTAGGGTTTAGGATTCTTCTAAGTCCAATCTAGTATGAAATGCAAAAACAAGCACACAAAAGATAACAAATTGTAGTAAATTAACTTGTCGTTTAGGCAAAAATTAGTTTCTTTTGATGCAAATCAGAAAACACATAAAACTCACTCTAATGATAATTTAAAGTCATCTAAATTTGAAATTTGCAAGAAATTTGAGATCAAATGTAAGTTGTGTAGCAATTAGGATTCACACTACACAAGAAAAGTCAGATTGTAGAAAAAAAAGAGATAGACGTGACTAAATACAAGATTCAGGCCTTACAATTGTGTAAGGAGAATGTTGCCCTAAAAATTACATCAAGATTTGCAACTTACTCTAAAAATTTAGATTCATTATCACATAGAAGTTTGAGAGAGAGTATTGAATTGTATTAAGCATATATTATTTATTTTACGTGCCTCAGGGTACTATTTATAACCCAAAAGCCCCAAAACTGATAATTTTCAGAATTACTAAAATCTGGCTAAAACTTCAATTCTTTCATTCGTCACTATTGGATTGCAGCCCACTTGGCAAGTTTCTACTCCATCCTATTCAAAAGAACAAGCATTAGTTCTTGCTGCAGTCCAAATCGAGAGAATAAGCCAATAGCTGAAGACTAGCTACAATATGAACGTTGCAAATCCACTAGAAGTCAGCCATGTAAGAAAAACTGGCAGCAAGAAATCAGCCATATAATGGAAACCGACATCTACAAATCTCTCCCCCCCTCCCCCCCCTCTCTCTCTCTCTCTTCAAACTTGCATCTCACATACATTTATCCTTTTTTTCCCAAATTGTATATATTGTTGACTTAACAAGTAATGAAAAGATAAGTCGGCGAAAGATAATAAATCACAAATACAATTTTTTGGTAGGATCTAAGCTGTTTGTTATAGCTAAGAAACCCATATTCTTTTTGAATATTTGAAATTCAATAATTTTTTTCCTTGGGAAAGGACTCGAACACTTGGCCTCATCTCTATCTGGAAGAGCATATTTACAATATTTTACTTCTAGTCATGGATGCTAACTCACAAACCTAAAATTTCTAATTCTTGATTTTATTTATAGTTTCCCACATTCTGAAGCTGTCCATTTTTTCATGACTATGAAGGTCTACATTAAAGCAATGTAATTATACCATTTTGAAAATAGGTAAACACTGATAAAATTCATTGCTGTCATGCATGCTTGTTCTATTCAATATATAATAATTTTAATTTGATTAGCGAGGTGAAATTTATGCACTTTGTATGTATGAGCATTTAAAACACAGAGATGAAAGTAAAAACAATTAAATATTTTTAAGTGAAAACATTGTTAATGATTTGCTAAAGAGATGTTGCATGAATGTGCTAATGCCTAAAACATAGCTAGAATGCATATTTATCTATTTTGTTATAAAGTAAAATTACTGATTATGAAATAGTGCTATTGAAATGTATGTATGGGAGGTTAACCATATTCAGTACGGTTCATTCTGGTTTTGGTATAATTTTGTTTTAGGTTCCACATTTTGTGAAATCTGGTTAACTTAGTTAACTTAGTAAGCTTTAGGTGTGCTATTTGTTAATCAACCAAAAAACTAAGCAAAACGGACATGGTAATGTATGGTTTATCGAAGGCATCAAACTGTTGATAAGTTATTGTTTTTAAAACAATTAGGAATGCCACAAATGATAGTATTGAATTGAGTAAAATTCAGATTGAATTAAACCGAATTGAAAGCAAACCAAACATTTTTGCATGGGCTAAAAGATGAATGATGCTTGGGAGGTGTCCAAGTGCACCGTCTAAGAGGGAGATGCCCAATTTATGAGAACCCTAGAAATGAGATGAACGGGTTAGTAAGAGCCCATCATCACAAAACTTGCTGGCACATCATGCCTAGCTCCCTATTAACTGTACATGTTTTTAGTTTTGATTGTTTCCTTTCCAATTTAACTTCTGGCTCTTCCGTTAATGACTTTTCTTGATTCCTTCTTTTCTCCCTTCCTGTTTTGAACTTTTAAGGCCTTTTTATAATTATAATCAAAGCTGGACCAGATAAAGGGGCTAAATTCTTCTTGATTCGCTGTGCTTGTATTTTTGAGCTGTGGTACCCTTCTGGTTTTTGCTGGCTTGTAAAGAGGAAGTCATCTTGCCATTTTGTCATTATAGCAATGGGATTTCTTTGTAATATCCAGTAAATGTAATGCAGGAGGAATGGCCAACTCATGTTTGCATCTGATTATATTATTGGCGTATTTAAGTAAAGCCCAATACCTTGTCACTTTTTGTGTGCTTCCAAATACTCTAGTACGTGCCTCAACATTGCCTTAGTTTTTATGGCATCTGCATTAATCTTAGTACTCTGCAGGACTGATACCCATCACATAAAGTTGTGATAGTGAAGGCTATCATGATACCCATTGCCTAAAGTGAATAAATTTCGGCACATAGCTATAGGGGAATCCTGCAGGTGCATAGGCAGATTGGCTGCTGCTTTTTTGTCCCCTCAATTTATTTGCTGACATCCCGTTACATAAACGAAGGCTTTACCTAGTTACCAATAAGAAGCTTTAGATATGTTATTTCTGTGTCATCTGATTTTGTGAGCTTGCAGGATTGCCTTCTTTGCCCTACTGGATTTGCTGCAAACATGGCGTTGATATCAGCTTTAGGAAGTGTTAGCTCTCTTTTGGTTGCTGGTAGAAAACCATCTAAAGAAGAAAGAATTGCCATCTTTTCTGATGCCTTGAACCATGCATCAATAATTGATGGTATTCGCCTCACCAAACAGCTTCGTCAAGTAGAAGTTTTTATTTATAAGCACTGCGACATGGATCATCTCAATACCCTGCTGTATGTTTTCAGTATTTTTTTGAATTGATTTCTGCCGCACACTTCTTTTGACTCAGTCTCATGATTTTCAGTATATGTTATTTTACAGATCTTGCTGCAAAATAAACAAGAAAGTTGTCATAACAGATAGGTAAAAATTGTCTGATAAGTATGTTGCTTGGATATGTTTAAGCTTGTGTGATTTTATATTAATATCCCGGGTCATTAAATGTCATGTACTTTTTGAACTCGGGCTGATATATTGGTTTTAATTAATTAGTTCTAACGTTTAAAAAAAGAAAATTTTTTAATGATCATGCAGCCTTTTCAGTATGGATGGTGATTTCGCTCCAGTAATGGAGCTCATCCATCTACGCAGAAAGTACGGATTTTTACTGGTGATTGATGATGTAAATCCCAATTTTATTGCTTTTTATTTAATTTCCAACTTTGCTATATGTGTTAATTTGATATTGTAAGATTTCTAAGTTTTTCAGGCTCATGCAACTCTTGTATGTGGGAAGAATGGTGGCGGCGTTCCGGAAATCTACAAGTGTGAAAATGATATTGATATATGTTTGGGTACCTTGAGCAAAGCTGCCGGTTGCCATGGCGGTTTCATTGTTTGCAGGTGATCATGTGCACTAACTCTGTTGCCACAATAAATTAATATAATAAAAATCTACCCGGCCCTAAACTGGCTGTTCTTGTCATTAATTGAGCATGTGCATTATATTATTCTCAATGAAGCTGTAATGTGCTAGATTTAATTGTGCAGTTCTTAATAACTTCATTATTACTTATTTATTAAATGCCTGTGACAAATGCCTATCACGCATGTATTAAGTGCTTTTTTGTTTAAATGCGCTCGATCTTGAGTTTGGTTGGGCTGCTTTTGCAAACCAATTATAGATTCCATGCTGCTGCTGCTATGTATTCTTAGTGCATAAGCAATATTGTATAAATATGTGGAAAATTTCCTCCACATTAGATTTTTACTAGATGTCTTTGATATTTCTCATTTGATGAAAATATTTGACTAATCTTTTTTTCGGAGCTAGGAAGATCTTGTGATCCATTTTTGTGGGCTATGAAGATCAACAACAATAATAACAAGCCTTTACCCCATTATGTGGGGTTAGCTACATGAATCCTTTTTCTCTATTGTGTCCTGTTAAGGGTCAAATTCTCATCTAAATCTAATAAAGAAAGGTCATTTCTATATTTTCTAACCAAGTCTTTTTTGGTCTACCTCTACCTTTCTTAATATAAGTTAAATCTAATACATTTTCTTTCCTAACTGGGTCATTGGAAGGCTGCCGTTTTATGGGCTATGAAGATCATGTGATTTTTTTTGTGGGCTATGAAGATTTTGTTATTAATTCTAATTTATTTTGTTACTAGAGATAAAGGCTAAAATGATTCTCTAACTCTTTATGAAGGATCAAAATGATCTCCGATTATTTAAAAGTCCCTTTTTCGTCCCTTGAATTTTTAAATAGGAGCCTAAATGATCTCACAAAAGGATTAATTTGATCCCTATTTAACTATATTCTAGGGACCAAATTGATATTTTTATATAATTGGGGACTCTTTTGGTCATTCAAAAAACATTAGGGGACCAATTTGGTCATCTTCTCTTTGTTACCAATTCAAATAGATTTTTGTGGAGAGGCGCTTGATATCTCATAAAAAGCAAACAATAAGAGAAGATAGAGGGGAGAGGGACTGCCATTTGAAAATAAAATAGAGGAATCTTTTTATGTCTTGACTTCTTCAAAGAGGGAAGATGTCCTGTTATTTTTCATCTCTAATAAGAGAAACTTTTGATCATAGTAGTGAGAAACTTTCAGTTGGGCTTTTGCAGAATAGAAGAGAGAGTAAGAGTAATTGTAGTAGCAGTAATATCTATATATATATTTTCATATCCAGTCGTCTTTGCAGTAGATAGCTACATTTACTCTCAACCATCTATATAGATAAATTTGTATCTCTATCATTATCTCCATTTTTATATGAAGTATGATATCTCTATATACTCTTTTTGAATCTTAATGGATTGTTCAATCTTTGTGCATACATGGATGTTGTTGAATCCAAAAATGTTTATGAATCACATCCAATTGTATTAAGAATATCAAATAAAAAAGAGAATAGGAAAGTAGATAGAGAAAGAAAGAAGAATACTAGAGTAAGAAGCTCCAGGGTTTTTATAGAATGTGCTTGATTATAGAAAATCATGTAAACTGGCTTGCCTTTGACCTCTATTTATAGATTGATTGGGGCTTGAGTGTTATAGAATTGACTACATGCATGGTTGTATAGAAAATAAGAGAAAATGCAATAACAATGTAGCCAGATCGAAAAGTTTGACGTAATGAAGTTTTCTGTCCAGCCTTGAAAATGTTGTCGACTTGGTATATATTGATAGTTGAATAGTCGAGTAGTTGATGAATAGCTTGACTAGAGAAGCCATCCCACTTTGAGTAGTGGTTAGAACTGACTTCATAGATAGTAGTTGTTGGGGCTAACTAATGAGCTTTACTTGCGATTAGGAAGAATGCCTTGATCATGGTTGCCTATGTTATGGCGAGTTCTCTTGCATGCTTGCGAGTATAAAACCAAGTAGATTGAATCAACTTAAGCTTGAACCAGCTTGATTTATCTTGAACCAGATTGATTTAGCTTGAACTGAGTTTTTTTGGATGTACAGATGTAATTGGATATCACCGAATCATGCAGGTTTTGTGCCTGCTTATATTTTTGTGTATTTTGCATTTGATTTCTCAACTTTGTGCTTTTTACTCGTTACTTTTACACAACGTAGCTGATTTTCTTTGATGCTCTTTTTTTTTTTTTTTGAAGATGAAGACTTAAAATTTCTAGGATATATAATTTTTAGATATTCCAGGTTGCTTCTGATCTTGTTCTAGTCCTTAACATCACATTTCGCTTCTCCTTCCACTCTACCAGGTTGAAATATCTTGATTTATGTGAAGTCTGGCAAGCTTCAACAGCAAAGTCAATATTATGGATGAGAAACTCATTGTTCTAATGAAAACTTATCTGAAAATTCAATTTATTAAGGCTTTTTCAATTCCAACTTTTCTGACAGAATTCAATTTAACAATGGTTTGCAATTCCAACTCAGATGATTTAACCCTTAAAAGAGGTTAATGTTACAGGTTAAACTGTTTTTGTTGTTTTGAGTCTTTTGTAAACTTATTTCTATCTAGCAGATTACATTGAGTTATTTTTAGTACTTATTTATATTTATCCATTACATTATCTTAAATCTAAACGTTATTATTGTTCTGTTGAAGGATACAAAATAACGGTTTTGTTAATCACATGAAGTTCTATAGTGGTATTAGTCTTATTAATTTCCAATTAACTTGATCTACTGGGTAGAAGAGCATTTATGTTGAGCAAAATAGCAAATAGCGATAACAGCACTCTGATATTTACCTCCAACCATTGTCAAACATACCTCCAAAAGTGATGCCCTTATCTTCACTGTTCTTGCAGAAATCCATGTTATAGTGTTACACATACTGAATTCTCGTTTGAACCTGTAGAGTATAGACCCTTTAAAATGGTAGTACCTCGTGTACACTCCAATTGTAGAAAAAAATAAATCAGTACTATGAAATGCAGCTTTCTTAGGGCTCGTGCTCCAATGCTACTCATTTTTCTATCTTGGTTTTTATCATATGAGGAAAGATGAATAATCTGTTGCAGATCCTAAAATTGTTCACCTTAAACGTTCTCCATAAAGGCAAGACATGTTCCTGCATATGTAAACTAATTGTTATTGCTTGTCGAGTACTTTTCCTTTGAGTTGATTCTGAATACTTCAATTTATTAGAATTTCTGTATCGCAGCATCGGAATGAGCTTGCACGTGAAGCTATTTGGAGATTTTGCATAAAGTTTATTATTTTTGTCAACTCCCTACCTGTCTAATTCTATATTATGTCAGTTATTAATATATTCATGCATCAATGTATTCAGCATTAGGAATGAGCCTACCTGTTAAGTGTGTTTTTTCAGTTTTTCGTTTCTTCTTTGCACCTTTTCCAGATAATACTAGTTTCTCATTTACAATCTTTTTTAAAATTCAAAGATTCGCTAACTACTGTTTCGTAACTATTGAGCAGCACTAAGTGGAAACAGCTTATACAATCAAGGGGTCGTTCGTTCATATTTTCTACTTCTTTTCCAGTTCCCATTGCTGCTGCTTCCCATGGTATCTTTCTACCAATAACATGGTCAAATGTTTATGAAACATTATTTTTTTTTTAAATTTTGTACATGCGCCAAATCTTGAAATTGGGGTAACAACTCAGTTTGATGAGGGCATTGAATTCTACATAATAGATTTTGGTGTCTGTCACGCTGGGTAACCAGACAATAGATGTAGAGGACAATATTTAGGTATAATGAGAAGCATCTCTAAAGGAAGATGCGCCTTATTGGATCTGTTCAGTTTCATCTGTAGATTGCGAAACAAATGGTTTGGTCTTTATCTTGTTATTATTGGCCATGCATATTAGCTGAAGTTTTATATACCAATGCTTCATGAATGACTTCTCAGTTTGCAGCTGCTCTTTTTGTGGCCAAAGTGGAGAAATGGCGCAGGCGAGCCATTTGGCATAGAGTTCATGAATTCCGTTCTTTGAGTGGACTTCCTGTCACCAGTCCCATAATATCTATCATTGTTGGAAGTGAAGAATCAGCTCTGCTGGCGAGCAGGTTTGCAACCTCTCAATTATTAAGTAGAAAGTCCTCATCTTTTTGGGTCAAACAACCATGATCAATAGCAACCTTCATGCATTAAAAAATTTATACAAACTCACCTATGTAGAGCCAAACTTGAGGGAATATAATTGGCTCAACTCATCAAGCAAATCAGCCGAACTTTTTTATTTGTGATCTACTCTTTTACTTGTGGAGTCCCACACGAGCATTTTTCATGAACATGAGACCTATTAAAAAGACTTCTATAGAATAGGGAATTCACATCCCGCTATACATATATTTATTCATGATAAGCACACCTGATATGTAAATCTTTTTATGCATAAGTTGGCTCACCTTTACACTACCTCGTCCATGTTCTTTGTTGTGGTAGAAGCTCTTTTCAGCTCTACCGTTTGATCTCTGCTTCATTAATCCGCACCTTAGCTTTGTAACTAACCCGACTTATATATGTGCCTTACTGTAGCAGCTGAATGTAAGGATGAATTACTGAAGTAGTAAAGTGATAGGAAATGCTTGAGTTCGCAAGTAATCTTATCGGATCTACTTGAGTTCGCAAGCAACCCTAACAAGAAATTGATAAAAACAGTGAAAATACACAAGAACGATAATGAAATAACCCAAAAAACAATAGACTTTATTAGATAACTCAAAGCAAAGCAAATATAAGAAAAGATACAATTGATCTTCTATTTGAGAGGAGGATTGTTCTCTCCCAATCTCTAGACACTTGGTCTAGAGCCCAAAACTCCCAAGAGACCCTAAGAGAACACAATACTTAAGCATGCCCTAACCCTCCATTCACATGCCTATTTATAGCCTTAGTCACCCTCCTCCTTAGCCTCCCACCTCCTTTCCCAAAATAGATTAATTCAAACAAATTAATTCAAACTTCCTTTCCCAAACCTTCTTTCCCAAAATAGATTAAATAAATTAATCAAACCTCCTTTCCTAAAATAGATTAATTCAAATAGATTAATTTAAATAGTGGACCTCACTTCAATGACCGGCCCATGTGGGGCCGACTGGGTTGGTTCTTGAACCGACCTAACATAAAGCTATTCACCATCTTCTTGCTTTCTCTTTCGCCTTTCTGTTTTGCTTCGCTAACCTGTAGGTTGAAGTCAAAGATCGTCTTCATGGTATCAGAGCTCTAGATCAACTATTTTCTTTCTTTCTTTTTCTCTAATGGCTGCTTCGTCAACTGCCGCGCCGATGGATGCTTCCGACTCCATGTCCTCGGCTGCAGAGATTTCCATTCCCCCTCAACTCAAATTCTTCATGTAAAATGTGAAGACGATGGTCACAGTCCAATTAACCTCTGAAAATCATCTCATATGGAAGTCTCAACTCTTAAAACTCTTCACTGCAAACAACTATGTAGGTCATCTTACCGGATCTATCGTTCAACTGGAGAAACACATTCTGTCCTCTAATGGCGCTAGTGTGCTCAATCCCCTCTATACTACCTGGATGCTTATTGATCAGAATTTAGCCTCCGCCATTTACTCTACTGTTTCTCCCTCCCTATTACCCTATATACTTAATCTTACTCTCCACTCCACTCATGAGATTTGGGTAACCCTCGAACGTCGCTTGCAATCTTCCAACCGTTCCCGGCTTCAGCTCAAAGGCGAACTTCATCAACTACAACTTGGTGATAAAACCATGTTCCAATACCTCTCTGACATTAAAAACAAGATCGATGCAATCGCTGCTGCTGGGTCTTCCATTGATATAGAAGACAATATTTACTACACCATAAATGGTTTACCAGTTACCTATCAATCCTTCAAAACAGCGATTCGCACTCAGCTAAATCCGATTTCACTCAATGACTTTTATGCTCTACTCTGCAGTGAAGAGCTTCACCTGAATACTGACAACAGTCGGAACTCCATTGCACCCTCTGCTATTGACGACAATTTTGCTCTCACGGCAACTAGAGGTTCTTTTCGTGGTCATGCGTCCTCTCGAGGTAGAGCCCATGGATCTTTTCTTGGTCGCTAATTCCCTGGTCATGGTTCATCTGGTCAATCACCCACTGGAAGTTTTATTCCAGTGTCAAACCAAGGAGGTCGACGAGCACGCCCAACTATTGGCTATCAAATCTGTGGGAAATAAGGACATTCCACTATCAATTGCTGGTATCGTCATGATACAACGTATACCTCTCCTCCTCAAGCTTATATCACTACAGATAACCCTCTGACAGCCAAATGGTTTTTAGATTCGGGAGCCACTGAGCACTTAACTTCCAATTCATCACAGCTACAACATATTCAACCGTACACCAGAACATCGCATGTTCAAGTTGGAAATGGACAACAGCTTCAAATTGCTAACACCGGTCAAGGCTTAATACCCACACCTAACAGTAAGCTTCGCCTAGCCAAAATCCTTCAAGTTTCTCATCTTTCACACAACCTCATTTCTATACATAAACTTACTACTGATAATTCCTGTTTTGTTCTACTTGATGCTAATGGCTATCTTATAAAGGACTCCCGGACCAACAAAACACTTCTCCGCGGACCCAATCTTCATGGACTCTATCCAATTAACTCCCGATTGCCAGCTACATACAACTCTTCTAGTTCTTCTACAATAGCATTAGTTTCATCTACTCCTCTCTCCGTTTGGCACCGGCGGCTAGGACATCCATCTTCCTCAATTCAGCAATTCATACCCACAATTTTCTCCAATAGTTCTACTGCCGATCGTTTTTATCACTATACTGCATGTGCTCGTGCGAAATGTAATCGTTTATCTTTTCCATTATCTTCCATTAGGACCACTTAATGTTTAGAACTTATTCACAATGATGTATGGGATCCCTCCCCAATTATCTCTATGCAATCATATCGTTATTATGTTATTTTTGTGGACGATTTTAGCCGCTATACATGGGTCTTTCCGTTACATTGCAAATCAGATGTTTGTTCAACATTTTTAAGTTTCAAGAAATTTGTTGAAACTCAATTCCAAAAACCCATCAAAATTCTTCGAACTGATCGTGGCGGCGAATATGTTAATGCAACCTTTCAAACACATCTCAAGAACTTTGGCATCATACATCAAACTACTTGCCC
Organism: Dendrobium chrysotoxum; assembly: GCA_019925795.1. Lineage (NCBI taxonomy): Eukaryota > Viridiplantae > Streptophyta > Magnoliopsida > Asparagales > Orchidaceae > Dendrobium > Dendrobium chrysotoxum. The sequence goes on from CM034309.1 coordinate 18,249,437, forward strand.
TTATACTCCTCAACAAAATGGTGTGTCAGAACGGAAACATCATCATATCGTTGAAACCGTTCGAGCACTACTCTTTGATGCTCATTTACCACAAAAATTCTGGGTTGATGCTCTTCTTACTACGGTTTACCTCATTAATCGTCTACCCTCCTCCTCCATTCACCATAAATCCCCATACGAATGTCTCTTTAACCGTCCACCAGATTACTCTCATCTCCGGACCTTTGGATGCCTATCGTATCCCTGGCTTCCCACTCAACTATCTCATAAATTAGCTCCACAATCACAACCATGTATCTTTCTAGGATATGCCGACAACACAAAAGGCTATCACTGCTTTGACCTCAAAACTTCAAAATTGTACATTTCACGTCATGTTCACTTTCATGAAACTATTTTTCCATTTCAAACTCAACTCTCAACCACTCCACCCGCCCCTTCAACTCCACATATCACACCAGCTACACTAATTCCTGCTTCTACCATACAATATCCCACTAATCCCTTCCCAGCTCCGGTTACTCAATCTCTTACTTCTGCAGATACAATTGTAATCCCAACAACTCATTCGGATGACTCAATCATCAGTCCCATACACTACCCAGAACTCCAACCCACACTTCCTCCTCCCCTGAAGCATCCCATGCTTACAAGAGCTCAAACAGGCAAGCTAAAACCGAAACAGATTTTTGATCTTGAGCACATGGTTATACCTACCAAACCTATTGGTTTCACTCAAGCATCCAAGTATCCTGCTTGGCGAACAGCTATGAGCAATGAATTTGAAGCATTACAAAAACAGGGAACTTGGGAATTAGTGCCATATAATCCCAATCAAAATATCCTAGGTTGTAAATGGCTATTCAAAACGAAGTACAACTCAGATGGATTTATTGCTCGCTATAAGGTAAGACTTGTAGCTCAGGGATTCAAACAGGAGCGTGGCCTAGACTACCATGAGACTTTCAGTCCAGTTGCAAAATTTGCCACTATTCGTATCTTAGTCACAGTTGTTGTTATGCATAATTGGCCCATTTTGCAGTTAGACGTCTCCAATGCTTTCCTACATGGGGCTTTAAATGAGACAGTTTATATGAAACAACCAACGGGTTTCGTGGATCCTCAATTCCCGCATCACGTTTGCTTGTTACGAAAAGCCATTGATGGTCTAAAACAATCTCCAAGACAGTAGTTCGCTACATTCTCCTCCTATCTCATCAATTATGGCTTCAAAACAAGTACTGCAGACCCTTCTCTGCTCCTGTTTCATCAAGATTCCATTCAACTATATATTCTTGTGTATGTTGATGACATACTACTAATCGGAAACACACAAACTGAAATAGAGAAACTGATTTCTGCACTTCAGTCTCATTTTTCTGAGGAATCTTGGTCAACTAAATTATTTCCTCGGATTGCAAGCACTATACACACCTGATGGCATTCATCTTAACCAATCCAACTATGCAAAGGAAATCCTTAACAAAGCAGCAATGACACATTGTAAACCAGTATTTACTCCTTTGCCAGCAAAACTACCAAATGCAGTTCACTGCTGCATACCTTATTCCCGTCCAGATTTCAATCGCCAGATTGTTGGTTCCCTCCAGTACTTAATGGTTACCCGCCCAGACTTGCTATTTGCTGTCAATTATCTCTGTCAACACATGCATAAGCCACAAACTATACATTTTCAACTCCTTAAACGTATGCTTCGCTATGTTCAAGGCTCCCTCCATCTTGTTTACCAATTACTCGATCCAATCTGCAATTGACAGCTTTTGCTGACTCTGACTGGACATCTGATAAACTGGATCGTCGCTCTATTACAGGCTACTATGCATTCCTTGGAACTACTCTAATCTCCTGGATGGTCAAGAAACAGACTTCAGTTGCTAGATCGTCAACTGAAGCTGAGTATAGAGCATTATCGACAGCAGCTTGTGACCTTATTTGGCTTCGTCGCCTACTCAACGAATTCCAGGTTTCTCTTATCGCCCTTACCAAACTCTATTGTGACAATGTCTCTGCACTTGCTCTAGCAAATAACCCCATCCTTCATGCTCGAACTAAACACATTGAGATTGATTTTCATTTCATCCGCGACTGCATTCGCTCACAGTACATTTCAGTTCATCATATTTCAACTGAAGATCAGCCTGCTGATCTTTTTACAAAGCTGCTTCCTGCTGTTCGATTTGCTACTCTTCGAAACAAGTTAACAATTCGATCACCTTCTGTTAACTTGAGGGGGCCTGATAAGCACACCTGATATGTAAATCTTCTTATGCATAAGTTGGCTCACCTTTACACTACCTCCTCTATATTCTCTGCTATGGCAGAAGCTCTTTTCAGCTCTACCGTCTGATCTCTGCTTCATTAATTCGCACCTTAGCTTTGTAACTAACCCGACTTATATATGTGCCTTACTATAGCAGCTGGATGTAAGGATGAATTACTGAAGTAGTAAAGCTATTCACCATCTTCTTGCTTTCTCTACTTTGCCTTTCTGTTTTGCTTCGCTAACCTGCAGGTCGATGTCAGAGATCGTCTTCAATTCATACATATAAGAATATGAGCGTACATAATTTATAACCACTCTCATGCGCACATACAGGTACTCACACGTGCACGCGTGCCCGCATGCACTCATGCACACGCACAATGCATGCACACTAATACCTATGCAAGCATGCTCAGTGATGCCAGCAAGTCAAATTGGTAAGGGTCTTGAAGTTGTTGTCGAGTTCTCGGGTTATATCATCGCCTACTAACTCCCACGCTGCAAGCATTATCGAACATGTCTGTCTATATTTGGCTTGCTAAATTAATAAGCTGAACTCAAACTTAAATACAAAAAACGAGCCTTTTGACAAAACCAGAAAGAGTGATTAAAGTCTGAAAACTTTCTGCAAATCCTTTTGTCGATCAACCAAATAGGACAAGCGTGTTCATAATCGTAAACTGATTACTCCAGCTAGTTACTGAAAATCCCTTCTCACTGATTCCTTTGATTCATTGCACTGCAGGCATATGTTGTTATCAGGTTTCCATATTACCGCTATCAGGCCTCCAACAGTTCCTCCCAATTCATGCAGGTAAAAAGTTAAACTTAACAGAATTACAAATGCTCAGAAGAGTTGTTCTTTGTTTTCTGTTTTGATTCAGTGGTAACAGAAAATTTTTACAATACTCAATTCCTCCTACAATGCATTTCTTTTGCTTGACAGATTGCGGATTACACTCAGCGCTGCACATACATTTGATGATATTAGAAAGCTCGTAGCTGCATTGTCTCAATGTATTAAGTTGCCCATTGTTGGAGGGGATATTGGCCAGTCCACTTCAAAGCTCTAGATTTGATCATCCTAAACATTTATTCCATCTATCTCGATCGCATCTCTGAGGTTTGGCTAGATTTTTTTCTATTGAAATTATACAATTTTTGACTTAACGATTACCATTTAGTCGGCCAACCTGCTTGCCAACAAGGAGCAGTAGATTTATTTTTAATGTTCCAATTTTATCGGATGTCACCGAAGAGACTTATTTTTAATGTCGGATGAGCTTATTACAAAGCTCATACTGTGTTCTTTCATGCTTAGTTCTATGGGCAAATTTTAATTTTGGTCCTTATATTATGGCCTGATATGCAATTTGGCCCTCAGTTATCTCTTTTTTTTTGTTTTTATGTATTTCAATATTAAAAAAATGTTATGAGAGTTGAATTTGGTGATTGCTGATACTCACAGGGGGAGTGTTTAGTCTTTTTGCATTGACGTGAGTTGTGAATATCAATACAACATCAACAACAACATCAAGCTTTCATCCCACTGCGTGGGGTCAGTTACATGAATCATTTTTCTACGTTGTGTTTTGTTAAGAGTCAAATTCTCACTTAAATCTAACAAAGAAAGGTCCTTTCTAATATTTTCTAACCAAGTCTTTTTAGGTCTACCTCTATCTTTCTTAACATAGGCCAAATCTAATACATCTACTCTCCTAGCAGGGTCATCGGAAGGCCGCCGTTTTACATGACCAAACCATCTAAGGCAACTCTGTCTAATCTTATGTGTCACTGGAGCTACTCCAACCTTTTCACGGATATACGCATTTCGTATTCTGTCTTTAAGAGTAAATCCACTCATCCACTTTAGCATCCTCATCTAGGCAACACTTAACTTAATATTATGCTTCTCTTTTAATGGCCAACATTCTACGCCATAAAGCATTGCAGGTCTCACCACCATCTTATAAAAATTTTCTTTAAGTTTGAGTGGTACTTTTTATCACACAACAAACTCGAAACATTCTTCCACTTCAACCATCCAACTTGAATTTTACTAATAATATTTCTATCTATTTCACCATCACTCTGAACAATAGACCCAAGATATCTAAAATGAGTACTCTTATTAATGACTTGGTCACTCAGTTACAAATCCCCCACTAGATCTATTACTATTAAAATTATACTCCATGTATTCAGTTTTAGATCTACTTAAATGAAAACCTTTAGACTCTAAAATTGACCTCCATAATTCGAGTTTACCTTCAATTTCCCCTCTAGTCTTATCAACAAGAAGAATATCATTAGCAAAAAGCATACAACAGGGTACATCCTCTTGCAAATGTCTAGTAAGAACATCCATGACTAATGCAAAGAGATAAGGGCTTAAGGCTGATCCTTGATGTAATCCAACTAAAATAGGAAAATACTCGGTGAAACTACCTTGTGTTTGAACACATGTAATAGCTTCTGCATGCATATCCCTAATGACTTGAATATAAGCATTATTAAGCTCTTTCTTTTCTAGAACTCTCCATAGCACTTCTCTTGGAACTTTATCATATGCTTTCTCTAAATCAATAAATATCTTATGTAGATCCTCCTTATTCTCTTTAAACTTCTCCATCAACCCTCTCAATAAATTAATAGCATTCATAGTAGACCTACTTGACATGAATCCAAATTGATTTTGAGAAACATGAGTACCACGTCGTAACCTATGCTTTATAACTCTCTTCCAAAGTTTATAAGTATGACACATCAACTTAATTTATCCATAATTCACATAATCTTGTGCATCACCTTTATTCTTAAAAATAGGAATCAACACACCCATTCTTTACTCATCTGATCCTTTTAGTCTTCAAAATAATATTAAAAAGTTTAGTAAGCCAAGAAATTCTTTCATCTCCTAAGCATTTTTACACCTCCATTGGAATATCATCATGTCCAATAGTTTTTCTACACTTCATTTTCTTTAAAGCCTTTCTAACTTCAGTTTTACTAATACACCGATAAAAATAAACATATCTATTTTCATTTAGAGTGCTAAGGTCACTAAATTCAATTGTATTCTCATAATCTTCATTGAAAAGGTTAGCAAAATATCTTATCCACCTTGGTTTAATATCCTCCTAAAAAAATACTTTTTGATCTTTATCATTAATACACTTCACTTGAACTAAATCCTTACTGCTCCTATCTCTTTGTTTGGTTAACTTATACAGATATATATTTCACCCTATTTAGAATCTAATCTATTATATAAATCATTTAATTTAAATTTAATATTGTCATTTAATTTTCTTTTCTATTTGATTATGAAATTGATTTCGAAGTTGCTGTGAAGAAACAACTTTGTTATTATGATTGCGAAAAATAACTTTTCATCACAGAAATTTTTGAAAAATAGTGAGAAAATTACAAGAAAATGATAGCCAAATAAAATTGTGATTGTTTTTGAAAAATTGAAATATCCAAAAAATTGTCCCGAATAGATCCCAAGTTAATTGACAATCTATAATGTGTTCTCCACTTTTATTTTTAAAGGGTGCATATAAGTAAATTATAGCCAATGTATTTCCATTTTTTATAATTTCTATAATGCAATATATATAGCAATTGACATAATAATTTTTTAAAAATAGAAATGGTGATGAATAATATAGGTTATCTTGCTGATGGGTATATATATATATATATATATATATATATATATATATATATATATATATATATATATATATATATTACAAATTTTATATTCTTAAATGTGTTTTTTTGGGAAAAATATTCTTAAATATAATTTATATTAAAATTTTTAGTGAGTAGACCTACAAGCGATGAGTCGAGTTATAGGGAGTCAGGCCGTTAAAAAAAGCTCATTGTTGCTCAACAAAAAGCTTGTGTTCGACTCATTTGTTAAAGTATTTGAGCTGATTATGAGAAAATAATTTGAGCTTGAATGTTAAATGGCATGAACATGAAAGTAGCTCTAATCGGTTATGCTCAGCTTCTATAGGTTTGAAATAATTATTCATATAATTTTGAAATAATTATATATATATATATGTATTGTAATGTACTTGTTATTTGTAATGGATGATATTAATTTATTATTTGTTAAAAATTAAGATTTTTGAGATCGGGTCTGCGGCCGAGTGGTCGATGGAACACGTTCCTCCCATCTCACCCTGGCTTAAATCCCCTAACTGTCAAAAAAAAAAGCTTAATTGGTTATTGTAATAATAAAATTTTAAATTTATAAATTTTCATAAATTTATCTTAATTTTTTATAAGTTATTTTTAAATTTTAATATTTTTTAACTAATATCAGCTAAAATCAAGCTAACATGAAGCGTATATTTAACAAATAAATTCAAAATAAATAGAACATGAACATACTAAATAATTTTGAACATGAGCAAAATTTGAATGAACATATTTTTTAGTGAGTTGAATATGAACAAACATCGAACTCGCTCAAGCTCGGCTTTGTTGACCTCCGAATAAGAAAAAAAATTAAAAAAAAATCATTATTACCCTTGCCATTCACCCTGCCCAAATCTCGCTCAAATCCTGCCGCTTGCTACAGTACCCATCCCCTACAAACAGCGCCGAAGCAATCCCCTCACGCGTGCACTACCTTGTTCTCTCTATTCACTCATCTCCATCTCATTTTCTCTATATTCCGTGCACGCATCTCCCACTCACCACTACTAGCTCTTCCATGTTCGAAACTCCCTCATAGCTTTTACCCGACCTCCTCGATCAACAACCAGATCGACTTCACAGAGTTACGGGATTTGTGATCCTATGATCCATGCGGCCGACCACACCCGATCCTTCGCAGCTCTTCGTCAAGCCCTCTATCATGCTCAATCGAATTGCTATACTGAGCCGATGCCCCTAGCTTTGATCCCGTATCCTTCTCCTACCTCACAACCAGCCGTATAAACATGCATACCCAGCTTTGATTTCTCCAATTCTTTCTCCCTCATGCCAAAGCTGACTGCCCCTACACTACCGAAGACCTCCACATGTGCCCTACTCTCAACACCCCGATCGAACAAGGTTCGATTAATAAAGCAAGATTATCCAAAAACCCTGATGATGACTGTGTTGATAGAAAATCTCAACTGGAGAGGACTCCATTTAAAATGCCTCTAATTCCCTTAAAATACATTCAATAAACTTTAATGTCTTCATAAATGATGTCAATATTTAAAATTGAAATAAATCATCAAACACTTAGAACAAAAATACCTATCCACCATCCAAATATGTTTGTAAGATGGACAAGTATGAAAATACACTTCAACTCACAAAGAGCAAAAATCTAGTCGAGAATATCACTAGGATTCATTCTCAATCTATCTCTTGCAAGTAAGGATGTGGCATGTGTCTTCTAACTACTGATTATGCCGCCATATGGCACCATAGGTAAACGATTATTATTGGGACCCTCAAACTGGGTGGTTTTACCATCAAATGGCACCATTAAATTACGATTATGGTAAGAGCCCGTATATTCCCTAACAGCATTAAATCATTGAGTAATGAATCAATATGATATGACCGATAGGGCATAAAGCCCTCTGTTAACTAAGGTGGATTCAAATTTATCCCTTAGATAAATATTTACCCCAAGTCTACAAGGCACCCTTGGATGAAGCAACCCATGGCTAATGACAAGGATCCTTCTATCAAGTTGGGTCGACTACCTCCTCTAACTAAATAGACTAGGGATCATGATAACCCGGGATGACAGAACCATGAGATCTTAATCGGGTCTATCATTATTCCCCTTACCATTCACTTTAAGTGCAATATGGTAATTTTTTCAATTTTAAATATTAAAATTTTAAATACCAAATCATGTTGTTACTATACGCTGGATACTACGTATTTATTTGACGACTAGCCTTATTCGAAAGTTCTCTCTTGCTATCGGGATGGGTAATTAACTATAGGAGCTTGCACTTATAGCAAACCTGAACTCAGATTATAAAGTCATCACAAAATGAGGGCAAAATCTTTGGGTAATATTTTATTCAAAACCTAATCTGCCTTATGAAAATTTACCTCAAAACTTAAGCGTTAAAACTCTCCTCAACAACCTGAAAAAGAAGAAAGGGGTCGCGAAGAGGCCGGGGCGTGAATTTTTGGAGCCCACAGATTTCTGGCGACTCTGATAAAGATGGTTTCTCTTTCCATCTTTGGCTAGTCATCTGTATGCTATAGTAGTAGCAAATCAATATGGTCTTAAACTCTAAATTATTCTAAAAAGATCATTTAAACAAATTTATTTAAAATTCATTAAATAAGATTTAAAATTATTTTTAATTACTTGCTTATGTTATTTTATCTATGCAGTCACTATATTTTGAAAGTGTGGGATGATGTATTAAATTCTGATTACTAATCATTGTCTTTCATTTGTGCAGATGGATTTGCAAAACACTCCTTTCACCATCTAATTGGGGTGTGGTGCCAACATTTAGTTGGCATATACTGTCATCAACACTGGAAACTTCATAGCCACCATTTAATTTGGTGGGCTACAATTCTCTGCAGCTACTGTAAGGGTTGATGCCATCCCTATGTATGACATGGAATCTGAGGGGCCTATCAGGAGGCCCCATTTTATTGGAACAGTTATACCTCATGCATATCTGCCAATGTAGTGAGCCACTACTGCTAAAAATCCTCCTCATTAGGAGATTTCTATTTTTGAGAGGTTATCTCAGCCAGGATACCCAACTACGAAGAGGGTTAGAACCGGGGGAAGAATTTTTGTGGTGACTGCCAATACCACTGCCTTTCCAAGGGAGCCTGTTGTTCTTGGAAGGCACGATGCTAAAGCTTCCTCATATGGAGGAAAACTTACGATGAGGTAAAGGAGGAAGAAAAATGCAGAGCTCTGAGCTCAGCAACTATTATCTACCCATCCCTCCACACTGCCAGCTTAATAACCAGATGTGAGTGTTCCTACTTGGAATATATTAATAAATTTGAAGTGGGTAAAACAGAATAGTTCTACTGGTGATCTTAAATAATCATTATGGGAGCAGCAACCCAAGCCCCAGCTCCTTAGAAGAAGAAAGAACCTAAAGATCTATCTGGCCGAGTGTATAGGGTTTTGAAAATAGTGAAGGGAAAGGGGTTGATGAAAAGAATGTACCAACGACCTTTAGTGATTGAGGCCAGGAGAACCCCACTGAGAGAGATACTATCTATTATGGTAACAAAGAAGAAAGAGAGAAAGTAAGCCCCACGTAGTGAGCATCAAACTATGACACCTGAACCGTGTGTTCAAGGATTCGCCACTAAGAGGTCCTGGTTGAAAGGAAAAAAAATTTGGAGGCTAAGTCCGCAAAAAGAATAAGTAATGGGAAGAAGAATAAGCTCAGGCGTAACATCTGGTACATCATCCCAGAGATCCATCCCTGTTAGCAAGAAGAAATGGGTCTCGAATAAGGTCCCAATTGACAACCTTCATGATAGTTGACACCATGGAGAATCCTCCAGGAGATCCCATCATCATCCAGCCACATCACCTCGAGAAGAAGCTAGCTTCGATCACAACCCGTGGATTGAAGAGCTTTTGGTGCTAAAACATAAACAAAAAATTTAGTGGTGATGTCGCTTAGATATTCGGGTATAAGAAGAAGAAGAAGATAATGAAAAGATCATGGATATTGAAGTGATTTATATGGTAGAACACGATAATGATGATGATGATGATGATGGAAAACCACCACCACCTGGACAGACACATCAATGTCGTTATGGGGCTGGGTTAGTTGCCAGTAGAAGCAGCCACTCCTTAGAAGTAGAAGAAGAGATCGAAGAGAATCCCTTCATTGCCAACACTATTTTGTTAGTAGATATATGGAGGGAGATGAATCAACAAATGAAGGTGAAAGTCAGAGAAATCTCTTAGTTGAATGAAAAAAATGTCTGAGATGATGACTCAGATGGTGGAAATGATGCAGATAATGCAGAGAACTACTGCTATAGGTTCTATGCCCACTCCTTTTATCAATCCTCCAAACCTCCAAATGCCCCAAGGTTTAGGAGTGCAAGGCACACTTGAAGGTGGTATTGAGATTAAGAACTTCATTCTCCAGCCTACTCTGCAGAATGTAGCAAGTACCTCTAAGTTTATGGTGGTTAAGGCTTAGGGTCAACGAGAAGATCAAGGCTATTATAGTTAATGATCAGGTAGAGAAGCTAATAAATAAGGGTCACCCATACCCAAGAAAGTATGACTAGATATCATATCTGAAGGAATATTCCATTCCAAAATTCTATACTTTTAGTGGTAACCTAACTCCAAACAACACTTGGGATAATTCAAAGCCACTTGTAGAAACACTAAGGGTACCGATGCCTTACTCTTCTGACATTTCATCTGTAGTTTAACTTTGAATGGTATGCTTAGTTGCCAAATGATTCTGTAAAGATATTTGAAAGTTTGAAATGGATGTTAAGCCCTAGTGAACTAGTCCCGAGGCTAACCAAGAGGGGGGGTGAATTGGTTATTTAAAAATTTCACGATAACTATGAAAATCTTTTCGATACTTAGCAGCGGAAACACGTAAACAATAACGAAAAGATCAACCAACGATATTCACCCAAGCAGTTTATATTGAAAAGTAAAATGCAAAACTGAATCAGAAAAGCAAACCAGATTTTATAGTGGTTCGGTCAACTTGACCTACGTCCACTCCCCGGAGCCTCCCCTCCGGGTATTGCACTAAACGAAAGTGACTCTCCTTTTGCTCCCACAGCAAGGCGGAGAAGCCTGTACAAAACACCTCCTTTTCACCACACGGTGAGGCAGAGAACCTGACATCCTTTCGCTTCCTCCTGAAGCAGGCAGAGAACCCACGAACTCCTTTCGCTTCCTCCTGAAGCGGGCAGAGAACCCGGATCTTCTTGCGAACGATCCTCCCACGAAGAACACCGACTAGACGACAAACGACGAGCGGAGAGGACGACTCTGATCCGTGCTTGGAGCAACCTTAGTGAATCCCTCACTAACTCCCCCTCACAAGATCTCTTCTCTCTCTCCCAACTCTCTCTCTCTCTAGGATTTCTCAGGGAAGGAAGGCAGCAAAAGATTTTTCCAAATCTAGGAAAAAGTTCTTTTAAAGGAGGGCTTAAAATTTGCCCTAAATCTCAACTGGTCGGCCAAGATCGTCCAGGACGATCGGTAGATCGTCCTGTACGATCAGTTCAAATTCAGCTGTTTCAGCCTGGACGATCTGGCTCTTCTGGACGATCAGTAGAAAAAGTTGTTCATATCGTCCCGTACGATCCTGCGATCGTCCGGGACGATTAGTTCAAATTGAAGGAAATCGTCCAGAAGACAGTTCGGGTCGTCCAGAGAAATCTGTGCTGGACGACCAAAAAATGACTTGATCGTCCCGGACGATAGGATAATCGTCCGGTACGATTAGTTCAAAAAGGCCCCAAATCGTCCTGTACATAGTTCTGGACGTACAGCTGAAATGCACAAGACGATCACGATCGTCCGGGACGATCCTGCGATCGTCCAGGACGATGTGATCGTATCAATTAAACATTAATTGCTTTCCTTAATTACCAGACTAATTTAGGCATGATTGTAGTGAATCGTCCAGGACGATACACGTATCGTCCGGGACGATCAGACCAAAATACTTAAAATAAAACTTGCCTAACTTAATCTGGCGGCTGAGAATTTCTGATTTGGGCATATCGTCCCGTACGATCCGTAGATCGTCCAGGACGATCGGCTCAATCAGACCCTCTTAACTTAGTCGCCCTAATTAGGGTTTCTATTTTAACTGGATCGTCCAGGACGATGTGGATATCGTCCAGGACGATCTGAACAAAATTGCAACAGAAACTCTAATTCACTCAATCTCTCCCCCTGAGTGTGTGTGTGCAAGGTTACTTAGCTAGGGAATCAGTTACATTATAATTGACTCAATAAAAAGAAAAATCATACATTTGACACACTTGGACCCGATCTTGAGTTGGCTTGAGTGGCTCGCGGTCTTTTGTGCCTGAAACAGATTAGCCAAGCAAAACACACTGGAAACATGTTTGTCATCATCAAAACCAGATTTGCAACAATCTCCCCCTTTTTGATGATGGCAAACATTTGTAAATTAGTCTGAAAATAAAGGTAAATTAGCAGAACAAAGAAAACAAACACATTTTTTTTTTCATTTAACAGCTCAAACAATACAGAAAACATGAAACAGAAAAACAGAAACAGACACGACACGACTACAACTGACTCCCCCTTTTGACATCACAAAAAGGAGGAGGGAAAAACATATCACGGAAATAAAACATAAAATAAAACATACACAGAACAACAACAAAACAGAAAAATTAGAATTTTTCCTTGATTTTAGATTCAAAAACCAATGACAGGACGATTGACAGCGCTGAAATCCAAAAAAGATTGGAAATAATCAACTTTCGTAACTCTGACCCCGGGCACCTTATCGATGCAAACCTCTTTCAAAACAAAAATCGATTCAGAATAAAAGACATTAGATTTGAAAAGAAATCCTTTCAAGCCTCGTTCCAGAAAAATATCTGATATAATAGTGTTACAAAGTAAAAAATCAGAAATCAGGATTTTCAAGACTCAAGCTTTTGAAAATATTAAGTGGCGCACAGATTTTTCTAAGACATTTAATAATCTGAAAGGAAAGAAAGCTTGTGTTGGGCTCATTTTGTGCCTCTTTTTCAAATTGGTTGGCGCTTTGCGCATCTTTTGATTTTTGATACACTTTGTGTATCCAATTTGGCAATTTCGCATCTTTTCAATTTTGGGCTCATTTTATGCCTCTTTTTCAAATTATCTGGCGCACTGCGCATCTTTTGTAAGCTTTCTCCTTTTCATAATCATTAAAGAGTCTCAGCTGTGAGATTATCTTCCAGACATAGGAGATGACTCTCCGCAGTAAGGAAGAACGATTCACAAAACAAAATCCATACAACATATGATAAATGCAATCACTTGGTTTAGAAAATCAAACTAATGATTCAAGACTTTGAAAAACACTATTGATATGAGGCAGATTACTGTAGGAAGAAAAAAATAATCTCTATTTCAAAAACTAACATTTTAATTTTGAAAAAGATTTTTATTCAAAAGAAACTACACACCAGTAAAGGAGTTAGAGGAAGAGAAACAATTATCAATGTTTCTTCCCTTTAACAGATTCAGCGAAGTCAATCACTGCTTATCAGCTTCCAAATCAAAACAAGGTAAAAACTCTCAGTTAAAAAATTCAGATCACCAGAAGTAGTGAGCGGTGATCAGATCTTGAAAAGCATAAAAAATAGGTAGAAAATCATAGCAAAGTAAATACTCAAATCAAACTAACAAAAAGGGTAACACAGAAATCAACAGAAGAAATAAAATCAATTGAAAGCAAATAATCAAACCAAAACTAACTAACAGAAATCAGAAATCACAATACAAAAACTAACTAACAGAAATCAGAAAACAGAATACAAAAAACTAACTAGCAGAAATCAGAATACCAATCATAACAATCATAAATCAGCAGTCATCAGAATCAAGCATTTATATCAATCACTCCTAATCTGGTTCTCAAAATGCTGAATGAGTCAAAGGCCAGTGGTTTAGTGAATATGTCAGCCAGCTGATTTTCAGTTGCTACGTGGTGTAGCTCAATGTCCCCTTTTGTAACATGGTCCCTAATGAAGTGATGCCTAATGTCAATGTGTTTGGTCCTAGAATGTTGGATTGGGTTCTTAGAGATACAGATGGCATTAGTATTATCACACAGAACAGAAATTGTGCCAACAGGTACTCCTAAATCCAAGACTTGCTGCTTCAACCAAAGAACTTGGGCCACACAACTCCCTAAGGCAATGTACTCAGCTTCAGCAGTGGAAAGTGCAACTGGGTTCTGTTTTCTACTGGACCAGGAGACTAACGACTGTCCTATAAATTGACAAGTCCCAGAAGTACTCTTCCTATCCACCATACACCCCGCAAAGTCAGAATCAGAATATCCAATGATCTCAAAAGAGGTGCTGTGCCTATGGTACCAAATTCCTAGGTTTGGGGTTCCTAAAAGATATCTAAGAATTCTCTTAACAGCAGTCAGGTGGGACTCTTTAGGATCAGCCTGAAACCTAGCACAAAGACAGACACTAAACATGATATCAGGTCGGCTAGCAGTCAGGTAAAGCAGTGACCCTATTATCCCTCTATACTTCTTCTGATCAACAGATTTTCCATTTGAATCCTTATCTAACTGAACTGAGGAGGGCATGGGAGTAATGATTGGCTTGGCTTTGTCCATTTCATATTTCTTCAAAATGTCCTTAGTGTATTTTGATTGATTGAGAAAGGTTCCATCATCCGTTTGCCTTATGCTAAACCCCAAAAAGTAGGACAATTCTCCCATCATACTCATCTCAAACTCTTTACTCATTGTTTTAGAAAACTCTTCACATAAGTATTTATCAGAAGATCCAAAAATTATATCATCAACATAGATCTGGACAATGAGTAAGTCATCTCCTAATCTCCTCAGAAAAAGGGTGGTGTCTACGCTCCCCTTAACAAACTCTCTTTCTAACAGGAATGTGCTAAGCCTCTCACACCAAGCTCTGGGTGCCTGTTTCAATCCATATAAGGCCTTTTTTAATTTATAGACATGACTTGGATATTGGGAACTTTCAAAACCTGGGGGTTGTTCTACAAAAACATCTTCTTTAATTACCCCATTTAAAAAGGCACTCTTGACATCCATTTGAAACAGCTTAAATCCCTTATAACAGGCAAAGGCTAGTAGCACTCTAATGGCTTCCAATCTAGCTACAGGGGCAAAAGTTTCCTCAAAATCTATCCCTTCTATCTGATTATACCCCTTAGCCACCAATCTTGCCTTATTTCTCACCACCACACCAGAATCATTCATCTTATTCTTAAAGACCCACTTGGTTCCCACAATACTTTGATTTTTAGGTCTTTCTACTAACTCCCAAACATCATTCCTTACAAATTGATTCATTTCTTCCTGCATAGCTAAAATCCAAAATTCATCCGACAGGGCTTGATTGATGTTGGTGGGTTCAGTCATTGAGATAAAGGCAGAATGGTTTACTTCCTTCCTAAGTCCATGCCTAGTCCTAACACCTTCAGAAGGGTCTCCTAAGATCAGTTCTTTAGGATGACTCGAAGAATATCTCCAATCGCTAGGCAGTGGGGTTTGAGGTTCTACCCTTTCCTCCAAATTTGTATTTCCAACTCCTTGGGTAACCTCAACAATCTCTTCATCTTCTACTTCAGATCTAGACTCCTTAGGATCAGATTCATCAAACACTACATGGGTTGTTTCTTCCACCACCAAAGTCCTCCTATTGAACACCCTAAAGGATTTCCCCATACTTGAATATCCTAAGAACACTCCTTCATCAGATTTGGGGTCAAATTTTCCTAAGGGTGACTTCCCGTTGTTCAGAATGAAAACCTTACAGCCAAAGATATGGAGGTGGGACAGATTTGGTGTTCTACCCTTAATGATTTCATAAGGTGTCTTGTTCAGTTTGACTCTCACATTCATCCTATTCAGCACATAACAGGCAGTGTTCACCGCTTCAGCCCAAAAGTATTTTGGAAGTGAATACTCGGCAAGCATGGCTCTAGCGGCTTCCACTAAGGTCCTGTTCTTCCTTTCAGCTACCCCGTTCTGCTGAGGGGTCCTAGGAGCTAAAAAATTGTGACTAATCCCATGATCCTCACAAAAACTTCCAAATCTTTCATTTTCAAACTCCCCTCCGTGATCACTATGGATGGTAATAATCTCACATCCTAACTTCTTCTGAATCCAAGTAGAGAAAGATCTAAACTCATCATATGACTCAGATTTGTGTGACAAAAACTTAACCCAAGTGAACCTTGAATAATCATCAACAATCACAAAACCATAGACTCTCCCCCCTAAGCTGGCAGTGCTAATGGGTCCAAAGAGGTCCATGTGAAGAACTTCTAAAGGTCTAGAGGTGCTAATGTCCTTAACAGAGTGAAAAGAGGACTGGACTTGCTTCCCCAACTGACAGGCATCACACAGGTGATCCTTAGTGAACTTAAGCTTGGGCACACCTCTAACTAAGTCCTTTTGGGTGACTCTCCTAAGGGTTTTCATACTGGCATGACACAATCTCCTATGCCATAACCAAGACTCATCAGCAGCAGTTTTTAAGCAAATTGAATTATCAGATTTAATGCTACTTACATCCAGCTTGTAGACGTTGTTGATCCTTTGCCCCTGCAAAACAACTTCATCATTTAAGCTTAAAATGCAGCCAGTGGGCAGGAATTTGATGCTGTATCCCTTGTCGCAGAGTTGACTGATGCTCAACAGGTTGTGTTTCAGTCCATCTACAAGCAAAACATTATCAATCATAAAGTTCTTTGAATCACCAATTATACCTGTGCCTACCACCTTC
This sequence comes from Dendrobium chrysotoxum, assembly GCA_019925795.1. Taxonomy (NCBI): domain Eukaryota; kingdom Viridiplantae; phylum Streptophyta; class Magnoliopsida; order Asparagales; family Orchidaceae; genus Dendrobium; species Dendrobium chrysotoxum. The sequence continues at coordinate 18,266,229 of CM034309.1, forward strand.
CTGGTGGTGTTATCTCCAAGTGTAACCTTGCCTCCAGCTCTGGCCTCCAGCGAAATGAACTGATTTGCATCTCCAGTCATATGTCTAGAACATCCGCTGTCCAGGTACCACATGCTCTCACGAGGTCTTGTGTGGGAGCACACCTACAAAATCATCAAATGTCAGTCTTAGGAACCCAAACAGGTTTGGGTTCCTTCTTATGAAAAGAAGAATGCGATGCATGCGTGCTGTGCTGTGCAACAGGCAATTTGGGTCTCCACACCCAATGTGTACTACGGTGAACAGTACAAGTGTGTGATATGTGTCCTAACATGCCACATGAAAAATATCTAACACCAGGAAAAGGATTAACTAAACGTCGTGAGTGATAGTGCCTCTTCCTAGTAGTGTATGAAACATTCTTTGATGAACTTGCAACAGAATTTTTAAAAGGTGGCGGTGCATAAAACTGTTCAAAGGTAGGCGGTGTTTTGTTATTTTCAAAAGCACTGATTTTCACTTTCAAAAACTCAATGTGTTTGTTTAAACTTCCAATTTCAAACATTTTTGCACTTTCAATACTTTCTAACTCAGATGCCAAATCATTCACTTTCTTAAAAGCAAGTTTTAATTCATCATGCGATGTTTTTAACAAGTTATGCTCAACAATTAAATCAGAATGCTTTTTATTCAGTTCATCAAACTCATCTAGTAAAGACATGTGATTGCTATCAATGGTGGAATGATCCTTAACTACAGAATCATGCTCTTTTTGTAAAGTCAAATAATCTAATTTCAAACTAGCATGTGTTTTCTTAAGCTTCCTATACGATGTATGAATCTTTTCAGAAACTTCAAATAACTGATCGTAAGTAAGCTCACATACCTCTTCCTGGTCCGACTGACCAGGGTGATCATCCGCCATCAGACACAAGTTTGTTTCCTCCTCTTCAGCTTCAGTCTCAGAAGAGTCGGATGCAGAGTCTGCCCAGAACGCCTTCTGAATCTGCTTCTTGTCCTTTCTGTACTTTGGTTTCTCCTCACCCTTCTCCTTGCTTGGGTGAGCTTTAAGTGTTGGACAATCAGCCTTTATGTGTCCAGGCTTCCTGCATTCAAAACAGATCGATTCAGATGAACCCTTAAAGTTTTTATTGGACTTACCCTTGTTCCACTTCTGATAGTTCTTATGTTTCTTCCTTAGAAAGCTTTTAAATTGCCTTGTGATTAAGGCAACATCATCGCTATCAGACCCGGAAGAGCTAGCATCTGAATCCTTGGCCTTTAGTGCCACGGTCTTCTCTTTCTTGCGTTCTCCTGCATCAAGTTGCCTTTGGTTCACTCCTTGCTCGTAAGCAATGAGTGATCCAAGTAAGCTGTCAATAGAGTAAGTATTTAAATCTTTGGATTCAGTAATAGCAGTAATCTTAGCATCATAAGAAGCAGGCAAACATCTAAGAATCTTGTTCACTCTTTCGTAGTTGGTAAGTTCTCTACCTAAAGCATGCAAAGAGGTAACAATCTGAGTGAACCTTGTGTACATTTCTGAAATAGTCTCACTAGGTTTCATGCGAAAAAGTTCGTAATCATGTAACAAGATATTTAACCTAGATTGTTTGACTTCAGTTGTACCTTCGTATGTTATACATAACCTATCCCAGATTTCCTTTCCCGTTGTACAAGTAGAAACACGCATATAGTCTTCAGATTTCAAAGCACAAAAGAAACAGTTCAAACATTTTGCATTCAACTGTGCTAAATCACGATCATCAAACGTCCAATCAGCAAACGGCAATTCAGTTTTCATATTGTTAATCATTCGAAAAGGTGGTTCGTATCCGTCCTTAACTAACATCCACATGCGATAATCAATAGATTGCAGAAAAGTAGACATGCGTGTTTTCCAAAAATCAAAAGGAATATTGTCAAACAACGGTGGTCTGGTAATAGAATAACCTTCAGCAGTATTACGATTGTTACAGTTAGCCATTGGATCAAATTCAAAAGTTTTTAAACAGAAATTTTGAATCCCGCTCTGATACCACTTGAAAGTTCGAAATGGATGTTAAGCCCTAGTGAACTAGTCCCGAGGCTAACCAACAGGGGGGGTGAATTGGTTATTTAAAAATTTCACGATAACTATGAAAATCTTTTCGATACTTAGCAGCGGAAACACGTAAACAATAACGAAAAGATCAACCAACGATATTCACCCAAGCAGTTTATATTGAAAAGTAAAATGCAAAACTGAATCAGAAAAGCAAACCAGATTTTATAGTGGTTCGGTCAACTTGACCTACGTCCACTCCCCGGAGCCTCCCCTCTGGGTATTGCACTAAACGAAAGTGACTCTCCTTTTGCTCCCACAGCAAGGCGGAGAAGCCTGTACAAAACACCTCCTTTTCACCACACGGTGAGGCAGAGAACCTGACCTCCTTTCGCTTCCTCCTGAAGCAGGCAGAGAACCCACGAACTCCTTTCGCTTCCTCCTGAAGCGGGCAGAGAACCCGGATCTTCTTGTGAACGATCCTCCCACGAAGAACACCGACTAGACGACAGACGACGAGCGGAGAGGACGACTCTGATCCGTGCTTGGAGCAACCTTAGTGAATCCCTCACTAACTCCCCCTCACAAGATCTCTTCTCTCTCTCCCAACTCTCTCTCTCTCTAGGATTTCTCAGGGAAGGAAGGCAGCAAAAGATTTTTCCAAATCTAGGAAAAAGTTCTTTTAAAGGAGGGCTTAAAATTTGCCCTAAATCTTAACTGGTCGGCCAAGATCGTCCAGGACGATCGGTAGATCGTCCTGTACGATCAGTTCAAATTCAGCTGTTTCAGCCTGGACGATCTGGCTCTTCTGGACGATCAGTAGAAAAAGTTGTTCATATCGTCCCGTACGATCCTGCGATCGTCCGGGACGATTAGTTCAAATTGAAGGAAATCATCCAGAAGACAGTTCGGGTCGTCCAGAGAAATCTGTGCTGGACGACCAAAAAATGACTTGATCGTCCCGGACGATAGGATAATCGTCCGGTACGATTAGTTCAAAAAGGCCCCAAATCGTCCTGTACATAGTTCTGGACGTACAGCTGAAATGCACAAGACGATCACGATCATCCGGGACGATCCTGCGATCGTCCAGGATGATGTGATCGTATCAATTAAACATTAATTACTTTCCTTAATTACCAGACTAATTTAGGCATGATTGTAGTGAATCGTCCAGGACGATACACGTATCGTCCGGGACGATCAGACCAAAATACTTAAAATAAAACTTGCCTAACTTAATCTGGCGGCTGAGAATTTCTGATTTGGGCATATCGTCCCGTACGATCCGTAGATCGTCCAGGACGATCGGCTCAATCAGACCCTCTTAACTTAGTCGCCCTAATTAGGGTTTCTGTTTTAACTGGATCGTCCAGGACGATGTGGATATCGTCCAGGACGATCTGAACAAAATTGCAACAACTCTAATTCACTCAATCTCTCCCCCTGAGTGTGTGTGTGCAAGGTTACTTAGCTAGGGAATCAGTTACATTACAATTGACTCAATAAAAAGAAAAATCATACATTTGACACACTTGGACCCGATCTTGAGTTGGCTTGAGTGGCTCGCGGTCTTTTGTGCCTGAAATAGATTAGCCAAGCAAAACACACTGGAAACATGTTTGTCATCATCAAAACCAGATTTGCAACAATATTTACAGAATTAGAAACTCTGTTCATGAAGAGATTTGCCAGTACGATGCAAAAAATGACCATTGCTGATCTCATCCTTGAGAAATGAAAAAAGGATGAGTTAGTAACAAAGTATGTAACTCATTGGTATAACTTGAGTATGAATTATGAAAAATAGTTGGAAGAGGAGCATGCCATTTTGTTATTGATGAGGAACATCAATGATAAGATACAACCATTCTTATGCATGGCTTCTATCACCATCTTCCAAGATCTATTGGATAGAGTGGTAAAATTGGAAAAGATAAATTTATCAAAATCAAAAAGCCACTTTGATAAGTCCAAGAAGGGTAAAGCTCTAAATGCTAGAAAAAGAGAAGCCAACTCCACATTCTCTTTCAAAGAAAATAAGGGAAAATATGTGGTGTATAATGTCGATAAAGACAAACAACCTATCTATCAAGAAGATAGGGGAAAGCAGCAGGTGAATCCTAACCCTCAACCAAAGCTAGTATTGGGGGAAAATGACAAACCTTGGAATTTTCAAGGCAAACAATGAGAACTTGTGATCGAATGTTCCCTAAAGAGTATCCATTCAAAAGGAAAAGTGCCACAAAATTATTTTGATGGGCACTTAGAGTGGGTCTAGAATTGGCAGAATGCAAGAGACCTGAAGAGTCTGATCATACTAGCGACCCTCAGGTAATTAGCCATCCTATTGAAGATTGCTATGTCTTCAAAGATTAGCCAGAAAGAAAATACAGAAAGGGAGAATTCACATTATCAAATAACGTGCTAGTTCATCCTAAAAGAGAATCAATATGGGTGGTTACATCCTCTTTCATAACCTTGACTAAAGAAAGAGCCAAGAAGGAATCAACTTAAGAGGAGTAGTGGGGGACTGCAGTCTCCAAGAAGATAATGAAGATGTTAAAGCAACTTAAAGGAGTTCCTGGTATCAAGTGAAAGTCTCCTACTGAGCCAGTGATAGACTTGAAGGGGTTACCTATCTTAGATGCATATACTTTTAAGCAATACCCTGCCAAGCTAGCTCATCTAAGTCTAGCAAAGCAAGGTCAAGATCTATCAAGAGAAAAGGCAAGATAAATAGCCAAAAGACAAAAAAGATAGCAACCCAAAGGGCTATCGACAGTTTGAATAATTACTATCAGAAGGCAGACTATTAAGCTCATTAACTTTATGTTGGAGCTTAAAATATACAAAGCATAAGAAGAAGATGCAGACTTGTGGAAATATGTCGAGTCATTATGGTGACATTATATATGTTGATAAAAGACGAATATGCTGAGGAAGTAACTCTTGAAGTTTGTTTGATAGTGTCATCGATGGACTACAATTCAGAGAAATATTTATACTTCCCATATGGGGATGAATCGAAACCCGGAGCTTGTAAAGCTGGATGGTGATTCTAAATTTACAAATGAATCTTTTGAGCTGACAAAAGCTAGTTCTGAAGGAAATGATTCATCAAGTGAATCAAAATTAGATAAAGTAGCCCAAGAATAACTAAGAAGTAACTAGATACCGCTATCTTTGTCGAAGAAGGGAGCCTTTAATAAAGATAAGGGAAAAGAGATAGTTGTCAATGAAGATATTATTCTTAAAGACCCTAAGAAAAAGGACACTTCAAATGAAGAGATAAATTATAATATCTTATCCTATATGAGGAAAATCTCAATGCAACTTAGCATATATGATGCTCATCTAATATCTAAGGATCTTTGGGAAACTTTGATTTTGGCTCTAAAAAATTCTAGAAGATATGATGCGTTCTTTACTGAACGTTGCATGACTTAAGTTCTATAGGCTCAGAATGAGCCAATTATCACTTTTTTCGAAGAAGATTTGATGCTCCGAATAGCAGATCATAATCTCCCTCTCTTTTTTAATGTAGAGAGTGACGACATCATAATCAATCGAATCCTGATTGATCCCGGGCCTTCTATAAATCTCATAAGACTAAAAGCATTGAGATATTTATGCCTTGATGTGCTGCATCTTTGGCAAGATAAGCTAATGGTGCGTAGTTTTAATAGGAAGGGACATAAGACTATAAGATGATTCATACTTCTTATTGTATTTGGAGAACTTTATATAGAGACCAAATTCCATGTGATTGACACTGATACCTCATTCAAGGAGCTTTTGGGTCACCAATGGTTGCAATCCCGTCAACCTTACACCAGTGTATGAAGTACCTAAGTGATGGAGAGGAATTCAAGGTCTCTGGTGATATACACCCTTTGTAGTTCATAAAGTGAAATATATGAAGATGTAAAGTACTTCATTCTAAAAGAGTCGAAGCCATTAAACTCTCTTAAAACAAAGGAATCAAACTCAAAAGCTGTAAAGCGGCCCAAGTAAGAAGGTGAGAAGAAGCAAGCGGGGAGAAAGAAGGTAATGCTGTCTCTCCCTAAAATAGTCACCACTTCCAAACCAAGCAGGATAGTGCCTCACCTGAGTAGTGATACTAAAGAAGATGATGTTACCCCCATCAAATCTAAGAAGACCTGACAGTCTTTAGCCAAGGGGAAGAAAGTGGAATATTCAGTTTCTGATTACGACTATGAATCTACCTATATGAGTAAGGTGTGATATATCTTCTTAAGAAGAATAGGTACCTTAGCAATATCAGAGAGCATATTTATGGTCACGCCTCTTCCGCTGCATCACTTTAAAAAAATTATCTCTCTTGAAGTGCATAACATCGAAAAGCTCTAAACATTTTACACACGTCCCTTGAGTAAAAACATCAGTCCAGGGAGTCTATTCTATAAATCTGGAGAATGTCAAGAAGAAAATTTTGATTGGCTTATCGAGCTCATCAATTCTGGAGAGATAATTCTTATAAGGATGCATAGGTCCTATCCCAAAAGAATTCAAAGGCTATTCTATAAATCTGGAGAATGTCAAGAAATAAGGGGTTCACATCGACGTCTCTAAATGATGAACTCATCTCCTTCTAAAGTTATGGTACGCAAAAAGTCTTCTCATATCACAAAAGAATAATACTCTTACAAGAAGAGGTCTCATATTCATTATATAAAAATATCTCGAAAGGAGATTTATTGTGCAATAATGTGTGGCGAAGTTGAATCTTATGATGACAACGAGGTAGAACTCTATGAAATCAATCTTTCAGATAATCAACCTGTAGAAGCTAAACCACACCTGAAGAGCTGAAAGATGGTGGACAAGCTACCATGATAGATGAGCTAAAGATGTCAACATAGGGACCGAGGAAGACCATCGCCTGACTTTTATTAGTGCTCTCTTACCTGAAGATCAAGTTGAAGAAAAGAAAGAACTTCTCTATGAATTCAGTGATTACTTTACCAAGACATATGCTAAAATGCTCAATTTATCCCGTGATGTAACAGTTCATATATTAGTTATTAAACCAGATATAGTGCCCATTAAGCAAGCTCCACGGAGAATGAGATTGGAGATTAAATAATAGGTGATTTCAGAGACGAAGAAGCTCATAGATGCAAGCTTCCTTCTTGAAGAGAAATATATATATTAGATTGCCAATATTATTCTCGCAAGGAAGAAGAATTGTTAGATTTGTGTCTGCATCAACTTTAGGGACCTCAACAAGGCATATCTAAAAGATAACATTTTGCTCCTAGTGTTAGAGCTCTTAGTTGATAACACATCCAACTATGATATATTTTCTTTTATGGATGAATCATCAGGATACAATCAGATCAAGGTGGCGCTTAAGGATGAGAAGCTCACATCGTTCAGTACACCCATTGGCATATTCTACTACACGATCATACCTTTCAACTTGAAAAATGCTAGTGTTACCTATCAATAGGTGATGACACACATCTTTGATGAGTTTATTCATGAAAAAGGTCAAATGCTATGTAGATGACCTAGTCGTCAAAAGCATGGACTGAAATAATCACCTGGATGACTTGAGGACTGTATTTGAGAGAATAAAAAAATTTGATCTGAAGATGAATCCTCTTAAATGTACTTTCGGGGTCTCCTCAGGAAAGTTTTTGGGGTACATTATTCTCCTTCAAGGAATTGAAATCGATCCCAATAAAATAAATGCGATTATATAGATACCACTAGTAAAGAACCTCTGGCAACTTTACTCATTATAAGGGTAGTTAGCTTTCATTCAATGATTCATATCGAATCTGTCGGGTAGGTCCAAGACCTTTTCTAAACTGATGAAGAAAGATTTTTATTTTATATGGGACAGAGAGTGCCATGAGGCCTTTGACATTATTGAGAGATACTTATTAAACTCTCCTATTCTTACAACACCAAATTTGGGGAAGCCTCTTATCCTATATACAACAACACTAAAAGAGTCCCTCAGAGTGCTACTAGCCCAACATAATGAGCAAGGTAAGGATAATGCACTCTACTACATCATTTGAAGGCTAATTAGAGTAGATGTATGTTACTCTCTGATTGAGAAGGACTACCTAGCATTAATTTTTGTTGTCTAGAAAATTTGCTACTATATACTTTCTTATAAAATTATATTGATATCAAATATTGATCCACTGAAGTTCTTAATGATAAGACCAGCGTTGATATGTCATTTAACTAAATACCCCATGATACTTCTGTAGTTTAATATCACATATGTATCACAAAAGGCAATGAAGGAAAAATTCTTAGTAGATTTTCTTACTACACATCCTATTCCTATAGACTCACTGCTCAATAATGATCTGTATGATGAACAGATCATGCATGTCAAAGAAGAGAAGAAACTACTGTTACAATTTGGGATCACGAGTTTATGATTTTGATGATAACAAATATTATTGATTGACTTCATATTTCTCATAGCATTTATATTGTATATCTATTTTTGTGTGTATTGATAATTTCATGTACATCACACACCACTCAAGAATTTTTAGGACTCAAGATTGGGTAAAATAGGATATATTTTAAAAGATTCTATATTTTACATTTCTTTAATTTTATATTTCTTGAGTCAATGCCATGTAAGGGTGTGTGCTAATTTGACAATCGTGCACACATACACTAAGGAGTGAGAAAAAAATTTAAAATTTTTTGAACTAATCATATCATACGATCTCAATCATATTGTATGATCAGTTATTGATAAAATTATTAATAACAACTAATTCTATAATTAATATTTTTAACCTAATCATACAGTATGATCAATTTCATGCTAGACAATCTATATAAAATAGAAACCCTTGTCTCCAATTATATTTAAGTATTTTGTAATTTTTTATTTTGTATTATTTGTACTGTACGAATACCTTCTTACTGTATGATATTTGAAAGCCTACTTAAATTAATCTCTATGATTAGTCAATCAAATTAAGGCTTAATAAGGTAGATCATACTGTATGATATTAATCGTATCGTGTAATAAGCCGAGATGAAATTCATCATCCCATAGATCATCCTGGATTAAATCTTAGATTTTGAACTAATCATATTATACGATTGAAGGATCATCCTGTACGATCATAAGATAATTAGAAGTGATTCTGGTTCTTTATCTCACTTGGTTGGTGGAAGTGATTCTTGTAAGGTCTTCTCTGCCTTGTTGTGGGGGCTAAAGGAGAGACACTAAAGGTTTAGTACAATACCTAAAGAGGACGACTCCAGGGAGTGAACATAGGTCATTGTTTGACCAAACTACTATAAAATCTGATGTGTTCATTATGTATTTTTTCTCTGCGTATTTAATTTTTGCACTTTATATTTCCTGCAATTTATTTTTATGCAAATCTCTTTTGTGAACGTTGTGATTAGTTTAGACTTATTTCATGAAAAAAAAAGTTTATGCCTTGTGGTTTTTATTAAATAAAAAAAATTGTACGTTGACTAGCCTTTGCATTGTTAGATATCTATTTTAATTTTGAGATTTGAATTGGTAATTAAGTTTTCAAAAAAGCATTTTTGAAAAATCAAAAGTTTTTTAAAAGTGCTAATTCACCCCCCTCTTGATGCATCTTGGGCAGTTCAACTAGGTTTAACACCCTCCCTTGAACTTTCAATTTATATCAGAGTGGGTATCAAAAGTAGTGTTTTAAAAAACTTTAAGAAAAATGATCCATGACACATTATGAAAATATAAACATTATAAAGGGTTATTCAATAACATATCCATCACTTTTTGTCAATATTCCCTTTCATTTCTAGAAAATTTGTATGTCTACTTTTTTGCAATCAATTGATTTTTGCATGTGGTATTTAATATAAACTAGTTATTATGTACCATCATGTATAGTTAATGGGGTAAAACTGATATACCTTTTATTGAATGGAGAATTAAGGATATAAACTTAGCTCAACTAAATGCTAAATATTTAAATTATTTTTTTTGTGCATTAAAATCTGAAGATTACATGAGAGTCTCTACATGTACTATTGGGAAAGAAATTTGGGATATGTTATGTATCAGTTATGAAGGTACTAGTAAAGTTAAATAGTCTAGGTTAAATATTTTGTTACATAATTATGAACTCTTTTGCATGAAATATAATGAGAGTATATCAGACATATACAGTATGTTTACCCATATAGTGATATCCCTTTATGCTCTAGGTAAAGAACTATCAAATTTTAAAAAGGTCAACAAAATTCTACATTACCTACCTATTAGTTATGACGCTAAAGTAACTGCTATTTGTGAATCTAAGGATTTGAATGTGTATACTTTTGATAATTTGTTTGGTTCACTCATTGCCTACGAGCAAAGTGTGAGTCAAAGGTTTCTTTATGCAGGTGACAGAAGAAGGATTAAGTTGTGGCACTGAAAGCTAATGAACTTGAAAGTGATAGCTCTGCAGCTGAGGAAGATGATGATATAGCACTGATGACTCAACAATTCAAAAACTTTCTGAAGAAAAAGCAAAAGCATCATCAATAGTGGACCAAAGGTAAACCAAATAAAAATTTTAAAGCCTCATCTGATACTATTTACTTTGAATGTAGGAAACTAGGGCACTTTAGAACTGATTGCATCAATCTAAGAACTCACCTTGCCAAGGAGAATGGTGAAGAGAAGGCCAATTTCAAAACAGGGAAGAATCAGACACAAAAGACATTTTAGGCTGACTCCATCTTAGAATCGTCAAAATATGAAGCAAAGGAGGAGGTAACAAACTTGTGTCGTATGGCTAACAATAATCTTGATGTTTCTTATCAAGATGAGGTATGTCAACTATCCTATGATGAGTTGTTTATTATTTCTAAAAAAAATACATGACTCATATAGGAAACTAAAGAAATTATATGCTAGTTTAAACACAATTTTTTTTAATTTGCAAAAAGAGTATGATAGTCTTAGGGATGAGCACATTACTTTAGATAAGAAGCACCTCTTTTTACTTAATGATTTTGATGAATTAAACAAGAAGCATCTTGATTTAACCCAAGCACATAATTTCTTGAAATCTGAGCATGCTGAGTTAAAAGAATTATACAAATAATTAGAATTATTTGCATCAGAACTAGATAGTAAAGAGCATCAGTTATTAGTTGAACTAGGAGTTAAGAAAAGTGTAAAAGAATACAAATTGTGGAAAAGTAAGTGCATTTAAAAAAAACACACGTAAGCCTATGTATACATAGCCACATTTTAGGACACAACATGCATCTCATATCCCTAGAAAGAGGTACAACCTCTGAAATAGATTGGTTTAAATAGATTAGTGAAACCTCCAAAATATCAGGACACATAACCCACACTTGCACTATACACTATAGAACATACTTAGTGTGGATGCCAAAATCATTTGTATCACAGTATAACATGCATTCAATTCATTCATTAAAGTATAAGGTGGAACCTAAACTCATTTGGGTTCCTAAAACTAATCATTGATTGACATTGTAGGAGTGCTCTCACAAAAGGCCTAGTGAGAGTATGTGGTATCTAGATAATGAATGCTCACGACACATGAATAGAGATGTGAAGCAATTCATCATGTTGGAGGCCAGGGCAAGAGGCAAGGTTATACTAAGAGATAACACCACCAGGAAAGTAGTGGGCTCATGTATAATTGACAATTCTAAAAATTTTATCATTGAGAATATTTGGCTTGTAGATGGTTTAAAACACAATTTGCTTAGTATTAGCCAATTATGCGATAAAAGGATTCAATATCAAAAATTTGTCTTCTAAATATTTAATTAGTTTAAATGGTAAACTTATTTTAGAAGGAAAAAATGATTAATAATATTTACATGCTTGATTTAAATTATATTGAATATTCAAATTTCTTATGTTTGAAAACTATTACTGATGAATCCTGGCTATGGCATAGGCGACTATGTCATGCAAGCATTAATACACTTATAAAGTTCACCCAAAAAGACCTAGTTAGAGGCATACCTATGTAAGATTTCTCTATTGACCACCTTTGTCCTTATTGGTAGAGAAGTCTACCCATGTTGTATTTGATGAAGCTGATAGAGCTATGGAGCCTAGGTTAGACGGAGAAGAAAAGAGAGGCTACCCAAGGAGTGGAATCCATTAACATAGGATATAGAGTAGAACCTCAGGAGCCATTTCCTAGAGATTGGAGATATTCATCTAGTCATCATAGGGAACTAATCTTAGGAGATCCATCTGTAAGAGTTAGAACTAGGCACAAACTTAGGAAGGAGGTTAGTCATTTTATATTCATCTCCATGAAAGAATCCACTAATATAAATCAAGCCCTATCAAATGAATTATGGATCCTAGCTATATAAGAAGAATTGAATTAGTTTGTTAGGAATGATATTTGAGAATTGATTAGTAGACCTAAGGACCAGAGTGTTCCAGGGACTAAGTGGGTGTTCAAGAATAAGATGAATGACTCTGGATTTGTGATTAGGAATAAGGCTAAATTAGTAGATAAGGGGTACAATTAGATTAAAGGCATTAATTTTGAAGTGACTTTTACCTTGATAGCTAGGTTAGAAGCCATTGGTGTGTTGTTAGCCTTTGCTTTCTTTAGAGATTTCAAGCTGTATCAAATAGTTGTAAAGAGTGCCTTTCTGAATAGTTTTATTAAGGAAGATGTTTATGTAGAATAACCTCATAGATTTGAAAATTCAACCTTTCCCAATCATATTTATAAATTGAAAAGGCATTATGTGGGTTGAAGCAAGCACCTAGAGCTTAATATAAGAGGCTTAGCACAATACTCCTTGATAGATCCTTTTTTAAGGGTAGTGTAGATACCACCCTATTCCTAAAAAAATAGGAGATGATTTACTCATTGTCCAAATTTATGTTGATGATAATTTTTTTGGATCTACAAATAAAAATCTTTGTGATGAATTTTCAAAAATAATGAGTGAGGAATTTTAGATACGTATGATGGGAGAGATTACATATTTCCTTGGATTTAGTGTTAAACAAAGAGATGATCGAACCTTCCTTAGTCAAAGTAAATACATCAAAGAACTTTTAAAGAAATATAAGATGGAAGGTGCTAAGGCAATAAATACACCACTGAGCTCTACCATTCAATTAGATAAGGATCCAAACAAAAAATTTATAAATCAGAAGAAGTATAGGGGGATTATAGGATCACTTCTATATTTGACTGCTAACATACCTGATATAATATTTAGTGTATGTCTTTATGCTAGATTTCAAGCCGATCCTAACGAATCACATATGACTGCAGTTATGAGAATGTTTGTATACCTTCTAGGCACCCAAAACTTAGGTATCTAGTATCTTAGACATAACTCTTCTTTGAAATCATAGGATATTCAGACTCAAACTTTGTAGGGTGTAGGATAAATAAAAAAGCATCTCAGGAACTTATCAATTCATAGGGCCCGTTAGTTTTTTAGTCCAATAGGATGCAAAATTCAGTAGCTCTACCCATTGTTGAGGCAGAATACATAGCTGTAGGAAGCTATGTTGCCCAAGTCTTATGGCTGAAACAACAGATCCTAGACCTTGGACTACTATAGGCACCATTCATATCTTACGTGATAACACTAGTGCCATTTACATTTCAAAAATCCCAATTTAACACTCCTGCACTAAGCATATAGACATTAGACATAATTTTATTAGAGATTATGTAGGCAAAGGAGATGTAGAACTGAATCATATAGCTACTGAAGATTAATTGGCAGATATTTTTACAAAACTCTTAAACTATGTTGCAAATCTGGTTTTGATGATGACAAACATGTTTCCAGTGTGTTTTGCTTGGCTAATCTGTTTCAGGCACAAAAGACCGCGAGCCACTCAAGCCAACTCAAGATCGGGTCCAAGTGTGTCAAATGTATGATTTTTCCTTTTATTGAGTCAATTATAATGTAACTGATTCCCTAGCTAAGTAACCTTGCACACACACACTCAGGGGGAGAGATTGAGTGAATTAGAGTTTCTGTTGAAATTTTGTTCAGATCGTCCTGGACGATATCCACATCGTCCTGGACGATCCAGTTAAAACAGAAACCCTAATTAGGGCGACTAAGTTAAGAGGGTCTGATTGAGCCGATCGTCCTGGACGATCTACGGATCGTACAGGACGATATGCCCAAATCAGAAATTCTCAGCCGCCAGATCAAGTTAGGCAAGTTCTTATTTTTAGATACTTGGTCTGATCGTCCCGGACGATACGTGTATCGTCCCGGACAATCCAGTACAATCATGCCTAAATTAGTCTGGTAATTAAGGAAAGTAATTAATGTTTAATTGATACGATTACATCGTCCTGGACGATCGCAGGATCGTCCCGGACGATCGTGATCATCTTGTGCATTTCAGCTGTACATCCAGAACTATGTACAGGACGATTTGGGGCCTTTTTGAACTAATCGTACCGGACGATTAACATATCGTCCGGGACGATCAAGTCATTTTTTGGTCGTCCAGCACAGATTTCTCTGGACGACCCGAACTGTCTTCTGGACGATTTCCTTCAATTTGAACTAATCGTCCCGGACGATCGCAGGATCGTACGGGACGATATGAACAACTTTTTCTACTGATCGTCCAGAAGAGCCAGATCGTCCAGGCTGAAACAGCTGAATTTGAACTGATCGTACAGGATGATCTACCGATCGTCCTGGACGATCTTGGCCGACAAGTTGAGATTTAGGGCAAATTCTAAGCCCTCCTTTAAAAGAACTTTTTCCAATTTTTGGAAAAATCTTTTACTGCCTTTATTCCCTAAGAAATCCTAGAGAGAGAGAGAGTTGGGAGAGAGAGAAGAGATCTTGTGAGGGGGAGTTAGTGAGGGATTCACTAAGGTTGCTCCAAGCACGGATCAGAGTCGTCTTCTCCGCTCGTCATCTGTCGTCTAGTCGGTGTTCTTCGTGGGAGGATCATTCGCAAGAAGATCCGGGTTCTCTGCCCGCTTCAGGAGGAAGCGAAAGGAGTTCGTAGGTTCTCTGCCTGCTTCAGGAGGAAGCGAAAGGAGTTCGAAGGTTCTCTGCTTGCTTCAGGAGGAAGCGAAAGGAGGTCGGGTTCTCTGCCTCACCGTGTGGTGAAAAGGAGGTGTTTTGTACAGGCTTCTCCGCCTTGCTGTGGGAGCAAAAGGAGAGTCACTTTCGTTTAGTGCAATACCCGGAGGGGAGGCTCCGGGGAGTGGACGTAGGTCAAGTTGACCGAACCACTATAAAATATGGTTTGCTTTTCTGATTCAGTTTTGTATTTTACTTTTCAATATAAACTGCTTGGGTGAATATCGTTGGTTGATCTTTTCGTTATTGTTTACTTGTTTCCGCTGCTAAGTATCGAAAAGATTTTTGTAGTTATCGTGAAATTTTTAAATAACCAATTCACCCCCCCTCTTGGTTAGCCTCGGGACTAGTTCACTAGGGCTTAACATCCCTTTCGAACTTTCAAGTGGTATCAGAGCGGGATTCAAAATTTCTGTTTAAAAACTTTTGAATTTGATCTAATGGCTAACTGTAATAATCGTAATACTGCTGAGGGTTATTCCATTACCAGACCACCGTTGTTTGACAATATTCCTTTTGATTTTTGGAAAACACGCATATCTACTTTTCTGCAATCTATTGATTATCGCATGTGGATGTTAGTTAAGGACGGATACGAACCACCTTTTCGAATGATTAACAATGTGAAAATTGAATTGCCGTTTGCTGATTGGACGTTTGATGATCGTGATTTAGCACAGTTGAATGCAAAATGTTTGAACTGTTTCTTTTGTGCTTTGAAATCTGAAGACTATATGCGTGTTTCTACTTGTACCACGGGAAAGGAAATCTGGGATAGGTTATGTATAACATACGAAGGTACAACTGAAGTCAAACAATCTAGGTTAAACATCTTGTTACATGATTACGAACTTTTTTGCATGAAACCTAGTGAGACTATTTCAGAAATGTACACAAGGTTCACTCAGATTATTACCTCTTTGCATGCTTTAGGTAGAGAACTTACCAACTACGAAAGAGTGAACAAGATTCTTAGATGTTTGCCTGCTTCTTATGATGCTAAGATTACTGCTATTACTGAATCCAAAGATTTAAATACTTACTCTATTGACAGCTTACTTGGATCACTCATTGCTTACGAGCAAGGGGTGAACCAAATGCAACTTGATGCAGGTGAACGCAAGAAAGAGAAGACCGTGGCACTAAAGGCCAAAGATTCAGATGCTAGCACTTCCGGGTCTGATAGCGATGAAGTTGCCTTAATCACAAGGCAATTCAAAAGCTTTCTAAGGAAGAAACATAAGAACTATCAGAAGTGGAACAAGGGTAAGTTCAATAAAAACTTTAAGGGTTCATCTGAATCGGTTTGTTTTGAATGCAGGAAGCCTGGACACATTAAGGCTGATTGTCCAACACTTAAAGCTCACCCAAGCAAGGAGAAGAGTGAGGAGAAACCAAAGTTCAGGAAGGACAAGAAGCGGATTCAGAAGGCATTCTAGGCAGACTCTGCATCCGACTCTTCTGAGACTGAAGCTGAAGAGGAGGAAACAAACTTGTGTCTGATGGCGGATGATCACCCTGGTCAGTCGGACCAGGAAGAGGTATGTGAGCTTACTTACGATCAGTTATTTGAAGTTTCTGAAAAGATTCATACATCGTATAGGAAGCTTAAGAAAACCCATGCTAGTTTGAAATTAGATTATTTGACTTTACAAAAAGAGCCTGATTCTGTAGTTAAAGATTATTCCACACTTGATTCCAATCACATGTCTCTGCTTGATGAGTTTGATGAATTGAACAAAAAATATTCTGATTTAGTTTCTGAGCATGATTCTTTGAAAACCACGCATGTTGATTTAGAAAAGCTTTTAAAGAGTTAGATACAATGGCATGTGAAGTAGAAAGTAGCAAGGGAACCTTAAAATTTGAAATTGCAAGTTTAAAGAAAGAAAATGAGTTTTTGAAAGTAAAGATCAGTGCTTTTGAAAAGAACAAAACACCGCCTACCTTTGAACAGTTTTATGCACCGCCACCTTTTAAAAATTCTGTTGCAAGTTCATCAAAGCATGTTTCATACACTACGAGGAAGAGGCATTATCACTCACGACGTTTAGTTAATCCTTTTCCTGGTGTTAGATGTTTTTCATGTGGCATGTTAGGACACATATCACACACTTGTACTGTTCACCGTAGTACACATTGGGTATGGAGACCCAAACTGCCTGTTTCACAGCACAGCACGCATGCATCGCATTCTTCTTTTCATAAGAAGGAACCCAAACCTGTTTGGGTTCCTAAGACTGACATTTGATGATTTTGTAGGTGTGCTCTCACACAAGACCTCGTGAGAGCATGTGGTACCTGGACAGCGGATGTTCTAGACATATGACTGGAGATGCAAATCAGTTCATTTCGCTGGAGGCCAGAGCTGGAGGCAAGGTTACACTTGGAGATAACACCACCAGGAAGGTGGTAGGCACAGGTATAATTGGTGATTCAAAGAACTTTATGATTGATAATGTTTTGCTTGTAGATGGACTGAAACACAACCTGCTGAGCATCAGTCAACTCTGCGACAAGGGATACAGCATTAAATTCCTGCCCACTGGCTGCATTTTAAGCTTAAATGATGAAGTTGTTTTGCAGGGGCAAAGGATCAACAACGTCTACAAGCTGGATGTAAGTAGCATTAAATCTGATAATTCAATTTGCTTAAAAACTGCTGCTGATGAGTCTTGGTTATGGCATAGGAGATTGTGTCATGCTAGTATGAAAACCCTTAGGAGAGTCACCCAAAAGGACTTAGTTAGAGGTGTGCCCAAGCTTAAGTTCACTAAGGATCACCTGTGTGATGCCTGTCAGTTGGGGAAGCAAGTCCAGTCCTCTTTTCACTCTGTTAAGGACATTAGCACCTCTAGACCTTTAGAAGTTCTTCACATGGACCTCTTTGGACCCATTAGCACTGCCAGCTTAGGGGGGAGAGTATATGGTTTTGTGATTGTTGATGATTATTCAAGGTTCACTTGGGTTAAGTTTTTGTCACACAAATCTGAGTCATATGATGAGTTTAGATCTTTCTCTACTTGGATTCAGAAGAAGTTAGGATGTGAGATTATTACCATCCATAGTGATCACGGAGGGGAGTTTGAAAATGAAAGATTTGGAAGTTTTTGTGAGGATCATGGGATTAGTCACAATTTTTCAGCTCCTAGGACCCCTCAGCAGAACGGGGTAGCTGAAAGGAAGAACAGGACCTTAGTGGAAGCCGCTAGAGCCATGCTTGCCGAGTATTCACTTCCAAAATACTTTTGGGCTGAAGCGGTGAACACTGCCTGTTATGTGTTGAATAGGGTGAATGTGAGAGTCAAACTGAACAAGACACCTTATGAGATCATTAAGGGTAGAACACCAAATCTGTCCCACCTCCATATTTTTGGCTGTAAGGTTTTCATTCTGAACAACGGGAAGTCACCCTTAGGAAAATTTGACCCCAAATCTGATGAAGGAGTGTTCTTAGGATATTCAAGTGTGGGGAAATCCTTTAGGGTGTTCAATAGGAGGACTTTGGTGGTGGAAGAAATAACCCATGTAGTGTTTGATGAATCTGATCCTAAGGAGTCTAGATCTGAAGTAGAAGATGAAGAGATTGTTGAGGTTACCCAAGGAGTTGGAAATACAAATTTGGAGGAAAGGGTAGAACCTCAAACCCCATTGCCTAGAGATTGGAGATATTCTTTGAGTCATCCTAAAGAACTGATCTTAGGAGACCCTTCTGAAGGTATTAGGACTAGGCATGGACTTAGGAAGGAAGTAAACCATTCTGCCTTTATCTCAATGACTGAACCCACCAACATCAATCAAGCCCTGTCGGATGAATTTTGGATTTTAGCTATGCAGGAAGAATTGAATCAATTTGTAAGGAATGATGTTTGGGAGTTAGTAGAAAGACCTAAAAATCAAAGTATTGTGGGAACCAAGTGGGTCTTTAAGAATAAGATGAATGATTCTGGTGTGGTGGTGAGAAATAAGGCAAGATTGGTGGCTAAGGGGTATAATCAGATAGAAGGGATAGATTTTGAGGAAACTTTTGCCCCTGTAGCTAGATTGGAAGCCATTAGAGTGCTACTAGCCTTTGCCTGTTATAAGGGATTTAAGCTGTTTCAAATGGATGTCAAGAGTGCCTTTTTAAATGGGGTAATTAAATAAGATGTTTTTGTAGAACAACCCCCAGGTTTTGAGAGTTCCCAATATCCAAGTCATGTCTATAAATTAAAAAAGGCCTTATATGGATTGAAACAGGCACCCAGAGCTTGGTATGAGAGGCTTAGCACATTCCTGTTAGAAAGAGAGTTTGTTAAGGGGAGCGTAGACACCACCCTTTTTCTGAGGAGATTAGGAGATGACTTACTCATTGTCCAGATCTATGTTGATGATATAATTTTTGGATCTTCTGATAAATACTTATGTGAAGAGTTTTCTAAAACAATGAGTAAAGAGTTTGAGATGAGTATGATGGGAGAATTGTCCTACTTTTTGGGGTTTAGCATAAGGCAAACGGATGATGGAACCTTTCTCAATCAATCAAAATACACTAAGGACATTTTGAAGAAATATGAAATGGACAAAGCCAAGCCAATCAATACTCCCATTCCCTCCTCAGTTCAGTTAGATAAGGATTCAAATGGAAAATCTGTTGATCAGAAGAAGTATAGAGGGATAATAGGGTCACTGCTTTACCTGACTGCTAGCCGACCTGATATCATGTTTAGTGTCTGTCTTTGTGCTAGGTTTCAGGCTGATCCTAAAGAGTCCCACCTGACTGCTGTTAAGAGAATTCTTAGATATGTTTTAGGAACCCCAAACCTAGGAATTTGGTACCCTAGGCACAGCACCTCTTTTGAGATCATTGGATATTCTGATTCTGACTTTGCGGGGTGTAGGGTGGATAGGAAGAGTACTTCTGGGACTTGTCAATTTATAGGACAGTCGTTAGTCTCCTGGTCCAGTAGAAAACAGAACTCAGTTGCACTTTCCACTGCTGAAGCTGAGTACATTGCCTTAGGGAGTTGTGTGGCCCAAGTTCTTTGGTTGAAGCAGTAAGTCTTGGATTTAGGAGTACCTGTTGGCACAATTTCTGTTCTGTGTGATAATACTAGTGCCATCTGTATCTCTAAGAATCCAATCCAACATTCTAGGACCAAACACATTGACATTAGGCATCACTTCATTAGGGACCATGTTACAAAAGGGGACATTGAGCTACACCACGTAGCAACTGAAAATCAGCTGGCTGACATATTCACTAAACCACTGGCCTTTGACTCATTCAGCATTTTGAGAACCAGATTAGGAGTGATTGATATAAATGCTTGATTCTGATGACTGCTGATTTATGATTGTTATGATTGGTATTCTGATTTCTGCTAGTTAGTTTTTTGTATTCTGTTTTCTGATTTCTGTTAGTTAGTTTTTGTATTGTGATTTCTGATTTCTGTTAGTTAGTTTTGGTTTGATTATTTGCTTTCAATTGATTTTATTTCTTCTGTTGATTTCTGTGTTACCCTTTTTGTTAGTTTGATTTGAGTATTTACTTTGCTATGATTTTCTACCTGTTTTTTATGCTTTTCAAGATCTGATCACCGCTCACTACTTCTGGTGATCTGAATTTTTGACTGAGAGTTTTTACCTTGTTTTGGTTTGGAAGCTGATAAGCAGTGATTGACTTCGCTGAATCTGTTAAAGGGAAGAAACATTGATAATTGTTTCTCTTCCTCTAACTCCTTTACTGGTGTGTAGTTTCTTTTGAATAAAAATCCTTTTCAAAATTAAAATGTTAGTTTTTGAAATAGAGATTATTTTATCTTCCTACAGTAATCTGCCTCATATCAATAGTGTTTTTCAAAGTCTTGAGTCATTAGTTTGATTTTCTAAACCAAGTGATTGCATTTATCATATGTTGTATGGGTTTTGTTTTGTGAATCGTTCTTCCTTACTGTGGAGAGTCATCTCCTATGTCTGGAAGATAATCTCACAGCTGAGACTCTTTAATGATTATGAAAAGGAGAAAGCTTATAAAAGATGCGCAGTGCGCCAGATAATTTGAAAAAGAGGCATAAAATGAGCCCAAAACTGAAAAGATGCGAAATTGCCAAATTGGATACACAAAGTGTATCAAAAATCAAAAGATGCGCAAAGCGCCAACCAATTTGAAAAAGAGGCACAAAATGAGCCCAAAACAAGCTTTCTTTCCTTTCAGATTGTTAAATGTCTTAGAGAAATCTGTGCGCCACTTAATATTTTCAAAAGCTTGAGTTTTGAAAATCCCGATTTCTGATTTTTTACTTTGTAACACTATTATATCAGATATTTTTCTGGAACGAGGCTTGAAATGATTTCTTTTCAAATCTAATGTCTTTTATTCTGAATCGATTTTTGTTTTGAAAGAGGTTTGCATCGATAAGGTGCCCGGGGTCAGAGCTACGAAAGTTGATTATTTTCAACCTTTTCTGGATTTCAGCGCTGTCAATCGTCCTGTCATTGGTTTTTGAATCTAAAATCAAGGAAAAATTCTGATTTTCCTGTTTTGTAGTTTGTTCTATGTATGTTTTATTTTATGTTTTATTTTCGTGTTATGTTTTTCGCTCCTCCTTTTTGTGATGTCAAAAGGGGGAGTCAGAGTTGTAGTCGTGTCGTGTCTTTGCTTCTATTTTCTGAGTCTTGTTTCCTGTATTGTTTTAGCTGTTAAATGAAAATTTAAAAAATGTTTGTTTGTTTGATCTCCTAGTTTACCTTTGTTTTCAGACTACTTTACAAATGTTTGCCATCATCAAAAAGGGGGAGATTGTTGCAAATCTGGTTTTGATGATGACAAACATGTTTCCAGTGTGTTTTGCTTGGCTAATCTGTTTCAGGCACAAAAGACCGCGAGCCACTCAAGCCAACTCAAGATTGGGTCCAAGTGTGTCAAATGTATGATTTTTCCTTTTATTGAGTCAATTGTAATGTAACTGATTCCCTAGCTAAGTAACCTTGCACACACACACTCAGGGGGAGAGATTGAGTGAATTAGAGTTTCTGTTGAAATTTTGTTCAGATCGTCCTGGACGATATCCACATCGTCCTGGACGATCCAGTTAAAACAGAAACCCTAATTAGGGCGACTAAGTTAAGAGGGTCTGATTGAGCCGAGCGTCCTGGACGATCTACGGATCGTACGGGACGATATGCCCAAATCAGAAATTCTCAGCCGCCAGATCAAGTTAGGCAAGTTCTTATTTTTAGATACTTGGTCTGATCGTCCCGGACGATACGTGTATCGTCCCGGACGATCCAGTACAATCATGCCTAAATTAGTCTGGTAATTAAGGAAAGCAATTAATGTTTAATTGATACGATCACATCGTCCTAGACGATCGCAGGATCGTCCCGGACGATCGTGATCGTCTTGTGCATTTCAGCTATACGTCCAGAACTATGTACAGGACGATTTGGGGCCTTTTTGAACTAATCGTACCGGACGATTAACATATCATCCGGGACGATCAAGTCATTTTTTGGTCGTCCAGCACAGATTTCTCTGGACGACCCGAACTATCTTCTGGACGATTTCCTTCAATTTGAACTAATCATCCCGGACGATCGCAGGATCGTACGGGACGATATGAACAACTTTTTCTACTGATCGTCCAGAAGAGCCAGATCGTCCAGGCTGAAACAGCTGAATTTGAACTGATCGTACAGGACGATCTACCGATCGTCCTGGACGATCTTGGCCGACAAGTTGAGATTTAGGGCAAATTCTAAGCCCTCCTTTAAAAGAACTTTTTCCAATTTTTGGAAAAATCTTTTACTGCCTTCCTTCCCTGAGAAATCCTAGAGAGAGAGAGAGTTGGGAGAGAGAGAAGAGATCTTGTGAGGGAGAGTTAGTGAGGGATTCACTAAGGTTGCTCCAAGCACGGATCAGAGTCGTCTTCTCCGCTCGTCGTCTGTCGTCTAGTCGGTGTTCTTCGTGGGAGGATCGTTCGCAAGAAGATCCGGGTTCTCTGCCCGCTTCAGGAGGAAGCGAAAGGAGTTCGTAGGTTCTCTGCCTGCTTCAGGAGGAAGCGAAAGGAGTTCGAAGGTTCTCTGCCTGCTTCAGGAGGAAGCGAAAGGAGGTCGGGTTCTCTGCCTCACCGTGTGGTGAAAAGGAGGTGTTTTGTACAGGCTTCTCCGCCTTGCTGTGGGAGCAAAAGGAGAGTCACTTTCGTTTAGTGCAATACCCAGAGGGGAGGCTCTGGGGAGTGGACGTAGGTCAAGTTGACCGAACCATTATAAAATCTGGTTTGCTTTTCTGATTCAGTTTTGCATTTTACTTTTCAATATAAACTGCTTGGATGAATATCGTTGGTTGATCTTTTCGTTATTGTTTACTTGTTTCCGCTGCTAAGTATCGAAAAGATTTTTGTAGTTATCATGAAATTTTTAAATAACCAATTCACCCCCCCTCTTGGTTAGCCTCGGGACTAGTTCACTAGGGCTTAACATCCCTTTCGAACTTTCAAACTATAATACCTATATCACCTTGAGGACTACACTAGGTGTTATTGATATTCATGCTTGATCTAGGGTGACATTGAAATCATTAATCATTTGTAATCAATTATTTTTATGTGTGCTTAAATATGTGTTATATTTTATATTTGTTTGTTATTTTGTTTTTGGTTTTATTTATTCTTGTATGCTTCTAGTTAGTAGGTATTCCCTGATCATCACACACATCAAAGCTCATTTAAATAAAAAAAATTAAAACTTAAAAAAATTGTTCACATCGTACTGTATAATCCTCATTCGTACCGTATGATATACACAACACTACACATCCTCACCACTCATGAAATTAACAACTATGATCTAAAAAATAATCGGTAAACACACTGTATGACCACCTCTTTGTATAGGATGATCCACGTGTCGGTAACCATTGGATGAATTCAAATCGGCTGGTATGGTAATAATAGCACTATCGTATTATATGAACACCTGTTCGTACTGTATGAACTTTTTAGTCAAAGGTTGTATTGATGATTACTTGGTATGAACTTTTTAATAAAGATCATCTAGTACGATACTGATCAAATTGTATGATTTGACCACTTTTTCTGACAGATCATCCAGATGAATTGAATTCGTTTGATCATCTAGTACGAACCTCGATTGTATTGTATGATCGACTGAAAATCTTATATAAGAGAAGGAATTCTAAGGTTTTAATCACAAAACTTCATAAAAGTATAAGATGCGCCAAAAGGGGGGTAAATTTATACTTTAAAAATAATCCTAAAAAGAAGTACTAATTTTTTAAAGATTTTTCAAACTTTTGAAATAAGTGATTTAATTTCATAATGAGGAGCTAACACATTAACTACGATTTTGAAAACAATAAAGATGAAATTCTAAATTGCACAACAGAACATGGATCTCAGAAATTCACCTCAGTTATAACAAAAATTAAATGCAAAAAATAGAAAAAGCACACTAAAAATTTTTATAGCGGTTCGGTCAACTTTGACCTATGTCCACTCCTTGGAATCCTCCACTCCAAGTTTGCACTAATACTGACTCTCATTTTGCTCCCTTAGGAAGGTAGAGAAGTCTTTACAAACTCTCTTCCACCAACCCGGTGCCGTAGAGGACCGAAGCTCCTTTCACAGGCAGAGAACCTTGACTCCTTTTTCTCCCTCTTGGAGAAGGCAGAGAACCTTGACTCCTTTTTCTCCCTCCTGGAGAAGGCAGAGAATCTCGAGTCCTTTTTCTCCCTCCTAGAGAAGGCAGAGAATCTCGAGGACTAAACTAAGAAGCCTCTCTCCCTAGAGAGCTCCCAAAAGACTCACCAAGGCCATAGGAGGAGCAAGCGTACAGCTAGGCTGGAGCAACTATGTGATCCCCTCACATTACTTCTCCCTCACGCTCAAGCTCACCTTGTCCTTCCCCTCACCAACTCTGATTTTCTTAAAAAGCTCCCTCTCAGAGTTCCTTCTTCAGCCACATTCCTCTCACAATATTAGGAGAAAAACTTAAAACATAGTTTTTATATTAGGCTTCATGAAATCCTAAAGATTCAAGTTAGTCGTCACTGTTCGTACAATACGATCAGTTTAAAAACTAGTCCCATCCAGTATGAAGGAAAATGAACAGTTCATAATTTTTCAACACATCGTACAGTATGATCTATTTTATTTCCTTTGTTCATACGGGACAAATCCTTGCATGACTGAAAGTGATCTCTATTAATCATCCAGCACTGTATACTTCGTATAATATAGTTAGTTGATTTCAAGTAGTTCGGCCAGTACGATATGAATATCATATAGTATGATTAGTACAAAAATTATGGTTTTATCTAGTACGATCTCTGGGATGACCAAATTTCATCTCTACTCTTCATATGGTACGATCATGATCGTATGGTATAAATAACAATCGTTATTAAACCACGATTTAATTTTTTAGTTATGGCCATTAATTTTAGCAAGATTTTAAATAATCGTACAATATGATTATATTCGTACAATATGATTAGTTCAAAAATCAAATTTAAAAATCTTAAATTAATCTGGCGGCTAGAATTTTTAGATCGAAATGAATCATATAATATGATCAAGATTGTATAGTACGATTAATTCATAGAAACTAATTTTTTAATTAGCCGTTAAGCCTATTTTTAGATAATATATCGTATAGTATGATTTAAAATCATACAGTATGATTTATTTTAAAAAAAACAACTTAAAAAAAACTCTTCTCCTATGTGTGCGTGTGTGTATGGTCACCCAATTTGCATCCACTCTTTTATGGCAAGGCTCAAGAAATGAAAAATGAAGAAAATATAAATTACAGACTCTTTTACATCCTATTCTACCCAAGTTTGAGTCTTTAGCAGTCTTAAGCGGTGTGTATCTTACCTGAAATGTTAGTGCTAACAGATAAAAATAACTTCTAAAATATTCAAGGAAGAATGTAATAATTTAGTCAATATTATTTATCATCATCAAAACTATAGACTAGGGATCCTGGATTGTAACAATCTTCCCCTTTTTGATAATGTCTTATAATATTGGTTGATAGGCAAGATAAGTGTTAATTCTTCCTAAACTCCCCCTCCCTAGATGATGAATTTTAAAAATTAGGGGTGGTATAAATGTTTTTTTTTAATTTATTTTTATAAAGTAGACAAAATGAATACAAAGTAACATAAGCAGAAGATTATATTAAAAATAACATAATATACACTCAACGAAAATAGAAATCTTCTCCCTCCTTTGACATCACCAAAAAGAGGAGTATCACACAAATAAAGAAATAAGGCAGTACAAGAAAAAAAGACACAACAAACAAAGACTACTCGAAAGGTGGATCCTGATTAGGTTGTGGTGATTAAAAGAACTGATAGATGGAGGCAAATTGATGATCTATCGAGGTAAATATTTCGCCAAACCATCGTATATCTTCCTCGTGCTGTCATTATTGTTGGTCAATGTGGTAGTCCAGTTGAGTTTTGAGTCGCTTGAGCTGCTGAATAATATCATGCTAAGGGTAGGCAGGTGTAGGTGGTGGTGGAGGTCCTCCTACAGGAACAATGTCCCCTTCTTCATCAAAATCTGGCTCAGCGTGCTCTTATCCCTGATGAAACAGGATACAGAAAATGGCATCTATATAGAAAATAGGGACATTATCGGGTTCAGCAGGAAAAGTCAGTTGGTATTTGTGATGAAGAATATATCCTATGATGTGTCCTAAGGCTACATTTTGTTTTTTACAGGTGTTTGGATGTCAAATTTGAGTCATAATCTGGATATAATCTATAATCATTTAAGCTTCATCAAATTGTGTATTCGACATAATTAGGTAAGTGACAACAGACAAAAGTAAGGTTATGTTTATCCTATCTCTAGCTTTGGGTATGATTGATGTCCTAAGGATGTGCTGGATGATGCGAGCATTCTGAGTTAAGGTTTGGACAAGGGGTTAGTGTTGATTTAAAGGTGTTGCAACTCGGGCTCACGAGTTCTTATTTTGATGATAACAAATATTATGGTTCATCTCCTAGTATTTAGAATATATATTTATTTGTGTGTACTAACATTTCAGGAACAACATGCAGCAATCCAAGAAAGATTCAAGACTCAAGAATGAGTATAATAGGCTTTATTGTATTTCTCATTGATGTACTTTTTGATTTCTTGAGTCAAGTCCTGTAAGAGTGTATGCTTATTTGTGACTATGTGTACACATACTCAGGGGGAGTGAGATCCTGTCAAAACCAGAAGTTTAACTTTTGAACAAATCGTACTGGATAATTTTTGATCATCCAGGCCGATCTGTTCATTGAACTAATCATCCTGGACGATCCAATATGATCTCAAAACCCTAGCCGCCATGATAATTTAGGCAAGGATTTAAGAGTCAAAATTTATTCTAATCGTCTTGGATGATATGTATATTGTACTGGACGATTTGTGCAAAATTTGTACTGATCATCCTGGACAATCCCAGGATCGTACGGGACTATCAGGTCAAATTCTGCACATCGTCCAAGACGATCCTGCGATCGTCCGGGACGATGTTTGGCGGCAGAATTGAGTTTTTAGGGTTTTCTGAAGCCGTCTTTTGGAGCACATCATCCTGGACGATCCGGCAATCGTCCTGGATGATCTTTGCCGCTAGAACTAATTTGGAAGGGTTTTTGGAGCTATTTATTTAAGCTTGCTCAAGGCACTTGATAGGTGTCTTTGACAGCCATTAAGTCTTCGTTCTTTTGGAGAAAACTTGAAGAGAGAGCTTAAAAGGGAGAGGGAAAAGGGTGGAGTTTGAGTGGGAGAAGAGCCTGAGAAGGGGGATTCTCGAGGGAGTGTGAGGGGGTTGACACGGTTGCTCCGGCAAAGCTTGCACCTAAGTACCATCGGATTCAAGGGTCGTCTCGAGGGAAGTTTTGGGAAGAAGAAGATCTCTTCGTTGTCGAAGGACCCGACTACTCCGCCACACCAGGGAAGGTGGAAGTGATTTTGTAAGGGCTTCTCCGCCTAGCTGTGGGGGCTAAAGGAGAGACACTTTTGGTTTAGTGCAATAATTAGAGGGTGCCTCCGAGGAGTGGACGTAGGTCAGGTTGGACCGAACCACTATAAATCTGGTGTGTTCTTTCTTATTATATTTCACACTTTATTTTGTTGTGATTATCTGCTTGGGTGAAATCTGTGATCGACCTTTTTATCGTTGGTTTAATTCATTTCCGCTGTAAGTTATAAAAAGATTTTATTTTGTTTTAAATAACCAATTCACCCCCCTCTTGGTTAGCCTCGGGACTAGTTCACAAGGGCTTAACATCCCTGTCGAACTTTCAAGTGGTATCAGAGAGGGATTCATAAAATCAAGTTTTTAAAAACTTTTGAATTCGATCCATGGCTAATTTTTGTAATCGTAATATTGCGGAAGGTTATTCAATCACCCGGCCACCACTTTTTGAAAATATTACTTTTGATTTTTGGAAAATTCGCATGTCTACTTTCTTGCAATCTATTGATTATCGCATGTGGCATATGATTCAAGTTGGTTATTCTGTACCGTCACGTATTATAAATGAAATTAAAGTTGATATTTCTTTTTCTGAATGGAGTAGATCAGATCAGATTAATGCTCAATTGAATGCTAAATGTTTGAATTATTTTTTCTGTGCTTTGAATTCTGATGATTATATGTTAATATCCGCATGCACTTCTAGAAAAGAAATTTGGGATAAATTATGCACTACATATGAAGATACTTATGAAATCAAGCAATCTAGGCTAAATATTTTAATGCATGATTATGAACTTTTTAGTATGAAACCTCATGAAACGATCTTGGACATGTTTACTAGGTTTTCTCAAATTGTGACATCATTACATGCTTTAGGTAAAGACCTTTCAAATTTTGAAAAAGTTAATAAAATCCTACGTTCTCTACTTGATAAATTTGATGCCAAAGTCATTACAATTTTTGAATCTAAAAATTTGAACGAATATTCTATTGATAATCTGATTGGCTCACTCATTGCCTACGAGCAAAGTTTGGGTCAAAAGCTTTTGGATGCAGGTGAAACTATTGTGCTGAAAATTTAAGATATTGGAAAAAGCGAGTCAGACGATGATGAAAGTAAGGAGTTTGCATCAATAACAAATAAATTGAAAAATCTGCTAAAGGACAAACATCAACATCAACAAAAGTGGAACAAAGGTAAAAAGGTAAAAATGTTAAGATTTCTTCTGATATTATTTATTTTGGATGTAGGAAGCCTGGACATATAAAAAATCAGTGCCTAAACTTAAGAACCCTTCCTAAAAAGGAAAAGGGTAAAGCTAAGAAAATTATAATAAAGGCTGATAATTCAAAACGAAAAATGTCCTGGGCAGATCTAGCTTTTGAATCATCAGATCAGGAATAAGCTAATGTAAATTAATGTTCTTTTTGTATGTTTGTGTTTTTCATTTTGTTTTTCTGTTACTATTATTTATTCATTATGTTTTGTGTGCTTTATTATTTTTGTTTTTCCTTTTAAAATTTTTGATGTTGTTTTTAGTTGTTTCTCTGATCAGCACACACATATCACCTTTTATTTTATTTGCACTTTAAGAAATCAAAAATATATTTTAAAGATCATATTTTCTAAAAATGAAAAATTTACCTCCTGTTTTTCTTAAAATTCTATGTAAGTTATGGTTGATTTCTCTAAAATCAAGCAAAGGAGGGAAACTCATAATTTTGTCTCTCCATCTTATTTCTTTATGTTTGGCTATTTCACTTTTGATTCAAAATATATTTCAAATTATAAATTAGTTTTTGAAATTGAAACTTTTTTATCTCCCGACATTTTGTTTATCTCATAGGAATCTTTTGCAAATTATTGAACCAACTTCAAGATTATCTTATTCAGGTTGTTCGTCTTTATCAAAAGAATAAGGTTTGCTGATTTTAAAGATTTAGAAAGGAGGCAAATTACAAAAATTAAAAGATGCGCATTATCGCCAAAAATGGAAGGATACACAAAGTGTATCAAAAAGTAAAAGATGTGCAATGTCGCCAAAAATAAATGGATACACAAAGTGTATCAAAAATCAAAAGATACGTAAAGAGCGCTAAAATAAAAAGAGACACAAAATGAGCCCACAAAAAGTTAGCTTCCCTTCTTGTAAATCTCTAAAGTTTAGAAAACTCATATCTTTTGATAAATTCGTTACTTGAGCTTAAAAATTAAGATTTTTGATTCATTACTTTGCATTAATCTTCTATTAGATATATTTCATGAAAGGAGTTTTGAAAGATTTTTGTTTCCTTATCTAATTTGTTTATTGATTTAGATATTGGCTTAAAAAGTTTTTTAGCCTTTTTAAAACCTGAGCTTGGTTTAATAATTTCTAAATTTCTAACCTTTCTGGGTTATGAGTAGTCAATTCATGCCTTACTTAGCTTTTTGAATAAAATCAAGGGGTAGCTTTCTCATTACAAGAAAATTCTTGATTTTATAAAAATTTCACTAGATCAGAGACCGTTTTCGATCTTTTAGTCTATTTTTGTTTTACTTTTATTTTTTCTGCTCCTCTTCTTTTTGATAATGTCAAAGGGTGAGAACGTACTATTGTATTTGTGAAGTTTATTTGTATTGTAATTATACTGTTTTATTTGTGATATTTATTTGTATTGTGTAGTTTTTTTTTAAATAAAAAAAATTAAAAAATGTGTTTCTCCCTATTTTTAAAAGTCTTTTCTTAGTGAGGGAGAGATTAGGAGAAAATACTTTTATTTACAAATCCAACCAAAAATATTTGCCATCATCAAAAAGGGGGAGATTGTTGCAACTTGGGCTCACGAGTTCTTATTTTGATGATAACAAATATTATGGTTCATCTCCTAGTATTTGGAATATATATTTATTTGTGTGTTCTAGCATTTCAGGAACAGCATGCATCAATCCAAGAAAGATTCAAGACTCAAGAATGAGTAGAATAGGATTTATTGTATTTCTCATTGATGTACTTTTTGATTTCTTGAGTCAAGTCCTGTAAGGGTGTATGCTTATTTGTGACTATGTGTACACATACTCAGGGGGAGTGAGATTCTGTCAAAACCAGAAGTTCAACTTTTGAACAAATCATACTGGACGATTTCTGATCGTCCAGGCTGATCTGTTCATTGAACTAATCGTCCTGGACGATATTTATATCGTCCTGAACGATCCAATATGATCTCAAAACCCTAGCCGCCATGATAATTTAGGCAAGGATTTAAGAGTCAAAATTTATTCTAATCGTCCTGGATGATATGTATATCGTACTGGATGATTTGTGCAAAATTTATACTGATCGTCCTGGACTATCCCAGGATCATACAAGACTACACGTCAAATTCTGCACATCGTCCAGGACGATCCTACGATCATTCGGGATGATGTTTGGCGACATAATTGAGTTTTTAGGGTTTTCTGAAGCCGTCTTTTGGAGCACATCATCCTGGACGATCCGGCGATCGTCCTGGACGATCGTTGCCGCCAGAACTAATTTGGAAGGGTTTTTGGAGCTCTTTATTTAAGATTTCTCAAGGCACTTGATAGGTGTCTTTGGCAGCCATTGAGTCTTCGTTCTTTTGGAGAAAACTTGAAGAGAGAGCTTGAAAGGGAGAGAGGAAAGGGTGGAGTTTGAGTGGGAGAAGAGCCTGCGAAGGGGGATTCTCAAGGGAGTGTGAGGGGGTTCATACGGTTGCTCCGACAAAGCTTGCACCTAAGTACCATCAGATTCAAGGGTCGTCTCGAGGAAGTTTTGGGAAGAAGAAGATCTCTTCGTTGTCGAAGGACCCGGCTACTCCGCCGCACCGAGGAAGGTGGAAGTGATTTTGTAAGGGCTTCTCTGCCTAGCTGTGGGGGCTAAAGGAGAGACACTTTTGGTTTAGTGCAATACTTGGAGGGTGCCTCCGAGGAGTGGACGTAGGTCAGGTTGGACCGAACTACTATAAATCTGGTGTGTTCTTTCTTATTATTTTCCTCACTTTATTTTATTGTGATTATCTGCTTGGGTGAAATCTATGATTGATCTTTTTATCGTTACTTTAATTCATTTTCGCTGCAAGTTATAAAAAGATTTTGTTTTGTTTTAAATAACCAATTCACCCCCCTCTTGGTTAGCCTCGGGACTAGTTCACAAGGGCTTAACATCCCTTTCGAACTTTCAAAAGGGACATTCTTAAGTAGAAAACTAACGGAAGTCCAATCAAAATTATTGGATATTAAGGATTGGGGGTGAGGTCCTTCAGTAGAAAGATCGATATATTCAGCTAAGTCTACTTTGATGATTTTGACATTTTGATGGTAGGCAAAAGAAGTCATGGTCAAGTTTTCTAGGTTTATCCTAAGGTTTGCAAGGAACGCGTAGAGAAGCTCAGAATTATATGGGAAAGCCAGGGTAAAAAAATTGAAGAGAAGTGGAGGTGAAGAGGCCCATCACCTCGAAGTTAAGTGCGGATTGATTGAGCATTCGAGAAGGTGTGATTTTGCACTCTTTATATTTTTGGTAATCTTCTCCATCCCTAGCAGAGAGAAAGTGATCGTCAAAATAATGAGAGGAGGAGGAGCTCCCCTGAGTCAGTCGTCCATGTTTGCTTCCACCGTCCATTAAGTAGGGAGGATTAGAAAGTAGTGTGAGGACATTTTGAGTGAATTGAGCAGATTAACCATCCAATTTATAAATTTTTTTACCATTCATACAGTACGATTGAGGATCAGACAGTACGATCAGGGAGTTAATTCGTTTGGACGACATGTTAGAAAAAAGCAGTTAAATCGTACAGTACGATCAATATCGTACTGGTCGATCAGAAGGAGTTTTGTTTATCCCGAGGGGTTGTCAGTATAACCTTTGATGAAAAGTATCATACAGTACGAACTGGGGTTCGTACAGTACAAAAGTGTAATTAGTATCATACCGATCGAGTTAATTTGTCCCAATTTAATTTGACACGTGTATCATACAATACAAAGGGAGGTATCGTATAGTATGAATGTCAATAATTTTGTACCGAACAAATTGAATTCCTCAGCAGTTAGTGACATGTGGATCGTATAATAGAAGTAGTGGTTCATACAGTACGATGTGAATATTGGTGAACATATCGTATAATATGAAACCTGAATAGTACAGTACAATCAGAAAAGAATTTTTTTTCACAAATAACAATAAATTAAAAAATGGGTACATGAATAGACACATCAATTTTAAAAACACCAATGAATGAATACTTTCAAATAATTTTTTTATTTTTCTTGGATTAAGCATGAGTGTCTATAACACCTAGTTTTGTCCTTAAGGTGCTAAAGGTGTTATAGGCTATAGGTTTTGTGAATATGTCTGTCAATTGATCTCCTGTAGCTATATGGTATAACTCTATATCTCCCTTGGCTACATGATCTCTTATGAAGTGATGATTAATATCTATATTCTTTGGATTTTTGGATATGCAAATTGTGCTAGTGTTGTCACGCATGATTGGAATGGTGCATACAGGTAGTCCAAGATCTAAGAGTTATTACTTTAACCATAAAACTTGAGCAACATAACTCCTTACTGCTATATATTCTACCTCAACTATGGAAAGGGCCACTGAATTTTATTTTCTACTGGATCAAAAAACTAGGGATTGTCATATAAATTGATAAGTCCCAAAAGTACTTTTTATATCTGTCCTACATCTTAAAAAATTAGAATCTAAATATCCTAAGATTTTAAAAGAAGTGTTGTGTCTAGGATATCATTTTCCTAAGTTTGGGGTACCTAATAGGTATCAAAGGATTCTCTTAATAGTAGTCAAGTGAGATTCTTTTGGTTCAGCCTAAAATCTGGCACAGAGACATACACTAAACATTATGTCCAGTCTGCTAGCAGTCAAACAGAGAAGTGATCCAATTATTCTCCTATATTTTATTTGATCTACTGATTTTCTATTTGGATCTTTGTCTAATTGAATAGTGGAGCTCATGGGAGTGTTCACAGCCTTAGCATTATCCATTTCATATTTTTTCAGAATGTCCTTGATGTACTTAGATTGGTTAAGGAAGGTTTCATCATCCATCTATTTTACACTAAATCCAAAGAAATAATTAAGTTCTCCCATCATGCTTATTTGAAACTCGTTACTCATTATTTTTGAGAATTCGTCACATAATTTTTATCTGAAGATCCAAACAAGATATCATCTATATAAATTTGAAAAATGAGTATCTCATTTTCTACCCTTTTTAAGAAGAGGGTGTTGTCTACACTACCCTTAACAAATCCTCTATCTAGAAGAAAGGTGCTCAGCCTTTCATACCAGGCCCTAGGTGCTTGCTTTGACCCATACAATGCCTTTTTCAATTTAAAAATATAGTTTTGAAATTATGAATTCTCAAATCTAGGGGATTGCTCAACATAAACATCCTCTTTGATTACCCCATTTAGGAAGGCACTCTTAACGTCCATTTGATATAATTTAAAACCCTTGAAGCAAGCAAAGGTTAACAGCACTCTTATGGCTTGTAGTCTAGCTACTGGGGCAAAGGTTCCTCAAAGTCTATTCCCTTAATTTGGTTATACCCCTTAGCTACTAATCTGACCTTATTTTATACTACTATTCCAGAGTCATTCATCTGACCCACTTTGTTCCAACCACACTTTGTTCCTTAGGTCTCTTGACTAATTCTCACACATCATTTCTAACAATTTGGTTTAGCTCTTCTTGCATTGTTAGGATCCAGAATTCATCTCCTAAGGCTTGATCTATATTGGTGGATTCTATCATGGAGATAAATGCAGAATGACTAACCTCTTTCATAAGTCCATGCCTAGTTCTTACACCTTCTGATGGGTCTCATAAGATTAAATCTCTATGATGACTAGAAGAATATCTATAATCTCTAGGTGATTGCTCTTGGGGTTCTACTGTATCTCCTATGGTAATGGTTTCTATCCCCTGAATGACCTGAACTTCTTCTTCTTCTTCAGGCTTAGGTTCAGAGGTCTTATTTGATTCATCAAATGCCACATGGGTAGACTCTTCTACTACTTGGGTCATCTTATTGAAGTATATAGGCTTTACCTATAGATGAATAACCTAAGAAGACGCCTTCATCAGATTTAGGATCAAATTTTTCTAAGGGTGAATTACCATTTATTAAAATAAAGCATTTACATCAAAAAATATGTAAGTAGGAAAGATTGGGTGTCCTACCCTTAAGGGGTTCATATGGTATTTTATTCAACTTGGATATGATATTCACCCTATTTAAAATAAAACAAGTAATATTCACCACTTCTGCCCAAAAATATCTAGGGAGAGTGTATTCATCTAACATTACCCTAGCCGCTTCAACCAAGATTCTATTTTTTCTCTCAATTATTCCATTCTGCTGAGGAGTCCTAGGGGCAGAGTAGTTATGTTCTATTCTAATTTATTGATAGAAAGATTCAAACCTATCATTTTCAAATTCTCCACTATGATCACTTTTGATTGTTGAGATTTCACATCCTAATTTTCTTTGAATCCAAGTAGAAAAGGTTCTAAATTCCTCAAATGACTCACTCTTATATGCTAAGAATCTTACCCAAGTGAATCTAGAGAAGTCATCTACTATCACAAATCCATAAGTCTTCACTCCTAAGCTGACTATGCTAATAGGTCTAAATAGGTCCATGTGAAGAATTTCTAGTGGCCTAAAGGTGTTTATATCCTTAATTAAATAAAATGATAATTTCACTTATTTTTCTAGTTGGTAGGCATCACATAAGTGGTCTTTAGTGAAGTCAAACTTAGGTATGCCTCTAACTAGGTTTTTCTAAGTGATATTCCTAAGTGTTTTCATGCTAACATGGCATAATCTCATATGCCATAGCCAGGAATCATTTATAACACAAGGAATTTAAGTACTCAATACAATTCAAGTCTAACATATAAACATTGTTCATCCATTTTTCTTCTAATACAAGTTTTTTATTTAAACTAATCATGTATTTGTTAGAAAGAAATTTTACATCAAATCCTTTATTGTATAGTTGACTAATACTTAACAAGTTATACTTTAAACCATCCACTAACAAAATATTTTCAATCATAAGGTGTTTAGAGTTTTCAATTATACCTGTGCCCACCACTTTCCTAGTGGTGTTGTCTCTTAAAGTCACCTTGCCTCCTGACCTGGCCTCCTGTGTGATGAAATACTTTATATCTCCAGTCATATACCTTGAGCAGCCACTGTATAGGTACCACATACTCTTACTAGGCTTTTTGTGAGAGCACCCCTATAATATCATTCAAAGGTTAGATTTGGGAACTCAAGTGAGTTTGAGTTCTACCTTATGCTTGAATAAATGAGATGTATGCATGTTATACTGTGATGAATGTAATTTAGGCCTCCACACTAGATGTGTCATATGGTGGATTGTGCATGTGCGGGCTATATGTCCTAACATGTCATATGAATAACACATAACATTGGGAAATGGGTTCACTAACCTATGTGGATTATGGTGCCTCTTCATAAGTTTATATAATATATGCTATGCTGAGGGGTTGTGCCACTAAGCTAGTGAAGGTAATGGTTTGTCATTTTCCAATGCAGTAATTTTAGCTCTTAGAAATTTTTTGCACTTTCATAACTTGCAACTTCCAATTTTAATGCATGCTCACTACTATCTAAATGACATACAATTTTTTTTAATTTCTTAAATGAATTTTCTATTTTAATATGTGATGATTTCAAAGAATCATGTGTAGTAATTAATTCAACATGCTTCTTATTTAATGCATCAAACTCATCTAACAAAGTCATGTTATCATTATCTAAAGTAGAGTACTTGGTAATTAAACTAGCATGCTCTTTTTGTAAAGAAGAAAATTCTGTATTAAAACTATCATGCATTTTCTTAAGCTTCCTATACGAATCATGAATATTTTTTAGAAATAATAAGTAATTTATCATAGGAGAGTTGGCATATCTCATCTTGATCTAATTGATCAAGATTATTGTTAGCCATAAGACACAAATTTATTACCTCCTCCTCTACTTCCTCTTCTGATGATTCTGAGGCAGAGTCAGCCTAAAAGGTTTTTTGTGTCTTTTGCTTGCCCCTCTTATACTTTGGTTTCTCACCCTTTTCCTTGATCGAGTGAGTCTTTAGATTAGGGCAATCAGCTTGGAGGTGACCTTGTTTCCTGCACTCAAAGCAGATTATGTCAGATGAAACTTTAATACTCTTGCTGCTTTTACCTTTATTCCAATTGCTTTGATGATGCCTTTGTTTCCTTTTCAGAAAGTTCTTGTGCTGATGGGTCATCTAGGTGACGTCATCCTCATCCTCTACAGTAGAACTATCACTGTCCGAATTATTCTCTTTTAGGGCCACATTTCTTTCTTTCTTCTTTTCTCCTGCATCACTTTGCCTTTAACTCACTCCTTGCTCGTAGAAAATGAGTGACCTAAGCAAATTATCAATGGAATAAACGTTTAAATATTTAAACTTAGTGATTGCAATTATTTTTGCATCGTAAAAACTAGATAAGCATCATAAAATCTTATTAACCTTTTCTGAATTAGATAATTCTCTACCTTGAGCATGCAGGGATGACTCTATCTGGGTGAACCTAGTGTACATTTCAGATATGTTCTCGCTAGATTTCATGCAAAAAAATTCATAATCATGTAGTAAAATATTAAGCCTAGATTGTTTAACTTCACTGGTTCCCTCATTGGTAATGCATAACTTATCCCAGATTTCCTTTCCTGTAGTATATGTGCAAACTCTCATATAATCCTTAGATTTTAAAGCACAGAAAAAATAGTTAAGATATTTAGCATTTAGTTATGCAAGTTCTCGATCCTCATAACTCCATTTATTAAAGGGAATTTTGGTTTCAACCCTATTAACTACATGTAATGGAAGTGAATAACCAGTTTGAATCATATGCCAAATTTTATAGTCAATAGATTACAAAAATGTAGACATACAAATTTTTCTAAAATTAAATGGGATATTTTCAAATAAAGGTGGATGAGTTATTAAATAACCCTCCACAGTGTTACGATTTCCAAAGTGTGTTATTGATCGTTTATCTCAAGGTTATCTAAAATACTATTTTTGAGATCCTACTCTGATACCACTTGAAAGTATGAGATGCACAAGAGGGGGGTGAATTGGTACTTTAAAGATAATCCTAAATAGGAGTACTAATTTTTTAAAGATTTTTTAGACTTTTAAAATAAATAATTTAATTTCACAATGCGAAAGCTATCACATTAACTATGATTTCAAAAATAATGAAGATGAAATTCTAAATTGCACAATAAAACATTGATCTCAAAAATTTACCACGCAGTTATAATAAAAAATTAAATGCAAAAAAGTAAAATACGAAAAATGGAAAAAGCACACCAAAAATTTTTATAGTGGTTCGATCAACCTTGACCTACATCCACTCTCCGGAGTCCTCGACTCTGAATATTGCACTAATACTAAGTTACTCTCCTTTTTCTCCCTCAGCAAGGCAGAGAAGCCTTTTTAAACTCTCTTCCATCAACCAGGTGCGACAGAGGATTGAATCTTCTTTCACAGGCAGAGAACCTTGACTCATTTTTCTCCCTCCTAAAGAAGGCAGAGAACCTCAACTCCTTTTTCTCCCTCCTGGAGAAGGCAGAGAACCTCGACTCCTTTTTTTTCCTCCTGGAAAAGGCAGAGGATCTCGAGGGTTGGACTAAGAAACCTATCTCCTTAGAGAACTCCCAAAAGACTCACCAAGGCCACAGGAGGAGCAAGCGTGCAGCTAGCCTGGAGCAACCCTGTAATCCCCTCACACAACTTCTCCCTCATACTTAAGCTCACCTTCTCCTTCCTCTCTCCAACCCTGATTTTCTTCAAAAGCTCCTTCTCAAAGTTCGTTCTTCAGCCACATTCCTCTCACAACATTAAGAGAAAAACTTAAAACATAGTTTTTATATTAGGCTTCAAGAAACCCTAAAAATTTATGTTAGCCGTCACTCTTCGTACAGTATAATACAAGTTCGTACAATATGATCAATTCAAAACTAGTTCGATCCAGTATGAAGGAAAATGAATAGTTCACAAATTTTTAATAATTATACAGTACGATCTATTTTATTTCCTATGTTCTACGGGATGAATCCTAGGATGACCAAAAGTCATCTCTATTAATCATTCGGCATTATATACTTTATATAGTACGGTTAGTATATTTTAAGTAGTTCATCAAGTATGATATGAATATCATATAGTATGATTAGTACAAGAATCAGGTTTTTTCTGGTATAATCTCTGGGATGACCAAAATTTAACTTTGCTCTTCATACGGCATGAACATGATCATACAGTATGAATAATAATCATTAATTAAACTATGATTTAATTGACTAATTATGGGGGTTAATTTTAACAAGATTTTAAATAATCATACAATACATTTATAATCGTATAGTATAATTATTTCAAAAATTAAATTTATAAATCTTAAATTAATCTGGTGGCTAGAGTTTTTAGATCAAAATGAATCATACAGTGCGATCATGATCATACAATATGATTAGTTTACAGAAACTTATTTTCCAATTAGCCGTTAAGTTTATTTTCAAATAATATATCATATAGTATGATTGAAAATTATACAATATAATTTTTTTTAAATTAACTTAAAAATCCCCCCCTGTGTGTGTGCATGGTCACCCAATTTGTATACACTCTTTTTTGGCCATACTCAAGAAATGAAAAAATGAAGAAAATATAAACTATAAACCCTTTTACATCCTATTCAACCCAGTCTTGAGTCTTCAGCAGTCTTAAGCGGTGTGTATCTTACCTGAAATATTAGTGCTCACAGACAAAAATAACATCGAAAATATTTAAGGAAGAATGTTATAATTCAGTCAATATTATTTGTCATCATCAAAATCCCAGACTAAGGATCTTAGATTTCAATACTTCATTCTCATCTAATATCTTCTAAATTCCCTTTCTTAAGATTCTTATGGATGGTGGCAAGCAAGCCCGTCAAGTGCTCCAAGGCAGTTCCTCTTATCATCCTGTTGATGACTGGTTCCAAATAGTTAGGGATGAATCTGCCTACCATAGATTCAAGGAAGCTCACATTACACCCTCTTGCCTTATAGACTAGCCTATACGAAATTATCAAGTCATGAATCTCTTTGCTTCCACTATCCTACATTTTCTCTTTACCCCAGTTCTTTTTCATTTTGAACTCTTACTTAAGTTCTTTGCGAGTCTTTAGGTAAATGCCAAATTCTCAGTTATGTCCTCATATATCTGTAGGAGACCTATAAAAATAACTAAAGAGGATGCAACCCAATATGTGCACCTATCTATTGAAGGGCCTAAACCCCATTTACTCTCATATAGGGGTGACTATAATTTGTCTGCTGTCAACCTCACCATTAAGGATCAACCTTTGAATCAACACTAGCCCTTAGTTCAATCCTTAAACCAAAATGCCCTAATCTTGCAGCACATTTTTAGAACATCAATCCTTCCTAAGGTTGGGGATAGGGTCAATATTACTCCACTCCTATTCTTGGTTATATATAGACACACCTTTTGATGAGGCTCTTATGATTATGTTGCCTTAGGACATCTGGTAGCCTATATATTTGATCAAAAATATCAACTTGTCTACCCTGGAACTGTTGAACACTTTCCCATCTTTTACACCAATAACTCATTTCACATTCTTTTGCGATGACACAAGAGCGATGAGCCAACATAGGAGCCAAATTTGATAAGGAAGGGGGAGCAACACCTCCAGCACCAGCAGTAGCTATAATACACGCATACCAACCTCATTACTATGACACACTAATTTAGAGATTTGATCAGTTGGAAGAATGTCCTGATGTTCACACTCAACAGCAACAACAACACGACGCTGATATGACTTGGTTTGGCGAGCAATTTGCATCTATTCACAAGTACTTCCAGCTTCCATCACTACCACCACCTAATCAGGATCCCTTCTACTTTTAGGTTGTTTCATTTATAGTTTGTGCTTGTGATTTCTCTTTATTTTCTTTCTACTTTTTTTTCTTATACTTTCCATTATATTATCTCTCTTTTTGGTAATGCCAAAAGGAAGAGTATGTGTTGTTTGGTTGTATATGTTCATTTTTTAGTTCAAGTTTTTACTTTTTGTTATATATGTGTTCCTGTGTGACTTTACTACTTTGTATTTCAAATATTGAAAATCAAAAATAAAAATTAACAATAACAACAACAACATCAAGCCTTTATCCCACTACGTGGGGTCGACTACATAAATCCTTTTTCTCCATTGTGTCTTGTTAAAAGTCAAATTCTCGTTTAAATCTAATAAAGAAAGATCATTTCTAATATTTTCTAACCAAGTCTTTTTAGGTCTACATCTACCTTTCTTAACATAAGTCAAATGTAAGACCTCTACTTTCCTAATCGGGTCACCGGGAGGCTGCCGTTTTATGTGACAAAACCATCTAAGGCGACTCTCTCTAATCTTATCTTCCACTGGAGCTACTCTAACCTTTTCATGAATATGCTCATTTCGTATCCTATCTCTAAGGGTAAAGCCACTCATCCACCTGAGCATCCTCATCTCTGCAACACTTAACTTAGAATTATGCTTCTCTTTTAATGGCCAACATTCGGCACCATAAATCATTGCAGGTCTCACCACCATCTTATAGAATTTTCCCTTAAGTTTGAGGGGTACTTTTCTATCACACAATAAGCCTGATGCATTCCTCCACTTCAACCTTCCAACTTGGATTCTGCTGATAATATCCCCATCTATTTCACCATCACTCTGAACAATAGATCCAAGATATCTAAAATGTGTACTCTTATTAATGACTTGATCGGCCAAAGTCACAATCCCCTCACTAGGTCTATTATTACTAAAATTACACTCTATATATTCCATTTTAGATCTACTCAAGCGAAAACCTTTAGACTCTAAGGTTGACCTCCATAATTCTAGTTTACCTTCAACTCCCTCTCTAGTCTTATCAACAAGAAGAATATCATCAGCAAAAAGCATACAACAAGGTACATCCTCTTGAAAATGTCTAGTGAGAACATCCATGACTAAAGCAAAAAGATATGGGCTTAAGGCTGATCCTTGATGTAATCCAACTGAAATAGGGAAATACTCAGTCAAACCACCTTGTGTTTGAACACAAGTAATAGCTCTTGCATACATATCTTTAATGATTTGAATATAAGCGTTATTAACTCCTTTCTTTTCAAGAACTCTCCATAGCGCTTCTCTTGGAACTTTATCATATGCTTTTTTTAAATCAATAAATATCATATGTAAATCCTCCTTATTCTCTCTATATTTCTCCATCAAACCTCTTAATAAATTTATGGCTTCCATTGTAGACCTACCCGGCATGAATCCAAATTAATTTTGAGAAACATTAGCATCACGCCATAACCTATGCTCCATAACTCGTTCCCATAGTTTTAAAGTATGACACATTAACTTAATTCCTCTATAATTCGCACTATCTTGTGCATCACCTTTATTCTTAGAAATAGGGATTAACACACTCATTCTCCACTTATGTGGCATCTTTTTAGTCTTCAGAATAGTATTAAAAAGTTTAGTAAGCCAAAAAATTCCTTCTTTTCCTAAGCATTTCCATACCTCTATTGGAATATCATCAGGTCCAACAACTTTTCCAGCCTTCATTTTCTTTAAAGCCTCTCTAACTTCAATTTTACTAATATGCCGATAAAAATAGAAATCTTTATTTTTATTTAGGGTGCTAAGGTCACTACAGTGAATTTTATTTTCACATTCTTTATTAAAAAGTTTAGCAAAATATCTCCTCCACCTTTGTTGAATATCCTCTTCTAAAAAAAGTACTTTTTAATCTTCATCCTTAATATACTTCACTTGAACTAAATCCTTACTACTCCTATCTCTTTGTTTAGCTAACTTACATGTATCTTTCTCCCTCCTTAGTATCTAATCTATTATATAAATCACTAAAAGCTAAACTCTTTGCATCGCATATTGGTTTGTTAGATTCCTTACGTCCCTCTTTATATCATTTTCAGTTATCAAAATTTTTTCAATTAAATAAATTTTAATAACAAATTTTTTTATTTTTAATCTTTTCTTGCACATTTGGATTCCACCACCAACTATTTTTACTATTAGGAGCTTTTCCCTTTGAAACTCCAAGCACATCTTTTGCAATATTCTTAATATCACTAGCCACTTTTTCTCACATAACATTAGCATCCTCATGCATAGACAAAATCTT
Source organism: Dendrobium chrysotoxum (assembly GCA_019925795.1). NCBI lineage: Eukaryota > Viridiplantae > Streptophyta > Magnoliopsida > Asparagales > Orchidaceae > Dendrobium > Dendrobium chrysotoxum. The sequence goes on from CM034309.1 coordinate 18,309,650, forward strand.
AAGATCTAAAATCTTACTCTCAAAAATATTTTTATTAATATTATTTAAATGCCCCCATCTAATCATAGAAAATCATTTTACTTGATTTTTTTATTTTCTTCCCCATTATCTTCAAGTCCAAAACTAATAAATGATGTTGGGTAAAAATAAAAAAAAAACTTTGTGATTGTTCCCTTACTTTTAAAATATTTTTCATTTGGTCAAGGGGAGCTTAAGAGAAAATACAAAAAGAAACTTAATTATTCAATCAAAAATGTTTGCCATCATAAAAAAGAGGGAGATTATTGCAATCTAGGATCTCAAGCTTGTGATTTTGATGTTAACACATAATATTAATTGACTTCATATTAATCCTAACATTTATATTACATATCTGAATTTTGTGTGTACTAATAATTTCAAGTACATCATATACTACTCAAGAATTTTTAGGGCTCAAGATTGGGTAGAATATGATATATTTTGAAAGAGTATGTAGTTTTCATTTCTTTAATTTTATATTTCTTGAGTTAATGCCATGTAAGGGTGTATGCTGATTTGGCGATCGTGAACATACACATTAGGGAGTGAGAACATGAATTTAAAAATTTTTTAACTAATCATAGTGTATGATCCTGATCATAATGTATAGTTAGTTATTCATAAAATCATTAATAATGGTTAATTTTGAAATTAATATTTTAAAACTAAATATATAATACGATCCATTTCATACTAGATGATCCGTGTAAAATAGAAATCCTAGTTGCCAATTAAATTTAAGTATTTTTAATTTCTAATTTTGTATTGTTCGTACTATATGAATACCTTCGTACTGTACGATATTTAAAAACTTACTTAAATTAATTTCCATGATTTCAAATCTAATTTTAATTAATAAAGCATATCATTCTATATGATATTGATCATACCGTACGATAGGCTTAGATGAAATTCGATCGTCTTGGATTTTGAACTAATCGTGCCGTACGATGTCAGGATCATTCTGTACGATCCTAAGATAATTAAACTAATCATATTGTTCGATCGGTATACAAAACTTGAATAATTCATCCTACGAGTGTTCCATCACACTGGACAAACTTTAGTTTTTAAACTAATCAGACTGTATGAATAAAAGTGACATAATTAAAACTATAGGATTTTTTGAAGCCTTGTATAAAATCTGTCTTAAATAATTCTTAATAATCTTTTGGCTATTAAAGGGATCTTGAAGGAGCTTTGTGAGAGGTCTTAGGGCATTAAAAAGTAGAATTGAGGTTGTGTTAGAGGGAAGAATGTGAAGGGATTTCACATGGTTGCTCCAAGCAGGCTTGCACCTTGATTCCTCTAGTGGCTCTATTGATTTCTTAGGGTTGCTCTGGGGAGAAAGACTTCAAGGCTAAAGATCAAGGTTCTCTACCTTCAGTAGGAGGGTGAAAAAGGATTGCAAGGTACTCTGCCTTCACCAGGAGGGTGAAAGAGCTTCCATGGTTCTTTGTCTCACCAAGAGGGTGAAAAGGATTCTGGTTCTCCGTCTCACCGGGTTGGTGGAATTTATTCTTATATGGGCTTCTCTGCCTTGCTGTGGGGGATAAAGGAGAGACACTAAAGGTTTAATGCAATACCAAAAGAGGAGGACTCCAGGGAGTGGATGTAGGTCATTATTTAACTGAACCACTATAGAATCTAGTGTGTTCATTCTTTATTTTTTCATTACGCATTTTAATTTTTTTACTTTATATTTCCTATGATTTATTTTCTTGAAAATTTCTTTTAAGAATGTTGTGATTGGTTTAGACTTATTATATGGAAAAACAAAAAAATTATGTATTGTGGTTTTTATTAAATCAAAACATAAAAAAATTCGTACATTGACTAGCCTTTGCATTGTTAGATATCTATTTCAATTTTGAGATATAAATTTGGTAATTAAGTTTTCAAAACATATTTTTAAAATAAAAAAGTTTTTTTAAAGCACCAATTCATCCCCATTTTTATGCATCTTAGGAAGTTCAACAAGATTTAACACCCTTCCTAAAACTTTCAACCATGAGTTTGGGAGATGTATTTTAATGGAGCATTATCGATTAAATCTGCCCTACCTCTAAATTTGGTAAATGCCCATGCCAACATTGGTCTCATTTTCTTAATGCATGAGGGAGGTATAATGAGATATTCATTCGGTCTAACTGAACCACGAACCAATAATGAGGTTGAATATGAGCTTTAATAGCGGGTATGGAGATCACTATTTCAGTCAGAATTCAAAACCTTTAAGTTTTTGGTGGCTCTCAGCTTGTGATAAATTAGGTGTTGGGTTTTTATAGGATTAGCAAGCTTGTGTTGACCTACTATCACCGGAGGGTCCTTGAGCTTATGAAGTAAATTCAGAATGTCAAATTAGCTTGAGTTCCACGAATCCAAAATAACAAAGCAGATTATCTGACCAAATTAGCCAAGAAAATGGAAAGTATGAATGATAAGCCTACGTTGATTTGAGTCCACTCCTATGGAGTCTCAGAGCCAAAAATTCTATAATTCTCGAAGGAAGAGGGATTATCAAATTCGAGCTAAGTGAATGTTAAGTTGTCGAAAGGAGGCGCAAAACTACTGTCGCCTTAGAATCATGGTGGTATTTCTTAGATATCGAAGAATAAGATTATTGTAGGTAGTTATTCATCAACTATTTCAAAGAAATAAAACTATCATTAGACAAATCGTTAGATATACAAATAAGGAAAAGTGCGTTGTGATATGCGTTTGATAATAACATTCTGTATTGAAGAGATTTTGACCAAATGTGGCTAAGATATTTAGGGATCCAAGAAGCAGATAGTGTGGTAGCAGAAGTTCGTGAATAAATCTATGGTGCAGATCAATCGTGTCTGAAAATGGTTGTCAAGATAAAAAAGAATGAGTTACTACTGGCTAGCACTAGTGAAGGATTGCATTGACCATGCTAAGAGGTGTCATGAATGTCAGATTTATAGTAATGTTATATATCAACCATCAAATCTATTGCACCCTATAGTGGCATCATGGACATTTGAATGCTAGTGTACAGATATAATTAAGACGATAGATCCACCATCATCAGCTGGATACCACTTCATTCTGGCAGCAACCGACTACTTTTCTAAGTGGGCTGAAGCAGATCCATTCAAAGAAGCCACATCCAAACATGTGATTAACTTCTTTACCCATAACATTATCTACATATTTGGGTACCCCACCATTGAAAGTTTGTGAGGGTTGTGAAACCCTAAAGAACTAGTCCCGAGGCTAACCAAGAGGGGGGGGGGATGAATTGGATATTTAAAAACTTCTTTAACAAGAAGAAAAATCTTTTTATAACTTGATGTAGAAGCAAATTAATTTCATAATAAAAAGATTAATCAGAAATTTCACCCAAGCAGTTAATCACAGTAAAGTGTGAAAAATAATTAGAATGAACACACCAAATTTTATAGTGGTTTGATCAACCTGACCTACGTCCACTCCCCAGAACCCTCTGTTCTTGGAATTGCACTAAACCTTTAGTGACTCTCCTTTAGCCCCCACAGCTAGGCGGAGAAGCCCATACAAAATCTCTTCCACCAACCCGGTGTGGCAGAGGACTGAAACTCCTTTCACAGGCAAATAACCTTGACTCCTTTTTCTCCCTCTAGTAGATGACAGATAACCATGAATCACTTTCACTTTCCCCGATGCGGTAGAGTAGCTGGGTCTTTTGACACCAAAGAGAACATCTTCTTCCTAAAACTTCCCTCAAGACAAACCTTGAATTCGATAGTACTAAGGTGCAAGCTTACCAGAGCAACAGTGTGAAACCCCCTCCACACTCCCTTGAAATCCCCTCCAAGGATCTTCTCCCTCTTAAACTTTACCCTTTCCTCTCTCCCTTTCAAGGCTCTCTCTTCAAGTTTTCTCCAGAAGAAAAATAACACAATGTATGCCATAGACACTTACAATGTCTTTGGAGAAAGCTTAAATAGAGGGCTTTGAAAAACCCTAGATATGTAATTATGCCACCATATATCATCCAAGATGATTCTGAGATCGTACTGTAGATCAGTACAAAATAGCCCTTCCAGCTAGAATAACCAGCATACTCTTGTACGATCAGTTTAACAATTTGTATAGATCATCCTGTATGATCTTACGATCATCTGGGATGATTAGTTCAAGATACAATATTGATCATCCAGTATGCTATGGGATGATGGACGATGATTTAAATATCATCCCACAAATCATTCAAGACATCCAGTACGATCGCCTATATGATTAGAGGAAATTTATGGTTTTTATCTTAGATGATTAGGAAAAATAATTATATCAGCAAATGTCATCCAGTATGATATACAAATCATCCAGGATGATCAGATTGAATAATTTAACCATAATTAGTCCCCTAATCACAAGATCAATTTAGGCATGATTGATATTGATCAGATAGACGATGCATATCATCCTGGATGATTAAAAAAAATTGAATCTTAAAAACTTGCCTAAATGATCATAAGTAGCTATTTTTCATGATCATGATGGATCATCCTAGACGATCAAAATCATCCAATATGATTAGTTCAAAAATTAAACTTCTTATTTTGACTTAATTTTACTCTCTTGAGTGTGTGTGTGCATGATCACCAAGCAAGCAAACCATCTTTATAGGACTTGACTCAAGAAATCAAAATTACATCAATAAATATTACAGACTCTTTATATCATAACATATTCAACCCAATCTTTGAGCTCTGATTCTTTGTTGGATGGTGCAGGGTATTCCTGAAATATTAGTATTCACGCAAATAATTATAGAATGAAAATACTAGGAGATATAAAGATGTGAGCTATAATATTTATTATCATAAAAAATATAAACTTGTGTGATCGAGTCGTAACAATCTCCCCCTTTTGATGAAGACAAATATTACTGGTTAAATTTGCAAACTAAAAATATTTTCTCCTTATCTCCCCCTCACTAAGATAATTATTTAAAAATAGGGGAAACTAAAACAAATTTCTTTCTTTTTAAATTTTTATTTATTTTTTAACAAAAAAGATAAAAAATATAAATACAATAGTACAAAACAAATACAATAGTATATTCTCCCCTTTTGATATTACCAAAAAGAAGAGGAGCACAGAAAAAACAAAATAGAAGAAATAGACTAAAGATCAAATGGACCATGATTAGGTGAAAGTGATATTTTAGAAGAATCAGTTTGAAATATTAAAATTTTTCTTAGAATGAGAAAACTATCTTTAATTTTATTCAAAAATTTAGTAAGGCATGTATTGAACACACATAACCTAGAATGGTTAGATATTTAGAAATTGTTACTCTAAGCTCAAGTTCCTTAAAGGCAAAAAAACTTTTTAAAGCAAACATCTAAAGCAAGGAACCAATTAGAGAAGGAAATAATAATCTTATCAAAATTTCTTGCATCAAATATATCTAATAGAAGATTAATGCAAAAAGATGAATCAAAAGTCATGATTTTTAAACTCAAGTATCAAAAATATCAATAGATATAAGAATTTTCTTAAGATTTAAGAAATACAAGAAAGATAAGCTAACTCAATGTGGGCTCATTTTATGCCTCTTTGTTAGTTTTTGGTGCACTTTGTGCATTTTTTAATTTTTGATACACTTTGTACATCTTTCCATTTTTGCGTCATTATGTATCTTTTCAGCCTTGAGCTCATTTTGTGCCTCTTTTTTTTTACAAATATGCTTCCTTTCTATAATTTTAAAGACTAAAACAAACCCGATCTAGTGACAAAAATGAACAGCTTGATTAATAAAATAATGAAGTAGATTCATCAAATTGCAAAAGATCCCTATGAGATAGAAAAAATATAGGGAGATGAAAAAAGTCCAATTTTAAAATCTAATTTATTATTTGATGCAGATTTTAAATCAAAAGTGAAATAGCCTCATTAAAGAAATGAGATAGAGAGATAAAATCATGATTTTTTTTCCTTTGATTGATTTTAGAGAAGTCAACCACTACTTACATAAAATTTCAAAAAAATATGAGGTAAATTTTTAATTTTTAGAAAAAATAATCTTTGAAAAGTATTTGATTCTCTAAAGCATATACAAAATAAAAAGTAATATGTGTGCATTGATGAGAGGAAACTACACAAATAATATATTGAAAAATAAAATAAAGGATCAAAAACATAAATATTTTTTTTCAAAATAAAAACACAAAGAAAAGCACAGAAAACAAACACATCCACAATGAATAAAAATATATACGCACATATTAATAACAAAAACAAACACATAAATAAACTTTATTCATCATTATTTTGCTCATGGTCTGATGATCTAGAAGCTAGGTTTGCCCAGAAGATTTTTTTCTTTTTATCATTTTCCCTTATTGCAATTTGCTTTTTTTTATCCATTTTCTTTGTAGGAAGAGTTTTTAAATTAGGGCACTTATTTTTTATATGTCCAGATTTTCTACATCCAAAGCAAATAATGTTAGAAGAAATCTTAACATTCTTATAACTTTTACCTTTATTCCAATTTTATTGATGCTTATATTTGTGCTTTAGTAGACTTTTCAATTTGCTTGTTATTGATGCTAACTCTTCACTTTCATTATCTACTAAGCAACTTTCATCCATGTCTCCAGCTTTTAGTATTATAGTTTCATCTACATCCAAAAGCTTTTGACCCAAATTTTGCTCATAGGCAATGAGTGAGCTAATCAATTATCAATAAAATATTCATTCAAATTTTTTGATTCATAAATAGCAATTACTCTGGCATCAAACTTATCAAGCAGACAACATAAAATTTTATTAACCTTTTTAAAGTTTGAAAATTCTTTACCTAAAGCATGTAATGATGTCATAATTTGAGTAAACCTAGTATACATGTATAAGATCATTTCGTAAGGTTTCATACAAAAAAGTTCATAATCATGCATTAGAATATTCAACTTAGATTACTTAACTTCACTAGAACCTTCGTATGTAGTGCATAATCTATCCCAAATTTTCTTTCCAATAGTGCATGTATAGATTCTCATGCAATCATCAGAATTCAAAGCATAAAAAAATAATTCAAACATTTAGCATTCAATTGAGCATTGATTTATTCTACTTTACTCCATTTAGTAAAAGGAATATCAGATTTGACTCCATCTATAATACATGATGGTACAGAATAACTAGTTTTAATTATATGCCACATTCAATAATCAATTAATTGCAAGATAGTAGACATGCAAAGTTTTCAAAAATTAAAAAAAATATTTTTAAATAAAGGTGGTTGGGTGATTAAATATCCTTCTATAATATTATGATTTTCAAAGTTAGCCATTGATCAAAATTCAAAAGTTTTCAAAAACTTAATTTATGAATCCTGCTCTAATACCACTTGAAAGTTTGTGAGGGCGGTTAAACCCTAAAGAACTAGTGCGGAGGCTAACAAAGAGGGGGTGAATTGGATATTTAAAAAATTCTTTAACAAAAAGAAAAAAATCTTTTTATATCTTATAGCAAAAATGAATTAAATTAACAATAAAATGATTAATCAAAGATTTCACCCATGCAATTAATCGTAGTAAAAATAAAGTGTAGAAAATAATCAGAAAGAATACACCAGATTTTATAGTGGTTCGATCAACCTGACCCCCGAGGCGCTCTGAGTATTGCACTAAACCTATAGTATCTCTTCTTTTGCCCCTACAGCAAGGAAGAGAAGCCCTTAGAAAATCTTTCCACCGGCCAGGTGAGGTACATACCTAGAATCCATTTCACCCTCCTCGTGAGGCAGAGAACCTGGAATCACTTTCACCTTCCTCGGTGTGGTGGAGGAGCTGGGTCCTTTGACACTAAAGATATCTTCTTCTTCTCAAAACTTCCTTCTTTTCTGTCTCTCTTTCAAGGCTCTCTCTTAAAGTTTTCTCTAAAAGAAAAATGACTCAATGCTTGCCAAAGTCACTTACAATGTCATTGGAGAAAGCTTAAATTAAGGGCTTTGAAAAACCTAGAAATTCAATTCTGGCACCATATATCATCCAGAATGATCTTGAGATCATCTTGTACGATCAGTACTAAATAGCCCTTCCAGTCAGAATGACCAGCATAGTCCTGTACAATCAGTTCAATAATTTGTATAGATCATCCCATACAATCTTGCGATCTTCTGGGATGATTAGTTCAAGATATAATATTGATCATCCAGTACGCTAGGGGAAGATGGGCGTGTTATAAATTTGGATTCAAGGATTATGATTTTGATGATAATAAATATTTCTCTTTCTGTTTGAGTGCATAACCTTTCATGTTCACAACATTAATTACAATTTAAGCTAGCTCAAGATTGAGTCAGTCTATTTTTATTTCAAGTTCAATGTAATTTTTTACTTTTTTTGAGTCAAATATAATATAATGGATCCCTAAGCTAAGTAACCTTGCATACACACACTTAGGGGGAGATTTTTAATGAGTTAGAGTTTTTGTTCTAATTTTGTTCATATCATCCTGGACGATCCATTGAAAATAGAAATCCTAATTAGGGCGATCATATTAAGTCTGTCTGATTAAGTCGATCTTCCTGGACGATAATGTCATCGTACAGGATGATATGCTCAAATCAAAAAATCTCAGCTGCCAGACTAAGTTAGGCAAGTTTTTATTTTTAGTACTTTGGTCTAATCATCCCGGATGATACATATATTATCTATGATAATTCATTACAATCATGCCTAAATTAGTCAGGTGATTAAGAAAAGTAATTAAGAATTAATTGATCGATCACATCGTCCTAGAAGATCGTAATATCATCCTGGATGATCTATTAGATGTCCTTATCGTCCTGTGTATCCCACCTAGATGACCCGAATTGTCTGCCAGATGATACTGCCATTTTTATACTAATCATATAGGATGATAGAGATATCATCCTATACGATCAAGTCTTTTTGAAATCTTCTAGCATAGTTATCCTCAACGACCCGAACTGTGTGCTGGATGATATTGGACCTTTTGAACTAATCATACAGGATGATATAGATATCATCCTGGGTGATCAAGTCATTTTTTTAGATCATCCAGGTTTTTCTCCTAGACATCACGAACTGTCTGCTGGACGATATTCCTGATTTAAACTAATCATCCAGGATGATCGCAGAATTATCCTGGATGATCTGAACAAACCATGTCTTCTAATCATCCAGAGGAACCAGATCGTTTAGGTTAGAAGGTGATAATTTACACTGATCATACAGGATGATCAAAGGGTCGTCCAGGATGATCTTTGATGGCAAGTTGAAATTTAGGACAATTTTTTGAGCCCTTCTATTTAAGGTCTCTTTCTTGCTATTATAAAAATACTTTGCCACTTTCCTTACTTGAGAGATTCTTGAGAGGGAAAGGGAGAGCTTAGGAGAGAGAGAGGATCTTGTGAGGGGGGAATTTGTGAGGTGTTCACAAAGATTACTCCAAGCAAGGATTCAATTCATCATCTCCAGTCATCCTTCCTTATCCTTTGGTGTCTATATGGGAAGGATCGTTAGTAAGAAGATCAAGGTTCTTTGCTTGCTTCAGGAGGAAGCGAAAAGAGGTAAGGTTCTCTGCCTACTTCTGGAGGAAGCAAAAGGAGGTAAGGTTCTCTACCTGCTTCAGTAGGAAGCAAAACGAGTTTGGGTTCTCTGCCTCATTGGGTTGGTGAAAAGGAGTTTTGTAAAGGCTTCTCCGCTTTACTGTGGGAGCAGAAGGAGAGTCACTGAGTTTTAGTACAATACCTGGAGGGGAGGCTCCGGGGAGTGGACGTAGGTCAACTTGATCGAACTACTATAAAATCTAGTGTGTTCTTTCCTTTACTGTTATGCATTTTAATTTCTGCATTTTGCCTTCTGTGGATGATCGTGTGGTTGAAGTTATTATTTTATTTGATTAAACATCTCCACATCATCATGAAATTGTAATTATTTAAAAACATCTGAAAAGATTTTCAAAATCTATTTTTGTTAAAGATTTTTTAAAACTACTAATTCACCCCCCTCTTGGTTAGTCTCGGGCTAGTTCACAAAGGCTTAACATCCCTAATGAACTTTCAAGTGATATCAGAGCGGGATTCATAAAATCAAGTTTTAAAAAACTTTTGAATTTGATTCATGGCTAACTTTGGTAATAAAAATACCATGAAAGGATAGTCCATTACTCGACCACCCTTATTTGATAATATACCTTTTAATTTTTGGAAAGCTCGCTTGTCCACTTTTTTACAATCTATAGATTATCGCATGTGCATGCTTGTTAAAGATGGTTATGATACACCTTTTAGACTGGTTAACGGTGTTAAAACTGAACTTGCTTTTACTGAATGGACGTTTGATGATCGATAGTTAGCATTACTAAATACAAAATGGTTAAACTATTTTTTCTGTGCATTAAAATCTAAGGATTACATACGTGTCTCTACTTGTACCACTAGGAAAGAAATCTGGGATAAATTGTGTATCACTTATGAGGGCACAACTAAAGTTAAAAAATCTAGGTTGAATATCCTGCTTCATGACTACAAACTCTTTCGCATGAAACCTAGTGAATTAATATCTAAAATGTATATTAGGTTCACTCAAATTGTCACCTCCCTGCATGCCTTAGGAAGATAACTCACAAACTATGAGAAAGTTAACAAGATTTTGAGATGTTTGCCTTCTTCCTATGATGCCAAGATAACTGCGATTACTGAATCCAAGGATTTGAACACTTATTCTATTGATAACTTACTTGGATCACTCATTGCTTACAAGCAAGGAGTAAACCAAAGATAACTTGACGTAGGTGAGAAAAAGAAAGAGAAAATTATGGAGCTGAAGGCCAACGCTATGGAGACTGACTCTTTCGGGTCTAAAAGTGATAATGTTGCCTTAATCACTAGGCAATTCAAAAGCTTTCTAAGGAAGAAATATAAGAACTATTAAAAATGGAACAAAGATACTACCAAAAATTCTAAAAGTTCTTCTGATATAGTTTATTTTGAATGTAGGAAATCAGGCATATAAAAGCTGATTGTCTTACACTTAAGGCTCACCCAAGCAAGGAGAAGGGTGAGGAGAAACCTAAGTTTAGGAAGGATAAGAAATGAATTCAAAAGGCTTTCTGGGCGGATGCTGCATCTGACTCCTTTAAGACTAAAGCTGAAGAGGAGACTACAAACTTGTGTTTGATGGTGGGTGAACATCTTGGTCAGTCTGACCAAGAAGAGGTATGTAAACTGACCTATGATTAGTTACTTGATATTTCTAAGAAAATCCATTTATCGTATAGGAAACTTAAGAAAACTCATGCTAGCTTGAAATTGGAATTCTTGAACCTACAAATAGAGCATAAAGTTTTACTTAAGGATCATTCTACACTTAATAGCAATCATATGTCATTACTTGATAAATTTGATGAGTTAAATAAAAAATATTCTAAATTGATTATTGAGCATGATTCATTGAAAACATCACATACTATTTTAGAAAAAGCATTTAAAGAACTAGACATCATGGCATGCCATTTAGATAATAGTGAGCATGCATTGAAACTAGAAATTATAAGTCTTAAAAAGAAAAATAAATTTTTAGGTGTAAAAATTAGTGCATTTGAGAATAATGAAACACCTCCTATATTTATACAATTTTATAAATCTCCATCACTTGAAGAAGTTTATTCAAAATCATCAAAGCATGCATCATCCAAACCTAGGAAGAGGCACTATCACCCACGTAGATTAGTTAACCCTTTTTCTAGCGTTAGATGTTTCTCTTGTGGTATGTTAGGATATATTTCCCACACTTGCATTGTTCACCTTAGTACACATTGGGTGTGGAGGCCTAAATTGCATGATTCACAGTATAACACATATGTATTACATTCTTTTTTCCATAAGAAGGAACCCAAACTTGTTTGGGTTCCTAAATCTGATATTTGATAATTTTATATGAATGCTCTCACAGAAGACCTCATGAGAGTATGTGGTACCTGGACAGAGGATGTTCAAGGTATATGACTAGGGATGCAAATCAATTTATTTAACTAGAGGCCAGGGCTGGAGGCAAGATTACTCTTCGAGATAACACCACCAGGAAAGTGGTGGGCATAGGTATAATCAGAAACTCCGAGAATGTTTTGATTGAAAATGTGTTGCTTGTAGATAGACTAAACCACAACTTGCTCAGCATCAGTCAACTCTGTGATAAAGGATTCAACATAAAGTTTTTGACAAATACTTGCATAATCAGCTTAAATAATAATACTATTTTGCAGGGCAAGAGGATCAACAATATTTATATGCGTGATTTAAATAATATTGAGTGTGCTGCATTATTTTACTTAAAAATTGTTATTGATGAGTCTTGGCTATGGAATAGGAGGTTATGTCATGCCAACATGAAAACCCTTAGAAGAGTAACACAAAAAGACTTAGTTAGAGGTATCTCCAAGCTTAAGTTCATTAAGAACCACCTGTGTGATGCCTGCCAACTAGGGAAGCAAGTCCAATCCTCTTTCCACTCCATTAAGGACATCAACACCTTTAGCTCTTTAGAAGTCCTTCACATGGATTTGTTTAGACCCATTAGCACTGCCAGCTTAAGGGAAAAAGTCTATGGATTTGTGATTGTCGATGACTACTCGAGGTTCACTTGGGTTAGATTTCTATCACACAAAACTGAGTCATTTGATGAATTTAAGTCCTTCTCCATTTGGATTCAGAAGAAGTTAAGTTGTGAGATCTTGACCATCCATAGTAATCATGGTGGAGAGTTTGAAAATATGAGATTTGGAACTTTCTATGAGGAGCAAAGGATTAGCCATAGCTTTTCAGCTCCCAAGACCCCTCAAAAGAATGAGGTAGCTAAAAAAAAGAACAGGAACTTAGTGGAAGCCATTAGAGCCATGCTTGCTGAGTATTCACTTCAAAAATACTTTTGGGCAGAAGCGGTGAACACAACCTATTATGTGTTGAATATGGTGAATGTTAGATCCAATCTGAATAAGACACCGTATAAGATTATTAAGGGTAGAACTCCAAACTTGTCCCACCTTCATGTCTTTGGCTGTAAGGTCTTCATTCTTAATAATAGGAAATCATCCTTAGAAAAATTTGACCCAAAATCTGATGAATGAGTGTTCTTAGGATATTCAAGTGTAGGGAAATCCTTTAGAGTGTTTAACAAGAGGACATTGGTGGTGGAGGAGACTACTCATATAGTGTTTGATGAATCTGATCCTAAGGAGTCTAGAGCTGAGGAAGAAGAGGAATTAGGAGAGATCACCCAAGGAGTAGAAATTGTAAATCTGGAGAAAGGGTAGAACCTGAAAGCACATTGCCTAGAGATTAGAGATATTCTTTGAGTCATCCTAAAGAATTGATCTTAGCAAACCCTTCTGAAGGAGTTAGAACTAGGCATGGACTTAGGAAGGATGAAAAGTATTCTAACTTTATCTCAATGACTAAACCCACCAACATCAATCAAGCCCTTTCTGATGAATTTTAGATCTTAGTTATGCAAGAAGAACTTAACCAATTTATGAGGAATAATATTTGGGAGTTGGTAGAAAGACCTAAGGATTAAAGTGTAGTAGGAACCAAATGGGTCTTTAAGAATAAAATGAATAATTTTGGTGTGGTGGTTAGGAATAAGGCAAGATTGGTGACTAAGGGGTACAACAAAATAAAAAAATTTGATGTTAAGGAGACCTTTGCCCCTGTAGCTAGATTGACAGCCATTAGAGTGCTACTAGCTATTGCTTGTTATAAGGGATTTAAACTTTTTCAAATGGATGTCAAGAGTGCCTTTTTAAATGGGGTAATAAAAGAGGATGTCTTTGTAGAGCAACCCTCAAATTTTGAGAGTTTTCAATATCCAAATCATGTCTATAAATTAAAAAAGGCCTTATATTGATTAAAACAGGCACCTAGAGTTTGATATGAGAGGCTTAGCACATTCCTACTAGAAAAAAAGTTTGTTAAAGGAAGCGTAGACACCACCCTTTTTCTGAGAAAAATAGGAGATGATTTACTCATTGTCCAGATCTATGTTGTTGATATACTTTTTGGATCTTTTGATAAAAATTTATCTGATGATTTTTCTAAGACAATGAGTAAAGGGTTTGAGATGAGTATGATGGGAGAATTGTCATACTTTTTGGGATTTAGCATAAGACAAATGGATGATGAAAGTTTTCTCAATCAATCAAAGTACATTAAGGACATCTTGAAAAAATATGAAATAGATAAAGCCAAGCCAATAAACACTCACATGAGCTCTACGGTCTAGTTAAAATCTGTTGATCAAAAAAAGTATAGAGGAATGATTGGATCACTACTTTACCTAACTACTAGCAGACTTGATATCATATTTAGTGTTTGTCTTTGTACTAGATTTCAAGCTGATCACAAAGAATCCCACCTGATTATAGTTAAGAGAATCCTTAGATATCTCTTAGGGATCCCAACTTAGGAATCTAGTATCCAAGACACAACACTTTTTTTGAAATTATCAAATATTTTGATTCTAATTTTGCAGGGTGTAGGGTGGATAGAAAGAGCACTTCTTGAACTTACCAATTTATAGGACAATTCCTAGTCTCCTGGTCCAGTAGAAAATAAAACTCTATTCCACTTTCCACTGCTGAAGTTGAGTACATTACCTTACGAAGTTGTGTGGCCCAAGTCCTTTAGTTGAAGTAACAAATTCTGGATTTAGGATTACCCGTTAGCACAATTTTAATTCTATGTGATAACATTAGTGCCATCTACATCTCTAAGAATCCTATCCAATATTCAAGGACTAAACACATTGACATAAGGTATCACTTCATTAGGAACTATGTTACAAAAGGGGATATTGAGTTACATTATGTAGTAACTGAAAATCAACTGGCTGATATCTTTACTAAACCACTGGCCTTTGACACATTCAACATTTTAAGGACCAGATTAGGTGTGATTGACATAAATGCATGAGTTTGATGATACTAATTTCTAAATTTACTATTTTTTATTTATCTTTTGATGTTTGTTTGATTTGCTTGTCTATTTCTGTTTAGATCCTTTATTTTTCTACTAATTTTTGTTTGTTTGATTTACTTATTAAATTTGGTTATTTCATTTTATAGGCTTTCCTCTTGATTTTTTTTTAATTTTATATTTATTTTTCTTCAGAATCTGATCACTGCTCACTACTGCTGAAAAATTGGATTTCTGATTGAGAGTTTTACCTTATTTTTATTTGGAAGCTTGTAAGCAGTTATTGACTCCTCTAAAATAGTTAAAAGGAAGAAGCATTGATGATTATTTCTCTTCGTCTAAGTCTTTTAATGGTATATTTTTCTTTTTGAATAGAAATCTTTTCAAAATTAAAAAGGCAGGACTTTAAAATTGAGATTTTTTTTAACTTCCTACAGTAATATATCTCATATGAGTAGTGTTCCAAATCATTGAATCACTTTCGTATTTTCTTAATCAAGTGGTTACATTTATCATATGAGAATGATTTTCTTTTGTGGATTATTGTTCCTTATTTAAGAGAGTGAGTGTTCTTTTCTTTCCTTATATCTGGAAAATAATTTCACAACTAAAAATTTTTTAGAGATTTTAAAAGAAAGGAAGATTGCAAAAGATGTGTAAAGTGAACCAATCAGTTGAAACAAAAAACATGCACAAAATGAGCCCAACAAAAGATACGTAATGTTCGCCACTAAAATTAAAAAAATACACAAAGTGTATCAACAATTAAAATTTGTGAAAAGTGAGTCAAATAATTGAAAAAGAGGCATAAAATGTGCCCACAAAGAAATAAGCTTCCTCCTCTTTCAAATATTTAAAAAATCTTAGAAGAATTCATGTACCACTTAATATTTTCAAACATTTGAGAGTGAAAATCATGATTTCTAATTCGCTAATTTGCAATACTGTTGTATCAGATATTTTTCTGGAACGAGGTATGAAGGATCTGGTTTCTTATCTAACTTCTTATTTTTTGAATTGGATTTTGTTTCAAAGGAATTTGAACCGACAAGGTGTCTGAAATAGGAGTTACAAAAATCTATTTTCCAACTTTTTTGAATTTCAGCCCGTCAATTTCTTCTTATTGGCTTTTGAATTGAAAATTAAGAAAAAATTCTAATTTATTGGACCATATCGATTAAAAAAAACTATGTTTTTGGTGTTATTTCCTCATTTTTATTTTTTCTTTTTTCTTTGGTTTGATGTTGATCCTTTTTGTGATTTTTGGGTCCCCTGATCATTCCTATCCATCCTTCACCTTTTTTAATTTTTGGTAATATCAGCCTGGATGATCCCCACATCGTCCTAGATGATATGATCAAATTATCCCCATCATAATCCAACGGCTGATCTGAACCAATTATTGGTGATTGTCCTAAACGATACATCTCATCATCCTGGACGATCCACATGGCAGTAGTTAGATGACTTGAATTCAGCCCGTCTGATTCATTTATTATATATTATCCTAGACGATCCACCTAATTATCATAGATAATAATTTTAGTCAAAAGTTGTCTAGCCTGACTCATCGGGATGATTACCTGTGTCTAATCATCCTGGATGATATATGATCATCCTGGACGATCTGATCGCCTTTTTGACCAATCATCCTGGACGCAATTATTACTACCTATCATCCTGGATGATCCTGTGATCGTCCTAGACGATATAACCGATTTTTGTTTAAACAGCTAATTTTTAGCCATTATTTCACCACACTCTCCTTCTACACTCATACAATCCTCTTCTCATGGCTAGTGGCAAAAGATCTAGGCATCAGGGAGCATGTTCCTCCAGGGGGAATGTCGATCTCCACTTTACTGATGCAGCCGATCATTTTCCTTGCAACACCATCTTGATATGGGGATTACTTAGTCCAAAATCGTGAATCCACGCATCCTCACCTATCCGGTACTAGACCTTTTTACTCACACCTGCCTCACCTTCATCCTGACCCTTGCTTTTCCATTTAGCACTGAACTTCTCCATGTTTTTTTGTAAACCTTCGCATTGTTTCTGCCTACACCTCCATCCTCTCTTATGTTAACTGACGCCCCATAGAATTAACCACCCAGGACTTTCATGAGATTCTTCAACTGTCCATCACTAGCAATAAGCTTCATCTTATGCCTTTGACCCTAACTTTAACTGGAGTGTCGCTAATCATTTCCTTAGGAACACCAATGCCCTATACCATGATAATGCCTACACTTTCTTAGTCAAGGATGCTAGGACCATCCAGCACGTCCTTTGCTCTTTTATTATTCCAAAGGCTGGGGACCGCATCCACATTACCCCCTTACTATCAATGACTACCTATTACATCATGGCCAATTGTGACTTCAATGCCACTGATCTCCTATTTCACTACATTGAACACCTAACTAGCATTAGGGATTTAGGCCATAGGAGACATCCCAACTTAGCCTTAGGACACATCATTACCTATGCTCTTGAAACAAAATATAATCTTTAATATCCTGTTCCGGCAAACGTCCCTCCTTCCTTCTACTCCAAAAATTCTTTTCATATTCTTCACAGCACTCGTCTTTATCTAGAGCCCAGTACAGATGTTGAGGGAGAAGAGGAAAAAGCTGCTCCTGAGCCTGTTCATGCACCTACCCCTCTCCGTCTGGAGTCATCATTGGATCACCTGGTGCATAGGTTTAACCAGTGGGAGTCTCACTTTGACTCCTACATGGTTGCCCAGGAGCAGCATCATACTGAAGATGTGAATCGATTCAATGCCTACATCGCCCAGCAGCAGCAACAGCACGACCAGGATATGGCCTGGTTTGGAGAACATTTTACCACCCTTCACACTCTATTTTAGCCACCACCTCCTCCATCTGATTAGGGTCCCTCTTTTCACTAGCTTGATTGCTTTTCCTATTTTTTAGTGATATTTTTATACTGTCTATTTATGTTTCTCTATGATATTTTTCCCTTTTTGAGATGTTAAAAGGGGGAGTAGTTTGTATTTTGGGTTATTGTACTATTTGAGTTATTAGTGTTCAATGTTCTTATACTGTTTGACTGGCAACTAAAATTTGCATTGCTTAGTTTTTCCTTGTTTTATGTTTGATTCACTGAATTAAAATTTTTTTAACAAATATTTATCATCATCAAAAAGAGGGAGATTATTGCAAATCTGGATTCAATGATAATGATTTTGATGATAATAAATATTTCTATTTCTATTTGAGTGCCTAACCTTTCAGGTTCACAAGATCAATTGAAATTCAGACAAGCTCAAGATTGAGTCAATCTATTTTTGTTTAAAGTTTAATGTAAATTTTCACCTTTTTTGAGTCAAATATAATATAATGGATCCCCAAGCTAAGTAACCTTGCACATACACACTCAGGGGAAGATTTTTAGTGAGTTAGAGTTTCTATTCTAATTTTATTCATTTCATCCTAGATGATAGTAATATCATTCTAGATGATCCATTAAAAATAGAAACTGTAATTAGGGTGACCATGATAAGTCGGTCTGATTCAGCCAGTCATCCTGAATAATAATTGCATCATACAGAATGATATGCTCAAATCAAAAAATCTCAGCCACCAGACTAAGTTAGGTAAGTTTTTATTTTTGGTACTTTGGTCTAATCATCCCGGATAATAAGTGTATCGTCTAGGATGATTCATTAAAATCATGCCTAAATTAGTCAGGTAATTAAGAAAAGTAGTTAAGGATTGCTTGATCGATCACATCTTCTTGGATAATCATAAGATCTTCTTGGACAATCTATTAGATATCTTCATCGTCCAGTGTATCTCACCTGGACGACCCGAGTCAGACGATACTGCCATTTTTGCACTAATCATACGGGACGATAGAGATATTATTCTGGACGATCAAGTCTTTTTAAAATCGTCCAGTATATTTATCCTTAATGACCTGAACTGTGTGTCGGACGATATTGGGCACTTTTGAACTAATCATATAGGATGATATATATATCATCCTGGACGATCAAGTCATTTTTTTTAGATCATCCAGGTCTTTCTCCTGGACGTCTTAAACTATCTACTGGATGATATTCCTGATTTAAACTAATCGTCTAGGATGATCGTAGAATTATCCCAGATGATCTGAATAAATCATGTCTTCTAATCGTCCAGAGGAACCAGATCGTCTAGGCCAGAAGGTGATGATTTACACTGATCGTACAGGATGATCAAAGGATCATCTTGGACGATCTTTGACGGTAAGTTAAAATTTAGGGAAATTTTTAAGCCCTTCTATTAAGGTCTCTTTATTGCTACTATAAAAATCTTTTGCCACTGTCCTCACCTGAGCGATTCTTGAGAGGGAAAGGGAGAGCTTGGGGGAGAGAGAGAGAGGATCTTGTGAGGGTGAGTTTGTGAGGTGTTCATAAAGGTTACTCCAAGAAAGGATTTGAGTCATCATCTCCAGTCATCCTTCCTTGTCCCTTAGTGTCTCTGTGGGAAGGATCATCAGTAAGAAGATCAAGGTTCTCTGGTTACTTCAAGAGGAAGTGAAAGGAGGTAAGGTTCTCTACCTCCGTCAGAAGGAAGCAAAAGGAGTCTGGGTTCTCTACCTCACCGGGTTGGTGAAAAGCAGTTTTGTAAAGGCTTCTCCACCTTGCTGTGGGAGCAGATGGAGAGTCACTAAGTTTTAGTGCAATACCTGGAGGGGAGGCTCTGGGAGTGGACATAGGTCAAGTTGATCGAACCACTATAAATCTGGTGTGTTCTTTCGTTTACTATTCTGCATTTTAATTTTTGCACTTTACCTTCTAAAGATGATCGTGTGGTTGAAGTTATTGTTTTGTTTGATTAAACATCTCCACATCATCATGAAATTGTAATTATTTTAAAACATCTAAAAAGGTTTTCAAAATCTATTTTTGCTCAAGATTTTTTAAAACTACCAATTCACCCCCCCCCCCCCCCCTCTTGATTAGCCTCGGGCTAGTTCACATTGGCTTAACATCCCTAACAAACTTTCAGGGTGGCGATTTAAATATCATCCCATAAATCATTCAGGATGTCCAGTACGATCACATGTACGATCAGAGGAAATTTATGATTTTTATCTTGGATGATTAGGAAAAATAATTATTTTGGCAAATATCTTCCAATACGATATATAGATCATCCAGGATGATCAGATTGAATAATTTAATCATAATTAGTCTCCTAATCATAAGATCAATTTAGGTATGATTGACATTTATCATCCAGACGATGTATATTATCCTAGAAAATTAGAAAAAATTGAATCCTAAAAACTTGCCTAAATTATTATTGGCAGCTATTTTTCATAATCATAATAGATCGTCTTAGACTATCAAAATCATCCAGTATGATTAGTTCAAAGATTAAACTTCTGGTTTTGACTTGATCTCACTCCCTTGAGTGTGTGTGTGCATGGACACCAAGCAAGAAAACCACCTTTATAGGACTTGACTCAAGAAATTAAAATTACATCAATGAATATTATAGTCTCTTTATAGCATAACCTATTCTACCTAATCTTTGAGCTCTGATTCTTCATGAATGGTGCATGGTATTCCTGAAATATTAGTATACACACAAATAAGTATATAATAAAAATACTAAGAAACATAAAGATGTGAGCCATAATATTTGTTATCATCAAAAATAAAAACTCATGAGCTCGAGTCGCAACAACCATATAATCTCAAACAAAGGTATAATATTTAAAAGTACCAAAATTTACAAGTTCATTGATCGCACAAAATTGATTGGTGTTACTCATCTATCTACAACTCAAGGATAAATGGTTTGGCATAGGCCTTTAACAAAACACTGGTAAAGTTGCTCAAGAAGATCCTTACTAAGAATAAAAGAGAGTGGCACATTAAGATGACAGCTATTATGGGCATACCGTATAACTTACAAGATGTCAACCAAAGCCACTCCTTATACACTAGTGTTTGGGGTTAAAGCAGTGTTGCCACTAAAGATCAAGCTACCGTCACATAGGTAGCCATCCAACATGATCTCACTCAGGAGCAAAATACTTGTCTGAGAATGAAAGAGCTCGACACACTATATGAAAGTAGACTGCAAGCTTAGTAGAATTTAGAGATTTATCAAGTAAGGATGGCCAGATCCTTTAATCAAATGGTGTATCACCAAGCATTTCAAGTAGGGGTATTGGTTTTTATACTATGTACTTCATGCATATTTATCAATATATATACTATATATTTTTAAAATTCTCTTATAATACAAGAAAGTATTTCAAACATCCAGTGAAAATCCTTCTACTAGATAGGGGGTATTTTAAATATTTATTTAGGTTGACACTGCGTTGCATGTCAAGATCTCCAAATAAATATTTAAAACCATTAAACATATTATTTGGGTTGACATCATACTTCACACCAATATCTCTAAATAAATATTTAAGGCCATCAAATATTTTATTTGGGTCGACATTATGCTTCATGTCAAGATCCCTAAATAAATATTTAAAATCATCAAACATGAACATCTCTGTAAACAAGGAGATGTGGCAATTTTTCTTGTGATATGTATATATAAGTGATGCTTCCAAACTCAAGACATCACCTTTATTAACATACTAAGACTTTGAAGGTTAGAAAAGAAGATTTTTATGGCTACATACTCTACTAAGTTAAGCTAAAGTGGCACAAGTTCTTCTGCAGCCTGAAGCTAAGGTATGAATCAGTATATGAGGTTGGATTCAGCAATCCTAAATATGGTCGAATCATGGTAGCTCCATCTACTCAACAAGCCATAAGAATGATCATTATAGAGGAACCCCTATTTTTTTTAACCTGTTAGTAAGGATTTTTGGAAACACGAAGGCTTATTTAACTCAATAAGTTCAACAAGTTCAAGTAGTCACAGTCTAGAAAACTCTCCTAATTAATTGGAGAGTCATAGTTTTAGTAGGAAGGAATGAGTCTCAATCAAGACATCTATCAAATGTACGTAAGCTCTAAGATCTCAAACTACAAAGGATGACTTCAAAACTATAAACTTCAACAAATTTAGCTTGGGGAGTGCATTTCTCCATAGCTCAAGTCTAAAGCCTAAATGGGCGTATAAGGTCGGACTCAACAAGCTAAGATGTGGCCGAGTCACTAGCAGCTCCTCTTACTCAAAAATTCATAAGAAAGGTTGTATTAGAGGAACCTTCGTTTCAGCAGTTAGATGACATAAGCTATTAAATCTTAGCTCACCCAATCTGATAAGTTCAAGTAACCTGGATCAGAGTCTTCTTGATTGGTTAAGGGTCAAAGTATTACATATATTTAGTACTACTAATTAAACCCAAAAACTTGTAAATCTTTCAACAAATCCATAAAGTACAAAGCAGGGATTGAAGGAATTCTTCTTCAATAAGTTGACCAAAGCAAAAAGCAAGAAAAAAAAAATTATCCCAAAGCTCACAAAAAGCTTTAGGTTGAACTAAGAGGATTTTAACATTAATAAGTCTGTTATGTACAAAGCTCCTGACTGATGACCTCTCGTCACCAACCTAATATAAACCTAAAAGGTTTAGGCCACTAACATATTCTCCTTCGTCAAGCCCGACAAAGCAAGAAGTAGTGGGTAGAAAGTGCACAAATCTCCTGACAAGCTAGTAAGGACAAATAAGGTAATCCTTAACCAATATTGATTGCATAAAGCATAGGATAGAAGGAACCAAACCTCATAATTAAAGCTAAACCTATGAACAAAGAGCAACTACAAGGGTCTAAAGCTGTGAGTATACCAACCATAAAAGTCATAAGGGCAGAAAGAAAAGAACTTGTGAACAGCCGAATTTATAAAATTGCTTTATTTTATTAATTCAAAATTTATACAAGTTTACAATTTTCATCGTTTTACAAGCTTGCATCAGCCAAAAAGAGGGGGGGGGGGTTCAGGGTTCATTGTCTTTCATAGAGGACTGAAGTCTATCATTTAAATATAAACCTGAAGAGGAAGTCGATAGCCCCACTCTATTCCTTCCAAAGGCCAGGTACTATACTCTTCCTGGAACCTGCACAAAGCAACAAAATCATCAACACGAAGAAAGAGAAAGGGCTACGCAGGCGTGCGTAAAGCTATAAAAAGAAAGGTGTACATGAACCTTGGTCCCCTATAGTAGCTAATCAACTAGTAACCTGCTCTTCTTAGAACCTGCATAAAAAAACATAAGCATCGACAGGAAGAATGTAGAAGGACTATGCAAATGCATGTAAAGCTAAAAAAAGAAAAGTGTACCTGAATCGAAGTATCCTGTATTAGATAACCACCTAGTGTCCCACTCCTTTTGGAACTTGTGTAGAATAAGGGTATCAGTGAATAACTAAAGAAAGAGATAAAAGCTATATAGACTAGTAAAGTAAAAGTGCACCTAAGAGGAAGCCTCCTGTGGCAGCTATCTAGTTGGTATCGTATTCCTGCAGGGACATGTGCAAAGTAGTGATGCATCAATATACAAAAAATGGGCAGTGTAAATATAAGGCGAAAGCTAAAAAAAATAGAGAAGAAAAAGGTGTACCTGAGGGAAGCTAACTGAAGAAAAACTTGAGATGGTGAAGTCATGCAAGCTAGTGAATCTATAAAGCTTGAGTAAACTCTAAACAACACCTGCAATTATATTGTATAAATGTTATATTCATATATGATTGCAATAATGATGAATGCTGAGCATATACAAAAATGCTAGGAACTAAGGTGACAATGGTGGAAAAAGAAGAGCAAGAGGTGGCAACGCTATTTACTAGTGTCAGTTGGCAAAGTTATGCTGTAAGGATCTAAAGTATAAAGTACTGTGTCACAATCCTATGGATCTCAATTTGACTGAAGCCAACATGTCAATCATATTATTGCCTATTAGTGCATCTAAAGACATATAAAGATAAAGAACTAGTGTGACACCAAGACATAGACTCTTAAAAATTTGCAAAATGAAACCCATGGTGTGACATCCAAAATAAAAATTTGGAGATCCATGGGGTTAACTAAGTTACAATAAATGTGGGTCACTCTAAATGCGTACCACATTTATTGGGGCATTTGTTGATCTCCATATAAGAAAAAAATGAAAAAAAAATCATTATCACCTCTTCCCCTGCCCGAAATCCTGCCCAAATCTTGCTCAAATCCTACTGCTTGCTATAGTACCCATCCCCTACAAATGGCACCGAAGTTGTCCCCTCACGTAAGCACAACCTTGTTCTCTCTATTCACTTAAATGAGCTCATCTCCCTCTCATTTTCTTTATATTCTACGCACACATCTCCCACTCACTCCTATCAGGTCTTCCACGTTCGAAACTCCCTCACAACTTTTACCCGACCTCCATGCTCAATAACCTGATCGGCTTCACAGAGTCATAGGCACTGTGATCTTATGATCCATGCATCCAACAACACCCAATTGTTCACAGCCCTCCATCAAGCCCTACAACCAACCCAATTGAACTCCTGTACTGAGCCGATGCCCGTAGCTTTTCCTCCTCCTTCCTCACAACTGATCTTAAAAACACGCATACCCAGCTCCAATTTCTTAGATTCTTCCTCCCTCATGCCAAAGCCGACCACCCCCTACACTGCCAAAGACCTCCATCTACACTCTCAACGCCCAGATTGAACTAGACTCGATTGACCCAGTCTCGAATCCACCCAGCCGATCCCTTTGCTATAGTTGACAACCACACCTGTCTCGATCTCCAAGCCCATCTAAAAGCCACAGACCTCACAAGCCAACCATGTTCGAACGTCCAAGCCCTCCTAATAGTTGCCAGTAAACATTCTTTGATTCCTCCATATCTAAAACTCACCCAAAAACCACCCAAATAAAACTCCAACTTCATACCAACTCAAACCCACCGAAATCCACTCCTCACAAACCCAACATTAACCTATTCTCCACCTATCATCATCATCATCATCATCATCATCATCATCATCATCATATTATTATTTAAAAGACAAAAAAGTGAAAAAAAGAAAATTAAAAAAAAAAGTGGGAGAAAGAGGTTTCATATTTTACTACCATCATCGTTATCACATCGACACTGTCTCCTCCTACCCTAGGTATAATGATCTCCACACTCAAAACCTCAAATCCTATTTTTGGTGCTTATAGCACACCGGGAGACCACCTATGCATGCTTTTCTAGAGCATGGTAGGAGGGAACTCGGTGCGATACTTGCAATAAGGTAAGTATGTCTTGTGCATGCTTTTCTATAGCATAGTGGGGACAACCTAAGTACCCGTATATGTGCCTCAATACCTGTAGAGGAAAAATTGTGTTTTCAAATAAGTATCCCTAAAGACCCATACACTGACCATGCACATCTTTATCTGATATGGTGGGCAGGCTAAGACTCCCAAAATTCTCCCTAAATAGGGAGACACCGAGAGGTTGCCAAAATTTTAATTGATAGGGGATTAAACTTAAGCAAAAATTACAGGGGACTTTACTTGTATGAACCATAGGGAACTGAACATTAATTAAAAGAGAAAAATAAAATATATTTAAAATGAAATTTTGCAAATTGAATAAAATTGGAAATCCATAATAATGAAAACATGATGCCCACAGGTAATTACAAAGCCATATAATGAACATATTAATGTATTTATGGATGAAGAATAATGCCTATGCATTGAATATTAAAACACTCTTGCAATCAATGTCAACCACTTGTGGATGAATATAGGAGTTCCCTACAAACAATGATAACCGACATATAATAACTCCGTCACACGAATGTTATACACCATCTACAAACAAAGGTGGTCGATGTGGAATGAATGCAATAACACTCTACAGTTAACATCAAAATATAAGCAAACACATTGAACTCCTGCAAGTAATGAAGGGCAATGCATGATGAATATGATGAACTCCTACAAGTGGTGATAACCAATATGTAATAAATCTAAAGAGCTTCACGCAAACACAAATGAGAAAATTATAATGAATGCGACATACTATCTAAAAGCGATCGTAGTAGATGCAAACACTTGTTGGCAATGACAGAAGATTAGATGTATGTATAATAATATGTCTACGGGTGAAAACCAATAATAGGCAGTGAATGTGAAGAAGTCCCTACAGCCAATGCTAATCAAAATGCAAATGAATATACCAGCCTCTTATAAATACTAAAAATCAATGTGCAATGAATGTAATAAATTATTAGCCAACATGCTTGAAAATATTGATGTCGGATGTAGCTCAGCAGGCTGTCAACGTCAAATTAGAAATGAGCACACTGATTTGCATGTAAGCAATGACTAATGACATGTGAGAGATACAACATGTCTACAAGCAAAGTGAGAAAATTGTGAAGAAGATAGCCTCCTTGCTATTATGCCAGCTAATTTACAAATAAACACATCAGTCCTCCATGAGTATAGAAAAGCATCATCCAATGAATTGGTATTGGAGGCAAACATCTACGAGCAGCACTAGAAGATTTACATTTAATGCAACTTCCCTATAGATGATAGTGAAAGGTTGCAATGCACACAGCAGTCTACCTACAAATTGAGCTAGTGATTTATGAATGTTTGCTAATGACCTACGAGTAAACTTAATAAAGCTCGCCTGTAAGAAGTAAAGAGCAACCAATAGCACAGCACTACGACTCGCTTTCAAACAAAATAAACGTCGAATGAAGTCCACTTGATGCAAAAGCAGATAACTTTAAACATTCACTGATGATGCACTACCAACAAATAAATCTAATAAATCTTGAAATGCATAATAGCTCACTCATAAGAGGTAATGAGTGTTGATCTCATTTTTGTATTAGGTCTCTAGGACCAATCCAAACCCTAAGATTAATCCAGATCATAGACCAATTTAGCCTTAATCCTATCCATCCATCTATAATCATCTAATTGATTATAAGTGATGTGGATAATTCAAATTCTGGCAATCAAATTCAAAATCTAGCTCAAATCCAGATTTTCAATCCCAAAATTCAAGGTTCAAAGGCCCTGTCCTAAAAGCTTTTTCCAATAAATTTTCAAATATTTCAAACCCTATTAAAATGACCCCCGATTTATGATCTATCACTTGCATATTTATTAGACATGTCCCTAGGGTCTACCATCCAAATTTGAGCTCAATTTGAGGCCCTTAACCCCTAAAATTGGATTGAAATCCAAAGGCTAAAAAACTTTTAAATATTAACAGCCTATGCCACTGGACCTGCAACCTAGTAGATTTTTACCTTGGAACCTTCTCCAAACTCTTTGATCACATCCAAACCCTTGGTTATCATATGTTGAACATTAAACTACAATTAGGTGGACTCATTTTGATCCTTAGTTGACCAGGGGTCAAAATGAGCAAAATGCCCCTAAAGGGAAATTTTGGAGTTTTCTTCTAAACTCCAATGGAACCTTTTCAAATGAAATCCCAAAAAACTCTTCCAATGCATTCTAATAATTATTAGGAGTGCATAGGACTCAAATCCAGACCTTGGTCAAGCTTGGTTGACCAGGTCAATCCAAAATGATCAAAATACCCCTTTGGGGTATGAATAATCATTTTGAATCAAATAACTCTATCTTTGGATGGAACCACTTTCATTCAACTCTAAATACTGAAACAAATCTATTGGACCCAATCCCAGCCCCCGGGTCAACCTAGTTGACCAAGTCAACCAAGGTTGACCAAGTCAACCAAGGTTGACCTAAATATCCTTTAAGGATCCAAATAGTCATTTTGATTGAATTGAACTCTCCAAATCCTGGGACCACCTCTAATAGACTCAAAATATCATTTCAAACTGGTTGAACCCAAATCCAGACTTTGGGTCAACCTGGGACCAAGTCAACCTAGGTTGACCAAAAAGTACATTAAGGGTTTAAATGGGTCATTTTAACCCATTCAACCTATCCAACCCATTTAAATTAAATCAATATCTTCAACCCCTCAAATCTATTCCATTTGATGCCTCAAATATTTCTAAACCCACCATGAGTCATATCACAATAGGCTGACCAAGTTAACTTGCCAAAATTTGATCAAACTTCCTTCCATACAGATACATACATTTAAATCTTAAATCTTTAATTTTAAACCACATTTAAATTAAGCAAATCAGCTCATAAAACCATCCCCTATGCCACATAAGCTTTTTGACTAGTTTGACTAGTCAAAGTATTCAAAAAGGGTCAACGTCCATACTTAGGTGGCTTTGCCACCTTAGAAAGTTAAAGTATCCTAATAAATCCATATTTATATATATTTGGTGGCTAGGAGGGTTAGTTGTCAGTAGCTTGAAGCCTCTCTCTCTTCAATCCAAGCTAAGTAATCATTAGGAGGAATGGAATAATCTCACTCTTCACTCAAAGCTTTTGCTCCATTCTCTATCATCCAAAACCTTCAATTCTAGCAGCCTCTAGCTCATGTTAAAGATAACTTAGCTTCCCCATCTATAAATAAGCAATTCTCCAGCCATTAGAATGGTTGTTGAAAAATTTGAGAGCCTAGTTTGAGAAGAGAGAGAGAAAGAGAGAGAAAGGATAATTGCTATGGTAGATCCTAAACCAGCCACCAATAGCTCTTAGACCCTTGAAGGAAGTTATAGAGGATTCAAATACCTTTCCAACAAGCTCAAGAATACAAAAATCCACCCATAGGATTGTAAGATATCTCAACTTTTCCCTTAAATGTCAGTTTGAAACTACAGAAAATCTACAACACATGAAGTCTCCAAACTTCCGATGTTGGAAGATTAGGTTGCTATAAACTTGTGTTTCAAATTTTATCCAATTTGGATAAGTATTTTGAAAGTTATGACTATTTAAAGTTTTAGCTCATTTTGAACTAAACAGCTCTAGATGAATCAGAGCCGTCCGATCATTCATTCTGTACGGTTGGAAGGCTCCGATCTAGCCATATTAGCCAAGTAAAAATCACGCATCAGTGGCTGGATTTGAACCCTGTCCGATTTGAACCGCGGGCATCAACATGGCTTCATCTAGACCCTCCATCCGATCCACGATTGATCTGATGGCCTGAATCGATGTTGACATGGCTAAGTGACAGTGGTGGTGGCACGCCACATTCACAATCATTGCCATACATTGGTAATAGCACTGCGGATTTTTTAATTAAATTGATTTAAAAAATCAATTTAAGAAGTCAGAACTTTTAAAATTCACAAAAATTCAATTTATCACCAAATTTAATGTTCTTGGGTCATTGGAAAGGGCATGAGCCCTACTATTTATTAAAATTAAAATCAAAATATTTTAATGATTGGATTATGAGTTATTTAAGATTGTTTAAAATTCATTTTTAGCAATTTTCTCATAATCCAATGGTCAAATTTAGCCCAACTTTTGGTGAAATATTTTTGAGCATCTTAGGCATTCGTTATTTTTTTCTTAGGTCCAGATACTCAAGGGATTGCTATGATATGAATTTTCAAAGTAATGGGTCCATTTTGGAACCAAAACTTTAAAAATTCATAACTCTCCAAATAAATAGAATTAGGTTATCGGATTGTTGTGGTATGCTTGCATATGTCCCAGGGTTAGGTGACCAAAATTTTAAACCTATTTGAACACTAGAGACACATAGGAAAAATAATTAAGCAAAAGATCTAGTTAACTTAAAAAATTTATAAGAAATTAAACACACATCTAATAGGGATGAAACTTCAGAACATTGAACTTAGTGACATTTTATATCTTAGGTCCAAATTTTACTAGATTTGAAAGTCATTAGGTCAGAAAATTAACTAAGTCAAAATTCAGCCTTTTTTAAAACCCAGAAAATTCAAAAAATGTAATAAATCAAAATTGAATCCAAAAATTACAAATAATATATCAAACTGACCAAAACTTGATCCTTTATTTAGGAAAAATAAAATCCCCATCACTGGACTTATAATTTAACTTTAATTTAAGTTTTAGTGAAAATTAATAATTATTTATATAAAATAATTAAAAAATATTTAAAATGTCAAATAAATTCTAAACACTTGAAAATACTCCCATGGGTCATTCCAGAACTTTGGAAGTTATTCCATGCATTTTATAATGAGTTTGGATCAAAATAATAAAAAAATTCTTAATGAAATAATTTAAAAAATTCATTAATTAACCAAACTTTGAAAAATTACAAATAATATAACAAATTAACCATAATTCAATTCTTAATCAAAGAAAACTAAAATCACTTTAATTTGACTTCAATTTTGAGAATAATTTAATTTTAAGTAAAAATTAATATTTAATTAATTTAATTAATTAAAAATAATTAAAAATTCTATTAAATTTTCAGACACTTGAGAATTTCTCCTTAGGTCATTCCTGACCTTTGGAGTTGATTTCAAAGAGTTGGGAGTTTATTTGGAGCAAAATCATTAAAAGTCCTTTAATTAAAGTAATTAAATAATTCAAATAGATACACAAACATTAAAAAATCATAATTAATTATAAAAAAACTAAATTGAGTAAACTTAAAGGTATTATACTCCATGTAAGATCTAATATTTATTAAATATATAAAATCAGTAAAAATTACTTAAAATTAAAAAGTTAACTTTTTAATCAACTTTAGTTTAAATTTCAACTAAAACTTCAAAAATTTATAACTTACTGTAGAAAAATCCAATTTCAGCAAACTCAAAGTCTAATTACTCATGTTTGGGTCTAGTATTTAAAAAAAATATCAAAACCCTAGAAATCAACCTTAATCAAAAAGTTACTTTTAACCCCTTTAATTAATATATTTAAATAATTCAAATAATTCCAAAAAAGTTCAATAATCAACCAAAATTCCAAAAATTATAAATTTGATAAATTAATTAATCAATTAACCCTTTAATATATAATAACCACTCCAAAGATAATGTTTTTAGGATGGATTACTCCGGGCTGCGGGGCTAAGTGTCCTAAGGAGACCTAGTTCCTCGAGCCTAAATGCACAACGCCATGAACAAATTCAATAGAGTGTAAAACTTTAAATAAAATAATTATTAATTATTTAATTAAATTAAAATCTTTAATTTAACTGTATCAATAAGGTTTTTAGGATGGACTACTCCGGGCTACGGGGCTAAGTGTCCTAAGGAGGCCTAGTTCCTCGAGCCTGATGGCACAATGCCACGAACTGGTTGATGGAAAATATAAATTAATTTAATCTTTAAAATCATCCACTAATCAATTTAATTAAAATTTATTAATTCTTAATTTTTCTTTAATTAAACATTTTCAATCAATTAACTTTTAAAACCAATCTTAAGTTAAAATATAACACACTAATACTTAACTTTTTAACTTGAATCTTTCCTTTGACCTTAAGAAACTTAAACTTTAGAAAACTTTAACAAACAACCCAGTTTAGGATCTACCCCAGCCATATAGCCTACCTCACACACTTTAAATAATTTACTAGGACAACCACTTCTAGACCTATGTTAGGCTGGTGTTTATTTTTTTGCTTTGTACTGGGATTTTTGAGCTTTCATTACATGTTGGTTATTAATATTACTGTGATTGTTTATTTAATTTCTACACTCTATGATGTGATTGATGGGCGTTAGATTTACCATTATGATATGGGCAATTTAAATGCTAATGCAATCTTATGTAGGTGGCTATGCTCATACAAGACATTGAAATTAAAGAGGGCAAAATTAACTTTAAATTAATCAAATTTCTGCAAGTGCTCCAGAATGGTAAGTCCCCCTTTAACAATCAAAAGGGCATAGCCAAGTGTGGCTGATTTAAGCATTTTTAATTTCATTATATTAACTGCTTGGGTTAATTTAAATGTAATTGCTTATGATAACCCTATAGGTTGTTCGAGTCTAAATTTTTAATTTTCATTAAATGTAATTCAAACTTATTGAGTTATAAATTAAAGTGACATTTGAGAGGAGATATTTAAGTATCCAACCTAGATTCCAAAGATGAGAGAAAATCTCTTAGGGAAGAGTTCTCCTCCATTTGGAAGACTAGGTTATGATAGTTTTAAATATTCGAAGGGAAAAGAAAATACCCCTTTCAAGGGGGAGTTTCTTTTTATTTGGATATCTGGACCTGATGAATCCAAGAAGTTCATAAAAGGATGAAGAAGTGGAGATCGAGAAGAGTCCCATTCTCAAATTCACTTGAGTCTTAGGAGTAGAATCCGGGCTGTTACCAATGGTACCCAGCCACTTTACTTTCTATAGACTTTAAGTTATAATATTAAGTGGCACTTGACACATAAACTTTTAATTTGAATATAAATTGATCTAGTTAATAATTGATATGTTGATTTGCGATATATGATTGCATATTTTTAATAGTTTTTAGTGATCTTGCTTGTCGATTTTGTTTTAACCTAGAACCCAATCGGAGGCTCGTTAGGAAATGTTAAAATTCTTCTACTTAAATAAAACTAAAATTTTTAGCCATGATGATAACTCTAACGCTCTCAAGAAGTAAGCTCGGGACCACCGGGAGTTCTCATAGCATGTTGTTATATTTTTTTTCCTTTGTTAGGCACCTCCCCACCTGTGGATTTTGACAAACCACCTGACATATGATGGTGCAGATCTGTCAAGAGGAATCTATGCAATCTAGGATAAAATCTATTTTTAAGGCTTTTTAAAAAAATTACTTCATATTTGATTTAAGAATTTAATCGAGTCAACTAGCATGCATCACATTAGAAATAAATTAAAATTGAGTCTAAAATTTAATTACATTTACTTTAAGCTTCATACTACCCAACATAAGTCAAAGGGCCAATTAAGGACTGCTCTAGATGTCGGCCATATTCTCAAAACTTATCTTAAATAATGTCCTTACCACTCTACATTAAATGATTGGATATATGGTTTTGAAGAACTCAGGTGGTTTAGCTGGCTCCCAAATCCAAGCTAAGGTAAGTTCAGATTTGTACTGCATTAGCTAGGTTCAGGTTACTGATTTTTAGTACCCAGTTTAGACTTAAGTTCTGAGGCAAGTTCAGACTATAAGACCTCAACTTTTTGAGAATATAATCCTACTATGCTAATAAAATTGATAAATCAAAATTAAATCTTTTTAATCTAAATTTAAGCCCAACACTTAAAATAGGCTGGGGTATTTCTGAAATATTTAAGAATCCCAAAGCACCTCCTACCTTTCTTTCTTTGACCTCCATAAATAAATGCTCACTTTTGATCTATTCTCTATTAAATTTTCAATCCTTGCTTCCTTTGACATTAAGTTTTGAAATCTTAAAATAAAATTTTTATCGTTATTTCAATCGAGAGTAATCGTAAGAAATTTTTATTTCCTATGATGTAATTAACTACGAGAGCTTGCGCTCGTAGGAGATTTAGAAACCTAGATCAATTTTCAAAATTAATTTTTTAAAACCTTAATTAATTATCTTTGGAAAAATTTAAATCAAAATTAACGATCATTATCATCATTTTCAAATAATCAATAGTAATTGATATCTTCTTCCCTCAGGAGGATATATTATTTATTATTATAATTTTGATTATAAAATTAATGATAATTTATCCAAATTATCATAGTTAAATACCTAAGTGAATAATTATTTTGACCCTCTTGGGTCATATGTAGTTCTTGCTCAAATTTGACTACGATAGTCAGGATGAAATTTTAATCTTATAAATTGAACCCATTAGAGAATGGTATGTTTATCTCCTGAGATGATATATCATTCATAATGATGCGTTCAATTTTAAAATTAAAATTAAAAAAAATTAAATCACCCAAAGATAATTAATCTTTTCAAAAACTCAATAACTTTTTTTATCAAATAATGAGTGACTCATAACAAAATGCTACAATTCACCAGTAAGCAGAAGCAAGGAATTCATAGTAAACATTGCAGGCCATCGATGAACTAAGGTAGTAAATTTGCAAACGCTAGGTTGTCACCTTGGAAAAATCAGCTCACTTATGAGTAACAGGTGAAAGACTCATGATGTGTCACACGTCGTATTTGGCGGTAGAAATATATTCCTGTAGGTTGAATATTGAAGAAAATGATACCTTGTAGAAGATAAAAGCAACTAAACAACACTGCTGATGCATAATAAATGAAGTGCAATGCTACACCCCTAGATTCACAACATTTATACAAGAAAAAGGCATTTGTAGACTTTTAAATAGAGTTTTGAAGTTGGTCATATTTGAATGTTATAAAAATGCCCCCGTACACTAAAATGTGCACTAATGTATTCACATTATGCATATGCATGTTGCAATATACAAAACACATCTACAAGCACATTATCCAACATGTAAAATATGCTATGCAGCAGCAGCGTGCTGCACCGACTTGTAAAGACGTCATGCAATGCATGTAAGCACTGAATCATCATGCTAATGCATTATTCAAGAAAATAGGCAATACATGTATACATCATACATGCATATCATGTAAATATACTATATGCTATATTAGCACGTTAAACTATTACATCGCATATCAAACACATCATACAAGATGCAAATGCATATGCCAATATACATGAATACGTGCAAATACATGAATATCTACATAAATTACTTGTACAGGGATACTAATGTTTTATATAAACTTGCTGCACTACATACATATAACTACTATATAAATGCATCATGCAAAATACATGCAAAAGCATATACCCATATGGGCTCCGATGAACATGATGTCTAAGGATGCTACATGGGTCAAGAAATGAACCTAAGTTCGAGCCTGTTCCTTCTACTTGAATAAATAGGAGTCGACATTGTTTGAACCATCAAATAAATGTACGATTGCTACGTTGACCAGGATATTTATTTTATATATTCATATTAGGCATTCAAGGTTTATTATAAGAAAGCTTCATTAATAAAGACATGAAGCCGATGATAGAGCTGATCCTCTGTCGACAAGTAGACATCATCAACAAGGTTCAATTAATAAAGTAAGATTATCCAAAAACCCTGATGATGGTCGTGTTAACAGAAAATCTCAATTAGAGGGGACCCCAAACTTTTTTAATGCCTCTAAATTCTCATAAAACACATTCAATTGACTAATGTCTTCATGAATGATGTTAATTTTAAAAATTGAAATAAATCATCAAGTACTTAAAGCAAAAATTCTCATCCACCCTCTGTAATAGTTTACCGAGGTAGACAAGCTTGAAAATACACTTCAGCTCACATAGAGGAAATGTATGATAGAGAATATCATTAAGAATCATTCTCAATCTGTCTCTTGCTAGCAAGAACATGGCACATGTCATCTAATTAGTGGTTTCACTGCCAAATTGCACTACATGTAAATTATTATGCATGGGTGATTTTGTTGCCAAATGGCACCATTAAATTACGATAATGGTTAGAGCCCATATGTTCCCCAATGATGTTAAATCATTAAGTTATGAATCAATAGGATATAATTGATAGGGCATAAAGCCCTTTGTTAGCTAAGGTGGATTCAAATTTATCCACTTAGATAAATATTCACCCAGGTCTACAAGGCACCCTTGGACGAAGTAACCCATGGATGCCAACAAGGATCCTTTTTAAGTTGGGTCAATTACCTCCTCTGACTATGTAGACCATAGATTATGATGACCCAAGATGATAGAATCATGGGATCTTGATCGGGTCTATCATCTTCCCCCCACCATCCGGTTTAAGTGCAAGTTGGTAAAATTTTTAATTTAAATAATAAAATTTTAAATACTAAATTATGCTGCCACAATACACCGCATGCTATATATTCGTTTGATAACTAGCCTTAATCAAAAGTTCTCTCTCGCTATCGGGAGGGTAATTAACTATGGGGGCTTGCGCCTATAGGAAACTTGAACTCAGATCATAAAGTCCTTACAAAATTAGGGTGAAATCTCTGGGTAATGTTTTATTCAAAACCCAATTTGCCTTCTAAAAATTTGCTTCAAAACTTAAGTGTTAAACTCTCCTTGACGACCCGAAAAAGAAGAAAGGGGTTGTGGAGAGGCCAGGGCACGAATTTTTAGAGCCCACAAACTCGTTTAAATCCTTAATAGGAAGGTTGCAATAAGGTGTCATATTAAGATGCATGATATTTTGATAAATTACACTAAGAAGAACAAAATAGTGATGTTTAGCCTAATATGATATGGGTTGGGTTAAAGTCGACGATACATTGCATAGAAAGGGTTGAGTGGTTAATTACACTTGGCTAGCCTAATTTAATCAGAGATAGACCATTTCAACTTGAGTTGAGCTAATTTGGTTTAAATTGAGTAGTTCATCTTGAATAGTTGATTTGACCCATCCTTTTAAGAATGCATTATGTCTTGAAACCTATTTAGGTCTTCTTCTTCAAAGAGGTTATTTTCTCATAATAATAAAATTAATCATATTGATGTTATGGAACTCTAATAGAATCCCCTTTTGATTAGAAGGATTTTGAGAATGTTGTCTTATGATTGAGGATATTTATACTTATATTTAAAATTAGTAATTTATTTATATTTAAATATATAATATAAATTAATAATTATTTATATTTAAATTTAAAATTATATAATATATTATTTATGTATGAATTTTATTTATTTTTTAGTCTCAAAATTATATTATTTCATAATTATTACATCATTATATCATCATTAAGAAATCTTTTAAATATTTTTAATATTTATTATGCCATTCAGTTCAACCCTGATTCAACTCAAATCAAACTATTCAACCTTAAACATCTCTCTTTTCCAATTCTATCTCCCATCCGCTCTTTACAACCTTCACGGACTGTTTGGCAACAAGTAGGAATTAATTTGAATAGGATTTAGTTAATCCTTTAAATCCAGATTTAGTAAATCCTAATAAAGTTAAATCCTGAAAATTGTTTGGTAATATATATGTTAAATTCTATTAAATTCTGTGGAATTGTTTGACAATATAATTAGGATTTAAGGCACGATAGACAACTTGACGCTCGAAGCCAACTCCTTTGTTCACTCTCGCACTCTTCCGTGTTTGGTGGAATGTTAAATCTGTCGAACTGTAGGATTTAGTAAATCTGGAATTTACCAAAAAAGACCGAACGACAAATTGGAAGGGTGGAGTAAATCTTATTTGGCAGGATTTAGCGTAAATCTTGCCCAAACCCGTCCTATTGCCAAACAACCCCTTAGTAAAATATCGAGAGTTCCAATCCAAACGCAAGTATTCTTGTAGCCATAGCCATTCGGCTGAAGTTTTTTTTTTAACATGATACCTTTTTTTTTTAAATTAGGGGCAACGCCCAAATATACACATATAATAAATTCATGAGACTCAAATTTAAAACCTCTTAATTGCGAGCCAAATTATCAACCAATGAATAAAAAAGAGTTGTAACATGAATACATGATAACTTTTATTTCCTTGCTGACATCTGTACGGACGAGATTTCTACTTCAATGCTTGGCGTAGAGCCCAGTGGAACTCAATGCTTGGCGTAGTGCCCAGTGGAACTTCCCACTGGGAGTGGGACTTCTTGAGAGAGAGAGAGAGAGAGAGAGAGAGGGAGGGAGGGAGGGAGGGAGATGGCGGAGTCGCTCCAAACTGGAGGAGGACAAGCAAGCGACGTCTGTAGGGAGAGGCAAGGATGGACGCAGAACGTGGTGGTAATGAGGCACGGTGACAGAATCGACGCGGAAGAACCTCTGTGGCTGTCGCACGCAGATCGGCCATGGGATCCGCCGCTGACGGATGCTGGCAAGATTCGGGCTTGGACGACGGGAAAGAGACTGAGAAACATTGGCTTCCCTGTCCAACGAATCATCGTTTCCCCTTTCCTCCGTTGCCTCCAGACCGCCGCCGAGGTCATCACCGCCCTCTGTTGCGTTGTCGACGACGAAACTCATCTTCTCTCCATGGAGACTAGTGCGGGCGCAGTGATCGATCCTACTCGCGTTAAGGTACCTTGAACCTGTATCCTTGTAATCAGAATCATGGATTGCACTGCGGTGTGAGTGGAGATATTAGGAACAAGAACTTGGGTTATCATTCATTAGATGTCATTAGTTTTATTCCATTTTTGTGAATTGGGCGAGCTAGTCTTGATGATGAAGTCAATTTTGTCACTTTCTTGATGCAGTAATTAAGCCCAATTGAGGGAAATTGTGCAGTTACTTGTAGTGAGGGCTTCGTTGCAGCGGGGTGTAACTTATAGCTTGCTAAGAATGAAATTTATAGGAAATTCATTAGCTAAACATTGCTATGTGTTTATGGCTTTTCTGTCGTCATAAATACTTTCCAAAGTTTTCTTGTTACTCTCATGTGGTTAGAAATTGCTTTAGATTGAAAGGAAATTCATTTCTCTTATGAACTTAATGATGACCGATGAGCCAATTTTTTTTCCTTTTAGCAATTTGGATTTTTTTTCTAGTAGCACGTAATGTACATGGTTGAATATAAATTGTGTTGATGCGCGCATCAGGTGCATTCATGGTCTTCTATATATATATATGGTAACATAATAATTTTAATATTCTAGCAGTATCGAATGGTGCCTTTTTTTTTATCACTCTTTTCCTACCAACTCCTTGTTTCACTTTAGATCTTTTTAAAGTGTATTATTCTCTTATCTATCTTCTCCAGAGTTCTATTTATAGATGCAAAAAAGAAATATTTGAACTATTGACAATGTTATCCTTAATAGAGTCTTCCTATAGCCACTTGTTGAACTAGGCATTTGGCACGTTAAATCTTTGGCCTACACTTAGTCATCCCTTATTTATGTCAGGATCCCATTGTATTCATCCTACCAGTTGTGCTTAGATTTTGTTTACCATAGCAGACAACTATCCACAGTTAAAAATGTGGTAGCCCTAGTGGAGCTTATAACGGGCCTTCTTAAATGGTTAATAATGTGATAAGCCATTTTTTTGGGCCAAGCTTTTGAATCTGAGTCCGAGGCATTAGTATTTTTTAGTTAAGAAAGGAAGGGTTATGACATGCATCTTTTCCTATGGAGAAATTGTTAAATTTGATTTAATTAATGGCAAATCATTTTTTTTTTGATAATTTTGACCAATCATTGACCATAGTTGTTCAGAGCATATAGTTGTTATTGTTGCTTCTTATAAATGATTGGTTTCTATTTGAAATATGAAAGTGCATACCTTTAGTAGTGAAAGTATGAGATGAATGTATTCAAACATATTCAAAATTGCTGAGTTAAAATGTTAGGACATATATCCTTGAAAATTTTGACTTGAATCATGAAGGAAATTTTTTTTTCATGTTTAATATAAATGTAGGTGTAGCCCAATGATGAACAATGTAAAATCTACTTGAAGTCTTAATATAGTCAATTATTTACATATTTAGTTGACGCAGATATTACATTAGTATACAGGCTCCTAAATAATAACAAGTAGAGCCAATACAAGTGGTGAACCCTACAAAAGTTATCTTTTCAGCTAGGAACTCTTACAAAGGGGTGAGGAATATATTTACTATGGTCACATTCCTTTGTTTTTCAAATTACTTTGCCCTTTGTCCCTTGTATCCATGCAATATCATACACCATTTTCTTAAGGATATTTAAGAGGACCTAAGGCCCTCCCCCAACCTGAATTAGGATTAAACTAGACATATTGTGCCAGGCCAGGGCAACCTAGAGTTTGGGGAGAACCATTGCGGCTGGGATGAGCCAAAGAGAGATTTTGAGGGTTCCCAGTGGGGTATAAGTTTGACATTTCCAAAATTGATAAACGGACCTACGACATGCGGGGTGAATTTATAGGTTTCCCTAGCCTGGGTTAAGTGCAAGTTTTGTTCAATTTGAGAGGATTTTGTGAACCTTTGGTATGTTCCTCATAAGCTCTAACTACTTTGATTCCAGAAAATCTGCTCGTTTCTCTTAGAAATTATCTCCTTCTCCTTGCTATTTTACATTTCATTCTTATTGCTAATGAGCTTATTCTCTTTAAAAGTTTGAACTCTTTTTAATGCCACTTTCTAATGAGAAAGTAAGCCAAAATTCTGTTTTTGTATCACCACAGCCATTAGATTTTTTTTTTTTTCGACACATTGATTTCATGGAAGTAACGCCTAGAAATTTATAAGATTTATAATCTTCACTTAAGGTGATTTATCATGAAAGAGTTAGAAGTTTGCTACGAAGGTAAATTGCTGGGTGAAGTAGTTTCTTAGTCTACACCCACAAAGTGTCATAAGTCTCTTGGAATCTTTTCTTAACCTTCATTGAAAGATTGTTTGTGTCTATTGGATTTGGATAGGAGGTTGTTTTAACTGTGGTATGATATGGTGAAATTAGCATTCAGAGACATAGATTTTGAACAAATGGCTTTATGATTTATATGCCACTTGTCAACTAAAAGAGTATATTTCTAAATGTACATAAGAATAAACTGTCATTGTCAACTCAATGCCCAGATGAGAAAGGTTGATTGTTGATGTGATCCATAACCAAACGCCTACATTAGTTTTCTTTTGGTATGAAAGCCTCTTTATCTCTGATTTGAACGTGCTCCTTATTGTTCAATGCTTGTTGTCCTTTATTTTTCAAACAACCAGAAAAAGAAAGTAAATTGCAACAACAACAAGATGCAAGCAATGGGAGCAATGTGGGAGGTCATCCGCTACAATAACCCATGGAGTATAATAGCAACAATATTGTTTTAGCCGCTATGGGAATAGTGACCAGGTAGTAGGCTTGCAATTTTTGCTACAATGCTAGTGTTTTAGATTTGTAGCTTGGACGTAGGAGAAGGAAACAGAAGGCAACATAGGGAAGTTAAAAGGGAGGGTTTTGGGAGAAAATATGGATTTATTTCAATGCATGATATTAAGTATATTTGTAGAAAAGTATAGTAGGAAATATTTCTAATTTACTTACTAAACAAACCCTATAAAAAGAGGCAACCTTATCTATAATAACAAATTAGATAAATGCAATTTACAAGCTAATTCAAACAAAAAATATGCTAATCGAGAATTTAAAATTAAAAACACAAGCTTATCCAAAAAAGGTAAAACAAATTCAAATAGGTCTTTATCATGCAATAATCTAATTTTGAATCCATTGTCTAGTTTCCATTGCCTTGATCTTCATCATATGATGTCTGATTGACAATGGATTCAAAATTTTAAGGAAAATAATCCTATGGTTTTTTGGTGACATTATCTTCAATCTCAACCGTATGATTTGAGAATCACCTTCGTTGGCAATCTCTATTTTGAAATTCAACTTTTAAAATTTTAACGAATATAATCCCTTTAATCTTTCCACAATATGCTGCCCTAATCGCGATCAAAGTTTGATCCTAGATCATGATGTTAAGCCAAAAACTAATTATAAAAATTATGCAAAAAATCAATGAATCTAAATTTGATTGAATAGTTAGATAAGGCTTATGATGATTATGGTGTACATTCAACCTTTTAAAAGTGCATGTGTAACTTGAAGCATAAGCTCCTCCATTATTTTAATTTTGAATATTTAAAAAATATTGGAATATTTTATAATGAATATAAAACTAAGAAATTTTGAAGAGCATGAATTATCCATACTTTAACAAAATACAAGCATTCAATATTTCAATTAATTTCGTTCATGCAAAACATAAAAATACCTAACATGAAGTTAGTCATGGAATATTCGTTGTTATCTTGAAATAAAAAATCACATTCCAATCCAAAAACATATATTAAGCCCTCCCCATCAAAGAAAACATTTGCATTTTCTTCAACATCTTCAATTTCATCCCCTGCCATAATGGATTTTCTCATGGAATATCCTATAAGAAATTAAATAACCGTGTTAGCGCATACACATGATCACATCTTAGCCAAAGAAAATTAAATAAGAATGCCTAGTTGTAAAAGATAGACAAATGCACTTATAAGTAGAACCTTCCAAGATAATTCTATCTCTTGTAGTTTGTTTGTATTGGCTAATTCTTTTCAATCTCTATACCATTTCTAATGGCAGTTATATCTAAAAATTAAGAATCTCTTTCTTCTATCTCCTGCCATTCCACATCAACCAGAAAGCATCGCTCTTCATGTTTAACAATCCACTCATAATTAGAGGCCACTTCATCAACATATATGGCGGGTAATTCTTGTGACTTTCTTCTCATATTTCTCTCTCTTAATATAAGGTTATACATCACATATTCTTAGGAATGGAGCCTACCATGCTCTAAACAATTCCTCTATTTTGAATGGACCTTTTAAAAAATCAACTAACATAAAAGCCCATTAAATCAAATTGTAAACTACAATGAACTTAACAAACATATACAACTTCTATAATCATATATTCATCTTGTTAAAAAGTGCTCTAATTTCGCTCACAACCAGAGTCACTACATGTGAGGGTAAGTATGTAGATATCAAACCTCTAATAGGTGGGTGTGTATTCTCTTAATCTTTCCCAACAATAACATAAATCACAAAGACTTACAATTTACTTCATTAAAATTTTAAAATTAGAAGCATAGTTAAATTAGAATTGAATGTTGTTAACGCTCGAAGTATGGGGATTTAATATATTTTAAGTCAATATAGAGACAAATTCTCCCTATTTGTTCTTGTAGTATCCAACTCAATATCAACTTGAGCCCCTTCATTACGTTCGGTCATAATCTATTCATGTGCTCATACAATCCTTTTCAAACTATTGTTTACTAAATCTATCCCTATAAAAGTAGTTTGGATTAAGATAGTGATCAAGACAGCCAATACTACATGATTGCATGTAAGGGGTGATGCAATTATCTAGCCCATCTAGTGTCAATTATATTACAAAAAAGCATATACTTCTTCTCAACCTCTCCACAAGCATTTGCAATTCACTCCTTGGCAACATGCATCGTTTCATAGATAAATTCCATGGAGAGTCTCACATTAAAATCGACTTCTCTAAGCACTTAACCAAGGGAAATGTTGCTAGGTTGACACTTAGTTAGCATTTCATTATATTGATTTGGCTAATCTGATGACTGCTAAGCATTTTGAGTTTCACTCATTTGGGTAGCTAAAAACCACAATACCTCATCATGATGTTAGTCTATTCTCATAGTGCCGTCCCTTCTTAAGAGAAATGCTATATATGTTATTAGTTATGTGTTATGCTTCTTAATTGAATCGAGAAGGATAGAACACCTTTTGAGTAGGTGGAAACTCTTAGAGGAAGAAGAGAAAAAAAGGAAGAGAGAAAACATAATTTTATTTCCTAAACCTCAATTACAGCAGGGGGGTT
Source organism: Dendrobium chrysotoxum (assembly GCA_019925795.1). Taxonomy (NCBI): domain Eukaryota; kingdom Viridiplantae; phylum Streptophyta; class Magnoliopsida; order Asparagales; family Orchidaceae; genus Dendrobium; species Dendrobium chrysotoxum. The sequence goes on from CM034309.1 coordinate 18,352,872, forward strand.
TATTTATAGATTTTTACAAATGATTAGAAAGGGGCCAGTTGTCTAATAACCCAACTGTTGTGGGTTTATTACTACTAAAAATTATGGGTTGGTTCAGTCCTTTAATCACTTTCTGGACCGGCTGTATACTATAAGCTTTGAATTGTTGTCTTGAGCTTGTTCTTATGAGTTATGAATCTATTTTTCTCCTTATTTTGTATTGTATTTACATCCAAAGGAATGTATTGGTGCTTAACACTCCCGTCCCCATAAAAACTAGCATTGTCCTCAAGGTTAAGGGATGGAAAAGAAGAGGAGAGAGCTGAAAAATTCTCCCAAGTGGCATCATCTAGAGTAAAAAGTGTCCATTGTAAAAGCACATGTTTAAGTAGCCGAAATAACGTTTGCCTAATTTGAAGTGTATGCGGTTAACGACAAAATTTTAATGAAAAGGTTGTAATTTAACCAAAACTCTCTCCTTCCGATAATTGTTAATCATGTCAATGACGATCAACCATTAATGTTATTCTATGTTGGGCTTGTTACATGTTAGTGCGGAGAGCATACTTGTCAATAGTGAATGATGCACCATGGCACAAAATTTCTCTTGGAGCCACGGCGCATAGTGCATGACATGGTGTGCGCCATTTTGAACATGATAAAAAATATGAAATAATTATAAAAAATAGGCATTAATATGAAAATCTCTATTTGTAAGAGAGATAGCTTGCTACCTTCGGGTTGAAATAAGAGAAGGCACTAGAATTTACTAATGTCCTCCTTCTTCATGACCTAGTAATAATGAGGAGAGAGTTCTTGTTACATCGGCTGAAGCAGGCATAGAAAGAAACGACGAAAGGAAGAAGGTGTCGGAGATCGTTACTTTACAATGAACCTCCTTCGTGACTTCCTATTTGACGCCTTCTCGAAGGAGACAATGAAGACGGCATAGTGAGTCTAGAGTCTTGACTGTAGAGGAATCAGACGAAGATGTGTCGAAGGGGACGATGACACAAGCAACCGGAGATGGCAGTGTAATGCCGTAAGTAGACTGATGAAGGAGAGGGGGCATAATCAAACGGATAAAGAAGGAGCCTGCGGCGGAATCACGTGAACGAAGTAATCGGATCAATGAACAAAGGCAGAATCGCATGAACGAAGGCTGAATCGCAAAATCTCAGGCAGCAGAACAGGAACTCTCATCGTTTGTGAGGGTTCGGGCGTTGTTCGTGAGGGTTCAAGCTGCAAAAACCTAAATAAATTTTAATAAAAACCTAACTAAAATTCTAAATTCATTATTACATTACTTTAGAAATTAAAAATATATAAGTATTAAAAAAACATTTCTAATTATATTTAAAAAATCGCTATATAAAATTGCACGCATATGACGCCATGGCGTGCACCATTTTGTGCCATTGACAAATATGATGGAGAGTTTGTAACAAAGTTCGGTGGCTAGTTAATAATGAATATAGAGCATGAATGTTTGATGTGCCATTAACATATGAAAGTCTGAAGGTGGTAAACGTCCATAAAGGGCCTGATGTGGAGACATGTTAATGGTTGTGTGAAATGAGGCATAATAAGAGAGTTCGGCCCAACATAGGAAGGTAAACCATAATTAGGTGTGTTGGAAGTGGAGTTACGAAGGTATTTTTCCAAACTTCTATTACCTCAATTTGGCCATCTATTTATGGATGATAAGCAATGCTATAGTGGAGTGTTGTACTACTTAAAATAAAATATGATGCCAAATTTTGCTTAAAAAAATGCTATCCTTATATGAGATAATGATTTTGGGAAACCGTGCAAATGAACAACCATATTGGCAAAGAGAGTGACAACTTCTGAGGCTGAATATGTGGTGGTCAAGGGGCTAAAATGAGCGTATTTGGCTTTCCCAAATACACAAGATGGGTTATGGTGATGGCTTTAATTGGCTTTCCCAGTACATCAAGTGAAACTTTTTTGCACAGTAGGAGAGGCATTGTCTTTCAGTAGTGAAAATGTGAATTGGGTTGAAAGCATTTGATTTCATGCTTATTGATGCAATTATGATAATGTAAAGTTGGGTGTAATGTTAAATATTCTGTTACTGGAATTTGGTTTGTTGTTAGGCTCTGAGTAGTATGTTTTTATGATGTTGATGGATTTTGTCCTTTGAAATAAAAAAGGAAGAAAAAATAGAATTAGGTAGTCGATAGGCAGCGTAAAACTTGTTGAATAATTATGACATGAATCCTTATAAAAAAATTGTATTAATGCTAGGGAATTCCCTGGAAGTGACATGCTGTATGACCTGAATACAGCGAAAGTGTTCAAGGGCTGCTGCATCGGCACTCGGTGCAGTTTTCATAAGCTAGGATTCCCTCATCGTGGATGGATGTGGGCAAAGAAGCTAGTCCAAGAAACTAAGATTTTAATATGAACTTGAATATATGTTCTCTTACAGGTAAATTAATGAGATTAATATATATTTTATGCATTTAGGAAACTAAATGAGTTAGAGAAAACATTAAGGTGATTAATAGTTTAGGATTTAAACTATGATATTCAAGTAGGAGTCGTATTAGAAATGGTGTAGTGTAATTATATATAAGAATTTGAAGAATAATATTGTAGAAATTAATATAATTGGAGATAAAATTATCGCTTTAATGATTGTTATTGATGGTAAGATTATTAATATTATAAATGTTTATGCTCTTTACATAGGTTTGGATATGTCTCAAAATTAAAATTTTGCAATGACTTAGAAGATTAATATAAAATATATCTCTTGAAGAAAGAGTTTTGATTGGAGGAGATTTAAATAGACATGTAGTTAAAGTGGTAGAAGATTTTAGGAGTATTCATGGTAGCTATGAGTTTTGAGCGACTAATGAATTTGATATGATCATATTAGATTTTGTTTTAGCTTATGATTTTATGATTGTTAATACCTTATTCAAGAAAGAGATGAGCACCTCATCACTTATGAGAATGGATATAGTAAAATTCTGATTGATTATTTTCTTATAAGAAAAATATATATTTTAGATTGCAAAAATTGTAAAGTTATTTCGAGTGAAAGTTTATGTATCCAACATTGCTTATTAATTTTAGACTTTAAGATGAAGGTGCGAAATATAAAAAATAAAATAAAATATTGTATTAGGATTAGATAAGGACATTTAAATAATACTAATATAAATATTTTTTTGAGTAAGATTCAAGATCTTAAGATTTTGACTGTGCTTAAGAAAGTTAATGTTATGTGAAAAAAAAGTAACTAGTAATATTAAGAATGTTGCAAATGATGTGCTTAAAGTTTCAAAAGAAAAGCCCCTAATAGTAATGATGGAATCAAAATGTGCAAGAAAAGATAACAAAATAAGAAGCTTTGTTATAAAAATTTGTTTGAATGTAAAAGCTTGGACAATTGAAAAATATATAAAGGAGCCTGTAAGGAATCTAAGAAAGCGATATGCAATACAAAGAATTTAGTTTTTATGATTTATATAATAGATTAGATACTAAGGAAGGTGAAAGATTTATGTATATGCTAGCCAAACAAAGAGATAGGAAAAGTAAATATTTAAATCAAGTGAAGTGCATTAAGGATGAAGATCAAAAAGTATTTTTATTAAAAGAGAATATTTAACAAAGGTGGATGAGATATTTCGATGAGCTTTTCAATGAAGATTGTGAGAATACGATTGACTTTAATGGCCTTAGCACCCTAAAAGATAATAGAAATTTTTGTTTTTATTGTCGTATTAGTAAAACCGAAGTTAGAGAGGCCTTAAAGAAAATGAAGTGTGAAAAAGCAGTTGGACCTGATGATATTCTCATACTAGAGAGGAAACCCTAGGAGAGGGAGTGCATCACCCGTCAGCCGTCAGTGGATTCCCGAGCCGCGGTTCGTTCTTTTCTTTTTCCCTAATCTTTGAATCTATCTCCCCTTCATAAACCATCGGCCACCTTTTTCCCCACCCCACTGCCGGCCAAGATCCTCCAAGTCCCCTCACCGCCGACCTCTCCTTAGGCCATCACCACCCGTCGCCCACCCTCACCCCAAAGCCCACCTAGCCCTCCCCTCTTGCCGCCGGTTAAACCAACCCCAAACCCCCCCCCCCCCCCCCCCCCCCCCCTCCTCAATTCCCTCCAAAAGTATTACTTTCCTAAAATAATTGGTTCTAATTTAGGAAGGTATATGGAAATGCTTAGGAGATGAAAGAATTTTTTGGCTTACAAACTAAAAAGATGTCAGATGAGTGGAGAAGTGTGTTGATTCCTATTTTTAAGTATAAAGGTGATGCACAAGAGTGTGTGAATTATAAAGAATTAAGTTAACGTGTCATACTTTAAAATTATAGGAGAGAGTTATTGAGCATAGGTTATGAAGTGATACTAATGTTTCTCAAAATAAATTTGGATTCATGTTGGGTAGGTCTACTATGGAAGCTATGCATTTATTGAGAGGTTTGATGGAGAATTATAGAGAGAATAAAAAGGATCTATATATGATTTTATTGATTTAGAGAAAGCATATGATAAAGTTCCAAGAGAAGTGCTCTGGAGACTTCTAAAAAAGAAAGGAGTTAATAATATTTATATTCAAGTCATTAAAGATATGTATGTAGGAGATGTTACTTGTGCTTAAACACAAGGTAGTTTGATCAAGTATTTTCCTATTTCAATTGAATTACATCAAGGATCAGCTTTAAGTTCATATCTTTTTGCGTTAGTCATGGATGTTCTTACTAGACATTTACAAGAGGATGTTCCCTGGTGTATGCTTTTTGCTGATGGCATTCTTCTTGTTTTTAAGACTAGAGAGGGAGATGAAAGAAAACTTGAATTATGGATATCAACTTTTGAGTCTACAGGTTTTTGTTTGAGTAGATCTAAAACCGAATACATGGAGTGTAATTTTAGTAGTAATAAATCTAGTGGAGGGATTGTGACTCTAGGCAATCAAGTCACTAATAAGAGTACACGTTTTAGATATCTTGGGTTATTGTTTAAAATTGCGTAATATGAGGCTCGCCTTAGCGTAATTCCAGTGAAAAATGCCTCAAGGCTTAGGCCTCAAGTTTTTTTTATAAGGCTTATGCCTTAGCTTGGCTGAGACCCGCCTTGAGTCACGCCTCGTCTTACTGGCGTGAGGCATATGCCTCACCCGATTTTTATATATTTTTATTAAAACTTACAGTGCAAATGACTTCTGAGTTGTTGTCAATTATGTCAGTTTTTTTTAAGAATTAATTGTAGATAAGTAGGGAACTGAGAAAGAAGGAATTTGAAGTTGAACTTGATGTTATAAAATACTTTTACGTAATTCATATATTTCATGTTATTTTGCTCTTGTTATATTTGGATTTCAATTTTATTTCACACAATTTATCACTTGTCACTTTACGTCTTGTGTAATTTTTTATTTCATATCTATGCCAAGTTGTTACTTCATTGTTCAATAGAAAGTTAATATACCATTTTTTAACATATTATTTCGGTATTACATAAAAAATTACCTTTAACCTTTATTTTCACTTTACGCAATTTTTAAAATTTGTGGCTTACGCCTCCAAATGCCTTGAGGCTTCCGCCTCGCCTCACGAAAGAAAAATGTCTTAATGCCCAATTGTGCAATTTTAAACCTTGTCTGGGGTCTATTGTTCAAAGTGATAGTGAAATAGATGAGAATATTATTAGTAGAATTCAAGTTGGATGGTTGAAGCGGAGGAATGCATCGGGCCTTTTGTGTGATAGAAAAGTACCCCTCAAACTTAAAAGAAAATTCTATGAGATGGTGGTGAGACCTGCAATGCTTTATGGTGCAAAATATTGGCTATTAAAACAGAAGCATAAAGTTAAGTGTTATAGAGACGAGGATGCTCAGGTGGATGAGTGGCTTCACTCATAGAGACAGAATGCGAAATGAGTATGTACATGAAAAGGTTGGAGTAGCTCCGGTGGATAAGATTAAAGAGATGCGCCTTAGATGATTTGGACACGTAAAACGTCGGCCTTTTGATGACCTGGTTAGGAGAGTGTAGATGTTTTGGATTTGTCCTATGTTAAGAAAGGTAGAGATAGACCTAAAACGACTTGGCTAGAAAATATTAGAAATGACATTTTTTTATTAAATTTGAATGAGAATTTGACTCTTAACAGAACAGAATGGAGGAAAATGATTCATGTAGCCGACCCCATGTAGTGGGATAAATGGTTGATGTTGTTGTTGTAAAGAAAATAAAATTTCATTTCCTAAACCTCAATTAAAGCAAGGGGCTTTATTTATTAGTTTTTACAAGTGATTAGAAATGGGCCAAATGTCTAAAAAACTAATAAACTAGTTTACAATAATAATTCAGCTGTTATGGGTTTATTTCTTATAAAAATCATAGTTTGGTTCAATCCGTAGACTGCTTTCTAGGCCAACTGTACACTACAAGCTTTGAATTGTTGTCTTGAGCTTGTTCTTCTGAGTTATGGATCCATTCTTTTTCTTATTTTGGTATTGTGTTTGCATCCAAAGGAATGTATTGATGCGCATTATGAATATGGCACCAAGCACAATCTGTTTTTTGATCCTTGGATGGATGACCAATATCTTTGGGATTTTTATGGGTCGTTCTATTTCTCGGATTTGGCATTTCACAAGAAGGCAAAGGTTTCCTCCATACTTGGTAATGGGGCTTGGTTGATCCTTGGAGCTCGCCATTATGCATCTTGATTTGATGGAGAAATTACCCACCTTTCCATTTATCTTAATGGGATTGACAAAATTTTATAGGTAGCTCTGCAGTCTTCTCTTTTTGTACGTTTACATTCTTTTTTCCCTAATGCAAATCAAATTTCTTAGTACTTCTTTGTATAGTTCAAAGGTGCTAAACTTTGTTTTAGCTTGGATGGATTTTTATTACAAGCTTAACAAAAGTCATTGTAATCTGTTCCATATGTTCATTTGGGTAAGAGGATCAGTCTCGTTTGATTTTAAGATGCCTAGTCTCTTCAAAGGTTATCGTTATCTGCCTTTCTAAGTGTGGTATCAAGTCTTGTGGTAGCTCTCTTCTTTTTTTGGTGAAGCATATTGAGACTTTGTATGCCCCAATCATCTCTATCTTGCTAAGCTTATGATGACTATCATTATTTATAATCTCCATATAGCCCACAATGTTGCTATCTTTAGCGGGAATATGTTGCCAAAGAGTTTTGCTCTCAATTTCTAGCATTGTTTCAATGATAAATTCTGAGTTCTGTCTTTTTTGCCTCGTTGACAAGATTTGGGATAATCTAAATGTTGATATGCAAGAATTGTTACATCAATGGTCAATTTCATTATAGTATGCTTCTCCTATTTGTTTCACTTTTTCGCTTGTTGTGTGTGGCCCTTATTTCATGTTTCTGAGGAGTGGCTTCCCCTGTATGTATGAGTACTCTTTTCTCTCTATTTAAATGACTTATTATTTCTAAATTATTTTTAATATTATACTCATTTAATTTTTATACACTATTTTTAAAATATAAAAATTATAATACTGTGTCCAACCCGTATTCGTGTCCGATATTTTCAAAAATTGACGTGTCTCGTATCTGTGTCATCGTGTCCGTGTCTATTCATCATAGATTATGATGAATTCACTCGTTCCCTATGCCCTACTTATTCTACTTGCCCTCTTTGATCTGATATTTCTTGATTTTGTTGTTGGCCTTACGTCTTGTTGTCTTGGTTGTTGCAGTGCCTTGCTCAGGTGGATTGTTTTGGTGGCTGTTTCATGTTGGTGGTTGTTTTTTCTATCTTCAATTGTCCTTAACTCTTTTGTTATGCTTGGGCTATTGCCTCTTTGTTGGGCCTCCTGGTCTCATGTTGATCCCACGGCCATCAGTGGTGTGACTGTCTACTTCCTCTTTGGGCTCTTTTGGTGGTGTTTTTTTCCCTGTGGGTATTGCTTAGCTGATTATTTTTCTTGTTGTCTCCATTGTCTCTTGAGCTTGTTCCTCACCATTGGTTGGCACCCTCTTTTTTTTTTGGGTGCTATTTTTGCCTTATGTATATGCCTTTCTAGAATTTTATATCTATTACTCCTTTTTATATTAATTTGGCTTTGTGTTTATACATATATATATATATATATATATAAAGAGAGAGAGAGAGCTACGCCACATCAATTGAGAGGGATAAAGAGTACTCATCCTCACAAATCTTTCATCATTCATGATAAATTTTGAATTACTAAAGTTTAAAGTAGCTGAGAGTTGTCTTTTAACTACTTTAACTCAAATTTTACTATAGATGGTGGCTTTATCCATCTAAAAAAATATCAGTTAAACTCTATATAACTCTCTCTCTTTATATATATATATATATATATATATCTTATTAGGTAGTGAAAGTTTTATTTTGTTGTTAGGCCAATAAAACATTGACCTCGTTTTCTCTCCTGGTGTGATTTCTAGAACCCTTGGCCTGGGTGAGTGATGCTGCTGGGATTGTACCTAGTATGATTTCAAGAAATCTGCCCTTCCTCATCCAATTCTATTATCCTTGCTGTCTTGCATCAAATTATCTAGAATAGTAAGTCGACATGCTTTGATATTGTTGTGCGCTTTAGGTTTTGAATTCTTACGAACCATTAGCTATTTTTAAACCCGTGAGCCATATTCACAATCTCACTTTTGTAACCTGGGGAATGGTTTGGGGACAAATGTTCACACTGGAAGTCAAAGTGCTTCTTTTTTCACTAATAGTTTTACGCTACTTTAAAATCAAGATTTATTTGATGCATAAATGCATGATATCATATTACTGTTTCGTGGTTCTGATGAGCATGATGGAAGGTATTTGGGCTAGGTTGGATAATAACAGAGTAAAATCAGCAGTAATTGCTATCTTATGAATTTGCCGAATCTTGTTTCTTGTTTCATTTTCTTGATGTTACCTTTCTTTTGTACAGGTAAACATAGAATATGGATTGTGTGAAGTTTTTTGTATGCAAGCAATGAGACTCAGCGCACCTCCTAAAGATGGAATGTGGCTTCCTGATGTTTCAGAGCTTGAGGCTTTGCTACCAGCAGGAACTATAGATCATTCTGTTGAACCATTTAAACAGCAGGTTTATTTATTTTTGTTTGTTCATAGCTTTTATCACACTTTAAGGTGCATCTCTCTCTCTCTCTCTCTTTCTCTCTCTCTTTATATATATATATATATAGATGTTAATAGCTTTTAATTTATGGAGTATATAGTAATATACATGTTTCTAAAGAAGTAGGAAAACAATTTTGAATTGCTATAGTTGCCTTTATGGGAGGAGTCACTGGCTGTCGCAAGGGAGAGATACCGCACTGTCATTGAGGCTCTAGCTGACAAATTTCCACATGAGAACTTATTGCTGGTCACGCATGGTGAGCTCCAAAATGTTGTGTTATTCAGTTTGCTATTTTTATCTCTTTTTGTTTATAAAAGAATTTCATTAATGTAATTATTTGATTGTTTTGGGTGATTTATGTACATATCATAAAGCTTTTATGTATTGGCATGTGTAACATCTAAATTTTTATACTTACATAGCACCCTAATGTTTAAATCACATCAAAATATATGCATAAAAGATGTATTTAATTATAGACGGTCTAATATTGGTGATATTTTCAATGTGATTTAAAAGATTTGATTGTTATTAAGTAAATATAAAGATTTAGGTGTTTGATATGTAATATCATAATAATTCTGTGGGATATATATATATATATATATATATATATATATATCCCCTTTTTTTTCCATATAAACGTTACTGGTATGTGGAATATTAAGATGAATTAGTATGAAAACATGCATTACTATGATACATTTTTCTATTTCAGCTGAAGCAGTTGGTGTTTCTATTTCGTCACACCTCAAGGATGTTATTGTATATGAAGTAGAGTACTGCGCATATACGCACTTACAAAGGCAGGTTTACACCGAACATTCTAAGGCTGTTACTGAAGGAGGCTTCAAGTTGGTAGAGCAGCCAAGCTGGTCTCCTATTTTGCTGATGAAGTTGCCATGTTCTTCATAAAAGAGACCGGCTCTTGAATTATAATCTTTTTCAGGTGCGTTCATCTTGGTATTAGCGGTTTTCTGACTGCGATTATTACGCTCTTATTGCTATTTTAATGTAATAAAGATCCTGTTTTGATGAAATCTGGAGATTAGAGAACAACGACATGGCTAACCTTAATTTGATTCTCTTTTTAGGAAAGTGTTTTTACAGTTTTGATTTTATAATTCTTTGACATAACACTCCAAGCAAGGAATTTCTGAATTAACTATACACCGGTTTGATATGAGTTTGCATCATGGTTATCATGGAGGCTCAGCAGTTTTTTTTTTATTTTTATTTTTTGCCTTTATTTGTTATTATTTTCTACTAGTTCTGCCTTGCATTTGCCACATGGAAAGTTATGATATTTCACTCAAAAGAAATGATTCACTACTGTTAACATCTTTTAGAAGGATTAGTTTTCTTGAGGCTTCATGGATTTCCCTTGATCTTTAAAATCCTTCCTTCTACAACTGCGGTAGTATCTATAACGTATAACCTTGTTTGGCTATAACACCTCTCAAGATTCCTGTTGAAATCAGGTTTCATTCTGAAGAGAAGAACAAGCTTTTGCCAGTCAGGCTTTAAGAAAAATAATTTAAGCCTAAAGAAATTTATAACATTCTGAGACGATGTCCTAACAATCTGCCCACACAGGGATATTATTAGGATTTGGTCCAGCTTTAGATTATGTTATTTTGCAAGACACCACATCAGTGTTCAATACCTATATATAGATGTTAGAGGTTCATGTTTGATTGGGGGAAAATTCAATAAAACTAAGCTTTATTTAATTTTTCCCCACATACAAACTTGACAAATGATATATATTGACACTGCTATGGTGCTTTGCAGATTAACAAAATTTAATTGACCAAATCCTAACAATCTCCACATTGGTCCATTTTTTCTATGTATAACAAAGAAAAGCCTCCACTAGACGGCCACCTGCTTCTCCTCCACCTGTTATCCACAAAGAACAACCAAGAAAAGCCTTCCCCGCCGGTCGTCTCTTCTTCCTCCACCTGTTTGTCGAAACCGTGTCTGCTGCGACTGGCTCCACTTTCAATCCTATGAGCCCAATGCAACACGCGCTTCCCACACGATCGACCTGCGAGCTCCGTCCCGGCTTCGCTTGTTTGTACAGCGCAACACTACCCGCGCAACCGATCTTCGCGTGCCCTACTCCCGTGCGGTCTGCCTCCTGCTTCCTACATGACTTCCCGTGCCCAATCACCACACCCACGAGAGTTAGGCACCCTTCTTCGATTCGAGCACAATTGGAATTGCCCTTCTTTGCCCTGTTCTTGATTACAAGAAGTTCTCCTCCTTCCCCTTGATCAACTCCACCTTACTCTGATACCACTTATTAGATTTTTGGAGGAAGAATAAGCTCTTCTTGGCTGCAAGAACAACCTTCGAAAAAGAAGAGAGGCAAAAGCAGAATGGAGAGAGGGGAGAAGGGAGAAAGCCACATACAACCTTTATTGATTCATGCTTGGGAGAGCTTATTATCAGGGGGCACATTTACAGCAGCCTACAATGTCTATTTATATGTATTTACACTAATGCGATGTCATGCAAGAACAACCTAATATAAAATCGAACCAATACACAACAATCTCCACCTTGATTCGATTTTACGATCAAAGAACCACTTGTGCGCCTGCTGCAAGCTAACTGACTGGAAGCGGGATTTACTTGTTCTTGATTAATGATCTATTTAGATCTTTTGAGGTGGAGTTTTTAGGTCAGAATGCGGGCAAATCGGCGAGCAAGGTCATTTGGCTTTTGTTTGTTGGAGAAGTGGATCAAAATTGGCAAGATCAAGAACCTCAGGGCGGCAGGTTAGTTGTAGACTCGGAATCGGACGGGTGGCTCATGCGAAGTCGCAGGTCGGAGCATGCACAGGTGCCCGGGGAAGACTGGCGAGCCGAAGGATGCTCGGTGCTGGAGCGCGGTGTGCTACTTGGGAGCAGGCAATGCACAAGGTACGGGCGTGCGAATCATGGGAGGAACAACGACGGGTCCAGGCGTGCATGGTTTAGAATGCACAGGAGCGCGAGCTGGAGCTGTGGATCGAAACGTACAGTGGAGGCTGGACGCGAGCGAAACTGGGCTCGACTAGGCGGATTTGCTCATGGAGTTAGTGCAAGGAGCTGGTTGGATCGTAGTGGGTGCACAGGTAGTTCTTAGATCGTAAAATCGGACCAAGTTGGAGATTATTGTGTATTAGTCCGGTTTTAGATTAGATTGTTCATACATGGCATCGCTCTAGTGTAAATGCCTATAAATAGGCATTGTAGGCTGATGTAAATATGCCCCCCTGGTAATAAGCTCTCCCAAGCATGAATCAATAAAGGTTGTGTATGGCTTTCTCCCTTCTTCCCTCTCTCCATTCTCCTTTTCCCTCTCCTCTTTGGAAGGTTGTTCTTGCAACCAAGAAGAGCTTCTTCTTCCTCGATCGCCCCCACAAGGCTCCGATACCCCTTGTTATGAATTCTTGGGAGGATGCTCAAGCTTCCTCCCAAGATATTGCTTTTTAAAACAGCTCAAAAAATTTTTGTACTAAAAAGTTGTTTTAGAAAGCAGCAAAAAAGTTATTCCAAATAAAGCCTAAGTCCTAGTTGAGCTGAAGTTGGTGCTGATTCGAGCTTGGCTCAATGAATGAAGTTGTAGCACAAGTAGATATTGATTTCATCTCATGTAACCCAACTGAAGCTAACTGAAAGCTAAAGCATGAACAGTTACATGAATTAGTTAGTCAGCACAGCTAGCAATGCTTCAACTGTTCAGAGCAGGTTTTGGCGGATGAATGTCAAAGTTTCTTATTAAAAACAAATTAGGATTTTAATGTAAGTTTTTTTATTATAACGCCTTTAACAAGCAGTTCAATGAGCCTTAGAGTAGTAGCTGGTCTGAGATTGAACTAGAGCTCAGTAATTGAGGAGCTCAAGCTCAAGCTTGAAATTTACTAATGTCGCTCATGAGCTTTAAATCAGCCAAATTTAAATCAGCTTTAATCAAAATATCTCCCATTTGTGTGTTTAGTATGCCACAAACAAACTCTTCTGTAGGTTATACTGATGGCTGAAGTATTCCTGTACACAGAGAGCAAATGATAATAAATGAGGATACAAAGGCTTGTCAGTCCAACACATCTTGACATATAATGTGAAGATAATGATGGCTTTGTAGATGCTTCATTGCTAAAGCGTCAATTATAGATTAAAAACTTATTATACGATGTAATTGAAACTGACAAATAACAGATCTTATGTCCCATGGTATTTGTAATATGTTACCTCGTCAATTAACTCATTTGAATTTTGATCTAGTTCAGGTGGATACAGAAAATAATAATACTAATAATAATAAAACTTTATATTTCTCTCAATATATCAAATTGGCTAGCAAAGTAATACCATAACGATAGGTCACTGAAAAGAAAATTCTTACCCTAAAAATCGACTAAAAGCAATATATATATATATATATATATATATATATATATATATATATATATATATATGTTAGAGGTTCAATGTCACATGTTGATTTAATGATTTGAACTTATGTGATGGTGCTCAGAATGAATTTCATTTATATTAATGGGTTGTTTAGTTGGATATAAAATGAATGCAGTGTAAAATAAATACAACGTAAAATAATGTGGTGTAAAGTAAATACTTTGAAGCGGTTTGGTTGTCTGTAAAGTGAATGCAAGGGAAATGTTTTTTATTTGGTTGAGTGTATGCATAGTAAAGTAAAATTAGCCCATTGCCCCCAATTGATCATCAGCATGTTAAATATTGCCAGAAAAATCAAACACATAAGACACATCTTGCGGTTCCAGGTTCCCACACGAGGTGGTCCGCCCATCCTACGGCTCCGGGTTTCTGCACAGAGTGGCCAAATCAACCAGAAGTGGAAAGGCATACTTCAGAGCAATGAGCTACAACAATTCATAAAGCTTCAACACAATTGTTGATCCAACCGGTCAAAATCGAGCATGACCTCTTGCTCAATCCTAAAATTTTCCTCTGGTTGCTTCAACACCACACGTGAATGATCCACACATGCTACATGTGCTCATCTTCTACGTTTGTGTCCGACCCGACACTCACCTTCGCCTGTATCATCTGACTCCCGCACACACGAGCAAACCCGCACCATCTCGACCTGCTCCATGCACGAACAGCCTCGTCTCGCCTCCACCTGTCTTACGCGAACGAGACCTTTTTTCGAAGCCGCAACTCCTACAACTCTTCCCATGTGTGAACCTGCACCATCCAACCTCACGTTTAGGCTCCCGCTGCTCTCTCTCTTGCCTGCGGAATTCTTTTTTAGTTCGGTTTTGAGCGGATTTGCTTTACACGAAAAATGCACTAATGTGGGGAGTTAAAAATGCATTAGAAATTTACTTCGTTTTACTTGGTAACCAACCAAACACAAAGAAGTGAAAAGCAAAGCGTTAACTATGCTTTGCATTCATTTTTTCCTCTAACCAAACAGCCCCTATAAGGCATTTGAATACATATGATTAAAAAAAAGGAAACTTGTGCTATTCAAATTAAGAATATCTTGAGAAAAGAAAATTGCTAAAAATATGAATTAACAAGTCAGTGATTTTATTATTTAGAGGCAATCTAACTTATCAGTTTTATATAATATAGATTCATAAATACAAAGGATTAACAAATATTAATGTTTAAATTGACTATAAATGAGCTACTTATTTAAAATATGCAAAAAAATTCTTCGTATGTTTTTTGTTTTATGCTTAAGGAAGCATCATGATAAAAATTGGAGTGCGCCTGTATGTTTAACTCATCAAAATGATTTAGATAAGTTTAGGGTTATCAATCAATGACCTGATACGATGAGTTTACCAGAAAAATTCGGGTCGGTTGACCCGTTTAATAAATGGGTTCGATTTTATTTTGTAATTCTGACAAGTTTAATTGCCAGGTCAGACTTGGGTTGACCATTGAAACCTAATTTTGATCATAAAGTGATATGTTTAACTTTTTTATTAAATTCTTTTGCTTATTGTTATTGATATATTCTTCTTATTTTCAATCGATTAACCTAAACTCTATAGTTGCAAGTTATAATTTCTTTTGGGTCATCTGAGTTGTCAGCAGGTAGGTTTCAAGTCCACTTTTTTGTCCCGTTTATTAAATGTGATGGATTTGAGGACTGGATTGAAACCAAACATTGACTCCCCTAAATAAATTTGATCATACAAAAAATAGTTTTACAATTTTTATATAAAAAATTAAGCACTAAGAATTTATTCAAAAACAATATAATTTTATTATTTTTAAATTATGCATTACAAAATGATTTGTGCGTATATGATTGGCTTATTGAAACAATTCTCATGAAAGGTAAATGACAAATGATACTCAAATTAATACGCTAGGATTTTTTGCTCCCTAACTCTGCTCCTTTCCCGCCACCCCCGTAGGGGGCTCCTCCCCCATGGCCGACATTGATTTTTCACCTCTCTCTTCCTCCCCCACCCTTGCTCCCTCTTCCTCTTCCGTTTTTCCTTTGGATTGGAAGAATCTTCTTGCTACCACCCCCCAAGTCTCCACCGAGTTCTCCCACTCCCTATCCTTCGTCCCCGCCCAAAATCTCACAGCCTAGTTTACAAACGACCAGTTCGTCGCCAGAGCTCCAGAATGGTCCCTTTCATTAGTGGGCTACTCTGTCGGCAGAAGACCCTTTTATGAAGCACTACTAGCGGCCATCAAAAAAATATGGACACTCAAAGGATCTTTCTCTCTTCTTACCATGGATGAGGGCTTCTTTCTTCTAAAGTTTACAGCTCTTGAAGACTATGAAATATAATATTGTGTTAATGGTAAAACAATCCCCCTCCGAGTCCAATACGATTGGAAGTCGGAACACTGTTCTCAATGTGGCTCTATACCCTAACCAGAATAGCCCCCCTCAAACTTCACCCCGAAACCACCAACCAAATATACCCCCTTCTTCTGAACAGTCCACATCCAGCTCCAATAACTCAAAAACCCAACAATCCACCCACCAAAATAAAAAACAAACTAGAGGCAAACAAGCCAAAAAGGCCTCTACCCCTACCTCCAAATGCCAATGACCCTTCCCAAAATGGCAGCCTGGAATATTCGTGGGTTTAACAGCCCTGACAAAGTATTATGCTGCAATCACAACGTTGACCTCTTATTCATCCTAGAAGCAAAAATCTCCCATAACAACCTTCACAACCCTTAGTTCCATGCTAACCACAAAATCTTCCCCTTGGAAGGCTCTTGTCACAATTTTATGTATTCCAACCCCGGCCGAATTTGGATTAAGTGGAATGCTGATAATGTGAATTTCACCCCGAAATTTTCTACCAGTCAATTAATTCATGGAACCATTTTAGTTGACTCTTCTCCTATGTGTGTTGTCACGACTGTTTATGCTAGCAATTATTATGTGGAAAGATAGACTCTGTGGAAAAATATCCAAGACATTGCTGATTCAGTCACCCTTCCTTGGGCAATTATTGGTGACTTTAACTGTTGTTGTTCACCTTCTAAAAAAGCTGGAGGATCTGCCCTCAATAACAACAAGCTTGGAGACTTTAATAGCATGATATTCAACACTGGGTTGCATGATCTTTCATATGTGGGCCACTTTTTCACTTGGCACAACCAACAACCTGAGAACCCTATCCATATCAAGTTAGACCGGGTCTTGATAAATGGCAGATGACTGACCTCCTTTCCCAATTCCTTTTACAAAGTTGGCAACCCCAGCTGCTCAAACCACTCACCCCTTATATTGGTTAACTCTCTAGATGATATTAAAGGTCACAGATTCATGTACAAGAACTATTGCTCTAAATTTCCAGATTTTTGGGAATGCCTTATCGATGTTTTTTCCCAACCAAACAAAAGCAGCCCTTTATGTTCTTTCAACTATAAGCTGAAGACTCTCAAAAATCTTATCAAGCACAAGCAGTGGTCTAATTCCAATACAATTCAAACTGAGATTGACAATCTTAAAACACTCCAAAACCACCTCATCACCCAAATCCAAAGCAATCCCTTAGACAACCTTCTCAATGCTAGTCTTAGCAGCATAAACGACAAACTCTCCCACTACCACTCCACTCTTACTAGCTGGATAACTCAACGTGCTAAAGTGAACTAGTTCACTCATGGTGAAGATGACTTAAAATTTCTATACTCTAAAATCAACATCACCAAAAATCACAATCGTATCAAAGAGATCATCTCTGACCAAGGCCCCTACACCTCTCATCAAGACATCTCCAATGCCTTCATCAATCACTACACTAATCTCTTCAATACCCTTACCCCTCCCACCTCTAACCTCTACTGCCAAGACATACCTGTTAGGAATACTATTCCTACCCACCTGTTATCCACTCTCACTGCTCCAGTTACCATGGATGAAGTTAAACACATCATTTTTTCTGGTAAGGCAAATTCAGCCCCTGGTCCTAATGGTTTCACTTTTGAGTTTTACAAAACCACTTGGAATATTATCAAATAGCAACTCTGCAAAGCTGTGATATCCTTTTTCACTTTTGGACATATGCCCAAGCAAGTAAAAGCAACTGCTATTGCTTTGATTCCTAAGAAGCCACATGCCAACAATGTTAAGGATTTTAGACCCATATCCCTATGCAACGTTATTTACAAAGTCATTGCAAAAATTATTGCCAATAGGATGAAAGAGGTGATGCCCTTCATCATTCATCCCAGCCAAGGTGGTTTCATTCAGAAAAAGATGATCACTGATAACATTCTCTTAGCTGCTGAACTGCTTGGGAACTTTAATCAAAAAGCTAAGGATAAGTATTTTTGTACAAAATTTGACATCACCAAGGCATTTGACACTGTCTCAAGGGAATTTCTCTTTAAAAGGCTTGCTGACAAAGGCTTTTCGGAAATGTTCATTTCTTGGATTCAAGCTTGTACCACTAATGTACAATTCTCTATCTGCATCAATGGGGCGCTTGAGGGTTACTTCAATTCCACTTCTGTACTTCGGCAAGGGTGCCCACTCTCCCCCTACCTCTTCAGCATTGTTATGGATGGATTCTCCACTAGCATTGATCGAGCAACTTCCACCTCCATGTTTTCTAGGATGGATGTCGGTAATTGTTCCATCTCCCACCTTTTGTTTTCTGATGACTTATTAGTCTTTGGTAAAACCACCAACTCTAATGCACACACCCTTAACACTATTCTGCATCTATTTACAACTGTTTCTGGATTGAAGGTCAACCCCCTTAAGAGCACCATTCTGATATCGAGAGGTTCTTCCCAGGCTACCCAAATCTGTGATATTCTTCAAATTAACCATTCCTCCAACCCGATAAAATATCTTGGGATACCCATTCACTACAAAAAATTGAAAGCCATGGATTTCCAACCATTACTTCAAAGAATTTCATCCTCCATTGACGGTTGGAGAGCCAAAATCCTATCTTTTGCTGGTAGGATCCAATACCTCAAATTCACCATATCCAACACTTTGGCATACTGGATTTATGGCTCTATTATACCCAAAGGTTGTTGCAAACTCAATAACAGAATGTGCTCAAGATTCCTTTACTCTGGCAATATAAACCTTAGAAAACTACACACTATATCTTGGAAAGATACTTGTATTCCCAAACTTTGCGGGGGCCTGGGAATTCCATCCATTGACGCTCTATATCACAGTTTCTCTTGTTTAACTATCTGGAGATTTTTAAACTCTAGCAGTTTGCTCTTTAATTGGCGGCGTGCTAATTACCATTCTATGTGGAATACTAAGACAGTCAAAAGCTCTCCCTACTGGAATTATTTATGCAAGATTGATAATACTATTAAACAGTGTATTTCTTTATCTGTACACTCTAGTAGAAATCTATCATTAATTTGGGACCCCTGGTGCAATGGCAACTCTATTGCAGATATGTTGATCGAGATGCAGGCTCTTAATGGGTATTCCTCCTTTTTCGGCTGGACGGTATCCAAATTTATTTTTGGGAACAGTTGGCTTATCCCTCATGGTTTTGATGCCTCAATTGTTTCTAAAATTCAAGAAACGCACATTGACAGTAATATGGAGATGCATAAATGGCTGGGCACCCAAAATTCCATTTTTAAAACATTTTGTTCTCTCTATTACTCCTCTTTGGAAAGTGTTTCTTGGCACAATTTGGTTTGGCACAAATAGGCTGCATTACATTTCTTAGCTTATGCTTGGATGGCCTTCAAAGGAGGCTTAAAAACAACGGATGTATTAGCATCTCGTGGGATTCTTGCCTCTAGTAATTATTGTTTCTGTTATTTTGAACATGAATCCATCCCTCACCTTTATTTTGAATGCAATTTCGCTTACAATATCATTAAGCATTTCCTCCCCTGACTGGGCAATCTCCTTATGAGGCCGAACTTGTTTCAAGCCTTTGATAGTATTATGGATCAGAATCTTTCTAGGCTACGCATCAGTTACTTTCTTCTAGCTGCTTGCACCTCTATCTACTATATCTGGAGGGCTAGAAACAATAGAATATTTGGTGGCATTCATGACTGTCAAGCCACGGTGATTTCTAAAATTAAAAAATCCATTATCCGAAAGACTGGCAACTGGAAGAATTTTAGAATTGCTCTGTGACTGTTGCTTCCACAATCTTTCTTTCCATATCTCTGTTGCCTGGGAGGTTTTTTGGAAGGACGATGATGAATGCTGCTAATCGCAGTTGCCCCTAGGATGGTCTTTTGTGGCAACCAGGGGCTCCGCTCCGGTGTTGTCCCTTTCGTGCACTTTTGGTCCCGTTCGTATTGTAACACCAGGAGCTTCCTGAGTCCTTCGTAGTTTTCCTACTTGCTGTGTGTTTTTTTTTTTCTAAGTTTTTGGCTTTTCTTTTAAGTCCTTGGTTCTCTTTTGTTTTTATTAGTTCCAGGACTATAGGTTTATTTTTCATTTTACTCACTTGTAATTTTTCTTCTATTAATGATACGGGCTTTGCCCCAAATTTTCCCCAAAAAAAGTTGAAAAAGGAGCTATGCTTTTGTTCTTTTTCAAAAAATAGAAATAAAAAATGGTAAGTCATTCATCGAGTGACCTCAGTCTAATCATTACTATTTCCCATTATATAAAAAATAGAAAAGGGCTTCTTTTCTTCATAAAAATTGTGAAAGTAAGTTGACCATTTCACCCTTTTCATAAAATTAGAACATAATTACAATATTAAAATCAAAATTCAAAATTAATCTTAATTTTAATTGATATTTGATGTTGAGTCAAATTTATAAATAGAAAGCCTAAAATATCCCATTAGTCATCAATTTTTCTATTGTGTCATGCTCTATTATTTTGAACAATAAAATGCCTAAATCTCGGTGGTTTGATTAGGTCCAATGAAGCCCGATGAAGCACGCCCGATGAAGCCGTGCCTAAGTCCAATTGCTTCGATCAGTGGGTCTATGATGGTCCGACAAGCCAATAAAGGTTTCGTTTTGGACAAATTTCTTACCTTTTTTAAAACAACTTTTTAATATAAAATTTTTTTTAAGTAGAATTTTTTTTTACTTGAAAGCTGTTTTAGAAAGCAATAAGAAAGCTTTCTCAACCAAAAACAAAGTTTTAATGTGGGACAAAAGTGATTTGACAAGAACAAATTCCGATTATAATTTTGCCATATATTGAGATTTAAGACACGAAAATGAAAAAAAAAAGCATAAATATCTAGAATAAGAAATTTGATTAAATTTTAAAAGTGGTTGGGTTTACTTTGAGATGCGTGCAATATAAATTTTGAATTTAGCACATAAATTGTATCCATTGATTTTAGACATTAATATATTTACTTATAGGGATTTTTACCTGCATAGCACTCGAAACTTCTTTATTTCCATATGTAACACCTCAAATCTTTAATTTACTATACCCACACCTCAAACTTCTAATTCGCTCATATCCCGCAATTAGTTCTGTCTCCGTCACCCGTGCGCATGCCAACTTCCAGTCACTCGAATGATTCTCCTCAGTGGATCGAATGGTAGTCTCCTTCAGCCTATTCTTTGTCGATTTCTTATGTGAAAACGAGCATTTTTGTCGTGAAAACTCCTCCTTGGTTGCTCTATTGCTCCCGTGAGTTTACATTGATGCCCTAATCTTTTTTTTCTTTTGTTTCATACATTGAGATATGTGTATAGTGGTCCTTTTCTGCCATTTTGTTTGTAAATTTCTGATTTTAAGTGGTAGTTATGATAAATGATGGTGAATATATTTGGCTTACATATAAATTTGGGGATAATGGTGTGATGTCAAAGGTGAAGAAAGAAGAAGATATATAGGTGAAAAACAGAAAATGATGAAATTAGAGTATGATTTGCTTAATTTTTTTATCCTTAGAGAGAAGGTTGAAAAGATTTGTCCATGATTAATTGGGCATGAGTATAAGTTACACTACCATATTAGTCCTACTTCTCCCAAAGTTTACAAGACAATTTCAAGTGATATTGAGATGATGCAAATGATAGAATAATGTATCGACAGTTGGTGGGTTGAGTTGTTGTTACATTACAAGAGGATGCATAGGCTGATATAAACATCGAAGGTTTACAGCATTGACCTAATGTTGCTTTGAGGGAACATTGACTTTGGAAGCTTAAGCAATAATAATCTTATGCGACCCATTAGTGATGATAAAGTATTAGAAGTTGGTGCTTGTTTTTAGGATGCAAGTAGTTTTAAGCAGTTCTTACGATACACCGCAATTTCCAGTAACTTTGGGGTGAAGATCAAGGCTAGCAATAAGTCTAGAATTATAGCAACATGCTCGCATCGAGAGTGCCCTTGGTGGGTACGTGCATCGCTATGCAGAGATGGTCAGACCTTTGAAGCTAGGAGGTTAGATGATATGCATTTGTGTCCTATTGTTAACAGAGCTGAAAATAAGCTTGCTACATCAAAATGGGTAGCTCTTGAAATACAGGATATTGTGAAGAAAAATCCAGATAAACCGTCGAAGCTTATTAACAACACGTTGGAGACAAAAAATGGATTATCATTGCCATATATGTGATTGTGCCGCTCTAGAGAAGTAGTATAGTCAATGAACTTTTTGAATTATTTTGAAGAAGAACAAGTTTATTGGAAGTCTTTCTTTTGTAAAAGTTTCTTTGAGATAGAACGATCATGTGTCATCAAACGATTATGTAGTAGAATAGTTAATAACTCCTGATTTCATTACAATATTTAACAGTATAATAGTTAACATTACAATATGTGACAGTACGAGAGCTCACCAAAAAAGATCATTCGAATGTATACACTACAATATCGGTTATAACTCGTGGTATCAGTATAGGAAAGCTAGCAACTGTATTACAACCAGAGTAACTAATAATAACTTGATGTGGAACAACTCATACTTCACGATCTTCAAATTCTCCAAATTAATGTCCTCTTCTGATCTTGGTATTGGATAATGATTTATGTTTGACGATATTTGATTGGCTACATCAACCCATCTGAAGAAATTACAATAGTTTTTGTCCTGTTGCGAGGGCAATGATAAAATCTTTGGCGCCGATTCTCACTTTGATATGTTTGATATATAATGCATTGCAAGTTGCAGTAATAAAATATTTGTGTCATGTTCATGCTTCTAGAACCTGTCAAATTTCTAGAAGTTATTCTGTAATAAAGCCAAGAGATAAAAAAATGCTACTTTAGAACATCTTACTTCATATAAGAATATAACAAATTAGTTCTACACAATGGGAGATAGAGTAGCAAAAGCATCAATTAACAGTTTGTGAATGCCGCCAACCAACAAATGGAGACCATTGTTGAGAGTAAAGAAACAAACCAAGCAACCAGACTCAGATGCAAGCAAGATTCATCTACGGAGATGAGATTATAGAAACAACAACAATACGAGTTGCTTCTCCTACTGTCGACACCATGGCGGTCTAATGATCTCACTGGATGTGGGTCTTGGTTGCAACATAGATCATCCAGCTAGAGAGCCGTCCAAAAGAAATCAAGCTCATTTTCATCATTGTCCATATTAGTGTAGCACAACTCAGACGTTATATTTCCCTCATAACTCCATCATAGCAAAACACATTGAAGTACAGCCAAGCAATGGCCCATCCCAGTGAAATAAAGCCAACCGATGACCCGTCCCACCAACTGCAGGACACGATAAACCAACGTAGGTATTATATTTCCCTCACAACTCCAGTAAACCAAAAAGCACAACTCGTAAGGCCACAAAGATGAATACATAGGGCGATCTCTAATAAGTATTCTATCTAATTCCCTCACAAATGCAACACAGCATAACACAGTAAATCAACAAAGGATTTGCAAAATTCTAATGCTGTAAAAATTTTCTCATCAAAGCCACCCAACAAACCAACGACAAGTAAAAAATATCATGTAAACCAAATAGCATAAGTCGTAACTCAACAAAGATGGAACCAGAGGGCATTCTCAAACTAGTATTCCATCCAAATTCGACCTTTGAACCAACAAGCAAAAATGACTGAGTCAAGAAGTAGATCTTATCGGCCAAAAATGACATAGCTATAGCAAAATTTAGGACATAAATCATATGAAGGCATAACTCAGAACTCACGAGACAAGTAGAACGATGACAAAGAAGGAGGAGCAGCAATAGAATGACGAAGGAGTTTTCACGACATCAATGGGCATTTTCACACAGGAAATCGATGAAGAATAGGTCGAAGGAGACAATCGTTCGAGCGATTGGGGGTTGGCACGTGCACGGGTGACGAAGATGGAACGGAGTGCGGGATATGAGCGAATCAGAAATTTGAGGTGTGGGTAGGGTAAATTAAAGGTTTGATGTGTTACATATGAAAATAAAGAAGTTTCAAGTACTATGCTGGTAAAAATCCCTTAATTATATTTTAGCTTAATTTAACTCTATGTAGATATTAGAAGAGTTAATCTATCACTGTAATATTGATATAAAAAAATGTAAAGTGCAGACATTAAAAATATAAAATAATAAGTTTTTTGAATTAGTTTTTTTAATAAAAAATTATTTAAATTAAAAATTTTTAAATTAAAAAATTATTTTAGAAAGCAATAAAAAACTGTTGCAAATGAAACTTAAATTATATAAGTTTTATTCATATTGGACAAGTCATTGTCAACAGGCTATAAATCCAGTTTGTGTTTGAAGGCAGCTTGCAAGGAAAGAATATGACCGGTTTAAATTTTAAGTAAATTTATGCTTTGTAATCATTGGCCAACCATTGGACCCCACCATACTCTTATTTAATTCATTGAGAGCTTAGGCTTCAGCCTCTCGGGGTGAGGGAAAATTATTTTGTGTGGAAGTCGAATGTCGTCCAGATATCTAAGCCCACGGCTCAATATCGCGGTACCGCAGCTCGATATCGGTGATGTGGCTCATTTTGATTGGTATCCGGACTTAGAGCTGCGTTCGACGTCCGCACAGAATAATCTCTCTGGGGTGAGGCAATTTTTTCAGACAATAATGATAATTTTATTTTATTATTATTTTTTTATTTTTAAAAAAAATTGTGATGGAAAACTACTTTACAAATAGTGTAATCAAATTACTTTCTCCCGGTAACTTTGTAATCAATTTTATAAATAATTGCAGCCGTCCCAAATAAATCCTAAGTGTATCACTATTTTCCATTTAAAAAATTATGAAAGTTGGGCCATTATGGGTCTGATTTGGATGATTGTACCTTTTTGTAAAGGTTATTACAAAAGTAGTAGAGAAAATGACTTTCTTGAAAGCTACTGTAGAAAACAGCTTCTTAATGCAAAATTTTTCTAAAAATAGTGAAAAAGCAATGGTCAAATAAAATTGTGATTGCCATCTGAAAGCAAAATAGTAAGAAAGCTATCTCAAATAAAACCTATATCACCATTCTTGTAAAATTATAACACAATTACAAATTTGAATCCAAATTAATCAAAATTTTAATTGATATTTGACCATAATTACAAGATTAAAATCCACATTCAAAATTTTGAAAGGTGGGTTGGTAGTTTATTGATCTACGATGCTCAGATGAGCAAATGGAGTTTGAATAAGAACTGACAATGATTTGATGAGGCATGATGAGATTCTAAGACATTGATTTTGCAATCCGTTGAGACTTTGCCAGAGGAAAATGACCAAAAAAAGGCTAAGATATGTGAAACAAACTTTTGAATCAAAGTATTCAAGTTATTAGATTTGTGCAATAAAAATTTTTGAATGAATCTCATATATTGCACTCATCTGAAAATAAATTCATCAACTTTCAAACTACCGAATTTTATTGATATATCCTCAAAAAATTATTTTGATCGGACACGAATCTTTAAGCAAAATCATGTTGGAAATTTCAAAAGTTAAATCGGAGATCATCTGAACTCTGATTTCAGCAAACTTATAGTCGAATTGAACGTCTCGAAAATACGAACTCAACGACACCATATTCGACCCAATCCGAGTTCAAATAGGTCCAAATCAAAAACCCGAAGCACATTTGGAAGGTTCAAACCGTAATTTGGATTTCCAAACGGTTTTCAAACGTCACATGCTTATAGTCGAATCGAGCGGCTCGACGAGACAAATTCAATGAGCCCAAGATCGCCGAATTCTAGTATCATTAAGACATTCAAATGTCTGGTAAATGGTCTACGATCAAGAGATTCAACATCGGTCGTCCAGTCAAACCACTCCCAATTTGCCCTTGATCTTCCTCCTATTTATTGGTCATACCACTCTCCGAAAACTATAAATAGATCCCTCATTCCCCAAGCAAGAAGGAGGAAGATGGGGCCAAGCAAGGAATAGAAGGAAGAGAAGGAAGAAGAGAAACTTGAGTTCTCTTTCCACCAGACTCCTCGACCACAGCCGGACTTCAACTCGAACAACGATTGTCGCCGGACTTCAGCCCAGCCACCGAATGACGCCAGATTTCTTCCTGGCCACCAACTAACTCCAGATGGATGCAAGAAGAGAAGGAAGGAATAAAAGGAAGAAAGTTCTCTTGCCACCGGACTCCTCCTCGACCAATTCCCAGCCACCGACCATCGTCGGACTTTTACTAGACTTATGCCGGCCACCGACTAACGTTGCACTTCCGCTCGTCATCGTACTTTTGTCCATCGTAGGACTTTCACCCGTCGCCAGACTTCTGCTCATCACAGGATTTCCTTTGGACCTCTACCCAACTCCGAACTTTCGTCGGTCACTGGACTTACACCCGTCACCAGACTTCTACTTGTTTTTAGACTTTCGTCGGACTTCTACCCGATGCCGAACTTTCACCCATCACCGGAGTTCTGTCTGTCACTGGACTTCTGCCAGTCGCCGAACTTTTCTCGGACTTCTATTCGATGCCAAACTTTTTTCTATCTCCAAACTTCCACCCATTATCTGACTTCTGCCCATCGCTGGACTTTTGTCGAACTTCTATCAGATGCCAAACTTTTGTTCATCTCTAGACTTCCGCCCATTGCAAGACTTCTTTCCATCGCTAGACTTTCATTGGACTTCCACCCAACGCTGAACTTCCACCCAACGTTGAACTTCCACCCATCGCTAGACTTCTGCTCGTCATCGGACTTTCATTGAACTTATACCCGACACCGAACTTTTGCCCATCGTCGGACTCCAGCCCGTCGCCATACTTTCATCGGACTTCTACCCAATGTCGAACTTCCACCCGTCGTCAGACTTTCATCGGAATTTAACCCGATGCTGGACTTCTGCCCCTCTCCAGATTTCTACCAAACGTCGGACTTCCACCCGTCAACGATCCTTCCAACCTTCTTCTCCAGATAACGAAATTTCAGACCCCCATCGCTCGCCGACTACAGTCCTTTTGACCTCCGTCACCCACCGACTACTATCATTCTGATCTCTGTCGCCAGAAAATGGTCCTTTCGACCTCTGTCGCCCGCCGACTGCTGTCCTTCCGACCTTCGTCGCCAGATAATGGTCTTTATGACCTCCATCGCCCGTCGATTATTATCCTTCCGACCTCCATCGCCCACCGACTATGGTATTTCTGACCTCCGTTGCCATATAACGGTCCTTCTGACCTTTGTTCCCTGTCAACTACGGTCCTTCCAACCTCCATCACCAAACAATGTTCTTTCCAACCTCCATCACCTATTGAGTATATTCCTTCTGACCAAATGAACACATCAACAGTGATTTTTTCTATTCCCACCATGTAATACACTCCATATGATGTATATTTGTTACATCAGGCTAAGGCCTTCCCCCCATAAAGGGCCTTATTTATAATTAACTGCAAATACTAGTGGGCTCATTCAAACTGGGCCAGACCCCATGGTTTTTTCTCTTTTCAGAATTTTTCACATAAAAATCTTGGTGTCTCTTATGAATATTGCACCCTCTCTTTTATATGTATACGTACTGGTATTCGTATAAAACTAAGACGTTAAATTTTATATTTCTCTACCACCAGGAATATTCCAGGACGCAATAGTTTGGCATCATATATGGGAACATGGTTATAAAAATTAACAATCAATTGCTCCAACTTCAAAAGGTCATTCATATCAATATCTTGGCATCAGCTATTGCTGTATCAATTTCATGGGAATTAAATGTGGATTGGGGGGCAACCTTGACTACAACCATAGTCAAGAAGATTCCTCCAACTTTTTCAATATCCAAGATGATATCCTGGGATCATAAACTTCTAACAAATGCGATGATGCTTCTAATAAATTTTAGCTAGACTTCTACTCCTTGGACAAGATCTTAATCTCGACCTCAAAAAGATAGTAATGATCTAAAGATAGGTATTTCTTTACCTTTGATTCAGGATACATGTGATGTTCGTCCCCTCCCAATCAAGACATAATCGATCCTATGGGGATTCAATTCGACCTCTTCCACACAGGTTAATATTATCAAGAAGTGCTCTAACATACAACTTCGGATAAGTCATACATCCATGGTGGATTCTTTGAACCACTTTATATAGTTTAATGTTATAGAGTAACACTCTGACATATAACCTCAGATAGGTCATACATCCTTGGTGGGTTCTCTTGATCTCTTTCATATAGGTTAACGTCATCGATCAGTACTTTAACATACAACCTCGGATATGTCATACGTCCTTGGTGGATTCTCTCAACCTCTTTCATATAGGTTAACATCATCGAGCAGTGCTCTAACATACAGTCTCAGTTAGATCATACATCCTTGGTGGATTCTTTCGACCTCTTCCATATAAGTCAACGTCATTGAGCAGTGCTTTGATATAAAATATCGGATAGATCATACATCCTTGGTGAATTATCTGGACCTCTTCTACATAGGTTAAAGTTATCGAGCAACACTCTGACATACAATCTCGAATAGGTCATACATCCTTGGTGAATTCTTTGGACCTCTTCCATATAGGTTAACATCATTAAATAATGCTCTGACATACAACCTCCGATAGGTCATACATCCTTAGTGGATTATATCAACCTCTTCAATATAGGTTAACACCATCGAGTGACGCTTTGACATATAACCTCGGATAAGTCATACATCATTGGTGGATTCTCTCAACCTATTTCATAGAAGTTGATGTAATCGAATAATGCTCTAATAAGCAGGTCAAATATCCATTATAGATTTCTCTCAACTATTTAACATCATCGATCAATGCTCTGAGTGAACAACATTCTCTTTAAAAAGATTCTATGAGAGCAAGTGATTGATAGGGTCATCACTTATTCAAAAACCTTATAAAGCTAAAAAGCCTCAAAAGGTATAGTTATACAAAGACTAAAAATCCTCAAAAAGCACATGACAAATTTACTCTGGAGGATAAGTTCATTTCAAATGAGAAATAAGCATTGAGCTTATACAATAATCCCAAATTCATATACAATATCATTGGAGTTATGTAGATTCCACATCAGGTTCAAGTATAAATTCATTTTTGCAAGAAGTTGAAATTAAAAATTACATCGACATCATCTATACAAGTTAATGCCATCAAGTGACAAATAACTTCAAAAAGGTCAAATATCCTTGGTTGATTATATTTAACCCTTTCTTTACTGCACACTGAAGCATCTCCTACAACTTCTTCTTTAAAGGAAAGTTATAATCTGATCATCATCATGACTCCACTCGATTGGCACTGTTAGTGTGTCACTCGACTATTAATATGGCACACTTCTTCAACACCTTCAATTAGGGATATCTGATATCCGCACATGTCAGTATGGATATATATTGCCTTAGCAAAATGCAACTAGACCATCGCCATCATTGGCACTTCATATGATGTCTGCCGTTGGTCCTTTACTTCATATCAACCCTCATCAGCTTCTCGTTCAACTACTAATAGCAGCACACCCTCAAACTATCTCCTTTAGCTCTCCACCCGATCATTGACTGCCATTAAATTTTTGCCCAATCACCGATCGCCGCCACACTTTCACATGGCTGCCGATCATCGCCAGAGTTTTGCTCAAACTTCATCAAAAATCTTCCTATCTGTTGAGAATCAATGATTCTCCTCCTAGATATCTTCTCAAATCACCCATTCCATTCAAGAGATAGTTGATCTTCTTCTGTCAATAATTATCTATGGAGAGAATAAACTCTCATCGTGACTTCTTTTATACAAAAGAGGGGCACTGAAGCTTTATAGGGGATGTCACTTATCTCAAATAGTGGAATACCTCTAATGTAAGGAGAAGAAAAAGGAAGGATGAGAAAGCTACTTCTACACAAAAGAGGGGCATTGAAGCTTAATAGGAGATGTCATCTATCTCAGACAATGGAATGTCTTTAATGTAAGAAAAAATCTAAAGGAAAAGAGAATTGAATGAGGAAAGATTTTCTTCTACTCAAAAGAGGGGCACTAAAGCTTGATAGGGAATGTCACATATCTCAAATAGTGGAATGTATCTAATATAAGAAGAAGACCAGAGGAGAAGAAAAGGGAAGGAGGACAAAATCTCCTTCTACACAAAAGAGGGGTACTAAAATTTGATAGGGGATTCCGCTTATCTAAGACAGTAGAATACCTCTAATGTAAGAAGAAGACCATAAGAGAAGAAAAAGGAAGGCCGAAAACTCTAACTTCTACACAAAAGAGGGGCACTTGTACTTGTTTAATTGAAAAATATGATTTTAAAAAAGTGTTTAATTTTCTTTGGAAAATATTTAATTTTTGGAATTTAAATTTTATAATCGAACACTTATTATGAATGATATATCACTTCAAAAGGTGAACATATTGTTCTCTAATAGGTTCAGATTACGAATCTTGATTTACCCTGATTATCGTAGTCAAACTCAAGGAGAAACGACATATGATCCCGAAGAATCAAAATAATGTTAAATCCGATGTTTAACTACAATAATCTAGTAAAGAGATCATTAATTTTATAATCAAAGTTACAATAATAGTACGATATATCTTTCCAAAGAAAGAGGATATCGTCTGTTATCGATCATTTGAAAATGACGATAATGATCATTGACTTTTGAATTTCCTAAAGATAATCAATTAAAGATTTTAAAAACTTAATTTTGAAAATCAGGTCTGGGTTTCTAAATCTCCTACGAGCGCAAGCCCTCGTAGTTAATTACATCGTAGGAAATCAAAAAATTTACTACGAATACTCTCGATTAAAATAGCGATACGAATTTTATTAAAGATTTCAAAGCTTGATATCAAAGGACGTTAAGGACTGGGATTTCAAGTGGGATTGGTTCAAGGTTGAGCACTTATTTCTGGAGTCAAAGGAAGAAGAGTAGGAGGTGTCTTGAGATTCTGAATTACTTCAGAAACATCTCAAACTATCCTAAGTATTAGGCTTTAAATTTGATTGAAATAGATATTTAGTTTGAATAATCAATTTTATTAGAAAAGGGGAATTAGAATCCCGGAAGGTTGAGGTCTTAGGATTGAACATCTGCCTCAGAACCTAAGTCTAAAATTGGGTACTAAAAATCAGTGATCCAGATCCTAGCTAATGCAATGCAGTCTGGACTTACCTCGCCCTGGATTGGGGAGCCAGCTAAACCACCTAAACGCTTTAAAACTATGAGTCAAGTCTTTTAAATGTAGAGTGGTTAGGGACGTTATTTAAGATTGAGTTTGAGGAGTTGGGGTCGACATCTAGAGCAGATTCCTAATTGACCCCTTGACTTATGTTGGGTGAGATGTCTAAATAAAAAATACAATTAAAGATTAGACTCAATTTTAATTTGTTACTAATGCGATGCATGCTAGTTGACTCGATGAAATGCTTAAATCAATATGTTGCAGTTTTAAAATCAGGCTTTAAAAAATAGGTTTTATCCTAGAGATTGCACAATATCCCCTTGGACAGAACTGCACCCTGATAGGTCAGGTGGTCTGCCAAAACCCGCAGGCGGGGAGGTGCCTAACACGGAAGAGAAGTTTTAATATGTATCCATGAAAAACTCCCGGCGAGTCCGGGCTTACTTCTTAAAAGCGTTAGAGTTACTATCTGAGCTTAAAGTTTTTAAATTTTATTTAAGTAAAAATAGTTTATGACCGTACCCTTACGAGCCTCCGATCAGATTCTAGACTAAATCAAAATCGGTATGCAATAATCGCCAAAAAACTATGAAAAGCAGGTAAGTCCTTAATCGCAATCAACATCAAGTAATCAAGTCAAAATAATTAAATCAATTAAATAAGTGCTCAAACTAAAAGTCCATGTGGCAAGTGCCACTTAATTATACAATCCAGGGTCTGCAGGAAAGTAAAGTGGCCGGGTATCACTGACTACAACCCGGATTCTACTCCTAAAACTCAAGTGACTTTGAGATTTGAGATTCTTCTCGTTCTTCACTTCTTCGTCTTCTTACAACTCCTTGGATCGTCGGGTCTGGATATCTAAATGAAAAAGAAACTCTCTCTTGAAAGGGGGTTATCTTTTCTCTTTGGATATTTGAAATCATCCAAATTTGGATCTCCAAATGGAAAGAGACTCTCCCCTAAGGGATGTCCCTCCCTCTTTGGATTCCAGATTGGATGCTTAAACATCCCATTCTCAAATCACTTTAAACAATTTACAACTCAATTTACATTCAAATTACATCAATTAAAATTAAAAATCTAAACTCGATCCTGCAGGATTATCCTAATAATCAACAGTTATAGAAACATCTCAAGTAGTTAATATATTTAAAATTTAAAATACTCAAACCAGCCACACTTGACCATGCTCTTTTAATTATTAAAGGGGAACTTAAGCAAATTTCTGGAGCACCTGTGCAATTTTAATATTAATGATTTTTGCCCCTTTTAATTTATGCCCTGTATGAGCATGGCCACTTGCATAAGATTGAATTAGTATAAATCATTCCTAATCTAAGGGTAGGTCTAACATACAATCAAATTAATATAGAATGTAGTAAATCAATAAACAATCACATCAATATCAATTACTTAGATCTAGCAACCAGCATGCAATGAAAACCACAAAAAACCCGGCACACGCAAGTAGCAGAAAAGTAAACACCGGCCTAGCCTAAGACTAGAGTTGGTTGTCCTAAAAAACCATCTAAAGTGTGTGAGGTAGGCTGTGTGGCTTTGATATGTCCTAAATAGGCACTTGATTAAAGTTGATTAAAGTTCTGGTTGGTTAAAGGCTTAAGGGAGAATTTTAATTGAAGTTTAAATCTTAATGGTTTAAATTTGATTTTATAATTGATTTTAGATGTTTACTGGACACCACCTTTGTTGCACACCGAGGCCGTGAAGTTTATTTCACCTTCCTTGGGGCTAATTTAATAGTCTCGTAGGCCTGGGTTACCTAGTGGTACCCGATATGATTAAATGATTTGGGTTTGATTAAGGTTTGAAGATTGATTAATTTTTAATTGAATTTGATTGGTTGTTGGTATTATACTTAAGTTGATGTTTTCTGGAATTTTTGAAGATTTATTGAATTTTGGAATTTCCTGGATTATTTTATTCATTAATTCAAGGGTCAAAAATTGACTTTTTGATTTAAAGTGTTTTCTAGAAAGTTAGAATTTTATTAAAATACTAGACCTTAATACGATCAATTAGATAGTAAGTACACTGAAATTGAATTTTTCTACATTTTATGATGAAGGTTTGAAGTTTTGACTTGATTTTGAACTATGTTTGACCAAAAGTTGACTTTTTCAAATTTGATTGATTTCTGGAAACTTAACATTTTTGACAAATATTAGACCTTATTATGAGTCATATTCCTTTGAGTTTGCTCAATTTAAAGTTTATTTGAATTAGTTATGAATTTTTGAAGTTTTGAGTATTTATTAAATTTTCAAAATTGTTTAATTAAGGCTCTTTTTATGATTTGAATCCAAATGACCTCCAAACTCCTTGAAATCAACTCCAAAGGTCAGAAATTACTTAAGGAGTGATATCCAAGTGTTTGAGAAATTTTTAGAATTTTTAATTATTTTTAATTAATTAATTTAATTAAATATTAAATTTCAATTAAACTTAAATTAAACTTGATTTTAAAGTCCAATCAAGGGGCTTTTATTTTTCATTGGTTGAGAATTAAATTCTGGTCAGTTTAAGGTATTATGTGTAATTTTTGGATTTAAATATGATTTATTATATTTTCTGGAAGTTTTAAAGGCTTAATTAAGGTTTAAGTTTGATTAAATTAATTAAGGGGCTTAATGATTTTAAAATCCAATGGAAAATTTTCTTAAGGCTGAGAGTGTCCCTATGTTCAAGTGTTCAAAGTTTCATGTCAATAGGATGTAAATCATAATTATTGAAGATTTTCTAATTTCTCTAAATGAGTCCTTAATTATTGTCCTTAATGATGTCCCTAGGTTTAATAGGTTTGAATCAAAATTTTAACTAACCCTTGGATAAATGCACAAGTAAACACACATACAATCAATCAATCCTAGACCTGGGAGAGCCCTAAAGCTAGGTGGTGTGTGCTTCCTATATATGCAAAAATCAAAATGACTTGATTAATCAAGAGATGATCAAACATGCTTAAACTAGGTTTAAAGTTATATATATATACAATGACTTGATTAATCAAGAATTTATATATATATATATATATATATATATATATATATATATATATATATATATATATATATATATATATATATATATATATATATATATATATAATTTTAAAATAGATTTTTTTTAAATATAAATATATATATAAACCTATATAAATGTAAATATAAAATTTAAATTTAAAATACTCAAAATAGTATTAAAATAAATTCAATATTCAAATGAGATATCCTCTGATTTTTTTTTTAATAATTTGAAAATAAGTGTTCAATTTTGAAAATAATTAGTTTAATATTTAATTAAATATTAAAATAATCAAATAACTCAGATTATTTAAAATAAATTTAGTTTTGAATTTCAAAATTAATTTTAAATTAAAATAATTAAAATTCTAAAAATTTTAAGGTATTATGCATATTTTTTTGTGAATTAACTTGAATTTTATTATGAACCTTTAAATTTCAAATCAATTAAATGAGTTTAAATAATTTTAAAACTAATTAATATTTAAAATAATTTTAAATTAGATTAAATTAAACTTTGGACATTTCTGAAATTTGAAAAAGGATAAAAAATAATTTTAATTCAATTTTCAAAATTATTTCAATTTAATTTATACAAAATATTAATTCACTAATTAAATCTTAGTTAATTAAAGAAAGGTTAAAATATTTAAAATATAAAGTATATTTTAAAATAAGTTATTATTATTATTTGTTAAATTAGAGATTTTTTTTAATTCTGAATTTTTTTTATATAAAATAAATGTATTTTGAATTTAAAATTATTTTTTAATTAGTTTTAGAATTTTCTGGAATTAAAAAGGAGTTTAAATTAATTTAAATCCATTAAATACAGCCGGCGACGGGTGGCTGCCACGTGGCAAACGATGGTTGGCTGATCAGAAAGCGGCGGCAGCAGGGCATTTAATGCCAATCACTAGGCGGCGGCGGCGGGTCCACGCGGTTTTACTTAAACCAGTCAGCAATCGGGACGACTGTCAGATCCGCGTGGGCTTAATCCGACGGCAGATATCAAATCCTAGTGTTTAATGTCCGCTGGAAGAGATCGAACGGCAGAGAAGCGATCCCGCGGCACTGAATGGAGGGTTGAGATCGAGCCGGACGAGGATAATTTTGCAAGATCAGATCTACAATTTGAACTAACCGCGGAATGCCAGGATTTAAGCCGTCGATGCGCGGATCAATGGCTAAAATCAAGCATAGTTCATGCGAAAATTAACCTGAATCCTAAAATAGGTTTATGAGCTCGTTCTTTAGATCCAGACCATGAAATTAAATAAAATTTTAAACTAAGATTAAGTACATGAACAGAAATTTTGTGGAGTGTTTGATACAGCTTAAAACAATCTGTATAAAAATCTATTTAACTTAGTGTACCCTAACCTAGGGTTAAGATATTTACCTAATCCAACCGATGGATTTTCACGTTCTTGGACTCTCTGAGCTTGTAGATTGTCCACGATACTTTTCTCTCTTGAACTCTCGGTCTAATAAGCTACGGATTGAGTGGACGGAGCCTTCGACGAATTTGAACTTGAGCTCGCCGGAAGGCTCGTCACCGGCGACTTCTAGCGATTGGTTTTCGCTTGGGAAATGAAGAAGAGGGTCTGGGGATTCAAAACGAGTCAGGGGATGGGTCGAAGAGAGCTCAGGAAGAGAGCGAGAGTATGGATTAGAATATTTTCTCAAATGGGATCTTTTCCCTATTCAACCTTCTCCAGGTTGAATCAACGGTTCAGATCAACCAGAAAGCAGCTTGGATTAATGCCATCTATCTAAGAGACGGTTAGGAGCAGATAGGAGAGCACATGGCAAGAACATTGGGTGTAAAGGTCCTTTTGTCCCCATAAAGTCATGTGGGAAAGATCTAGACCATTGAAGTTCCATCTAAAGGCTGAGATGAGTTTTAGGAAGATTCTAGATCTCAACCAAACTACTGGATTAGTTTATGATCAATGGATTAGTTTACAGAGAATGATTTGACCACTTTAAAGGGTTGTTTAACCACATTGAATCCATCCATTTGATTTGTTGACCATATTGACTAGTCATCAGTCAAATGTTTGCCTAGGTGGCATGGAGTGGATGGGTTTGAGATGAAGGAGATAGTTTAAAAGGGGTTTGGAAGCTAAAGGTTGGTATATGAGGAAATAAATCCATGAGTCATAGGGTTTGACTACACACACTGAGTTGACGTAATCAACTTTTCATGAATTAAACTAGCCAAAGATTGGGACAAATCTAGGCTATGATTTGAAGTTAATTTGAAGCTCGAGATTGATTTGGATAGCTTAAATTGACTAGAGCTTGAATAAGATTAAAGGTTTTATCATAGAATAAAATTTGACCAAGTCAAATCAAGGTGATTTGACTTCTTATACATTTGAATGTATTTGAATTTCAATTTGATATGGACTTGAGGATTTGAGGATTTAGAGAGCTTGAATTGAAGGATTGAGGTGATTTTGACTCAAATGGGGCAAGTTTGACTAGACTTGGAATTAGTTGACCAAGTCAACTAATGATTGGGTCAAAAGTCCAATCAAGTTTGAATCACTAAGAGAAGTGGTCAGAGAAGTTTGAATGGGTTTGAAATTGATCTCGAGCTTGATTGGGTTTAAATGGCTTAAAGGTTTAAATTGGTCAACCTGGGTTGACCCGGTCAAACAGATTGACCCAGGGCCAGGGTCTGGACTGAGTCAATTTCAAATGGTAAATGGAGTCTGGTAGATGTGTTTCAGGAGTTTAAATAGGTTATTTGGATCAAATGACCCATTTAGACCTTTAATGGGCCTAATGGGTCAACCAGGTTGACCCAGAGTCAGGGATTGGGTTCAATCAATTCAGAATGATATTCTGAGTCTACTGGTGGTGGTCTCAAAGTCTGGGGAAGTCATTTGATCAGAATGACCTATTTGGGCCTTTAATGGGCTTTTTAGGTCAACCCTGGTTGACTTGGTCAACCAGGTGGGTCCAGGGTCTGGAAATGGGTTCAACAGATTTGAAATGATATTTGGAGACCAATTAAGGTGGTCCCAAGGTCTGGGGAGGTCTTTTGGTCAGAATGACCTGTTTTGACCCTAAAGGGCTATTTGGTCAACATGGTTGACTTAGTCAACCAGATTGATCAAGGGTCTGGATTTGGGTTCAATGGATTTAGTTTGATATTTGAAACTTGCTGGAAGTGATTGCATTTGATTTGGAGCTCATTTGGTTCAAATGACCATTTATACACCATAAGGGTATTTTGGTCATTTTGACCCCTGGTCAACTAGGGGTCAAATTGAATCCAACAAAATACAGCTTATTGCTCAATGGGTCATAATCAAGGGTCTAAAAGTGATTTGGAGCTTTGTAGAAAGCTCC
Source organism: Dendrobium chrysotoxum (assembly GCA_019925795.1). Classification (NCBI taxonomy): domain Eukaryota; kingdom Viridiplantae; phylum Streptophyta; class Magnoliopsida; order Asparagales; family Orchidaceae; genus Dendrobium; species Dendrobium chrysotoxum. The sequence continues at coordinate 18,390,417 of CM034309.1, forward strand.
AGGATCAAAATCCACTGGGTGGCAGGTCCAGTGGCATAGACTGTAAATATTTGAATGTTTTATAGCCTTTGGATTTCAATTTAGTTTCTAGGGTTAGAGACCTCAAATGAGCTCAAATTTGGAGGGTTGTTTCTAGAGATATGTCATATCAGTGTGGAACTGATAGACCTTGAATCAGAAGTCATTTGATAGGGTTTTGAAATGTTCAAAGATTCATCGGAGAAGGCTTTCAGGACTTAGACCTTTGGCTTGGATTTGAGTCTGAAAATCTGGTTTTGAACTGGATTTTGAGCTTGAATGATAGGGTTTAAACTATCTAAATCATTTACAATCATTTAAGTGATTGTAGATGATTAGATAGGATTAAAGTCAGGTCAGAGGCTGTGACAGCTAAATCTGGGTTTTTAAAGGTCAGGATTGGTCAGGGATTTGAATTGACTTGAACTTTGGATTGATTTGAGTCTTGAATAGATTGATTTAAAGTCTGGGTTGGTCTGGAGTTTGAATAGATTTGAGATCTGGATAGATCTAAGATCTTAGAAGAATCCTAAGACCTAGATTGATCTAGAATCTGGGTAGATCTAGAATATGGGTAGATCCTAGGATTTAAAATTTGGAAGAATCCCAGGATCTAGAATAGATCTTGGGGGGGGGGGGGGGGGGGGGGTATCTAGGAAACATCCTAAAGCTTGGGATCTGGGAAAATCTTAAAATCTAGAAGAATCCTAGGATCTAGGAATCCTAAGATTTGGGATCTAGAATGATCCTAGGCTCTAAATGAATTTGAAGGAGTCCTAGGGTCTAGAGTATACCCTAGGGACTGAAGTCTAGGAAGATCTTAGTATCTTGAAGTCTTAGGGCCTGGGGTCTAGAATAGTCTTAGGATCTAGAGGAATCCTATGATCTAGGTTCTAGGAGGATCCTAAGGTCTAGAATGATCCTAAGATCTAAAATCTAGGAAAGGTCCTAAGATCTAGAATAGTCTGGAAATTAGATTGATCTGAGATCAAGATTGATTTGAATCTGGATTGAAATTATGGTTTGGATTAATCTAAGATTAGATTGATCCTAGGATCAAGATTAATCCTAAGGATTGGAAAGATCCTAAGGTCTGGATTGGTCCTACTGATCTCATACAAAAATAAGGTCAACAATACTTAATAGGGGATGCCATCTAATCAAGACAGTGTAAAGCCTCAACAATAAGAAAGTTAGAGGGAGAAGGAAGAGGCAAAGAAGCAATTAATCTCCTGCCTAGAGGGGGTATTTATTGGACCCAAAGGGGGGAAAATTATTTAAAAATTGGGGGGAATTTTACCCCCAAAATTGTTTAAATATTTTCATAATTTCTTCTAAAATTTCTTTGAATTTTTGGGCCCTCTCATGATAATTTCAGAATTTTAAAAAAAATTCTTAAAAACAAATTATTCTAAAAAAAGAATATATATAAAAAAAATTTTGTTAAACAGTGGCTAACTACAGTGCCGTTGCCCCCGAAATGTCTTAAAAAAAATAAAAAAGGAGTGGGGCCCATAGAAAAAAAGAAAAAAGAAAAAAAATAAACATAGCAGCCGGGAAACTTTGCCTAAAGAGGCGTGTGACATGCCCTTTCGCCCCTGCTAGCACGAACGGTTCGGCGGCCTACTTGTGTTCGGGACAAATTTTAGGCTCGAATATTCCAAATCTAACGTTTTTAGGGTCCCCGAAACCATTTTTTGATGTTCCGCTCAATTTTGACACTTTCGGAGCTCAAAGGAACCTTTATAAATAATTTCGGGCACTTTGAAATATTTTGGAAAGTCAAATCATGTCCAAAAATTCCCTAAAAAATATACACGTATTTTCAAAATTTTGGAGCTTTGACGTCCGAAAATAGGGGGGCAACTAATATATTCTTAAAAACTTATCCTGATCGGGCACAAATCTTGATGCAAAATCATTTTGGAATCTTCAAAAGTTAAATTGGAGACCATCTAAACTTTGATTTTAGCAAACTTATAGTCGATCTTAACATTTCAAAAATACAAACCCAATGTCACCAAATTCAACCCAATCCAAGCTCAAATTGGTCCAAATCGAAGACCCAAAGCACATTTGGAAGGTTCAAACCATAATTTGGATTTCCAAATGGTTTCCAAAAGTTACAAGCTTATAGTCGAATCGAGCGGCTCAATGAGATAAATCTAGTGAGCATAAGATCACCAAATTCTAATATCATTAAGACATTTAAATGATTGATAAATGATCTATAATCAAGGGATTCAACATCGGTCATCCATTCAAGCCACTCCCAATTTATCCTTGATCTTCCTCCTATTTACTAGCCATGCCACTCTCAGAAAACTATAAATAGACCCCTCATTCCCCAAGCAAGGAGGAGGAAGAAGGGGCCAAACAAGGAATAGAGGGAAGAGAAGAAAGAAGAGAAACTTGAGTTCTCTTGCCACCAGAATCGTCCTCAACCACCGCCGGACTTCATCACAGCCAGCGACCATTGCCGGACATTAGGCCGGCCACCAAGTGACACTAGATTTTTGGCCGGCCACCAACTAACTCTAGATAGAAGCAAGAAGAGAAGGAAGAAAGAAAAGGAAGAGAAGAAAGTTCTCTTGCCACCAGACTCCTCCTCGACCATCTCCCCGTCACCGACTGTCATCGGACTTTTGCCAGTCTTATGCCCGGCCACCGACTGATGCCAGACTTCTACCTATCATAGGACTTTTATCCATCGCTAGACTTCTGCTTGTCGTCGGACTTTTTCCCGTCACCAGACTTTTTTCGGACTTCTACCCGACACCAAACTTTTTCCCGTCGCCAGACTTCTGCAAGTCGTCGAACTTTTATCCAATGCCAAACTTCCACCCATTTCTGAACTTCTGCCCGTCGCTAAACTTTCATCGGACTTCTACCCAATGTCAGACTTCCGCCCATCATCGGATTTCTATCGGACGCTAGACTTCCACATGTGAACGATCCTTTTAACCTCCTTCATCAAACAGTGATCTTTTTGACCCCCATCACCTGCATACTACGATCCTTTCAACCTCCGTTGCCTACCAACTACGGTCCGTCTAATCTTTTTTGCCAGACAACAGTTCTTTCGATCTCTGTCGTCCATCGAATATAGTCCTTCTGACCGTCGTCGCCAGACATCCATGAAGCTCATCATTTGGTGCCCAGAGCTGGGATCAACTAATTGGTCAATACAAGGGAGCAGAAAACTATTATTTAGACAAGTTTTATTGAGATCCATATAATCTACACTCATCCTCCAAGCTCCACTAGCTTTCTTGACCATAACAACAATTGCTAGCTAGGTGGGATAGTGCACTTCTCGTATGAATCCAGCTTCTATGAGTTTATCAATTTCCTTCTCAATCACTTGCTGGCGTTCTGGCCCAAAATTTCATTTCTTTTGAATAATTAGCTTGCACATTGGGTTTACTTTGAGGAAGTGCATGATCACTTAAGGACTGATTCCAGGCATGTCGACTAGCTCTAAGTAAAGATATCTTAATTTCTTCATAAAAAATCAATGTACTTTGTCATTTTTTCCTCCAAGAGGAACGATCTGATCTATATTATTCTTGAAGGATGCTCATCTGATAGAGAGATGCAAGCAAGATCCTTCATGGGGAGGCCTTTTAAGGAATACCCTCATTCTGGAGATCAAAAACCTTGTTCGCTCTGAAAAAATTAATAAATATGTGTGAACTTCACTCTCACAAATTTATGATTCCCTTTTAATTTTTTGGATGTAGATTGAATTTAATATTTAACCATATTTTTTCTGAGAATAGTGTTAGGGTTTATTTAGATCTGGGTTCTACTTTCTATGAGCGCAAGCCCTCATAATTAATTACCCCTCCTAATGCATTAGAAGAGCACTCTCGATTAAGGATAAAATATATTTAGCTTCGTGTAAGGAGTGTTCGAATGTTCAACAGAATTTTAAACTTAGTTATGGGGGGATGAAGGTACACCTGATCAAGATCCCATGGTTCCGTTATCCCTGGTATACCATGGGTTCAATCTATCAATACTAACAACCATTAATTATAATGTCCAAGGAGTCTGATTAGTAGCCATGTGTTGCCTCCTCTTAGGAATCCTGAGTAGACTGAAGTAGATGTGTGTTGATTTTAGTTTAATTTTGTTTATGTTAGGGCTTATGGCTTCCTTAGATGTTGCCCATTAGTTTGTTTAGTTTAGGGCTTACGGCTTCCTTAGAAGTTGCTCGATGATCGTCGATTGTGAACGTTTGACTGTTGATTACAACCTGTTATTTTAATGATTATAGAAATTTCCCTCCCCTTCATCAATTTTTTAAAAGAATAATATAATAGTAATTATTAACTATGATTATTGTTATTATTATTTAAATAATAATAATAATATATATCAAATCCTTCCTCTCCTCCTACAGTTTGAATTCTTTGAAATCAAGAAGCCACTGTAAGAGACAAATACGGGCTCAGTTGGTTTGTTCAAATTGAAGTAAGACTTATAGGTGGAGACAAGTGCAGTTCGGTAGAGGGAGGAAGCCGAATGCGAATTTTCTTGAGGGAAAAGGCTGGCTGTAGGTAACCTAGCTTTATCCCCATAAAGATTTGCAAGCCTTTTATAGGGAAGGCGAAAGATTCCAAAAGGCAGAGCCTCTGGCCTTCGGATCAGACACAAACAGATAAGCACAACACGAGGCAAGCAATCAAGTCAGAGCACGAGAGGTGGAAGGATTCGACAGATCTCGAAGGAGGAAACACCGTGCGAGAGACTTGGCCCATGTGACTCTATTCGTTTACAAAGAGAGGGCAGACAGAGGAGGTGAAAGCCTAGTCGATGGTTTTGCCCGTGACTGTGTGTGGAGGAAGATGAGAGAAGTATATTGGCAAGTGCAGATGGAGGATTACTGAGCAGAAAATCCCAGAATCAAAGCCAGAGGAAATTTGATTTCTTCAGCAACCCAAAGTTTGTAAACTGCCATTAGTTTTCTTTAGCCATTTTATATGACTTGTGACAGTTTTTTTTTCTTCTTTTGAGATCGTGTATGAATGGCAGTAATGGGGCATGCTCGTGGGGTTTAATTCACCACTTATTATTTTTCTATTATTGTATATTGATGCCCAAAATCAGCCATATTATATATTATTTCTGGCTGGAGAAAGGATATTCCTCCAATCTTTAGCCTTTTCGAGGCCACTGCAATCATCTGCTTGATGTAATGTCGCAACAGGTTAGCTTAGAGAGACATTTCTTATTCTTCTTCTTCCCATGATTAGAAAGCTTCGTCTCTATTTTTAGGATTCTTGACAGCTCTCAGAATTGCTTTTACCCTGCATATCTTGTACTTCCCCTTATAATCTTATTTAATTAAAATACCTCCAACATTCCTCTTCCGCTCCAGTAACATTGATCATAGTGGATAATAACATGCCTTACTAATGTTTTACAATGTCTCATTGATTGAAGAGAAGTTAGATTCATCCTCAAATGTTAAGTATAATAATAATGATAAGAGCATGGTCTGTAAAACAATGTCGCTGGATTACAGTTTTCTTTGGACACTGATAATGATAAGAAATCTTCAAGCAGTGAAAACTGACATGCTGCTGCAGCTATCGAATACCAATTTACATAATTTCTGTAATCTGGATGGTTGTTCGTTTTGGTCTTTACATCCTTTCATGAGTTTAATTATTTCTTCATTCTCTTCTAAGTGCCCATGAGGTGTTCGATGAAATAGTTCTTGGAGTTGGTTGGGATCCAAATAATGTTCCAGCTTATGATTTGGTCTCGATGTGAGGGTGATTCAAGTAATTATAAGCACAAGGAATTTATTCATGCTTTTGGAGATGTTACCACATCTGTCTAAATCGCAGAAGCAAATAAATATATTAAATCTCTTAATAATAATATCAACTCGAGCTTATAAAAAATCTAATTTACTCCAGTATTATGCGAGTTCTTGGTCATGGCAACTGAACTTATTTGCAAATTTTATCTAAACTCCAAATCATGTGTTTGGTATCAACATAAAAATTATTATTCTAAGACTTCGTCAAGCATAAATGCCCTCCCATTTTGGACATTTGTAATAGATTGTCAACTGAGTTAGATACCCCGTTGGAGAATATATATATATATATATATATATATATATATATATGCGTTAAAACTCTCAATGTTATTCCCACTATGTCTCTTGCCATGACATTCTTGTATTACTTTTATTGGCATTAGAACAGTGAGCTGTGGTTTTTTAGCTAATTAACTTTACTTTGATAGATCAAACCCACTTGATCCTTTATTATATAAAGTCGCTCCAATTTTCTCTAGTTCAATTTGTTCATTATCTTCGTTTACTTGATACACTTGAATAATCACCATAATTTCAACAGGATTTATAGTACACAGACTCCAGTCTTGAGTAAAAATAAAGTTAAACCACTCTTGAATTAAATATTATCATTGTGGGTAGATTTATTTCATTTTGTTGTAAGAAAATTCCTTCATTTGATTGCAAATTTATTTCGTTTGCATTTCCTCAGTTTGTTTGAAGAGACTGTTAAAGATTTAGAATTGATGTGTTTTAACTTGTAGTCATAGCTTATATTTCTTATTCGAGTATGTGTCCCAAACTTGAATACTTTCATGAGACCCCTTAAAATAGTTTCCTTTGAAAGTCTCAAACTTATTGCTGGCATTTCTAATCTTGTAAAACCCAATTCATGATAGAATAATTGCCAATGTTATTGCTCTTATGATTTTATTTTTATTTCAAACAATCCTTGATACTTAGGGTAATCAATGGGCATGGTTGAGCCTGCCTAAGATAGCAGGATTGTGCTACTTGTTGATCTCCTCGTACTATACCAATTCCTATTGGGGTGAGAAATTTTAGTTTAAGGTGGGGGATTGAAGCAATAATCCCAAAGATTGACTAGAGTGGCCTTCCAAAGATAGCGTTATAGGCTGATCCGATTTCACTACAATAAACTGGATGGAGTGTGTAACCTATCGGGGGAATTCTCCAAGTATGATTGAGAAATTAATTGTTCCTTCCACTCGTACAGGTCGATTGTCATACCCATATAATGGACCTACGGTAGGCTGTAGTTTCTCTCTAGAGAAGCCCATATTAAGAAAAGTGGAGTAGAATAGGACGTCTACAGAGCTCCCATTGCCAACCATGATTCTCTTGACATTGTAACATGGATCACCAATCTCTGCACTAATCATGAGTGGGTCTTGATGAGGGGTTTTTATTCCCTCTAAGTCAGAATCATCGAAAGCAATTGAGTGATCGATGAGAGACTACTTTAGTGTTGGCTCTTTGTTGGCTGCAATCAAGACTTGACTAGGCATTAAAGGGCCCCCGGCAATGGTTTCAATTTCTCTAACCATTTGAAGACTATTCGATGATTGCCTTTGTTGTTGATTCTTCCCCCTAGCGAAACCAGCTTCATCTCTAGTAGGTGGGTTTTGGATAAATTATCAGAGATATCTTTGTTGGATTAGTCTCTTAATTTCTTTCTTGAGTTGCCTACATGCTTCAGTAGTGTGTCCCCGACTATGGTGGAAATGACAATATTACTTCTGATTTCTTGCATTAGGCTTCAAGGGATTCAGCCATTGTACATTCTCCTGATTTAGGATGGCCATCAACACATTTGCTCGAGATACATTAAGTGGTGTATACTCTTTCTCTTGATGAGGCTCTCATCGTTACTGTGAGGGTTGAGGGGGAAAATTATAATTTTTATACTTTTTTCACTGCGAGGATGGATTTTTTGTTCTGAAGCACTTTTACGCTTCTCATTTATTTGATCAAATTACTTTATATGTGTATTAATGGCTTCATTGATAGAGATTTGTGCCTCCAAGAGATGGATTAGATTAGCATATGAATGGACCATGTCTCGCATTAGTGCTGAGTAAAAGCGGCCAGGATGAAGCCCTCCAAGAAAAACTCCTCTAAGTAATTTAGGATCCACCCCTAAAATTTTTTTGAGCCTTAGTAGAAAATCTTTGAAAGTATTCTTTGAGGGATCACTTTCATTCTGGCATTCATGAGGGTGGCAGGAAAAACCTGGAAGAGGAGCGCATCTGAGGCTCACTGGATATGCATGATGGTTCTATAGTGATCGATATGCTTGTATGAGTAGGATGTCTCATCGCAGGGATTGATACTCGGTAGTTTGAATCCTATCAGAACGGGGTGTAGAAGGATGGCTTCAGTCAGGGGTGATGGCTCCTGGAAGTCCCACTAATGAAGAGATTATCTTATACCTCATATGGAGAACTCATCTCAGACCAATCTTCACAGTTTATATCATAGGCATTGCGAAGGAGTTCAGCAATGTGTGACCGGGCTAAGTCCTCGGGGACGTCCTGAGAAATGTGAGGTTGTCGACCTACGTGTGAAGGATGGGTAGAGCTTCTGTGTCAGCAATTTCATTGTGTTCGGGTTGAACATCTTTGACCCATGGTGGATCTCAAGGGAGAAAAATCTCTTCCTGTGGTGCTAGTGCTGGTTGTCGAGTCTCTTGCAGGAGTTAAAGGATCTCATTATGAGATTTCTCCATTTTTTGGATGCGATCTTTCAGGGAGGGTCCTGATGTCCCTTCCTCGGTAGGATTTCACCAACCAGGGTGAAAAAAGGCTAATGCTTGGAGTCCTTGATTCATGAGCTGATTCTTGGATTGGAGTGTGTTGGAGCAAGAGGCTCCCAAGATGCCATTGCTACACCTGTTGGCCGTTAAAATGGTGCTTAGGATAGTGGGATTGGAGTTTCCCACAGATAGTTCCAAACTATTGCGGGTTAGAATATATGGGACGGTAGAGTCAAAATTTTACATCTCAACGTTGCATAAATATCCAGCTCACTCACGGAGAACACAAGATTTTTAACGTGGAAAATCCTAAAAAGGGAAAAAATTTTAGGGCCTGACCTAGTTGAAAATGATTCCACTAGAATTTGAGTAGATTATAGTGGTCTGACTCGCCCTCGAGGGAGATCATATTACAAATATCAACCGTATAGTTGAAGTCAGTGGTATATGAAAGTCTGACGTTACTTGGTGGCCCGATGGAAGTCAAGCGTCACTTGGTGGTCTGGTGGAAGTCCGGCATCGCTTGAAGTTTGGGCATAATTGGTAGTCCGACGGTGGCTTGGCAAAAATTCGGTGTCCATTGATGGTTCTGTTGAACTCCGACGTCAGGCGGTGGTCCGGTGGAAGTTCAGTGGAACTATGGAGTCAGTCGGTGGTCTAGTGAAAGTTCGACGGACTCTGGAGTCAGTCAGTGGTCTGGTGGAAATTCGACGGAACTCCGACATCAGTCGGTGGTCCGATGGTGGTTTGGCAGAACTCTGGCATCCGTCGGTGGTTCAACGGTACTCCGGCGTCAGGCGGTGGTCCAGTGGAAGTTCGACGGAACTCCGAAATCAGTCGATAATTCGGTGGAACTCTGGTGTCAGTCGGTGGTCTGGCAGTGTTTTGGCAGAACTCCGGGTGGTGGTCAAGGTGGAAGGAGAAGTAAGAGCGATCTCCAATCTCTCTCTTACTTCTCTTCATTTGGCTTGGGTTCCCTTTTCATGAGAAAGAGGGGCTCTATTTATAGATTTCTTAGAGTGGCATGACTCGTAAATAGAAGGAAGATTAAGGGTAAATTGGGAGTGGTTTGGATGGACGACTGATGTTGAATCCCTTGATCATGGACCGTTTTTTGGGCATTTGAATGTTTTAATGATATCAGAATTCAGTGATCTTGGGCTCGTCTTGTCGAGCCGCTCGATTTGACTATAAGCATGTCATGTTTGCAAACCGTTTGTTAATCCAAATTGTGATTTGAACTTTCCAACAGCGCTTCGGGTTCTTGATTTGGACCCAATTGAGCTCGGATTGAGTCGAATTTGGTGTCGTTGGGTTCATATTTTCAAGACGTTCATTTTAATTGTAAGTTTGCTAAATTCGGAGTTCGAATGATCCTAATTTTAATTTCGAAAATTTCCAATTTGATTTTGCTTTCAGATTTGTGCCTAATCAAGATAATTTTTTGATGATATATCAGATCACGTATTTATTAAAAAAATACGGAAATTTGTGCTATTCAAATTAAGAAGACCTTGAAAAAAGAAAAAAAAAACTAAAAATATGAACTAACGAGTCAGTGATTTTACAATTGGATTTAGAGGCAATTTAACTGATCAGATTTATATAATATAGAATCATAAATACAAAAGATTAACAAACATTAATGTTTCAGTTGACTATATAAATGAGCTACTTATTTAAAATTTGCAAAAAAATTCTTCATATGTTTTTCTTTTTTCCCCTTAAGAAAGCATCATGATAAAAATTAGATTGCGCCTATGTGTTTAACTCATCTAAATGATTTAGATAAGTTTAGGGGTATTAATCAATGACCCGGTCCGACAACTTGACCATAAAAATTCAGGTCGGTTGACCCGTTTGATAAGTGGGTCGGATTTGGTTTTATAATTCTGCCATGTTTAATTGCCAGGTCTGTTTGGGCTGACCATTGAAACCCGATTTTGATAAGAAAATTACCTATATAATTTTTTTATTAAATTCTTTTGCTTATTGTAATTGACATGTTCTTCTTATTTTTTATCAATTAACATAAGCTCTGTAGTTGCAAGTTATAATTTCTTTCGAGTCATCCGAGTCGTCAGTAGGTAGGGTTCAAGTCCACTTTTTTGTCCCATTTATTAAATGCGTTGGATTTGGGTCGACTGGATTGAAACCAGACTTAGTCTAAACAAAAATTTGACCTATTAATCCGTTCTAACACCCCTAAATAAATTTGATCATACAAAAAATAGTTTTACAATTTTTATATACAAAATTGAGCACTAAGAATTTATTCAAAAACAATATAATTTTATTATTTTTAAATTATGCATTACAAAATGATTTGTGCCTATATGATTGGCTTATTGAAACAATTCTCATGAAAGATAAACGACAAATGATACTCAAATTAATACGCATACAAACACAAAATGTTCAGTTGAAACTTTCATTTCTTAATTAAATATTGCGCACAGTAAGTTGAAAAGGAACTATTCTTTTGTTCTTTTTTGGAAAATAGAAATTAAAAATGGTAAGTCATTTTTTTTTTAATTTTTTTTTGGATGATGAGGAACCGTCCGCTGCCACGCCTGATTTTGCCAGTCACGCATTCATTGAACGACCAGCCTCAATCTAATCATTACTATTTTCCATTATAAAAAAAAATAGAAAAGGGCTTCTTTTCTTCATAAAAATTGTGAAAGTAGATTGACCATTTCACCCTTTTCATAAAAATAGAACATAATTAGAATATTAAAATTAAAATTCAAAAATTAATCTTAATTTTAATTGATATTTGATGTCGAGTCAAATTTATAGATATAAAGCCTAAAATATACCATTAGTCATCAATTTTTCTATTGTGTCATGCTCCATTATTTTGAATAATAAAATGACTAAACCTCAATGGTTTGATTAGGTCCTATGAAGCCTTGGCTAAGTCCAATTGCATCGATCAGTGGGTCTACGATGGTCCGATGAGCCAATAAAGGTTTCGTTAGGGATAACTTTTTTATTACTTTTTAAAGCATCTATTTAATATAAAAATTTTTTGAAGTAGAAATTTTTTTACTTGAAAGCTACTTTAAAAAACAATAAGAAAACTTTCTCAAACGAAAATGAAGTTTGAACGTGGGACAAAAGTGATTTGATGAGAATAAATTCCAGACTATAATTTTGCTATCTGTTGAGACTTAAGACACGCAAATGAAAAAAAGGGCTTAAATATCTAAAATAAGAAATTTGCTTAAATTTTAAAACTCGTTGGATTTACTTAAATTATATAAGTTTCATTCATATTGGACAAGTCACCCACCGTTGCTTAGCTTGGTTGGTGGGCGAGCACGGATGGGAACCCCCCATCCCAGGTTCGATTCCCTCGAGCGGCAGCGCCCCTTCGGAGGGGGCCCCAAAGCGTCAGCTGCTGGTACAGTGGTGTGGGTGGCTCGGTAGGTCAGCCAACGGGGCGCTGCCGCTCGAGGGGAATCGAACCTAGAATGGAGGGTTCCCATCCGTTACCTCCAGTTTGTATTTGAAGGCAGCTTGCAAGGAAAGAAAATGACTCGTTTAAATTTTAATTAAATTTATGCTTTGTAATCAACCATTGGAACCCACCATATTCTTAGTCAATGCATTGACGGCCAGCCTCTAAGGGTTTATGTGAGACCAATTTCTCACTATTTTATTTTTCGAACATCAATTATAATTTTTTTGGTTATTATTTTCTCATTATTTTTTTAGAAATTTTTATGATAAAAAATTACTTTAAAAAAAGTAGTCAAATTACTTTACCAACAAAAATTTTTTGTAATCAATTTTATAAAAAAATTGCATCCGTCCCAATAAGATCCCAAGTGTGCCACTATTTCTCATTTAAAAAATTGTAAAAGTTGGGCCATTATGGATCCGTTTTGAATGGCTGCAGCTTCTTGTAAAGGTGATTACAAAGCTGTAGTGGAGAAAATGACTTTCTTGAAAGCTGTTGTTGAAAATAGCTTCCTAATACACAAATTTTCTAAAAGTAGCAATAAAACAGTGATCAAATAAACATATTGTTACGATCTAAAAAGCAAAGCAGTAAGAAAGCTATCCCAAATAAAACCTATATCACCATTTTTGTAAAATTATAACACAATTACAAATTTGAATCCAAATTAATCAAAATTTTAATTGATATTTGACCATAATTACAAGATTAAAATCCACATTCAAAAATTTGAAAGGTGGGTTGGCAGTTTATTGTTCTACGATGCTCAGACGAGCCAATGGAGTTTGAATAAGAAGCGACAATGATTTGATGAGGCATGATGAGATTCTAAAACATTGATTTTGCAATCCGTTGAGACTTTGCCAGAGGAAAATGACAAAAAAAAAAAAAAAGGCTAAGATATGTGAAACAAAATTTTGAATCAAAGTATTCAATTTTTTAGATTTGTGCAATAAAATTTGTGAATGAATCTCATGTAAAAAGAAATTCATCAACTTTCAAACTATAGAATCTTATATTATATTATATTTTATTTGAGATAGTTTTATTACTGTTCTACAGCAGTTTTTTACTACAAAAATTTTTTGAAATAAAAATTTTGTATTAAAAAGTTGTTTTAAAAAACAGTAAGAAAACTGTCTCAAATAAAGCCTTAGGCTTCGTTTGGGGCAGCTTTTTTGTGCTTCTTAAAACAACTTTTTAATACAAAAATAATAAAAAAGTTATCCCAAACAAGGCCTCAGTAATACTAATATACTTTATTATATTTTGGCTTAATTCAACTATGTGTAAAGATTAGAAAAGTTAATATATCATTAATATTGATATTAAAAAAAAAACAGAAATGCTGGCATTACAACTGTAAAATACTTAGTTTTATAATTTATAATAAACTTAACTTCAATTTTGGACTGTTCTTTGTCAACTAGTTGACATGGAGATGACATGGAGAAACTCTTATTTGCTTTAGAAGTCACCATCATCTCAGCCTAATGGTTAAAAGCTAAGACTTCTAACCAAGAAGTCATGCGTTCGATACATTTCATTATCATATGTATTTGAGGTTTCATTTGGGACAGCTTTCCTACTGCTTTTTAAACCAGCTTTCAACTATAAAAATTTTTTGAACTAGAAATTTTTGTTCCAGAAAGCTGTTTTAGAAAATAATACAAAAATGATCTCGAATGAAGCCGGAGTTTACGATTAAATTCGAGGTTTGTCGATAGATAGATCTTGCATTTCCACCTCCTAACTTGGCCGGATTGTTGTTATGGCTTTCCCCATTGCCTTTGTAAGGATAGATATGTAATAAAAAAAGCCCATATTTTAAAAGATACCTTTTATTCATTTTGTTAATATCGCTGGATAGTCCTTCAAAGGTGAAACCAGAGCAAAATATGATAACTCAAAAGGGAAAATATCATTGCAATCCCACTAAAAATTATCAATTGCCTCATAGTTCAGGTGCCTATTTCTTTTTTTTTTTAAGAAAATTGTGAGCATAGCCCTTATATTGAAACAAGAAGAATTACAAAAGAGCTACTATACAAGAGATAAGAGACGGATGAGCAGCTACAAAAAAATGAGCAAACTCATCACTCAAAATTTGAAAAGAAAAAGAACACAAAGCTATCTCCTAAAAAACCACCAAAAAATAACCAACAAGGTCTATGGAGACACCTGTATCAAAAATTCAAAATCAAAATCAAGCCTGGACTCAGGGATTGGAAGCAGAGACCAGACAGAAATAACATCCCTGGTTGCCTAGACCCTCCAAGGGATGATAGTCAGTATAGGAATTGGTCATCATCGTCCAAAGCCAAAAAAGAAGTTCTTCGAAGTATCTTAGCATCAGATTCACGAAGGCAACCCGGGAAAATTAGTAGCATCATACCAGCCGACAAAAACGAAGGAGCAGAGCCACAGTGGAATTGGTTCTAGAGATCACCCATGAAGATAGAATAGTAAAAAAAAGTGGAAGTTCCAGAATCAACCGAAAAGAACCAAATAGTTAAGAAGGCCAAGGCACTCTGAGGCCTTCCCCAAACTTCCAGATCAAAGTTTTCCTATCCAGTGCAAGTTTAATAAGAGAACATAGAGTAGATGCACTTCTAAATTTAGAATTAAACCGCCTTTCATTTCTTTCCCTCCATAGAAAATAAGTGGCATAGCAAACAGTAAGCAGGCATAAGTTTTTTTGGGTCTTTCACCAAGTAAGTCCTTTCCCCCAAAAATTCAAAAACCTGAATGAGTCTCGGCCACAACAGGAAATCACCCAAACTCGGAATCAACTTTGTTAACACAGTGAAAGCATAGTCATATTCAAAAAGCATGTGATCAGTGGATTCAGCAGAGTAAAACATAGAGGAAAAGATTGTTCAGCCACAACGTTCCTTTTTAAAAGCTCGTCAACCGTTTTAAGCCCTCTATTCAAAGCAAGCCAAGCATAAATCAAGTATTTCAGGGCATGATGCTTATGCCAAATAAACTTAGACCAGCCGGCAATACTTTCACCTTTAAATAAATCAAAAATAAACGTAGAGAAGCAGATTTTTTTTTTATTATCCTTCCATGAGATAGAGCTAGCAGAATCATTACCAATAGGAAAGGAATCCAATAAATGATTCAAATCCACCCTAAAAAAATCATGCAAATTCCAGGAGCCCTCAACAATAAAATTCGAGACCTTAGCGTATAGGGGAAGAAGAGAGCAAATGCTGCTATTGAGAGAGGCGATATAACAAACATTAACCCACGAGTCCCAAAGCATAGCCAACTTGCAGTTTGGAGTGATGGTGAATTGAAGGCTGGGGGAGATAATCTCCACCACCTTAGTCATCTCATTCTAAAGCTTAGAAGCTTTGATTCTAGCAGGAGACCAAGGAGTACCAAATTTAGCATTCATATAAGCAAAAAGAGGGGAATTAGAATTGTAGAATCTGATGATAAGGGAGCAGCAGTTAGCAAATTGCAGAGCTTGAAGGTCAAGAATCCCCAATCCACCAATGGTCATCGGTTTATAAGTTTTATGCCAAGCTATAAGATGCAGCTTTTTAGCTTCAGTATCCCCAAAATAAAGGAATTTAGCACACATTCTACCCACTTTCTTGAGACAAGTTTGAGGTATGATTGAGCCCCTGATCTACTAAGCAATTGTATTCCAGATAGTGTATTTAAGAAATTGAAGGTGCCATGCATAGAAAGGAGTCTTGCTTTCCAACCAGCCAAACAATTAGAAATGGAAACCATAAGAGGTTGAAAATATGTCAAACAGTGTTTCTTAACAGAAATTGGTATACCAAGATAAGTCATCTTGGAACAGTGATTTTGAATATTAAGAGCTGCACAGACTTCCATAGGAGATGAGATATAATTGGAGACAATAAGATTGCTTTTTCATGATTAACCTTCAAGCCAGAAAGATTTATAAAAGCATTCAAATTATTCAAAATGATCTCACATTTATGATGTGTAGCCTCTCCAAAGATGAGGAGATCATCCATGTAGAGGAGATGAGAGAGATTGAAATCTTTAGTAGAAATACCCACAAATCTGTCCTTGGAATTGTGGTTATCTATCATGCAAGTAGAGGCATTCATAACTATGCAAAAGAGTTAAGGGCTTAAAGGGAAGCCATGCCTAAGGCCAGAGATTGAATTGAAATACCCCTCCAATGCTCCATCAATGTAAATAGAGAATTGAACATCAGAAATGCAAGCTTTAACCCAAAAGATAAAAAGTGGTGGGAATCCTTTTTGATACATCCTGGCAAAGAGAAATTCCTAGAAACTAAATCAAAGGCTTTCTGGATATCAAAATTAGCACAAATCAAATTTTTCTTTGCCGATTTTCTGAATTCCAATAACAGTTCATATGCAAGAAGGACACTGTCAGTAGAAATTTGATCCTTAATGAATCCAACTTGATTTTCAACAATAATAAGAGGCTTGATCTTCTTAATTCTCATAGCTAGAATTTTAGAGATAATCTTGTAGAATACATTACATAGGGCAACAATCTTGAAGTTTGAAATATTAGTGGAATGAGAGGTCTTACGAATTAGAGCAATGACAGTATCTTTAACTTTCATAGGAATGTACCCTTTTGCGAATAAGGATTTCACTACTTCACAGACAAGGGGTCCAGTGATCAACCAACTAGATTTATAAAATTCAAAATTGAAATCGTCTAGCCCAGGAGTAGAGTTAGAATTTCCATTGAAAATAACAGTCTTAATTTCATCATCTGAAACCATCATGGTTAATAAAGCTGAGAGATGGGGAGGAATAACCGAGCCTTTAGGTATAGAGAAGATGTCATTTTGAGTTGGAGGGGGAGCATTATGAAGCACTTGGAAATGTTAAATGATTGAAGAAATCATATCTTGTCTAATAAGAGGATCCTCACTAGAAATCAAAGGAGAATAGCTATAACTCCTTCTATTCCTGATTTTTGCATAAAGAAACTTTAGATCATATTCACCTTGAGAGCCACTTCATCTTAGCTCTTTGAAGCACCCAATTTCCCAAAGAGGAGGAGCATTCAAAAATTCTAGCATTAATGTTTTTGAGAGTTTGGTTTAGAGATAGATTTTGAGGATCTTGACTAAGCAAGTTAAGGCAAAAAGATTTTATAACATGTTTAAGAACTGGTCGGTTTAAATCATAACCTATTTAAATAATTTAATTGAATATAAAATACATAATTAAATATTAAATTAATTTAAATATAACACATTTTATTTAATAATAAGCTAAAATTTTTATAATAATTATGTATTAATTAAGCACCCACAATTCATATCCACATGGTACCACCATCCTATATAAACTCTTTAACTCATTGAAGCAGGAAAAATAATATAAACAACACAAGACAAAGCTCTCAAGTGATATGAGACTAAAGAACTAGTTAAAATTTCTGGTTTAAAACATATACATTATATATTTTAAAACATTTTTTAAATAATGAGAATATTATTTATTTTAATTAATTATATATTACTTATATTTAATTGTTTATCTATTTTATATTTTATATTTTATATTTTAAAATATACATTATTAAAAATTATTTTTTATTTATTGATTAATTTTAAATAATCTAGCATGAATGTTTTATAGATATAAACTTCTAATGTGAATTTAATATATAATTTTTTATTATAAAATTTATCTAAATATAATCAGCCATTTGTAGGTAACAGCAAAATACAAATTACCCAAACTCAACGATCTAAGATGCACTCAAAAGTCAAATTTTCAAAAAAAAAATCCAAATTGCCCTAATTTTTTTTATAATATTATAAAAAAGTGGCCTTATATTCTCTCTCATCTAAAAGATATAATTTACAAATTCTATGTCTCTTTTTTGCCTCAGAGATTATAAGATATTTTTGGATGATGCAATTTGTAGTTGTTGATAAAGAACCTCTAATTAAGTTGGATCAACTACCATCTTTGTTAAGTAAACCTAAGAAGTTGATGATTAGAAATGATAGATCCATAAAATCTTGATTATATTATTTTTTATTTTTTATTTTTAAGTTCCTTACATAAACAGAAAGGCTTAATGAGCTCATTTTGTTCTTATAACTTTATTGAATTTAGGATCATACACTTTTAAAAGCATCAAATGATGTTTATTTGATGAATTTTAAAGCTTTATGAGATGACTCGATAGTTCTTTCATAAACTTTGTATTAAGGCGACACAAAGCACTTATAAAAAATTATGTAATGTTGATGGGTATTTTTTTGATTTTGGGTTGAATTTTAAAATCGTACCCCGACTATTTGTATATGATCATTTTAGTCCTGGAATATAATATTGCTTTAATTTAGTCCCTCGACTATATAAAATTGATCTAAAATAGTCCCATTGGAACTAAATTTAGACTAATTTTGTAAAGTCGAGGGATTAAATTGGAAGTAATTTTATATCACAATAATTATAACATGAGAGACTAATTTAGATCAATTTTATACAAAAGGCTAATTTGGAGCAACGTGATATTCTGGGACTAAATTAGCCATAAGGGACTATTTTGATAATTTTCTAATTTTTAAGTTATAATTTTTAGAAAATTTATAACAACAACATCATCAAGTCTTTATCCCACTACGTCGGGTTAGCAACATGAATCATTTTTCTCCATTATGTCATATTAAGAGTCAAATTCTTATTTAAATCTAATAAAAAATATCATTTCTAATATTTTCTAGCCAAGTCTTTTAGGTCTTGCTCTACCTTTCTTAATATAGGCTAATACATCTACTCTCCTAACCAGGTTATCAGAAGGCTGATGTTTTATGTGACCCAACGATCTAAGGCGACTCTCTTTAACCTTATTTGCCATTGGAGCTACTCCAACCTTTAACATATATACTCGTTTTGCATTCTGTTTATAATAGTGAAGCCTCTTATCCACCTGAGCATCCTCATCTCTGCAACACTTAACTGAATTTTATGCTTCTCTTTTAATGGCCAACATTCTGCCCATAAAGCATTGTAAGTCTCACCACTATCTTATAAAAATTTCCCTTAAGTTTAAGGGGTACTTTTCTATCACACAACAGATGCATTCCTCCACTTCAACCATCCAACTTGAATTCTACTAATAATAACCCCATCAATTTTATCATCACTTTGAATAATAAACCCGAGATATTTAAAAGTGTACTCTTATTAATGACTTGATCGCCCAAAGTCATAATCCCCCAACTAGATCTATTAATAATAAAATTATACTTCATGTGTTCGATTTTATATCTACTCTAATGAAAACTTTTTGACTCTTAGGTCGACCTCTATAATTAAGTTTACTTTCAACTCTCTCTAGTCTTAACAACAAGAAGAATATCATTAGCAAAAAGCACACCAGGATACATTCTCTTGCAAATGACTAATAAGAACATTCATGACCAAAGTAAAAAGATACGGGCTTAAAGTTGTTCATTGATGTAGTCCAATTGAAACAGAAAAATACTTGGTCCAACCACCTTGTGTTTGAACACCAGTGATGGCTCATGCATACATATCCTTAATGACTTGAAATTTGTTTTTAAATCATTAACTATCAATTATAAAATTATTATTCCACTTTTTGTGTAGATCAAAGAACAAATTGTAATCAATATTGGAGATATTTCCTTTAAAATACTATTTATTTTATTCTAATTTAAAATTTTTAATTCTATTAATAGTATAAAAAAGGATTAAAATAAATTTAAAAACTTTGAATTTAATTTAAAATAAATATAATTAATAAAAAAAATCTACATTATCCTCTAATTAAACTCAAAATGCCTGCAAATAATTTGAGGGATTTATCCATTCCCTTCTTCAAAACCAACTGACGATAAGAAGGCGTCACTCTCTTAAAGCTTATAAAAGTAAATTCTCACTGCGAAAATTGAGACGAAACCCATAATCCCCAATGGCACTGAACGACCCCTCTGCCGCGCCCCCTCCGGCCAAATTCATCGCTGACAGCAGAGATGATCGCCGGCCGGAAGCCTACGAAGGAAAGGTCACTTCCTTCGTCGTCCTCTCCTGTATAGTGGCGGCCTCCGGCGGCATCCTCTTCGGCTACGACATCGGCATCTCAGGTCCTTCCAATCTCTCAACGAATTTCTTCTATTCTCTTCTTCAATTGAATCTAGTGAACAATTTTTGTCAGGCGGGGTCTCGGCGACCACCTCATTTCTGAAACGGTTCTTCCCCCATGTGTATAATGAGATGTTGTCCACTCACATCAGCAATTACTGCAAATTCAACAGCGTGATTCTAACGACTTTCACATCCTCACTCTACATCGCTGGTCTCGTTGCATCCCTGTTTGCTTCGGTGATTACAGATAAATACGGCCGGAGGAGGTCGATGCTGATCGGAGGTTTGCTATTTTTGGCCGGATCTGCCGTCGGAGGAGCTGCGATGAATGTGTACATGCTTATTACGGCACGGATCTTGCTTGGGATTGGGATCGGTTTCACCAATCAGGTCAGTGCATTGTCATTGATTAATCGCGGCACTGAATTAATTTTTCTTGATCTCGTTTCAAACAGAAGGATTCAAATGTTTTACATTAAGAAAATTGGTGAGAATGTCCAACATCCCCATCTCACCTCCCTCATTTCTTCGAGAAATTATTCCCAAACAGGAATAACCGTCCCGATATATCAATGTATATAAAATATGTATAAAAATTTGATACATATTATATACTGATTGTTCCGTCCAGACTCTCCATAGAATAATTTCTTCATTTCTTCGGTCGATCACTAGGAAATCACCTTCAGTGGATTAAGATATTCTATTGTCGCTATCAACCCTACTATTTTTTAAAAGAATTTTAAAGCTTTTAATTCGGCGCGGTGAGGGTTGATTGTCAAATTATCTTTTTAGCAATCTAAATTTATGAGATCAATTTGACTAATGACATTAAAAAAATAACAAAAAGTAATACACAGCCATACGTTGCGTGCCCGTGCAAGAAGATAAACTGATAAAGAGTACTATTTTTTTTCAAATATTGACGGACAGCAGAATTTGAAAATTTTCTTCCCGTTTACATTCTTGTGGAGGATGTGGGCGTAATATGTTCCTAATGAGACAAAAGATGAACCAAAGGTCCAAAACCATGCCGGCTTCTGCTAATTTTTGAAAAAAAAAAAATTATTGGCAAATCATATGCAACGCCAAAGGATTTAATGTCCAATGATTGAAAATATATATATTTTTTATTTTTTGATTTAGTACTCATTTTGTAAAAAAATACTGACCATACATATACAAATATATAATTTTTAGGAAAAAAAATTATGAAAAAAAAATTGATTTAGAATATCCCAACTAACTTTTTAATCATGATATATTTAAAAACGGTTAGATTTATTTAGAGATAAGAGCAAATCAAAATCTTCTAATTTAAGTTTTTTTTTTCCAAAAAATTGGGTTAAGATTTTCTAACAAAATTTGATAAAAAAAGTTTATAATTTAAAAAATTATTTTAAAATAAGAATAATATATAAATAATTAATTTAAATTTAAATTATAAATTATTTTAAAAGTAATTTGAAATATTTATATCCACTTATCAAAAGTTTTGCTAAGAGTAAAAAATCTTACTCTGTTCTTCTTCCTTTTTTACCGCATTCTTTCTTGATCTTGTGGCTGAAAGTTTTATCTGTAATGGTATGATCTTGAAAGGGAGACTTGACATGCATGCATGTATGTAAATTTTTGATTATTTTTGCTCATAATGCCCCAGAAAAAATTCTATCTTGATGCAATCAATGTGATATTCGATTATCGTTATTCGTTTCTAATTTACAGTCGATCCCCCTGTACCTATCCGAGATGTCACCGCCGAAATACCGAGGAGCCCTCACCGGCGGCTTCGACATCTGCGTCAGCTTCGGAATACTCGTCGCCAACCTCGTCAACTACGGAACCCAGAAGATCAAAGCCGGCTGGGGCTGGCGCATCTCCCTCTCACTCGCCGCCATCCCAGCCGTTCTCCTCTTCATCGGGGTTCTGTTCCTCCCTGAGACTCCTACAAGCATAATCCTGCGTCGCGGCGGCAATCTCGACGAGGCCCGGCGCGTGCTTCAAAAGATCCGCGGCACGAAAAACGTCGAAAAAGAGTTGGAGGACCTCGCCACGGCGGCCACCAATGCCTCCAAGGCGGCGCGGGAGCAGAGACCCTTCCGCCGTATATTCCGAAGAAACTACCGACCTCATCTTGTGATGGCTCTGTTCCTTCCCTTCTTCCAGCAGGTGACTGGCATCAACGCGGTGAACTTCTACGCACCGGTGATGTTCCGCACCATCGGGCAGAAGGAGAGCGCTTCTCTCTTGTCAGCGGTGATCACGCGATGCATATCCTTAACCTGCACAGTGGTGGCGTCGCTGGGTTTGGTGGACAGATTGGGCCGAAGGCCTCTGTTTCTCACAGGTGGATTGGTGATGTTTGTTGCTCACGTGGTGCTTGGAGGGTTGCTGGCGGCGAATCTTCATGACCATGGGACTGTGAGAACTGGCATCGCGTACCTGGTGCTCATAATGGTGTGTGTCTTCGTGGGGAGCTACGGGTGGTCGTGGGGACCGCTTGCTTGGCTAGTGACCAGCGAAATTTTTCCTCTCGAGATAAGGTCGGCAGGGCAGAGCATTCAGGTGGCGGTGAACTTTCTCAGCACTTTTGCGGTGGCGCAGAGCGTGTTGGAGATGCTCTGCGGCCTCAAATTCGGGACTTTCTTCTTGTTCGCAGGATTTGTTCTGTTAATGACGTCGTTCGTCTATTTTTTGGTGCCGGAGACGAAGGGAGTGCCGTTGGATCAAATGCTCAGTGTGTGGAACCAGCATTGGTATTGGAAGAGGTATGCCCCTGGCGGTGGCGACGAGGAGAAGGACATTGAGCAAAGGAAGAAGGAGAAGGCCGCCAACGTTCTGTGATCTGCAGAGTGAGGATTCACTGCTAGCAAGTAAAAAATTCTTGTTTGTTTAATAAGAATCCTAAGTTGTTATTGTGCTAACCAATTATAGCTTCGATCTCTGTGGATGGTTTGGGTTCGAGGGTGATTGATGTCAATGTGCGTGCGTCAATTCCTCAAAAAAATAATTACATAGTATATATTATTGTATTAAGTGATATTTATTGATTTCTTGACTAAGTGTTTTAATATGTTAAATTGAATGTTTTATTTATACTTTTCTAAATTATGTTTATTAGCTTCTCTTTTAGATCGTTAATGTTTTTCTGCATTTTATGGACTCCAATGTTTTGCCTTTTGTGGCTATATAGTTTGTAATAATCTCATCAAATCATATAGTATTTACCAACTAATATTTCTCCTACATGTTATTTTCTTTAACATGGTGTAGAACTTTTTTGGAGCCTGATCTTTCTTCTTGTTAACGCTAAGGCTAACAAGAACAAATGTCACCACAAAGATCTCATCAACCTCCCTAGCTTTAGAGGCATTAATTTGGTCAATGGTTGTTACTTTAGTTATAGCTACAATGATGTATTGTTAGTTTTTCGGTATTACCAATCTTTGATGCCCTAAAGGCAGTCATATTGAGTTGTTACTGTTGATCTAAGAGGATCAACATAGCATTTTATCAATAATCCTAAATTAAGTCCAAGTCAAATCAAAGACTTACCTAATATCGAACCCAAGTTAAGCCCATAAGTCAAATTGGGTTCATATAGCAAATATGGATATTGTTAGCATATATGCACTATAGGAAATAATTCATTTGTACCACTGCATGCCTGCGGTACAACTAAATCTGCTGTCAAAGCATTTTCACATGTTGGATATCTGCAAGTTAATCTCCACCGTTCATGTTTAACTAACTAGTCTTACTTTACGTTTATATATATACCTATAAGATATATTAGATAAATATAGAGAAATACAGTACATCTTTACTGCTATAGTTCTCTACTTTCTGTGATTACTGCAGGTCTTAATTTCCTTCATGTTATTAGAGCGTTCCAGGTTCTAAACCCTGTTTAGAACTATCTCTCTACTCCTTCCTCCTTCCTTTCATGGCCAATGCAGAAATGTCTTCTGCGAACATTACTCCGCTTCCTATCTCTTCAACTATCGTTCATGTTCCTCCATCCCTAAGGTTCTTGATGTCCAACGTCAAGTCTATTCTAAATATATAACTAACCCCTACAAACTATCCTGAATAGAGATCACAGATCTTGAAGTTATTTGGAGCAAAAGGGTTTACAGGATACCTGGATGGCTCCCTCCCCAAACCCACGGTGACGGATGTAGCATATCCTTACTGGCAACTTATAAATCAAAACCTAGTTGCAGCTTTGTCTTCCACCATCTTGGAATCCCTGCTGCCCTATGTGCTCAACCTAGTGTCATGCTCTGAAATATTGTTTACACTAGAATGATATCTTTAAGCCACGAACAAATCAAGGGTTCTTCAACTGAAGAATGAAGGTACTAGGCAAACCTTTCATTTCAGCCAAACCCATAAGCGTTTGTTGCCAATGAAGACGACTCTCCTAGAGACTGGTTTTTGGACTCAGACGCATCTACTCATCTCACATTTGATGCTTCATAGTTGTCATCAATTCAACCCTACTCCGGCAGCTCGAATGTACATGTTGGCAATGGCACACAGCTTTCCATAGCTCACAGTGTTAAAGGAATTTTGCCTACACCTTCCCGTAAGCTCTATTTACCTCATATCCTTCTTATGCCCCATCTCACTCATTATTTATTATCAGTTCGTCATCTTCTTGCTGATAACTCTTGTTAAATTCTTTTTGACAACTCTGGCTTCACCATAATGGATGCCAAGACCAATCAAATACTACTTCAAGGGCCTAGTGTTCAATGTCTCTATCCCATCAAGTCTTTGGATGCTATTTCTCCTCAACACATCTCCTGTTCTACCACTGCACTCTTCAGCTCTTCTGTCAGCTACTCCAACTGGCACAACCATCTTGGTCATCCCTCCTCCACCGTTCAGCAACTACTATCAACCACTTCTAACCATCTTGGTCTTCAGCAAACCACCATTGTGATTCATATGCTCGCGCCAATGTCGTCGTCTTCCCTTCACTTTATCTTCTCTAAAAACTACCAAATGTTTAGAACTTTTACATACAGATGTATGGGGTCCATCACCAATTGTATCTACACAAAGTTATAAATACTATCTTCTCTTTGTGAATGACTTTACTAGATATTGTTGGGTGTTTCCTTTAAAACTTAAATCATATGTATCCTCTGTCTTTATTCAGTTTAAACGACTTGTTGAAAATAAGTTTCACAACTCAATTTAAATGTTACAATCTGATAGAGGCGGTGAATTCATTAGTCGTAGCTTTCAACAATACTTGAAACAATGTAGCATCTTACATCGCCTCACATGCCCTTACACACCTCAACAAAACGGTGTTGTCCAAAGAAAGCACCATCATCTTCTTAAAACTATGCGTTCACTCTTTTTCGAGGCTGTTATCCCACATAACGTTTGGGTTAATACCTTACAGTAGCATATCTCATCAACCAGTTACCATCCAAAAATACCAATAATGTTTCCCCATTTCAACGGTTATTCAATCAATCACCTGCCTCTGCTATCCATGGCTTCCTTCGATCCACCGTCACAAATTTGAACCTTGCTCTATTCACTATGTTTTACTTGAATATACCTCAGATTCTAAAGGATATAAATGTCTTGATCTAATCACCAATCATATTTACATCTCTCGCCATGTATGATTTATTAAATCCATCTTCCCATTCAAACAATAACAACCACATCCCTCTTCCAATCTACAAACTTCCCCTTCCATTGCACTCATATTTCTCCTTTAACTTTAGTTTCTGCTACTGTTAACCCCCCCCCCCCCCCCAATCAGCCAATCCTCAAATTCTCCTACCATGCCTTCTCCTCATTTCCCTTTAACTTTACAACCTGCCTCTATTTTGTCTTCACCCAGTTCCATATAGGGCCAACACATTATCACGCCTCCTCCTCCTCCTCCTCAACATCATATGCTCACGCGGCTTCAAACAGGTCATCTCAAGCCCAAGCCAATCTTTGACCTCCACCATCAAATATTCCCTCTATCTCTTACCTCCTTCACTCAAGCCAATCAATACCTTGCTTGGCGAGCTGCCATGTCCAGTGAGTTTTAAGCTTTGTAATGTCAAGGAACTTGGCCCTTGGTTCCCCGTAGTCCTGCTCAAAATCTACTTGGTTGTAAATGGCTTTATAAAACCAAATTTCATCCATATGGGTCCATAGCTCATCACAAAGCCCATTTTGGTCGCACAAGGCTTCAAATAGGAATTTGGAACTGATTACACTAACACATTTAGTCCCGTAGAGAAATTCCCTACCATTTAGCTCCTTCTGATTGTCTCCACTACCTTTTAATGGCCTCTTTGCCACTTAGATATCTCCAATGCATTTTTGCATGGCAAGCTGGATAAAGATATTTACATGAAGCAACGACCTAGATTCTAAGAACCTCAATTCCCCTCTCATGTTTGTAAACTCCATAAATCCATTTATGGTCTCAAGCATTCCTTCGCAATAATGGTTCACCACCTTCTTCAACCACCTACTATAATATAGCTTCATTGCAAACAAGGCGGACCCGTCCTTCCTCTATTTTCATCAAGGCACAGTTTCTATGTACTTATTGGTCTACGTGGATGATGTGCTTCTCATAGGCAACAACCAAACTGACATCAACAAGCTTTTGCTGAACCTACACTCAACATTTTCTATGCAAAATTTGGGGCATCCCTCGTTGTTTCTTAGAATTTAGATCATCCAACAATCTGATGGCTTAGCTCTAAGTCAATCTCAGTACATTACCATCGTCCTCAATAAATCAGGCATGCTCAGTTGTAAACCCATTCAAAGTCCACTCCCATCTAAACTCTTTACCATTTTTGCATCATCTAAACCATTTCAGCAACCTGAAGTCTTCTGGCAACTTGTTGGTTCACTACAGTATATTATGATTACTCGACCTAGTCTCCCTTTCTCCATGAACTATCTTTGCCAACATATGCACAAACCATCACAATTACACATTTCAACTATTGAAATGTGTATTATGATACCTCCATTGCACAATAAACTTCTCCCTTCCTATCAACAAATTAGCTCTTGAACTTCAGTCGTACGCCGATCTAGATTAGGGTGCTAACACAGTTGATCTCTGCTCAATTACTAGGTTCTATACATTTCTTGGAACCAATCTCCTCTCTTGGTCTGTGAAGAAACAACCTACTATTGCTCTTTCTTCCACTAAGGCGGAATATCGGGCTTTGGCTACAGTTGCTAGTGATCTTATGTGGCTCAGACAACTTCTCACAGAATTTCAAATCTCTATTCAGTCTCCTACTCCTATCTATTGTGACAATACATCTGCTATTGCCTTAGCCCGTAATCCTATTTTTCATGCTTGTACCAAACACATTGAAGTTGACTACCACTTTATTTGGGACTGCATCAAAAATCAACACATTATAGTTCATCACAACACCTCCTTTGACCAGCTAGCAGATATCTTCACCAAATCCCTCGCAATTCCTCGGATCACTCAACTTCATAGCAAGTTAACAATACAAGACCAATTGTTAACTTGGCACTACATAAAATAATTAATCTGGTACATTACATGCCTGCAGTACAACTAACCTACTATCAAAGCATTCTCACATGTTGGATGTCTGCAAGTTAATCTACACAATTCTTGTTTAACTAAATAGTCTTACTTTACCTTTATATATATATACTTGTAAGATGTATTAGATATATATGGAGAAATACAATACTTCTTTCTGTGATTACTACTTTCTGTGATTACTGCAGGTCTTAATTTCCTACAGATATATGGACATAACATTATGAACTACATCTCATATTCAAAAGGTTTCAGTCAAATTGCAAAATGAAGCTCTCTAAAATATAAGGATTGGTAAATTAGATAAGAGGAGATAGAAAAAGGAATTTCAAATTCTAATCGAAGAAGAATTTAAGGCTTCAAGGTGAATCTAAGATTTTATCTCCACAAATTTCCATTTAAGCTTTCATTTAAAGCTTTAAAGGATCAAACTATTATGAGGCCATTTGGTTTGAAGTAAAAGGAGTGTAAGATATTTTAAATATAGGAATTTTGAACATATTGATGTTTAGTCTAAAAATAAAAGAAGTGTAGGGTAAAATTTCAAAATATTTTGGAATTTACCCTTTAGTACAATTTTGATGTATTTAAAAATCATTAGATTAGATTAAATTTCAAATGGACTATAAATTCTTAAAGTATATGGAAGAAAGTTGACCATACCATATAATTAAATGCTAATTCACTTATATTAATGTATTAATAATTTTGAATATAACTAATACTAGGCCTTAATTTTATTTTTCATGAACTCCTCTATATTTCTTAATTTCATAGAGGGTAGATCATTAAGTTTAAAGCTTTGGTTTTAATTTTTCATAAGGCTTGAAATTTAATAGGATTTAATTTATTCAATTCTTAATCCCAAATCTACCTCTTTCACACTTTACACAAGACATCTCCTTATTAAAAATTTGCGGCTTAAAATGGGCCCCTCATGTACCGTAATAGATGAACTAGACCACTATAAAACATCGTCAACATCCTCTAGCTAAGGATGATGAAGCTATGATGCTACAGCAATAAGCTCACTTCTTGTCATTTAAAAGGGTCATCCCATAGCATGAGATTGATTCCACACCACTATGGAACAAAAGGCTTATATCCAAGTGATCTAATAACTTGAACTAGTATGGGGTTTCATTTCACAAAGTTCCAAAGAACTTAGGGTTAACTATAGGTTTAGAAATAGTCTTCACTAAATCTAATCCGGTGGTTGAGATGCAAGATGAAGCTTTGCTTGGATGGGTGAGACTTCATTGAAGGTTTAGCCAAATTTGTCCTTCTGATAATGTTAAAGACCACTACACTACCAAAAGCTCATATGAGCTTGGTGATCTTATTAATAGAAATGGATATGAGGGAGGGAAAAGCTCTCTCTCTCTCTATATCTCTCTCTCTCTAGGGAAGTTGAGAGAATTGGATTCGGTGCCTATTTTTGTTAGATGGCAACCTATTTATAAGCTGATCCCAAAGAAGATCGAGGTTGATTCTAAGGATAACTAGCCTTACTAGCTATCCAACCAATTAGTGTAAAGCCTATAAGATCTTTCCAAAGTTGACTAAGCATTTAGGCTAAGTTAGGGAAAGCTATATTAGTAGTTACATAAAAGATTATGGTGTAAGTTGATGGAGAAGCTTGGAATGACCATGGCCATTCAGATAGTTAGGCTGAGATGGTAGTGGGTGGTCCTAGGGCATCAAAGGGAGATGCTTACAACTTGGGAGGGCTTGGGAATATTTGGGTTTGGCCAATCATCTTAGATTGGAGAAGGGGATGTCTCAATTTTAATGGTATGACCCACTTCCCAAGTGGGTTTAGTCGATTAGGATAACTAGCCAATGATCTTGGGAAGGCTTATGCCAAATTAGAGCTTAATTGGAATTGGTTTGATCAGTGTGGTTCAAATAGACCCAATGTTACACAATTGAGTTTATTAGCCAAAATAGGTTTGGATGATGCCCAATTGAGTTAATCTAGGGTCAACCATGGGTAAAGAATACCCAAGGAATAACTAGGTTCACCTATAGCTAAGACTATAATGATGATTGCTAGAGAAACAAGTCTACTTGAAATGACCCGAACCAAATATGGTAAGAATTGCACACTTATTATTTTTTTAATATTCATGAAATGTTTGTGAGTTTTTAAGTTATTCTATATTTAATTAAGGTCAAAAGAGTGTGTAGTGGAGTTAGAAAAGTGAATAATGTTAAGAATAAAAGGCTCATTGGGAGCGTTGTGACTGTGCCCTCTCTATTAAACACTGATCTCTCTATATTAGGAAGGATTTTAAGATCTTTTAAGAATGTTACAATGCTAGTAGTGGGCGCTATGGTGCTAAGATCTCTTACTAGAGCATCTTTAATATTGGATTGGAGTGGTGTGATGCAGGGAGAAGTGGCGCTATGCCCTAGGGTCAATGTAAGAGTTTTTATATATAAATATTAAAATAATTATACTACTCACTTCACTCCCTGTTGCAAACCTAGTTCAAGCACTGTGATTTTGATGATAACAAACATTATTGTGTCTATTACTGCTTTATCTTATTTCTGTGATATTTTTGTTTTGTGCTGTGTGCACTAACGTTTCAGGATTATAGTCCACCATTCATTTGCAATTTGGATCAGCTCAAGACTGGGTAGACTAGTGTTAAAGTCAATTTTCATTTTATTCTATATTTTTTCCTTTCTTGAGTCGTATCTTATAATTGGGTGAATATCTTTGCTAAGTAACCTTGCACACACGTAAGGGGAGAGAGAAAAAAGATTTTTGAGAGAGTTTTTCTTTTTAAGTAATTTGTACTGTATAATTTGGCTTTGTACTGTACTATATGTGTATCGTACAGTACTATTTTAATTAGTACTGTACGATCTGTATAACTCTGTCAAAATCCTAGGCGCTAGGGGTCTAAATATGCTGATTGTACCGTACGATTTGATTTATATAGTATGGCTTAATTAAATTATTTCCTAATTAACCCCACGATATTAATCAATCAAATTAGGGATAATTATTGTGATCGATCATATCGTACGATTTATATCATACCGTATGATTGATAGTGTAATTGGTCATCCTAGAGATCATACCATACGAAAGCCATGAATTTTGAACTAATCATACTGTATGATTTCAATCATATTATACGACTGGTAGAGTACGAAGTTGGTCATCCCAAGTATCATCCCGAATGAATAGAAGAAAATTCTGAAGATCATACCATACGATATTTTTATCGTACAATATGATTTATTTAAAGGTTATACAATTCATCTGCACGAACTTGCTGGATGATTCTAAATTACACTGATCGTACTGTACGATATGTGTATCGTATTGTACGAACAGTAGATGATTTTTTAAAAAATTAGGATTTTTTGAAGCAAACTACTTAAGGATTTCTAATACTTATGTTAGAAATCTTTTGTTGTTTAGTCTTCTTGAAAGATAGCTAAAGAAGGAAGAGAGATAGCTTGGGAGAGAGAGAAAACCTTGTGAGGGGGAGTTGTGAGGGATTTACAAAGGTTGCTCCAAGCAAGGTTTCCACCATCTTCATCAAGCTGCTTGTCTTGTTCCTTGTTGGCTCTGGGAAGATCTTCATCAACATCAGATCCAGGTTCTCTGCATGCTCTAGAAGAGAGTAAAAGGATTCTAAGGTTCTTTGCCTACTCCAGGAAGAACTAAAAGGACTCTAAGGTTCTCTGCCTACTTCAAGAGGGAGTAAAAGGATTCAAGGTACTCTACCTCACAGGGTCGATGGAAAGATTTTGTAAGGGCTTCTCTATCTTGCTGTAAGGGCAAAAGGAGAGACACTTTTTAGTGCAATACCTAGAAAGGAGATTTTCGGGGAGTGGACATAGGTCAAGTTGACCGAACCACTATAAATATGGTGTGTTCTTTCTGATTATTTTTTTCGTATTTAATTTCTGCATTTTTCTGTGAATTGCTCTGTGTTGGAAATCTCAAAAATTTAAATTATTGTGAAACTAATCTGCTTCCACATCAAGGAGTTTTTAATTTCTCATTTTGTTAAAATTTTTTAAAATAACTAATTTACCCCTCCCCTCTCTTGGTTAGCCTCAGGACCAGTTCCTTAGGGTTTAACAACCCTCACAAACTTTCAAGTGGTATAAGAGCGGAATTCATAAGATCAAGTTTTAGAAAACTTTTTAATTAAGATCTATGGCTAACTTTGGTAATTATAACACTGCGGAAGGCTATTCAATTACTCGACCACCTCTATTTGATAATATTTCTTTTGATTTTTTGGAAAACTCGTATGTCCACCTTTTTACAATCAATTGATTATCGCATGTGGATGCTAGTTAAGGAAGGTTATTCTGTGCTATCTCATTTTATTAATGGCATAAAAACTTAATTTTATTTTTCTCAATAGAGTCTAGAAGATAGGGATTTAGCCCAACTAAATGCTAAGTGTTTGAACTATTTTTTCTATGTCTTAAAATCTGAATATTATTTGGGTGTTTTTACTTATTCTACTAGCAAGAAAATTTGGGATAAACTATGCATAACATATGAAGGTATAAAAAAAGTTAAACAATATAGGATGAACATTTTACTCCTTGATTATGAACTATTTTGTATAAAATTTAATGAATCTATTTCTGAAATGTATAGTAGGTTTACACAAATTATTACATCCCTGCATGCCTTAAGAAGAGAACTCATAAATTATGAAAAAGTTAACAAGATTTTGAGATATTTACCTTCTTCTTTTGATGCAAAAATTATTGCCATGACTGAATCTAAGGATATGAATATTTATTCAATTGATAACTTACTTGGATCACTCATTGCTTACGAGCAAGGAGTGAACCAAAGGCAGCTTGATGCAGGTGAGAAGAAAAAGGGGAAAACTGTAGCCTTAAAGGCTAATAATTCTGACACTAATTCTTCTGCTTCTAAAAATGATGACATTGCTTTAATAACTAGGTAATTCAAGAGCTTCTTAAGGAAAAAACAAAAGCATCATCAGAAATGGAACAAGGGTAAGAATAATAAAAATTCTAAAGTTTCATATGATGTTATTTATTTTGAATGCAGGAAGCTAGGACACTTAAAGTCTGATTGCCCAACTCTTAAGGCTTACCCAAGCAAGGAGAAGGGTGAAGAAAAGCCTAAATTCGAAAAGGGCAAGCAAATGACTCAAAAAGCCTTCTAGGCAGACTCAACATCAGACTCTTCGAAAACTGAAATAGAAGAGGAGGTAACCAATCTTTACTTAATGACAGATAATCATCTTGATCATTCTGATCAAGAGGAGGTATGTGAGCTTACCTATGAATAATTATTTAAAGTTTATGAAAAAATTTATTCTTCATATAAGAAGCTTAAAAAGTTACATGCAAGCCTCAAATCTGATTTTTTAATTCTATAGAAAGAGCATGAATGCTTAAGAAAAGATCACTCCACTCTAGATAGCAACTACATGACTTTGTTAGATAAATTTGATATTTTAAACAAGAAGCATTCTGATTTAACTGCTGAACAAGAGTCATTAAAATCATCGCATGTTAAATTAAAAAAAGCATGTAAAGAATTAAAAACATTTGCATCTTAATTAGACAGTAGGGAGTATACATTAAAAATTGATTATACAAATCTTGAAAATACAAACAAATTTCTACAAGAAAAGTTAACTCCTTTTAAAAAAAATAAAACACCACCTTCACTTACAGAATTTTATAAACCATCAACACAGTATGCATTCAAATTTAGGAAGAGGCACTATCACCCACATAGATTAGTTAACCCCTTTCCTGGTATTAGATATTTTTTTGTGGCATGCTAGGACACATCTCCCATACTTGTACTATTCACCGTAGAATACATTTGGTGTGAAGACCAAAATTGTATAGTTCACAGCATAGCATACAAGCAATTCCTCCCATATTCCATAAGGTAGAACCTAAACTTCTTTGAGTTCCCAAATCTGACATCTGATGATTTTGTAGGAGTGCTCTCACAAAAGGCCTTGTGAGAGCATGTGGTACTTGGACAGCGGATGTTCAAGGCTATGACTGGAGATGCAAATCAATTTATTTTGCTAGATGCCAGGGCAGGAGGCAAGGTGACATTTGGAGATAACACCACTAGGAGCAATTAAAAAAATTTCATCATTGAAAATATTTTACTTGTAGATGGCTTGAAACACAATATGCTTAGCATCAGTCAGCACTGTAATGAAGGCTTCAGCATAAAATTTTTATCAACCAGTTACATAATAAGCTTAAATAATAAAATTGTTTTGTAGGGAAGGAGAATCAATAATATCTATATGCTTGATCTTAATTAATTTAAATCTAATACTGTTCTTTGCTTAAAAATAATTGCTGATGAGTCCTAGTTATACATAGAAGAGAGTGTCATGCAAGCAAAAAAAGCTTTAAAAAATACCCAAAAAGATTTAGTGAGAGGTATTCTCAAACTAAAGTTCACTAAGGACCACATGTGTGATGCCTATTAGTTAAAAAAACAAGTCAAATCCTCCTTCAATCCAATCAAGGACATTACCACTAGTAAACCCTTAGAAATCCTTCATATGGATTTCTTTGGGCCTGTGAGCACTACAAGCCTAGGAGAGAAAGTCTATGGGTATGTGATTATTGATGATTATTCAATGTTTACTTATGTTAGATTTCTATATCATAAAAGTGAATCATTCGAGGAGTTTAGATCTTTTTCCACTTGGATTCAGAGAAAATTAGGTTTTGAAATCTTAATCACTCATAGTGACCATGGTGAAGAATCTGAGAATAAAGAATTTAAATCTTACTGTAAGGAGCAAGAGATATATCACAATTTTTCAGCTTCTAGGACCCCTCAGCAGAATGGGGTAGCTGAAAGAAAGAATAGGACCCTGGTAGAAGCCGCTAGAGCCATATTAGCTGAATACTCACTTCCTAAATACTTCTGGACAGAAGCAGTAAATATAGCCTGTTATGTTCTGAATAGGGTTAATCTTAGATCCAAGCTGAACAAGACACTTTATGAAATTCTTAAGGGTAGGACACCCAACCTTTCTCACCTTTATGTCTTTGGATGTAAAGTGTTCGTTTTAAATAATGGGAAGTCTCAACTAGGAAAGTTTGACCTAAAATCTAATGAAGGAGTGTTCCTAGGTTACTCAAATATTAAAAAATTTTATAGAGTCTTCAATAAAAGGACACTGGTAGTAGAGGAGATTACTCATATTATTTTTGATGAATCTAATAATTTTAGAGGGTCTATGATGGAAGAAGAAAAAATAGTAGAAGTCACCCAAGGAGTAGAATCTATAAATCTGAAGGAAATGGTAGAACATGAAAACACACTACCTAGAGAATGGAGATATTCTTCAAGTCATCCTAAAGAACTGATCTTAGAAGATCCATCTGAAGGTGATAGAAGTAGGCATGGACTTAGAAAGAAAGTTAACCACTCTGCCTTCATCTAAATGTCTGAATCCACTAATATAAATTAAGCCCTATTTGATGAATTTTGGATCCTAATCATGCAAGAAGAGTTAAATCAATTTATGAGGAATGATGTTTGGGAGCTAGTTGACAGACCTAAGGACCAGAGTGTGGTTGGAACTAAATGGGGTTTCAAAAATAAGATGAATAATTCTGGTGTGATGGTGGGAAATAAGGTATGATTAGTGGCTAAGGGGTATAATCAGATAGAAGAAATTAATTTTGAAGAGACCTTTGCCTTTGTAGCTAGATTAGAAGCCATTAGGGTGCTACTAGCCTTTGCTTGTTTTAAGAGATTCAAACTATATCAAATAGATGTCAAGAGTGCCTTTCTGAATGGGGTAACAAAAGAAGATGTGTATATTGAATAATCCCCAGGCTTCAAAAACTCACAATTTTTTAATCATGTATTCAAATTAAAAATGATATTATATCAACTAAAACAGGTATCCAGGGCATGGTATGAAATGCTAAACACATTCTTACTAGAAAGAATCTTTGTTAGGGGGAGCGTAGACACCACCTTATTTTTGAAAAAGATAGGAGATGAACTACTGATTGTCCAAATTTATGTTGATGATATTCTGTTCAGATCTTCTGATAAAAATCTTTGTGATAAATTTTCAAGAATAATGAGTAAGGAGTTTGAAATGAGTATGATAGGAGAACTGACTTACTTTCTTGGATTTAACATAAGGCAAAAGGATGATAGAACTTTCCTTAGTCAATTAAAATATATTAAGGACATCCTTAAAAAATATGAAATAGATAAAGCTAAGCCAATCAACACTCCCATGAGTTCTACTGTTTAGTTAGATAAGGATTTGAATAAAAAAATTTTGATCAAAAGAAATATAGAGGAATAATTGGATCACTTTTTTACTTGACTGCTAGCACACCTGATATTATATTTAGTGTTTGTCTCTGTGCAAGATTTCAGGCTGATCCAAAAGACTCCCACTTGACTGCTGTTAAGAGAATTCTTAAATATCTCTTAGGAATCTAAGACCTAGGAATCTGGTATCCTAGGCACAGTACCTCCTTTGAACTCATAGGATATTTCAATTCAGATTTTGTAGGATGTCGAGTTGATAGGAAAAGCACTTCTGGGACATATCAATTCATAAGACAATCCTTAGTCTTCTGGTCCAATAAAAAATAGAACTCAGTTGCCTTGTCAACTACTGAAGCTGAGTACATATCCTTAAGAAGTTGTGTGGCCCAGGTCCTTTGGTTAAAGCAACAAATTTTAAATTTAGGACTACTTGTAGGCACAATTTCAATCCTATGTGCTAGCACTAATGTCATCTGTATTTCAAAGAATCCAATACACACTCCAGGACCAAGCATATAGACATAAGGCACTATTTTATTAGGGACCATATTATCAAAGGAGACATAGAGCTACACCGCATAACCACTGAAAATTAACTTGCTGATATCTTTACAAAACCACTAGCTTTTAAAACATTTGGCACCATAAGAACCAGATTAGGTGTGATCGATATTCATGCTTGAAACTAACACTTTTTGTTTCTGTTTTGTTTATTTTTTGTTACGCTTGTTTCCATTTACATGTTTTATGTTTTTTTTTGTGTTGTATTGTGAATTTCTTGATTTTTATTCTATTTATTGAGTCTTTAACTTATTTTTGTTATTTATTTTATTATTATTTTCATTCTTGTTTTTTTTATTTTATTGTTATCATATTTTATATTTATGTCCTGATCATCTTACAAGCCACTTCACTAAACCTCATTATTCTTCCTGCAAAACAAAAAAGTTTCATCTTATATCGTACTATACGAAGTAAATCGTACTGCACGATTAAGATCGTACTGTATGACTTAACTTGAACTGATTAGTATTATTTTCTATTTGTGTAAACAGACATCTATTCTTATTGAAAAAGTTTAAATAGGTAATTGCTGATATTTTTAAACTAACATGATAGAAATTCTTGAATTTATAAATACCTTCTTATTTTCTTTGCATGATAATTCATTGTGTATGTTTAAAAATCTAAATCGAATTAGAATTAAGTTAGTTGAAATGAAAACTTTTTCTCACAACTACATGTTTTTATATCTTGGATATATTCTGCAATTTGACGAATGAAATTCATTATTTTTCTGCATCAAGTTTTTATTCCTATTAGAAAGCTTGGGTTTGCTTTGTAAATTATTCCTCCCTATACAAGAGAGTGAGTTATTCTTCTCTTATCTTTTAAAGATAATATTACAATTGATATTCTTAATGATTTAGAAAGGAAGCAATTTATAAAAATTAAAAGAGGTACCAAATGAGCCCAAAATCAAAAAGCTGCGCAATGACTCCCTAAACTGATAAAAGAGGCACAAAATGAGCCCAACAAAATAAAAGATGAGCAATGTGCGCCAAAAATTGATAAAAGAGGCACAAAATGAGCCCAACTTAAATTAGCTTTTCTTTCTAGTAAATCTTTAAATCTTAAAAAATTCCTGTCTTTCATAATATGTTTAATACTTGATTTTGAAAAATTTTGATTCTTCATTCACCACTTTTATAGTAATATTTTATATATTTCATGCTAGCAGTTTGAAAAGTTTAAGTTTCCTATCTAATTGTAATTTCTGTGTTAGATTTTTGTTTAAACAACAGACTTTAGCCTGTGAAAATTTTAAGCTGGGTGTGCAAATTCTAGAATCAAACTCCTTTGGTTGCAATAAAGTCAACACTTGTCTTATTTAAGATTTTTCTATTTGTGGAGTAAATTTATTACATTCTGAAAATGCCCATGCAAGTTACCATGAGCCGTGATATTTTCTTTATCTTGAGTTGGTAGTCTTTTGAATCTATTTGCTTTCTGGTTCTGTTTCTATTTTTGTCCTCTTTTTTTCTTACTGTTGTTTCCCTCTTTTTTTGATGTCAAAAGGGGGAGTAGTATTTTATTATTTATTGATATTGTTGTTTATTGTTATTGTTGTTTGTTTATTATTATTATTATTTATTATTGTTATTATTTGTTGTTATTGTTGTTGTTTCTTTTTACACTCCTTCTACTCGAAATTGATTTTCATCTAAGGGAGAATTTAGGGTAAAGCAACTTTTTGAAAATCTAAAAACAATAATGTTTGTCATCATCAAAAAGGGAGAGTTTATTACAAACTTAGTTCAAGCACTATGATTTTGATGATAACAAATATTATTGTGTCTGTTACCGCTTTATCTTATTTCTGTGATATTTTATTTTGTGCTGTGTGTACTAACATTTCAGGATTATAGTCCACCGTTCATTTGTAATTCAGATCAGCTCAAGACTGAGTAGACTAGGGTTAAAGTTAGTTTTTATTTTATTCTGTATTTTTCCCTTTCTTGAGTCGTATCCTGTAATTGGGTGGATATCTTTGCTGAGTAACCTTGCACACACACAGATGGAGAGAGAAAAAGGTTTTTGAGAGAGTTTTTCTTTTTAAGTAATTCGTACTGTACGATTTGACTTCGTATTGTACGATACATGTATCGTATAGTATGGTTTCATTATACTGTACGATATGTACAACTCTGTCAAAACCATATCCGCTAGGGGTCTAAATATGCTGATTATACCATACGATTTCGTTCATACTATATGACCTAATTAAATTATTTCCTAATTAACCCCACGATATCAGGCAATCAAATCAGGGATAATTATTGTGATTGATCGTACTGTATGATTTATATCATATCGTACGATTGATAGTGTACGAAATTGGTCATTCCAGAGATCATACCATACGAAAGCCATGAATTTTGAACTAATCGTTATGTACAATTTCAATCGTACTGTACGACTAACATAGTATGAAGTTGGTCATCCCGAACGAATAGAAAAAAATTTTGAAGATCATACCGTATGATATTTT
The DNA here is from genome assembly GCA_019925795.1 of Dendrobium chrysotoxum. NCBI lineage: Eukaryota > Viridiplantae > Streptophyta > Magnoliopsida > Asparagales > Orchidaceae > Dendrobium > Dendrobium chrysotoxum. The sequence continues at coordinate 18,429,557 of CM034309.1, forward strand.
TATCGTACAATATGATTTGTTTAAAGGTTATATAGTTCATCTGCACGAACTTGCTAGATGATTCTAAATTATACTGATCGTACTGTACGATACGTGTATCGTACTGTATGAACAGAAGATAAATTTCTTAAAAATTAGGATTTTTGAAGCCTACTACTTAAGGATTTCTAATACTCCTATTAAAAATATTTTGCTATTTAGTCTTCTTGAGAGAGAGCTAGAGCAGGAAGAGAGAGAGAGAGAGAGCTTGGGAGAGAGAGAGAGAAATCCTTGTGAGGGGGATTTGTGAGGAATTCACAAAGGTTGCTCCAAGCAAAGTTTCCACCTTCTTCGTCAAGTTGCTTGTCTGGTTTCTTGGTGGCTCTGAGAAGATCTTCATCAACATTGGATCTAGGTTCTCTGCCTACTCTAGGAGGGAGTAAAAAAAAATTCAAGATTCTTTTACTCTTGGAGGGAGTAAAAAGATTCAAGGTACTCTGCCACACCGGATCGGTGGAAAGATTTTGTAAGGGCTTCTCTACCTTATTATGAGGCAAAAGGAGAGACATTACTTTTATACCTAGAAAGGAGATTTCCGGGGAGTGGGCGTAAGTCAAGTTGACCGAACCACTATAAATCTGGTGTGTTATTTCTGATTATTTTTCCCGTATTTAATTTTCGTATTTTTCTGTAAATTGTTCTACGTTCAAAATCACAGAAATTTTAATTATTGTGAAATTAATCTGCTTCTACATCAAGGGATTTTTAATTTTTTATTTTGTTAAAAATTTTTAAAATAACCAATTCACCCCTCCTCTTGGTTAGCCTCGGGACTAGTTCTTTAGGGTTTAACAACCCTCACGAACTTTCACCCCCCCTCCCCCCCAAGAAAGAGAAAGGGAAAGGGAAAAGACTAAGTTGAGGAGACTTTGTGCCAATTTTGTCCATTAAGCTAGTTGGGGGAATTATCTAAATCAAGGCAGGCTTCCGATATCCTAATTTAGATTTCAATTTTAATATTTATATGAGTAAATTTGGGGTTTTAAGTGATTTTATCAAGTTAGAGACACTTTCCACCATAAAATTTTTTATATTTTTTAAAATAGATTTATTCTAATCATTTTAACAGAAAAATAAAATTTTCACACATTAGGTTTATCTATTTGTCATTTAAGTATTTTTAGTGAGTATATGTGATGTTGTATCAAGGGGATCTTTGTGTGAAGACAACAACTTGATTGATGTCCTCTTAGAGTGGTGATGGAATAGTTATTTGGGTGGTGGTGAAGTTGGAATTTAAGTTTTTGGTCATATTTGAATTTGAAACTTCTAAGCTTAAAAAAGATTGGCTTCCTTGGATAAAATAAAAAAAACTCCAGATCAAAGGTTGGGATGTTGAAACATTAATTGTAGTATTTTTATGAGTTTTGGATTAGTGTTTGGGAAATTATAAAATTTTTAATCTGTTGCTCACAACAGAAAATTGCCTCTCTATATTTGGAACTTTGGCTATGGTATATTAGGGTTCTTAGAAATTTAAGGCCTTGGGAGATATGTGGAGATCTTTAGAAGAGTTTTTGAGAGTTTCGATATGTTTAGGAGTTAGGGGATGCTAAGCCTGAGGCTAAAGTAGAGGAGATGAAAGTTGTGTTGGTAAAGAAGAGAAAAAATGATAAGAAGAGATAACTAAGGACTCACCAAAACCCTAAAAGATCAGCCATCAAGCTTCAACTATGAGTAGAACAGTCACCAAACTTTTTCACATGAAATTTGCACAAACAAAAATATTTTTTATTCAATGAATCAAAAGTACAAAATAAGGTCTTATTTCTAGGCCTTTTCCATGCCTAGATAACTTTGAAAAGCCTTAAGAGCTAATAAAATTTTATTATATAGATTAATGATATGTCCTAATACTAAAATTAAAATAAATAAATAAAATAAATAAAAATCTTTCAAATATATGAAGATTTATATTGGTCATAAATGACAAGTAAATTGAACTTGAAATAAATTAATTTATAAAGATCTTTATCTTTTTAACTTGTATGGCCATAAATTAAGCTTTTAAATCATTCTCCTATAATTTTAAAAGTATTATAGAACATTCATGGGCTTGCATGGAGAGTTTTGCATGATGATTGGTCCAAATTCTGATGATGAGCCTTAGTTTATGATCTTGTCATTGGCCTTTATCTTTGTGTTGCATCAATGTGACACTTCTAGAAATTACTACAGTTCATTAAATACTTTAAAATGATGTTATAAATATCCCCCGTAAATAGTTTTCTAAATGGTTACTATCAAGTTTGTACATCAATTTACATGTGTTTTCTACTGAAATATCATGCATGTGATGATTCTTGCATTTTTCATTTTTATGTTAAATGTTGCTTATACATGTTGAATATGTGACATTTACATATGCATGACATATAGTGGAGGAGGAATTAAGGTGATATATGTGGCATTTATATTATGTTATGTGCAATAGAAGTGGAGTTATAAGGGCATGTGTGCACATGTATATATTTTGCTCCATCAATCTTAAACAGATGTGAGATATGATCAAGTGGAGATATAAGTGAAAGATAAGATATAAGAAAGCATCCGGACATGTTCATGTCATATTTCATATATTACATGTTAAGTCTATCATGTGATATGCACTAGTACCCTGTTCAAGCTCAAGTAGAATTCATGAAATATTTTTTATATTCATGTTCAAGGTCAAGAAATTTTCATGTTATCACTTCAGATGAAATTCTAATGTATTAGTTCAAGTACATAACATGATATTGCCTTTTTTAAATTCAAAATATTGATAAGTAAAACTGCTAAAGTTAATTGTAGTATTATAAGCATGTAATGATAGAGCCTCACCACAATAAAATGTAACTTTGATTTAAAATAAAATATTTTCTGTCATTACATACTATTTCACTTAATGTAAATTATTTCAAATGTAAATCTTGATTTCTCTAATAGGAATCTCTAATAAGAATCATATAGTCTATTGAGAAATTGTTTTACTTATTCTATTAGTTCATATGTTATTTTAGAAAAGGTTAAGCCCCGACATAGTAGATTAGAGGTTGATAAAGTTAAAGTCTGACTGAGTGTATGTTCAGTACAAATGTTTTCTTTTGATAATCTAGTTAGTTATGTTTATGTATTAGAATAACTGGATTATTGTATGATTCTTTTTGGATGAAATGAAATGTGAATATTTATATGTTATCTTCTGAATTTGGGATGTTTAGTTGGCTCTAGTGGGAGAATCTAAGGATGAGTTAAGTAGGATTAAGCATAATTCTTCTAATTAGATTCTAGGGCATGACAAAGGCTAGGATTGTTTGATTTGGATTAAGCCAAATTAACCTATTTAAGGTCAAATGGGTTCCTTTGGTCACCATATTTGACCAAGAGTTAAATGGTTTGACAAAACTCACTTAACCTATATGAAGGGTTCAAGGGTCACCTTGGATGGATCCTAGAATCAAGAGGACTTATGGTCTAGCTAAGAGCAATATTATAAGGCTTAGGTTAGGGTTAGCCATTTCTAGGGTTTTGTAATTGACCGAGGGTTAACATGTCGGGTCCACTATCTACTATGGCTAAGTAGTAGGCTTCTAGGTCCATGGGCTTAATCTAAAGATAAGAAAAGGTCAATTAGTATAAGAATAAGGCCAATTGAACCTAAGAGTTCCTTAGAATCAAATTGGACTTCTATAGGTTTAAGCAATGCATGACAAAAGGGGTTTGTAATGGTTAAAAATGGTTTGCAAGAGTTTCAATTTATATATGGTAGACTTTTAAGGCCTCTACGCACCCCCTTGATCAATTTAGGGTCAAATTGGCACAAATGAGCTAATAGATCCTAGGTAGGGCTTATGGAGTCCTATGACTTAATTTGGAGCTTGTTAAGGCTTCAATTAGATTGGTTTGGTTTTGTCATAGCCTAGGAAAGATACCAAGGAAGGCTAAGGGAAGTTAGGTTATGCCACAGACCAATCTACCTCATGAAGAGGTCATTTGGTTATTACATACCTTTGAGCTCTAATGAACTACAAAGTTAGTTTAAGGAAATTGAAAGTTGTGTTCTTTGTGGCTTGCCCTTGTATTCGGTCTACCCTATGATTGAAACTACTTTTTCATATGGATGAGGCTATGTTTAATTGATTCATCTTAAGGTTAAGAGGTTTTTAAGACATAACTTCTACTTGTATTAGAGTAGGCTAAAGATCTCCTATTGGGGAACCACTTAGCCAAAGGATTTGGGATTGGTTTTAAGATTTTTTAGTAAGGTCTAAGATACACCACACCACCCTTTAAAGGAGTGTAAGGCTTTTTAGGGCTAGGTGAGGTGGAGTTGATGGCTTCAAGGTTTTTATAACTTTACCAAGCTAATATTAAAGGAGTCTATTTAGGAGAAACAATAGGGTTGGTTTTAGGTCAAAGAAAATATCACCTTAGACTAAAGTTAGACATATGGCAAGCCTAGTAAATCTTATTGAAAAAAGGGGTCGAAATCATTGAGTTGATATATTATTTTCTATATCACTCTCATTTATTAAAATAATATTTTATAAAACATTAAAAAAAAAAGTTATAAAAAATAATCAGAATTTTAAAAATTAAAAAGCCAGTTGCTACCTTCCTCAACGACTATGTCCAGATTTAAAAAAAAAAATTGATTTTTATTCTAATAATAAAAAAGCCTAAGAATTCTCTTTATAAATTTTAACTGTTTTAAAATCACCACTAATAAGTGGTGATCTATTAAAAGTCTTGATATATATATTGAAATATTTGAGTCAATAAAATAAAGGGGGATTTACTTACATGCCAATTTTTTACACCTATATTATATATTTAACATCAAAAACTTAAATATTACATTTCTACCACCCAAACGCTAATTTAACAACAAAAATACCACTCTGTCTCCACGCTCACTCTGTCTTCTCCTACAACAATCCCTAACCACGCAAACTGCTCACGTGCTCTTCCAGTGAAATGCAAACTGCTCGCGTGCTCTTCCCGCGAACTCCTCTCTTTGCTTGCTCTTTCTACCACCCACAGAGACTCTGCAACGAAAAGCACAGTGAACTCCGGCTAAGATCCGCTCCTCTCGTGAGCTATGTATTCCTGTAATTTAGGTGCATCTCCTTTCCTTTAATTTTGTCGATTGCTTTGCCTTATCATTTTTCCTGGTAAAAGTTGCAGTTTGTCTTGTATCTTCCTAAGCAAGAGTAATTTATATGAAATGTTTAATATTTATAAGTAAAACTGCAAGCATATGAAACTTTCAAAATCTATTTCATTTGAAAGGATTTTTGGTTGATTGAAAACTATAGGAATTTACTTCACAGCTTAAACTGCACCTATTCATGGTTATTATTGAAAATTTGTATAATGCTAGTCATACTCGGATTGTTCAATTTAATGCAAAACTAAAATTATTTTATTAAAATCCATAATTTTCTCTACTTTGTTGACAGATTGTGTGCTGTTTTAAATGAGTTCAACAAATTCTTCTTCTACGAAAGGCAGGCATCCACTTTCTCAAGTTTACTTTCACTGTCACCTGAAATGTGTATTGTATACTTGCTACCGTGGATCTAATTGTGGAAGGCAATTTTATAGGTGCATTCATAATAGAACAGAAGACATGTGTAGTTACTTTAAATGGACAAATGAAGTAGAAGAGGCATCTTATGGTACACATAATGAATTTAAAGGCTCTGAGGTAAGGATTTGTAAGAAGCTTGACTTGATCATCTTCTTGATGAAAGTCTTTGTAGTGGTTGTTCTTGTTGACGCAACCATCCATATTTCTTTTGCCTTGTAATGTGTTGTGTCGAACTGGTTTGAATGTTGAAGTAGTGTTGTAGAGATCAACACGTGTTATGTTTATAGTTTGTTTGATTATTCATCAATGTTAAGTGTGTAGAAATGTGTTTTCTTGAACTTCCAATTTAGCAATCTTGTACTGATGTGTTGATCAAGTCTGTTGTAGTTTGTTTGCTTCTCTAAATATGCGGAATGGAAAAAAAATGTAGAACGTGTTGTGCATGGCTAATCATATTATTTTATTTAATTGTTTGCATTATGAAATAGACGGGATTTTCTTGAGTGAATGATCTAATCGCAATTTGTGTGCCTTATGTGGGAGGGAGATAAACTTAATGATCTGAATGTTTAGAATAAGCCCAAGGGCACATCAGTATAAACCAAATGATAATCATTTCAGTTTTACTTTTGAATTTTCATTTAGAACATAAAATGGTTAAAGTGCAACTAAGCACTAACTTGTCATGTCAAGGTTATATCATGAGAAAAAGGAAACACCTATGCCTATTCTACTATAGTTCTAGTTTACAATCTTAAGAATGAAAACTTCCAATGAGCTTAAATGCATCATTCTTAAACAATGATCTTGGCGGGCAACTTCGCTCGTGGACTTGGAATTGGCAGGGATTGATCAGCTTCAAGATATACATCTCTAATCGCCTCTCCTAAACCCTTCTCCATGTTTGATATAAAAAAAAAAAAGTTTTAAGGTAATACCAATTGTCTCTCCTAAGTTTTGAAGAAACCATGACCATGTATGTTTGAATTTAGTCTCAACAATAGTGTATGCTAAGGTGAATAAGCCATTATTTCCATTAAGTGAGTTAGCTGATAAAAGCACACCTAAATACTTAGATTTAAGATGGCATGCATCCAAACTTACAAGAGGTCTGCACCCAACAAGAAATCCATCAACACACACCTTGAAACTGGCATAAAACCTCTGAAAAGAATTGTCAATACTATTAAATGTATATGTGATATGTGATCCCAGGTTTTTATCAAGTAGTTTCGCTCTCAATGTTGGAACCCATTTATAGTTGTAATCAACTGAGTCAAATATGGCATCACGGGCTTGGTCCCTCGCCCTCCAAAGCTTTATATAAGGTAATGATAAACCAAACTCTTTCTCTATACTATTATTTATTTCTTTTGGTGGAATATCTGGATACCTCTTGACCATCTCCTGAATCTCATTGGCAACCCATGCAGATATGGCCAGCTGATTCCCAACATGATTTATCCCAGACTATGTGTGTACTCCATCTACTCTCCTAACTTGAAAAGATTAAGTGTCTTCACATAGGGATGCCTGAATTCTCCATTGACAACCTTAATAGGAACATATCACAAAGACACATTTCTTATCACTAGCTTTTATCCTCACCACAAAGTTCTCCTTAATGACAACTGATCGAAGAGCATTCTTGAAACTTGTTGCATCATTAAAAATTGTACCAAGAGTGATATTTGTAACACTTGAAGTCTGAACTCTTGGAAAAACGTCATTCTGAGTAATAGAACATTCTCTAATATGTTCAGTACTTTCAACCCCCATAAGGTATGAATTTGATTAATCTTCATCTACTTCTTGTAGTGAGATAACTATCTCGTCATGTAAATTTTCATTCGATAGTTTTACCAACTCGCTCACGTCAATATCAGAATTGATGACTTTGTACTCCTTGGGTGATGTATATGTGATAATGCATGTTATATTGATACCCTTTAAGTCATGAACATATTGTAGCAATCTCTGCTCTAATCATGAAAATATTGATATATCCTTTATCAAGTTTGATAGCCCTTTGTTTGCCGCCATTATACCTTTTTCTAGATTGGTCCTTTGTTTCAACCCAAAATCCTTCAAATTTAAATGCAAGAAATATATGCTCTTTTTTATCTCCACATAAATCATCTGTACTTCGTCACCATAATCCTGCAATACAGAATTATAGACATGACCATAATCCTGCATTACCGAATTATAGACAGAACAAACACCAAATCATTAGAAGAATAACAAACATAAATATTGACACTTAAATGCCCAAAATAAAAACATAAAGCATATATATATATATATATATATATATATATATATATATATATATATATATATATATATATATTACATAAGACAAATTAAATCAACTTATACAGCATGCACCCATATACACCTAATTAATTACGGAAGACTAATTAAATAAAATTAGAACCTACATAATAAACCTACAAAAAGCACCTTCAGAATGCTAAGTAAATAAAAGTTTAAGGATGTCACCTAATAACAGAGCAAAGTCAGAGATGCAAGAAGGAGAACAGATGCAAGAAGGAGAACAGGAGGAAGACTGCGAACTCCACAGTTCCTGAAACCATCTTAATCTCAGCTTCCACTTCACCTAGCTTCCACTTCACCACTTGGAGATGCAAGAAGCTATAAGCTCAGTAAGAGGACTGTGGAGAATATAAGAATGAGAATGAGGGAGCTATGAGAAAGCTATCGCGAAAAGGTGTGGATTGCAGGGACAAGCACACGGGAAGAGAGAATTTCAGCGGGAAGGAATAATGTCGTGAGGGTTCGTGGAGACGGAGTAGTATTTTTGTTGTTAAATTAATGTTTGGGTGGTAGAATAATATTTTAATTTTGAATGTTAAATATATAATATGATTATAATAAAGTGACATGCATGTAAATCCCTCTAAAATAAATTTACACATATCACTAACTTAAAATCTCTTGATTAATAATCAATGTCCTTAAACCAAGGTGAGCTGCCCAATGAATCTCTCTTACAATTTCAAGAAAATTAATGTCTCTGAACGGAGGTCCCCACAGTCGCCTTCACCTCCGCTTGTTCCTTATCCTCCACAAACTCCATAAACTTCTTCCAATACCAATGGTCTCTCCACACCCTTCCCATCCGCTCAAGCGGCATGCCCGTCGTCTCCGGCAAGAACAAAAACACAAACACAGTCATCAACAAAACCCATCCCGCGAAGAAGAAGAAGATCCCCCATTTCATATGACAGAGCATTAACATCAAGCTCTGCGCTATCAGTGCATTGAAGAAAAACCCTGCCATCACCACTATACTCTGCCCCACAGACCTTATCTCGAGCGGAAACATCTCCGACACCAGCCATGGCAACGGCCCCCACGACCACCCAAACCCCGCAACATATAAGCTAAGAAACAATAACATCAGCTTCGCGTACTCTCTGCTCATCACGCCATGGTCTCCCAGCTTCGCCGCCATGATTACTCCCACCACCAATTGCGAAACAAACATTTGGATTCCGCCAAAGAAGAAAAATGTCCGCCGCCCGAACCTGTCGACGAACGCCATGGCAACGAGATTGCACGCCACGGCCGTGAGTCTTGTTATAAACGCTGATAGCAGGGAGGCGCTCTCCTCGAGCCCGACTGACCGGAACATTGTTGGAGCATAGTAAGTCACCAAGTTGATGCCCGTTAACTGTTGGAAGATGGGGAGGATGAGGGCCATCACAAGTTGGGGTCGGTAATTTCGTCGAACAATTCTTCGCAAAGGGTGTTGGGTTGCAGCCGCAGAGGATGCTCGGGCGGCCGCGGCGACAAGGTCGTCGAGCTCTTTGGTGATGTCGGTGGTTCCTCGGATCTTCTGCAGAACACGCGACGCCTCATGGAGATCGCCGCCTAGCCGGAATATGCCTGTGGGAGTGTCTGAGATGAAGAATGCGCCGGCGGTGAGGACTGTGGCGGGGATTGCGGCTAGGCCGAGAGACAGCCTCCAGCCCCAGCCGGCTTCGATTTTCTGGGTGCCGTAGTTGATGAGATTGGCGAGCAGGATTCCCCCATTGATGCACATTTCGAAGACGTTGAAAATTGCTCCTCTGAACCTCGTCGGTGCCATCTCTGACAGGTATAAGGGGACGGACTGCGTTACCGAAACATGAGTTTTTTTAGGACAAAGTTACAAACTTCAGCTGTTCAGTTAAACATTTCCCAAACCTGATTGGTGAAGCCAACGCCAAAGCCTAGAAGGAGGCGGCTGAGGATGAGCATCTGGACGTTGATTGCTGCGGCACCGATGGTGGCTCCGGCGAAGAAAAAAGCGCCGCCAGTGCGCATGGAAAACCGGCAGCCTAATCTATTAGTGACTTGGGAAGAAAAGAGAGAGGCGAAAAGGCCGGCGAAGTAGAGAGAGGAGGTGAACAGGGTGAGCAGCTGGCTATCAAACTTGCAGTAGTTACTGATGTTAGCGTCTTGCTTCATGGCGGTGTAGACACCGGGGAAGAATTGCTTGAGGAAAGACTCCGTCGAGGTAACCCCCCCTGGGCGATTTCATCCATTACTAAGATCAGGAATGAGAAAGATGGGTAGAGATGGAAGCCTTACCTGAGATGCCGAGATCGTAACCGAACAAGAGTCCACCGGAGGAGGCAACTAAGCACGAAAAGAGGAGGAAGGGTGTGAACTTGTCCTCATTGCCGCCGAGGAGCTTGTTTTCCAGGCAGGTGTTCACCATGGTAGATCACTAGGAATTCCTCATCTAAGGGATGGTGTCCCTCGTTTCATTTGTATTAATATAAGAATGTTAAAGATGGGCATTAGCTTTGTTGGCAATTGCATCTATTGATGATAGAAGTTTATCTTAGGGTATCTTCAACTGAAAATCTCATTTTCCACTTCAAAATATAGTAAAACTTCAAAATGCAGTAATTCATTTCTAATCGAACTCTATTTCTTCTCCTCTTTTGCATGCTTCTTCATCTTGCTGCAAAGGAACCATCTTTCTCCTCTTTCGCTCGCTTCTTCAATAAATCTCGATGCCACACTCCTGGAGATTAGCGTACAATTTCGCGTTCAATTGGATCGTTTGGCGGACGGTCTTATTGTTAATAATGGGTATTGATGTTAAAGTTGATGGTAGATCTTAGCCTTGGTGATGATTGTGGATATTGACCTTGGTGGCAATGGCATACATCGATCTTAATAGTGCAGATGATAGAATTTGCTTCATTGTTAATAATGGGTGTTGATATTGATGGTAGAACTTAGCGTTGGTGATTATAGTGCGTATTGATCTTGGTGGCAACGACAAATATCAACCTTATTAGACATTGACATTATTATTGATGATAGACGTCGGGTGCTGAAAGACGGTGTTATAAAACTCTTTTTCAGAATCCTTCTTGTGGCCTCATCCCCATCCATCTTCTCTTATGTATGAAAGAACATTCTTTCATAGAATTCTGCCCCTTTTTTTTTTTTTTTTGTTGGAGCATTTTGATTATTTTTGTCAAAATATCAAATATTGTATCTAATGACTCAGAATGTTCCCCCATGATTATTAGACATGAATTTTTAGATGTGAAATCATAATTTTAGAAAATTAATAGATGTGATCACTTCCAAGATGTCAATATGGATCTCCCTTGGGATTATGAACTAAATAATTATCCCTTAATTGTAAATTTACACTTTAGTGAATTTGCACATTGTTCCGAGTAAAAAATATCTAAAATTTTGGCTTCAAATGATGATTTTACACATGACTCTTTATTGCATGAAGAAGTAAGACAACATAACTACAGATCAAAGCACAAAACCCTCTTAGTATGTTGCTTTTAGGGTTGTAAGTGAGTGAAGCCGGCTCATGAGATAACTCAGGAGCTCGATAAATGGCACATATGTCGAGCTCGATAAGCTAACAAGTCAAATTTGAGCCAGCTCTTACTCAACTCGTTAGATTGTGAGTCAGCTCGTTTAAATATATTAATATAAAATACGCACAAAGTATACTAGATTTTAAGAGTTGATGTACGAAGTGATTAAAAATATTTAAATATTATATCTAAGTTCCAAATATTAAGTACTTCTTGTGTATTTCTCTTTTAAATTTTCATTCTTTTTTACCATTTTATTATGTTAATTGCTTGAAGCATAATCACTTTATTCTCTCTTTTAAAATAAATGAGGCAGAGCTTAAGCAAACTCAAACTCGTAGAATTAAGTTCGAGCTTGAGCTTGAACTCGATTAGTTAATGAAGCTCAACTCATTTACAACCCTAGTGCTTCTTCTTTTCACTCCCTACAAACAACCTTATCTCAAAGCCAGTGCCAACATTTGAAGGAGAATATGAGTTTGTGATGGCAGTCATTGACCAACCGATGATGACATGTGAATGAAAAGAAGAGTTCGTTAGCATTTCTAAAGTTTGAATCAAGTTCTAATAAAAATCCTACAGATTCCAATTAGCTTCAAATGACATATGGAACCAATGAACAGTCAGGGCCGGATCCCCCCCCCCCCCCCCCCCCCCCCCAAAAAACAAAAAATCTATATTATATGATTCTTTAAGTAATTTGTCCCCCTCAATCTATTTTTTAGTCTTTATTAAAAAGGTTTTTAGGCAATTGCCCCCCTATAAAAATTTTAAAATACTATGATCTTTAGGCAATTGCCCCTAGCATAATTAAACACATTGTGTAGAGATATTATTATTAGGGAACGATGAATTAAATACAAAAAGAAATAGTAAAAAAAATTCAAAAATATCCTTACAATCAAAATTTGTTATTTGGGGGGGGGGGGGGGGGGGGGGGGGGGGGGGGGGGGGGGGGGGGGGGGGGAGGGGGGTGAAAATTAAGGCTGGTTCCTCCCCTGTGAACAGTCCACAAATAGAAGAGGTTATCTCTCATTACAAGTAACTTCATACCAAATAAACATTCAAATATTTTTCTCCTAGAAAATATTTAGCCAATTACACATATTTTGAAACATATAAAATTAAATTTACTCTTACACTTCAAATAATTTTTTAATTAGAAACTTATATACTGATAATATTTTTTTCCCACTGCTATCAAACCTATTAATTATCTCCACCAGCTTACAATAAAATAATGCATAATATTTAAATGCCCTGCAGCTACAATTTGGCACAAGTGGCCAACCTACATCTATTAATTATGATCCTCATGAATATCATGATCTTAAATTAGTAATTTTTTTTTCAAGTAATTGACCAATAGGTTTGACTCCTAGTGAATAATTTTGATATTTCATTTAAGATAACTTTCTTATTGATTTATTTTTTAAATGGCAATCACAGTTTTTATTTGGCTATTATTTTTTCACCATTTTTAAAAAATTTTTTTATTAGAAAACTGCCTTTTACACCAGCTTTCAAAAAAGTTATTCTCTCACAATAATTTTATAACAATCTTTATAAATAATTACAATTATCCTAAATAGATCATAAATTTCAATTGATAATAAATTTATGATAAATTAGAATTGTTTGAAATATAAACTAATTAATGTTCTCATCAAAAGTGCTAAGGCCAATTTGTAATTACTCATTGGTATACTTAAAAATAAATTTGTTGGCCTAATCATAAAATTTTACAACTGAAACAAAGCCATCAAGCTAAAGATGAGGAATCCTTTGTGCCTAATTAACAACTTGTTAAGTCTGAATGAAAAGCTATATCTGAACATTATCAAATAAGAGTTCAGAGTGATTGTCTCAGAGAAAGTGATCACAATCAATCAGAGTAAGTTTAGATGCAAATATGTTCAACAAATAATTTATAGGAAATCATTAATTTTTGAATCTTGGGAGAGATTTAAGAGATGAGAATATTCATGCACTGAATAACTCAATGAGATTTTTGCTATCTAACATTCAATAGGATAGCTTTTATGAACAATGCCGTAATTTTTTCTGTTCAATGGAAGCACGAGAAGGTGAGTAGAAGGCTCTATGCAGACCACCTTAGCCTGTTGGTTGGTAGCTTGAGCTCCCAACGGAGAGATATTAGATTTGAGGTTTTACATATACGTTTTGAGTGAGTTTACGATTAAATTCGATCAAACTCCAACGAAAAAGCGGGATTTCAAGCAAAAGATCAAATTAAGGATAGAACAAAGTTTATTTTAATGATACTTGGAGTTAACAACTATTATCTAATGAGTTTTTCAAAGAGGTTGTTGGTTAAAAAGGTTAAATATAAAACAAAATTAGTGAATAAGATTGGCATGAGATCATTAAAAAAAAATTGGTTAAAAATGGTGTGTAAATTATTTTTCCAAATGTGCAAAATACTTGCCTAAATGAGACATTGCTTCATAGTTTTATTCTATTTAACTTTATGCTAAAATAAATCATCAAATATTGCATAAAGAGCATATGAAAATAAAAGAAAATGATTTCCATAAGGAGTGATGTTTGTAGGATGAAAATATTAACAAATACCTCAAACTGCCATAAATATTTACACTTGCATAATCACAATTGTTGAGATTCAAACTATCTCATTTATAAGAATTAAACATTTACATAAAAAAATAAGATTTTTCAAGTATAAAATATTTGTAAGCTTAAAATTCATAAATAAATCAGGAATAAATATCAATTACATTAATAATATCTCACTAATAAGCTCACTTAAATATGAGTTAAATTTATGGAAAAATCAATTCTATTATTAAAATTGAGTTTTAAAAAATAAATAAATAAAAAGATAACTCTTCCATTGCTTTTACCTCATTGATTGACTGCTAACAGCATCGTTACTTTCGCTTCAGCCTGCTCGCCACTGCACCTTCACACCTCTCTGCAGTCTGCAATATTTATTTCTCTCACAGCTTCATCTTCACACCGCTTACAAATATTCAGTTCCCTCACCACTTGAATGAATTTGAATTTCAGAAGACAGTTTTGGGTTCCAAGCAGTGGAAACAGCAATTAACAGATGACAAAATAAAACTTTTACAGGAGAAACTGGCTTCAAGCATCTATAGAAAATCAAATGTATTTAGTTTTGCCAACAAACTTTTAGGGATCAAATACATGAGAACAACATGAAAGGGCTTTGATAATTAAACTGTTTCTTACTTGCATTTGAACTGTGAATTGCCATTACCGGTCTGGCATAATGACTATTGCTTCGAATAAGTTAACTCCAAACGTTCCTTGAGGTAATCGCCACTGCGGATAGGAGGAAATCTGCAGGGAAAGAAGCTTTAGCAGATAATAGAGTGCACTGATACACATGAAATTTTAGAAAATTGAAAATATATTTAAACAATCTCTGACAAAACAATGAATTTTTATGCAGAAATTAGTTGATCAAGTATTTTTCCCTAGTATATTGTTGCCGCATCTGACCAAGAACTTAATTCAACAATCTACAGAATCAAAGGGCTACAGCTGTTAATTCTTCCCATCAATCTGTTAGCACTTCACTCCTCTGTTTCCACTTATTTACTTTATTACCATTGTAACTCTATATATACAGCCTCTGTATTCTTATTTGATTAGTGATTATTTTCTCTTCTCTTCTGCTATGCTCTGTCTTCCGTTCCTTCTTTCTCTCTGCCTTTTCTGTTCTTGCTGATGCTCTCACATGGTATCAAGAGTCATTATGGGAGATCAAGAATCGGCCAATTCACTCCCTCCCACCTCCTCCTTCACCCAAACTGACACCTCCACCAACGTTCCTTTCATACCACCGCCCCTAAAATTTTTTGTCTCCAACCTCAAGAACTTAATTCCCTACCCGCTCACGACCGACAATTACGCCATTTGGCATATGCAAATTCTACAACAGTTCACCGCCAACGGCTATGCTGGACACCTCACCGGCACAACCACTGCTCCAGCCAACGTCGCCTCCGTTGAGTATGCTCGCTGGCACATTGTTGATAGCAATCTTCTCTCCGCTGTCTTCTCCATAATATCTCAATCCATTCTACCGTACATCATTTCGTCCACCAACACACACGATGCGTGGTATGTTCTTGAACGGAGACTCCAACCCACCAGCCGCTCCCGTGTCATCCAGCTTAAAAACAAACTCCATCACATCCAATTGAAGAATCTCACCATGCAACAGTATCTTGCTCGAATTAAATCCATTGTAGACAACATCTCAGCATCCGGATCAAAAATTGATCTGGAAGACATCATCCTTCACATTCTTAATGGTCTACTGCCCACCTATAACTCCTTTAAAACCACTATTCGCAATACCCTTATTCCAATAGATCTTGACACATTCTATTCACTTCTCTGCAATGAGGAGATCCATCTCCAACAGGAAAACATTCAAGATCAACCTGCAAGTTCGGCGTCCACTGCCTTTTATGCCACCTCCACCAATCAATCTCGCGGAAGAAACTACAAAAGATTCTCCAAGAACAAGAACCTGCAAACTCCTACCAGCACCCTGTTGACCCCTGTATAATACTCAAAGGAAACAAAAAAAAAAAAAAACGAAATCATACCTTAGCTCTGTCGAATCCCAGCAAACCCGCAAGAAATCCTGCCGAATCACTGTGCATTCGGCGCCGTTCGCGTCGCCTCACGAGATTCCTGCGTAAGCTTCCTCGGTTGCGCTCCCAATCGAGTCGTTAAATACGACGACAAAGCAAGGCTCTCGGTACCGAAATCCTCTCGCATCGCACACGCAGAAACCCACGGAGCCTTCTCCTCCCTGCAGTTAACGCCAGTCCAACCTAACCTTCTGCCCGATCTTCTTCCTTCCATCTCCACTGAAGCCGACGACCTCCTTCCCTCACGTCTCCGAACCCCTGCCACAAGTATTCCGACTTGCCCTAGCTCCGCTCCAAGTCGCCTCCACCAACTGCCAGCTCCGACGCCTACAGCTCCCGCGACCGAACCCCACAGCCGAAGCCTTCGCCCCCTTTGTGGCTGTTCGATTTCGCACCTTCTACGACTTTCCCCTCCAGCAGGATCGGAAGTCACGACATTTTAATTGGAAGTAACGACGGAAGCTGGCTGTTGCGAAGGTAACTACTCCATTTCGAGCGCTTCTTCGTCCAAATCCAATAAATCCGCCGAGCTAGAGAGAGGAAGGGAGGATTTTTATTTTATTTTATTTTATTTTTATTTATTATTATTAAATATAATTATTAATTAATTATAATTAATTTGTTAATTATAATTATTAATTGATTATAATTAATTTATTAATTATAAATATTTATGATTAATTGTATTTAATAAATTAGTTATCATTAATTAATAATTAGTAATTAATTATAAATTATAATTATTTGATTAATTATAATTTTAATTAATCATAGTTAATCATTAATTAATGAGGATAATTAATTAACTAATTATAATTAATTAATAATAATTACTTAATTAATTATAAGTGATTATAATTAATTATGGTTAATTATTAATTAATTATAATTATGATTTATTAATTAAACTTAATTAATTATTCATTATAATTAGTTAAAATTAATTATTATTAATTATAATTAATTATGGTTGATTGTAATTAATAATAAAATAAAGAATGCAAAGAAAGTGAAATGCAATCCTTCTCTTGCCTCGATCCACGAGCCTCCACCGCCGGACCGACGCTTGCAAAGGTATGATTCCTAAACTTAGATTCCCGTTCTCGTCGTCAGCGGCGAGCTGGCAAACCTCCCACGCGCTCACGTAGCGTAGTGGGGAGGGAAGCTAGCACGACGCCTACGACGAGGCGGGCAATCGCCTTAAACCCCACCCTCGACGCTTATAACGAACCAGCAAACCCCTTACGCGCTCACGTAGTGTAGTAGGGCGGGAAACCGGTGCGGCGCTCGCGACGAGGTGGGTAATCTCCAGACCGCTCATGTAGCATGAGGGGGAACAAAATTAAGTACCCATACGTGGGGAAATCCTCCTGCTTTCTTTTCAACAGGTGCCCAAGACCCCTAAACGCTCATGTAGCGGGCGGGGATTGAAGAAAAATTTGTTGCCGTGGTGTCTACGGACATCTACCTGAAGCGCGCACGTCGCATCGAGGCGAAGGCGACCTCTTGGTTTTTCCCCTAAACGGGGGAGACGCCGGGAGGCTGCCGAATTTTTCAGTGGACTGTGGACCTAACTTGAACAAGATTTGGGCAAACAAGGACTTGATTTTAAACAAATGAAAAATAACGCTAATATTAATTGAATTTGATAATGTTGAACTCAAACTTGGATGAATTATAAGGGAATTTAAACGAACAACAGTGGATCTAAAATTGAATGAGCTTGGACCCAAATGAGTTGCAAAAGACTTGAGTTAGAACTTGAACTCGAATTGGACCGCAGAGGACATCGAACTTGGGTTGAACCATATTGAATTGAAGTGAGAACTTTACTTGAACATGTTTTAAGTGAACTCAAACTCAAATAAGCCAAGTGCAGTGGACATGAACCCGGACATGATCTATAACATAAACTTGAACTGAATTGAGAACTCAAGTTGAACTTAAGTGAATTTGAATGAAAGTTTGAACTCAAATGACTTAAGCATTGGACAATGGAAAGAGGACCCAGATTGAGCTTGGACTTAATTCATATGACAAGGACCTTAGTTGAACCAAACACAAATGAACTTGAACTCAGATTGGACTTGAGTTTGAACTTGACATTGAACTGATGAATAAAAAGAAGGCCAACTTTGAGTCAGATTACAGTGAACTGAACTTGGACTCGAACTTGTGAACCTTTGAACATAATTTGGACCTTGAACTCAAGAAAATACTTGAGTTAGACCACAGGGGACTTGAGCTGGAATAATCATACAACGAACTTAATGAATATAAAGGACTTGTGTAAGACTTGAGCTGGACTCAAGTTGAATTGAACTCGAACTTGAATTGAGTGATGTAACACAGAACTTGAATTTACAAGGACTACAGGGATTTGATGCAAGAGAATTTAGAACAAGATTGCAGGGGACTTTACTTGAACCTGATTTGAACAAAGGAGTGAGCTCAATTTGAATTCGAGATGAACAAATACGAGGGACTCGAATTGAATTTGTGTTGAACAAGGAACTCCAAGTACAACTTGCTTGCAAAAGAGAAATGAACAAAAGTTTCTACATATAAATTATGGCATGAAATCTCCAATGAATGTCAAAGAGTCAAACAAATGCAAGGACTATTAAGCGACATTCCCACAAGCAGTAACAATCCAATGTCAAACAAATGCAAGGAACATCGACAAGTCATAGCGATCAATATGCAACATGAGATGTTCACAACTAGAGGCAGACGACGTATAAAAAAATGCAAATATCTACAACGTTTGTAGAAGACCCGCTCTACACACGGCATATCATCTACGAGAAGGAAGAAAAGAGTCTGCCACAAGTGTTAAGATACTTATACAGCATATAATGAGGCAGTGGCAAGAAGATGCATCTGTCTTCTACAAGCGCAAGTGTCTACGATCTATTGCATAAGGCATATGTGTCTTCTATATGTACTAATAAAATCCCCAAATCAAGCAACAGTGCCTATAGACGGAGATGGCAACACTGTTAATTGATAGTGGAAGATCCATCCTTGCAAACAAGTACATCAAACCACCTGAGATTGGTGAAAGGTGGATACGAAGAAAATACGGAAACTCCATAACAAATCCAAGCTCTTGCGAAAGAAAGCAGGAGATTCGTTAGTGTACTACAATCTACCCGCGTAAATCATGCAAGTAGTGCACGACAGTCTACCTGTACAAGACAGCAAACAGTTCAATCCCCAAGCTGCTGCAACACGCCACCGGATCTGCAACCTTTATACAAGCAGACAGAAGGCGTCCATAAGCTACAACGCCACGCCACCGGATCTGCAACATCTGTACAAGCAGACAGAAGACATTTACAAATATTCTAAAAGTATCCCCGCACGTGCACTATAACATGTATACACTTAGGTACACATAAGGGGATGTATTATAAACCCACATGGGCCCCGACGAGCGTGTTATGAGAACACACGTGACGTCTAGGGATGCTACGCGGGTCAACAAGTGAATTCAAGTTCGGGCCCGATCCTTCTATTCAGGTAGATAGGAGTTGACACGGCTCGAACTATTAAATAAATATATGGTCGCGAGGTCGACTGAGATATTTGTTTTATACGTTCATATTAGATCTTCAAGGCCTATAATCAAGAGAATTCACTTACAAAGGCGCAAAGCCTACGAAACCTGATCCTCTGTCGGCAGCTCAACAGAGTGGACAAGGTTCAACCCATAAATGTGAATGACCCCAAACACCCCGATGATGGCCGTGTTGATTGTATATCTCAACCGGAGGGGTTCATACTTTTAAATATCTCCAAATTTCCCAAAATTCCCGTAAAGTTTAAAATCTCCAAAAATCTAAAAATCTAAAAATTATCAAAATTCTAAAATATTTAAAAAATGAGATTCAACCCATTAAATCACTCAAAGCAAAACACATCCAC
Organism: Dendrobium chrysotoxum; assembly: GCA_019925795.1. NCBI lineage: Eukaryota > Viridiplantae > Streptophyta > Magnoliopsida > Asparagales > Orchidaceae > Dendrobium > Dendrobium chrysotoxum. The sequence continues at coordinate 18,449,650 of CM034309.1, forward strand.
CCTCCGCAACAGTTTGCCGAGGTGGATAAATCTGAAAATAACCTCAGCTCACACAGAGCTAATGCCTAGTCGAAAATATCACTAGGATCCATTCTCAAACAATCTCCTGCCAGTAAGGATGTGGTACGAGTCCTTTAACCGGCAGTTTCGCCGCCAAATGGCACTGCAGGATAAACGGTTATGACTCGGGGCCCTCTGAACCAGGTGGTCGCCGCCAAATGACACCATTATATTATGGTTATGGCCAGAGCCCGTATGCTCCCCAATGACATCAAATCCTTGAGATATGAATCAATAGGATATGATCGATAGGGCACAAAGCCATTTGTTAGCTAAGGTGGATTCAAATTTGTCCCCTTAGACAAATATTCCCCTCAGGTCTACAAGGTACCCTTGGACGAAGCAACCCATGGATGCTGACAAGGATCCTTCTGTCAGGTTGGGTCGACTAACTCCTCTGACTAAGTAGACCAGGGACCACGATGGCCCGGGACGACGGAACCATGGGATATTGATCGGGTCTATCATCCATTCCCCCACCACCCGCTTTAATAAGTGCAAGGTGGTGAAAATTTCTGTTTTAAATATTAAAATATTCAACGTTCAAACACATCCCAAACCCATGCTGCTACTATATGCCAGACTCACGTATCTTTACGTATCTGATTGACGACTAGCCTTAATCGAAAGTTCTCTCTCGTGATCGGGAGGGGTAATTAACTATAGGGGCTTGTGCCTATAGGAAACCAGAACTCAGATCATAAAGTCCTCGCAAAATGAGGGCGAAATCTCTGGGTAGTGTCTTATCTACAATATCCATCTGCCTTCCAAAATTTACCCCGGAACTTATTTCGTTAAAACTGCCCCCGAAGAAAAACAAAAGCGGGCGGAGGCCGGGGCCGAATTTTCGGAGCCCACACACCCCTACCTATCAAGGCACTCCGTCCGCTTCTACCCCCTCGGCAAGGCCAACTTGCCAAATCTGTGGTAAAACCGGTCACGTCGCTCTAAATTGCTGTCATTGTTGTAATTTCAAGTATGCCCCCACCGTCTCAAGACCTCCTCGAGCTCTTCTCGCCGACCCGCCTCAGAATCACCCCAAGCTATAGGTAATTAATGGCTTCAACAAAGGGAGAAATGGAGATGCATCATAAGATAAATATCATCATGGTCCACATATCAGCAGTATCGCAAACTTTATCGCTCAAAATTTCCCAGTTTTAGTTTTAATGACTTACTCAAGGTGGTTATGCTAGTAAGCTTACTGCTTCCACAAGAAGAAAATTGAATAGAAACACAATTGGCAACCACCAAGAAAGTGTGCATAGAATGCAGAAGAGAGCAATACCTTGGCGGAAAGGTTTCACTGCAACAACTCTCTAAGCATTCTACTAGGCAATCAGAGTTTGGATCAAGGAAAAAGGCAACCTGGTCAGTTCACACAGTTAGTAAACTGTGGCAGCACTTGCCTTCAGAGGCATTAATGCAAGAATAGATGCGACTTCCTGAAAATAAAAGAATGGGACGGAGGTTCTCTTTTAAAGTATCAAAATCACAAGCAAAATATCTAATTTAGCAGTACAAAGGAATTGCTGGGGCATTAAACATTGAAAATTCACCGAATAGCGCTCCTTTCCAATTGCAACCACCCTATGCAATGTTGATCTGCATGATGTTTATGAAGTATGACATGCAGCACACAAAATTATACATTTGCTGAGCTATAATAAAATTTTTAACAATTTAAAAGACATTCTGAAGAGTATGCAGTTTAATACCGGAATAAGCAGTTTGTCCATCTCTCCAACATGTCCCCAATATTAACAATGAATGCTCTGTAGATGTATGTAATACAAGAAATGTCAGGTTTAGAGGCGTGCTACTACGGAAGCATCTTAAGTAATAAAACCAAGGGAATCACAAAGTTGCCATAATATTCCATAAATATAAATAGAATAATCATGTTCAAATATATAACACTAACTTTTGATTACCACATAACTAGGCATGAGAACTCAGAATATGGGTGCTGTAACACGAAAGAACATATGCTTGAGCTTAAATGAGCGCCCCCCGCCGCCACCCCCCCTACAATCTAAAAAAGGTGGTATGCATTTATAAAGTCGGACACCATCACACAAATGCACGTGCCATTTATGGTGTGCATGAGTTGGGGAGGTAAGCTTCGTGTTCTGACATCCCAAGCATTTGCTTTGAAAATTATGAGAATCATATTTGTAACTTACCCTTCAATATGAGGCACATCCTCCCATAATTGTGGCCTTCTATCCTTATCTCTGCATATCTGTGCAATAGAAAGCATGCTTATGAGGAAGATATAACCTGAATAATTATAGTGTATATGGTGTCTCCAGGAAACCTGCCTGAAGCCCAGGGACTCCATCAGTTGCTAAAAGAGTGACCATTCCATAGTCTGAATGGGCAGATGCACCATAATTATCATAATCCTCAACCTTAAGCTCACCTGCATGTTAATTTTATTGACATGTAATTACAGCTTATGAACAGAAATCATAAAAGGCTATCAAAACAACAATGTAAATTATAAGAAAGAACACAAATTTTCAGGAAAAAATGAGAGTGATTATATATATATATATATATATATATATATATATATATATATATATATATATATATGCATGCGCTTAGTCGATTTTCCTGATACGAATAAGAAGTATGAGCTCTCAGATTTCCTGGAGAATTGAAGCCCCAAGGGATTTATTTTAAATTGCTTTCTTTTATATATTGTGTTTCCCTTTTAGGTTAGGCCTATGTTTTATAAAACATTCTAGGGTTATTCCAGTAAAGAAAAATTGGTCCCTTACCTATTCTACTTTTTACCTTTCTTTTTCTTCGCTGCAATTTTTGTAATAAAAAAATGATCTCTCCTCTTCTTGCTTCATGTCTAAGTGTAGAAGATCACTTCCTTCGTTGTATTTTTCTCATTTTGACATTTATGAATTTTCTCTTTTTTCCAACATGAATTTTAGAATTATATAGGGCTCAGTATGCCAATCTTCTATAAGATTTAAGTTATCCACATCAAATTTGCATTTTATATGTCCCTAAAATTAGTATCTGCAATTGCTTCATTTTTTCGCCTTCTACCTAACGCATTTTAAGCCTAAGCATTTTGACAAGGCCTTTTGCCCAAATAAGTATGGCACTTCCAAAATCTTTCACATAGTACAATTACATGTGATTACCCCATCTTCCCACATAAGCTCTATCAAAATGAACCCAAATATGGCACCAATTTTAAATCCATCAAGCTTCCCCTCCTTCAAAACTAATTGATAAGTGAGACAAAATCCAGAAAAGTCCTTTTCTTAGAAGATGATATTCAACAAAGGTGGATGAGATATTTTGTTAAACTTTTTAATGAAGAATGTGAAAATACGATTGACTTTAGTGACCTTAGCACCCTAAATGAAAATAAAGATTTCTGCTATTATCGGCGTATTAGTAAAACCAAAGTTAGAGAGGCTTTAAGGAAAATGAAGGGTGGAAAAGATGTTGGTCAATAGAGGTGTGAAAATGCTTAGGAGATGAAGGAATTTCATGGCTTACTAAACTTTTTAATTCTGTTTTGAAGACTAAAAAGATGCCAGATGATTGAAGAATAAATTAAGTTAATGTGTCATACTTTAAAACTATGGAAGTGAGTTATGGAGCATAGGTTGCGGCGTGATACTAATGTTTCTCAAAATCAAATTGGATTCATGCCGGATAAGTCTACTATGGAAGCCATACATCTATTGAGAAGTTTGATGGAGAAATATAGAGAGAATAAAAAGGATCTACATATGATATTTATTGATTTAGAGAAAGCATATGATAAAGTTCCAAGAGAAGTGCTATGGAGTGTTCTTGAAAAGAAAGGAGTTAATAACGCTTATATTTAAATCATTAAAGATAAGCATGCATGAGCTATTACTTGTGTTCAAACACAAGGTGGTTTGACCAAGTATTTTCCTATTTCGGTTGGATTACATCAAGGATCAGCCTTAAGCCCTTATCTTTTTTGCTTTAGTCATGGATGTTCTCACTAGACATTTGCAAGAGGATGTACCTTGGTGTATGCTTTTTGCTGATGATATTCTTATTGTTGATAAGACTAGAGAGGGAGTTGAAGGTGAACTTTAATTATGGAGGTCAACCTTAGAGTCTAAAGGTTTTCGCTTGAGTAGATCTAAAACAAAATATATAGAGTGTAATTTTAGTAGTAATAGACCTAGTGAGGGGATTATGACTTTGGACGATCAAGTCATTAATAAGAGTACACATTTAGATATCTTGGATTTATTGTTCAGAGTGATGGTGAAATAGATGGTGATATTATCAATAGAATTCAAGTTGGATGGTTGAAGTGAAGGAATGCATCGGGCTTGTTATGTGATAGAAAAGTCTCCCCTCAAACTTAAGGGAAAATTCTATAAGATGGTGGTGAGATCAGCAATGCTTTATGGTGCTGAATGTTGGCCATTAAAAGAGAAGCATAATACTAAGTTAAGTGTTGCAGAGATGAGGATGCTCAGGTGGATGAGTGGCTTTACCCTTAGAGATAGGATACGAAATGAGCATATACATGATAAGGTTGGAGTAGCTTCAGTGGAAGATAAGATTAGAGAGAGTCACCTTAGATGGTTTAGTCACATAAAACGGTGGCCTTTCGATGACCTGGCTAGAAAAGTGGAGGTATTAGATTTGACTTATGTTAAGAAAAGTAGAGATAGATCCAAAAAGACTTGGTTAGAAAATATTAGAAATGATCTCTCTATTAGATTTAAACAAAAAATTGACTTTTAACAGGACACAATGGAGAAAAAGGATTCATGTAGTCGACCCCACATAGTGGGACAAAGGCTTGATGTTGTTGTTGTTGTTGCTATTTGCCTACTTGTAGCTAGAAATCATGTTGTTGACCTCTGACCAACCACAGCCAAATTGTCTCGCAAACTGTCAATCCACGACCCCATCGACAGTAACTCCCTTACGTTCTCGACTCCTCAAAACCGGAGATGCTCATTCGGAGACACACACACATACAAGAAACTCTGACTGATGGTTCTCTCGACTCTCTCGACCCTCTCTGCCGCACGCGACTCCACAAGCTCAGCTGAATAGAACTTCGGCAGTCTCAAAGACCCATCCGTCTTGATCCCTGAGCCTAGCGACCCGAGCTCGAGCATGCAACTCCCTTGTCGGACTCTGACTCCCACATCACCTGCAAGAAAAACTAGGCCCGAGCCCCTTTCTGCCTTCGGCTTCCTCACACGAACGGCTCTAGGCTGTTCAGCCTTGATCCGCCCAGACCCAATGCCTCCGTCTACCAATGAGACTAGCGGCCTAGGGCGCCTTCCAACCAATTCCCGCCTTTCTCTGTTTTCGGAACCCAAGCCACACCTCTCTTGAAATTGTGAGTGTGAATGAGGGTAGAAGATATAGCTATAATAATAACAATTATTATTATTATTATTATTATAAGTAAAAAAATAAGAAAGCAAATGCTGCGATTATTAAATCAAAGGCTACAGTCACCAAAATGGAGGAGTCGAAGAAGTATCCTGGGGTTGATATATCCCCCGAAGCCCTCGACAGTTGATTTGATCCAGCCAAGCGGACCTAAAAGGGCAAATGCCATCCCCAACCTCTCCTCACGGGAGGGGGCGCTAAAAGGTTACCGAAATCTCAGGAAAATTGCCAAATTTTAAAAAAGGTATCACGATTGAGAAGTTGAAGGCTAAATTTTGAGTCAATTCGCTTCTTTGAAGCTCTCGGCAGTCAATTTAATCCGGCTGGGCAGCTCGAAAGGGCAAGTGCCCTCCTTAACCTCCACTCACAGGGAGGGGGCATCGAGAGACTGCTAAAATAAGGCCAGGAGATTGCCCAATATCTTTTGGAGAGAGATTGGAAATTTAATAATTATGACATTTAATTCAATTAATTTAAATAACCCATTTAATAAATTTATTAAATTTAAAATATAACTAATTAATTGAGAAACCTAATTATTTTAATTAATTAAAATAAAATTTCTATTTTCTACTTAATTTAATAATTAATTTAAAACAAACCTAAGTAAATAACTAATTAAACATAATTGAAAATAAAATTAACATTCATATAATTAATTTTGAACTATAATTTCATTAATTAAATAATTGATTAATTCAAAATCTAATTAAAATAATTAATTTAAAGCCTAATTAAAATCAGAACTTTAATTAAAAGTTTAATTAACTAATATGTAACTAATAAAACAATTAATTGAAATTAAATATTTTAAAATTAATTAAATTGAGGGAGCACTAACTTTAAACTTAATTAATAATTAAGTGTAATTAATTGAGTAATTTAAAATATACTTTATTCAACGAGCTGAAGGTTAATTTTAAATTAAATTTAAAACTTTAATTAACTAAATGTAAATTTAATTAAAATCTCATTTAATTAATAATCTAATGAATTAATGCAAAATAATTCAAATTTAACAAAATAATAAAAGGAACAGAAAATAAATATTTTCCACTATCAACCGCTGGGTACAACTCACACTAAAACTCAAACTTCTAAAAAACTAAAACATAAAATATAAGGAAAACTCCAAAATCCTAAACTAAACCCCTCTAGTTCCTAGAAAATCCTACAACTACGAGCTCCAGCTCCTGCAACTGCAAGCTATGAACACCTGTAAACGAGTAAACGAAAGACAACGCAAGTAAAAAAAAAATAGTGCTGGAAAGAACAAAAAATAAACTAGTGCTGGAAAGAACAAAAGTTTTATTGGTAAAATAAATAGGTACTATGGGCTCCAAAAATTCGGCCCCAGTCTCCCCTGTTGCTTTTTCGGGGGAGTTTTAACGGATTAAGTTCCAGGGTAAATTTTGGAAAGCAGATGAGTTTGTATATAAGACACTACCCAGAGATTTTTCCCTCATTTTGCGAGGACTTTATGATCTGAGTTCTGGTTTCCTATAGGCGCAAGCCCCTATAGTTAATTACCCCTCTCGATCACAAGAGAGAACTTTCGATTAAGGCTAGGCGTCAATCAGATACGTATAAATTATGTAGTATCTGGCATCTTGGTCTACTTAGTCAAAGGAGGTAGTCGACCCAATCTGACAGAAGGATCCTTGTCGGTAGCCATGGGTTGCTTCGTCCAAGGGTACCTTGTAGACCTGAGGTGAGTATTTGTCTAAAGGGATAAATTTGAATCCACCTTAGCTAACAGAGGGCTTTATGCCCTATTGATTATATCCTATTGATTCATATCTCAAGGATTTGATGCCACTAAGGAACGTATTGGCTCTGGCTATAACTATAATTTAGTGGTACCATTTAGCTGCAAAACCATTCGGTTCAGAGGGCCCTGGATCATAACCGTTTATCCCGCAATGCCATTTGGCGGAAAAATCGTCAGTCAAAGGACATGTACCACATCCTTACTAGCATGAGATTATTTGAGAATGAATTCTAATAATATTTTCGACTAGGCATTAGCTCTATGTGAGCTGAAGTAGTTTTCAATTTGTTCATCTCGGCAAACTGTTGCGGAGGGTGGATGGATTTTTCTTTAAGTATTTTATGGTTGGATTTCAATTTTAAATATTTTTGGATTTTTGAGATTTTGAGATTTTCGGGTATTTGGGATGGCATTTTGAAATATTCGAAATTAACCCCTCCGGTTGAGATTCACATTCAACACGGCCATTATCGGGGTGACTGAGGTCATTTTTATTTGTGGATTGAACCTTGTCGACTCTATCGAGCTGTCGATAGAGGATCGGGTTTTGTAGGCTTTACACATTCGTGAGTGAATTTTCTTGATTGAAGGCCTTGAAGGCCTAATATAAATGTATAAAATAAATATCCCGGTCGACTTTGCGACTGTATATTGATTTAATGGTTCGAGCCATGTCGATTCCTATCTACCCGCATAGAAGGATCGGACTCGAACTTGAGTTCATTTATTGACCCACGCAGCATCCCTAGATGTCACGTGTGTACTAATAACACGCTCATCGGGGCCCATGCGAGTTTTATGATTGCACTTGCCCCTTTTGTGTTCCTATGTCCATACATATTATAGTGCATGTGCAGGGGCATTTTGGAAATTTGACGGGTCTCGGTTGTGCGGGTGACTGTCGTTTGAATGCAACATTCCATTGATAAGCTCGTACTTGCTACAATTCTCTTTTGTATTTGCCCATATATGATATGTTGAATGTACGATGGGTCTTCTACAGTGATTTGCAGGAGCTCATATTCGTCGTAGCTCTTCTAGCATTGCACTTATAGATAAAACACTATACGCACTAAACATTTCCTACAGTAGTCCGTAGTTTTCTGTGCATAATGCATCATTTTTATTTCTGTCTTCAGCTAATATATGATGCGTAGAGCGAGTCTCCTACGACGGCTTGTAGGCATCTGCATGACAGTTGACATTGACTGAAAAAACAATTTTGTCGTTGCATTCCTCATCTGCGAACTTCTTGAATACGCATTGACTAACGAGTCATTGTATTTGTTGTTGCAAGGGTGAATATGCTCACTTGAATCCTGATGCAGATTACAAGATGTTGTTACAAGCATCATTAACCTTCTCATGTGCATTAACTGGCAGGCTATTGTGTTCATTTGCATGCTGGCTTTCTTGTGTTTATTGGAAACTGGTACATTCATTTGTGCATTGATCAGCGAGTTGCTACACTTGCCTGCATATCTTACGGTGTTTGCTTGCAGATGGAATGTAGTGCATATGACTGGTCTCCTGCGACCTTATTTAAAGATAAGTTGCATTCATTGTACGTTGTGCATTCTTGACTACAAAATGAACTGCACCCGCCCTTATGTGATATTGATGCTTGTACTTTAATCGGCAATGATAGTCTTTTAACATCTGTTGGAAGTTTTATGTTGTTGCTTGCCAATTGTGTTAGTGCATTCGTTTGCGAGCTAGTTGATTGTCGAGCACAGGGAAACTATTGTACTTAGTGCATGTTGATCGTTGTTGTCCGCGAGCAAGTCATTGTATCCTCAATAATCATCATTGATTTCCATTAGGTGACATTAGTTATATGCAAACAGCATATACTCTGAGTGTATCTTGGTTCATGTTTCTTATATATCAACTATTGTTGTCTATAGGTCCTCGTACTCACTGCCACCCTTATGTTTTGCTCGTGTATGAATTACTAGATGTCTCAAATATTGGAAATCTCATCCACCGTGAGTTTCATGTTCATCAATTGGCATTCACTGCATGTCCCTCGGGCTTGTTTATAGTTTGATGAGTATATTGCATCCTTTTGTACACATTTTGCTGCTCATACACACTCATAATAATTTCTTGTGGGTGGACTATTGTATGTGTTTGCAAGTCGGTTGGCATTGCTTGTGAGAAATTTTCGCTATACAAAACTCAGGTGCTATTCTTCTGCATGCGAGTCCTTATATTCATTACATGTTCTCTTGCATCAGGAACAAGAAATCTCACTACAAATTCATTGATTCATGCTTGTAGAGAATCAATTATATTCACTAAATGCATTGCATCCACTATTGATTTAATCAGATATTCTGAGTTCTTTTAGTTTATTGTCCATTGCTTATGTGCAACGAAGATGAGTCCCATGTCATTCATTCAATGTTCAAATTCTAGTTCAGCCCACTGCGGTCTGAATCAAAGTCAATGTTAGTCTTGCCATTTATTTGTTCAATGTCAAGTTCAAGCCAAATCTCTTATGTTTGTTCAAGTTTCCTATACAGTTCATTTTCAAGTCTTATGTGTTCAAATTAAGTTCAAGTTCAATCCTCTGTATTTTTTTTTGTTCAAGTTTAAGTCAAAGTTCTTTGTTTTGTTGTTCAAGCTCAAGTCCAAATCAAAGTCCCCTGCATCACCGAAAAATTTCGGCTGCCTCCCGGCGTCTCCCCTGCTTAGGGGAAAAACCAAGAGGCTGCCTTCCCCTCCACCTTCCCCTCCACGCTACGTGAGCGCTTCAGGTAGATGTCGGGTGACATCGTGAATGCGTTTTCTTCAATCCCCGCTACGCTACATGAGCACTTGAGGGTCTCCGGTACCTATTTGAAAGACGACAGTTTGATTTCCCCTACTATGCTACATGAGCGCTTAAGGGTACTTATTTTTCGTCCCCCTCACGCTGAGCGCGTAGGAAGGTTTGCCGACTCGCCGCAAGCCTCCTTAAGAGCGGGATTTTTAAGTTAAAAAGTTATACTTGCGTGACGGTTGGCGATGATGATGATCAAATAATACACAAATTTTTTTTCTTTTCTTTTTGTTGCTTTCTTCTTTTTTTTTGTAACATCTCTTTTCTTTCTTTTTTCTTTTTTTTTATTCTCTCTCTCTCTCTTTTTTACAAACACATAAATATATATGCATATTAAATAAAATCAATAATATATAAATAGTATTATTATTATTATTATTATTATTATTACTAATAGTATTATTATTAATAACAATGATAATATAAAAAAGATGTCATTCTTATCATAATAATAATAATAATAATATTATGATAATGATATTAACATTAATATTAATATTAGAATTAATATTAACACTAATGTCAAATGCACTTAAGTATAAAAACATTGAGGTGAGGGAGAGAGTGATTACCTAGGTTTGATTTAGGTCTTTGATGGGTTGATTTTTGAGTGGATATGGGTTACATTGGATGGGTTGAGTGAAGTCGGACTAGGTCCGACTAGTTAAGAGGGTTGTGGCTTAAAGGGCTCGGTTTGGGTTGATAGACTAAGGCAGATAGGGCACGATTCGGTCTCTGGCTGCTTGGAAGAGGCGAATGCAGGAGGTGGAAGATTGATTTGAGCGGCTTGGGACTGGGATTGAGGTTGATTGGAGGAGTTTGATGGAAGGGAAATGCCGATACAGGGAGGCTTCATGCGAGGGCTGAGGTCGGATGGGGTTGGTCGGCACTGGATTTGGTTCGGCTTGAGGAGGCTCGGGTTTGGGAGATCGAAGGAGTCGGCGGGAGCTTCGGTCTGGTGTAGGGAAGAAGAAAAAGAAAATGAAATAGGAGGTTGGTTGTGGAGTTAGGATTGGATGGGGTTGAGGCCTTCGGTTCGAATGGATGAAGGGACATTAGAGGAAGACCAGAAGGCTAGGTCAGAACTGGGTGTGGATTCAGACATTGAGATCCGGCAGTAGAAGAGATGGGGCTTGGCTTGCGATCGACTGGGTTGGAGTCAGAATCGGGCCGGAGGGCTACGGGAAGAAGAGAGCGAAAGGTTTCATTTTGGCTTGCTTTTAAAGACGTTGAAGAGAAGCGATCGAAGCAGGTTTTGTGCTGGAATCGCGGCAGGGGACTTGAGCGGCACCGAACAGGTACGACACTATGATATTCTCGTAGGATTTTGGGATTACGTGGATTTTTTTTATTCGATTTCAATCTTTTTTATTTGTTGTATAGGTTAACAGGTACTAAAGTAGAACTGGCACTGAAAGCAAAAGAGCAGGTACTGAACAAAAAATATTATTAAAGTAAAGACAGGCTACTAAATATGAAAGCTACTATAAGCAACAGTACACTACTGAAAGCTACGATAGAAAGCACTAGTGTCGCGATAGGGTGTGTAACTACTCTAAAGCTAGCCTAATAGGCAACTACTAGCTAAAGCAGGGTAAATCTCAGTTAAATTAATGCACACAACCTCCCAAGGGGAGCAACAAATCTTCCCAAGAGATGTAATCAACCCCATTCGAAATGAACTAGGAGAAGCTCCTAATTGAAACTATGGGCCACGTATAATAGAGGTCGTAAAACCCTTTATACGAGCTACTTCTAATAGAAGCAGTAAGACCCACTCAAATGCAAAATTACATGTCTACTACTAAAACCTAGCTAACCTAAAGTTCATCCGATAACTTCTAATAAAAGCCGTAAGTCCAACTTTAGAAAAACTCTCTAGGTAAAAATAACCTAACCCTAAATCTCTGATAACTCGGGCCACCTCTAATAGAGGCCTGTAAGTCCCACTTTAATTAGGTGCCAGGAAAAAATTTCTCAGAACAAATAACGCATCCTTGATAACTCAGGCCACTTTTAAGTGAAGTCATAAGACCTGTCATTCGGGCCACTTCTAAGTGAAGCTGTAAGACCCACTATTCGTGTTACTTCCAAGGGAAGCCGTAAGACCCGCTATACGGGCTACTTTCAATGAAAGCCGAAAGTCTCGACCCAAATCCAAATTATAGACAACTCCTAAACGGGGCCGTAACTCCTAAACGAGGCCGTAAGACCTAATCTAAGTCTAAACTGTAGGCAACTCCTAAACGGGGCCGTAAGACCTAATCGAAGTATAAACTACATGCAACTCTTAAACGGGGCCATAAGACCTAATCTAAGTCTAAACTACAGGCAACTCCTAAATGGGGTTGTAAGACCTAACCTAAATTTAAACTGTAATGCCCCAAAATCAAATTTGTAAGAATTGTCTATTTTATCTTTCTAAAAATATAATAGCTTCTATAAATCATCAATATAAATAAATCTATATCTAGTGAAAATAATTAATAATTATATATCTCAAAATATTGCACTATATTCATTCTCCCAAACTCAATATACAATAGCCAAAAGATCAATATAATTACTAATCTATCATAAACTCCTAACTACAAAAATTAAAGAAAAATATAAATAAAATAAAATAAAATCTGAGGATCTCTGACAATCTCACTTTAACTAATCATGACCCCTTCCCTGACCTGAAATCATTTAAACCACATATGAGCTAAAAAGCACAGCAGGAAATCAAAACTCTATCATTGCTTTAAATACAAGAAAAGAATCAATATGTATATTTAGTTCTAGTCAACATCAATCATCATTTAATATGAGTAATAAAAATCTCAAAAATCAATAATAAAATCAAAATGATCAGTGAAATCAAAAGAGATTTATCAAATTATTAGATATACAGTACAAAAGTAATATCATCAAATGAATCATATGTCAGTATGCTATGCTACACTATATCAATATTAATAATAGAATGAGCTATCAATCTATCAATCAGTTTAATGTACTATCAATTAGATAAATATCACCATGAGTATAATTATGAAAAATAATGCTTGAACTTCAATTTTAATGTGGCGCTTTCTTATGTATATCTGTTATCTGTCATAACTCTCAATCTGTCAATTTTTACAGGTGGCTTTCAATAATCATTTAAGAATCGTCACCCTCTACCTCTACCCATTGGCGTAATTTAGTCAATAAGTTATAGACTACAACTAGGATTACACCACCAACCTTTTATTTAAAAGAAAGCCCATCAAACCGATGTGGCGAAGAGCTAAAAGCTTTGTCACCCTCTTGGTGATGGCAACAGACCTTCAATCGTTTTTCTCCCTCCTAGAGAAGACAGAGAACCTCAAACTCCTTTTTCTCCCTCCTGAAGAAGGCAGAGAACCACGAATTTCTTTCTCACCCTCCTAATGATGGCAGGGTACCACGTCCTTGAGCTAAAGAATTTCTCCCCAGACCCACCCAAGAAATCTAGACATACACTTGGAGGAATAAAGCAAGACACTTTCTTGGAGCAACAGTGTAAACCCCTCACACTACTTCTCCCTCACACATAAGCTCTCCCTCTTCTTCCCAAAGCTCTCCTAGATCTTCTTCTCAAAACTTCTTCTCAAGAACACTTAGCAGACAAAGACTTTGAAATAAGTCACTTGATGTAAAACCCGAAATCGACTATCGTAGGCGTCGCACGAATTTAGATGCGCTGCGATGAGCTTTAAGTGAAATTTTAAAGTTAACGGATTTTAACGGAATAAATTTTATAAAATTCTACGCAAAATTCTGATCAAATTGGTATATAGAACCTATATTTAATTTCACTTAAATTGAGAGATAAAAATTTCAGAAATCTCAATATACCTAAAATACCTTTAAAGGCATTAAAGCGGAGATAATTCAAGTGAAGGCACATGCATCATTTCCCCCCACTCCTCAAATAAATCCCTAAGGGGACCGAACCATTCGGCCCCATTGAGTTTATTTCGGCCGAATAGAAGAAGGGAGCAGAAGGTAGGCGGAAAGAGGGCGACGGCTTGGAGATTTGGCCGGCGGCGGCGGCAGTTTTCCGACGGCTTCCCTGGGGGAAAGTGTAGAGGAGATTAAAGAGAAGTTAAGGTATGCTTTGAGCAAGAGTTTTCTTCTTTCTATTTGTAGATTTCTTTATAGGAATTTTCTAGGGTTTCTTCAAAACCCAAAATTTCTTTAAGAGATTGTTAGAGGGCATGTAAGAAAGGCTTTTAACAATGAAATTCCAAGTTTTTCCTAAAGTTTGAAATTTTGAAAGTGCTTTTACAAATATGGTTCATAAGGGTCCTAAGAGAGTTTTTAAGGGAGTAGAGTAGGTTTTTCTTACAAAATGATATTTTCCTAATTTTTAAAATTAATAAATCTGAAGATTAATTTTCCATAAACATTAAATTGATGATTGGGAAGTATTAGCATGCAAAAATAAGGATATTAATAAAAACGGGTTTTTCCAAATTAGGGTTTTAGGCTAAATCCGAAAATTTAACATTATTTTAAATTAATTTATGCTTTAGCAATAGGTTGATTTGAGTGATTAGTGATATTATATAAATATATATATATATATATATATATATATATATATATAGAGAGAGAGAGAGAGAGAGAGAAAGAGAGCCTAATATAATTTTATAGGAAAAGAAAAGTTAAGTTTGAGATTATTAGCTTTAGCATATGAATATTAAATTACTTCTTATAGGTATTAATTGTTGTGACCTCGAAGGAAGGATAACAAGTGTGAAAACCAAATTCATTGAATCAAGGTGAGTAAACATGTTTCTATACTATGGTAATTATATCGTTTCAAGCTTCATTAAATTGTTATTGCAAATTGTTCATTTCACTGCATTTCAAATGATTCTATGTTTCATATCTTTCATATTATATGATTCAGTATATTACTATATAAGGCATATGAGATATGAATATGATATAATTGATATATTGAGTGATTGCATGTGCATGTTGAAATGATGGAGCTCACCCCCTTATGGTACTAGCTGGGGACGCTGTACTCGTGCACGTTAAAATGGTAAAGGTTATGGAAAAGGAAATGATAAAGGAGTACCTTCATTGATACTAGACGGTGGCTCCTGTGACGGTTGTACTATATATGAAATGAGAAAGTTATGAATATTGATATGCTGAATGTAAAATTAAAATGTAAAGTTATGGATTTATGGTTTATGTGTATGCTTAATATTATGTTTATAAGAAATAAGATTTATTAGAAATGTTTAAATGAAAAATGACTTTTAGCATATTATTCCTCTGCCTTGAATTACTATAGTTTAGAGACATGTTTTACTTACTAAGCTTTGGCTTACTGTTAGTTGTTCAAATTTTTTTCAGATATAATTATTTTTAATCTTAATGAGTAGAATGGATGGAAACGTTTATCGTAGGAGAGGCACGCCGGAAGAAAGGTAACTAAATGAGTTTTAATGATTTTATGTTTACATGTTTTTGAACTTGATATTTTAGTGGCTCTTTCAAATTATTATGGTGATAAATTTAGATATTGGATAAATTTAATCTACCGTCCGACCGTCCGTTCCCGCCTCGTTAATTCGAGCCCCCGGGCTGGGTCGTGGCAAGAGTGATATCAGAGCGAAAGTTTTAACATACTGATCAATATGAAAGAGCCAATAGGATGATTCTATAGGTTAGAATAGGTATAGGATGCATGTGATATAGATTGCTTAATTTGTTTCGTTGCTTTATGTCTCAAGAGCCGTGGATCCTGAAACTGATGCCACTTATGGAAATACTGGAGAGGTTAGGAGGGAGCTGCGAGCAGTCGTAGAGCCTCAGAGTAGTAGCATTAATGCTACTATAAAATCTTTTACCCAAATGATGGATGCAATGACCCAAATATTAAGAACACTCAGACCCAGACTGGTGGTATTGGGTACACTCCAATGGACAAAAATTTGAAGTTATTCCAAGATATGAAGCCTCCATTGTTTTCAAGTGGTGGACCTATAGAGGCTGAGGATTGGATGTTGAGAATAGAGAAGATTTTAGTAGGTATGTCCTGTCCCGAGAATAGGAAGGTTACCTTGGCTGCTTATGCTTTTGATGGTGAGGTGGAAAGATGGTGGAGGAGTCAATTGCAAGAGACTTTTGGAGGGCGAAGTATCAGTCAAATCTCCTGGGAAGAGTTTGTGAAGATATTCAGAGATTGATATGTACCCATGTCAGCCGGGAGATAGATGCAAGACAAATTTAATAGATTGGTTCAGGGAGATCGTTCTATTGCACAGTATGAGGCAGAATTCACATCACTTTCCAGATATGCTTCTCACCTGATACCAAATGCTGAAGAGAAGTGTCATCGCTTTTTACATGGACTGAAGGACATCATCAGGCAACCTCTGATTCCTTTTGGCATTAAGGATTATCCCACCTTGGTAGAGAGGGCTCGATGGATTGAGTCAGACTTGCAAGCCACTCAGAAGAAAAGGGATCAACATAAGAGGAAGAGTGTTGAAGAAGATAGCCAAAGAAATCATACTGAAGGATCAAATGGGAAGAAGCCCCAGTTTAGTTCTAGTGGAGTCAGTAGTGCAACTGTTAGTAAAGTCATGAAACCTTGTGCTAAGTGTGGAAGATTACATAAGGGTGAATGTCTGATTGGTTCCAACACTTGCTATTAGTGTCGTCAGCCTGGACACATAGCAAAATATTGTCTTGCATTAGTTCAAAAGACTTCAGGGGAAATGAGATCAAATGAAGCACCTTCACAGAGGAGTTTTGGCAAACAAAAGATGATAGAACCATCAGTTGCAGGTTCAGTTCAAAATCAATCTAGGCAGAATGTTCGACCACGGGTTTACACTTTGACTTAGCAAGAACCCAATGAATCCCTAGATGTTGGCAACGATAGTTGAGATGGCTTTGTTGTCTATTTTTAGTGACTTATTTAGTTATATCAGATATTTTAGATTTTACAGTTTATCTTGTTATGTTATTTCAGATATTTTGGATTTTTGTAGGTTATCTTGTCATGTTATACCAAATATTTTGATTTGAGCAAGTTATTTATGTTATGTTATATTAGATGCTTAGTTTATTCTGTTCCAATATTGAAGTTCATGTTAAATGAAATGGAAGATGTTATTTGATTGTGTAATTAAGAGTTGTATGTAAATTTCGAGGACGAAATTTTTATTAGGAGGGGAGAATTGTGAAACCCAAAATCGACTATCATAGGCGTCGCACGCATTTAGATGCGCTGCGACGAAATTTAGGTGAAATTTTAAAGTTAACAGATTTCAACGGAATAAATTTTATAAAATTCTACGCAAAATTCTGATCAAATTGGTATATAGAACCTATATTTAATTTCGCTTAAATTGAGAGATAAAAATTTCGGAAATCTCAATACACCTAAAATACCCTTAAAGGCATTAAAGCGGAGATAATTCAAGTGAGGGCACATGCGTCATTTTCCCCCACTCCCCAAATAAATCCCTAAGGGGACCGAACCATTCGGCCCCATTGAGTTTGTTTCGGCTGAATAGAAGAAGGGAGCGGGAGGTAGGCGGAAAGAGGGCGACGGCTTGGAGATTTGGCCGGCGGCGACAGCGGTTTTCCGGCGGCTTCCCTGGGGGAAAGTGTAGAGGAGATTAAAGGGAAGTTAAGGTATGCTTTGAGCAAGAGTTTTCTTCTTTCTATGTGTAGATTTCTTTATAGGAATTTTCTAGGGTTTCTTCAAAACCCAAAATTTCTTTAAGAGATTTGTAAGAAAGGATTTTAACCATGAAATTCCAAATTTTCCCCGAAAATTTTTAGTTTGGAAAAATTAGGGTTTTCCCTAAAGTTTGAAATTTTGAAAGTGCTTTTACAAATATGGTTCATAAGGGTCCTAAGAGGGTTTTTAAGGGAGTAGAGTAGGTTTTTCTTACAAAATGATATTTTCCTAATTTTTAAAATTAATAAATCCGAAGATTAGTTTTCCATAAACATTAAATTGATGATTGGGAAGTATTAGCATGCAAAAATAAGGATATTAATGAAAATGAGTTTTTCCAAATTAGGGTTTTAGGCTAAATCCGAAAATTTAACATTATTTTAAATTAATTTATGTTTTAGCAATAGGTTGATTTGAGTGATTAGTGATATTATACAAAATTATATATATATATATATATAGAGAGAGAGAGAGAGAGAGCCTAATATAATTTTATAGGAAAAGAAAAGAAAAGTTAAGTTTGAGATTATTAGCTTTAGCTTATGAATATTAAATTACTTCTTATAGGTGTTAATTGTTGTGACCTCGAAGGAAGGAGAACAAGTGTGAAAACCAAATTCATTGAATCAAGGTGAGTAAATATGTTTCTATATTATGGTAATTATATCGTTTCAAGCTTCATTAAATTGTTATTGCAAATTGTTCATTTCACTGCATTTCAAATGATTCCATGTTTCATATCTTGCATATTATGTGATTCAGTATATTACTATATAAGGCATATGATATATGAATATGATATGATTGATATATTGAGTGATTGCATGTGCATGTTGAAATGATGGAGCTCACCCCCTTATGGTACTAGCTGAGGATGCTGTACTCGTACACGTTAAAATGGTAAAGGTTATGGAAAAGGAAATGATAAAGGAGTACCTTCATTCGTACTAGACGGTAGCTCCTGTGACGGTTGTACTATATATGAAATGAGAAAGTTACGAATATAGATATGATGAATGTAAATAAAAATGTAAAGTTATGGATTTATGGTTTGTGTATGCTTAATATTATGTTTATAAGAAATAAGATTTATGAGAAATGTTTAAATGAAAAGTGACTTTTAGCATACTATTCCTCTGCCTTGAATTACTGTAGTTTAAAGACATGTTTTACTTACTAAGCTTTGGCTTACTGTTAGTTGTTCAAATTTTTTTCAGGTATAATTATTTTTAATCTTAATGAGTAGAATCGATGAAAACGTGTATCGTAGGAGAGGCGCGCCGGAAGAAAGGTAACTAAATGAGTCTTAATGATTTAATATTTATATGTTTTTTAATTTGATATTTTAGTGGCTATTTCAAATTATTATGATGATAAATTTAGATATTGGATAAATTTAATCTACCGTCTGACCGTCAGTTCCCGCCTTGTTAATTCGAGCCCCTGGGCCGAGTCGTGACACTTGAGATAGATTAAATACAAGACCTTACAAAAAGGCATTAATCCAATTCTGACAACTCTGATTGTACAGTACGATTATGGATCGTCCAGTACGATTAGTTCAAAGTACTCCTGTTAGTACTGTACGAAGAGCTAGATATTGTATGATCAGTTTAAAGAATTGAGTTGATCGTCCTGGACGATTTAGATCATCATCCAATACGATTAGTTCAAACGACTTGGATTCTCGTCCCGTACGATTGGCGACGATTAAATTATCATCATATGCTGGAATCGAGTCGTCCAGTACGATTGGTCAAATCATCATGTACGATCTGACTGGATCAATTAATCTAAAATCGTTTCCTAATCACAGGATTAATTTAGAAAAGGTTTAATTACATCATGTAGTACGATATCTATTATATAGTACGATGAGTACAAAATTTGAATTTTAAAATATTGCCTAAATTGTGATTGGCGGTTAGGATATTGATTTCGACTGATCGTTCTGTACGATATTCATCGTACAATACGATTAGTTTATCTTGCATTAATTAATTAGCCATTTTAATAATTTTCTGATTAGCTGATCGTACAATACGATATGGATCGTATAGTATGATTAGTTCAAAAAATTCAACTTATGATATTATCACTAACTCACTCCCTTGAGTGTGTGTGCATGGTTATAAAGCTTAGTACCACCAGATACATGATTTGAATAAAAAAAGTAAAAATACATAAGAATTGAAAATACAGATATTTAACGACATACTTAACCCTAGTCTACCCAATCTTGAGTTGATCCAACTTGCAAGTGTACGGTGAACCTGAAATATTAGTGCATAGGAAAAAACAGATATGCAATAATAGCAGTTAACAGGAGATAACATAGTATGGAATCTAATAATATTTGTTATCATTAAAATCACAAGACTTGGGTTTAGATTTGCAACAATTTCTAATATTTTCTAATCAAATCTTACCTCTACCTTTCTTAACATATGCCAAATCTAATACATCTACTCTCCTAATAGGGTCATCAGAAGGCCGACATTTTATATGACCAAACAATCTAAGGCGACTCTCTCTAATCTTGTCTGTCACTGGAACCATTCCAACCTTTTCCCGGATATGCCCGTTTTGTATCCTGTCACTAAGATTAAATCCACTCATCCACCTGAGCATCCTCATCTCATCAACACGTAACTTAATATTATGCTTCTCTTTTAATGGCCAACATTCTGCGCCATAAAGCATTGTAGGTCTCACCACCATCTTATAAAATTTTCCTTTAAGATTGAGTGGTACTTTTCTATCACACAATAAACCCGAAGCATTCCTCCACTTCAACCATCCAACTTGAATTCTACTAATAATATCCCCATGTATTTCACCACCACTCTGAACAATAAATCCAAGATATCTAAAACGAGTACACTTATTAATGACTTGATCGCTGAAAGTCACAAACCCCCCACTAGATCTATTACTACTAAAATTACGGTCCATGTATTCGATTTTAGATTTACTCAAACGAAAACCTTTAGAATCTAAGGTTGACCTCCATAATTCGAGTTTACCTTCAACTCGCTCTCTAGTCTTAGCAAGTAA
This sequence comes from Dendrobium chrysotoxum, assembly GCA_019925795.1. Lineage (NCBI taxonomy): Eukaryota > Viridiplantae > Streptophyta > Magnoliopsida > Asparagales > Orchidaceae > Dendrobium > Dendrobium chrysotoxum. Next base: position 18,470,530 of record CM034309.1, read on the forward strand.
AAATTTAAATCAATTGAAGAAAATGTAAAGCTTATTGATTGATACTCATAGAAAGTTACAAAGAAACAGGTTCTATAAGAAAGAAAAAGTAATAGAAAGAGGCAACAAAAAGACCACATAAGAGGCAAGATAGCTGGACAAACAGATAAACTTAAAACAGAGTAGGTTATTTAATAAGAGTTTTAAATCTTATAAGCTCTTGCAAAAGAAAAAGCAAAGGAGGTAAAAATATACCTGGATAGTGCAATAAGCGAACAAATCCCATTGGAGGATCCAATGCCCCAATCGTTTCAAAGAACCGTTCATCGAGTTTGAGAGACAAAGCAATCAGGGAAAGTAAGTGTTTTCCGATTGTCCTGCAGCAGTTATTCTTAATTTCAACAAGTATAGAAGTTGAATTTTGTAATTCATACAAATACAATCGCCAAAACAAGAAATTTTATGCCCAGGGGATGATCAAATATCTATGCATCCTCAACCAAGAAAACTGAAAAAAATAAAAAAAAAAAGAAGATGATCATATTCATTACAGGAACAGAAATGAAGAAAATCTTAAAAAGTTTATATTAGTTAAAAATGCAAACTTTGTGTTAAGATCAGCAATTTAATGATAAGAGCAATGTTATTACTTTGGTTAAAGTTAGTTGTTTCTATTTCATAATCCTCTATTTTAATTTTCTTTGGTTCAGTTGTTGCAATGTTTAGTGGTCCAACCAACCGGTCCATACGCGATCCTCCATCCTCAAATTTCTTATACAATCTTTGGTTAGCATTTGTGCCTTATCAATGCAAATCCTTATGTCGCACTACCTCATGCCTTATATGCATGATCCTTTGCGTGTATTATAACAGCTTTTTTGTGAGGATATAGGCTATTTTCCAGCGTGATTTATGGATGGCATTTGTTTTGAGAAAATTTTGGGAGGCTTTTTCGAAATTTGATAGTTATAAATATTTAATTTCTCAGACAAGTAAATAAACCATTATAATTTAATGAAACTCTCCTTCTCTTTATACATGCTTTGGACGTGAATTATTTGAGTGCGGTACAAATGGAGATTAATAATTTTCGGAAAAGCGAACTACATGTACCGGCGTGAGGTATGGATTTCTATTTCTAATAATTTCTTTCTTAGTTCTTTTTCTTCTATAATTATAACAAGTGGCTCGCTTGTATCATTGAATTTGATTAAAACTTAAAAGAATATGGTTTCTAGTTGTAGCTTAAATTGGGATAAAAAGTCACTTTTTATGATATTAAATATCTACGTGGAATCTCTATTAGACAAATTATTAAATGATTTTCTATGGGGTTTCACATGTCTTCTAAAGGAAAGACTTCTACCTTAAAACAAAAGGAAAGAGTGTTTATTTAGATTAGTGATTTGTTAAGTGCAAATATTGGGTTACTGCACTTAAATAAATTCATTCCATTATTTATTTATATTAAAAAACGTAGGCCCTAAGACATCTTGCATCACATTTGATGTAAAAGCAAAGTTTTTCAATATATCAACTAGAAGTGCAATTCAACTTCAATTAGCAGATCATCAAAGGGATGGACTTTTAATAATAACTAAAATTAAATGAGTGAGGGTATAAATTAGGTTAAGGAGCAAATTGACATTTTGAATACTAATTAATTTCAATTTCATGAACCAAAAGTTGTATCTAATTATAATGACGAACCTATTAACTTGAATGTTAACATGTTTAGAAATCAACAAATTTATTATGAGAGGAATGATTAAGTTAAATTTTATAGGATGCACGATAATGAAGCTTGTGGCAATTATAAGTCAATAAACATAAAATTTATAAAATGGATATTGACATAACTAATGAGGTTAAAATTGAGGCATCTATGTTCGATAAAAAAAAAGATCCTATGGTCTTTTCTAACAAGCTAAGAGACAAAAATAACTTCTTTGGAGAACAAACAATGTCAGGTAAGCATAAGTGAAGTTTGCAAAAATTAAAATTTGAAAAGTTGAAATTAATTGGGTAAGCTAAAGTATTTCAGAGTGAAAAATAAAAAGGAAAAAAACAGTAGAAAATCTACAACAACTACTCAGGCTATAATGAAATAATTCATCATTTAATACATGAATGAATTAGAAGAATTACCATTGTGTTATAAAATAATTAAAGATCCCCAAACAATGCTTACAAGGATCAGAAATAGATTAAAACCCATCATCAAACAAGAGATGACATCACAACATAATCCTTCACTTGGATGTGCTTTCCAACTTGCATTCAGTTTTGAATAATGTTAAAATTTTCTACTCCTAAAGGAGTAATAACTGAAATGTATTTTTTTGTGAACGATTCAAAATCAATATGTTATACCCATTACATCTAGAAGGAAGTAACACTACTTCTAACACATACACTAAAAGAAAATTTGTTGCTACTACATCTTGACCACATTTTTTATGAGGTTGAAAAAAACATTCTTGGAGCTTAACCTTAACTTATAGATCATCCTTCCTTAGCATAGGATCCCATCGTGGCTCCTCTAAATGGATTCCTATTGACCTTAACATTGGCTAGTCATAGAAATCCTAAAACTTTGACTTTACTTTGCTAGTTTTAGGTACCGTGGACTTCTCCAGAAACTATCTATAGGTAACCTAAACTTTGTTAGGAGTCCCTATAAGTCAAATTTTAGAAAATTTTGACACAGGTAGTACCTCTGAGGAACCCCTGACCTACATTACTGCTGGGCTATCTGTCGGAACCCTTGGAACTTGAACTGACCCAATTGGCCTCTAATCTACTCTATAGGTTTAGAAGAATAATTATAGGTTTGTTTAAATCATAAGTTAGGTCATTAGAACCCTTCATAACCAAGCCAAAACCCAAATCAAAGCCAAATCCTAAGGTATATTAAACCTTATTTACCCTAGATGGATAGTGGAACCAAGCCGGTAAACCCTAGGTCAACCCAAAGCCTAATTTGGCCAATTCAAAACCTAAACCTATAGCATCTTATCATGGCCAACCTTAGACTTCCCAAACCAGGAGCCCACTTAGCTTTCCTTGGATTTCTCTTGGACTCATCCCATAGGCCAAAGAACTTGGTCAACTTATCCAACACATGGACAAGTCAGGTTTAATCAATATACCCATATAACATGAATTGAAATCTTATAAACTAAATTGAACCTATTGGCCTTGGCATTGGCTCCAAATGATTTGGAGTAGGGGTGTCAATTATTGACACGACATGACAACCCGACCCGAATCCGACTTGAAAAATCCAGGTTAGGGTCGACCCATTTAACAAACGGGTAGGGTTCAGGTCTCAACTTTCGACCCATTTATTAAACGAGTTGGGTTCGGGTCAACCCGGTAACCCAAAATTGACCCGGTAACCTGGTTCCGCGCCTCTACAGTCTACCCATTTTTAATTTTTCCCGCATGGGACTAGGAGGGAATCCGGAATCGAGGCCCGACTGCCCGAGGGATTGGACGTCGCTTAAAGAGGGATTGGACTGGACGCCGCCTGGCCAATCGTCCGCGTTAACACGTCCGCTCTGCTGCTCGCTTAGTTGCTAGCCCGTGACTCCGTGGTCTGCACCGGCACCGCGGCACCGCCTCAGGCCCTCAGCCCTTCGCCCGCGCTGGCTGATCGAGTCCGCACGTCTATCGTCTGGTCCATTTGGTCGACGTCGACCCCGCCGGCCTCCGTGCAGCATCTCTGGCATTGCCTCGCCTGCCATTGTGCCGCCTAGTCAAACGAGTCCGTGGGTCGGGTCGGGTTAACCCAGCAACCCGTGCGGGTGGGATACGGGTTTAATTTCCTGACCCGTTTACCTAAACAGGTCAGGTTCGGGTTGACCTGTTTACGTCCGGGTCAAGTCGAGTTCGACTCGAACCCGACCTGTCGACCCGAATTGACACCCCTAATTAGGAGTCATGTTTGACTGAAGGTTAAATGCTCTTAGCCATAGTCAAACCAAAGTTGTTAAACCCTTCATGAGTCAAAATGAGTTAAACCATATCAAACCTTATAATTAAACCTTAGCTTCAGTTTCTAATAACCTCAAATCACTAATAGATTATTTTAGAATTATGTTAAACCAAAGTCAATCCATGTTAGGCTTTGGTGAACCCACTTTGACCAATAAACCTTACAATGACCCATTAGGGGTATCTTATGTTCAAACCCATTTTGATTATTTCACATTTGCTTCTAACTTGTCAAGATACTTCTTAAGCACCCAAGGAAGTTGGCAAAGCAATCCTAACTTATTTGGGCTAGCCCATGGCTAAACCAAAACAAACCCGACCCCAACAAATGAACCTAAACTAGAAATTAGGCTAGGTGCACCTACCCTCAGACCTTGAAACTCTGATCCATTGCCACCAAAGGTGGTAGCTCACTAGTGATTCGATCAACAATGCCAAACATTATCACCATGGCATCTTAACCTAGCTCCAACTAGTAATCTAGCTGGAATTAACTACCTAAAACAATCTAGGACACTAGAAAAATTTTCACTGGTACGTCCTTCTTACGCCAGGATTTATAGTGGATGTCATTGGATCAAATCAAAATTTCCATGAGCTTGGTCTATAAACACCCCTCCTTTCAATGAGAATTGAGCACGAAGTTTGAACTCTTCTCCATTCCTATAGCTCCCATTTTAGTCCCAAGTCCTTCCCTACGCCAATTCCCCAATGAAATTACTTCAACCACTAAGCTCCATCAAGGTTTAGTCAATGGTCTTCATTCCAACTATCCAACCCTGCTCAGAGGTTGCAATCTTCATTAGAGCTACATGTCCCGACCAGAAGAAGCCAAAAATCCATCAATTTGACTTTAAATTAGAGAGATCAAGGCATTTCTAATTTTTCCCTAATTTGAGCTGTAATTTGGTACTTTGTGAAATAAACTTTAGTCCCTAGGAAATCTAACTGATGGATTGATTCACCTTAACCTTCCGATCCTTCCCAGTGAAGGGATTCAAAAGTCTCTCCTATCAGCTTGGATCAAAGCTGTTTTTGTGGATGGTCTCTTTAATCTTAGCTAGAGGAAGAAGATGATAAGATCACCATCCATCTTATCAAATAGAATGGATAGCCTTGATCTCATAGCATACTAAACCCTTAAACCCCAATTAATTGCGCGATTTAATCTATGCCATCCAATCTGAGATCAAAGTGCTACGATTAATCTTGCATGGCCATGAGCCACATTAGTTTATAAAGCTGTCATTCTAGTGCCAACATGTGTTGATCATCGTCCTATTCAACATTTGAATTTAACAAAAATAAAGTTAAAATGTTTACTAAACAAGAAATTAAAACAAATTTTGGAAATTTATAACTTACTCAATTTAAGTCCAAATTTAATGTTCAACCCCACCCTAAACTCAAAAAAATTGAAGAGAATATAATGAACCAGCATTTAATTAGGTTTGATACTATCTTGAGAATATTATTTAAGCTTGAATAAATAGGTTTAATGATATGATTATATGGTATAATCATCTCTGATTATCCTCAAATATACATCAGAAGTTCTTGATGAACCCATAAACCTCTCTAATTTTTCTCAAGTGCATTTGGAATAGGGGTTAATCAAATAGAATTTTCTAAGTTTACTAACCCTAAAATTAAGTAAGTCTTTCATAAATCATAACTAAATCTAACTAAATCCTAAAATCATAAGATAGATTTTAAGAGATCCCTTTAATCAAAATAAAAAAGAATATAAATTTAAAAAATGAACAAAACCGTCTTGAACTTTTCTCAAAATTTTAAAAAGTTAAACTCAACTTTAAATAATTCCTTAAACTTCATTTCAAGATCAAATTGTTTGAAGTTTCAATTGAATTTTAGGAGGGCATCATCGTATGATTTTAACTAAAAAAAATGACTTCATTTGGAAATAAAATAACTAAACCCTAATTCTAGGTTGAGTAGAGTTCCCTAATTAACCTACAATTTTACAAAATTCATAACTAATTCAAATAAAATCATAAATAGAAAGTAAAATTAATTAAACTCTTAATGAACACTAAAATCAGAGAAAAATCATTTAAAATGGTTTTTGAAATAATGAACACACCTTCTTGATTTATTTTCAAATTGATGAATTAATAATTTTGATAAATCATTAAACATCATAAACACCACAAATAGCTTCAAATTTTCAAAGGTTGTCCTTTAGGTCACCCTTGACTCACGTTTCAAATTTCATGAGATTTGATGCAAAAACATAAAAAATTTCTTAAATAACCAAAATCCATGAAATATATTTTGCATGATTTTTAGACATGGTAAAGAGTCATCTTATCTTTTGGGTTAGGTATATACTTTAATATGTCTAGCATACATTGAATGGTAAGGTTCAACCTAGGGTGAATGTTGGATAATCATAAGTATTATTTAAAACAATAAAATGAAATAAAACCACAAATCCTAAAATTCAAATAAAATTCTTACATTATTAAAAATATAAATTAAAACTACTACTATATTAAATTGAACATTTTAAAACTTAAAATGAAGCGATAAACAAATAATAAGATGACACCCCAATAAATGTTAGATAGGAAACTAATGTTAGACTTTCTAAGGTAAAATTCTTCTTTTTTGCTTTATTTTGTGATGTTTTATAGACTACTTAATAATTTTTTACATTCGAGTATTTCTTTTAAATAAATGAAATGAATGAAACTTGCTTTTTTAAACTTTCTTATGTAAGGTGTAGAAACAAGCGTGGATTTGTTTTGATGATAGATTACTCAAAATATAATTTTTTTAATAAAAGAGAAGAACAAAATAAAAATAACTAGAAATAATTTAAACAAAAATGAATAGGAAGCCTTTATTAAATAAAATTTTGCATTAGCTAGATGCATTGCATATCATTCATGGTCAAACTGCTAACCTTCAGTAGCTAAGTTGTAAGCCCTAATTCTTAAAGTAAAAGCAAGCTAATTTATCATGCATTGTTTAGAGACTGATATCATGATTTTAAAGTAATTATGTAGACTTAACAAGCTATCCTTTTTAGGCATGAATAGAAGTCCAATAGAGTCGAGTCTGCTTAACGTTTTGGTGGGGTTAAAATTTTAGGTCTCATACATTTCCTTAAACATAGGTTCAAGTCACTACATTAATGGTGATTATCACTATAGCAGTATAGCTTTAGATTATGAGGATCATAATTTCTTATTTGCTATACCAGAAGTCTTCACTTCCTAGGCATTTTCTCAATTTTATATTAATGAAATGTAAGCCCCAACTTTCCAAGAAAATGAACTCATATGCTACATTCAAATATCAAAACATTAAAGCTCAATTTAGGATAGTTCGGAGTGCTTAGTTTCTCAGTACACAACATACCTTATTATTCTTTGATTGACTTCCTAAAAGAATTGTTTCAAAACTACATCCTTCTCTAAAGTCTAAACTTTAAAAATCATAAAAATATTTGTCACTTATTTAATTGAAAGTATTCTAAAAAAATCACTTCTCAAGAGATATAATAACCATGAAGGTTTGCCCTTAGGGGGAACATGTACCCAAAATAATATAATCTTACACACATTAGAAAGGAGAAAATATCTTTTGAAATATTAACAATTTTCTAAAATCATATTTTTGTCTTTGAATCCATAGTTGAATAACATTACTATATTTTAAGACGGTATATTATTCTTTGTCGTATTCAATCACAAAAATAGAAATTTTAAATATATAATTAAAATTCTGCATACTACATTACTCTAAAATTTTTATTGAAGCTATTTTAACATGGGTCACTTGATAAATGAATGCCCAAAATAGAAATTTGCATATTGATGAGGAGGAAGATAACAATGAAATTAGTGAGGGTGACATTCATTAATTTAATAAAGAGGCTAGTATTTCTAAAAATATTCTGATTGAAAATTCTTTGAATGTTATATGATGCATCATTGCCGCACCTAAAATTGAATCTGATTGGAAAATAACTGTTTTTCAAACATACTATCTAGCAAATCTATTTCAAGCATGTAGTTAAACTTTGTAAACTCATTGAAATCTTCCCACGGAAGTTGTCATCAAACTTTACACTGCAGATAAGGAATTTGTGTCCAACACAACACATATGTTTGAAAGAAAATCTGCAATTTTATTTAACTATTGAATGAAATTTACACGCATAGAGTCCTATTTATATCAAATCTAAACCCACAATTGATAGTTTCCCAAAATCCCAAAATGTGGCAAAAACAGCTACTCTCAATTTCGACTTAACACCAAAATAAGTTTCAATTTCAAAAATCATCAAATAAGGAAGGCCAAAAGCCGAGTACAAGTGAAGGACCAACAATAGCTACAATAACAACAGGGAATTGATTCTAGAACAAGCTGCAAAAAAAACCACTAGCAACAGTTCATCAAACATCAACTTCCCGAATCTGCTTCAGAATAAAATAGAAACATCAATAACTTAGTTTCTCTGCTACAATAGATATCACATATAGAAGGAAACAGGAGATTGAAAGCAGGGACTCAAAAGAAATATCTTCAATGAACAATAAGGGGTCCGAAGACTTGTAAAACAAAACATTTTAGAACAAATGTTTGAACTAGTAGCTAGAGACTCAAATCAACGTATGGAATCAAACGAAACCAACAAGGATTTTAGATAATTCAACATGTTCTCAAGAGGATCATCTAAGGCATATTTCAACAAAAAGAAGAAGAAGAAGAAGAAAAAAAAAAAAAAAAAACAGAAGCTATGTAATAGAGGCAACTAAATCAATTTACATGCACGGTATTTGTGTACTAATGAATGTAGACTCGTAGATTTGCATCATTCTACCCTAGTTGAAAAAAATCATTTCCAACGAATTAAGTATTTAACATTTTGTCAAAAATTCTAGTCTAGCTAAAACAACTATACCTCCTGTAAATTAATCTAAGAATGGTCTAAGTGCGTTTGTCTCACTAATGAACAAGAAACATCTGCGATGCAGTATCAAAAATGGATTTAAACTTAGTAATTTAAAATAACTTTTAGAATAAGATGCATATAATAATTGTCTAACAAAGTATTGAATGTGAGTTCACAAATATATGAAAAGAGAGAAGAATCAAAAACATTGGAAGCATGTTCATGAAATAAAGTCAAATCAAATACATTAAAGACAAAGCTAAAGCTAAAACTTCTTGAAAGTTTTGCATCAAAAGAAAACAAATTTTTACTTTAATTAGTGATCTATTAACACAAAATCATGTATTTGCATGCTTAAATCAAATCATTATATCATTTAGTCGCACTAGCAAGCCCTTGACCCTAAGATGTTTTGAATCAAATTTCCACAGAAAATCCGTCCAAGGAACAATGACAAGTGATTTTAATAGTTAATTCACTTCGTTGAATTGGATGGTGATACACAATATACGGTTTCCATATTTCTCAAGCATTGGATATGTTAATACATAATTTATCTTAATGCTCAAATGTCAAATCCTTTATTGATGTCGATAACATTACAAATGAAAATGATTTACTTCAGCAGAGACCTAGATGCTTTAATCCAATTGGAAGAAATGAATAATTCATGTTTAATCCCATAGACGAGATAGATGTTATACCATTGAGAGCATGGTCATCGTAGTGCAACCTACAAGGAGCATGTTTTGTAGAAAGACAAGTGTTGCATGTACAATTCATCGAAAAATCTGTCAATAATATGAATACTGACATAGGTCCAAATGCAACAATATCATGCTTTTAGGAAGCAATAAATTTCTATTCAGTAAGCAATATATTTTTTCTATGCAGAAGATAGAACTCAAACTAGGACATTTATGTTATTTGAATTATAATATTTGATTGTGAAAGCACTGTTCATATTTCAACCATACAAGTAAATTGAACATGTTGAGATGTGGCAATGCAAGTGTCTCAAGAAGCACATCATTTGTAGCTGTTCCAGTATGAATGAAAAGCTATAACTCAGCTCATCAAAGTTTCCAGTTACATTAATGATTGCTTAAGCATTGTCATAAAAAAACAAATTTGTAAGTCTTAATCTGTCTTCTAAGTTTTGAAATATGAAGCATAAATGCAAAGTAATCATTACAAATCTTATAAATTTTGCAAGTGAACATCTGCCGTTATATGGTTACTAAATATGTTACTAAGTGCAATATACATCGATGCTAGAAGAGAAAATATTCCAAGAAGATTGTAATATGAATTATGAAGAATATTGACAGGTAAGGGAGGTCTAAAAGTTACTTACAAGACTTTTTCATGGTAAGAAACCATTGTAGCTCTCCATAATGGCAAGCTCGCTAAAATTTCCAGACAACGTTTATTCAGATAAATTTAAAAGAAATAAAAAACTCGAGCAAGCAAGAAAGATAAGCTTTACAATGATATAATATTACTACTGAACAAGAACACATGAAAGCATAAGTAACAATTATTGTACGAAGCTCCTGATCCACGAGGCATATGAGAGAGGTTAAGGAGGGGAATTATTTTTTACCTTCTGAAGGCCACTGATTTGACTCGAGAATAGATTTGCAGCTTTTGGCTGGACCTACGTAGAAACTCTCCTTCAAATCTCCTTATTTTCAAAAAAATAAACTATATCAGTTGAGTTGCATACCATTTATCAATTAAGATGGAAAAATAAAGATGAAAATGGAACTTAAATTAATACCACAAGTTTTAGGAAAAACAGATAGTAAGAAGACGTAAGATTTGCAAAGTTGCTAGCAAAACAAGCACAGAAACTGTCTTTTCCACAGGAAAGGACCTATCATGTTTTTCTTCTTGGTTCAAATAGGATGCGTACAGGAACCAACATGAAATGACAATGGAGAGCTTATCGTTTAGAGGAACAGAAGTCAAACGTATAATCTTTTCTGAGCATACATTTGTTGATAGTCTCACCACAAATATCCATATTGTTCCTGCATTTTTTATTAATGAAGAATGATGAATAGCTACCTAGCACAGTAGGCAGTGGCTTTATTTTTAGTAAAATGAAACTGAAAAATTGATGCTGTATAGATATTGCCCATAGCACCCACTGTTGTGTCTAGGAAACAGCCTATGAACGTTGGGAGAGACATTGAAGGTAAGTCGTCATCTCGAGCCTGATAACATACCTTACACAGTCAAGAAAATAAGAGATCAATAAGTCAACCCAAGTATTTTATCCCCAACAAGACCCTTAAACACCTAAGTCAAGGATTTAGCTCGAAGGTGAAGAAAAATTGGAATTAATTTAACAATTTTTTTTTCCTTTAGGATTAAAAGAGCGGACTCAAAAGAGCGTGCTCCTCCTTTTGAAGGCAAGATGAGAGTTAGAAATCATTTATCTTCCTTGAAAGGTTTATAGAGATGAGGATGGAGATTAATTTAATGATTTCGCTGAGATGATTAGTTTACTGCACGTTGTCCTTGAACTCCATCCGAGATTAAAAATGCCCTCAGCTTAAGGGAATTTTGGTCTTCCAAGTGATCTTAAAGATAAGAAGCGAGATCCCTCCCTTCCAAGATCTCTATCAGACCATTTTGCCCCAGAAGATGGTGGATGGATAAATGAGGAATTTATGTTTTAAGTCTTGTGTTATGAATAAATGAAATTAGTTTGATTTAAGCTAGAAAGTCAGATCTTGGTTGACGCCACAAGATTTGCGCTTAATTTTATGTATTTGATGGAAGGGCCTTTGAGCATATCGAGTGATCGGATGGACGGAAGTATCCTATCCATAGTGCACGCAGATTGCAAAAGCAGAAATCTTGATGGCATTTTCTGAATAACCAGAATTAATTGGTTCTCATATTTTTGTAAGGACAAATCAATTTCCAGCTTATTTTCAGGTTTCTTGCAAAAAAACACAAAAATATTTTGCCCATTAGGCTTATTTCATGGATCACACTTCATGCATCATGCTGTAAGCAAGGTCCAAGAAGATGGCAATCTTGAGATTATTCATGCAGGATTCAAGCCCCTTTTTAGTCAATAATTGTAGTTGAAGTTGATTGCTGCCAACTCTTGTCCAAATATATAAAGTATGAGTAAGGCAGTCAACATGACAGGCGATGATGACTTCTATGAAGTTCATTGTTGTGCAAAAAACTCTTCTCCAAATAGTTAATGAGGTGTTTGCGTATTTGGAGTAGGTGGTGGTAGCAACATAAGTTCATTTACCTCTCTAAGCACACTTAAAGAAGATAGACATTGTAATCTAAAGATTATGAAAGTGATCGACAACAATCATAAGAGACTAGTAGAGTTATCAATGACTGATGTGGGCTCCCAAAATTTCACACCCCTGTCTCTCCACGCCACTCTCTTTTCTTTTTGGCAGGGAGAGCTTTAACAGGTTTAAGTTCCGGGGTAAATTTTCGAAAGGCAGATTGAGTTTTAGATAAGACACTACCAGATATTTTGCCCTCATTTTGCGAGGACTTTATGATCTGAGTTCTAGTTTCCTATAGGCGCAAGCCCCTATAGTTAATTACCACTCCCGATAACGAGAGAGAACTTTCAATTAAGGCTATTCGTAAGATAAGTCGCAAAGATTGCAAATCCAGCATATAATAGCAATAGGTTTAGAGTTTGAATTTTTAAGTTGATCACCATAAACTTAAACCAGGTGATGGGGGAACGAAGACGGGCCCGATCAAGATCCCATGGTTCCGTGTCCTGGGCCGTCATGATCCCTGGTCTACTTAGTCAGAGGAGGTAGTCGATCAAACCTGACAGAAGGCATATTGTCGGCAGCCATGGGTTGCTTCGTCCAAGAATACCTTGTAGACCCGGGGTGGTGTTTGTCTAAGGGGATAGAACTAAATCCACCTTAGCTGACAAAGGGCTTTATGCCTATTGAATATACTCTTTGATTCATTACTCAAGAGTTTAACACCATTAGGGAACCTATGGGCTTTGGCCATGATCGTAATATAATGGTGTCATTTTACAGCAAAATCATCCGATCAGAGGACACGTGCCACATCCCTACTGATAAGAGACTATTTGAGGATGATCTTCGTGATAAACCTGCCATGACATTCACTCTTTGTGAGCTGAGGTTGATTTCAAATTTATCACCCTCAACAAATAGTTGCTAGAGATGGATGTGTTTTAGTTATAAGTTTTGATGATTAGATTTTGAAATTTTTATAGGCTTTTGAGAATTAACCCATCCAGTTGAAATTTACAATCAATACGGCCATCATCGGGGTGACTTCAAAGTCACTTGTATTTTCATAAGAATTTGGGTGACATTTTAAATGTTTGGAGTCCCCAATGGCTGAGATTTCTGCCTATGTGGCCATTATCGGGGTGACGTCAAAGTCACTTTTTGTGATTTAGATGTTAAATTCAAGTTGAGTCAACTCCAGTCCTTTTAAGGAGGATGAAACTTGAATATTTAACCCATGCAGCATTCTCAGATTGTTAGATTTAGAAATCAGATGTGACGATCAGAGCACATACGGGTTGTGTTTTTAGCATATAGGTTGGAGCTATTATAGAAGTATTGCCTTATGTCTGCTTATACAAATATTGCGGATCCGGTGGCATCTTCAGATATGGCATTTAAGAGCTTTGGCGCAAAGACTGGAGCATAATATAGCTTCAAGTGATATGGGTGAAAACTTACTTTCACAGTCCCATAATTTAATGGAAACCCTTTGAATATTTTCTCTAATAACTTACTAATGACGACTCAAGACTCTTTAAAGAGAAGGGGTATGTAAAGTCGAATTAGTTTAATTCAAGACTTTGAATATTTTGATACATCTTTCATATTGCCAAAGTATGTCTTTGACATTAAACTCTATGTTACGATGATGTCAATTAGCCTGTTGTTTCATTTGATTTTGCATAGAGTTCAAATTTTACTAAAATTGTTGTTGGAGGGTATCATTCTGTAACAAAAGGGTGTTGATAATTTCATTTGGTGAAGAAGATGACAAGTAGAAATAAGGGGGCATTCTACCATAGATAGTTTGAAATAGAGTCATTCCTAAACCATACAGAGATTACCATTATCGCCAAAATACATGAGATTGCCAATTTCATCAGCAAAAGTCACTATATTCACATAAGATCAAAAAGATTTATTTAAGGACTCTTAAGAAGCAAGTTTCAATAATGATGTGTATACAATGATTCATATGAATAAGTTTGATACCCTAATCAAATTATTAGCTTTAGCTTATATTCATCACAAACAACAACAAACAATAATAACAACATCAAGCCTTTATCCCACTGCGTTGGGTCGACTACATGAATTCTTTTTCTCTATTGTGTCCTGTTAAGAGTCAAATTCTCTTTTAAATCTAATAAAGAAAGGTTCTTTCTAATATTTTCTAACCCAGTCTTTTTAGGTCTACCTCTACCTTTCTTAAGATAGGCCAAATCTAATACATCTACTCTCCTAACAGGGTCATTGAAAGGTCGACGTTTTACATGACCAAACCATCTAAGGCGACTCTCTCTAATCTTATCTGTCACTGGAACTACTCCAACCTTTTCAGGAATATGCTCGTTTTGTATCCTGTCTATAAGAGTAAGTCCACTCATCCACCTGAGCATCCTCATCTCAGCAACACTTAACTCAATAGTATGCTTTTCTTTTAATGGCCAACATTCTACACCATAAAGCATTGCATGTCTCACCACCATCTCATAAAATTTTCCATAAGATTGAGTGGTACATTTCTATCACACAACAAGCCTGAAGCATTCCTCCACTTCAACCACCCAACTTGAATTCTACTAATAATATCCCCATCTATCACCATCACTCTGAACAATAGACCCAAGATATCTAAAACAAGTATACTTATTAATGACTTGATCGCTCAAAGTCACAAACCCCCCACTAGATCTATTACTACTAAAATTACACTCCATGTATTTTGTTTTAGTTCTAGTCAAACGAAAACCTTTAGACTCTAAGGTTAACCTCCATAATTCGAGTTTATTTCAACTCCCTCTCTAATCTTATCAACAAGAAGAATATCATCAGCAAAAAGCATACACCAAGGTACATCCCCTTGCAAATGTCTAGTGAGAACATCCACGACTAAAGTAAAAGGATAAGGGCTTACGGCTGATCCTTGATGTAATCCAACTGAAATAGGAAAATACTTGGTCAAACCACCTTGTGTATGAACACAAGTAACAGCTCCTGCATACATATCCCTAATGACTTGAATATAAACATTATTAACCCCTTTCTTCTCTAGAACTCTCCATACCACTTCTATTGCAACCATATCATATGCTTTCTCCAAATCAATAAATATCATATATATATCCTCTTTAGTCTCTCTAAATTTCTCCATCAATCCTTTCAATAAATGAATAGCTTCCATAGTAGACCTATCCGGCATGAATCCAAATTAATTTTGAGAAACATTAGCATCACGTCATAACCTATGCTCCATAACTCTCTCCCAAAATTTTAAAGTATGACACATCAACTTAAGTCCTCTATAACTCGCACAATTTTGTGCATCACCTTTATTCTTAAAAATAGGAATCAACACACTCAGTCTCCACTCATCTGACATCTTTTTAATCTTCAAAATAATATTAAAAAATTTAGTAAGCCAAGAAATTTCTTCATCTCCTAAGCATTTCCACACCTCTATTAGAATATCATCAGGTCCACTAGTTTTTCTACACTTCTAAAAAAAGCAATTTTTGATCTTCATCCTTAATGCAATTCACTTAAACTAAATCCTTACTACTCCTACCTCTTTGTTTGGCTAGGTTATGCATATACCTTTCGTTCTTTTTAGTATCTAATCTATTATATAAATCATTGAAAGATAAAGTCTTTGTATCGTAGATTGCTTTCTTAGACTCCTTACGGGCAACGTTATATCTTTCCCAATTTTCAGAATTTTTTACATCTAAACCAATTATTATAACAAAGCTTCTTATTTTTTATCTTTTCTTGCACATTTTGATTCCACCACCAACTATTTTTATTATTAGGAGTTTTTCTTTTGAAACTCTAAGCACATCCTTTGCAACATTCTTAATATTATTAGCTACTTTATCCCACATAACATTCGCTTCCTATGCACAAACAAAATCTTAAGATCTCGAATCTTACTATCAAAATATTTTTGTTAGTGATCTTTAATCTTTAAATTTTAGCTTATAGTCACTGCAACTAATATAAACATCTACAATGAGCTTCCAACAGATGTTGTGGTTCCCTTGGCTTTAAATTTGTGGCACCATCGACACCTATACTACCACAATCATAGCCTTTATTTTTATATCAAAACATAACTCCTATCTTGAAGCCATATTACATGGGAAGATTATCCAAAGTATCACTTAGCGAATTCCAAAGGTACCTTGTCAATTAAAAGTCTAATCGCCATTTGACAACCTTGGTTATCTATGAAGGAATCTCAATACCTTAAATCAAAGAAGATGCTAAAGAAGACTAATTTGAACGTTGAATTATAAATTTAACCTTTATTTTCTTATTCCAACATAGTACAATGTATGTTGTGTTTAATGACATGATGATATTTAACATATACCAGATAATTTTAATTGGTGAATTACATGATTTAAATTTGACTTTTAAAAAGAGCTTCTGTATATCATTCAATTGCAATCATTTAAAAAAATCATTTTTAATTTAATCATGTGAATGTCTTGTTTCTTCGTTTAAAATTTCGGCAACCTCCCGGCATCCCCACCCCACGAAGAGAGGTTGGGGAGGCACTTGCCTTTCAATCATCTTGCCCGGATCTAAGATACAATAGTGCGAGGTCTTTGCAATTGCAATCATCCTGCCAGGATCTAAGATACAACTGCGCGGGCATCCGCCTAAATCAAAGATCACGGCGCGGGTCTTCGAAGTTAAGAATCATCCCGGCTGGATCTAAGATCGACGGCACTTCGACATTGCAGAGGGAAGAACGAGAACGCAGGTAAGGGGCTTCAGTTTCCTCTATGAGTGTTCAAATGCTTTCCTTCTGCGTGTATTTTTGATTTTGAAAAAATGAACAGCAGTTGGAGGGAGTTACGTGAGAGGCGGTTTGTGAGATCATGGGGGAAGTATGATGCTTAGAATCATAGGTATAATCAACAAAATCATTATGATAATCATGCTTAGAATTATGATGGTATGTGCCCATGGGAGAAAAAAATAATCAAATCATAGTGCAGGGTAGAAGGTGGAGTGGAAACATTGATTTATAATGAAATATAAAATGCATAACATCAACACCAACACGCAAAATACTGAGTCAAAAGAGAAAATACGCACCCAAGAAGCAAGTACAAAAATTGGAATATATTAATATAATTTATGGTTGTTTTGTTTAAACAGATTTGGAAGAGAATTTTGGTAATAATCAGATAGGTTTTATCTGAATTTTGAGGGGGATTAGAAACCCAATTTGAAATACATATGATTTTAACTTTGGGAGGAAACCATGTCACCAGAATTTGCTAATCTAGGTATTTTTCAACAATCCTGATTCAATGAGTTTGGAGAGCTGAGGAGTTAGTTTAGAGAGGGTTGCTTACTGGTTGGAGATGGTGATGGGCGGTGGGGGGTGCTCTTTTTTTTCAAGATCACTGATTGGATGATTTAGGGAGGCGGGGGCTCAGTTATAGAGAGTTCTTTGCTAACAAGTAGTGTTGATGCATATAATAAAATTTAGGGTCATGGAGGGCAAGATGCATGGCTCAGTTTGGGTATAAAAGATAGGCTAGAATTATTAAATTCAATAAAAATTTGGAATATGCCACTCAAATCCATGGAAGTATTGAACAAAAATATGCGTGCGTGCATGTGTGATTGTTGAGATTTTTCTGATTGCAAAGAGATTGCATTGGCTTATATATATTGATGATAACTTGCATCTTTGTTGTTGCTTGATAGGGGAAGGGCTTTATTAAAAATCCACTAAAGATAGGAAAGAGAAGTGAATTTGATCCATTGAAGGGCAAGGTGATATGGCTCAATTTGGGCATAGAAGATAGACTAGAGCTATCAAATTTTATAGAAATTTGGAATATGTCTCTCAAATCCATTGAAGGATTGAACAAAAATGTTTTAAGCAATCAAGTGACAATCACACATAACAAAAAAATATGATTCTAACAAGCAATAAAAAAGAAATACACAAAATATAAAAATATATAAAAAGAAAAAAGGGATATGCAAGAAACTCCAACTAATGTAGGAATGTTCATATCTGATAACAATTGATGAAGTTGAGACTCTTCTGAATACAAAGAGATTGCATTGGCTTATATATATTGATGATAACTTGCATCTTTGTTGTAGCTTGATAGGGGAAGGGCTTTATTAAAAATCCACTAAAGATAGGAAAGAGAAGTGAATTTGATCATGAAGAGGAAAGGTGCTATGCTACTTTTTTGAGAAAGGCTGATTGGATGATTTAGGGAGGTGGGAGGTTCAATTATATGGAGGAGCTCTTATTGATAAGAGGTGATGATGATAGTTGTGGTCTGTACGATTAAATTTAGTGACGTGGAAGGCAAGATGACGTGGCTCAGTTTGGGTATAGAAGATAGAATATCAAAATCTATAGAAATTTAGAGTATGCCATTCAAATCCATGGAAGCATTGAACAATTACGTTTTAGGGAACTGAGTGGCAATCACACAAAAAAAATGTGATTCTGAATAGTAATAAAAGAGAAG
The DNA here is from genome assembly GCA_019925795.1 of Dendrobium chrysotoxum. NCBI lineage: Eukaryota > Viridiplantae > Streptophyta > Magnoliopsida > Asparagales > Orchidaceae > Dendrobium > Dendrobium chrysotoxum. Next base: position 18,489,234 of record CM034309.1, read on the forward strand.
TATTGAAAATATAAAAAAATATCAAAAGGAAAAAGGCATATGCAATAAACTCCAACTAATGTAGGAACGTACATATCTGATACCAATTGATGAAGTTGACACTCTTCTGATTGCAAAGAGATTGCACTGACTTGTTTATATTGATGATAACTTGCATCTTTGTTGTAGCTTGATAGGGGGAATGGCTTCAAGTCCAAATATACGAAGGAGAAGTGAAGTCAATCATAGAGAGGGGGAACTCTTTTGCTAAGGAAGGTTGGTTGGATAATTTAGATAGGTGGGGGCTCAGCAATAGGGAGGAGTTCTTGCTAATATAAGAGGTGGTGTCTATGGTGGTGGTGTGTGTAATTAAATTTAGGGTCATTGAGGTCAAGGTGATATGGCTCAATTTGGGTATAGAAGATCGGCTGGAGCTATTAAATTTTATAGAAATTTGGAATATGTCTCTCAAATCCATTAAAGGATTGAACAAAAATGTTTTAAGCAATCAAGTGACAATAACACATAAAAAAACATGTGATTCTAACGAGCAATAAAAGAGAAACACACAAAATATAAAAATATATAAAAAGAAAAAAGGCATATGCAAGAAACTCCAACTAATGTAGGAATGTATCTGATAGCAATTGATGAAGTTGAGGCTCTTTTGAATGCAAAGAGATTGCACTGGCTAGTATATATTGATGATAACTTGCATCTTTGTTGTTGCTCAATAGGGGGAAAGGCTTTATCAAAATTCCACCAACGACAGTAAAGAGAAGTGAAGTCGGTCATAGGAGGGAGGGAGGGAGAGAGAGAGAGAGAGAGAGAGAGAGAGAGAGGAGGTTCAACTGCCTTTATAAGGAGAGAGAGGAGACAACAATCTTGCTAGCAAATTCTTTCTATTCATCCCTATTTAGGTTAAATCCTGCCTAAATACTGCTCAAATCCTACTTAGTGGCTATTTGAGAACAAGTAGGATTTAACTTTAGTGGGATTTAATAAATCTTATAAATACGGATTTAGTAAATCCTAAGGGTGTTAAATCCTGAAATTTGTTTGGTATGACATATGTTAAATCCTGATAAATTCTGAGAAACTGTTTGGCAACGCAATCCATGATTTAAAGCTATTGGTTCATTTATAAATTAAATTAAATGTATTTTCAATTTAATTTGAGTGTTAAGTTTGAGTTACTTATTAACTTTAATTTTAATTATCTTTAATAAGTTACAATGATAAATAATATAATTAGGAGCTAATTTAATTATTACAAATTATCAAATTAGTTATTTATGTGTTAATTATCAAATTACTTATTATATTATTAATTATCTAATTATATTTCTAAACCCTAATTAATTTATTAATTATTTAAATATTATTTAATTAATTTTAATTATTAATTATCTCATTGACCACTTAAATATTCAACTACTAACTATATAATTAACTATTTTTATTTTAAATTATATTAATTAAACTAATGTAATGACCAATTATACTACTAATAATTAGTTAAGCTAAATTAGATTACTTAATTACACTACTAATTATTTAATTCATCTAATTAATTATTAATATTTAAATTATATTAATAATGTTAAATTAGATGAATTTATAATTTAGGCGGTTGTCTAGGGTTTATTTTTCATCTTCTTCCCGTGCTTCGCTGTTGTAGCTTTTCCTCGTCGTCATTTCTTCGTGGCTGCTTCGGCTTCACGTGAAATTGTTTTTGATACAGTCGCTAAAGCAACTTCTTCACCTCCTTAGAAGGTGTTGGATCAGAAGTTATGGCGGGAGCTCGCTCGCTGGTAGATAACCATCTTCACCTCCTTCAAGATGGGACCTCGCTCGCTCGCGCGAAAGAACTTTGCGAATCCGTGAATCCCGTTAAATCTGCCGAACGACGGGCTTAACAGCATTTAGTAAATCCCAGATTTACGCGATAAATCCATAAATCTGGGATTTACACGGGACTCAGATTTACTGCGCGTTTGAAAACTATTTGGCAGAATTTACCATGAATCTGACATAAATAGGGCTTCAAATCTGATACCAAACAGCCCCTTAAACTATCTCTTCCCTAAAATACCATTTAACTCACAGGCGTCTAATTTATGGTCGTCGACATAAGAGTTGCACAAATAAAATGTTAAATATCTACTTCATCTAGAACTAAAATTCAAGCTTAATAAACGTAAGATTAACCTTTGGATTTAGAGGATGGGTCCAGATTCTCAGCATAAGGAGGAGTATATCCTCTGTGATCATCGTTGCGTTGAAGCTTCATCTTCTCATCAAAAGGCAAAGAAAAAAATTTCTTGCTCTCGCGAAAGACCAGCTGGATCTCCCTATCGATTCCATGATTTTTTATGTAGAAAAAACCATAGTCCAAGCAAGCCTGAGGTTTTCAATAATTAAAATCTAAAACGCTCGATCAAACTCTCAGAACTACGATGGAAGAACAAAAAGGTTTCAGAGAATCTAAAATATTAGAGTAATCAATGAGTAGTACGCTGATAAACAAAGAAGCAAAGTTGTTTTCAAGGGTTTTCACAAATGATTATAAGTACATGGATTCGAGAAATCAGGACCTCACGGATTGATTGGACGGCAGCAGCACGGTCGGCTGAGAACAAGTCAACCAAAGGGAGCTGCAAGCTTCCGGCCATTCGCTCTGCCGTTCATGCTCCAGGAACGGCAACATGGTTCTTATGCAGGGGGAAGAAATAAATAATTAAAACTAAAAAATCAGAATTTTGTTTATGAGAAAATATGCCAAAAACTTCCTTTTAAACTAAAAAATATCTTTTTTGAATAAATAGGCATGGTGTACAAAATCGGATTGAATCGGTCGGCTCAATCGGTTGAATTGTAAACTGGTTGGCCGGCAAGTTAGTTTAATTCTTAAAACATGTTTCGAATCAGATTGGGCGAAAACAGCCTACCCGGCCAGTTGGACTAGCAAACCGTCAACTCTGCACCAGTTCTTAAGAACCGCATGGTTCAGGTATTTTTGAACTTTAATGCTGTGCTAGTCTTATTGTGCTTATGTTTATTTATTTATTTATTGACCGAAGTTCAAATCACTTATGTTTATTAAACTTGTTTGTCTCGCATACTGATAAAAGTTTTTATGCTTTTAATTATTGCCTGACTTGCTTCGGGTCATGATGTAATTAATCTGTGTGATTATTATTAGAAGGATATCTTGTTGTAACTATTGACACTTCCAATTACTAATTGATTGTCACATTTGTTTGCAATATGTTAATAATTTGATATTATTTTACTGTTATTAGGCTCTTAATCTTGTTATTTATCATGATAAATTGCATCCATAGGGACAATTTAATATGTCATGAATTTTTATAAGCACTTGATGAGCATTGCCTTTCTTAACTGTGAGGCTCTTATTGTTGCTGATATCATGAAATGTTGAGTAAATTTAGCATATTGCACTTTGTAACAAATTGCATCATTTGCATCTGCTCCTAACTCTGGAATATTTGTATTACATATTTTGATATGGCTTTGTTCCAACAATTTATGCCATTTAGCTGTTAAAGCTTTCTCTACTTTTCTTTAATCATGCTTGTTTATAAATACTTCCTTTTGTTGGTCTTTTCTTAAAGAACAGCCTGCTCTGTCTTTTTCCCATAGCTGAATTTTATGGGCATTGAATGATTTTTTTTTATTGTTGTCATTTTCATATTCTTTCCAATGATGTCAAATGTTTTTTTTTTTTTTTTTTAATAAATAGTTTGGGGCATGTTAAGCTGTGAGGAGAAGCTAATAGAAGGTTGGGATGATTTTGAAATGCTCAGAAGTGATTAAATGGGCATCATATGGATGGGAGCTAGAATTTATATTAATAAGTTGTTTCATGTGGTTTGACAACAATGAAAAAAAAATTGTTTGACAACTACATTCATTCTCTATTGGGTAAATTTATATTAATAAGTTGTCTCATTTGGCATAAGATAATTAGAGCTTAGTTGTGTTTAAAATTTGTTTTGTTGTTGATATTAGAATGGAAGCTTCTATTGCTCAGCTCGTAACATCAGGTCATAATGTGCGAAAAAAATGGATATTACTTGGAATCATTTCACTAAAATCAGAGAGATTGATGGAAAGAAATAATTCAAATGCTTGCATTGTAGTATTACATATAAGAAAGGTGGCATAAACAGAATGAAATAATATTTAGCAGGAGTTAACGGGAATATAGCTTCCTGCGAAAAGGTGTCACATGATGTTCTTTACCAAATGAAGGAAAATTTAAAGGATATATCAAAAAGCAAACAACAAGAATAGGTGGAGCTGGAGAGTAGACTTATTTGTATAGATGACATAGTAGAGGAAGGAATTGATTCTTCTTCTCTACCCAAATCAAAAACATTTGAAGTACATAGAGTTGGAGTTGATAAAGGTAAAAGAAAATTTGATGACAGAGAATTTCTTTGCTCCCAGAACTAAGCCTGAATCTCAACCCTCGCTTAAAAGCGTCATAGCATCCAAGGAAGCAATACATCATGCAAATATGGCTGTAACAAGGTGGTTCTTTGATTGTTATATCTTATTTAATGCCTTGAATTCAATCTATGCACAGAAAGTTATTGATGTCATCACAGCCATAGGTTCAGGTTACAAAGTTTCATCATATTATAAAATGAGAGTTAATCTTCTTAGAGATTACAAAGAGGAGAGTAGGTTACTTATTAATTCCTATAGACAATCTTGGAAGGAGATGGGCTGTACAATCATAGCTGATGGTTAGACTGATATAGAAGCAGAACACTTATAAATTTTCTTATTTATAATCCACAAGTTACATGTTTTTTAAAATCAGTTGATACATCTCCTCTCACCAAGGATGCTACAACCTTTTGTGCTCTATTCACTGAGTTAGTTGAATAGGTAGGCCTGAAGAATATAGTTCAACTAATAAATGGTAATGCTACAAACTATAAGAAAACTAGTGAGATGTTAAATGAATATTCAATAACATTTACTAGTCACCTTGTGCAGCATACAGTTTGAATTTAATATTGAAGGATATAGGTAGCATGGCTCACATGTAAGAGTTTTCTAGAAAAGCATCAAATGTGATAATCTTTATTTTTAATCATGTATTTATACATGCATGGATTAGAAAAAGATCAGATTGGAACGAGATTGTATGACCAAGAGCTACAAGATTTTCTAATACATTCATTACTTTAAGTAGTGTCTTTGATTACAACCATGACTTGTAAGCTTTAGTCACTAGTAAATTCTACACAAATTTAAAGTTGTCAAAAATAACAAAAAAAGAGGTTTTCTCTATTATTTTGGATATGAACTTTTGGAATGAATGTCTTGTTATCTCAAAAACATCTAGTCTATTGATTAGATTGCTCTATATAGTTGATTCAGATGAGAAACCCTCAATAGGGTATTCATATGGTGGTATGTATAAGGTATAAAAGGCAATAAAAGGCTATCTTCAAAAATGTGAAGAGATTGTATAAGCTATATACCACTATCATTAAGAGAAGATGGGATTCTTAACTTAGGCAAGGTATCCACTCAGGTGCATACTTCTTGAATCCTCATTTTCATTATGACAAAGAGAATTACTGTTATAAGCCAAAAATTATGCAAGGCCTTATTGAGTCAATTGTGAATAAAAATATTTGTTCAAAGCCTAAATTTGTAATGAATGTGATCATACTTTTTCATGATGCCTTGAAACGTTTTGGAAAGCTGGTTGCTCTCACAATGACAAAAAAATGCAACAAGGTAAAATTCTTTTTAATGTCAACATATATTAATAATTTAATGTTATAAAAATAAAAATTCATTAAGATCTCTCACTTGATATTTTGTAGAAAAGTGATGGAGAATGTTTGGATCAAGTGCTCCAAACTTGCAAAAATTAGCAATAAGAATTATATGTCAAACATCATCCTCCTTAGGCCATGAAAGAAATTGGAGTATTTTTGAACAAATTCACTTAAATAGGCACAGTCATTTGGAGCATCAACAGCTCAACGATTTAGTATATGCTTGATGTAATCTCAATTTGAAGAATAGGTATAGTTTTCAAGTATATTTATATAAAATAATATTTTTTATATCATATGGTAATATATTAACGAAATAACACCTTCACTTTTAAGGTTTCTACATAAAAAAAGAAATTATGTCCTCTAAACTGCACATGTGTTGAGTTGGTTGATTTCTAGATATTTAATGATGAGCCAACTCTAGAGATTATCTTAGAAGTAGATAATGAGCTCTATGCAAAGGATGCAACTCCACCTGTTGAAGAATAAAACATAGATTTGACTCAACAAAGACATAGTAACTTAATATTTAAAATTTTAAAAATATTTGGATAAATTCAAAATTGAAGTCTTATTTTATGTTTCTTAATTGTTAATGTTGATAATGAAGGGGATGGAGATGATATAATCGGGTTTGATGCTATGAAAACATTTGGAATAGAAGATTTTGGAGAAGTATGACTTGGAGAGTCAATCTTTATGGCTAGTTTTGATGATACAAATTTACCTAATTTTTATTAGCCACTTGTAAATTTATTTGAACTATTTAACTTTGAAATGTTGTTATTTGTTATCATTATCTCTACATAATTAATGTATTTTGATGTTTTCTTTATGTTAATAGATAGTATAAAATGTACAAGCCTTTATATAAGTTATTTTGTTTTTATGTTTAATTAATTAATGCATTTTGCTTATTTCTTCTATATAATTATATAAGTGTCCTAGTAATTATCCTATCTTTTTTTATTTTTAGGGTTTTGCCAATTAGAGGAAGAAATTGCAAGATGACATGAAAAAAATGGATTTCATCATTCAAGTTACAACTATAAAGATATTAGTTGCTCACAAAATGAATGTGCTTAATTTTAAAATTACTGCATTTATTTATTATGTATATTTTAAGCTTCATATTACGATTCTATTAAATTTTTTGTTATATTTGTGCAAATGATTGTGTCATTATTACATAAATTATATTATTTTTTAAAATAATTAGTATTTATTACATCATCAAGTTTTGACCCTAGTTGAACCATCAAATTGTGAACCCATCCTTCTAATTCATTGTTTGATCCACTTTTCACAACCTTGTAAACAGGTGGGGCACTCATTCCTTCTCTATTTTTGGTGTTATGTGATTATTCATCTGTTCCTTCTCTATTTTTGGTGATTGGACAGTGTGCATGTAATGAACACTTTTATTGTATTGTGTTCACCTATAATGATCTAAATTGAATTTGATAAGATTTTAAAGTTCATTAAGTACCTATTAATTTCGTATGAAACTTTAATAATTTTTATGTTTAATTTTTGTCAAAAAAAGGTTGCAGTTATGACACCTCAAGGTTCAGCATTTGGTTCCAACAGTTTCGACCAGGTTGGAAAAAGGTAATCCTTTGAATTTTTTTAGTTTTGAACCAATTTGCATGTCTTTGAGAGTATTTAGTTCATGAAAATAATTACATATATTCTAGAATGAGTCTCAAGTGTTTTGTGTGAATTTTGGCAAAATATAAAAATGTCATTATTTGAGCGCCTCAGCATTGAGTGTCCGAGCACCTCAGTGTTGCTACAGCAACCATCTCCAAATAGTGACATTGCAGTGCTCTAAGCTCAAAAAAATGAGTTTTTGAAGCAGCACTACAGTGCTAGGGGGTAGCACCACATCATTAGGCCATTAACAACACTTTATGTGTATGTATGTATGTATGTACATATTACCATTCGTTCGATCATAACAGCCGTGTAGAGAGAGAAAGAGATGGTTTTGGAGGCTTCCAAGAGAGAGGAGCTCTATTTTGAGCTGCTTTTGGTCATTTTTAACCATCGGTTAAGTTAGAAAAGTTGTCTAGATCAAGATAGATCATATTATGCCTATCTCAGTTTTCAAAAATATGAATTTTTTTATTAAACTATAATTTTTTTTGTAAAAAATACGGATAACTTTACACCGACAAAATATTCACTGTATAACTTTTTATATGTTATAGAGATTAAGATTAAAAATATATTGAACATTTGATATGGGTGTTTTGGAATTTGTGTTATTTTAATTAAACAAAAAATAATTTGGACATTAAAAGTAACGTCATAACACAATTAAAGTATTAAAATGATGTCTTACACAATCTTTGATAATTTGGTTATATTTTGAAACTATAAAATTTTACTCAATCAAAATTTTTATTGCCTATCATTATAGAAAACTATTCAATTCTAACACAAACTGAATTATGCTTTAAATACTATAATATGATGAAATATATGCTTATATGATCGAATTATGAATGCTCGGAAATATAAGGGGCCAGAATCATTTAAGATTTTGTCTATGTTAAGGAATATTTTGGTACCTATAAGACACGTTTTGGTGGCTATAAAACTATATTATAGTGGTTATAAAGTCATGTTTTGGAGCTGACATGCATGTTCTTGTGCTATAAGCATAAAAGGGAACCATAAGGGGCTAGAATTCTTTGAGATTCTATTTGGGTTTGGGAAATGAAATGTGATATAAATTGCTTTGTAATATAAATTCAATTTATTTATATGCGCATCATTATTATTTAAATATTTGGATAACTTTATTGCTCTTATTACCTTTCTCACTATAGTATTTTATTAGACTACATTTAATTACTTTTAAAATTCAACAAAATATTTAATAAAAAGAATTTTAAAAATTTAGGTCAGTTTCTATGGCTTGCTGAGCTGTTGTAGCTCATTATAGTTTTGCTTCTAATTTTTAGGATCTAAAAAAGGAAAGGAGCTATTTGATTAATAGTTTTAGGATTTGATCTAAGTTTGTATATATTTCTCTGTTTTGATTTTTATACAATCATGACTAATTTATTATTTAGTTCTTTAGCTCCTATTTATAGCCATATAATATAATGTAGATATATTTTGATAAATGAAAGAAATCTTGTGGATCAGTTATTTATAATATTATAGATATTTTAGTAGATATATAATATGTTATTTATATAAAATGAATATTGGAAGAGAATTTGAAATATTTCAAAACTAGATCTTGGGATTCACATATCACAGCTCAACACGATAGGATCTGTCCTGGTCGAGTTCGGTTGTGATATGCTTTTGTAGTATCAAAGCAATAGTTTTGGAATTGGATCATAAAGCAGAGCTATAAGAATTAATCTTTAAAGTCAAATGAGGTAGTTTTGAGTATGTCTAGGTGTTCATTATTATTTATTTTATATGTATGTGCGTTCAGTTACATATTCTATGTGATTATAAATTTGCCAGTCCCTGACATGATAGATGGGCAGAGTTCCAATCAAGCAGCTCATGTGCATAATACAGCTCTGATAGTTGGTTCTAATATAGTTTTGTAGTTTGCTAGTTTGATAGAGACGATAAAAGGTGAAACACATAGCAAGGTTCCTATTGTGAGATTTGATGAGGAAAACATACATCTACAAATGTTTTTAAGATTGAAGCCTTCGATGTTTAAGGGTGATGTTGAGCCCAGGGTAGCTGAGGACTGATTGAGGAGGCTGGATAAGAAATTTTATGGTATGTAGTGTTCTCTTGACAGGAATGTATCGTTAACTGTCTTTCTGTTAGATATGGAGATTGATGCTGGTGGATGGGCCATAAGAAATATAAATTTGAGGGGATATTGAATTCTCTAATTAACTGGGAGGAGTTCTTAGATATATTTAGAGCTTAATTTGTACCACCTTCTACACGATTGTAGATACAAAAGATTTTTCTTAGACTTGTTCAGGGGAGTAGGACAGTTTTGCAGTATGAGGCGGAGTTCACTACTTTAGCCAGATATGTTCCACAGCTAATTAGCACTCCCACGCAGAAGTATTAAATATTTTTAAGAGGACTCCAATAAAGTCTGAGATAGCCTCTGGTTCCATTTTAAAATTTTGTTTAAGCTTATGGAGAGAGCTCGTCTGATAAAGAATGATATGATAGTCACTCATTAGTGGTGGACTGTTAGTAGAAGAGGTTCAATTGCAAGATATATGTCAATAAATTTTTTGAGAAGAAGAGCAGATTTATACCTAGAGAGTTTAAGAAAGGTGGACATTCTGTATCTATGATAACTTTGAATAGGGGCAGTGTTGCTAGTTCTGAGAGTTTTGTCAACGGGGCACTTATGTGTGAGAGTTATGGCGGACGTTACTTTGGTCAATGTTATAGGATAATTGGCTAGTGTTTCAGATTCAGATAGGCTGGACACAATATGACAGAGTGTATACATGCGGGATTTCAATGATGATTTGAGCCCAAATCTGAGAGTTTTGTTAGACCAGTAGGGAGATCGAGGATAGTTATACATTATATGTTCATTGAGACTTCTACTGGTAGAGGTAGTGGATCTATTTTGTGGCAAGTAGACAATCTAGTAATGGTCATAGAGTTTAGTAGCACTATTGCTCCAATTCCAATTCAGACACATGTATATAGTTTGACTCAGTAGAAGGCTTATGATGCTTTAGATATTGTGATAGGTATGGCTTACAATTTTAATCATCCATATCATATTTTATTTGATTTTGGAGCTAGTTATTTATTTATTTTTGAGTATTTCTTTGATTTACTACACTTGCCTTCAGTTGACTGCCAATTTCTCTTTTTGTTACCTTACCATTTTAGAGATTTGAGGCAGCATTAGCTATATGCCAAATTTTTTAAATGTGAGTTCTAGCTGAGGAGTATTTTTTTTGGGATACGTAGTGAGTAGTGCTGGTATCTCTATTAATCCCCAAAAAGTTCAAGTAGTTACTGATTGGTTGAGACCTATTACTATGTGTGATGTATGTAATTTCTTAGGTATTGTTGGATATTATAGGAAGTTTGTGAAGGGATTTTATTAGATGTTTACACCTCATATGAGACTAACCTTGAAGTCATTAGCTTTTGTCTAGACACTATAGTGTAAGGTTTATTTTTAGAGATTAAAGGAATATTTGACTTCTACTCCATTTTTGGCTTTTCCATCCAATATAGAAGAATTTTAGGTATTAAGTGACACTTTACTGAGAGGTTTGGGATGTATTCTAATACAACATGATAAATTTATAGCTTATACTTCCTGATAGTTAAAGCCATATGAGAAGAACTATCCGACACATGACTTAGAGTTAACTGCTATTGTATTTTCTTTGAAGATTTAGCGGCATTAATTATATGATGTCAGGTATAAAATTTTCATTGATCATCAAAGTCTGAAGTATATATTCACTCAGAAGGATTTGAATCTAAGACAAAGGAGAGGTCTTGAGTTGATGAAAGGCTATGATCTAACTATTTAATATTAGCCTGATACGGCTAATGTGGTGGTAGACACGTTGAATAAAAAATCTTTTGGAGTTTCATTTTCTTAGCTTAATTTTGATGAGTATTTGATATTGGATATGAAGATATTATAATTGGAGATGATTTCTTATACTAATTGGATTCTAGTATATTAGCTCAAATGATTATTCAACCTTCTTTATAAGAAAGGATTCATGAATCTTAGAAGTCAGATATTGAATATTCAAAGTTGATTGATTTGATTATATTTGGTAAAAAATTTGAACTATGTGTATTTAATTCTAGTATTATTTTTTGTAAGGATCAATTGTGGGTTCTTATTTTTAGGGACCTGAGATAAGAGATTTTGTATGAGGCTCACTATTCATGCTATATTGTTCATCAAGGAAGCAGTAAAATGTATAATGATTTGAAAACTATATTTTAGTGGTCTGGATTGAAGAAGAATGTGATAGATTTTATATCAAAGTGTGAAGCTTGTTAGTTAGTGAAGGTAGCGCATCATCGACTAGGAGGTCTTCTACATTCATTACCCATTCTAGAGTGGAAATAGGAAGAGGTGACTATTAAAATTTCTATGGGTTTTCCAAGGTCAAGATAGGGATATGATGTTATTTGGGTTATAATTGATTGTCTGACAAAATTATCTCATTTAATTCTGATCCAACAGACTAATTTGGTTGACAGGTTGGAGTAGATATATGTCCATGAGATCATCATATTACATGGGATACCAAAGGTTATAGTTTTTGACAAGGATGACAGGTTTATCTCCAGACTATAGAGAGGTATTTAACAAGGTTTCAGAATTAGTTTGACATTTCATTCTCAGACTGATGGGCAGTCTTAGTGGACTATATATAAACTAGAAGATCTTCTGAGACTATATTCTAGATTTTGGTGGCAGTTAAGAAGACCACATTCCTTTGATTGAATTTACATACAATAATAATTTTTAGTAATTATATGTATGGCTCCATATAAAGCTCTGTATGGTAGGAAGTGTTGCACATTGCTGTCTTGGATAGAGGTGAGAGAGAGACATCTATGGGCCAAGCTTGGTTGATGATCTTATTGAGAAGATCTATTTGATCGAAGACATACTAAAGGTTGTACATGTCTGACATCAACATTATTTTATTACTAAGCATTGGGCTATAAAATTTCAGGTAGGAGATTTTCTATATATGAAGATTAAGCCGATGAAAGGCATTAAAAGATTTGGGAAGAAAAAAAGTTGAGTTCAAGATACATTAGACCATTTGAAGTGGTTAAAAGGATTAAGAAGGTTGCCTACATGTTATAACTGTTAGATCACATGTCAAAAATTCATAATGTGTTCCATGTGTCACTTCTGAGAAAATGGATATTAGATTCTATGAACAGAATATCTGTCAAAGATATTGAGGTACATCTGAATTTGAGCTATAGAGAAGAACTAGAGAGAATTCTAGTCTATGATGTTAGAAAGCTAAAAAGTAAATAAATTCCTATAGTTAGAGTTCAGTAGAAGAATAGGACTGAAGGAGAAGCTACTTGGAAAAAAAGAGTTTGAGATGAGATAGTTGTACCTAGATCTATTTATGTGATATTAGACATGAGTTTTGAAATGTCAAGGAAGATATTTTTTTGAGAAGGGGAGAGTTGTGACACCTCTAGTTCAGTATTTGGTTCCAATGATTTTGACCAGATCAAAAAAGGTAATTCTTTAAATTTTTTAGTTTTGAACACATTTGCATGTCTTTGGGAGTGTTTTAATGCATGAAAATAATTACATGTATTCTAAAATGAGTTCCAAGTGTTTGGTGTGAATTTTAGCAAAAATCTAAAAATGTAACTATTAGAGCACCTCAACGCTGTGTGTTCAAGTGCCTTATAGTACCAGGTGCCAAATAATGATATAACAGTGCTTTAGAATCGAAAAAATGAGATTTTAAACTAGTGCCGCAGTCCTAGATGGTAGTGTCATAATGTTAGGCCACTAATATATATATATATATTAACTCCACTATTCCATTACCATTCATTCGATCATAGGAGGCATGTAGAGAGAGAAAGAGAGGGGTTTGGAGGCTTTCTAGAGAGAGAAACTCTATTTTGAGTCATTCTAATCTTTTTTAGTAGGTTGGCTAGTTAGAAAGTTGTCCGGATCGATATATGTCACATTATGCCTATCTCAATTTTTAAAAATGTGAAGTTTTTTCAAACTTTTTGATTAAATCTATATTTCTATTAGTAAAAAATGTAAATAATTTTGTATTAGTAAATCTTTCATTGTTTAATTTTTTTTATATATTATGGAGATTAAGATTATGAATATTTTGAGTATTTTCTAAAAATTTTATACCTAGTATTTTAGAATTTGTGATGTTTTAATTGACTAAAAAAAAATCTAGACACAAAAAAATAATGTTGTAGCATAATTAAAGTTTTAAAATGATATTTTACACAATCCTTAATAATTTGGTTATATTTTAAAATCGTAAAATTTTACTTAATAGGAATTTTGGCTGCCTACCATTATAGAAAACTATGTAATTCTAACACATGCTCAATTACATTTTAACTTCTATAATGTGATGAATATGTGCTTATATGATTGAATTATGATAGCTTGGAGATATGAAGGGTCAGAATCCTTTGAGATTCTATCTGTGGTAGGGAATATTTTGGTGCCTACAAAGCATGTTTTGGTAGCTATAAATCCATGTTGTGGTGGTTATAAGCCATTTTCTAATGCATATAGGCATGTTCTGGTGTTATAAGTACAAAAGGGAGTCATAAGAGACTAGAATACTTTGAGATTCTATCTAGGTTCCATGAAATGAAATGTGATATGAACTGATTTACAATATAAATTTCAATTTATTTATCTGCTCAGCATTAGTATTTAAATATTTAGATAACTACTATGCTCTTATTACCTTTCTTTATATAGTGATTTATTATATTGTATTTAACTACTTTTAAATATTTAGTAAAATATTTAACTAAAAAGAATTTTAAAAATTTAGATTAGTTTGCTTGGCTTGCTATGCTATTGTATCTTAGTGTGGTTTTACTTCTAGTTTTCAGGATCTTGGAAAGGGAAAGAGATGTTTGATTAGTAGTTTAAGATCTGATCTGAGTTTATAGTATTTCTCTATTTTGATTTTTGTATAGTCATGGCTAGTTTATTATTCAATTATGTAGCTTCTATTTATAGTTATGTACTATAGTATAGATATATTTTGATAAAATGAAAGAAATCTTATGGATGAGTTATTTACAGTATTATGGATATTTTAGTAGCTATGTAGTCTATTATTTATATAAAATGAATATTGGAAGAGAATATGAAATATTTCAAAACTAGATCTTGGGATTCTCCTATCAAAGGTACACATGATAGGATCTGTCTTAGCCGAGTTGGGTTGTGACAATAACTAACTTATGAAAAGAAATATGTCATTTAGGAAAAATCCTGCTTGGGAGCACTACATTGTTGTAGTTATGGCATTACGATGCTGCCTTTTTTTATAAATTGGTAAGCACATAAGAGAACTTCAACATTGAAAAGGATAGCATTGCAGCACTGAAGTCACTATTTGGCACTAAAATTTTCCTTGGGAGCATTATGATGCTAGGTTCTATGTTTGCGTGTCTAGAAATTTCCACTAGGAGTGCTATAATGCTGGAGATTATAGCGCTATGGTGTTGGGTCTAAAGATATCAAGTTCCACTTTAAAAATCGCAATTTTCCCCATTCTTTTCCTAAAGCTAAAGGTTAGATAGTAAAGGAGAAGGAAATCTAGAGAGAATGATGCATTTAGAGATCTCAAAGTCGATTTCATCTAACAAGCCAGTTGGAAAAGTTTTCTAGTGCAAGGTAGGTTTTCATTACCTTGCTTTAGATTTCAATTTTGATATCTCTATGGGTATATTTGTAATAATACTAAATTTTAAATGATTAAATTGAAATTCAGGTAAACTTGCAATTTTGGTTGGGAGCACTGTGTCGCTACCCTTTCTGTTTGATAGCTCTAAAATGAGCACCACAATAGTGTTGCATATGAGCACTATGTTGCCATCTCTTTGATTTACATAATATTGAGGGTGCCTTGCAATGCAAAGGGTTTGAACACTACAGTGTTGGTCTCAAATTTTATTTTTTTTAAAATAAAATATCTATTTCCATTTATTTAAAATCCTCACCCAAGCCATACCTGCCAATTTTCCTCTTTTTGCATGCCGCGTGAGAGAGGAGAGGAGAGAAGGAGAGAAGGGGAGAGAGAGAAGGTGATAAGAGAGAGAAAGTGGGGTTCGAGCTTGTATTTTTCATCGCTCTAATTACTAAGAGTTCTCTGATCGTGGTAGGTAATCTTAACCATAATTTTATTTTCGATAATTTTGAGTTTTGTTTTTTTTTTTTCTAAATTTGATAACAATGTAATATCTCTAATTCTATTGAATTTCATTGTGTAGATTTTGATATGCGATAGATCTCATTATTCTAAGTATTTTAATATGATCATATTGAGATTTCACTTGGTAGTTTTGTATATATGTTACTTAGATGAAATAAATAAGATAAAAGTGTGTATTTATTTCTAAAATGAGTAAAAATTAGTATACTTAAACATGGACATAGGAAACATGACATATTAAAAAGCACCCTGGATGTTTTCTATATCCATATTTATACTATAAGTGTGAGGGGTATACTAAAAAGCACCCTGGATAGATTTATGCTATAATAGTTACATTGGACATGTATATGATGCCTCCTATTATGATATACATGATATGAAGTCTGTAAAAATAAAAAAGGCTGGCTAAAAATGATTGACTGATTCAAGTTGATTGGAGACATATTACCTAATACAAGAGGGTGGGCTATGGACTTTCCTTTAAATAAGATTTTTGGTGTGATCATGACAGACATGAAAAGAGAGGCATAAGGATGTGGATTGATATGATATAATACACGGATGAGCAGAAAGTGACAACTTCTTACATGAAAGACACCTACCTTGTGACATGTGATATGAGATTGATTCCTATTTATAGGACTTATATGATTAAGAATAATTCATGTTTGGTATGAAGGGACTGGAAAACTTAATACAATAAAAACACTATAAGAGCCAAATGTCATTCCTTACTTATAATATGATTTGCATACATGTTAGGATCACATATTAATAGAATAGAGCATGGCATGATAATTATTTAAATGATATGACAATATGAACATGACATAGGATATGACTGATATAGGCATATGATAAGACTAATAAGATTGATACACAGACATATGATACATATGAAATATATAATATACATGATACATTACACTTAATATATAGGATACGATATGCATGCATTAATATTGTATGGCATACATAGAACATATGTAGAATAGTTGTTTTATATGAGAGATATATTGATATACATGGGATGACATATAAATAAAAATAAGATATAAATTATAAACATACATATATACATGAGTTTACCCATTTTGTTGTATTTGACATAGGTATAATAATGGCAAAATATATTGATCCTTTATATGGTTATTGATCATTGATTTCTAAGTTATATTGCTTATATTGATTCTCATTGCTCATATAAATTGATATCATGCATATTGATTGTCACCCATTCTTACTATTACATATTTATATTGATCTGGATTAAATAATTACATGCATGTTATTCATATTACTTTACATTGATTGCAGTTGTAGGTTTTGAAAGTTTGATGTAAGATGTTAAGCCTAAGTGAACTATCCCTAGGCACTCCAAGAGGGGGGGGGGGGGGGGGGTGGTGAATTGGTAGTTTTAAAAATCCTACTGGAAAACACAAAATTATTTTTGATTTTGGGATTTTTAACAACTTAAAAATTACAACACTTATAACCAAATGAGAAAGCAAATAATTTTATCAAAAGTTACAATAATGATGATGCTATTCTAATCAACACAATGAAGCATCAATCATAGATTTTCAAAAAACAATTATCATAGAAATAAAATGCAAAAAAAGTAAATTATGAAAAATGAAAAACCAGAAAGAACACATTAAAAATTTTATAATAGTTTGGTCAAACAATGACCTACGTCCACTCATCGGAGCCCTCCTCTCTAAGTATTACACTAAACTTTAGTCTCTCCTTTAGCCCCCATAGCTAGGCTGAGAAGCCCCCACAATATTTTCACCAACCTGGTGCGGTAGAGAATCTTGGCCTCCTTTCTCACCCTCTTAATGACGACAGAGAATCTTGACCTCCTTTCTCACTCTCATAGGGAAGGCAGAGAACCTAAACCTCCTTTTTAACCATCCTGGTGATGGAAAAGAACCTTGATCTTCTTTATCACCCTTCTAGTGAAGGCAGAGAACCTAAACCTCCTTTTTCACCCTCCTGGTTAAGGCAGAGAACCCGAACCTCTTTTTTCACCCTCCTGGTGAAGGCAGAGTACCTCAACGATCTTTGAGCTAAAGAACTTCTTCCTAGCGACACCCAAGAAACCTAGACAGACACCTAGAGGAAACAATATAAGACACTTTCTCGAAGCAACCATGTGAACCCCTCACACTATTTCTCCCCCACACACAAGCTCGCCCTTTCTTCTTTCCAAAGCTCTCCTAAATCCCTTCTCCAAGCTCTCTCTCCAGAACATTCAACAGCTAAAGACTTGAAGTAAGTCTAATTAGAGAGATTAATACAAGACCTCACAAAAGCCCTAAAATTTAATTCAATCAATATTGATCGTACAATATGATATAAAATCGTACGAAATAATTAGTTCAAATAATCTTGTTAGTACTATACAAAGAATAAGGCACTATATATTGAGTTTAATAAATTGAGTTGATCGTCGTGTATGATTTGAGCATCATCTAATACGATTAGTTCAAATGACTTGGATTATCATCCCGGATGATTAGTGATGATAAAATATCATCCCATACAAAGATCGGGTTGCATAGTATGATTGGGTGCAATCATCCTATATGATCTGACTGGATCAATTAATCCAAAATTGTTTCATAATTACAGGATTAATTTAGGCAAGATTTAATTATATCATACAGTTTGATACTTATCATACTGTATGATTAGTACAAAATTTAAATTTTAAAATATTGCCTAAATTATGAGTGGCAGCTCAGTTCTTGATTTCAAATGATCATCCTGTTTGATCAAGATCATCCAATATGGTTAGTTCAAATAGCTTTAATTATATAATTAGTCATTTTAATAATTATCTGAATAGCTGATCATCCAGTATGATGTACATCGTATAGTATGATTAGTTCAAAAAATTATACTCTTAATTTTCTCACTATCTCACTCCCTTGAGTGTGTGTGTACATGGTCACCAAGTTTATCATTCGCTAAATATATGACATGGCTCAAGAAATGTAGAAATAAATAAAAGCAAAATTAAAGACTCTTCAGGACACTTAAGCCTATTCTACCCAGTCTTGAGCTGATCAATTTGCACAGTGTATGAAGAACCTGAAATATTAGTGCACAAAAAAATATATACAATAATAACAATAATGGGAGATAGCATAGTAAAAAATTTAATAATGTTTTTTATCATCAAAATTACAAGACTCAAATCCAGAAACACAATAATCTTCCCCTTTTTTATGATGACAAACATTGTTGGTTTTGATTTCAAATTAATTTTTGCTATGTCCTAAGCTCCCCCTTAGTAGTTAAATTTTTGAAAAATAGGGAGAGAGTTTTTTTATAAATTTTAAAATGAGGAATAAAAAGAAGCCTAAAAAAATGCACTAAAAAATAAAGGCAAAATAATGAACTAATCAAAACAAAGTGTAAGTGCAGACTGCCAACAACAAGCTACTCCCCCTTTTGAAGTCACCAAAAAGGAGGAACAACCATACATAATGCCAAAAAAAAGAGATAACACAATGAAATAGAAAATAATACAGACATAAAAACTAAAAATAAGACACACTAAAAATAGGAAGGTCCCTGATCAGGTGGAGGTGGTGGTGGTGGTTGAAAGTATCAATGAATATAAGTGAATTGCTCTCCAAACAAAGCCATATCATTTTCATGTTGTTGGTGCTACTCTGCTACGTAGGCGTCGAAACAAGTTTCCCGCTAATCAAATATCTGAAGCAGTGCATCGTATTAAGAGGTTTGGTAAACAAATGCTGGTGCTAGTGCTGGACCTCCCTCTGCTTCCTTTGGCTCAGGGTTAACTTAGTGAACATTTATGCGATGAGTTCTATGAAGGACATGGAAGGAGCTTGTAGAGTAGAAAATTGAAAGATGGTCTAGTGGTACAGGGAATTGGAAATTATATTTAGATTCCAGAATAAAAGCAATGATGTGACCTAATGCAAGATTTGGCTTTCATTTATGACGAGGATCTCTAATGCAGGTAAGGTTTTTAAGATATTGAATAATTAAATTAGTTTTATTAAAATCAATTTTAGCCATTATAAAATAGGTAGTGATTGATAGAAAAGGTGTAATATTTATTCTATCACCAGCTTTTGGAATGACTGAATTGCGAAGGATGTGTTGAATGATTCTGGCATCTTGAACTAAGGTGTTAACCTGGGGAATGTGGTAATTTACTAATGTCTCCCTAAGAGTAGTGTTGACAGGAGTCCAATCATAGTCAGGGAGAGAGGCTAAAGAGTGAAGTTTTTGCAAGTGGTAGAAAGATGTAGGAATTGGTCAAAGTCCTAGTAGGTAATTTCAACAGGCCTTCTATTAATATTGGATTGGAGGGCAGTGCTGTCATTATTGATTCGAAGGCTTACAAAATCTCAAAAAGGAGTTAGGAGTTGAAAGGGTAGGCAAGAGTGAGAAAGAATTAAAGGGTGGTGCAAGCGAAGAAAGTGAGTACCTGGAAATTTAAAACTTCCTGCTTTATGATTTTAGAGGGTGTAATCCTGGTAGCCCTATAATGATGGTTCACTTCTTCATTATCTGCTTCAGTAAAGTGGGGATCTATGGATGTTGGGTGGAGCTTCTGACGAGAGCTCTTAATCACTTTCCACCGGCCATTGCAAAGAGTTAGAAGTTGGGGAGGAAGGAAGAAGGTTTGAAAGGATTTGAGTGAAGAAAAAAACTTCTTTTCCCTCCCTTTAAATAGAACTCAGCTCAATCATACAGTATGATTTGGTCTATTTAATTCATCCAGTCCGATTAGTAAAATATTTGGTCTTATCATATAGTTCGATCTGAATTATACTGGATGATTAGTGTGAGGATGGTCATCCCGAGGAGTCAGCCTAGACTATCCTTGACTAGTTAGATCATACAGTATGAATAGGTGTTTGTACAGTATGATTAGATATTTAATATCTTATAGGCTGAATTCAATTAGTATAATGCCTAGTGCCACATGAATCATATAGTACGAATTGGGTGTTCGTACAGTACATTCACCAATAATTGATCAATTAGTGCCATTGAATGTGTTATGAGCAGTGATGTGATACTTTATGAATATCATATAGTGCGATGTGTGACTGTACACTACAATGTGAGAAATTTTTGGTTTATGTGTGATGATTAGGAAAACTTCATAAAAAAGAAAAAAGAAAAAAATTCACACAAAAACCAGATCATGAACACAATTAACAAAACATGAATAATGACAAAGCAGATTGCAAAAAAATACACCCAAAAATATTTATGTTTCTAATTTCCAAATCATCTTGATTCAAGCATGAATATCTATAACACTTAGTCTAGTCCTCAAGGTGCTAAAAGTTTAAATGGTGAGGGGTTTAGTAAAAATATTTTCCAGTTGATTTTTAATAACTATATGATGTGACTCTATATCCCCCTTAGTTACATGATCCCTAATAAAATAATGCCTAATTTCTATGTATTTGGTCAAGGAGTGTTGAATTGGACTTTTAGAAATGCAAATGGCACTAGTATTGTCACACATAATAGGAATGGTGCCTATATGTATTCTAAGATCTAAGATTTGTTATTTAAGCCATAAAACTTATGCAACACAGTTCCCTACAACTATATATTCGATTTAGGATTTAAGCCTGTGTGAACTATCCCTAGGCATACCAAGAGGAGGGGGGGGGGGGGGGGGGGGTGAATTGGTAGTTTTAAAAATCCTACTGAAAAACACAAATTTTTTTCATTTTGGGATTTTTAACAACTTAAAAATAATAACTCTTATCACCAAATATTGAAGCAAATAATTTCATCAAAAGTTTTTAATAATGATGATGAAATTCTAATCAACATAACGAAGTATCAATCAAAGGTTTTCAGTAAGAAATTATCCTTAAAATAAAATGCAAAAAAAGTAAAGTGCAAAAAATAAAAAACCAGAAAGAACACACTAAAAATTTAATAGTGTTTCAGTCAAATAATGACCTATGTCCATTCCTCGGAGTCCTCCTCTTCGAGTATTGTACTAAACCTTAGTGTCTCTCTTTTAGCCCCTATAGCTAGGCGAAGATGCCCTTACAATCTTTTCACCAACCCAGTGCGTTAGAATCTTGACCTCCTTTCTCACCCACCTGGTGATAGTAAAGAACCTTGACCTCCTTTCTCATCCTCCTAGTGAAGGAAAAGAACCTGAACCTCCTTTTTTTACCCTCTTAGTGACGGTAGAGAACCTTACCTCCTTTCTTACCCTCTTGGTGAAGGTAGAGAACTGGAACCTTCTTTTTCACCCTCTTGGTGACGGCAGATAACTCTAACCTCCATTTTTACCCTCCTGATGAAGGCAGAGAACCTCAACGATCTTTTAGTTGAAGAACTTCTTCCTAGAGCCACCCAAGAAACCTAGATAGACACCTGGAGGAAACAAGAAAAGAAACTTTCTTGGAGTAACCGTGTGAACCCCTCACACTACTTCTTCCTCACACACAAGCTCTCCCTTTCTTCTTCCCAAGCTCTCTTGGATCTCTTCTCCAAGCTCTCTCTCCAGAACATTCAATAGCCAAAGACTTGAAATAAGTTTAATTAGAGAGCTTAAATATATGGTCTCACAAAAAACTCTAAAATTTAATTCTATCGATATTGATCGTACGGTATGATACAAGATCATACGATATAATTATTTTAAATAACCCTATTAGTACTATATGAATAATAAGGCACTATATGATTAGTTCAATAAATTGAGCTGATCGTCCTGTACGATTAGTTCAAAGGACTTAGATTATTGTCCCATATGATTGGCGATGATAAAATATTATCCCAAACAAAGATCTGGTCGTACAATACGATTGTGTTCAATCATTTTGTACGATCTAATTGGATCAATTAATCTAAAATTATTACCTAATTATATGATTAATTTAATTTAATTATATCATACAATGTGATGCCTATCGTATGGTATGATTGGTACAAAATTTGAATTTTAAAATATTGCTTAAATTATGATTGGCGGCTTAGTTCTTATATTTAATTAATCATCCTGTACGATCGAGATCATCCAATATAATTAGTTTAAATAGCTTTAATTATATAATTAGCCATTTTAATGATTATCTGAATAGCTGATCATCCAGTATAATGTACATCGTACATTATAATTAGTTCAAAAATTTTTTATTTTAATCTTTTAGAGTGAGGAGTATTGAAAGATGTACAAATGTATTGATTAAACTTTTAACTAATGTAAATAAATCTTGATGAACAATAATTATACATATACTTTTGCTACGTTTAAAAAATGGACTTAATAACTCTAATAAATTACTTAAAGATCTAAAATACATAATTCTTCCAAATTTAGATTTGAGGTGTGACCTTTTTGGGCTTTATCAAATTTGGATTGACAAAAATGTTGCAAATCTTGGCCCAAGTCTTGTGATTTTGATGATAACAAATATTACTGGATTTTTCTCTATGCTATTTGAAAATATTACATATCTATTTTGCCATGCTAATAACATTTTAGGATTATAGCTCACTTGCAACCTCGATCTGCTCAAGATTGGGTAGACTAGGAATAAAGTCTTTATTTTTTAGTTTTTCTGTACTTTTTACCTTTCTTGAGTTAAATATGTATTGTGGTTGATCCTAAAGCTAAGTAACCTTGCACACATACACTTAAGGAAGTGAGTTGGTGAGTTAAAAAAATTATTATTTTTTGAACTAATCATACAATATAGTTTTTTATCATACTAGATGATCAGTTACCAGAAAACCCTAGTTAGGGAACCTATACTAAGTACAATTGATTAAACTCATTATACTGTATGATCCCTATCATACAGGACGATCTGTTATAATCAGCAAAATAGCCCCAATCATAAATTAGGAAATATTTTAATATTCAAAAACTGTGTCTAATCGTACCGTATGATATGCACCGTACTATACGATACATAACAATCATGCCTAAATTGATCATGTGATTAGGGAATAATTATGGTTAATTTATTCAATTATATCATATAGGATGATTCATGATGATCGTACTATATGATCTGAGCGATGCATGGGACGATAGGCGATAATTAAATCATCGCCTACCGTCCAAGATGAAGTTTTATAGTTTTTCAACTAATCATACAAGATGAACTCCAAATTTTGTAATGAATAATTCGAGTGATGCATGAGATGATAATTACATCGGCGCCTATCATACTAAATGATCAGTACATCTTTAAATTGATCGTATAGGGCAATACATTTCATACTATCTAAAAGGCTATTTTATTCTAATCGTACTAGATGATATTATCAATCATCTTGGACGATCCATTCATCTCTTTTGAATTGATCATACATAATCTGCCTCCTTGTACAGTATTAACAGGTGTACTTTAAACTAGTCGTATAGGATGATCTTATATTATACTGGACGATTAGAGTCAGAAGATTAAAATTTAGGACTTTTTGAGAGGCTCTCTATTTAAGCTTTCACAAAGTCTTGTTTAAAGAGACCTTTGCTGCTAAGTATTTTGAGGGGAGCAAAGAGGTGCTTAGGAGAGCTTTGGGAGAGAGAAGAGAGGGTGAGTTTTTATAAGGGAGGTTTGTGAGGGATTCATAAGGCTACTCCAAGGAAGATTCTTTCTTATCTTCTTCAAGCTTCTGTCTTAATCCTTTGGAGGCTCTGGGAATAAATTCTACAGCACTAGGTCTTGGTTCTCTACCATCTCTAGGAGGGAGAAAAATTATTCTAAGTTCTCTGCCTTCTCCAAGAGAGAGAAAAATGATTACAGGTTCTCTGTCTTCACCAATAGGGTGAAAAAAAATTTCAGGTTCTCTGCCTTCGCTGAGTTGGTGAAAAAAATTTTATAAGGGCTTCTCCGCCTTGCTGTAGCGGTAAAAGAAGAGATATTACTTTTAGTGCAATACCTAGAATGAAGATTTCTAGGGAGTTGAAGTAGGTCAGGTTGGACCGAACCACTATAAAATTTTGTGTGTTTGATTTTTTATTATTCCACACTTTTATTTTTTTGTGATTTACTATGTGGTTGACAAACTCTGATTTTTTGTTTTTATGAAACTAATTTACTTCTGCATCTAGGGATTATGGTGTTTATTTTTTAGATATTAAAAAGGCTATAAAAAGGATTTTATTTTTGTTTAAAATTTTAAAATAACTAATTCACCCTCGTCTTGGTTAGTCTTGGGCTGGTTCTTTGAGGTTTAACAACATGTATGAACTTTCAAGTGGTATCAAAGCGGGATTCAAAAACTAAGTTTTAGAAAACTTTTGAAAAATGATCCATGGCTACTTTTGGTAATCGTAATACTGCATAAGGGTATTCAATCACATGATGACCTTTATTTAATAACATTCCTTTTAATTTTTAGAAAATTTACATGTCTACTATCTTGCAATATATTGATTATCACATGTGGATGTTAATTCATGAAGGATATTTGCACCTTCATATTTTGTAAATGACATTAAAACTAAAATATCTTTTTTTGAATGGAGTTTAAATGATAGAAATTTAGCCCAACTGAATGCAAAATGTTTAAACTATTTTTTCTATGAGTTAAAATCTAATATTATATGTGTGTATCTACTTGCACAAGTGGAAAAGAAATTTTGGATAAACTTTGCATAACCTATGAAGAAACAAATGAAGTAAAATAATCTAGGTTGAACATTCTACTCCATGATTATGAACTTTTCTGCATGAAACCTAGTGAGTCTATTTTTGAAATGTATATTAGGTTCACCCAAATTGTCACTTCCTTACATGCATTAGGTAGAGAACTACCAATTCTAAAAAGGTTAATAAAATTTTGCGTTGTCTATCTAGTTCTTATGATACCAAAATCACTGCTATTACTAAATCCAGGGATCTAAATATTTATTCTATTGATAACTTACTTGGATCACTCATTGATTGCGAGCAAGGAGTGAGTCAAAGGCAGATTGATGTATGTGAGAAAAGAAAAGAGAAAATAGTTGCTTTAAAGGCTAATGATTATGAAAGAAACAATTCTTTATATAAAGGCAATGATGACATTATGCTGATGACATGATAATTCAAAAGCATGTTTAAGAAAAAGCAAAGACGTCGCCAATAATGGAATAAAGTTAAATCTAATAAAAATTCCAAGGCTTCTTCTGATGTCATCTATTTTTAATACAAGAAGCCAAGGCACATGAAGACTAATTACTCAAATCTTAAAGCTCACCCAATCAAGAAAAAGGGTGAAGAAAAAGCCATATTCAAAAAGGGCAAGCAATAGACTCAAAAGGCTTTTTGAGCAGACTCTACTTCAGAATTATCTAAGACAAAAGCTGAAGAGGAGGTAACCAACCTGTGCTTAATGGAAGATAACCATCTTGATCATTCCGATCAAGAGGAGGTAAGTGAGCTTTCCTATGATGAACTGTTTGAAGTTTCTAAGAAAATTCATAATGCATATAGGAAGCTAAAGAAAATATATGCATGCCTTAATTCTAAATTTTTAACTCTGTAATAAGAACATAAATGTCTTAAAAAAGGCCACTCTACTTTAGATAACAATCATATGGTCTTGCTTAATGAATTTGATGTATTGAACAAAAAGCATCTTGACTTAACGACTGAGTATGATTCCTTGAAAGCATCTCATATTGAATTAGAAGATTCATTTAAAGAATTAAAAGCATATTTAGATGAAGCTGATAATAGGGAGCATGTATTAAAAGTTGATAATTTAACCTTAGAAAGTGCAAATAAAATTAACTACTCTTTGAGATAACAAAACATCAACACAGCATGCATCATCTAAACCTAGGAAGAGGCATCATAACCTAAATAGACTTGTAAGTCCATTCCTAGGAGTTAGATTTTTTTTCTTGTGGCATGCTAGGACATATCTCCCACACTTGTACTATCCACTATAGAACATATTTGGTGTGGAGGCCAAAATTACATGGACGACAGTATAGCATGCAAACATATCATCTTTCAATCCATAAAGTGGAACCCAAACTTATTTGGGTTCCTAAATCTAACCCTTGATGATTTTATAGGCTGCTCTCATAAAAGGCCCAATGAGAGCATGTGGTACCTGGATAATGATGTTCAAGGCACATGATAGGAGATATAAAGCAATTCATCATGCTAGAGGCCAGGGTAGGAGACAAGGTAACACTTGGAGATAACACCACTAGAAAGGTGGTTGGAACATGTAAAATTGACAACTCAAAAATTTCATGATTAAAAATATTTTACTGGTAGATAGCTTAAAACATAATTTGCTCAGCATTAGCCAAATCTGTGATAAAGGCTTTGGCATAAATTTTATCTATCAACTACTTGATTAACTTAAATAAAAATATTATTTTATAAGGAAAAAGAATTAATAATATTTACATGCTTGATCTGAATTACATTGATTCTGCTACTTCTCTTTACCTAAAACTATTGCTGATGAATCCTGATTATGAAATAGGAGACTATGTCATGCAAGCATGAAAAATCTTAGAAAATCACCTAAAGAGACTTAGTGAGAGGCATACCCAAACTAGAATTCACTAAGGACCACCTATGTGATGCCCGTCAATTAGAAAACTAAGTTAAATCCTTCTTCTAATCAATTAAGGATATAAACACTAGCAAACCATTAGAAGTCCTTCACATGGATCTCTTTGGACCCATTAGCACTGCAAGCCTAGGAGGGAAGGTCTTTGGGTATATGATTGATGATGATTACTCGAGATTTACTTGGGTTAGATTCTTATCTCATAAAAGTGAATCATTTGAGAATTTTAGGAAATTCTCCACTTAGATTCAGAGGAAGCTAGGGTTTAAAATTTTGACCATTCATAGTGACAATAATGGAGAATTTAAAAATGATAAATTTGAATCTTACTGTAAGGAGTAAGGGATAGATCAAAACTTTTCAGCTCCTAGAACCCCTCAGCAGAATAGGAAAGCTGAAAGAAAGAATAATACCTTAGGAGAAGCCACTAGAGCCATGTTAATTGAATACTCACTTCCTAAATACTTCTGGCAGAAATGATAAACACAGCCTGTTATATTCAAAATAGGGTTAATGTTAGATCCAAGCTAAACAAGCTACCCTATGAAATCCTTAAGGGTAGGACACCCAACCTCTCTCACCTTCATTATTGTAAATTTGGGCCCAAGTACTATGATTTTGATGATAAAAAACATTTTTATTTCTTTACAACTGGTATTTTTGCATATCTATTTTGTTTTCGCTACTTACTAACCTTTTAGGTCCACAAGTTCACTTGTAATACTAATCAGCTTAACATTGGGTAGACTAGGGTCGATTCTATCTATAAATTCAATTTCAACATACTTTTTGCCTTTCTTGAGTCAAGTTATGTATTTGGTGGACCCCAAACTAAGTAACCTTACACACACACACACAAGGGAGTGGGTTGGTGAGTTAGAAATTTTTTTATTTTTGACTTAATCATATAGGATGATTTATATCATACTAGATAATAGTTAAAAATAGAAAACCCAAATTAGGGTATCCCTATTTATTAAGAGATTAAACTAATCGTACTGTATGATATAGATCATATATGAAGATCAATTCAGATTGTGAAAATTTGCTACCAATAAAAATTTAGATAATATTTTTAATTTTAAAATTTTGTACATATCATACAAGATGATCCTTATCATCCTGGATGATAAATGACAATCATGCCTAAATTAATCCTATAATTAGGAGAATAATTATGGTAAAATTTGATTAGATTCGATCATACAGGATGATCGATGATGTTCATCCTGGATGATAGATAACAAGCATAGGATGATAAGGGATCGCCACATATCATCCCAGATGAATACTATAGTTTTTCTATAAATCATCCAAGATGATTGACCTCTTTCGTACTAGACAATAAAGAAGTGCATGAGACGATAAGGCATTACCGAGGATCGTACTAGACGATATTTAATATTTTTATACTAATCTTCTGGGATAATAGTATAATCGTTCGGGATAACCAGTCTATTCTCTTAAACTAATTGTAAATAGGCATGCAATTCATACTAGTTAAGTTAGTATTTTTGAACTAATCATACAGGATGATCATATGATCATACTGGACGATCAGTGCTGCCATATTTAAAATTAAGGCTTTTTTGAAGGCTCTCTATTTAAGCTCTCTTATTATTCTTGAGATAATCTATTACTGTTTAGTCTTCTTGGGAGAGAGCTTAGAGAAGGAAGAGAGAGAGAGCTTGGGAGAGAGAGATCCTTATGAGGGGGAATTGTGAGGGATTCACAAAGGTTGCTCCAAGAAAGGTTTCCACTATCTTATTCAAGCTATTTGTTTGGTTCATTGGTGGCTCTGGAGAAGATTTTCATCAGCATCAGATCCATGTTCTCTACCTACTCCAAAAGGGAGTAAAAGAATTTCTAGGTTCTCTACCTACTCCAGGAGGGAGTAAAAGGATTTCAAGGTTCTCTGCCTACTCTAGGAGAGAGTAAAAGGATTTTCATGTTCTCTACCTACTCTAGATGGGAGTAAAAGGATACAAGGTACTCTGCCTCACCGGGTTGGTGGAAAGATTTTGTAAGGGCTTCTTCATGGGGGAAAAAGGAGAGACACTACTTTTAGTGTAATACTTGAAAAGGAGATTTTTGGGGAGTGGACATAAGTCAAGTTGACCGAACCACTATACATCTAGTATGTTCTTTCTAATTTTTTTTATATTTAATTTTTGCATTTTTTTATGCATTGATCTGTGTTAAAATCTTTGAAATTTATGTTATTATGAAACTGATCTGCTTCTGCATCAAGGGTTTTTAATTTCTCATTTTTGTTAAAGAATTTTATAAAATAACCAATTCACCCCCCCTCTTGGTTAGCCTCGGGACTAGTTCATTAGAGTTTAACAACCCTCACGAACTTTTATTCATGTCTTTAAATGTAAAGTGTTCAGTCTAAATAATGGGAAATCTCTGGTAGAAAAGTTTGACCCCAAATCTGATGAAGGATACTTCCTAGGATACTTAAATATTGGAAAATCTTTTAGAATTTTTAATAAAAGGACACTAGTTGTAGAGGAGACCACTCGTATAGTTTTTGATTAATCTGATAATTCTGGAGGATTTATGGTAGAAGAAGAAGTGGTTGAAGTTATCCAAAGAATGCAATCTGAAAATATGGAAGAAAGGGTAGAACCTAAAAATTCACTACCTAGAGAATGGAGATATTCTTCAAGTCATCCAAAAGAATTGATCTTAGGAGACCCATCTGAAGGTGTTAGAACTAGGCATGGATTTAGAAAAGAAGTTAACCACTCTACCTTTGTCTAAATTATTGAACCCATAAACATATATCAAGCACTATTTGATGAATTTTGGATCCTAGCCATGTAAGAAGAACTGAATTAATTTACTAGAAATGATGTTTGGGAACTAATTGAAAGATCTAAGGATCAGAGTGTTGTTGGAACAAAATGGGTTTTCAAAAATAAAATGAATAATTCTTATGTAGTGGTTAGAAGTAAAGCAAGACTAGTGGCTAAGGGGTACAACTAAATAGAAGAGATTGACTTTAAAGAGACTTTTGCCGCTGTAGCTAGACTAGAAGCAATAAGGGTGCTACTTGCTTTTGCCTGCTTTAAGGGATTCAAATTATACCAAATGGATATTAAGAGTGCCTTTCATAATGGGGTAATAAAAGAAGATGTATATGTTGAACAACCCCTAGGCTTTGAAAATTCATAATTTCCCAATCTTGTGTTCAAATTAAAAAAGGTAGAAGGATGATAAAATTTTCCTTAGTTAATCAAAGTACATTAAGGACATCTTTAAGAAATATGAAATGGATAAAGCCAAGACAATTAACACTCCCATGAGTTCTACAGTTTTGTTGGATAAGGACTCCAATAGAAAATCAATTGATCAAAAAAAATATAGAGGGATAATTAGATCACTTCTTTACTTAACTGCTAGTAGACCTGGTATTATATTTAGTATTTATCTCTATGCTAGATTTTAAGCTAATCTAAAAGAATCCCACTTGACTATTGTTAAGAGAATCCTTAGATTACTCTTAGGAATCTAAAACTTGGGAATTTGGTATCTTAGGCATAATACTTCCTTTGAAATCATAGGATATTCTGATTCAGACTTTGCTGGATGTAGGGTTGATAGGAAAAGCACTTTTGGAACCTATAAATTCATAGGATAATCTTTAGTCTCCTGGTCCAGTAAAAAATAAAACTCAGCAGCTTTGTCCACTACAGAAGCTGAATGCATAGCCTTAGGAAGTTATGTGGCAAATATCCTTTATTTAAAGCAAAAACTTCTGGATTTAGGATGGCCTGTTGGCACTATTCCGATCTTATGTGATAACATTAGTGCCATATGTATTTTAAAGAATCCAATCCAACACTCCAGGACCAAACACATAGACATAAGGCACTATTTTATTAGGGACCCTATCACCAAAGGAGACATAGAACTACATCATGTAGGCACTGAAAAATTAGCTTGCAGATATCTTTACAAACTTTCAGCACCTTAAGAACCAGATTAGATGTCATTTATATTCATGTTTGAAACTGGATGCTTTGAAATTTTAAAATCTGATCATTATTTTTTTTTTTCTATTTTTTCATCTATTAGTATTTTATATTTTTTATGCATGTATTTATTTATTTCTTTTAAAATTTAAGAATATGATCACTACTCACTTCAGTAGTTAAAGTCTTCTTTAAATAAAAATCTTACATATTTTTGTAAGTAGTGATTGACTTCTTTAAAATAGTTAAGGGAAGAAATTGGATATTATCTCTCTTCCTCTAACTCCTTTAGTGGTGTAATTTCTATTTCAATCAAAATTTATTTCAAATTAAAAATTGGACCTAGAAAAGATGATCTGTTTCATCTTCCTATAGTCTTCTATCTCATATGAATAATTTTGTAAGTCAATGAATCTATTTCAAATTTTCTTAATCATGTTGTTTGTCTATATCATATGGATCAAATTTTGCTTTGTGGTTTACACTTCCTTATATAAGAGAGTGAGTTCTTCTCCTCTCATATTTGAAAGATAATTTAACAATTGAGAGTTTTTAAAGACCAAGAATGGAACCAAGTTTGCAAAAGTGAAAAAGGGCACAAAATGAGCCCAAAAGCTGAAAAGATGCACAATGAACATCAAAATTTGAAAGATGCACAAAGTGTATCAAAGATAAAAAGATGCATAAAGTGCACCAAATACTGTTAAAAGAGGCACAAAATGACCCCACAATGAGTTAGCTTTCCTTCCTTTCAAATCTTTAAATCTTAGATAAATCCATATGTCAATTGATATCATCTACACCTAAATTTGAAAATCATGATTTCTGGTTCATCACTTTGCAATGTTATTCTTTTAGATATATTTCTGAAAAAAAGTTTAATAAGATCACATTTTATTTCTAATTTATTTTTTGAATTAGATTTTTGTTTAAAAAGGACTTTAACCTGAAAGGAGCCTGAGCTAGGGTTGACAAAATTCAAATTTCTAACTTTCCTAGATCTTAGTGCTGTCAATCCATTTCTTACTGAGTTTTTGCTCTAATCATTAGGTAACATTTTCTTTTAATGCATATGATCAATTCTTAACCTAAAAAAATTGATGTTTGATGTGTATTTTCTCTTGATTACTTAATTTTTGTTATGTTTTATTTGTCTTTTTATTATGATTTTGATTTATTTTCCTTCCTGGAGCTTTCTTGATCATCCATTCCCATCTCTAATTTTTTCTCAGATCGTACTATACAATACATATCATATTATAAGATCCTTATAAATATCATTACATATCCAATCATAGTGCATCCAATGACTCATATTCATCAATCATTGGTTATCGTACTATATGATCACCACCTTCATACGGTATAATCCATGTGGCAGTAGCTGTTGGACAAATTGAATTCAGCTGATATGATATTAAATAATGTATCATACTACATAAACAACTATTTATACTGTACGATCCGATATGTAAACAATCATACATACTGACTCCTCGGGAAGAATGTATTGTCTCTAATAATCTAATATGATTCTGATCATATTGTACGATGAAACTGACTTTTTGACTGATCAAACTAGAAGAACTGATTGTACTCGATCAACTAGTATAATCACACGATCATACTTTATGACCTGCCAATTTTATATAAATAACCCAAATTCATGCTTAGTTCTTCACTCCAATCCTTCCAACTCTCTTCCCCTCTCTCACTTGAGCTCTAAATTTTGACAATGGCTCAAGGAATGCCATCTCGAGCACTTGCCGGGAGTTTCTCCCGATGTCCAGTATATCCTCAATTTGTTGAGGCCACTGATGAAGAGGCCTACAACAGATATAAGAATGCTGGAATCACTCCCTCTAAAGTCATCAAATAGGAGGATCTCAACTTTCAAGTACTACCACTATTTTCCCATACCACGCTCACTTTTATTCTTGCTCTTACATACCCTTTCAATTCTAAATTATTTTTTAAATTTTTTGTCAGCCTTAGAATCAATAGTGAGGGTACTGCTCTCCAATCTTATGTTAATAGGCAGCCAGTAGAGATTACCTACCAAGACTTTCATGACTTTTTACATCCTTCCACTACTGGTGAAAAAATTCATATTCTAGCTACGAATCCTAATTTTTATTAGACCCCTACCAACACCAACCTTAGGGAATCCAATCTCCAATATCACATAACCCATATCAACACCTTAGTTAAGGATGCCCACATCATCCAGCACATACTTAGAAACTCTATTATTCTTAAAGTTGGTGATTGAATTAACATTACTCCTATTCTTTCTCTTGCAACTTATTTCATAATGGCTGAAATTGACTTTAATGCAACTGGTCTTATTATCTGCTATCCTGAATATCTGACCATCATTAGAGATCCCCATCATAAGAGAATGCCCAATCTAGCCTTAGGGTATACCATTGCCTTTGTTCTAGAAACTAAATATAACTTCAAGTATCCTACACCACCTGATCTTCTCCTAGCTTACTACACAAATAACTCCTTCCATATCCTTCACAGTGCTCATAGTCACAATGTTTGCTATGTAGACAATGAGCTTGTAGCAGAAGAGGGAGAACCTATTCCAGTACCTGCTCCTATCTGCTAGTAATCTCAATTTGATCAGCTAGTCCATAGGTTTGATCAGTGAGAGCTCCATTTTGATGTCTACGTAGCTGAGTAGTAGCAGCAACACAAGAATGACTTAGCTCAATTCAATCAGTACGCAGCCCAGCAGCAGCAGTATGATCAGGATATGGGGTGGTTTGTAAACAAGTTTGCCTCAATCTACTAGTACCTTCAGCCAACACCTCCTTCACCTCCATCTAATTAGGATCCCTCTTCATTTTAATTTCTTTTCTGTTTAGTGATCTGTGTACTTTTTTTAAGTTTTCTTTTTATTTGATGTTGTTTCCTCCTCTTTTTGTGATGTTAAAAGGGGGAGTAGCATGTGTTAGTAGCTTTTTATTAGTAGCTTGTATTTTGCTTTGAAACGTTCAATTCCATGTTTATCTTTTAATTTTTTTCTATGTTCTCCTATTGTGTGTTTTATTTTTAAAATTTTTTTTTGACACCTCCCCTATTTTTTAAAAAATTCACTTAGTAAGGGGAGCTTAGGGAATAACAAAATACTCTTGAATCATAAACAAATAATGTTTGCCATCATCAAAAAGGGAGAGATTATTGCAAATCTGGACCCAGGTCTTGTGATTTTGATGATAATAAATATTATTGGATTTTTCTCTATGCTATTTGAAATTATTGCATATATGTTTAGCTTGCTCACTAATATTTCATGATCGCAGCTCACTTGCAACGCCGATCAGCTAAAGGCTGGGTATACTAGGAGTAAAGTTTGTATTTTTAGTCTTTATGTACTTTTTACCTTTCTTTAGTCAAATATGTATTATGGTTGATCCTAAAGCTAAGTAACCTTGCACACACACACTCAAGGGACTGAGTCGGTAAGTTAGAAAATTTTTTATTTTTTTAACTAATTGTGTAATATGATTTTTTATCATACTGGATGATCAATTAAGTAGAAAATCCTAATTAAGGCACCTGTACTAAGTGAGATTGATTGAACTCTTCATACTGTATGATCCCTATCTTACAGGACGATCAATTATAATCAGCAAAATAACAACCAATCATAATTTAGGGAATATTCTAATATTCAAAATATGTGTCTAATCATACAGTACAATATGCATCATTCTGTATGATACATGACAATCATGCCTAAATTGATCAAATGATTTGGAGAATAATTATAGTTAATTTGTTCAATCAAATCGTATAGGATAATTTGTGACCATCATACTGTATGATCCGAGCGATGTATGGGACGATAATTACATCATCGCTTATCATCCAAGATGAAGTGCCATGGTTTTTTAAATAATCATATAGAACAAATTCCTAACTTCATACTATAAGATCCGAGCGATGCTTGGGATGATAATTACCTTGTCGCCTATCATACTGGATGATCAGTACATCTTTTGAACTAATTGTATAGGGCAATACATTTTGTACTGTCTAAAAGGCTATTTTAATTTGATCATACAGGATGATATTATCAATTATCATGAATGATCTATTCATCTCTTTTGAACTGATCATATAGGATTTGCCTCCTTCTATAGTACTAACAGGTGTACTTTAAACTAATTATATAGGACAATCAGAGTCAACAGATTAAAATTTAGGGCTTTTTAAGAGGGTCTCTATTTAAGCTTTTACGAAGTCTTGTTGAAAGAGACTTTCTACTAAGTGTTTTGAGGAGAGTAAAGAAATGTTTAGGAGAGCTTTGAGAGAGAGAAGAGGGAGAGTTTTTATAAGGGATGTTTATGAGGGATTCACAAGGTTACTCAAAGGAAGGTTCTTCCTTATCTTCTTCAAGCTTCTACCTCGATCTTTGGAGGCTATAGAAAGAAATTCTATAGCAATAGGTCTTAGTTCTCTGCCATCTATAGGAGAGAGAAAAAGGATTCTTCTCTGCCTTCTCCAGGAGGGACAAAAAGGATTACAGGTTCTCTTCCTTCACCAGGAGGGTGAAAAAGGATTTCAGGTTCTCTGCCTTCGCCAGGTTGGTGAAAAAGATTTTGTATTACCTTGTTGTGGGGGCAAAAGGAGAGACACTACTTTTAGTGCAATACTTGGAAAGGAGGTTTCTAGAGAGTGGACGTAGGTCAGGTTGGACCGAACCACTATAATTTTTTTTATGTTTTATTTTTTTATTATTGAGCACTTTTATTTTTCTGTGATTTATTGTGTGGTTCATAAACTCTAATTTTCTATTATTATGAAACTAATCTACTTCCACATTTGGGGATTAAGGTGTTTATTTTTCAGATATTAAAAAGGATACAAAAAGGATTTTCTTTTTGTTTAAATTTTTAAAATAATCAATTCACCCCCCCCCCCTCTTTTGGTTAGCCTCGGGCTGGTTCTTAAAAGTTTAACAACCTTCACAAACTTTGAAAAAACATAAATTAGCAATTCCACCCCCATCCATCCCCCCTTCTTGCATGTATTATTGGGGATAAAAGGACATGAAAGGGATAAAGAGGGGGAGAGCGAGAAAGATGAGAGAGAATATTGATCATGTCATTTTCATCCTTCAATTATTCTTTGAGATTTATTTTGATAGTGATAGATAACTCAAATTCTACCTTTATTTTTCAGTTATTTTATATTTTATGAATTTAATCTCTCCCATTTTGATAAAAATATATTTTCTCATAATTTATCAAACTTTTATCATATAACTTTTTATATATGATAGATATCATCATCCTGAGCATTTTGATTGTAGTATTATTAAATTTTACCAAGTAAATTGATAGTTGTGATTTTCTAAATTTAATGTATAGTGTATAAGTTTCCTTACATTTCATAGATTATTATATTTTATACATGATATTGATTTGCATAAAGAAAATGATATGATTGATATAAAATAAATGTGGTATTTGCATGTAAGCAAGAAAGCTTGATTATGAACACTATAATGAATATCGATTGGCTATTAAAATAATAAAACTATATACAGGAGGGTGGGTTGCAGACTTACCTTAAAATAAAAGTTTATGATGTACTCCTAGATGTTAGCCTATAATTGATTGACTAATTACGTCGATAGATAGAGAGTGAAAACTCTTCATTTATTTATAAAAAATTTCTATTAAAATGAATGATTATTAAAGATAATAAAAAGATGCAATTGACGGATAATAATAAATTGATATGACAGATAGATGATAGATAGAATGATGAAAGAACCACTTTAAAAGCTAGATATCCTTCCTTATTATTCATAATTATATTTATATTTGCATTTACATGATAACATATGATTTAATTGAATCATTTAATAGATAGAATTGATATAGAACTAATAAAACCAACATTGAGATTGATGTAATATGATATATCATATGACAGGGACATTGATAGACATATTGATAAGTATATTGATATGGCTGATAGGGGATGCAGAGTGAGCTTTTGAATGATGTAAGAATTGTGTGTTCTATCAAACCTAAATAATACTTAGTTTTTTTTATTATGTAAATAACAAAATCTCACTTAATATACATAAGTATATGTGCCGAGTTAAATAATAAAGTGATAGATTAGAGTGTCAAACCCATAATAAAGTGTTATGCTTACTTATAATAAAGTAAAATTATTTACTCTAATTACATGAATTATCCTATTGAAAAAAAAATGATATTTTTTGAGTTTTTATCAGTGAATAAAATAATAGAACAGTGGATATAGTATTTAATAAAAAAATTTTGGATTGATGAATGAAAATTTTATATTTTTCCTAATTAGACTCTTCATGGTAATATGATTCAGAGCATATGCATCCTTAGATCTTTGTTGAGCTTGTAGAGGTGAAAATGATATCTGCTGATATCAAATAGTTATAATATCTCCTTAAGAACATAGAATATTTAACTTCCTATATCTAGGCGTGCCAACATTTTATTTTAATATTCCTGGTTATCATTATATTCCATTATTGAGGCTATACATCACACTATATTTTAATTATACATATAGCCACTATATGCATTAAATAAAGAACATGATAATATTAAAATATCATTAGATATTTAATGAATATGAGACTTCATTAGTACTCAATATACACTTTGTATTATTAATCAAAAATAAGATATTTATCTAGACATAGAATAAATGACAAATAAATTCAATTTCATTAAATTTATAGAAGAATGAAAATATAAGAGAGTGATATCACCAAGAAGGATCAAGATATCTCATATATACTTCTTCTTCTTTTACTCACAAAATTGCTTCAACAAACACTAGCTAAACACTTCAATGGATTGTATCTTGTACTTCTCTAGCCTCCCTTAGATTTTACTCTAAAAATGAGCTAGAGAAGTAGACTAAAAAGTATTAAATTTTACATCAGTGACTGAACTCCTTTATGAATAAAACATAACTTCTACTTATAGGAATACACAAAAAGGCAATTGGTGTTGTGGTGCTTGAATGATTGGCACCGTGATGCACTTAAAATAAACTAGCACCCCGACATTAAATTTTTTGCTCCGTTACGATGCTTGAAGGTGCAGAACAATTACTTAATGAATAGTCATAACCTTTGACTAGAAAAACATGAGCTTGGGAAGTTACTGTTGCAAACCTAGATTTAAGGATTACCATTTTGATGATAACAAATATTTCTGTGTTCTATTTTGGTTGACTAACATTTCAGGTACAAAAGATCAAATGCAATCCAAGCCAACTCAAGATCAGGTCCGCATGTGTTTAATTATAATTTTTCTCTTTCTTGAGTCAAATATAATGTAATTGATCCCCCAACTAAGTAACCTTGCACACACACACACTCAGGGGGAGAGTTTTAGTGAGTTAGGTTTTCAATTTCAAATTTTGTTCATATTATCCTGGATGATCCAGTGAAAATAGAAACCCTAATTAGGGCGACCATGTTTAAGTCGATTTGATTAAGTAGATCATCCTGGATGATACACATATCGTATAGGACGGTAGGCTCAAATCAGAAATTCTTAGTCGTCAGATTAAGTTAGGTAAGTTTTTATTTTTAGAGATTTGGTCTGATCGTCCCAGACGATACATGTATCATCCTGAATAATCCTTTACAATCATGCCTAAATTAGTCTGGTGATTAAGAAAAGTAATTAATATATAATTGATACAATCATATCATCCTGGACGATCATAAGATCATCCTGGATGATGCATGCAAAGTCCTGACCGTCCAAAGCACTTCACCTGAACGATCCGAGAAATGCGCTGGACGATATACCCAATTTTGAACTAATCGTACGGGACGATCACGGTATCATCCCAGACGATTAAGTCATTTTAAGATCATCCAGCATATTTTGGCTATATGACCCGAGCTATGTGTAGGATGATATTATCATTTTTGAACTAATCATACAAGATGATATAGATATCATCCTGGATGATCAAGTTATTTTGAGATCATCCAGCATAGGTTACCCTAGACGATCAGAGCTATCTTCTGGATAAAATTCTTGATTTATACTATTCATCCTGGACGATCGCAGAATCATACAAGATAATCTGAACAAATTTTATTTACTGATCATCCAGAGTAACCAGATCGTCCAGGCTAATACGTGTGATTTTGAACTGATCGTCCATGGCGATCGACCGATCGTCCTGGACAATCTTTGACGACCAGTTGAGATTTAGGGCAATTTTTGAGCCCTCCTATTTAAGATCTTTTTCTTTCAACAAGAAAAATCTTTTGCCACTTTCTTTACCAGAGAAAACCTTGAGACAGAGAGAGAGAGCTTGGGAAAGAGAGAGAGGATCTTGTGAGGGGGAGTTTATGAGGGATTCATAAATGTTGCTCCAAGCAAGGATCTGAGTCATGTTCTCTGGTCATCATCTCTGGTCTTGTCAGTGTCTCTATGGGAGGATCGTCTGCAAAAAGATCCAGGTTCTCTGCCTACTTCAGGAGGAAGTGAAAGGAGTCCAGGTTCTCTGCCTGCTTCAGGAGGAAGTGAAAGGAGTCTAGGTTCTCTGCCTCACCGGGTTGGTGGAAAGGAGTTTTTATACAGGATTTTCCGCCTTGCTGTGGGAGCAGAAGGAGAGTCACTTAGTGTTAGTGCAATACCTGGAGGGGAGGCTCCGGGGAGTGGACGTAGGTCAAGTTGACCAAACCACTATAAAATCTAGTGTATTCTTTCTGATTATCTTCTGTATTTATTTTTCTGTTGATGATTGTGTGATCGTGATTATTATTCTATTGTTGTTGAACATCTACACATCATCGCAAAGTTGTAATTATTTTAAAATAATCAAAAAAAAAATTTCTAAATCATTTTTGCTCACGAATATTTTTAAAATAACCAATTCACCCCCCTCTTGGTTAGCCTCAAGACTAGTTCACAAGGGCTTAACATCCCTATCAAACTTTCAGTTACAACTATAATGCTACGACACTATTGATATTCGAGCACTTTGGTGCCTAATTGGAAAAATTAGCACCATGGCATGAAAAATTGTGCCCTTGCGGCATTAAAATTCTTGAGTACTTGGCATTGCCAAGTTAACTTTCTGACATAGTAGTAATGGTAACATGGCGATGGTGGATGTGTCTCCATTTTAGCACTCAAAAATAGAGAACATGACACTGTTATGTCCAAAATGTGGCGCTTTGATGGAGTTAAAGGTGGTGTTGCGACGATGTTTCTTCCTACACCACGACAATGTGTGTTCCTTAATATTTTCTACCATTTTTTATTATACAAAATTAACTAAAATAAAATATTTTTGCTAAAAATAAAATACAATAAATAGTACATAATTTACACTTATCAAATTCTCCCCATCTTGAACTTTTTCTTGTCCTCAAGCAAATAAAAGAATATGCACTTCTTATTAATTAAAAAGCCAAAAGAAAAATTAATAATTTAAAAATTACTAAAATATAAGATAATACATCATAGTCTAGAAGTAGTTGAAATGAACAAAGTTATAATTCATGTTTAAAAAAATCCTAACAATTATCCTAACCAGTCACCCTTGCTATTGCTTATTTTGAATTTATATGTTATGAATATAATCATTTACTTTTAAATTAAGAATTAAATAATGTAGCTTAAAGAATAGATATGCTTGTAGTTAAAAATTGAAATTTCATTAGTTCATAATCATCTGTACCAGTTATCTTATCTTATCATTTATAAATTTAAGTATAAGATTGCTGATAGACTTAAGTTTTTAACTGATACCAATTTTTGAATGAACTCATCTTTTTTTATTTTCTTTTTATAACTCTTTTTCATTTTTTTAATATTTTTATGGGGTATATAATTAATGATTTTGAATATCATTTTTGCTTAAAATCTCTTACAATTTTAATGATTTTAATGTTAGGGATTTTATAAGATCACTAATTCCAAATTTATGTTACTATGATTTTTAATATTAATCTACCCATATCTATTCTTTTATCTTAATTATTCATCTTTCAATTCAAAGGTCAATGTATAAATGTATAACTTATAAATTCAAGTTAAGTCAATAACTTAAATGATCTAAGTTAGTTAATTATTAGTTTTTTTTAAATTATAAATTATAAAATAATATTTATTTAAACTATAATATAGGGTGGGTTTTATTATTATCCTAATTTTATATAATTTTTAATTACTATTTTTAATCTAGTTAAATAAATAATTAGAATGTACAAATATTAATGAAAGATAATATAATAGTGCAAGCTTAAGGGAATTCAAATCAAATGTAAATATAAATATATTTGAAATAATAGTAATAACACATTCTTTCATATGAATGATAGAAAGGTGTAAATATATGATGCATATAAAATTAAAACAAAGGATATAAGATAACTATTGCTTTAAACATAATTATATCAACACATCAAGATTACTATAGACACAAGTGGGTTATGTCCCATAAGCACTACGTTTATAGTCTTCAGCCATACTATATTAGTTATTTATTTTAGAATGAACCAATTTAGTTATATTTCTCAGCCGATCAATTTCACCACCTAAATAAGATTTTAATATGTGGCACTTAACTTTAAAAATATGATGGCTTTTCTTATCTTGAATTTCCACAGTTCCATAGGGGAATACTCTTATGGCAGTGAATGGTTCTGATCATTTGGATTTTAATTTTCTGGAAATAACTTAAGTCTAGAATTAAAAAATAAGACATCTTATCCAAGAGTAAATTCTTTCATAATAAGCTTACAATCATGCCATTTTTTAATTTTATCCTTATAAATCCTTGTATTTTCATAAGCTTCAATTCTAATTTTATCCAATTCACTTAACTGCATCAATCTTTTCTCTTTTAAACATTCAAAGTGAGGAATCAATTCTTTAATTGCCCAAAATGCCTTATGTTCTAGTTCTACAGTAAGGAGGCAAGATTTTTCAAAAATTAATTTATAGGGAGTCATACCAATATGAGTCCTAAAAGTAGAGCTATAGGCCTATAATGCATTATCTAACTTAATAGCCCAATCATTCCTATTAGAACTAAAAACTTTTTCCAAAATTTGTTTAATCTCCCTTTTGCTAATCTCGTCCTGACTACTTGTTTGGGGATTATGAGCATCGCTATCCTTTGACAAATTCCATATTTTCTAAAGACAGTTTTTATTCTTTTATTACATAAATGAATTCCTCCATCACTAATTAAAACTCTTGGCATTCCAAATCTAGAAAAAATATATTTTTTTAAACTTAATCATAGCTTGAGTATCAATTTTAGAGGTAGACAGATCTTCTATCGATTTTGAAAAATAATCCATAACAATAAGAATATATTGATTTCCATGGGATGGTTCAAAATGTCATATAAAATTTAATTCCCAAACATCAAATATTTCTATTTCAAAATATAGTTCAAAGGCATTTCATTTCTTTTTGAAATATTTCTTACTCTTTGACATTGATCGCATTTCTTAATATAATAATATACATCCTTAAATATAGTAGGCCAAAAAAATCCAAATTGAAGGATTTTCAAAGTAGTTCTAAAACCTCTAAAATGTCCTTCATAATGACAATCATGATATTCTCTACTGATTAGTTTTATTTATTCATCATGGATACATCTTCTCATAATTTGATCATTATAAGCTTTAAATAAATAAGGCTCATCCCAAAAATAATATTTGATATCATGCAAAAATTTTCTGTTTTGAATTGGTGATAAATCATGAGGAAGTATACCACTAATAATAAGATTAATAATGTCAGCATACCAAGGTGATTTGTTCAAATAAATAGCAAATAATTATTCATCAGGAGAATTTTCATTAATCTCACCCTCACTTAAAGCATGTTTTTCAGTAGAAAGTCTAGAAACATGATCAACAATTTAATTTTCAGTACATTTTCTATCAAAAATTTCTACATCAAATTCTTGTAATAGAAGAATCCACCTAACTAATGTAGGTTTTGTGTCATTCTTTGTCATAAAATATTTGATAGCAGAATGACCAGTATAAATAGTTACTTTGGAACTAAT
Organism: Dendrobium chrysotoxum; assembly: GCA_019925795.1. Classification (NCBI taxonomy): domain Eukaryota; kingdom Viridiplantae; phylum Streptophyta; class Magnoliopsida; order Asparagales; family Orchidaceae; genus Dendrobium; species Dendrobium chrysotoxum. Next base: position 18,532,614 of record CM034309.1, read on the forward strand.
CAAGTATGATCTAAACTTATTAAATGTAAAAATAATGGCTAGTAATTCTTTTTCAGTAGTTGTATAATTATATTGTATAGCATTTAAAGTTTTGCTAGTATAAAAAATGACATTGAATTTCTTTTCTTGCTTTTGTCCAAGAATTGTACCCATAGCAATGTCGTTTGCATCACACATCACTAGAAAAAATAATGACCAATTAGGAGCAATAATAGCTTGAATAGTAATCAAATATTATTTTAAAGTATTAAAAGCTTCAAGACATATATAATTAAATATAAAAGGAACATTCTTCTCCAATAATTTACATAACGGTTTAAAAATTTTAAAGAAGTCCTTAATAAATCTCCTATAAAATCCTGCATGACCAAGGAAACTTCTAATGCCTTTAATTGAACTAGGAGGAGGTAATTTTTCTATTACTTGAATTTTTGTAATGTCTATCTCCAATCCTTTCTTAGAAATTTTATGCCTTAAAATAATTCCTTCAGTCACCATGAATTGATGGTTCTCCCAAGTTAACACTAAATTTATTTCTACACTTTTTTTTTCAAAATAGAAGTTAAATGTTTAAGACAAGAATAAAAAGTAGTGTCAAATACAGAGAAGTCATTCATGAAAATTTCAATATCTACTCAATTAAGTTTGAAAAAGTAGACATTATGCATCAAGGAAAAGTAGCATAAGCATTATAAAGTCTGGAAGGCATTCTCCTAAAAGCAAAAGTTCCATAAGAACTACTGAAGGTAGTCTTATCTTGGTCCTCAAGTGCAATAGAAATCTGATGATAACTAGAATATCCATCTAGAAAATAATAAAATAGATGCCCTGCTAGCATCTGATCAAGAAAAGGAAAGGGAAAATGATATTTTCTATAGGCTTTATTTAATTTCTTATAATCTATGAAAATCCTCCATCCAAGGATAGTTCTTATGGGTATAAGTTCATTATGTTTACTTATTATAACAATGAATCCTACTTTTTTAGGAACACAATGAACAGGGCTAATGTAAGAATTATCAAAAATAGGATAAATAATCCCAGTATTAAGCCATTTAAGAATCTCTTTCTTGACAACATCTTCCATGGAAGGGTCCAGTCTTCTTTGAGGGCAAGCTTTTGGTATTGAATTAGCTTCCATAAAATTCTATGCATGCAAACTGATGGGTTAATTCCGTAATGTCAGTAATTGTCCATCTATAAGCTCTTTTAAAATCACTCAAAACCCTAATCAATTCACTTTCTTGATCTTGTTCTAAATTTGATGAAATGATTACAGGAAGAATAGATTTTTATCCAAAAAAGCATACTTTAGATGACAAGGTAAAGCCTTAAACTCTAAGTTAGGGGATTCTTCAGTGGATGGTTTTAAAGTTTTCTAAAAGGTAAAGTTTTAAACAATTCATAATTTCCATTAATCAAACTAGTATTTCCTTTATTTGTTATAACAGATTTCCCTAAAACACATTATTCTTTTCATCTTCTTCCTCTTCCAATAAACCTCCTTCCAATAATTCTTCTTCTATGCTCTCCACTACAAAATCCTCCAAATCCACCATAAAGTAATCTTTATTCTTTTCTTGAGGAAATTTTGTAGATTTAATCACATCAATAGTAACTCCCTGATCTTGAACCCTCATAGTCAATTCATTTTTTGAACATCAATCATGGCTTTCCTAGTAGCTAAGAAAAGTCTTCCTAATTTGATGGGCATTTCCCTATCTAAAACAATTAATACAATAGGGAAAATGCATTTATCGGCCTTAATCAAAACATCTTTTCTTACTCCTCTTGGGTAAGTGAAAGATCTATCAGCCAATTGAAGAGTAGCAAAAGTAGGTTGAACCTCTCCTATATCTAATCTTTTAAAGATGGAAAGCGGCATTAGGTTAACACTAGATCCTAAATCTCATAAGGCTCTCCCACAAAATTAATCACCAATAGTTAAAGGAATGGTAAAACTTGCAATATCTTTAAGTTTTTTAGGAAGTTTCTTTTGAATTATATCACTACTCTTTTCAGTTAATGCTACAGTTTCAAATTCCCCTAGCTTCCTTTTGTTGTTCAAAATATCCTTCATAAAGCTTGCATAAGTGGGCATCTGCTCTAAAGTTTTAGAGAAGGATATATTAATGGTTAGTTTTTTAAATACTTCGAAGAACTTAGAGAACTATTTGTCAAGATTTATTTGATCAACCTCTAAGGAAAAGGTGGTGGTGGTCTCTCTATAGCTTCTTAATTAATTTTTTAGGCTCTTTTATTGGGTCAGGCTGTTCAATTAAGGATTTAGTTTCTACTTGATCATCTTCGCCATTATTCTTTTGAGTAAATCTTTATCTTTTGTAAGGGACTCCCAAATCTTTCTCACTTCTAAATTGGATATTATGACATTATTCTTCTAATTTTAATAATTAATCAACCTAACAAGATGCCTTATTTGATCCTTAATTTTTCTAAGAGTAGTACATTGATTAGGTAATTGGATTCCTAGTTGTATAACAATATATTCCAAGAGTATGTTCCCATTCCTATCATGATGGACCTATTCAAAATCTAAAGGGTAACGCCACGGTGTTATTTGACATGGCACTTCGGGGTTTAAATTTCTAGGATCTTAGATGATATTATTATACCCATCTATCCTAATTTCTAACTTTCAAGTTATCTCATTTCTTAGAAATTGCTATAACTTGTGTAATCAAGATTGATAAAGCATCTGGTTCATAAATTTTAGCTACTTTCTTAGGATTTATCCTATAAGCAGGCCACTAAAAATTATTAGTAGTCAATTCCTCTATCAATTCATATGCTTCCTTAAATAGCTTAGACATTAATGAGCCTCCAGCTACATCATCTATAATTTCTCAAAGGGATCCTACTATGCTATCATAAAAAGGTTTAATAACACACTAATTAGGTAAAACATGGTGAGGGCATTTTCTAAGCATTTTCTTAAATATCTCCCAACTCTCATAAATTGATTCTCCTTCAAATTGAGCAAAAGATGTGATATCATTTGTAAGCTTGGTAGTCTTTGAAGTTGGGAAATACTTAGCAAGAAATTTATGAGCCAACTCATTCCATATGGTTATAGAGCCTGGGGATACAGAATTCAACCCAATCTTGGCTTTATCTCTTAGAGAAAATTAAACTAATCTAAGCCTAATAGCATTATCACTAACACCATTTTACTTAAATGTCACACAAATTTTTAAGAAATTGGCTAAGTGTAAATTGGGATCTTTAACAGGAGTTCCCCCAAACTAGAATTTTTAAATGATTTGAATTATGATAGGTTTTAAGTCAAAATTTATAGCTTGGATAGTAGGTCTATTAATGCTATGATGATTATAGGGTTAGTAAAATCCCTAAGAGGTCTAGAATGATCTTGATCTAGTACTGGTTCTGATATTTTCAAAATCTTTTTGATTTTTCTAATTTTTGAAAGGGTCCTTTCTATTTCAGAATCAAATAACAAAGGTTTGTTTCTAAATCTATAAAGCATACAATAATGAATACAAATAGTAAACAAAATAAAATATAGGATACAAGTAGGCCTAAATATGTAATTAATTCAATAATATAATTAAAATTATAATAAGAAAATCACTTCCCAAATAATGGTGCTAAAAACTTGATGGGGGATACGGAGTGAAATTTTGAATGATGAAAGGAGAAGAAAGGGATTCAGAGGTGTAGAGAGAGAGAGAGAGAGAGAGAGAGAGAGAGAGAGATGAGACGGAAGATTAATCATGTGATTTTCATCCTTTGATTTAGCTATAAGATTTATTTTGTTCATGATAGGTAACCAAAATCGTACCTTTATTTTTAGATATTTTCTATTTTATTAATTTAATCTCTCCCATTTTGATAAAAATATATTATATCTTGATTTATCAGACTTTTACCATGTAACATTTTATATATGATAGATGTCATCATCTTGAGTCTTTTGATTGTATATTGATGAATTTTACCAAGTAAATTGATAGTTATAATTTTCTAAAGTTAATGTATAGTGTATAAATTTCCTTGCATTTTATAGATTATTATATTTTATACATTATATTGATTTATATATAGAAAATGATATGATTAATATAAAATAAATGTGTTATCTACATGTAAGAAAGTAAGGCTGACTGTGAACACTATAATGAATATGGGTTAGCTATTAGAATGATAAAACCCTGTACATGAGGGTGGGCTGACAAACTTTCCTTAAAATAAAAGTTTGTGATGTAATCATAGATGTTAACCTGTAATCGATTGATAGATTATGTCGACGGGTATAGAGTGATGACTTTTCATTGATTTATTAAACAATATATTAAAATAAATGATTATTAAAGATAATTCAAAGATGTAATTGATAAATAATAACAAATTGATATGATAGAAGGATGATAGATGGAATGATGAAAGCACCACTTTAGAAGATAGATATTCTACCTTGCTATTCATAATTGTATCAATATATGCATTTACATACTAACATATGATTTAATTGAATTGATTGATAGATATAATGGATATAGAACTAATAAAACTAACATTGAGATTGTTGAAACATGATATATCATATGAAAGGGACATTGATAGACATATTGATAAGTATACTGATATGGTTGATAGGGGTTTTGGAGTGAACTTTTGAATGAGTAAGAATTGTGTGTTCTATAAACCCTAAATAATGCTTAGATTTTCTTTGATATATAGATAACAAAACCTCTTTTAAGAAAGTATAGATGCTAAATCAAGTAATAAAGTAATAAAGTAGAGTGTCAAACCCATGAGAAAGTGTTATGCTTACTTACAATAACATACTACTATTAAATCTAATTGCATGAATTATCCTACTGAAATAAAAATAATATTTTTATAGTTTTTATCATTGAATAAAAAGTATAATAATATAAAAAATATTTAATAAGAATGTTTTGGATTAATGAATGCAAATTACATATTTTTCCTAATTAGACTCTTCATGGTAATGTAATTTAGAGAATATACATCCTAAAGCTCTATCGAGCTTGTAGGGGTGAAAAATGATATATGCTAACTCCTATAGTTATAATATCTCCTTAAGAACTTAAAATATTTAATATCATATGTCTAGGCATGCCAATATTCTATTTCAATATTCCTGATTATTCTTGTATTCCTTCATCGAGGCTATACATCTAGGGTGTCAAAAATGGGTTACGGGTTGGGTTTGGCTCCAACTTGATATTGACCCGTTACTATTTGACCCAACTCAAACCTGACCCATTTTGTAAATGGGTCAAAAATTACAACCTGAACTCGATCCAGTGGATTATTAGGTTGACCTGACCCAACCTGATTAGGCATATTTACCCGAACCATTTGTTTATCTTGGATGATAGAGATGGTAATGATGAAAGTTCGGGGAGATTATAAGACCTCGTTGAACTAACCCGAGGCATACCAAGAGGGCAGGGGGGAGGGTTGAATTGGTGATTTAAAAAATTATTGCAATAAAAAAATTTTCTTACTAGAAAAATGATTTTAAAAATAATTCTAAATAAGTAACTTAGCACATGCAAAAGCACATCAGAGTTTAAAATATTTTTGTATTTTAAGACTCAAATATATCAATCAAGATATGAAAAATTTTCTCTTAGTTAATCATGAATTAATCTAATTGCAATCGATAGTAAATGATGAACTTCGTGTAGTTGATTCAGATCACAAAAATAAAAATACAAAAAAGTAAATGCAAAAAGGAAAGAACACACCATAAATTTATAGTAGTTCAATCAACCTTGACCTACTTACACTCCCCGGAGTTCTCCACTATGGGTATTGCACTATCACTATAGTGTCTCTCCTTTTGCCCCCACAACAAGGCGAAGAAGGCCTTACACAAATCACTTCAACCAAACTTGGTGAGGCGGAGAACTGAAAGCTTTATCACCCTCCTGGAAATGACAGCGGACCCTCAATCCTTTTTCTTTCTCCTGGAGAAGGTAGAGAATCTCAAACCTTTTTCTCTCTCCTAGAGAAGGCAGAGAATCCATAACCTTTCTTCACCCTCCTAGTGATGGCAGAGAACCACACTCTTTTTTCTCCCTCTTGGAGAAGGCAGGGAACCCTAAAATCTTGACTTTGAAGCTTCTCACCCAAGAGAATCTTCAAGAACTCTCCAAGGCCACAAGGGAAGCTTGATGCAGGCTAGCTTGGAGCAACCGTGTGAAACCTCACACACTACTTCTCCCTTATACACATCCTCGCCTTCTTCTTACTCTCTAACCCTAAACTCTCAAGAAAAGATCTCTATCAGAGTTTCTTCAACAGCCAAAGTCTCTTCTCAAAAAGACTTCAAAAGATTGCTTAAGTATCAGGCTTAAAAAAAACCTAATTTTTTAATTTGGCCATCTCTGTTCATACAGTACGATCAGGGTTCTTCTAGTACAATCAATTCAAAAACTAGACTCATCTAGTACGTTGCAGACAGTTGTTCAGACAAACTATTCAAATTCTGTAAACATATCATATAGTACGATCGTAAGGTCGTACAATATGATTAGTTTAATTTCTCTCTATTCTACAGGATGATTGTTGGGATGATTGGAAATTATCTCTAGCGATCATCTTGTATTGTTCTTATCGTATAGTATGGTCAGTCTAAATTTAATAGTTCGTACAGTACGATATAGATATCGTACTATACGATTAGTTCCAAAATTAAGATTTTATTTGGTATGATCTCTGGGATGACCAGCTTTCATTTTCGTCAATAGTACGGTATAATTAGCAATATTTAATTAACCAAGATTTAATTGAATAATTACAAGGGATAGTTGAAGTAAGATTCCAAATGTTGTATAGTATGATTAGTATCGTATAGTAGGATTAGTTCAAAATTTAATTTTCAAAATCTTTACTTAATTTATCTGGCAGCTAGGGTTTCTCATATCAAAATAAATCATATAGTACAATCGAATCTTATAATATGATTAGTTCATTAACATTAATGATTTAATTAGCCATTAGCCCTCTTCTTCGTATAACTAATCTTACAGTACAATTGTAAATCTTATATTTTGATTACTTTTAAAATTTACTCATCAAATTTTCCGCACTCCCCCTGTGTGTGTGTATAGTCACCAATTTTGCGTGCACCCTTATATGGCCAGACTCAAGAAATAAAAAATATAAGAAATTTAAAATTATAATTCTTTTGATTGATATCCTATTCTACCCAAACTTGAGTCTTCAGTAATCTTGAGCTGTGTATGTTATACCTAAAATATTAATGTGCATAGACAAAAAAATAATATCTAATATATGCTTGGAGAAATAAAAGACTCAAATAATAATGTTTGTTATCATCAAAATAACAAGCTAGGGATCCTGGATTGCAATAAAGGAACACATGGAAATTGGTGGCTGAGCTGCTGAAGCCAGAGGAGATTGAGCTAAATTATTAGTAGGGGCCCCCATAGGGTTCACAGACAATGTAAGATCTAGAATAGACTGACTCTAAATTCAAAAAGATTAAAATGTAGCTCACAGGTAAGGTCGCCACTAGTAATGATTAATTCGAACAATATAGTTTCCCCAGGAGAATAGCTTAGGTAGCCAATGAAGACACCCCAATAGAGAATGGTCCCATTAGGCTGCTTAATAACATATGAATGGTTCAGCACTTCAACCTGAGGGCTATGCCTGAGAACTCAAAGGCACAACTAGATGGAGTGTTCAATTAACCAGAACTGTTACATCCATTGTAGATCAAGAATCTTGATATGGTGATTTCGTAGACATGGGAGTCTCCAGTAATGATGCTCACCATCAAAATATTTAGAAATGCTCTCAAAATATCATAGCCAGTGAGCCACGGCCTCCCTAATATTGCTTAATGGTGTTATTCCCAATCCTGCATGGAAAACCTCTCCTTGAGCCCTATGGCGAGTGACTAGTATTCTCCTAGTGTGATTAGCAGAAATGTTCCATCCCATGCCACCACCTGATTTTGATGGTAGTATTATCAAAGGCATAAATTTGGTCTTTACTACGAGGCAAGAAGGGCATGTAGATGGCCAAAATTGGGTCCAAATCATGTCAAAATTAGGTTTCCAGGTTGACCCAAACCTAAATCAAAATTTGAAATGGGTCAATAATCTGGATCCATACCTGACCCATTTTAAAAATGGGTTGACCCTAACCAAAAAAAATTTAGGTCGGGTTCAAGTCAGGTTTTCATGTCGTGTCAATTTTTGACACCCCTATATACATAACACTATATTTTGACTACACGTATGGCTACTATATACATAAATAGAGAATGGGATAATACTAAAAATATCATTTGAAATTCAAAGAATAAGAGTCTTCATTAGTACTTAATATGCTTTTTGCATCATCAATAAAAAATAAGAGATTTAGCCAGACATATAGAAGAATGATAATAAAAGAGAGTGATATCACCAAGAATGATCAAGGTATCTCCTCTATACTTCTTCTTCCTTTACTTATAGAGTTTCTTCAACAAACACTTGTTAAACACTCCAATGTATTATATCTTGTACTTCTCTGGCATTCCTTATATTTTACTCAAATAGGGAACTAAAGAAGTACAATGAAAAGGTACTAAATTTTACCCAACTGATTGAACTCTTCTTCGAACAAAACATAATTATAGGAATACACTAAAAAGACAACTAACATTGGGGTGCTTGAAAGATTGGCACCACAATGCCCTTAAAATGAACTAGCACCCCGTCACTAAATTTTCTGCTATGCCACAGTGCTTGATGATAAGGAAAGGTTATTTAGTGAATAGTCAAGACCTTTTACTTGAATAATATGAACCTTGGAAGTTACAACTGCAATTCCATAGCATTGTTGATATTTGAGTCCTGTGACACTCGATTGGAAAAATTAGTGCCAAGGTGTAAGAAATTGTGGCACCATGACAGTCAAATTCCTGAGAACTTGGCATAGACAAGTTAACTTTCTAACATAACAACACTGGTAACAAGGTGATGCTATGTCCAAAATGTGGTGCTTTGAGGGTGTTGAAGATGGTGTTACGACGGTGTTTCTTTCCACACCGTGACATTTTAGGCTCCTTAGTTTTTTTCTATCTTTTTTGAGTTTTTTGTATACAAAATCAACTAAAATAACATCAACTAAAATAACATATTTTATTGAAAATAAAATATATTAAAGAGTGCATAATTTACTCTTATCAATGGCATATTGATAGACAACTATATATGGCATAATGATTTATATAAGCATATAATAGAATCATCAACATGAATATAGTTTATAGATTGATGCTTATTTTAGTGTATAGCCCCTATTATTGATCAATAGACTTTTATCAAATTTCTTATAGATTAATAGATTTTTTGCTTATTATAATAACCTAAAATTTGTGTAAATAATTTTAAAATGAAAATATGGAAATTTTCCTATGAGAGTACTATGGTGCTGTATATGAGAGCGTAGTGATGCTAAGGGCACGATAATGTGGGGTGTACGAGACCTGGGAGCTAAGCTTTATAGAACTTTTAGAATTTATTAAGCACTGTAGTGCCAGGTGCCTCCTCCATAGATTCAGGTTTGATGCGGTGAGCATTGTCGTGCTAGAAATTTGAGCATCATAGTGCTAGGATGAGTTAGTGTTTTTTAAAAATAATAAAATATCTAAATCCATTTTCTTAAACCCTTAACCTAGCCATCCTCCTCCCAGTATAACTACCTTGCCAGAGAAGGAGAAGAATGGGAAAGAAGAGAGAAAAAGTTGCTTCGTGTCTTTTTTGACCATTGCTCCAGCCATAAAAAGTCTTCTGATTATGGTAGATAACCTAAATTTGACCTCTATTTTCAATGATTTTAATTTCTTAAATTTTATATCTCCTAAAAGTGATTAAAATGCAATATCATTCGTTCTAATGATTTTTCACAATGTAACTTTTGATATGTGGCAGACACCTTCCTCCTAAGCATTTTGACTGATTAATATTAAAATTTCACATGGTGATTTTGGTTATATATTATTTTAACTGAACGAGGTAATGTAATATTAATTTATAAAATGATTCACAAGCAATGCATTGCTTATAGACATGGAATGCATGATATACATACATTTATAATTTATTTAGGCCAACATGCTTTTTTGGTTTAGTCTGTAGGAATATCTATGAGTATATTGATTTTTGCATTGAGTGTATATGGTAATTATTATTATTCTTCATATGATGTGATATGTGTGAAAAAGGGCAAGAAAGGCTGGCTAAAAATGGTTGACTAATTTAGGTTGGCTGGAGACATGTTACCTTGTATAGGAAGGTGGATTAATTGGCTTTCCTTATAATGAAAGGTCTGTGATGTAATCCTAATGATATAAAAAGGGAGGCATAAGAAGATTGATTAATATGATATGATATATTGATGAACAAGAAGTGATGATTTCTTATATGAAAGCCATCTAACTGACTTGTGATAGTGATATGAGACTGAGTCCTGAAAATGACTAATATGATTGAGATTGATTCCTATAGAGTTGATCTACAGGACTAAATAAAGGAAAATTATCCTAGGTAGCCTGGTATCCTATCTTTTTATATTATTTACTTTGATACATTTCTTGCATATGTATATGATAGGAGCATGTATGATAGATTATACATATGATACAACATGATATGATTTATACAAAATATAGGACTTGATTGATACATGTATGTGATATGATTGATATTAGAGCATATAATATATATATGAATCACATACTACATATTATATGATATATATGGTATGATGCACTAGTATTAGGTAGACTATATTGGATATGGTACATGATATACATATATAACATATATATTATACAACATGTATATGGTAATAACAAGCGTACATATTCCTAAATGGATATATGAACTAATTATTTTTGTCACTGATAGATATAGAAATGATGGAACTTACTGGTTATTTATTTGGTTGCTAATCACTGCTCATAAGATCTATAGTTGTACATATTATTATTACTCATTTGACCTAATATTATTCATAATGACTATTGCACACTCTTACAATTACATGTTCATACTATTTTCGATTAAATGATTACATGCGTACTGCTTTACTGTCTTACATTTATTTTAATGGTAAGTTCTGGTAACCTACGGATCTGTTAGCGCACTCTATCGATTATTAATTTTAGGTCATGGAAGGGGTTAGGATTCAATAGAAAGAGACTGATCAAGATTCAATTTTTTGTTATTTTTATACTTTATTTTATTTTTTTTGTAATCAGAAGTAGAAAGATAGATTTATTAATGTATTGATGGAACTCCTAATTATTATACAAGAATTTTGAGGAATGAACATAGTTTTATATTTTGATGTATATGATTATTAATTGCTTCCAATGGATTGAATTATATTGATAGATTATTAGTAACTCTGGTAATTTAATTAGAGGTTAGAATAGAAAATTCTTCTAAATTTGATCTTGAGATGTTACATTTCATATTAGAGTAAAGGTTATTGAAAGTATTGAATTATAATTAGAGCTATAGGAAATGATTGAGATGGGTAGAAATGAGTAGTATTATAGTTTATTTTCTTTACATTCATTCCACATGTATATGTGATTGAATTATCATTTAATGGGAAAGAAAATTATATTGAGTGCAATGGATCCATCTAAAGTGCCAATTGAGCAGAGTACAATGACCCTAGTGTGTTTTGATAGCATGATATAGTTTACTAGTTTTATAACGCAGCTAATGAGTGATGCACAAAGTAGAAATACTAGGAGCAAAGAGATAGATGATGTTAAACATTTATAGATGTTCGACAAGTTAAAGTCCCAGCTATTCAAGGGAGCTATAGAGCCATAAGTGGCAAAGGACTGGTTACTGAGAATAGAGAAAATTTTTTACTGTATATAATGCCCAAATAGCTAGAAAGCACCACTGACGGTGTTTCTATTTGAAAGAGAAGCCTAGAGATGATGGATTGGATAACAGAGAGAGAAGTTCCTAGGAAGGTTGAACTACTGATTTTATGGGAAGAGTTCATTAGCACTTTAAGAGACAAGTTCATACCCCCATCTTTACAATAATAAATATAAGAGGCCTTCATGAGATTGGAACAATGAAATAAGATATAGATGCCGTACAAGGCTGAGTTTACTACACTGGCTAGGTATGCACCTTAACTAGTTATTAATGTTGAGGAGAAATGTTACAGATTATGAGAGGATTAAAGAATGAGTTGAGGCATCCACTTGTACAACTGAGGATTTAGGAATTCTCAGAGTTAGTTAAGAGAGCACAGCTAATAAGAAATGATTTGGTTATTCCCCAGTTCAGATAGGACATCAACAAGAAGAGAGTAACTGAAGAGGTGGCTATAGGAGAAAATAGTGAAAAGGCAAACCGATTCATTGATGTTAAGAGAGGACCTATGATACCAATAGGTAGTGTACAAGAGTGTCCCAAATGTGGGAGGAGACATGCAATCATATATTGTTAGAATGACCATAGGAAGATGGATTGCCCACATAGAGGATATGGAGAAAGATCTAGGTTTAAGAAAAATTAGTCTACATAGGCATATGGATAAAGGATTGACGTATCCAGATGTCTAATCAAAGTTTTATAAGCAAGATAGATGGAAGAAATATGAGTGAGAGATAGAGGTGTTGATATTATCTACCTCATGACCTTTCTAGAGATTTTGATGATAACAAATAATTGCTTAGATGTTCTAATTTGTGTATTAAGTATTTTAGGTGTAATGATTTGATGGATGTGCCTGATATTTAAATATGTGAAATTTACATTACACAACTCAAGTTCAATAAAAATTTGTGCTAAAAGAATTCAAGATGGATCAAGATGGATAGCCTGAAGATTTTTATGTTATCATAGGAGTATGTTAGAGGTCCATTAATATTTACTTGTATGGTTTGAATTTCTCACAATTTAAATATTTATAAAAATGATTTATATATTATTAATTAAGGATAATAAGCATGATTTAGAAATCTATAAGATTCCTTTATTAAATAAACTTTATATACTTCATAGATTACATAAATATTATCAAATATGGAAAGATAATTAATCAAGGAAATTAATTGTAATAAGCTGTTGTGGTAAAAATTTATTTTGTATTTTTTGAATTGAACTTATTTCATATAAATTTACTAATGCATAATAAATTTTATCTAAATTACATCATATTATTGTATTAATATTTAATATATCTTTAAATTAATGAAAATATGCATAAGTTTTTATTTTTCTTAATATAGTATTATTTTGTTGAAAACGTGGCTTGATTTGCATTTCATTAGATTCTTTGGATTCTGTAAAAAGAAATTGATAGGTTATATGACCCATGTCGAGCTATATTGAATTTATAATGAATTTGTAAACATTATCTGATTTTAATATTATTTACTGGGTAGCCGCTTTTGCCTTATTTTGATTGTATATGAAGACTTTTTGACTTATCCATGAGACTAGCCATTTTATAGCCTTTTGAAACTTATATTTCTTTAATATAAATGAATTATTTATCAAATATAATATTATTAGTTTATAAGTTAATATTAGATTACTAGTTTTATTCAAATTTGGCTTTATTTGCCCTTTCCCTTTAAATACCCCTCTTTCTCTTCATGTGAGGGCTATTCAAAAGAAAAACTCCAGTATTTTCTCCATTCATTTTTCCTTCCTTACATGCTAAATCTTGAGAGGAGAAACTTTGATTTTTATTCCAAGAGCTCTTTCATTTGCAAGATTAAATTCTTGGTTGGAAAGCTTCAACGCATTAAATCATATAGCATCGCTTGGAGTTCTTGAGTTTGCTTTCTTTCTCTAAATATTTACTTGCTGTTATTTTAATTTTTCACCATATATATTTTTTGAAAATATTTATTATTTGGTGAAAAATTAGTTGAGAATGTTATATTAAGTTTTCTATATTAAATCTTTTAAATTTATAAAGATAACAAAACAAGTATTTTTATTTATTTTTTATGTAGCATAGATTTGCATTTCAAATCTAATTCATTTTTAAAAGTATTATATGATTTGAGGAGTTATAGTTTAAATCAACAACAAAATTATTTTAATTTAAAATATTATTCATATTTTTATCAAAATATAAATCTATCTTAAAGTGAGTAATTTTTACATTTCATTTGCAAGTAGTAGGTTATTAAAATTAAATTAGAAAATCTCCTCAAATATTTTTGTCATTTTATTACATGATACTTTGAGCTTGTCTTATTTACATCAAATTGTATTTTTCTTTATCTTGATCTAAGCCATTTGGCTTAATGAAGTTTAAATTGTAATTAGATTGGGTTGTATTGCAAACCTAGGATTAATGGATTCTAGCTCGAGAGTTGGCTAGCGTGGACCTAGGTCAGATTGGAATTTGGGCCGAACTATGTAAAAATATTGTGCCTCTTATTTGTATTTATTGCATTAATCTTTCTTTATCATTTTCATAATAAGCTAGGATTAATTGATTGACATGCATACATGTAAATAAATAATTATGTGATAAGATTGATACGATTGATGATTGAGGTGACAAGTGATCAATAATTTTATTTGTACGGAAGGGTCTGTACTTAGAAATGTTATCGATGTTATATTTTCAAAGTGGGTAGGTTATAATAACCTTAATCTTATGTAAATAATTTTAAAATGAAAATATGAAAATTTTCCTATGAGAGCAATGTGCTGCTATGTATGAGAGCACAGTGGCACTAAGAGCACTGAGGAGTAGGGTGGGTGGTACCCCAGACCTAAGCTTTCTAGATTTTTAAGAATTTATTGAGCATTGCGATGTCAGGTTTGATGCAATAAGTATTTCAATGCTAGAAATTTGAGTGAACCCTTAACCCAACCATCCCTCCTCCTTTATGCTTGCCTTGTCGGGGAAGGAGAAGAGAGGGAGGGGAGAGAGAAAGCTACTTCAGGTCATTTATGTTTGCCGCTCTAGTTAGGAAAATTCTTCTGATTATGGTAATAACTTAAATCAGCCTTCATTTAGATATGATATGTGTAATATTATTTTATAAAAATAATCATGATAATGTACTACATTTAGATATGGATTGCATGATATGCTCATATTTACTAGTTATTTAGGCCAACATGCATTTTGACTTAATATATAGGCATATTAATGATTATATTGATTTATACATTAAGAGTATATTATAATTGTTAGTAATTTTCATGTGATGTGATATGTGTGAAAATGGGCAATAAAGGCTAGCTGAAATGGTTGACTGATTTAGATAGGCTAGAGACATATTTCTCAATACAGGAGGATGGGTCAATGAGCCTTTCTTAAAATGAAAGTTTTTTGGTGTAATCCTAATGATATGAAAAGGGATCTATAAGGAGATTGATTGATATAACACGATACATCAACATGATGAAAGTGATAACTTCTTACATGAAAGCCACCTGACTAACTTGTGATATGTGATAGGATATTGATTCCTAAAAATATGACTAATATGAATGACATTAATTCCTATAAGGTTGACCTACAGGATTAGATACAGGAAAAACACCACAGGTGTCTAGGTATCCTATCTTACTTATATTGCTTACATTGATACATTTCTTGTATATATATATGATAGGAGCATATATGATAAATTACACAAATGACATGACATGATATGATCTATATATGGTACAAGACATGATTGATACATGTATATGATATGACTGATAAGACTGTTATAAGGGCATATGGTATCTATACGAATTACATGCTATGAATTATATGATATACATGATATGATGTAATGACATTGGGTAGAATATATTAGATATGGTACATGATATATATATATATATATATATATATATATAGTATGACAAGCATATGATAATAACAGGTGTATGAATTTCCTAAACAGATATACAAAATAAACCTTTTTGTAACTGATAGGTATAAAAATGATGGAACCTACTAATTCTTCATTTGGTTACTAATTACTGCTCATAAGATATACATATTGTTATTCCTCATCTGACTTGATAGTATTCATAGTGTTTCACTACAGAAAAATTGTTCAATACTGGTGGAAATTTCTAGTGAAATTGGCAAATTTCTGGCAGTTTTTAAAATTTTTGGAGGTTAAAACCCCACTGAAAAAAACCACATAGGAAATTGAAACTCGCGATCTTTTTTCGGCAGTGATATTATTCGACAGTTTTTCGGTGGCTATAACAGTTAGAAATTTTTGGTGCCAAGATCGTAAGGAAACTGTTGGAAACTACCAGTGTGAAGACCGCAGGGAAGTAGCTGGCACTTATTAATGGCCCAAGTCACTGCTTTTTCTAGCAGCCAGATCGCTAGATAGTAGCCCATAATTATCGACAAATAAGAAAAAAGAATCTGAGATAAAATAACCATCTGATATCGATGTTTTTGGTGGCTAAATAATCGGTTAGCTGTTGAAAATCTGTAGCATTTGAAAAAAATTGATAGCCTCCCCTCTATTCGAGCACATTTTCATATGTACCTACAACAGCTGAGTAATATAAATAAAATAAAATACACTAATATAATATCCACAATCAATAGATGCTCAGGCAGTTTAAAGTATCAAATATAAAATACACAAACTTTTAAACATTGGAAAACATAAACTTCAACTTGTTAAAAATCTTTAAAATATAAATAACTTGTTTCACATCCATATATTTAAAATACACAAGCTATTTCTTTAAACAAATACAATAACTAATCATCGTCCGTGTCCTCACTACCTTATGATTCATATAAAGGTTCTTTCTCCTTTTATTTTAATTTTGAGCTCAATATGATTGCAGCTCCACCTGAATCTATCTCTTCTCCTCCAGCTCTCTTATCAGGGCATCAACCCTCCGACTGATGATTTCTTCAGCTCCACTAGCATCATAAAATGCTGAAGTAGATGCACTACCATCATAAGCATATCCATACAAACCTAATCTATAAACCCTCCCCTCTGCCTTCCTCCAATAGCTTCTGACCATGTGTGGTACTCAGAATAGTGGGTTGATCCTGAAGTTGATCCCTCACAAGTAGACGGCAGACCCTCCCAAAGTCGTATAAAATCATCCTACGAGAATAAATCCATAAAATAAATTTTTTAGTTATTTCTTATTATTACTCAAAAAATGATACTCATGTGAGCTTTTCTCTCCTTCTCATCAACCCACTGATGATCAGCTTGATGTTAGTGAGTCCTCGTATGCAGCTCTCGTGGTGTTAGCTCCCAACCAAGATACTCTTTCTGCAAATAAAGAACATAGTTAAAATAATGTACATATATTTTTTAGACTAATTGAAATAATCTTTTACCAGTCATCGTTTATGCTCACTATGAGGCACTGAACCACCCATATGAAGAGAGTTTCCTAAACCCCCAAAGTCAGATGCTCTATTTTGCTTACTCTGTTCTCTCAATTTGGTGAACTCAGGGCTTGCCCAAGCTCTGCTCAAATTATCCCATACTCCCTCGCCAATCCATAATGGATGCTACCTAGACTTTCTAATGTCCATAAACATGTCCCTAAGATGAGTAGAGCTTCTCTTCTTAAAATTTGTTCTGATCTTCAAACCATGCTCAGGATATAACCTAAAATCTTTCTGTAAAATATAAGCATAATAAATAATATTAATATAAATGAAATCAGAAATTTTAAGTGATGCTATATAAATATACCTAAAATTCTCTGAAGCACATATCCTTAACTTCTTTTAAGATTTTTTTCCAAGATAAGTAAGGAGCATCATATTTACTCTATATGATGTCACAAATCTTCTGGGTAGGCTATCTTGAGGGATTGAAGTTGCAGGTAAAATTTTTTGTCATTTACATATCATATCAAATTAAAATAACTTTACAAAATAAACTGAACTTATATATAACCCTTAGGCTTTGTGTATACACGCTTATCCTCTACTGCTGTAGGATCCCCTAGCCCCACCCCTGCTTGTGTTGATGGTCCACCATAATCTAGCGAACATCGGTGACATTTTCAGTTGCTTAAGCCACTGGAAATAAGTCACTTAAAACTAGAAGTAAGATCGCTGGTAATTGCATAATAGATAAAAAATTTTGACTATTTTTCTAGCAGTCAACCCGTAATGTTCCAACAATTTAACCACCTCTTTGTACCAGCAGTCAGACTACAGTTTAATTGCCAGTAAGCCATAGTGTAAGTGTCTCAAGCACCGCTAATCCATTTTATGTATTTTTTTATAAATTATTTGTTTGCAATATTAATAGAGGAGTTCATTCACTTATTTAATTTTAGTCTTTATAGTGCTTGTTAGATTTTTTCTTTGGAGTGACAATTAAGTGAATTCAAAGAAGTACTGGATACATTCCATTAAAGTGTTTGGCTTACGTTTGTGGAAGCAATTCTGTATGTTCAAGGAGGAGTATAGAGGAGATTATTGAACATATTCGGTGATATCTTTTCTTATAAACTTTTTTCTTTTGTGTAATTAACAAAAATAAATTTGCTTCACTTTTTTATGTCTGGCTAAATTCTTTATTTTTAGATTGATGGTGTAAATAGAATATGGAGTACTAATGAATTCTCTTTATCAATAATTTCATGATATTTTTAGTATACTAGATCTTCATTTAATATATATAGGGGCCACATGGTAGTTAATATCAGTTGTAATTTGGAGCCTAAGAATAGGAAAGCAAGCACAACTAGGTATATTATTTTGGTATGATGCAAGCATAGGCATAGTGCGTATCTTGTATCAAATTTATAGAGATGAATTATCATGAGGGGGTTTTAATAATACATGCTTTGCTTACTCTTCTAAGATTCTCATAGGGTGATGGACTATGAAAGTTTAGAGTGGTATTGAGGTTGGATGGTTTAATCTATTCTTTGTCTCTTCACACTTGACTAAGCAGTCAATGATACTTATGCTTTGAATAGCATCAATAAAAAAGAGAATCATTAGGAAACTTATTGTATTTACATTCCATCAATTCAAAATATTTTATCCAAATAGTGTTTCATTTAATTATTTTATTTTAAATTAAGTGATTAAATCTCCACCAAAACTTATTTTTATTAAGTAAGATAATTATTATAGTTGAAGTAGACAGTGTTATTATTTATAAGTAAACATTCTTCCTCATGGGATCGATACTCTACTCTATAACTATTTAACTTAATTCAATATGTGTACTTGAATATATTTAGTGGGGTTTTTATAATTTTATATTAAAGAAAATATAAGCATTATTTAGTGATTGATGGAGCCCTAAATCATTTTTATAATCCTTCGGTTTACTCTACAATGCCATCAAGTTTTTTACACTATTGCCAAGGAGAAAGTTTATTTTATTTGCAAATTTACTATATTGTTAAATAAATTGCTTAATTAGTCCTACTATATTCTTTTATTCTTTTTTTTAATTTATTTATTGCATATTTGTGGTTGCATTCTTACAAGACATAGAGGGGAGTTACGTTTAAATTTTGATTCTAAAATTAAGAGAACTCATTCTAAAATTAGAACCACTAAATTTTTTTTAAAATAGCTGACATGTATTAATTATATTGTTAACAACTAGCCTTTTTTACTTACACATAATTACCACATTTATTTCATATCACTCATGTCATTTTTCTATGTATTGTAAGTCAATATCATGTATGAAATACCTTAATCTAAGAAATATAAGAAATCTAAACACTGTTCATTTACCTTAGAAAATCATAAGTATCACCCTACTTGGTGATATTCAATAATATTACAATCAAAATGCTATATATATATATATATATGGTGAAAGTTCAATAAATAAGGAGAAAATTATATTTTTATCAAATTGGGGAAGATTAAATTTATCTAACTCAAAATCATTAAAAATCAGAGTAAGATTCAGGTTACTTACCACAAATAGAAAAAATCTTTGAACAAAATTGATGGACAAAAAACTCCAAACCCTTTCTCTCTCCTCTCTTTATCTTCCATCTCTCTTCTCCCCTAATAAGAAAATTGAATAAGGGGGTGGGGGAGGTGGATGAGTGGAGGAGAATATATATATATATATATATATATATTTTAATGCCTAACACCATGACTCTTAGGGGTGTAAGTGAATCGAGCTGGCTTGAGCCACATGTTCAAGCTCGAGTCGATACTCAAGATCATTTATTAAATGAGCTCAAGCTTGTCCTCGGCCTTACTTGGCTCGAAAGCTCATTGAGGAGCTTTACTAAATTAAAATATATTTAAAAATTAATTTAAATTAATATTATATAACATATGTAATATTTTTAAATTAATTCTATTTTAAAAAAATTAAAATATTTAATTTAAAATTAAGATACCAAGCTAAACAATCGAGTGAAGCTTAAAGCTTATAATTTTTTTTGAATCGTCAAGCTTGAGCACAATAAAAACTAAACAAGCTTAACTCAAATAGGGATATACTTGACTCAAGTCAGCTTGTTTATACCCCTAGTGGTGTTGTAGCGCCTCATACTCATTCCATAATTACTATAGAACATAGAGCTTTGGTGCTGTCGTGCAAAATTTTGCAGCCTCAATGACACACACCCCAATGCCATGTGCTCAAAATCCTCGTGCCATAGTTTAGAAAATTTAAACATTTTAAATAAATCCATTTTAGATTTCTAAATTTTTATAATCTCCCCACCTAAAAAAATTATTATCCCTGCATTTTTACTAAGGATTTGGGACACATAAAAATTAGTATAAAAAATTTATTTCAAACTAAATCAATATAATTACATTTCAAATTAGATCAAAATCAAATCAAAATATCATCATAGAATCTAAACCAAATTTGAAATTAGTTTTTATAATGCAGATGCGTAGTTCATTCACTCACATGTCATTTGGTATGCAATGAATGCTATAATAGTCTATCACTCAAAACTAAATGCACTAGACTGAGAGTTCTAATAGTGGATCCTCCAGGTGCATTACTATCATCCTACTGAATTAAGTTTTAAACTCTAGGTCATACTGATGCTAGTGCTAGCATAACAAAATATGCAGGCGCTTTTTAACTTTCACTAGCTCCTCTTTCATTAGTCTTGTTCATGGATCCTTCATTATATCCCATAGATTCCACAGTCCTCTGTTTATAGCCATGTCTAGACTACCCCACTCTAAATCTTGATCCTATTCCCTATCACTATTATGGATACTCAGCCATATTATTTTCTCACTACCCACACCTAAAGTATTATTCGATCATCAAAAAATACTATCAAGTATGCCTTCTGCCACATCTGACACACTTTGATACACTTCCCACACTCATCTCAGATCCTTTCTTATTATCTAAAGATTTACTTTTCTTTTCACTATTATCTCTCCTGGTCATATCATCTCCTGATCTTTTCTTGCACATATTCTATCAAAATAATTTATAGCTAAATCATTCTCCACTAATCTTGCTCTCTCAACCAATTCTAAAAATTCCTAAATTCTTAATGGTATTAGTGGGTGTATCAACTTATTCTTTAGTCTTCTCAAGAAAATATAACATTTTTCTTCTATGGTATTAATTAACCATGGAGCTACCTTACAAGTGTAATAAATATAGATAATGTTGCATCATTTTCCTATCTCCTTAATCCAATCTCATAAAAGCCTCCTGTATTTACTATGGTGCTGATAGTGGTATAAATCAGTCTCTAAAAATAGTATCAAACTCTACCCAAGCAATCTCTGCATTCACTTTACACTGAAATTTCTCTCATTATTGTCCTATCCCCCACCTTTTTGCCTCTCTTTCAAATAAGAATGCAGTTAGTGAGACTTTCTTATTCTCAGGGCACTGCATACTGTTAAAAAAATTCTTTATTCTCAATAGCTAGTCTTATACAAGATGCATCAAACAGTCTGAATTTGCTGGGACTATTAATATACACTATCCACTATGTATATCTTGATCAGTAGGGTCCATCTGTCCATTGATATAATTCTCTTTTCTAATCCAATAAACATCAAACTCAATACACATACAAAAACATACAATTAGTTAATCAAATGCAAGAAAAAAATAATACTACTCACTTCTACCCCACTCATAATTAACTCTATAGCTCTGGTTTCAATTCAATTCCTCAAATAACCTTCGCTCTTATACTGCTTTTATGCCCCAAGGCCTATATTGGAAGAATTTCATCTTTTTTATCCTCTAATTAATCTACCAAATCCACTAAATTCATTTTATATCAATTAAACTGCAAAAAGCATCAAGATATAAAATCATTTATATATCACTATTAAAAATTCATATACAATAATCAGAAGTTTAATCTTTAATTTTCATCTATTACAATCCATCTAGTTATAAAGAAAAACACAAATACAAAAAAATAAACTAAACTTAAAATCTAACTTTGATCAACCTCACTCAGTTAGTCCTCTTTCTAAGTAAAAAAATCAATCAAATCTACATAATGAGCACACAACCTAGCAAGAAACCAAAACCCACCACTGCATTCAATGCAAGGTCTTAATAATCAGTATGCATGCTCAATTTAATCAATATAAAATCACTGGTTATCAATATGAAATCAGTGACCAATATCAATATATCAATAAAAATCTTGTATTAATTATAGTGCTAACAACTAGCCTTCCTTGTTTACATGCAAATGCCACATTCATCTTCTTTTATAATTTAGTCAATAAATTATAGGCTAACATTTAGGATTATAATGTCAAGTTCATTTCATATCAGTCATATCATTTTTCTATGCAATATAAGTCAATGTTATATATGAAATGCCTTAATTTAGGAAATGTTGGAAATCTAAGCACTATTCATTTACCTCATAAAAGTATAACTATCAATCTACCTAGTAAATTCAATAATATTATAGTCAAAATGCTCATAAAATCTATTTCTATCATATATAAAAATCTATATGGTGAAAGTTTAATAAATTAGGAGAAAAATAAATTTTTATCAACTTGGGGAAGATTAAATTCACTAAACTCAAAACTATTGAAAGTTAAAGTGGGATTCAAATTACTTACTATGAATAAAAGAAATCTTTGAACAAAATTGATGGACAAAAATGCCCCAAACCCCTTTCTCTCTCCTCCCTTTCTCTTCCTTCTCTTCTCCCTATTCTTCCTCAACAAGAAAATTGAATAATGTAGGGGAGAGATGGATGATTGGAGGAGAATATATATATATACTCCAATCCAGTGCTACAGTGCTGCATGCTCATTCCAAAGATATTCTAGAATAGAGAACATTGTTAATGAAAAGCTCTATTCATATGTTTGTATATGTTTTACTGTGAAAACCCTTTATTTGATTGTTGTTGTGTAGGAAATTCCAAGAATGTTAGCTAAAAATAAGCAAATAGACCAAGTGACATAGCACTGAATATCCACTGCTGCAGTGGCCCAAGCATGATTTCGATGCTGCAGCATGGAATGACATAGTCGTGCTCTCTTTTCTATATTTTTGGAATCTTAATTCAACAATGTAGCACCAAATAGTGCCCAAGATTCCTTAGCATAGTAGCACCAAATCACCTCAATATTGTGGTGCCATAGTTGGGATTATTATTTGATGAAATGATACATCAATTTAGACCAAGCACCATGGTGGAGAATTTCTACAGTTCTAGTTTACTTTGGAACACTGCAACACTAACTTTTCTAACTCCACGATGCTAGTGCCAGTTAGTGTACTAAATACAAATTATTTTCTCTTTGCATTTGGAAGGGTTGGCCTTTATTTTGTGAACAAAATAATAACGGAGAGTGAGTTGAGTGTGTGGAGAGTTTTTGCTTAAGGTAAATTTATCCAGAGCATAAGTAGTGTTTGTATTTGATTGTAAGAGCACTTTCAGGTGACATTTTACAAAACTCTAGTTTTATACTTTTCTTTTGTTGGTTAAATGAAGATTATATTATGTAATTTAAATTCCATAGCTGGCTAATTTCTTAGTTTTGAACTTGTGATGCTTGGTGATGCATGTTTTATTTAAGTAAACTTTTGCACCTGCCATGCATAATGTTATTTTTAATTACACCTGTACTTAGCCTTATTTTAACTTAACACTTAGTGTGATTTATTGGCTCGATGGAGGAATAAAGGAACAATTAGGAGATTCAAAATGAAAAATTACCATTCTTGGATATAGGATAGACAGGGTTTTGAATTCTATGGAGATAAAATAATTGTAATATGGTGAAAACTTTACTTTAAACTCTTACAAGCTCAATAGAGATCTAAGAGTACATTTTCTTTGATTCATAACATAATTTAGTATACTCAACTTAAGTAGACCTTACTTTCATCACCATCATAAGTTTAGAATGCTTTTATTTACTAAATTTCTTATTTCAACATTTGTAGTAGTTACATTAGATAACAAATTTTAATTGGATTGGGTTGGATAAATCGTATAAATCAATTAGTTAGTACTAGGATGATCTTAGAGTAGTTAAATTCCTTATGGGATTGATACTTTACTCTTGAACTATATTATTTGTATGGCATGTACACTTACATATCATTCAGACTTAGTTTAATTTATATATTATCATTATATTGCATGTTAAGTGCCTCTCAAGTTTTTTGGCATCATTTTTAAGGAACTGTGATTATCTTGTTATTTACTCTATATTGTTGAAAGAAAAGGTTTTTTTAATCTTACCATTTTATTGTTTTACCATTAATTTTATGTTATGGAATTGCATTTATTTTTGTTAAACTTTTAAGCTGGTTGAGTTAGTTTGCATTTTTTTTTTGCTGCACATTGCATTTGCATTAGTTATTATGGTTATGCATGCATAGTGGAGTTAGTAAGAAAACCTTGTTATTTGACCTAGAAATAGAGAGAACCCTCATAAAACTTAGAAAAACTAAAAATAATTTAGTTGTAAATTGTCAAACCTAATTAGGAGCACGGCCTACCTTGACCTCTTAAAGAGTATGCCAATCCCATGGTAGAGTGTGTCCACCAAAGTGTCCATAGGCCAAACATCCAAACCAAAAACATTGAAATCAAACCCATGATCATCCAAATGGTCCAAAATTCATAGTTTGGGGGAACTTCTATCTAGGATCCCAACCTATATATAACTAGCTTCCTTAATATTTATGTTAAATTTGAGTATAATGGTGTCTCTAATGACACTATTAGAATTTATTTGTTTCACTTTTCTCTATGGGATAAGAAAAATATGTGGTTGAATTCCTTACCCCCAAGAACCATCATCACTTAGAATGATCTCGCCCACAAGTTTCTAAATAAGTATTTCCCTTATTTAATGACTGTCAAGCTTAGGAATGATATTACTTTATTTACCCAATTTCATAGAGAGTCAATTTATGAAAGTTGGGAATGATTTAAGGAGTTACTTAGTAAATATCCCCACCATGCCTTGCTCAATTAGTTAATAATTTAGACTTTTATAATGGATTAGTAGGATCCCTAAGATCTATCATAGATGTGGCCACTATAGGGTCATAGATGTCCAAGCCCTTGATGAAGTGTATGCTTTAATCGTGAAGATGACCACCAATAACTTTTAATGGCCATTAAATAGGGTAAATTCAGGGAAAGTTGCTAATGTCTATAACTATGTTGCTTTGTCTGTTATACCCCTAAAGTACCAGAATTTCTACGAAGTTGGATAATTTTAGTGTTAGTTCATCCTTAGGACCATCTATATAAGACACTATTTAAGAAATTGACCATCAATATTGCTTTTTCAGAAGCCTTAGAATAAATTCTTACATATCCTAAGTTAGAAAAAAAATCCTCAATAAGAAGAGAAGTCGAGGTGAATTTGAGATAGTAGCCCTGGCTGAGGAGTGTAGTACTATTTTCTAAAAGAAACTACCTGACAAGCTAAAGGACCCCTGGTCACTTTACCATTCTAATGGCCATAGGGGATAAATTCAATGAAAGGGCATTGTGTGACTTGGAGCTAGTATAGACCTAATTACTTTGTCCATTTTTAAGAGGTTGGACTTAAGAGATGTCCAACCCACCACTATTACCCTTCAACTTGCTGATGAGACTTTCACTTATCCTAAGGGGATAATAAAAGACATGCTGGTTAAGGTTGACAAGTTCATTTTCCTTATTAATTTTTTTGTTTTGAATATGGACAAAGATAGGGAGATACCCATCATTTTAGGAAGATATTTTTTAGCAATGGGTAGGGCTATGATTTATGTCTATAAGGGAGAGCTTATTACGAGAATCCAGGACCAGAAGGTGTCCTTAATATACTTAGGTCTATGAAATTCCCTAAAGACCAGATTAAGGACTAACATAGAGTAGATTTGGTGGAGACCTATGTTGAGGAGTGTATGGAAATCTTTTGAGTGATAGTACTTTAGAGATGTATTGGAGTGATGTGGAGATTATTGAGGTGGTTGGAAAGTCTGTGAATTTGAATGGTGAGACCCCTAGGTTGTTTGGGGAGAAGTATTAGCTTTTTGATACATCTTCCCTTGGTAGATCATTGAGACCATCTATAGAGGAGGAATCTGATTTAGAGCTTAAGGCCTTACCTACCCATATTAAGTATACCTATTTAGGTGAGAAATCAACTTTTTTTATGATCATTTCTATAGAACTAGAAGTAAAGAAAGGCAAGTTGATTAGGGTTCTTAGAGACCATAAGAAATATTTTAGTTGGAAAATTATAGACATTATGGAAGTTAGTTCATCATTATGCATGCACAAGATTTTGATTGAAGAAAAGCCCCTTTCAAAAGTTGATCTCCAAAGAAGATTAAACCTAGCCATGAAAGAGTTAGTAAAGAAGGAGATCCTTAAGTGGCTAGATGCAGGAATTATTTACCCAATTTCTAATAGTGCTTGGGTGAGTCTTATCCACTATGTCCCTAAGAAAAGAGGCCTTACTGTAATGTCTAATGAGTATAATGAGTTGATTCTTAATAGGATGGTGGCTGGGTGGAGGATATGTATTGACTTTGGAAAACTGAAGGAGACCATTAGAAAGGATCATTTTCCCTTGCTTTTTATTGACTAGATGCTAGATAGCAAAAGGTATTCCGTTTACTATTCACTAGATGGGTAATAATGTTATCATCAGATTCCTATACCATTTAAGGACCAAGACAAGACTACTTTCACAAGTACCTATTTTATTGTTTACTAGATGGGAATTCAAGTTATCAACAAATTCTTATAGCACCTGAGGACGCGGACAAGACTACTTTCACCAGACCCTATGGAAAATTTTCTTTTAAAAGGATGCCTTTCAGACTTTGTAATACCCTGCTACTTTTCAGCATTTTATGATGTCAATTTTCTCAGATTTGATGGAGTTGGGAATTGAGGTGTTTATGGATGATTTTTTTTTTTGATTGGTACCACCATTGATTCTTGCTTAGATTATTTGACTGTTGTACTGAAGTGATATGTGGAAACAAATTTGGTGTTAAATTGATAAAACTTTCAATTTATGGTAGATGAGGGGATAGTGCTAAGATATAAGATTTTTGAGAGAGAATTAGCGGTCGATAATGCTAAGGTCCAAGTTATTGAAAATGTACCACCACCTACTTTTGTGAAAGGTATTACGAGTTTTTTTCAGGACATATCAGGTTTTATAGATGATTAATTAGAAATTTTTCCAAAGTCACCAAACCACTGTGCTTTTTGCTTGAAAAGGATATTCCATTTAAGTTTAATGATGCATATCATTATACCTTTAACATCTTGAAACAACATTTAATCACTACACCCGTTATTGTTACACCTGATAAGAACTTGCATTTTGAGTTGATGTGTGATGCAAGTGATCAATGTTATATTTTATGCTAGCAAAACTGTAAATGGTTCTCAATGTAATTACACTACTACTAAAAATGACTTACTAGCAATTAAGTTTTCCTTTGACAAAGTCAAGTCCTATTTGATTGACACTAAGGTTCTCATTTACACAAATTATTCTACAATCAAATATCTTATGATGATAAAGGATGCCAAGCTTAGATTGGTGGGGTGGACACTTTTTTTACAAAAGTTTGATGTAGAAATCTTTGATAGGAAGAGCACTGAGAACCAACTAGCTAATAATCTTTCTAGAATAGATTTGGTAAAATTTATATTTCATGATTGTGACATATATGAATTATTCCCTGATGAGCATATATTTGCACTACATTCTAATGTCTTGCCTTGGTATGCTGATATAGCCAATTATTTTATGACTGGACTGATCCCATATTATTTATCAACTAACCAAAGGAATATAATTCTTGCATGATGCCAAAATTTTCTTTTGGGATGAGCCATATCTTTGTAAGAAATGCATTGATCAAATTATTGGGAGATATGTCCCTAAGGAAAAAATAGAACCTAATATTAGGGAGTGTCATGACTTAAACTATGGAGGGCATTTCAGAGGATTTAGAAATGCTTCTAAGATCCTTCATTCTAGATTTTATTGTCCTACTTATTTAAGGATGTTAATGCTTATGTTAAGAAGTGTGATAAGTGTCAACAGGTAGGAAATATCACTAGAAGAAATGAAATGCCCTTGAATTATATATTAGAGATGGAAATCTTTGGTATATGGGGACTTGATTTCATGGGCTCATTTGTGCAATCTCATGGGTGCCACTATATTTTGATAGTTGTAGATTATGTCTCCAAATAGATAGAGGGAATTGCTACACCCAGAACTGATGAGTAGGAAGTGTTTAAATTTTTAAAGAAAAATATTTTTCTAGACTTGAAATGCTTAGAGTTCTAATCAGTTATGGGGGAGTCACTTCTGTAATAACAGAATGGAGACGTTATTATCTAATTTTGGTATCCAACATAGGGTTGTTGTAGCTTATCACCCCCATATTAATATCATGGTAGAAATAAATAATACAAAGATAATGAGAATTTTAAAGAAGGTTATAAGATCAAATTGAAAAGATTGAGCCATAAAATTGGATGATCCATTAAGGGCTTATAGGATTGCTTTGAAGAAACCCATTAGAATATCTCCCTACCAATTGAATTATGGAGAAGCCTGTCACCTACCTTTGAAATTAAAGCATAAGATGTCACAACCCAACCCGATATGACCCAAAATTGCACAAGTCATACCGTGTCCGATTGTGGCAAGATTGACCCCAAGATCGGGTTGAAGAAGTACTAAAACAAAACTCTCAATTTATAAGCCACACAGAGCTACTATAGAATACAATATAAAGTGGAAGACTACTGAATCTCAAAATAATTTTTTATATATCATCTATAATATATACACAATCTAAAGTCTATCTAGAATAATGCTTGGTAATAGAGAGAATAATAAATAAATGCCAAGCCTACAAAATCAAAACTAACAAAAACATACCAACAACATCGATCAGAGATTGCCACTAAAACTACTTAGCTCATTTTTTACCCTTCCCGTGGCATAAAAAAAAAGCAGGAATGAGATCACACAGTTCAATAGGATATCACAGCCTAAAACAAAAATCAATAATTGAAACCAAAAGAACTAAAAATACTATGATGTAATAATAAAAGTACTATATAAAAAGTGAGATTGAAGCTAAAGATGAAGATGAAATTGAAATCAATTGAATTATAAGTAGATATTCATTTTATCAAAATGGCTCTTAGCCCAAATTTTTAAATATCTTTATAGTTTCATTAATAGAATCCCACCTTAGTAGCCCACAGGATCCAGTATTACAGAATCCCACCTCGGTCGTCCACTAGCATCGGCATAACAGAATCTTACCTCAGTCGCCCATTGGCGTCGACATAACATCACTTGCATCACATCATGTCACATCACATTTCTTTCACTTTTTTTACACAGTTTTTTGATGCATTTCAATAATTAAAGTATAATTAGATTAAATTCAAAAATTATCAAAATGCCTCAACGGTAGGCAATAGAAACACTATTAATCGAAAATTCATTATTTCAAAACATAGCCAAACTACTAGAGATTATATAACATTTTTGAAGCTTTAATTGAACTGAAGCGTAATTTTTAGATGTCAAAATATATTTCTCAGTAGGAAAAAATTACTGTTCTTTCAAAATCACTTAGTAAAAAAATTTTAGAATATATTGAAAATGTTCATAATCTCAATCTCTATAACCTATAAAAGGTTATGCGATAAAAGTTTTACCAAAATAAAATAATCCTCATTTTTTGGTAACAAAAATATAAATTTGATCAAAAAGTTATCAAATTATTTAAAACTGAAATAGACAAAATGTAACCTACCTCGAGACGAACAAATTTCCCAAACGGGCTGACAGACAAAAATGACTCTACAACTACTAAACCCTAAATTTTCTCTCTCGGTGTCTTTCTTTTTCTCTTAATTTCTTCCCAAAATTGATTTTTAGTTCTTTGTTAACAAAATATCAAATGGAACTTAACATTTTATTATGTGGAAATGATTTTATAATAAAATAATCAAGATGACAAAAATGTAATTAAACCAATTATCTTACTTTTAGAAAAAAATTCTTATGAATTCATTTATATCTTCAAATGTGAAGATCCAAAAATTATGAAAAAATATTCAAAATTTGCTAAGCATGTCTAGAATGATCGAGTGAAATCAACTTGCAACATGGACACCAAACGGTCCAAAAAAAGCCCACTTATATTGACAAGCGCAAATTTCTTAAGAAATTTCACGAGTGCCAAAAAAATTATGAAAACAATATTGAAACTAAAAAATAATAAAATATATGTTATAGCAAAGACGGATTGTGAGTTGGACTTATAATGACTCTTGAAATATTTTTTACTGTTGTAGGTAAAAATATCTTTTTTTTTTATTTTGGGTTATAACAATCAACCTACCTTAAAAAAATACTGTCCTCAATAATTTAAGACAAAAATAAGTCAAAATAAACCTGGATAGAGCTATCTCATCTCAATTTTCTTCTCCCAAGTAGCCTCTCTGGCAATTCTATACTTCCTCTACACCTTAACCATCAGAATCTATTTTGCTCCTCAATTTTCTGACATCATTTGCTAGAATCCTATCTGGCTCTTCTCTATAGTACAGGTTCAGATAAACATCAATATCATCAGGATATAATCTCTTACTAGAATTAGATACCCACTTCCTTAAAGAAGATACATGAAAAACACTATTTATATTTGATATATGATTAGTTAATAATAATTTATAAGTAGAACTACCAATCCTCTCAACAATCTCAAAAGGACCGATGTACCTTGGACCCAGCTTACTGATTCTTCTAAATATGCTGACACCTTTTATTAAGCTAACTTTGACATAAATAAAATCACCAATCTAAAATTCTAACATCCTTTATTTTTCATCATAATACTTCTTCTACCTATCATGTATAGATCTTAACCTTTCTCTGATCAGATGAATCTTTGTATTAGTGTCATCTACAAAAGCTGATCCTATCATCTATTTGTCACGCACTTCTATCAAAGATAAAGGGGTCCTACACTTCCTACCATATAGGGCTTCATAAGGAGCCATGCGAATGCTTGAGTGATAATTATTATTATATGTGAACTCTATTAGTGGGATATAATCCTCCCAACTATCGCTAAAGTAAAAAAATATAGAGTCTCAAAAGATCCTCCAGTACCTGAATAATCCTTTCTATCTATCCATCTTTCTACAAATTAAAAGCCGCACTAAAGTGCAATTTCATACCCATTCCCCGTTGAATACCTCTCCATAATTTGGAGGTGAACTAGCCATCACAATCAGATTCAATCATCTTCAACATACCATGTAATTTGATAATATCTTTGACATATATCTGTGCCAATTTGTCAACCAAATCAGTCTGTCAAATCAAAATGAAATATGTTAACTTTATTAGCTGATCAACTATAACTTAGATGGCATCATACCTATATCTCGATTTGGGAAAACCCATAGGAAAGTCTATCATTTTCTCTTCTCACTTCTACTATGGAATAGGTAATGATTTTAGAAGGCCACTCAGTCGTTGATGCTCTACCTTTAGTAACTGACAGGCCTCACACTTCGAAATAAACTCTGTTACATCTTTCTTAAATCTAGGCTATTAAAATAGACCTTTCAAATCTCTGTACATCTTACTGCTTCCTAGATAAATATTATAACCCGAATAATGTGCCTAGTATAGAATCTTAACTCTTAAATCACTAATAAAAGGAAACCATTATATATCCTTGCAAAAAAATGATACCAGAATTATATAAGGAAATTTCAGGTCTCATACTAGCTTTAATCTAACCACTCAACTTAAGATACTGTGTATCTGACATTTGAGCTTCTTGAATTCTTTCTTATAGAGTAAGCTGAATAATCATCTGAGCTAATAAGCTCGGATCTATATCAATGAATACAACCACTATATCTGCCTTCTCCAAATCCTAAATAAGAAGGTCTACAAAAGTAAGAAATAAAAGAGAAGTACATGATGACTTTCTACTCAAAGCATCTGCTACCACATTCGCATTACCAATCTGATACTGAATGGACAAATTATAATCTTTGATCAGCTATAACCACCTTCTTTGCCTCAAATTTTGATCCTATTAAGTGAAGATGTACTTCAAACTTTGATGGTTAGTAAATATCTTGCATCTGACTCCATACAAGTAAGGCCTCCAAATATTCAATACAAATATAATAACAACTTACGGCAGATCATGTGTCAGGAAGTTCCTCTCATATGCATTCAACTACAAAGATGCATATGTAACAACTCTACTGTGCTGCATCAATATGCATCGAAAATCTCTCATTGATGCATCACTAAAAACCTAAAACCCTGCATATTTGAAGGAATGGTCAGAATAGGAGAAGAAGTAAAATGATCATTTAACAGCTGAAAACTCTGCTCACAGTCTAAAGTCCATATGGTAGCTACTAACTTCTGAGTCAATCTTGTCAAAGGTAAAGTAATTCTAAAAAAACTCTAAAATAAACTTTTGATAATAACTAGCTAAACCTAAGAAACTACGAATCTCAAAAATTATATCAGGCCTTGGCTAATCAAAAATAGCCAGAATCTTCTAAGAATATACCAAAATATTTGTACAACTCATAATATATCCCAAAAATGAAATGTTACTCAACCAAAACTCACACTTTGAGAACATAGCATATAACTAATGCTAACTCATAATCTCTATAATAATCCTTAAGTATGATGTATGCTCCTCTTCAGATTTGGAAAAAAATTAGAATATCATATATTAAGAAGATAACAAATTGGTCCAGATACTTCGAAAAAACTCTGTTCGACAAATCCACGATGAGCGTTGGGGCATTAGTCTCTCCAAATGGCATGACTAAGAACACATAATGCCCATACCTTGTGCTAGATATAGTCTTTGCCATATCTCAAAATAATGAAAATATTGGGCTACCTTTCCTTGTATGCTTATCCACTTCTAGAGCAGAAATCAGACAAGAAAGAATATCTTTGATTTGCTAAAATACAAAGTTCTCACTATCAGATACAAATTCACTTTCTTCTTCAAGCAGTCAATTTGAGCCCTATATTGACTCATCCAATCCATACCAAAAATGATATCAAATGCAAAGATAGGTAACAAAATCAAACCAAATCTTTAAACTCTATCAAAAAACTCAAAATCATGAAAATAAACCCTACTAGCTACCATTCCATTTCTTGTAGGCAAAACCACAAATAAAAAAACATGTAATAATATAAAAGGCAAATTGAGAAAAACAAAATACAAATCTAACATGAAAGAATGAATAGCATTACAATCAAATAAAATATGGCAAGGAGATGCAGAAAATTAAGTTATACCTATCATAATATCTGGAGACTCACCGGTCTTTTACTGCGTCAAATTGTAAACTCATGGCTATATTGGATCAAAATAATAGAACTACCTGTACCCTACGAACACCTAAAAGGTTGATCTCATGATACTGGACCAACATCCCTACTACCAAAACCCATAAAATATGGTCAAAGTGATACTACCCTTGGCCTACCCACAATTGGCTACCTAGAGCCTCTAAAATCAGAACATCTATCAAAGCCACCCTATGGACACTCAGCAATCCTATATCCTAACTTACTATAGTGAAAACACCTGCATGAAGCTCTATAACACTAACCACTATGGCTCCTACCATATTGTTGTAATAATGGGGCCTTACCCAGAATTGGCAACATTGTCTTTATCTAATCCAGCAAAAACTATAATTGATTGTCCCCTCCTTCTAAAGTTAGTAGGTCTAAACCTGTTCTTCATCCCATAGTGGCTACTACCAGAGGTCTCACCTCCAAATATTTTCCTGCTCTCAATCCATCACTGTGGAACAGTTATCAAATTAGTCTCTATACTCTTAGCCCTCTCAACCCTCTCAACCAATTGAGCAAATTTGATAAAATCATGTGCAAGCAACGGCTATATCAGAGCATTTTGAAGGCCCTCCAAAAATCGGTTACACTTCTTTTTTGAAGTGCTAATCAATTATGGAGCATACCTGGAGAGAGAAGTAAACTCTTCCTCATACTGCATCACTGACATGCCTCCTTGAATCAACTTCAGGAAAGAACTTTGTAGTTATGTCCTAGTAGATGGAGATGTAAACTAAGTCCAAAATGTCTTTATAAACTCCTCCCAATAAATCTGGGTATTTATACAACCCTAAAAGTTTTCTCTTTGCTGGTCAAGCCACCAGCGCTCTGCCTCACCATCTAATAGAAATACAGTTAATATATCTTAGGAGGATAATGTATCCTATCCAGAGTCTTCTCTATCCTTATTAGCGAATCCTCAGCTGCTCTAGGCTTAATAACACTAGAAAGTCTAAGAGGTTATAATCTTATGATATTCAATAAATATATATCCATATCATCAAATCGAGTACTAGAAACTCAAGTATGAGCCTTACCTACTAAATATAATATCAAACCCATAATCTGGGAAATAACTGAAAGTTTGATAGGGATGTTAAGCCCTTATGAACTAGTCCTGAGGCTAACTAAGAGGGGGTGAATTAGTTATTTTAAAAATTCATGAGCAACAGGAAAGATCTTTTGATAATTTACAGCAGACACAAGTAAACACAGTAATGAAAAGATCAATCACAGATTTCACCCAAGCAGATAATAACAGAAAAATAAAGTGCAAAAAATAATCAGAAAGAACACACCAAATTTTATAGTGGTTCGGTCAACTTGACCTACATCCACTCCCCGGAGCCTCCCCTCTGGGTATTGCACTAACACTAAGTGACTCTCCTACTCCCACAGTAAGGCGGAGAAGCCTGTACAAAAACTCCTTTCCACCAACACGATGAGGCAGAGAACCTGAACTCCTTTTGCTTCCTCCTAAAGCAGGAAGAGAACTTAGACTCCTTTCGCTTCCTCCTAAAGCAGGCAGAGAACCTAGACTCTTTTTGCTTCCTCCTGAAGCAAGCAGAGAACCCGAATATTCTTGCGAACGATCCTCCCACACAGACACCAACAAGACAAGAGACGACGAACGGAGAAGATGAATCAGATTCTTGCTTGGAGCAACCTTTGTGAATCCCTCACAAACTCCCCCAAATAAGATCCTCTCTCTCTCTCTCTCTCCCAAGCTCTTACTGTCTCTCTCTCTCAAGGTTTTTTTCTAGAAAGGAAAGTGGCAAAAAAATTTTTTGTTGAAAGAACAAAAAATCTTAAATAGGAGGGCTAAAAAATTTCCCTAAATCTCAACTGGTCATTAAAGATCATCCAGGATGATTGGTCGATCGTCCTGTATGATCAATTCAAAATCACATGTATCAGCCTGGATAATCTGGTTCCTCTGGACGATTAGTATACAAAATTTGTTCATATCATCCCATACGATTCTGCGATCATCCGGTACGATTAGTGTAAATCAGGAATTTCATCCAGAAGACAGCTCTGGTCGTCCAGGGGAACTTGTGCTGGACGATCTCAAAATGACTTGATCATCCGAAACGATATGGGTATCATCCCGTATGATTAGTTCAAAAATGACAAAATTGTCCTGAACACAGCTCAAAACGTACAGGTTAGAACATGCTGGATGATTTCAAAATGACTTGATCATCCAGGATGATACGTCCATCGTCCTATATAATTAGTTTAAAAAAGATAATATCATCTTACACACAGCTCTGGACATGCAGGTCGTAGGCACTAGACAGTCAGGATTTTTAATATATCGCCCCGTACGATCTTGTGATCGTTCAGGACCATATGATTGAATCAATTAAACCTTAATTACTTTTTGTAATCATCAGACTAATTTAGGCATGATTGTAATGGATCATCCAAGATGATACATGTATCATCCAGGATGATCAGACCAAATCTCTAAAAATAAAAATGTGCCTAACTTAATCTGGCGGCTGAGAATTTCTTATTTAAGCTTATCGTCCTATACGATATGTGTATCATCAAGGATGATCAGCTTAATCAAACTGACTTAACATGATCATCCGAATTAGGGTTTTGTTTTCACTGGATCATCCACGATGATATGAATATCATCCAGGATGATATGAGCACAACTTGAAAATAGAGACTCTAACTCACTAAAAACTCTCCCCCTGAGTGTGTATGCAAGGTTACTTAGCTAGGGGATCACTTACATTATATTTGACTCAAGAAAGGGAAAAATTACAACTTAGACACACACAGACCCATTCTTGAGTTGGCTTGAATTGTATTTGATCTTTTGTACCTAAAATATTAGTTGACCAAAAAATAGAGCACAAAAATATTTGTTATCATCAAAATTATAATCCCTAAATCCAAATTTGTAATAATCTCCCCCTTTTTGATGCTGGCAAATATTTATTCATTAGTTTCAAATAAAACAGATAGGAGTAATCAACGCACATACGAAAGAAAAAAATTTTCATTTCAAAGTTCACTAAACATTGACAAACAGTGACACTAAATACAATAAGGGAAACAACTATAACACAAAAATAGTATAAGAAACTACTAGTAACTTAAAAACCAACTCCCCCTTTTGACATTACAAAAAGGAGGAGGAATAGATAAAACAACACAAACAAGAAACATCACAACACAGAAAACTAATAAACATCACAGCTCAAAAACCAACTCCCCCCCCCTTTTTTTTGAATCGATCAGCTCCAGTAAATCAGAATTTTTCCTTGATTTTTAATTCAAAAATCAATAAGAAGAAAATCGACAACGTTGAAATCCAGAAAAATTAGAAAATCAACTTTCGTAACTCCTACCTTGGACACCTTACAGGTTCAAATTCCTTTCAAACAAAAGTCTAATTCAGAAGAAAAGAAATTAGATTCGAAAAGAGATCCTTTCAAGCCTCGTTCCAGAAAATATCTTATAAAATAGTATTAAAAAGTAAGGAATCAGAAATCATAATTTTTTGTCTCAAGCTTTTGAAAATATTAAGTGGCGCATGGATTTCTCTAAGACATTTAAAGATCTGAAAGGGAAGAAAGTTTATTTCTTTATGGGCTCATTTTGTGCCTCTTTTTCAATTTGTTTGGCGCTTTACGCATCTTTTGATTTTTGATACACTTTGTGTATCTTTCCAATTTAGCGACATTGCGCATCTTTTCAGCTTTGGGCTCATTTTATGCCTCTTTTCATTTTGGCGCTCGTTGAGCATCTTTTGTAAGCTTACTTCCTTTCATAATCGTTAAATAATCTCAACTGTAAAATTACCTTCTAGACATAAGAGATGACAACTCACTCTCTATAATAAGGAAGAGTAATTCACAAAACAAAAATCATACATCATATGATAAGTGCAATCAGTTGATTAAGAGAAACATAACACTTATTCAAAGCTTTGAAAATACTATTCATATGAGGTAGATTATTGTAAGAAGATAAAATAGATCTCTATTTCAAAAATCAACTTTCTAATTTTGAAGAAAATTTTTATCCAAAAGAAATAATACACCATTAAAGGGAGTTAGAGGAAGATAAATAATCATCAACGTTTCTTTCCTTTAACAGATTCAGAGGAGTCAATCACTGCTTACAAGCTTCCAAACAAAAATAAGGCAAAACTCTTAGTCAGAAATCTAGTTTATCAACAGTAATGAGCAGTGATCTGATTTTGAAAGGAATAAAATAATAAATCAAGAACAAGTAGGAAATCGCATCAAAATAAATACTCAAATCAGAAAAATAACAAATAATAAAAAGAAATTAGCAGTGAATAAAAATAAAATAGGAAACAGATAATCAAATCAAAAGATTAACAGAAATAAAAAAAATAAAAAACTCAGAAATCATCAGTCATCAGAATCATGCATTTATGTCAATCATACCCAATATGGTCCTCAAAATGCTGAATGAGTCAAAGGCCAGTGGTTTAGTAAAGATATCATCCAATTGATTTTCAGTTGCTACATGTTGTAGCTCAATGTCCCCTTTTGTAACATGGTCCCTAATGAAGTGATGCCTTATATCAATATATTTGGTTCTAGAATATTGGATTGGATTCTTAGAAATAAAGATGGCACTGGTGTTGTCACATAGAACTGAAATTGTGCCAACAGGTAGTCCTAAATCCAAAACTTGTTGCTTCAACCAAAGGACTTGGGCCATTCAACTTCCTAAGGCAATGTACTCAGCTTCAACAGTGAAAAGTGCAACTGAGTTCTATTTTCTACTAGACTAGGAGACTAAAGACTGTCCTATAAACTGGCAAGTTTCAGAAGTGCTCTTTCTATCCACCCTACACCCTATAAATTCAGAATTAAAATATCCAATAATCTCAAAAGAAGTGCTGTTCCTAAGGTACCAGATTCCTAGGTTTGGGGTCCCTAAAAGATATCTAAGAATTCTCTTAACAGTAGTAAGGTGGGACTCTTTAGGATCAGCTTGAAACCTATCACAAAGATAGATACTAAACATAATATCAGGTCGGCTAGCAGTCAGGTAAAGCAGTGATCCAATTATTCCTCTAAACTTCTTCTGATCAACAGATTTTTCATTTGAATCCTTATCTAACTGAACAGTGGAACTCATGGGAGTGTTGATTGGCTTGGCTTTGTCCATTTCATATTTCTTCAAAATGACCTTAGTGTATTAAGATTGACTGAGAAAGGTTCAATCATCCATTTGCCTTATACTAAATCCCAAAAAGTAGGACAATTCTCCCATCATACTCATCTCCAACTCCTTACTCATTGTCTTAGAAAAATCATCACATAAATTTTTATCAAAAGATTCAAAAAGTATATCATCAACATAGATTTGGACAATGAGTAAATCATCCCCTACTCTCCTCAGAAAAAGGGTGGTGTCTACGCTCCCCTTAACAAACTCTCTTTCTAACAGGAATGTGCCAAGCCTCTCATACCAAGCTCTGTGTGCCTGTTTCAATCCATATAAGGCCTTTTTTAATTTGTAAACATGATTTGGATATTGGAAACTCTCAAAACCTGGGGGTTATTTTATAAAAACATCCTCCTTTATTACCCCATTCAAAAAGGCACTCTTGACATCCATTTAAAATAACTTAAATCCTTTATAACAGGTAAAGACTAGTTGCACTCTAATGGCTTCCAATCTAACTACAGTGGCAAAGGTCTCCTCAAAATCA
Organism: Dendrobium chrysotoxum; assembly: GCA_019925795.1. Lineage (NCBI taxonomy): Eukaryota > Viridiplantae > Streptophyta > Magnoliopsida > Asparagales > Orchidaceae > Dendrobium > Dendrobium chrysotoxum. Next base: position 18,572,257 of record CM034309.1, read on the forward strand.
ATCCCTTCAATTTGATTGTACCCCTTAGCCACCAATCTTGCCTTATTCTTAACCATCACACCAGAATCATTCATCTTATTCTTAAAGACCCACTTGGTTCCCACTACACTTTGATTCCTAGGTCTTTCTACTAACTCCCAAACATCGTTTCTTATAAATTGATTCAATTCCTCTTACATAGCTAAGATCCAAAACTCATCAGAAAGGGCTTGATTGATGTTGGTGGGTTCAGTCATTGAGATAAAGGCATAATGATTTACTTCCTTTCCAAGTCCATGGCTAGTTCTAACACCTTCAGAAGGGTCTCCTAGGATCTATTCTGTAGGATAACTCAAAGCATATCCCCAATCTCTTGGGAATGTGTTTTGAGGTTCTACCCTTTCCTCCAAATTTGCATTTTTAACTCCTTGGGTAATCTCTCCTACATCTTCTTTTTCCTCAACTCTAGTCTCCTTAGGATCAGATTCATCAAACACCACATGAGTTGTCTCCTCCATCACCAAAGTCCTCTTATTAAACACCCTAAAGGATTTCCCCACACTAGAATAGCCTAAGAACACTCCTTCATCAGATTTGGGGTCAAATTTTTTAAGGATGATTTCCCATTATTCAGAATGAAAGCCTTACAGCCAAAGACATGAAGTTGGGACAGGTTTGGAGTTCTACCCTTAATGATATCATAGGGTGTCTTATTCAGTTTGGATCTAACATTCATCCTATTCAGCACATAACAGGCAGTGTTCACCGCTTCAGCCCAAAAGTATTTTGGAAGTGAATACTCAGCAAGCATAGCTCTAGCGGCTTCCAATAAGGTCTTACTCCTCCTTTCAGCTACCTCGTTCTGCTGAGGGGTCCTAGGAGCTGAAAAATTATGACTAATCCCTTGCTCCTCACAAAAAAATTTAAATTTCTCATTTTCAAACTCTCCACCATGATCACTATAAATAGTTAAGATCTCACAACCTAACTTCCTCTAAATCCAAGTGGAGAAGGATTTAAATTCATCCAATGACTCAGATTTATGTGATAGAAATTTAATCCAAGTGAACCTCGAGTAATCATTAACAATCACAAATTCATAGACTTTCCCCCTAAGCTGGCAGTGCTAATGGGTCCAAAGAGATTCATGTGAAGGACTTGTAAAGGTCTAGAGGTGTTGATGTCCTTAATGGAGTGGAAGGAGGACTGGACTTGCTTCCCTAATTGACAAGCATCACACAAGTGGTCCTTAGTGAACTTAAGCTTGGGGACACCTCTAACTAAGTCCTTTTGGGTGACTCTCCTAAGGGTTTTCATACTGGCATGACATAATCTCCTATGCCACAACCAAGACTCATCCGTAGCAATTTTTAAGTAAATTGAAACATCAGCTTTAAATCAACTTACATCTAGCATATAGACATTGTTGATCCTTTGTCCCTGTAAAATAATGTTGTCATTTAAGCTTATAATGTAGCAAGTGGGCACGAATTTTATTTTGTATTCTTTGTCACAGAGTTGACTGATGCTTAGTAAGTTATGTTTTAGTCCATCTACAAGCAAAATATTATCAATAATGAAATTATTTGAATCACCAATTATACCTATTCCTATCGCCCTCTTGGTAGTGTTGTCTTCAAGCGTAACCTTGCCTCCAGCCCTAGCCTCCAGCGAAATGAATTGATTTGCATCTCTAGTCATATGTCTTGAGCATCCGCTGTCCAGGTATCACATGCTCTCATGAGGTTTTGTGTGAGATCACACCTACAAAATCATCAAATGTCAAATTTAGGAACCCAAACAAGTTTGGGTTCCTTCTTATGAAAAGAAGAATGTGATGCATGTGTGCTGTGTTATGAAGCATACAGTTTGGGCCTCCACACCCAATATGTACTACAGTGAACGGTGCAGGTGTGAGAGATGTGTCCTAACATGCCCATCTCTAATCATCTTGTATGATGTAACATAGTATAATATAATTAGTTATATTGAATCACCAATCATCCAAGATGAACTAAGATTCGACCATCGAGCTCTCTATTTGACCAAGCTGTATGATATGGATTGTATAATATGATAATAATTAAGATTTGACCTGATTCAATTCCTTAATCATCAGGATTAAATTAGGCTATATTAATTAATTTTCTAGAATATGAAGGTCTTTATACAGTATAATAAGTTCTAATTTCAAATTACCTAATTTTGGTAACCAAGATTCGATGGTAGGGTTTTAGTAAAATAACTAATCATCCTGTGAGATTGCAGATCATATAGTACGATTAGTTATAATTTAATTTAATATTTAAACTAATTTATAGTTTAACAAATCTTATAGTATGATTAGGATCATATATTATGATACTCAGAAAATTTTAAATATTTAATTTTTATCCCCTCTTATGAGTGTGTGCTCGATGTTTTATCCAATATACACTTAATAAATAAAATGACTCAAGAAAATAGAAAAGTATAAACTCTATGATTACAAACTAACTTTAGACCTTAATGTTGCACTATCTTGAGTCTTAATTCTTCAATTATGCTCGATATATGCTGTAACTAAATTAGCTAGTGACATACAAGAAAAATATGCAATATATAAAGTAGGAATAAATAAATGATCATCTAATAATGTTTGTAATTATCAAAACACAAGTTTAGGCTCCCAAATTTCAACAATCTCCCTCTATTTAAAGATGTCAAGTATTGTTAGTTGAATTTTAATTTGCAAGTTATGTGTTTAATTTCTCGCTATAGACAAAAGGAAAATATTTCAACCGACATGACTCGTTATTACCTTGACATCACCAAAAGAGAGACTAAAAATAAAACTATAATGTGAGAGAAAGAAATACTATAACATAAAGTATAAAAAAATAAAATACAAATAAGACATGCTGCTCATCAAACAGAACCTAATCAGGTGGCGATGGTGATGGCCAAAAGTAGTGGTGCATGGAAGAGAACTCCTGAAACCAAGCACAATCGACCTCATGATACTACTGAAGCTACTCCTAATATGCTATGAACTCTTAAATATGCATGTCCAATCTCAGCTTTAAGCGATCAAATCACACAATCCATGAGTCAGGATGTGGTGACTGGAAGGCAAGTGCAAGTGCTACATAGGCTAGTGCTTTAGGGGCTAGTGCTCCCCTTCTTCATCTAAATCATGCTCCTCTATAACCTATGGTCCTCGATGTCCATCTCCATAATGGAGATGGAAAGAACTATTCATGAAGTAGACTAGGAAGTAATTAATTAGGTGGAGTACTTTCAGCTGTACTTTACATCTAATAGGTAGGCTATGATATATCTTAGTGCTAAGTTTTGCCTACGATGTGCCCTAAGATTCCTAATAGTCGTCATGTTTTTTATGTATTAGATAATCATGTCAGTTACATCAAATTCAATTCAATTATACTTAAATATGTGATAATGAATAATAGTGGAGTAATATTGATCCCATCACCAGCTTTAGGTATAATTGTGTTTCTAAGTATATGTTGAATGAAATGTACATTTAAGACTAATATGTTGACTAAAAGTTAATGAAGGTTCATTGGAGTGTTTCTAAGAGAAAGATTCACCTAAGTCCAATTGTAGTCACTAATGGTGTCAATATCATAGGGTTTCATGCCCATGGTAAAAATGTTTAGGTGTTCGTTGAAATCCTAGTAGGTAAATTCTATTGGGCATCTATAAATATATGATGCAGTGAAGTGCAGCGTTTATTCTCAAACTAGCAAAAAATTCATATAGCATCTTAGAGTGGGAAAAAAAGGAAAGTGTAAGGAGAAACTATAAAGTAATCCCTACAAATATGTCTAATACCTTATAACTAAGATTATCTTGATTAATGACCTTAGATGTTATGATTATGGTAGTATTATATTTTTAATTCCTCATATTGGAACCTATCATCTACCCTGGGTTAAGAGGGACCCCCTATGAGAAGTCTCTCGTGCTAGTCATCGGGAACATTGAAGGACTTGAATAAGAGGGGAAAAGTATTGGTAGAAGGGATTACATGAATTGAAATGAAAATTCCCACTCTACTTATAGCCTTTATTGGATCATATAATATGATGGGGATCATATAGTACGATCAAAAGAAGCTAAATTATCTTGTATGAATAGTATGAAGACATATTCAAATTTTCCAATACGATCGGCGATCATTCAGCATGATCTTCATCTTTTTTATGCCTCGAGGGGTCTTCTATACGATCATTAACTGAATGGATCATCCAATATGAATAGAGGTTCATACAATAGGATGTGTAATAAAGGATTGTACTAACCAAATTAACCTCATCTCAATGATTTTTTTTGCGTCATTAATATAGCAGGGCATTCATATAGTATGAATAATAATAATAGGTTTAATTTGAGTGTTTTTTTCAAATGAATGGATAATGTGTATATATTAACATATAGTACAATGTGTAGGGAATGTTTAGTTTTGTGTGAAGATCAGGGATAGTTCCACATATATAAGTACACATAATTTTTTTTGAGATAAATTATAAACACAATGAAAATGACATAAGGTACAAACATAAAATGCAAACAAAATACTTAAAACATATAAACATGCAACAAAAAGACAAATAACATCATAAAGACACAAACAACAATCATAGAATATAATGTGCCCAATTTTCTTAGCAATTATATCAACAATACCCATTCTATTCATAAGTGCAATGAATCTTTCAAAATGTATGGGTTTGGTAAAAATGTTTGCTAACTGGTTTTCAGTGTCCACATGCTATATTTCTACATCTTTCTTGGCCAAATTATTCTGAATAAAGTGATGTCTCACATTGATGTATTTAGTGTGAGAATGTTGAATAAGATTTTTAGTGATGCAGATTATACTCGTGTTATCACACATAATGGGGATGGTTTCTACTATCAGTCCAAAATCAAAAGCTATTACTTTAGCCAAAGGACTTGGGCAACATAATTTCCCATTTAGCCTCTACGGCGGATAAGGGTACAAAAATTTTCTTTTTACTAAAACAAAAAACTATAGATTATCTTATGAATTGGCATATTCCTGAGGTGCTCCTTTTAACTACCTTACATCCAACAAGATGTGAATATGAGCATCCAATTAAGTCAAAGGTCAAGTAATTTCTCGGATACTAGATACCTAAGTTTTGAGTTTCTATGAGATGCCTTAAGATTCTTTTGATAGTGGTCATATGAGATTCCTTAGAGTTAGCTTAAAATCTAGCACATAGATAAACACCAAACATAATATCAAGCCTATTGGTAGTTAGATAAAGTAAGGAATATAATCCCTCTAAACTTATACTTATCAACTTATTTACCATCTCTATTCTCATATAATTGGGTGGTTGGGCTCATCTATGTATTCATACTCTTATATTCTTCCATATCAAATTTCTTTAAAATTTCCTTAATTTACTTAGTTTGACTCAAGAAGGTTCCATCTTCTCTTTGATTTACATTAAAACTAAGGAAATATGTCAACTCATCCATCATGCTCATTTTGAATTCACTGCTCATTATACATGAAAAGTTTTTTGCATAAATCATCATCGATGGATCCAAAAATAATATAATTCACATATATTTAAACAATGAGCATATAATCACAAATTTTCTTAATGAATAGGGTGATATCTATGATGCCCTTAACAAATGATTTCTATAATAAGAAATTATTAAGCTTATCATACCACATCCTAGGTGCTTGCTTAAGCCCATATAATGCTTTCCTAAGTTTATAGAAATGATTTAGAAATATTGAGTTCTCAAAATATAGGGGCTATTCTACAAAAAGATCTTCTTTAATAACTTCATTTAAAAAGGCACTTTTCACATATATCCGGTATAATTTAAAACCCTTAAAACATGCAAATGCTAGTAGTACCCTGATGGCCTCTAATTTAGCTACTGGGCAACGATCTCTTCTAAATCTATCTCTTCTATTTGGTTGTACCCATTGCTACAAATTTAATATTTTCCCTAATAATTGATCTAGATTCATTTAATTTATTCTTGAATACCCATTTCATTCCAATAACACACGGATTAGTGGGTCTACTTACTAACTCTCACACATTATTTCTAATAAATTGATTTAATTATTCTTAACAACAACAACAACAACATCAAGCCTTTATCCCACTATGTTGGGTCGGCTACATGAATCCTTTTTCTTCATTGTGTCCTGTTAAAAGTCAAATTCTCGTTTAAATCTAATAGAGAAAGATCATTTCTAATATTTTCTAACCAAGTCTTTTTAGGTCTACCTCTACCTTTTTTAACATAAGTTAAATCTAAGACCTCTACTTTCCTAACCGGGTCATCGGGAGGTCGCCATTTTATGTGACCAAACCATCTAAGGTGACTCTCTCTAATCTTATCTTCCACTGGAGCTACTCCAACCTTTTCACGAATATGCTCATTTTGTATCCTATCTCTAAGGGTAAAGCCATTCATCCACCTGAGCATCCTCATCTCTACAACACTTAACTTAGAATTATGCTTCTCTTTTAATGGCCAACATTCGGCACCATAAAGCATTGGAGGTCTCACCACCATCTTATAGAATTTTCCCTTAAGTTTGAGGGGTACTTTTCTATCACACAATAAGCCCGATGCATTCCTCCACTTCAACCATCCCACATGGATTCTGCTGATAATATCCCCATGTATTTCAACATCACTGTGAACAAAAGATCCAAGATATCTAACACGTGTACTCTTATTAATGACTTGATCGGCCAAAGTCACAATCCCCTCACTAGGTCTATTATTACTAAAATTACACTCCATATATTCCGTTTTAGATCTACTCAAGCGAAAACATTTAGACTCTAAGGTTGACCTCCACAATTCTAGTTTACCTTCAACTCCCTCTCTAGTCTTATCAACAAGAAGAATATCATCAGCAAAAAGTATACACCAAGGTACATCCTCTTGCAAATGTCTAGTGAGAACATCCATGACTAAAGTAAAAAGATATGGGCTTAAGACTGATCCTTGATGCAATCCAACCGAAATAGGGAAATACTTAGTCAAACCACCTTGTGTTTGAACACAAGTAATAGCTCCTACATACATATCTTTAATGATTTGAATATAAGCGTTATTAGCTCCTTTCTTTTTAAGAAATCTCCATAGCACTTCTCTTGGAACTTTATCATATGCTTTTTCTAAATCAATAAATATCATATGTAAATCCTCCTTATTCCCTCTATATTTCTCCATCAAACCTCTTAATAAATGTATGGCTTCCATAGTAGACCTACCCGGCATGAATCCAAATTGATTTTGAGAAACATTTGTATCACGCCGCAACCTATGCTCCATAACTCGTTCCCATAGTTTTAAAGTATGACACATTAACTTAATTCCTCTATAATTCGCACAATCTTGTGCATCACCTTTATTCTTAAAAATAGGGATTAACACACTCATATGGCATCTTTTTAGTCTTCAAAACCGTATTTAAAAGTTTAGTAAGACAAGAAATTCCTTCATCTGCTAAGCATTTTCACACCTCTATTGGAATATCATCAGGTCCAACAACTTTTCCATCTTTCATTTTCTTTAAATCCTCTTTAACTTCAATTTTACTAATACGCCAATAAAAACATAAATCTTTATTTTCATTTAGGGTGCTAAGGTCACTACAGTCAATTTTATTTTCATATTCTTCATTAAAAAGTTTAGCAAAATATCTCATCCATCTTTGTTGAATATCATCTTCTAAAAAAAGTACTTTTTGATCTTCATCTTTAATACACTTCACTTGAACTAAATCCTTACTACTCTTATCTCTTTGTTTGGCTAATTTATACATATATCTTTCTCCCTCCTTAGTATGTAATCTATTATATAAAAAATAATCCAAAATTATTCTTATAAAGCTCATTCTATACTTGCGGGCTCTATTATAGAGATAAAAGCTATGTGGTTAAATTTCTTTCTTGTTGATATTATCTACCTCATAATCAATTCTAGAGATTTTGATAATAACAAACATATATTTGGATGCTCTAATTTGTGTTAAGTATTTCAGGTGTAATGATTTGATGAATGTGCATGATAATTATTTATCTGGGATTTACATTGCACAACTCAAGTTCAATCAAATTTTAAGCTAAAAGAACTCAAGATTGACCAAGATGACAAGCTTGAAGATTTTTATATTAAAGTAGCAGTATGTTAGAGGTCAATTAATATTTTCTTGTATAATTTGATTTGCTCACACTACAGGAAAAACAGCTATTACCGGCGGACAAAATCCACCGGTAAAGTAAAAAATGCGACAGAAATTATCGGTTTCCGGCGGATTACCAGCAAAAATTGATCCGACGGTAAAACGCGCGTCGGAAAAAAAATTCCGTCGCATTTTTTTCGCCGGAACAATTTCCGGCGGATGTTCCGGCGGATATATTTGACAAACCGACGCCTTTTCTGTGGCAGTGTTCCGGCGTAATAATCGCCAGAAATACTGGCAGAAAATTTTCACCGGAAGTTCCGGCGGATATTCCGTCGCAATAAAAAGCGATGCCTAGTATTACCGGCGGATATTACCGTCGCAATATCCATCGGTAGTTCCGTCGCATATGCCGCCAGAAAGTTTGTCATATCTAATTTCCGTCAAGGTTACCGGCGGATAATCCGAACTGGAAGGAGGAAACGGAGCGTGCGAAAGGGAGAAAGTTACCTACAAAGCCATGGTCGTGCGTCGTCGATGGAGGATCTCGCGCGACGACCGAGCGAGGCACCTAGCGAGCGAGGGAGGGAGGTCATCGACAGAATTCGAGGGCAAGATCATCATCGAACGAGCTCGATCGAGGGAGGGAGGGACGTCGTTGACGGAGATCGAGGGCTAGCGCGCGTCGTCGGTAGCGGAGACCTAAACAGAATGAGCTGAAGTCGAGGGCACGGGGTCGATATATTGAGATTACCGGCATATTTTCTGGTGGAAAAGCCGCCGGAAATATTACCGGTGGATAATCCGCCGGTACTACTTCATTGGGTTTTAATTAACCGGCGGTAAATCCGCTGGAATACTCGCCGGACATTACCGGCGGAATATGCGTCGGTATATTGAAAAAATCGGCGAACTTTCGGCGGTTTAGCCGCCGGAAACTTACCGACGGTATTTCTGCTGGAAATTACGCCGTAAAAAAATTCTGCCAGAAATTCCGTCGTTGATTCCGGCGTAAATATTTCCGCCGGTATTTCATTATCTTCCTGTAGTGTCATAATTTAAATATTTATTAAAATGATTTACTTATTACTAATTAAGGATAATAAGCTTGATTTTCAAATCTATATGATTCTTTAATTAAATTTTATAAGCTTCATTGTTATCCATTATGGAAAGATAATTAACCAAGAAAATTAAATGTAATAACCTTATGTGATAAAAATTTATTACGTATTCATTTTGAATTAAACTTATTTCATATAAATTTACTAATTTATAATTTATTTTATCTAAATTACATCATACTATTGCATGAATATTTAATATATCTTTAAATACATAAAAATATGCATAAGTTTTTATTTTTCTGAGTATAGTATTATTATAAAAAAAATATGGCTTAGTTTTTATTTCATTAGGTTCCTTGGATTCTGTAGATAGAAATTGATATGTTATATGACCTATTTGGAGCTATATTAAATTTATAATGAATTTTTAAACATTACTCGATTTATAAATATTTTAAAACAAACAATAATTCTTAATACGAAAGAAAATATAATTTAATAATAACAACACAAACAGAGATTTCAAGCATAGAATAAATCACAGAAAGGTGTAAAAGTAAAATGTGAAAAAAGTAATAAGAAAGAACATATGGAATTTTATAGTGGTTCGGTCAAATCTGACTTACGTTCACTCCATGAAAATCTTCCTTCCAAGTATTGTACTAATTAGTTAGTGTCTCTCCTTTTGCCCCCACATCAAGGTATAGAAGCCCTTACAAAATCTTTCTACTGACCCCGTGAGGTAGAGAACCTTAAATCCTTTTACTCCCTCCTGAAGTAGGCAGAGAACCTGAAAATCCTATTTCACCCACATGGTGAAGGCATAGAATTTGGATCTGATGCTGATGAAGATCTCCTTTAGAGCCACCAAGGATTGAGGATAACAACTTGAAGAAGGTGATGAGTACATTGCTTAGAGCAACCTTTATGAATCCCTCACAACTCCCCCTTACAAGGATATCTCTCTCTCGAGCTCTCCCTCTTCCTTCTCAAAGCTCTCTCTCAGACCTCTCCCACAACAAAAGATTGTCTCAAGAGACAATGAGATAGCTTAAATAGGGAGCCTCCAAAAGAAGCTCTAATTTTCAATTCTGCGCTTCTGATCTTCCATAGATCATCATGTACGATTAGTGCAAAACAGCCGTTTCAGCCTGGACGAATATCACTGCCCTGGACAATTAGTTCAACAGGAATAGGAATATCATCTTGGACGATTAGTTTAAATCTTCTGAACATCGTCCAGTATGATGCCCGGCGATGCCTGATCTTCCCAAGCACTTCTCTATCGTCTAGGACGAAAGGGGTCCATTGTCCTAGATGATTAGTTGAAAAATATTAATGTTCATCCGGTATGATAGGTGGCGATCCCTTATCGTCTCAACATGTGCTATGTCGTCTAAGACGATCATCACCGATCGTCTTGTACGATCACATCGAATTAAGAATTACCATCATAATCATAGAATTAATTTAGGCATGATTGTTCTGAATCGTCCAGGATGATATACATTGTCCTGTACGATTAGTACAAAATTTGAAAATTAAAATAGTACCTAAGTTGTGATTGGCGGCTACTTTCATAATATAAAAGGATCATCCTAGACGATATGGATCGTCCAGTACGATTAGTTTAATCACTCTTAATCAACTGGGATGCCCTAATTAGGTCTTCTATTTTTAACTGATTGTCCAGGATGATATCGATCATCCTATACGATTAGGTTAAAAATTAGAGAATTCTCTAACTCACAAAATTTCTCCCCTTGAATATGTGTGTGCAAGGTTATTTAGCTTGGGGTCCACCACCTACATGACTTGACTCAAGAAAAGTAAAAAGTAGATTGAATTTGAAATTACAAATAGACTCAATCCTAGTTTACCCGATCTTGGGCTGATATGCATTGCAAGTAATCTTATGGACCTGAAATGTTAGTACGTAGGGCAACCAAAATAGATATGCAATAGTAGCAGATAAAAATATTTATTATCATCAAAATCATAGTACTTGGATCCAGATTTGCAATAATTTAGATATTCTAAAACTTAATTAATCAAACCACAAAATTTAGCTCAAACTCAGATTTCCAATTCAAAACCTAAGGCCAAAAGCTTAAGTCCTAAAACCCTTTTTAATTTTTCAATCACTTTGAAACCCAGTTAAATGACCTCTAATTCATGATCTATCAATTGCATATTGATGAGGCTTGTATCTAGGTTCAACTCTTCAAATTTGAGCTCATATTGAGATCTCTAGCCCCTGTAACAAAATCTATTTCTAAAGGCTACAAAATCTTCAAACTCTCTGCCAGCTAATTGTGCATTAAACTCTTCCAAATAAATCTAGAAATTGCCCAGAACTTCAAAAAATTGTAGAAAATTCGTTTCTTAACCGATTGTGGAGTTCTAGGGCTCTATGGATTTAAGAAAGTGTGTACTTTATTTTAAAAATAAAATCAAACTATTTTAATATATATTTGGATAATTGTTTAGGTTTTATATAAAAACTTATTTTAATTTTAATTAAATATTCATATGTTATTTTTACTTGAATTTTTGCAGAGATATTCTAGGATCTGTCTTTTACCTTTCCTAAATTTTCAAGGTCTTTTGATGTAAGCTCAATATGTCTATGAATTTTTAAGGATCTTGGTCATAATTTGGTCTAGATCTTTGGAAATCCATGACCAACTCAATTTAAATCAAATAATTGCATTCTAGGGCTTTAAGGAATTAGTGAGTGACCTCCTTTCATTGTTAAATAGGCTTGAGTTATGATCATGCATTCTTTAATAGATTTTGGTTACTAATGCTATAGGGATTTTTGTGTTCTATTCTCTAATTATAAAAATTAGTTTAGATGTAAAAATTTTGATAATTGGGAAAGATATAAAGAGGCATGTAAGGATTCTAAGAAAGCAATATGTGATGCAAAGATCTTAGCTTTTAGTGATTTATATAATAGATTAGATACTAAGGAGGGAGAAAGATATATGTATAAGCTAGCCAAACAAAGAGATAGGAGTAGTAAGGATTTAATTCAAGTGAAGTGTATTAAGGATGAAGATCAAAAAGTACTTTTCTTAGAAGATGATATTCAACAAAGGTGGATGAGATATTTTAATAAACTTTTTAATGAAGATTGTAGGAATACAATTGACTTTAGTGACCTTAGCATCCTAAATGAAAATAAAGATTTCTGTTTTTATCGGCGTATTAGTAAAACTGAAGTTGGAGAGGCTTTAAAGAAAATGAAGTGTGGAAAAGCTGTTGGACCTGATGATATCCCAATAGAGATGTGGAAATGCTTAGGAGATGAAGGAATTTCTTAGCTAACTAAACTTTTTAATAATATTTTGAAGACTAAAAGATGCCAGATGCGTGGAGAATGAGTGTATTGATTCCTATTTATAAGAATAAAGGTGATGCACAAGATTGTGCGAATTATCGAGGAATTAAGTTAATGTGTCACACTTTAAAACTTTGGGAGCGAGTTATGGAGTGTAGGCTGCGGCGTGATACTAATGTTTCTCAAAATCAATTTGGATTCATGCCTGGTAGGTCTACTATGGAAGCCATACATTTATTGAGAGGTTTGATGGAGAAATATAGGGAGAATAAGGAGGATCTACATATGATATTTATTGATTTAGAGAAAGCATATGATAAAGTTCCAAGAGAAGTGCTATGGAGAGTTCTTGAAAAGAAAGGAGTTAATAATGCTTATATTCAAATCATTAAAGATATGTATGAAGGAGCTATTACTTGTGTTCAAACACAAGGTGGTTTGACCAAGTATTTCCCTATTTCGGTTGGATTACATCAAGGATCAGCTTTAAGCCCATATCTTTTCGCGTTAGTCATGGATGTTCTCACTAGACATTTACAAGAGGATGTACCCTTGTGTATGCTTTTTGTTGATGATATTCTTCTTGTTGACAAGACTAAAGAGGGAGTTGAAGGTAAAGAAGTCTGGAGATCAACCTTAGAGTCTAAAGGTTTTCGCATGAGTACATCTAAAACTGAATATATGGAGTGTAATTTTAGCAGTAATAGACCTAGTGAGGGCATTGTGACTTTGGGCGATCGAGTCATTAATAAGAGTACACATTTTAGATATCTTGGATCTATTGTTCAGAGTGATGGTGAAATAGATGGGGATGTTATCAGTAGAATTCAAGTTGGATGGTTGAAGTGGAGGAATGCATCGGGCTTGTTGTGTGATAGAAAAGTCCCCCTTAAACTTAAGGGAAAATTCTATAAGATGGTGGTGAGACCTGTAATGCTTTATGGTGCAGAATGTTGGCCATTAAAAGAGAAGCACAATACTAAGTTATGTGTTGCGGAGATGAGGATGCTTAGGTGGATGAGTGGATTTACTCTTAGAGACAGGATACGAAATGAGCATATACGTGAAAAGGTTGGAGTAGCTCCAGTGGAGGATAAGATTAGAGAGAGTCACCTTAGATGGTTTGGTCACATAAAACGGTGGCCTTCCGATGACCCAGTTAGGAAAGTAGAGGTATTAGATTTGACTTATGTTAAGAAAGGTAGAGGTAGACCTAAAAAGACTTGGTTAGAAAATATTAGAAATGATCTTTCTCTATTAGATTTAAACGAGAATTTAACTTTGAACCGGACACAATGGAGAAAAAGGATTCATGTTGCCGACCCCACGTAGTGGGACAAAGGCTTGTTGTTGTTGTTGTTGTATTCTCTAATTATTCATGGTCATGACCTTAGATTGGGTGGATTGTCACTTAAGGATACTCCCTATATCCTCCAGTTCTCTCAATCCAAGTGAATGTATATCATTTTTATGATTGAATTCCAAAACTTATAGGTCATCCTATTGCCTACAAGCTTTGGTAATTCATTATGCTCATTCCATAGAGTATTAGGCATTCATATTGCATGGTGTGATTGGATGTACATGTGTTAAGGGTTAGTGACTTTGATTTAAAACCTATTCAACCTAGAGACAATCTAAGGATAAAAATTAAGGACCCGTTTAGAAAACTTTTGATGAATCATATAAATTAGAATGCATACCCAATAGGAGTGAGACTTACAACATTTGAACATAGTAACATTATCCATTTTAGGTTAGGATTTTACTGATTTCAGAAGCCATAAAGCTAAGAAACTTAATTAGCCCAAAAATAGCCCTTAATTAAGCCTAGAAATTCAAAAATTCACAATAAATCTAATTTAAATATAAAAAATTTATATATCAAAATGTTCATAATTAAATCCCCAATACAGAAAAATTAAAAGCCCTATGATCAGACCTTTAATTTAATATTAATTTAATTTTTAAGAAAATTTAATAATTAATTAATTAAATTAATTAAAAATATTTAAAAACTCCAAAAAATTCCTAAATACTTGAAAACATCTCCTTAGGTCATTTCTGACTTTTGGGGTAATTCCAAGAAGTTTGGGATTGATTTGGATAAAAATCTAAAAATCTCCTTTAATTAAACAATTTTCAAAATTCTAAAAATGCCCAAACTTTGAAAAAGCACCATTAATTCTAGAAAAATTTAATTTAATCAAACTTAATGTCATTCAACTCCAATTAAAATCTAGTATTTTCTAAAAATGTCAAACTTTCAAAATTCAGTCAAAATCAAAAAGTTAACTTTCCGGTCAATCGTAGTTCAAAACTAGGTCAAAACTTTGAAAAATCATAACTTAATTTAAAAAATTCTAAATTGAACAAACTTAGAGTCTAATTACTCATATTAAGGTCTATTATCTAAAAAAAATATATCAAAATTTTAAAAGTTGCTTTAATTTTAAAAGTCAACTTTTGACCCCTCAATTAATATAATTAAATAATTCTAAAATTTCTTAAAAAATTTAATAATTCGCTCAAAACTCTCAAAAATTTTAATTTAATTATTCAGACTAGTAATCAACACATTTAATTTAAATTTATTAACCTTTAATTCTCTGTCATTTAAATGAACTTAATCAACACTGGTTACTAATGGGTAACCCGGGCCTACGAGGTTATTAGCTTAGCCCCAAAAAATGTGAAATAAACTTCACAGCCTTGGTGAGAAACAAATATTATGACCATTTAATAATTAAAATATACCTAAAGTAAGATTCAATACACTAATATTTATAATCAAACATAAATTTTCCCTTTGACTTTTAACAAACCCGAACACTAGATAACTTCAACAAATTGCCCAGTTTAGGATATATCCAAGCTACACAGCTTACATCACACACCTTAGATGATTTCCTAGGACAACCAACTCTAGTTTAGGCTAGGCAGATGTTTACTTTTTATTGCTATGTGCTAGGTTTTTCTGAGTTTTCACTTCATGTTGTATTTGGAAATTGATTGATGTGAGTGTTTACTTTAACTATAATCTATGAATTGATGTGATGGCGTTAGATTATTACTAAGTTAGGAATAATTTGATTGCTCATCGAATTTTCTATAGGTGGCCACGCTTGAATAAGTCTAAAATTAAGGGGGAAAGTTAATGATTTAACTTATATATCATTATTTCGGTGCTAAAATTGCTCAAGTCTCCCTTGAAGTCAAAAGAGCGTGGCCAAGTGTGGTTGAGATTTTATTCATTGCAAATTTATAAATTTCTTAGGATGTGGATTATTTTATTTAACGGTTTAGGATAACCTTGTAAGAGAGTAGATTTTCTTTTCGGTTTAATATAATTTAATATAGTTGTAATAGAGTTGTGAAAGTAAGTCTTTGAGATAGGATACACACATCCAACTTAGAATCCAAAGTGGAGGGAATAACCCTTAGAGGAGAGTTTTTTTCATTTGGATATTTAAGTTAGGATGATTTTAAATATTCACAGAGAAAAAAAATCCCTTCGTGGAGGAGTTTCTTTTCATTTGGATATCTGAACCTAAAGAATCCAAGGAGCACGAAGAAGGGAATGATAAAGAGGTGAAGATTTGAAGAATATCCCACTCCAAGCCACTTGCATCCATCCTAGGATTTGAATCTGGGTTTATTGTTAGTCATGCTCGGCCACTTTTAATTTTTGTAAATTCTGGTTATAATAAATAGGCATTTGCATATAGATATTTAATTTATTTAATTAATTTTATTAATTGATTTGACTATTTTAATTCGATTGCGATTAGGACTGTCTATTTTTTTTAAGTTTTTATGGCAATTTGTATGTCATGTTTTGATTTAGCCTGAATACGACTAAAGGTTCATGACGGTACGCTAAAAATATTTTCTTCTTAAAATTAAATTAAAATTTTTTAGGCTAATATAGAAACTCTAACGATATAATAAATAAGTTCGGGACAGCCGAGAGTCTGCATAATCATATTAATTTACTTCTCTTCCTTTTTAGTCATCTCCCCACTTGTGAGTTCTGGCAGGCCACCTGACCTATTAGGGTTCATTCCTATCAAGGAAATGTTGTGCAATCTCTAGAGAAAATTTATTTTTAAACTTTTTTAAAACTGTTATATATCATTGTATGTATTTCATCAAGTCGATCAACATACATTGCATTAGAAATTAACTAAATGAGTCTAAAATTTTATTTGTATTTCTCTTCAAGCATTTTCATCCTACATACGTTAAGGAGCCAATTAGGATATGCTCTAGATGTCGGCCCTAACTCCTCAAAACTCTAATCAACAATGTCCCTTCTACTCTTTCATAAAAATGATTGAATTCATAGATTTTAATCGACTAGGTGATTAGTTGGCTCTCTAATTAAGACTGGGGTAAGTCCAAATTTTGCATTGCATTAGCTAGGTTCAGGTCACTATTATCTGGTGCCTAATTTAGATTTAGGTTTTGAGAAAGGTTTAGGCCTTAAGACCTCATTTTTCAGGAATATAATCCTAAATTTTTAATAAAATAATCAACTTAAATTAAAGATTCTCTCAATCAAAACCTTAAAGCCCAACACTTAAATTAGGATGGGGCACTTCTGAATTATTTCAGAATCTCAAAGTACCTCCTATCCTTCCTCCTTTGACCTCCAAAAATAAGTGTTCAAATTTTGATCAAATCCCTATTGAAACTCCAAATTCACCTCTTTTGACATCACTTCTAGAAAATCTCTAAATAGAACTTCTGCTATTATTATAATCGAGCGTATTTATAAAAAATTCAACCTCCCTATGATAGAATTAACTACGAGGACTTATGCTCGTAGGAAATTTAGAACCTACATCTACTTTTCAAAAATTTATTTTAAAAAATCTAATTAATCTCCTTTGGAAAAGTCAAAAAATCAACAACGATCATTATCATCATATTCAAACGATCGATTAACAAATAATATTTTCTTTCAAGACTGAATATAAAATTAATGATCTCTCATCCAGATTATAATAGTTAAATATAATTAGAATGTCATTTTGACCCTTCAGGGTCAGATGTAGTTCTTCCCTGAATTTGATTATTACAAACCAGATGAAACTTCCAGTTTCATCATCTGGACCCATTAGGGAATGATATCTTTGCCTCATAGGGCGGTATATCATTCATAACGACGTATCCGATTTCGAGATCGAAATTCTAAATTTGAATTTCCCATAGAAGATTAACCTTTCAAAACCCCCTTTTCAAACTTTTAACACCAACACAAATCTAATATTTAAGCTAAATTATTTACTTGAAAATTTTAAATTTTAATAATTAAATATATAACCTATAAATTCAAATTAAGCAATAATAAGAATGACTGGTTAAAATAATTATTAGTATTTTTTAAAACTTGAATTATAACTTTGTTAATTTCTATTATTTCTAGACTCTGATGTATTATCATATATTTTAGTAATTTTATATTATCTATTTTTATTTTAGTTATTTAATTAATCAGAATTGTAGATTTATTTATTTGCTTGAGGATAAGCAAGAGTTTAAGTTGGGGATAATTTGATAAGTGTAAATTACATATTATTTAATATATTTTATTCTAGATGAAAATATATTTTTTTAGTTATTTTTATACAGAAAAAACTTAAAATTTGACAAAAATTCTAAGTAGCCTTCATCGTAGTGGCGCCTGACCATACAACGACATCACTACCTTCAATACAGCCGAGGTAACCCATTTCTAACATTGCAACATCAAGTTCTTTGTTTGTAAGCATGTGGTGGCAAAACAGACAACATCGTAGTATTATCGGCACTGCGGTGTTAGAAAGTTAGATTGGTAGCATCGAGTTCTCTATTTTCAAATGCCACAGCACCATAATTTCTTACGCCTTGGTGCCATTTTTGCACTTGGGCACCGCAACGCTCCAATTTCCACAGCACCACAACATTGCAGTTATAACTTCCAATGGACACATTCTATCAGTGAAAAGACACGACTATTCACCAAGTAAACACTCCACATAAGCAAGCACCACGACGATACAAAAGCTCTAGCACCAAGGCATTAGTTCATTTCATGAGCACCACAACACCATTATTTTAAGTGTTATAATGCTAGTTACTATTTTTGTATTTTTGTTATAAATAGTTGTTATATTATATTTATAAGGGAGTTCAATCACTTGTATAATTTTAGTACTTTTTAGAGTACTTCTCTAGTTCCTCCTTAGAGTAAAATTTAAGGGAGACTAGGAAGTATAAGATACTTTTAGTGTTTAGCCTGTATTTCTTGAAGCAAATCTGTAAGTTAAATGGAGGAGTGTAGAGGAGATACTTTGATCCTTTCTGGTGATATCACTCTCTTATATTTTTCATTCTTCTATGAGTTTAATAAAAATGAGTTTGCTTGATATTCATTCAATATCTGGCTAATTCTCTTATTTTAGATTGATGTTATGAATTATATGTTAAGTGTTGATGAAGGCTCTTGTTCTATAGACTATTAAAACATATTTTTAATATTATTCCTCTTTTTATTTAAAGCATAAGGCCATATATAGTTAAAACTTTGTGTGATGTATGGCCTTAACGGAGGAATGCAAGAACAACTAGAAGTATTAAGATAGGATGTTTTGCATACCTAGATATATGATGTAAAATATTCTAGACTCTTAAGGAGATATTATAATAGTGAGAGGTCAGTAGATATCTTTTTCACTCTTACAAGCTCGACAGAGATCTAGGAATGCATATACTCTGAATCATATTACTTGAAGAGTCTCATTAGGAAAGATTTGCAATTTATACTCATCAAACCAAAACACTTTAATCTAATATTGTATTAAATATTTTACTATTTTATTCAGTGATAGAATCTCCATAAATATTATTTTTATTTCAGTAGGATAATTATTGTAATTAAAATAAACAATAGTAGTTTGTTGCAAGTAAGCATTCTTTCTTATGGGTTTAACACTCTACTCTATCATTTTATTATTTGATTTGACAGGTATACTTGCATATATTAAGTGTTGTTTGTTATTATTTATATCAAAAAAAATTTAAGCATTGTTTAGGGGTGATAAAGCCCTAGATTTTATATTATTCAAAAATTCACTCCACAGCCCCCAATGTCTACCCAATAACCATGGGATACAAGTATGAAGAGATTTAGTGGAGAGCCATTAATAAATAGTGTTAGTGAGAAGAAGAGCAGGTTTATAACAGGTTATTCTAGGAGAGAGGGTCCTATAGTGCATGGAAGTAGTCATTTGTGTCAGTTAGTGGTGGTCTTGTATGGGTTTCCTATGGGAGGAGACACTATGGCTGTTGTTATTTATTCATTGGACATTATTTTAGATGTGGCCAATTAGGTCACATGATAGCTCAATCTCTTGAGAGGGCATCAAAAGGAAGTTTTATGCTAGAGGAGATTCGAGATAATAGAGGATAGCCTCATTGAGAGCTATTTGTATGGGATCATCAAGTAAAGGTGGCGAACAATTCTCTAGTTGGTAATCTGTAGGAGTTCAGAGAGAGTTTAGTGTGGTTGTCAATGCTACTCCAACACAACCTAGAGTTTATAGCTTGACTCAGCAGGAGGCAAGGGATGCACCAAATATTATAACATGTATGACTCTTATTTTTGTATAGCCATATAGAATTTTATTTAATTATGGAGCAATTCTTTCTTTTCTATCTGAGAAACTTCTAGATTATTTGGATTAGGTTCTTGTTCCCACATCATTTAGCATGTATGTTTTATTTCCTACTAGAGACTATTTGGTTAATAGTCAAGTCTATATCTTTAAGATCAAAATTTTAAGTAGGAAGTTGGAGTCTGAATTGATTATATTTTCTTTAACGGGGTTAATGTTACTTTAGGATTGGATTGGTTGAGTTAATATGTGATTCAAATTGATTATATAAATCATATAATAGTATCATGTGATGGGGGAGCAATTTTTTTTTTTTTTAGGATCTCAAAGTTGTGTTGTCATCATTAATATCATCTTAGGAAGTTAATAAGCATTGGAAGAAAGAGAGCCATGTATTTCCTGACTATGTGAGAAATGGTAGTAAACTTTTTGGTGTTATCGGTGATGTCCTGGTTGTACAAAAATTTCCAAATGTGTTTCCTAAGGAGTTGGTGCAACTACCTCTAGAGTGAGAGGACGAGTTTAGTATGATGTAGAACCTGGTACATCCCCTATCACGAAAGCTCAATATAGAATGACACCTAGGAAATTGCTCGAATTGAAAGATTCAAGTATAGGAATAGTAAAATAAACATTTCATTAAACTGAGTGTATCTTTGTGGAGTGCACCTGTGCTGTAATGAAGAATCAAATGATGGGTCAATGAGGATGTGTATTGATTATAAGAAATTGAATAAGGTGACCATCAAGAATAAGTATATATTGCCCAAAATTGATAATTTATTTGACCAGTTGTAGGTGCATCAATGTTTATCAAGATATACTTGAGGTCTTGTTATCAGCAGTTAATGATGAAGGCAAAGGATAAAGTGAAGATAGCTTTTAGTACCAAATATGATCATTATGAGTTTTTTGTCATACCTTTGGTATGACGAACGCACCGACTATATTTATAGATATGATGAATTGGATATTCATGAAATATTTGGATCAGTTGATTATTATTTTTATTGATGATATCTTTGTGTATTCGAGAACTAAAGAAGATCATTGAAAGCATTTGATGTTGTTATTGAAGACTTTAAGGTAACATGAGTTGTATGCCAAGTTCTTGAGTTGTGAATTTTAACTGAAGTCCATAACTTTTCTTGGTTATGTGGTAAGTGGTAGTGAAATATCTGTGGATCCCCATAAGTTACAAGCAGTAATTGATTGGCTGAGACGGACTTCAGTGTCAGAAGTTCATAGCTTTCTTGACATGGCAGGATTTTACAGGAAATTCATCAAGAGCTTTCACATATTGCATTCCCTTTGATGAGAATGATACATGTCAAGATATAAATTTGAATTAAATTTTTTTATAATACTCTTGAAGATCTTTGTCAATTAAATTAGGTTAATTAACACCTATTAATACTTATATATCTAATGTCTGATATCATATAATTTAATTAAGAATAAGAAACGTGTGATGCACATCTTGCATCCACCTGCAAAATGCATCAGGATCTTATAGTCAAATAATTTGTTTATATTCATACCTTCCAAAAAACAACCCTTTTGGTTGAATTTAGAGTAAGTTGGTCCGATTCAACAAATCAATTCCAAGGCTTGTTGACTTTGTTATAGAAGTCGGCCTATTAAAGTTGCTATAGTTAATGCAAAATAATGAATTCGACTTATGGAGCCAACTATATAAATTCACCCAACGGTACCCACTCATTGCTACTTGCCTAAGGGTACTTGCTAATGCAAATTTACATAGACATCACATACGTAAGCCTCGAACTCAAGACTTTTTGGTTAGTAGCGAATGTTCCCCAACCAACAGACCAAGTTGAGTTGTGTCACTCATGAGAACTCACTTAAAGCAATTTGTCCAAAGCTCGAAACTGCTCGCTCAAGTTTTACAGCTACTTCTCACCATATACAAGATTTTCATAAGGCTAACACGCGACTTCTCAAGGATTTCATTTCACAATTAACATAACACTTTATGAACTTTTTTACCAACACCCAGTTCATATATTTTTACAATAAGAGTTTGGTAAATCATGATACATTTTTTTAATTATTATTTCTAAGCTTATAAATATGAGGTTAGAAGATGAGCTTAGGACAAGATATCACTTATACTTAGGCGTTGTTTGGGATGGCTTTCTTACTGCTTTCTAAAGCAGCTTTTTAGTACAAAAATTTCTTGAATTAAACAATTTTATACTGAAAAATTATTTTAGAAAGCAGTAAGAAAGCTGTCACAAACGAAGCCTTAAAACTATACTTCATATAATCTAGAGAATTTGTAGATCTTGTCATTCAAAAAAAAAAAAAATTCTCTCTCTTTATTTTGTTCTTTTGATATTTAGCCATTCTTGTTAATAGTATTCAGGCTTTATCCATATCCAAATTTGGATCTGTCATCTCTTGTTAGTTAGCCATTATTGTTAATGTCTTAAGTATATGAATGAAGGGATTCAAACTCTATGATTGGGGATTTAGGTTTAATTACTCTTTGCTTTTTAGTTAGCCTTTATTGTTAAAATTGAATGATTTAATAAAGATATTTCAAAATGTTTAACTAATTTAAGCCCCAACCAAAATTTGGAATATCTATTAATCCTTACCAAACAATTTTTTTTTTCTCATTTATTTCTTTTTGGACTGGTGTTAGGTTGATTGGATGGTTCATATTTGATCACATTCCAAACTTATTGTGGGCCTAACTTGCCATAGCGACTTCTTTGAATTTAATTACGTTAATGCCCTTTTGGTCTTATTCTTCTTAATGGCTTTTTTTTTCTTCTGTATTTGATTATTTTAAATTATATTATATTTTATTAAAAATGATACCATTAATTGATTTCAGCATTAAGTTATGCATAGGTGGAAATCAATATTATTTTTAATTGTACAAAAATAAATTTCTCATTTGAAATTTATTAAATGCAAAATAATAATTATTATTTTTAAAATATATTTTTCGTTTATTTTCTGCCATATGAGCTCCAAATAGAAACACGTGTCACTAGATCTTTTTTGCCTTATCAACAATCAGCAACTGGTCATATCTTGATCTGCTACAGTGAGCCACCTACTTCTTTGGGGTAGCTGAGTAGCATCACAAGATAGTTAATTAGTTGATTCAAATAATTTCTGTAGCTCGCTCAACAGCAACAATATTAAAAAAAATTTATTCTATTAAAAGCTAAATTTTTTTTTAAATCTAATAAAAAAATCTTTTTTTAATACTTTTTATCAAAGTCATTTTAGGTCTACCTCAACCTTTTTTAAGATAGCGGATCTAGTATATTTACTCTCTTAACAGAGTCATCGAAAGGTCGGTGTTTTAAGTAAACAAATCATCTAAAACAATGATCCCTAATTTTTATCTACCATTGGAGCTACTCCAACATTTTCATGTATATATTTATTTTGCATTCTACCTCTAATTATACAACCACTCATCCATCGACCAATCTCATCTATGTAACACTTAACTTCTGAAGATTGACGATCAATATGAAAAATGATTAAAAAAAAAAGGCCAATCTATCGCTTTCATAGCGTCAACATCATGGACCAAATACTCGGAAAAATTATTGGCGGAAAACCATATCTCATTGGTGGAAATGGCTAGCAACTTCGGTGTAAAGAAAACTTATGTTAATGTCATATTTCTATCCACATGATTCAAAACTTGCGTATGTATGTAATGCGTGTAAGTTCAATTATATGTGGAGTTATGATTGAATTGATAACATGATAGCGCAATTAGCACTTCATTAATAGGAAATATAAGTTGTTGGTGTGGGCACAACGGTGTTGTCATTCAATGGCAATTGTTGATCTAGGTTGTTGAGGCTTCGAAAGAGGGAGTCAATCAATATTTTTTTGATAGACTTTATTGTCTATTTAAATATCTCAAGGACCTAATTCAGTTAGGATTCGGCACAACTTCGTTGGATTGAAGAGAGAAATAAGATGAATTTATCAAAAATCATAATGAACTCACTAGAATACATTAAGGTCAAGGTTAAACTAGGCTAACCTATCTAGTCATAAAACCTACTCGCCCAACCTTAGGTTCCACTCAGCCCTGCTTAAGGGTTACTCGTTCAAGGCTAGGAACTATTGTTAAGGTTGATGAGTTCATTAGAAAGATAGTGACTATATGTTAGTATTAATAACTTCAAATATAGATCAGGGGCCTCATTCCATTTAATTGGCAACTCTACTAAAGACATGTCACGATAATTGTTCACATATGCTCACCAGTATTCTTATCATATATATTTTTACATATATATAGAGGCCTTGACATGTTTTTTTATTCATTTATAAGAGGTTAAAGTGTCGTTTTTCTCGTTGCACCAAAAACCCTATTAATAAAAAGTCAAAGGGTAATTTTCACACATAAAGGCTATGGACAATTTTTGTCACCAGCTAAATTATCTCTGAGATTTTTTTCTCTAAATACATCTCCTGCATCATCATCATCACCACTACCATCTTCTTTTTCTCCTTTCTTTTTCAATCTTTTCTTTATTCTCTGTTCTATGAGGTTAGTAAGACTTGTTACTAAAATTATGACATTACCCACGAACAAATCTGTAATCAACATTCTAAAAAATGCAAAGAGCATGAACTGATATTTGAAAAAGTCAGTATTTTATGTGACCAAATCATCTAAAATGACTCTCTAATCTTTATCTACCACTCAAGCAACTCCAACATTTTCACGTACATATTTATTATGCATTCTGCCTCTAGGTATATAGCCACCCATCCACTTGAGCATCCTCATCTATGTAACACTTAATTTCTTAATCAATATGAAAGATGATAATAAAAAAGTTAGGCCAATCTATCGCTCTCTCACCGTCAACATTGATAAAAAAAAGTTGGACCCAGTACTTGGAATAATTATTGGTTGAAACCAGATCTCATTGGTGGAAATGGCTGGCAAATTTGCTGTGAAGGAAACTTTTGTTAATTGTCATCTTTTCCATCTATAGGATTCAAAACTTGCATATGTTTGCAATGAATGTAAGTTCAATTATGTGTGAACTTATGATCGAATTGATAACATGATAATTTAGTTAGCACTTCATCAATAGGAAATATATGTGGTTAGTGTGGGCACAATGGTGTTTTCATTCAATGGCTGGTATTGAGGTTTCGAAAGAGGAAGTCAATCAATGTTTTTTTATATAGACTTTGTTGTCTATTTAAATATCTCAATGTCCTAATTTAGTTAGGATTTGGCACGAGTCAATTGGATTGAAGAGAGAAAGAAGATGAATTCAGCAAAAATCATAATGAACTCACTAGAATACATTAAGGTTAAGGTTAAACTAGGCTAACCTATCTAGTCATAAAACCTACCCGCCCAATCTTTGGTTCCACTCATCCCTACTTAAGGGTTACTCATTCAAGGCTAGGAACTATTTTTCAAGATTGATGAGTTCATCAGAAAGATAGTGACTACATTTGAGTATTAATGACTTCAAATATAGCTTAAGGGCCTCATCCATTTAATCAACAACTCTGCTAAAGACATGTCACAATGATTGTTCACATATACTCACTAGTATTCTTATCATATATATTTTTACATATATATAAAGGCCTTGTCATCTTTTTTTATTCATTTTTAAGAGGTTAAAGTGTAGCTTTCTCGTAGCACAAAAAACCCTATTAATAAATAGTTAAAGGGTAATTTTCACACAAAGGTTGTGGATAATTTTTGGCACCAGCTAAATTATCTTTGAGATTCTTTCTCTAAACACATCTCCTGCATCATCATCATCACCACCTCCATCTTATTTTTCTCCTTTATTTTTCAATATTTTCTTTATTCTCTATTCTATGAGATTTGTAATACTTGTTACTAAAATTATGACATTACCCACAAATAAATCTATAATTGACATTCTAAAAAATGCAATGAGCATGAATTGATATGTGAAAAAGTCAGTATTTTAAGTGACCAAATCATCTAAAATGACTCTCTCTATTCTTTATCTAGCACTCGAGCAACTCCAACATTTTCACATACACATCTATTTCACATTCTGCCTCTAAGTGTACAGCCACTCATCCACCAAAGCATCCTCATCTATGTAACACTTAATTTCTGAAGCTTGCCAATCAATATGAAAAATGATAAAAAAAAAGGCCAATCTATCGGTCTCACAGTGTCAACATCATGGATCAAATACTTGGAAAAATTATTGGTTGAAAGCCAGATCTCATTGGTGGAAATGGCTAACAAGTTTGGTGCGAAGGAAACTTTTGTTAATTGTCATCTTTTCCATCCACAGGATTCAAAACTTGCGTATGTATGTAGTGCATGTAAGTTGAATTACATGTGGAGTTATGATAGAATTGATAGCATGATTATGCAGTTAACACTTAATCAATAAGAAATATATGTAGTTGGTGTGGGCACAACGGTGTTGTCATTCGATGTCTAGTGTTGAGGTTTCAGAAGAGGCAGTCAATCTATATTTTTTGATAGACTTTATTGTTTATTTAAATATCTCAATGACTTAATTCAGTTAGGATCTGGCACGAGCTGGTTGGATTGAAGGGAGAAAGAAGATGAATTCATCAAAAATCATAATGAACTCACTAGAATACATTAAGGTCAAGGTTTTACTAGGCTAACCTATATAGTCATAAAACCTACTTACCCAATCTTAGGGGTTACTCGTTCAGTGCTAGGAACTTTTTGTCAAGGACGGTGAGTTTATTAGAAAGATAGTGACTACATTCAAGTACTAATAACTTCAAATATAGATCAAGGGCCCCATCCATCTAATCAACAACTCTACTAAAGACATGTCATGATGATTGTTCTCATATGCTCACTAATATTCTTATCATATATATTTTTACATATATATAGAGGCCTTGTCATGTTTTTTTTTTAAATTCATTTTTAAGAGGTTAAATTGTAGCTTTTCTCGTTGCACAAGAAACTTATTATTAAGATTAAGACATTACCCGCAGTCAAATATGTATTCAACATTCTAAAAAATGGGGTGAGCATGAAGTAATATGTGAAGGAATGCACTTTAAGTAGGATCATAGCAAAATAGTGGACGATTTATGAATATGAAAAACCAACAGTTCTTGATTAATATGTAATTTATAAAAAAATGGAGGAAAGGATCAAAAAGATGATCAAGGAGATAAATGTATATAAAAAATTAGGTTAATATTTAATAAAGATAAAATATTATAGATGATATATCATCAAAAAATTATCTTGATCGGGCATGAATAGGCAAAATCAACTTGGAAATTTCAAAAATTAAATCGGAGACCATCTAAACTTTGATTTCACCAAACTTACAACTGAACTGAACGTCTCAAAAATACGAACCCACGACACCAAATTTAACCCAATCCGAGCTCAAATGGGTCCAAATCAAAGACCCGAAGCACATTTAGTAGGTTCAAACCATAATTTGGATTACCAAATGGTCTCCTAACAAGACATGCTTATAGTTGAATCGAGTGGCTCGACAAGACGAATCCTACGAGCCCAAGATCGCTAAATTTTGATATCATTAAGACATTCAAATGTTCAATAAATGGTCCATGATCAAGGGAATCAACATCGGTTGTCCATTCAAACCACTCCCAATTTATCCTTGATCTTCCTCCTATTTACTGTTCATGCCACTATCAGAAAATTATAAATAGACCCCTCATTTCTTATGGGGAGCGGAGGAAGAAGGAGGACCAAAGCAAGAAGAGAAGGAAGAGAAGGAAGAGTTCTCTTGCGACCAGACTCCTCCTCGACCATCGCCGGACTTTCGCTCTGCCACCAACTGATGTCGTATTTCTGCCCGGCCACCAACCGAAGCTGGATTTCTACCCGACCACCAACCGACACTGGATTTCTTCCCGGCTATCGACTGACGTCAGACTTCCACCCGTCGCCAAGTTTCTATCCGACGCCAGACTTCCACTAGTCGCCGGACTTCTGCTCATCGACAGACTTTCATTGCTAGACAACGGTCTTTCTGACCTTAGTCATCTACCGACTATGGTTCATCGAACTTCTATTGCCTGTCAACTATGGTCCTTTCGACCTCCGTCACCATCCAATAGTCTTTTCGACTTCTGTCGCCCGTCGACTATGATCCTACTGACCAAACAAACATATCAATAATGATTCTTCCAATCCACACCATGTAATGTATTCTATATGATGTATATTTGTTGCATCAAACAAAGGCCTTCCCTTGAGGAAGGGCCTTATTTATAATCATCTGCAAATACTAGTGGATTTATTCAAACTAGGCTAGGACCCGTGATTTTTCCCCTATATAAGATTTTTCATGTAAAAATCTTGGTGTCTCTTATGAATGTTACACCCTCTCTTTTTATTTATATGCATGCTGGATCTTCGTATAGAGTTAAGATGTCAAACTTTATGTCTCTACCACTATGAATATTACAGGACGCAATAGTTTGGCGCCATCTGTGGGAATGTGGTTTCAGACTGGGGGCAATTTTTGCTCCAACCTTAAAAGGTCATTCATATCAACGTCCTAACATTAAGTATTATTGCGTCAATTTCAAGGGAATTGCACCCGGACTGAGGGGCAACCTTGATTATAGCCATAGTCAAGAAGATTCCTCTAACTCCTCCAATATCTAAGACGATATCTTGAGATCATAAAGCTTCTAGTAAATGCAACGATGCTTCTAATAAATTTTAAGCTTTATATAGTCCCTGGCTGGACTTCTACTTCTTGGGTAAGGTCTTAATCTTGACCCTAAAAAGATAATAATAGTCTAAAGATAGATCATTCTTCACCTTTGATTCGAGATACACATGGCATTTGCCCCTCTCAATCAAGGCAAAATTAATCCTAATGGGATTTGATTCAATCTCTTCCATATAGGTTAACGTCATCGAGCAGCGCTCTGATATATAACCTCGGATAGATCATACATCGTTAGTGGATTCTCCCAACCTCTTCCATATAGGTTAATATCATTGAGTAGCGCTTTGACATATAACCTCAGAAAGGTCATGCATCCTTAGTGGATTCTCTCGGCCTCTTCCATATATGTTAATGTCATTGAGCAGTACTCTAACATACAACCTCAAATAAGTCATACATCCTTAGTGGATTCTCTCGACCTCTTTCATATATATTAGCATCATCGAGCAGTGCTCTAACATATAACCTCAGATAAGTTATACATCCTTGGTGAATTCTCTTGACCTCTTTCATATATGTTAATATCTTCGAGTAGTACTCTGACATATAACCTCGGATAAGTCATACATCATTGGTGGATTCTCTTGACCTCTTCCATGTATGTTAACATTATTTAGCAGTACTCTAACATATAACCTCGGATAGGTCATACATCCTTGGTGGATTCTCTGGATCTCTTCCATTCAGGTTAACGTCATTGAGCAATAATCTGATAAATAAACTAGGATATGTCAAATATCCCTTATAGATTTCTCTCAACGTCATCAAGCAATTCTTTAAAATAAACCCAAAAAGGTTTACTCATAAGTAGCCTTAAAAGAAAGCTAGTAGTGGATAAGGTTCTCACTAGAAAGATTTCATAAGAGCAAGTGATTGACAGAGTCATCACTTATTCAAAGACCTCATAAAGCTAAAGGCCTCAAGAGGTACAATTATATAAAGACACTAGTAGGCTAAAAGGCCTCAAAAGGCATCAAACAAAATTACTCTGGAGGATAAGTTCATTTTAAGTAAGAAATAAGCATTGGGATTATATAATAATCTTAAATTCATATACAATATCATTGGAGTTATATTGATTCCACATCAGGTTCAAGTATACATTCATTTTTACAAGAAGCTGAAATTAAAATACATTGGCGTCATCCGTACAAGTTAATATCATCAAGTAACAAACAACTTCAAAATAGTTAAATATCCTTGGTGGATTCAAGCGACATCTTATCTACTGCACATTGAAGCATCTCCTGTAATTTTTTCTTCAAAGAAAGATTATAACCTAATCATCATTAGGCCTCCACTCAATTAACACTATTAATGTGTCACCCAACTACTAACACAGCGACACTTCTTCAACCCCTTAAATTAGGGATATTTGATGTTTGTGCATGTCAATATGGATACATATTACCTTAGTAGAATGCAACTAGATCACCATCATCATTGGCCCTTCGCCCGCTGTCCGCCATCAATCCTTTACTCCATATCAGCACTCATCGACTCCTCACTCAACTATTAATAACAGCATAGCCTCCAACTATCTCCTTTAGCTCTCCACCCAACCATCGATCAACATCAGACTTTCACTCGATCGTCCATCGCCGATGGAATTTTGCCCAATCATCGATTGATGCCACACTTTCACCTGACCACCAATTATCGCCAGATTTCTGCTCAAACATCTTCAAAATTCTTCCCATCTACTAAGAATCATTGGTTCTCCTCCTGGGTACTATTATCATCAGATCTTCTCAAATCACCCTCGCATGCAAAAGGTATTTGATCTTCATCTATCAAGGATAATTTTCATCATGACTTCTTCTACACAAAAGAGGGGCCCTGAAGCTCAATAGGGGATACTACCTATCTAGAATAGTGGAATGTCTCTACTATAAGAAAAAGCATATAAGAAGGAAAAGGAAGGAGGAGAAAACCCCTTCTATACAAAAGAGGGGCACTGAAACTTAATAGGGGATGCCACCTATCTCAAACAGTCAAATGCCTCTAATATAGGCACTGAAATTTTATAGGGGATGCTGCCTATCTAAGACAGTAGAATGTCTCTATTGTAAGAAGAAGACTACATGAGAAGAAAAAGAGGAGGAAAAAATTCTAACTTCTACACAAGAGAGGGACACTGAATTTGATAGGGGATGCGCCCTATCTAAGATAGTGAAATATCTTTAATTTAAGAAGAAGACCGCATGAGGAGAAAAAGGGAAGGAGGAAAAATTTTTAACTTCTACACAAGAGAGAGGCACTAAATTTGAGTAGGGCATACAACATAAAAAAATAGTGGAAGGCTTTAACTGTAAGAAAGGTAGAGGGAGAAGGAAGAATGAGATGAAGAGCAATTTTTCCCTTGCCCCAAGGAGATATTTATAGGACAAAAATGGGGGGAAACAGTTTGAAAAAGGGGCCGAAATTTCCCTCCCATTATGTTTAAAATTTTTAAAATTTATTTTAGAATTTTTTAGAAGTTTTTCAAGCTCAAATATAGCAATTTTTTGAGAAAAAAATTCCAAAAAAATAATGATAAAAAAAACTCTATTAAGAGGGGCGGTTGTAGCCGTCACCCCCTCTTAAAAAAAAGGGCCCATGGGCCCCACCTACAAAAAAAGAAATTATTGTTAACTGCCGCACCCCCAAGGGATGCACTCCTTCGGCTGCGCGCCAGCGCGGGCCGCCGTTGGCCTGCCGGTTCAGCAGCCTACACATGTTCGGGCCTGATTTTTGGCCCGAACGATCCAAATCGAATGTTTTTGAGGTCCCAAAACCATTTTTCAGCTTTTCAGATCCAATTTTGGCACATTCGAGGCTCAACGGAGCTTATATGATCAAATTTGAACCAATTTAAAATTTTGGGATGCATTTTTCTACCATTTTTCACAATTTAAATAATTTGAAATGCTGCAACATGTATTTTAAGATATTTGGAGCTTTGCCGTCTGAAAATAGGGGGCAATTGATATATCATAGAAAAATTATCTTGATCGAGCACGAATCTTGAGGCAAAATCAAGTTGGAAACTTCAAAAATTAAATTAGAGACCATCTAAACTCTAATTTAAGCAAACTTATAGCTGAATTGAATGTCTTGATCATACGAACCCAACGATAATAAATTTGACCCAATCTGAGCTCAAATGGGTCCAAATCAAAGATCTGAAGCACATTTGGAAGGTTTTAACCATAATTTGGATTATCAAACGATCTTCAAACATGACATACTTATATTCAAATCGAGCAGCTTGATGAGACAAATCCAACGAGCCTAAGATCATTGAATTCTGATATTATCAAGACATTCAAATGTTTAATAAATTGTCCATGATCATGGGAATCAACATCTTATATTCAAATCGAGCGGCCACCAACTGACGTCGAATTTTTGCCCAGCCACCAACTGAAGCCGGATTTCTGCCCGACCACCAACTAGCACTGGATTTCTGCCCAGCCATCGACCGACGTCGGACTTCTGCCCATCGTCGGATTTCTATCAGACACAGGACTGCCACCCTTCGCCATACTTCTGCCCATCGTCGGACATTCGTTAGACTTTTACCTGACGTCGAACTTCTATCCATCTCCAGGGTCTCGCCGGTCGCCTGACTTTCGTCGGACATCTACCCGATGCTGAACTTCCATCTGTCGTCGGATTTATACCCAATGCTAGACTTCCGCTCGTTCCAGGACTTTTACACGTCATCAAATTTTCGTCGGACTTCTACCCGACGCCGAACTTCCGCCCTTCACTAGATTTATATCTGACTCCGGACTTCCACCCGTCGCTAGACTTCTGCCCGTCGTCGAACTTTCATCGGACTTCTACCCGATGCCAAACTTCCGTCCATCTCCGGACTTTCGCCCTTCGTCGGACTTCTACCTGACACCGGACTTCCATCCGACAACCAACTGACGTTGGACTTCTACTAGGGATGCTAAACTTCTGCCCGGCTATAGACTGACGTAGCACTTCCACCCGGCCACCGACGTACGTTGGACTTCCAACATCTGTTGCTAGACAACGGTCTTTCCGACTTTAGTCGCCTGCCGACTACGGTCCATCCAACTTCCATCTCCTGTAGACTACGGTCCTTCCAACCTCCGTCACCATCCAACAATTTTTTTGACTTCTGTCGCCCGCCGAATATGGTCCTGTCGACCAAACAAATATATTAATAATGATTCTTCCAATCCACACCATGTAATGCATTCTATATAATGTATATTTGTTACATCAAACCAAGGCCTTCCCTTGAGGAAGAGCCTTATTTGTAATCAACTGTAAATACTTGTGGATTCATTCAAGCTGGGCTAGGCCACGTGATTTTTTTCTCTTTTCAAGATTTTCCACGTAAAAATCTTGGGTCTTTTATGAATGTTACACCCTCTCTTTTTATTTGTATACGTGCTGGATCTTCGTACAAAACTAAGACGTTAAACTTTATATGTCTCTAGTGCCACGAATATTCCAGGACGCAACAATAGAATTTAAGTGAAAAAATATAATTATAAATTTTTTTCAATTAATAATAATTTAAATTTTCATTATCAAGATTTCTCAAATAAAATTTCATTTATACTAAATTCATTTATCACATTCAATTATTAAAATAAATAAATAAAATAATATGTAAACAATTAGCACAAATATATAATATTACAAATCAAGAGTTGTCTGTCATGCAAAAAATCACGCTACCTACCCTCACTTACCTAATTTTATCGGCTGTTTGGTAATTTTTTATTTATACGAATATCAGAACGCGATTAATATATCTGAACTCAAAAGAAAAATAATAAAATAATAAAATAAATCGAAGCCCATCACCACCCACCCACTCACATATTAAAAAGACTCTCAATAATACCAAAGCCCACATGCAGCATACCTATGTACGTAAAGTCCGATTTTGAGTCACTTTTGCAGGTGGAAATATGACCGCACACCAAACACGAAAGAAAGTGGGTAGCGACGGCGTGCATACAAGAACCCGTCTCGCCACCAAACCCAACCCTTCTGCAGCTCTACCCCAGCCTCGTGATCTTTGTCCACGTGTCCATCATATTGACCATCCATTCAGCTCATCCTTTTGAACGCCAAGGATTTCTCCTCAACTAACCCCGACGATCCCTTCCCTATTTAAATCCTGCTCTACCTGTCCCAACTCAGGAAATTCGCTACTTTCGAGAGCTGATTTTTCCTCTCTGTATACGCCCACTCTTCTTCTTCTTCTTCTTCTTCGTATTGATCCTCGAGAGATTCGTTTCTAAGCAGCAATGGAGGATGTGAAGGGAAATGGTTATGCGAACGGAAAGGCTATGGAGGGGCTGTGTCTGAAGGGGCGGGACCAGCTGGGGTGGGGGGCGGCGGCGAAGGCGTTGGAGGGGAGTCATCTCGACGAGGTGAAGCGGATGGTAAAGGAGTTCCGGAGTCCGGTGGTCAGGCTTGAAGGAGCAGAGCTGAAGATATCACAGGTGGCCGCCGTAGCGGCCGGCGCCGCTTCCACCGTGGTGCTCGCGGAGTCCGCTCGGGCCGGCGTTAAGGCCAGTAGCGACTGGGTGATGGAGAGCATGGATTTAGGGGGCGACACCTACGGCGTCACCACCGGCTTCGGTGCCACCTCGCACCGCCGGACGAAGCAGGGCGGCGCACTTCAGAAAGAACTCATCAGGTGAAAACAAAGAAAAAAATTAGAAAAAAAGTAATCTCATCATTGATTCAAAACAAATAAAAACGTTAGGTAGGGTTGGTTTAGTGTGGTTGGTAGCAGACTGGCAGTTGGCTTAAATTGGTGATGTCATGATATAAATTTTCACCAATTAATTTTTTTCTCACCATCCCCACCTAACTCTTTCGCTTTTTAATTTTTATTGAAAAATGTATTAGTTTTTTTTTTTTGGATTATATGTTTTCCAAAAGGTTATTTTGGACAGTTGCAGTACAGATGGGCAGAAGAATTTTTATTTTTTTAAACATTTAAGCTAAATAAGACAAACATACATAGAAAATTTTCAGCCAATAGATCAGGATAGCGTTGAGTTACCACATATCATATATCATATGTGTCATCTATTCAATTAGAATCTCTGTATCTTCTTCTCAGGAAACTTTTCGAGCTGTCTGTTTCCTTGCGCCTGTCGTTTTTCTGCAGCTCATTTGCTAAATAATTCTGTTTTTTCCTTTCTCGAGGGTTTGATTTAGTTGGATCACAAGTTGAGAATCTGCCCAAGTTTGCATCTTTTCATGATTGGCTGGAAGTGACGTCGTTTTAACGCAGCAATTTTTTATTTTTTTTTAGATTCCTTAATGCCGGAATCTTCGGCTCCGGGCAGGGTAACACGCTGCCGCCAGCAGCAACCAGGGCGGCGATGCTTGTGAGGATCAACACGCTCCTCCAAGGCTACTCCGGTATCCGCTTCGAAATCCTGGAAGCCATTACCAACCTCCTCAACAACAAGATCACGCCTTGCCTGCCGCTGAGAGGAACCATCACTGCCTCCGGCGATCTTGTCCCCCTGTCCTACATTGCCGCAATCTTAACCGGACGCCCCAACGTGAAAGCTATTACCGCCGAGGGTGCCACCATTGACGCCGCTGAGGCCTTTCGCCTTGCAGGAATCTCTGGCGGGTTTTTCGAACTGCAGCCTAAGGAAGGTCTCGCCCTCGTCAACGGTACAGGCGTCGGTTCTGGTCTCGCCTCCACTGTTCTCTTTGAAGCAAATATCCTTTCAGTAATGGCGGAGGTTCTCTCTGCTGTCTTCTGTGAGGTAATGCAGGGGAAGCCGGAGTACACCGACCACCTCACCCACAAGCTGAAGCACCACCCTGGCCAGATCGAGGCAGCCGCCATCATGGAGCATGTCTTGGAAGGAAGCTCCTACATGAAGGTGGCGAAGAAGCTCCACGAAATGGATCCTCTGCAGAAGCCGAAACAGGACCGCTATGCTCTCCGCACTTCGCCCCAATGGCTCGGTCCTCAGATTGAAGTAATTCGTGCAGCAACCAAGTCTATTGAGAGGGAGATCAATTCAGTGAACGATAACCCTCTGATTGATGTCTCAAGGAATATTGCTCTCCATGGAGGGAATTTCCAGGGCACCCCCATCGGTGTCTCCATGGACAACACAAGGCTCGCCATAGCCGCAATTGGGAAGCTCATGTTTGCTCAAATCTCAGAACTTGTGAATGACTTCTACAACAACGGTTTGCCATCCAATCTCTCCGGCGGGCGAAACCCGAGCTTGGATTATGGTTTCAAGGGCGCAGAGATAGCCATGGCTTCCTACTGTTCTGAGCTTCAGTACCTCGCGAATCCAGTGACCAACCATGTGCAAAGCGCCGAGCAACACAACCAGGACGTGAACTCGTTGGGACTGATATCATCGAGGAAGACGGCGGAGGCGGTAGAGATACTGAAGCTTATGACTTCCACTTTCTTGGTAGCGCTCTGCCAAGCCATTGATTTGAGACATTTGGAAGAGAACTTGAAGAGTGCTGTGAAGAACACGGTGAGCCAGGTGGCTAAGAGGGTGCTCACCATTGGGGTTAAGGGCGAGCTCCACCCCTCGAGGTTCTGCGAGAAGGATTTGATCAAGGTGATCGACAGGGAGTATGTGTTTGCCTATGCCGATGATCCCTGCAGCTCTACTTATCCTCTGATGCAGAATCTGAGGCAGGTGCTGGTTGAACATGCTCTAAACAATGGCGAGAAGGAGAAGCAAGCTGACTCCTCCATCTTCCAAAAGATCACAGCTTTTGAGGAGGAGTTGAAAGCAGTCTTGCCGAGGGAGGTGGAGGCCACAAGGTTGGCTTTTGAGAATGGAACGTCGACGATCGGGAACAGGATCAAGGATTGTAGGTCTTATCCTATTTACAGGTTTGTGAGGGAGGAGCTAGGAACCAGTTTCCTCACTGGCGAGGAG
Source organism: Dendrobium chrysotoxum (assembly GCA_019925795.1). Classification (NCBI taxonomy): domain Eukaryota; kingdom Viridiplantae; phylum Streptophyta; class Magnoliopsida; order Asparagales; family Orchidaceae; genus Dendrobium; species Dendrobium chrysotoxum. The sequence continues at coordinate 18,609,194 of CM034309.1, forward strand.
GTGAGATCTCCTGGGGAAGAGTTTGACAAGGTCTTTAACGCTATTTGCGAGGGAAAGGCCATTGATCCCCTACTCGAGTGCTTACAGGAATGGGATGGAGCTCCTCTCCCGATCTGCTAGGCTTGTGTTGGGCGGAGGAGATGATCATGCCAAAAATTCTCTTTTGATCTCTCTTCTTGTCTGTACCTATGGAATTGTTGTGATCTCAAAGTTGTATGCCAGTTTATGCGTTTGGTTTCTACTTGTTTTATGTAACAAACAAAGCATCAATTCGATGCAAGTCCCAATGTAGCATAAAAGAACATTCAAATTAAGCATTATGATGAAATTATTTGTGGGCTGTTCTTTTGAGATTGGAAAATGATGACCAATGTTAATCGCTTAACCATTGGTATGTCTTCAAAACACTTGCTTGATGGGCACAAATTTTGAGGTCATATTTGAATTATAAAATTGATTTCATAATCATCAAAATTTCAGTTTAAATAAATTTATAGTCAAATAAAATATCTCGACAAGATAAATTAATCAACACTAGTGATTCGATCCCACTCCAAATGACTTCAAATCAAGCATGTGAATCGCATTTGAAAACTTATTAATATTAATTGAAGGATCAAATGATCTTAAATTCCGGCATGGATGCTTATGGTCAAATCGAGTGTCTCGATGAAAAACAAATCTAACAAACTCAAGATCATTTTATTTTGAAATCAACAAAGAATTTAAATATTTCATAAATGGTGTATGCTTACAGAGATCAATATGGATGTACGATGGAGCATTTTGGATTCTGACCAAATTTACTAAAATGCCCTTCTTAAAAATGCTTATAAGTAGGGCCTTATTTTATACTTGAAAGAGAGGTTTAAAAGTTGAGAAAAGAAAAAGAACTCAATAGCAATTTCCAACAATTACCGGCGATGACCATCGGCAATAATCATGGTCACAATCACTAGAATTTTGTCATCCAATGAGAATAATATAATTATATTCAACTGTGTATTATCATATCTTTTTTCAACTATGAGAAAGGGATGATTCTTATCTCCTCGTATATAGTGGATTATTGAAGCCAGGCACTGTGATTTACCACTAGAATATGCGCTTCAAATCATAATACATCTTACTATTACCTGAATGAGTAGTATATCTAAAATAGTGGGTTTCATGCAAAATCTCTCTCCTCAGATCACCACTAAATGGGACCCACAACCTACCACCATAAGAAATCACTTTGCTTATTTACATATAATTCAAATCTTTTCAAGTTTGGATCAAATATTTCAACATCATATATTCCTCATCTACCTTGTGAGCCTCCTTAATCATATCCTACAATGAGGGCTAAAATATCGTCTGAGAAATGACTTCAGTAGGCACATCAGATGAATGTACTTCTAACCCCAGCCTCCCCATTTCATTGATCAATACTTGCTCAGAAGTAATCAGACTGGCTGATACTCCTATGTATTTTATATTCAAAGCGTCATCAACCACATTCTCTTTACCTGGTTAATAAATGATGTCCAAATTATTATTGGTCAATAAGTCTTTATTTGTCTTTTACATACATTGTTATCACAAAACTATAACATTAAACTCAATCATATATCCACATTCATTTCTAGTACATTACATCAAATAAAGTATAACTGAGCTTAATGCAAAAAAGTGTCAAGATGTTCTAACAGTAGACAAAAAAATCATACTAAGTAAAAATTCATATTTTCAAAATTTAACCAAATTACCAATTATTGTATAAAATAATATTCTTAAGCTTTAGTTGAACTAAATCACTATATTTTTACGCCGAAATAAATTTTTTGAGTAGAAATAAATCGTAGTATTTTTAAAATCTTTAGGTGAAAAATCTCAAACAAATACTCAAAACGTTCATAATCTCAATCTCTATAATATATCAAAAGTTAGGCAGTGAAAGTTTTACAATACAAAATTATTTTCATTTTTCAGTAACGGATACACAAATTTGATCGAAAAAATATTAAAAATATAAAATCTTTAAAATTAGAAATAGCGTAAAAGTTCCTTACAGCGAGATGAGAAAATCTCCCTACAGCGTCGACAGACGAAAATTGCTCTATGACCTTTAAATTCAGCTTTCTATTTTCTCTCTCCTATATTTTCTTCTCATTTTCTCTTAACAGACCTCCGTTTAGCCGAATGGAGGAGAGAAAAGGGATTAAATAAAATCTTAATGCTTTAAAATATTTTATAATAAATAATAATATAATATTAATATAATACTTAATTTATTCAATTTATAATAAAAAATTCATAAAAATTTATTTGGGATATTAAAAATTATAGAAAAATATTCATAAAATAATATATTTTATTTAGAATATATTGGTGAAATTGATTTACAAAATAGACACATAACGGTCTTAAAATCCCACTTGTACCGATAGGTGTCAATTTCTTAAGAATTTTCACCAACGCCCAAAAATTATGAATATTGTTGCTTAATTTTTTGTGTTTACTAAAATCAAAATTTAGTTTGATGAAATCAGATTTCTTAATTGCTGAAATTGATATTCATATTTGATAAATTTGGGATTTGCATGTGCATTGCATTTATATTTTGTATTTGTGTCATATTACTAAGTTAATTTATTTATTTTTAATAATATTATTATTTATTATGTAATTTGGTTCAACCCCAGTTTCACCAGTCAAACTGGTCAAACTGTGAACCTCGCCTTCTTCTGGTTCATTGTCCGGTCTGATTTTCACAACCATGAGTATACTAGTAGAACTATCAAGCATTCTCTATCGAGATGGAGCAACATTACTCATAGTTCCTTTAACTTGAACCTGACCCAATTTTAGAAATTGGTTAGAAAATAAAACCTGAACTTGATCCTTCTGGCAAATGGGTTGATGTGAATCCAATTTTTTTTGGGTTTGGTATGGGTCGAGTTTCAGGTTAGGTCAAACATTAACACTCATAAATAATAATATTAGTAATTATATTTAGTAATAGTAATCAGTATCCATAATATCATTATCGATACACTATTAGTATTATTACATTATCTAAAATTAGTAGTAATAAACATTAACAGTATCAATAACATTATCAGTAATAGTTGTTAGTATTAATATATTGATCAATAATTAGTATTCTCTATATCAGATATTTAAATGAGAATATCTTGATCTTGCTCCTACCCTTATGACTCCCGATCAGTTTCCCCTTATAACTCCTAATTAGTGAACTCCTTAAACTCCCAATTAGTGAATTTCCTAGATCAATTGCCTGACTCCATATAACTCCAATCAGTCTTCAGCTCCTTATATTAGTGAATCAATGAATCTTGAGAGCATCACATGGGATTATCATATAATGTATATTTATTATCAGTCAATATATTATTTTTTATCAGTATATGTACAATACATCCTTTCAACAAACATGATTTACATTTCAGTTATTTCAGCCCAAATCACATTTAACCTAAATCACATTTGAGTATTATCATATCAAATCTCATCACATTAATTTTCAACATATCGTTTTCCTACTCATTTTATATAGAAATTCTTATACACCTATTTAACCAATAAAAATGTAATAAAGTTATATCAAGTCGTTCAAAATGATCAAATTTATAATATATCAAAGTTACATGATAAAAGCATACAAAATCATTTTTTGGGTAGATCTAGAAGAGATAAAATCTGTAAAAATTAAAATCATCAAAGATAAAAATAAGAGAATAATTACTTATAATAAGTAGAATAATTTTTGTAACATGAATTATGGATAAAAATGATAAAAACCTGACTTTATCTCCCTTCCTTCTCTTCCTTCTCTCCTCCCTTCACTTTATATCTTCTCAGCCAAGAAAGAGAGCGGAGGGTGAGTGGAGGGTGAAGGAATGGTAGAGATCCAGAATTACTGTAGAACAGAAGCTTTAATGCCATGATGGTGATTTTTAGTACTGATGCGCTCATGGGCTAGCGCCTTAGCGCTCACAATATCAGTGCTGCGACACTCCAATTCAAATAGAAATTAGATATTTTATTTAAAAATATGTTTGCATATTTTAGATTTTAACATATACAGGTTAGTGCTTTAAGTGTGGCCACGCAGGTCACAAGTTGGTGTCATGTCTATAAAAAGCGCCAAAAGGTAGGCTTAAAGCTAGGGGTAGTCAAAGTCAAAGATAGCCAGCCTCATCTTGAGTAGTCAGAGAGGACTCATCAACTCGTAGTGGAGGCAAATTTAGAGGGAGACCATCTGGTGGATCTGTATGAGGAGCTCAATGAGAATCCATCCCCATTGTTAGTACTCCTTTGATGCAGCCCAGAGTGTATAGTCTGACACAACATAAAATGAGGGATGCAAAAGATGTCATGTTAGGTATGGTGTATATTTATGATTAGCCTTATAATATTCTTTTCTATTATGGTGTTAGTCATTTCTTCATGTTTGAGCATATTCTAGATGATTTGAGTTTAACTGTTATTCCATTATCTCTGCATTATTTGTTATATTTCTAAAGGGAGATCTGATATTTGCTAATAAGGTCTGCATGTATGAGCTTGAGATTTTTGGAAGGATATTAGCATCATCACTGATCTCTGAAAGTTCGAAAGGGATGTTAAGCCCTAGTGAACTAGTCCCGAGGCTAACCAAGAGGGGGGGTGAATTGGATATTTGAAACAAAACAAAAATCTTTTTATAACGTGCAGCGAAAACGAATTAAAACAACGATAAAAAGATCAATCACAGATATCACCCAAGTAGATAATCGCAACAAAATAAAGTGCGGAAAAATAATAAGAAAGAACACACCGGATTTATAGTGGTTCGGTCCAACCTGACCTACGTCCACTCCTCGGAGGTACCCTCCAAGTATTGCACTAAACCAAAAGTGTCTCTCCTTCAGCCCCCACAGCTAGGCGGAGAAGCCCTTACAAAATCACTTCCACCTTCCCCGGTGCGGCGGAGTAGCCGGGTCCTTTGACACCAAATAGCACTTCTTCTTCCCAAAACTTCCTTCGAGACAAGCCTTGAATCCGACGGTACTTAGGTGCAAGCCTGCCGGAGCAACCGTGTGAACCCCCTCACACTCCCTCGAGAAACACCCTTCCCAGGCTCTTCTCCCTCTCAAACTCCACCCTTTCCTCTCTCCCTTTCAAGCTCTCTCTTCAAGTTTTCTCCAAAAGAACGAAGCCTCAATGGCTGCCAAAGACACATATCAAGTGTCTTGAGAAAGCTTAAATAAAGAGCTCCAAAAACCATTCCAAATTAGTTCTGGCGGCAAAGATCGTCCAGGACGATCGCCGGATCGTCCAGGACGATGTGCTCCAAAAGACGGCTTCAGAAAACCCTAAAAACTCAATTCTGTCGCCAAAGATCGTCCAAGACGATCTCAGGATCGTCCAGGACGATGTGCTCCAAAAGGTGGCTTCAGAAAACCCTAAAAACTCAATTCTGCCGCCAAAAGTCGTCCAGGACGATCGCAGGATCGTCCAGGACGATGTGCAGAATTTGACCTGATAGTCCCGTACGATCCTGGGATAGTCCAGGACGATCAGAACAAATTTTGCACAAATCGTCCAGTACGATATATAGATCGTCCAGGACGATTAGAACAAATTTTTACTCTTAAATCCTTGCCTAAATTATCATGGCGGCTAGGGTTTTGAGATCATATTGGATCATCCAGGATGATTAGTTCAATGAACAGATCGTCCTGGACGATCCGAAATCGTCCAGTACGATTTGTTCAAAAGTTGAACTTCTGGTTTTGACAGGATCTCACTCCCCCTAAGTATGTGTACAGATGGTCATAAATAAGCATATACTATTACAGGACTTGACTCAAGGAATCAAAAAGTACATTAATGAGAAATACAATAAAGCCTTTTCTACTCATTCTTGAGTCTTGAATCTTTCTTGTATTGATGCATGATGTTCCTGAAATGTTAGTGCACACACAAATAAATATACATTCCAAATATTAGAAGATGTGAGCCATAATGTTTGTTATCATCAAAACAGGAACTCTTGAGCCCGAGTCGTAACAATCTCCCCCTTTTTGATGATGGCAAACATTACTGGTTGAATTTACAAAAAGATATTTTCTCCTAATCTCCCCCTCACTAAGAAAAAGTCTTTTAAAAATAGGGAGGAATACTTTCTTCTTCTTCTTTTTTTTTTTTAAAAATTTTTGAAATAACTACAACAACAATATGATGTAAAATAAACAACATAAAAACAAATATCACAAATACGTAAAAAACATCACAAATACAACAGTATGTTCTCCCCCTTTGACATTATCAAAAAGAGGAGGAGCAAAAATTTGGAAAGTCACCTCTTGAGGTTCTCCAAAAACTTAGTAAGACATGAATTGATCTCTTTGAACCCAGAAAGGTTAGAGAATCAGAAAATGTAAATCCAAACTCAGGTTTTAAAAAGGCGAAAAAACTTTTTAAGCCAATATCTAAATCAAGGAACAAATTAGATAATGAAATAAAACTTCTTCAAAACTCCTTTCATAAAATACATCTAATAGAAGATTAATGCAAAGTAATGAATCAGAAAATCTTGATTTTCAAACTTAAGTAACGAATCTATCAAAAAGTCATAAGAGTTTTCAAAACTTTAGAGATTTACAAGAATGGAAGCAGCTTTTATGGGCTAATTTTATGCCTCTTTTTCAATTTGTTTGGCGCATTGCGCATCTTTTGATTTTTGATACACTTTGTGTATTCAATTTGGCAATTTCGCATCTTTTCAATTTTGGGCTGATTTTGTGCCTCTTTTCAATTAGTTTGGCGCACTGCGCATCTTTTGATTGCCTCCTTTCTAAATCTTTAAAATCAGCAAACCTTATTCTTATGATAAAGACGAACAACCTGAATAAGATAATCTTAAAGTTGGTTCAATAATTTGCAAAAGATTCCTACGAGATAGACAAAATGTTGGGAGATGAAAAAAGAAAATTTCAAAAATCAATTTATAATTTGAAACAGATTTTGACTCAAAAGCAAGATAGCCTTATTCAAAGAAATGAGATAGAGAGACAAAATCATGAGTTTTCTTCCTTTACTTGATTTTAGAAAAATCAACCACAACTAACATAGTATTTAGAAAATACAAGAGGTAAATTTTCCATTTTTAAAAAACAAGATCTTTAAAAAATAATTTTTAAAATAAGAGGTGTTATGTGTGTGCTTGATCAGAGAAACAATAAAAAGTAACATAAGGAATTTGAAAAGGAAAAACAAAAATAATAAAACACAGAAAACACAACGAATAAACAATAGTAATAGAAAAACAAAAACATAAACACACAAAAAGAACATTAATCTACATCAGCTTGCTCCTGATCAGATGATTCAGAAGCTAGATCTGCCAAGGACATTTTTCGTTTTGCATTGTCAGCCCTTATTAGAATTTGCTTAGCTTTACCCTTTTCCTTTTCAGGAAGGGTTCTTAAGTTCGGGCACTGATTTTTCATATGTCCAGGCTTCCTACATCCAAAACAAATAACATCAGAAGAAAACTTTACATTCTTACCATTTTTACCTTTGTTCCACTTTTGATGTTGATGTTTGTGCCTTAGCAGATTTTTCAATTTATTTGTTGCTGATGCTAACTCTTCACTTTCATCACTTTCAATGTCTTCAGTTTTCATCACTATCGTTTTATCTGCATCGAAAAGCTTTTGACCCAAACCTTGCTCGTAGGCAATGAGTAAGCCAATCAAATTATCAATAGAATATTCGTTCAAATTTTTTGATTCAGAAATTGCAATGACTTTGGCATCAAATTTAGCAAGTAGAGAACGTAGGATTTTATTAACTTTTTCAAAATTTGAAAGTTCTTTTCCTAAAGCATGTAATGATGTCACAATTTGAGAAAACCTAGTAAACATGTCTAAGATCGTTTCATAAGGTTTCATGCTAAAAAGTTCATAATCATGCATTAACATATTTAGCCTAGATTGCTTGATTTCATAAGTACCTTCATATCTAGTGCATAATTTATCCCAGATTTCTTTGCCAGAAGTGCATGCAGATATTAACATACAATCATCAGAATTCAAAGCACAGAAAAAACAATTTAAACATTTAGCATTTAATTGAGCATTGATCTGATCTGTTCTACTCCATTCAAAAAAGGGAATATCAATTTTAATTTCATTTACAATACGTGACGGTGCAGAATAACCAATTTGAATCATATGCCACATACGATAATCAATAGATTTCAAGAAAGTAGACATACGAATTTTCCAAAAATCAAAAGTAATATTTTCAAATAAAGGTGGCCGGGTGATTGAATATCCTTCCGCAATACTACGATTACAAAAATTAGCCATGGATCGAATTCAAAAGTTTTTAAACTTAAATTTTGAATCCCGCTCTGATACCACTTGAAAGTTCGAAAGGGATGTTAAGCCCTAGTGAACTAGTCCCGAGGCTAACCAAGAGGGGGGGTGAATTGGATATTTGAAACAAAACAAAAATCTTTTTATAACGTGCAGCGAAAACGAATTAAAACAACGATAAAAAGATCAATCACAGATATCACCCAAGTAGATAATCGCAACAAAATAAAGTGCGGAAAAATAATAAGAAAGAACACACCGGATTTATAGTGGTTCGGTCCAACCTGACCTACGTCCACTCCTCGGAGGTACCCTCCAAGTATTGCACTAAACCAAAAGTGTCTCTCCTTCAGCCCCCACAGCTAGGCGGAGAAGCCCTTACAAAATCACTTCCACCTTCCCCGGTGCGGCGGAGTAGCCGGGTCCTTTGACACCAAATAGCACTTCTTCTTCCCAAAACTTCCTTCGAGACAAGCCTTGAATCCGACGGTACTTAGGTGCAAGCCTGCCGGAGCAACCGTGTGAACCCCCTCACACTCCCTCGAGAAACACCCTTCCCAGGCTCTTCTCCCTCTCAAACTCCACCCTTTCCTCTCTCCCTTTCAAGCTCTCTCTTCAAGTTTTCTCCAAAAGAACGAAGCCTCAATGGCTGCCAAAGACACATATCAAGTGTCTTGAGAAAGCTTAAATAAAGAGCTCCAAAAACCATTCCAAATTAGTTCTGGCGGCAAAGATCGTCCAGGACGATCGCCGGATCGTCCAGGACGATGTGCTCCAAAAGACGGCTTCAGAAAACCCTAAAAACTCAATTCTGTCGCCAAAGATCGTCCAGGACGATCGCAGGATCGTCCAGGACGATGTGCTCCAAAAGGTGGCTTCAGAAAACCCTAAAAACTCAATTCTGCCGCCAAAAGTCGTCCAGGATGATCGCAGGATCGTCCAGGACGATGTGCAGAATTTGACCTGATAGTCCCGTACGATCCTGGGATAGTCCAGGACGATCAGAACAAATTTTGCACAAATCGTCCAGTACGATATATAGATCGTCCAGGACGATTAGAACAAATTTTTACTCTTAAATCCTTGCCTAAATTATCATGGCGGCTAGGGTTTTGAGATCATATTGGATCATCCAGGATGATTAGTTCAATGAACAGATCGTCCTGGACGATCCGAAATCGTCCAGTACGATTTGTTCAAAAGTTGAACTTCTGGTTTTGACAGGATCTCACTCCCCCTAAGTATGTGTACAGATGGTCATAAATAAGCATATACTATTACAGGACTTGACTCAAGGAATCAAAAAGTACATTAATGAGAAATACAATAAAGCCTTTTCTACTCATTCTTGAGTCTTGAATCTTTCTTGTATTGATGCATGATGTTCCTGAAATGTTAGTGCACACACAAATAAATATACATTCCAAATATTAGAAGATGTGAGCCATAATGTTTGTTATCATCAAAACAGGAACTCTTGAGCCCGAGTCGTAACAATCTCTATGTGATAGTAGGCATGAATTGGTTGAGCATGCATCAAGCTTATATTGATTATTATAAGAAGTGAGTGAGTTTATGGGTAAATAATTAAATATTTCATTTTCTAGGTGTTAAGAGTGCCTTATCATCTCTGATCTCTGTGTCATAAGAAGATAAGGCCTGAAGGAAATGGGATTTTGTATTTTTGGCATATGTAAGAGATTTGAATAAATTAGTAAAAGGCTTGAAGGATGTTCTAATGGTGAAGGAAACCCCTATTATATTTCCTAAAGAGTTATTTGGGTTGCTTCTAGAGAGAGGTAAAATTCTAAATTAAGGTGGTGCTAGGTATAACTCTAATAGTGAAGTCTCCATACAGGATGACACCTAGAGAATTATAAGAGTTGAAGGTGTAATTACAAGAGCTGTTGGATAATGGTTCTATCTGGCCTAATAGATAGCCATGGGGAGCCCTTGTGTTAATTATAAAGAAGAAAGATGGATCTCTGAGGATGTGTATAGATTATCAGGAGATGAATAAAGTGACAATGAAGAGCAATTGTCCACTATCCAGAATAGATGATCTATTTGACCAGTTAGCGGGAGCAGTTGTATTTTTTAATATTGACATGAGATCAGGTTATCACTAGTTGAGAGTTAAGGAGGAAGATACAATGAAGATAACTTTTAGTAAAAGATACGGGTAATATGAGTTTCTAGTGATAACATTTGACATAAAGAATACTCTGTCAGTATTCATAGATCTGATGCAATAAGCATTTAGGGAGTACTTGGATAAATTTATTATTATATTCATTGATGATATTGTGGTGTATTCAAAATTTGAGGAGGAGCATGCGGTCCATTTGAGATTGGGTTTAGAGATAAGGAAGCAATAAAACTTGTATGCTAAATTCTCGAAGTGCGCATTTTTTGTTGACTTTTATATTATTTTTGGGGAACGTGGTGTGTAAGGAATGAATTATTGTGGATCCCTAAAAGGTTCAGGACATGGTAGATTAGTAGAGACCGTAATTTTTTATTGAGGTTCACAATTTTATAGGCAGGGCAGGTTATTATAAGAAACTTTTAAAGGGTTTTTTTATAGATTGCTACTACCCTGACAAGTTTGACTTAGAAGGTCATGTTGTTTAATTAGACACCAAAGTGTTAAGAGAGTTTCTAGAAATTGAAGGAGTGTGTCGTGTTATCCTCTGTGTTGATTATTCCACAAGGAGTTTAGGTATGTAATGATGCTTCATTGAAGGGCCAAGGATGTGTGTTACAGAAGATCGAAAAAGGTGGTAACTTGTGCATCTAGGCAGTTGATACCATATGAGAAGAACTATTCAGCTCATGATTTGGAGTTGGCAATAATTATTTTTGCATTGAAAATTTTGTGGCATTAAAAATTTTTGAAAACTTAAATGAATACAAGGACAAGCATGAAATTCTTACCAGGTATAGTTCAATTCATTTCGGTTGGACTCATTTTTATAGAAGTAGTTATTACAATATGTATCATTACCTTGATATATCTTTATATATCTCTCCCCTTTATTATTTATTTAGATGTTCCCTCTCTCCTATGAGTTATGCCAATTCCCACATTAGGAACTGAATGTCATCCTTACAACTTTCTTCTTCATCTTCAGAGTAAGAGAGAAATTTTACCAAAGACTCAATCCTCGCTATTTTTTCTTCATCATGTGCTAGTTCCTCTCCCTTTAAATCCACATGACATCATGTTAGTGAAAACCAAAATTTATCATTTATAATATTTTACTTTCTCAAAATCAACACTAAATTACTATCATGACATATTTGGTGCAGCCAACTTAAAAGTCAAGGCTAAATATGTAAGGCATATTCATACAATAGTTGGTAAAAATCTTTTATTTATCTCTAAATATGTTAAATTAGTGATTTAAAAGGGGTCCAGACACTACAGGAAAATCATGTATTACCGACGGAATTTCCGGCGGATTTAAAAATTTTTCGGCGAACTTTCGGTGAAAATTTGTCCGACGGTAAAACACGCGTCGGTAAATTTTTCTGTCGAAGAAAATCCGTCGGAAAAATTTTCTGGCTGAAAATCTGCCGGAAAAGGTATTCGAAAAAACAAAAAAAAAATAGATCCTGGAAGCTACCTGCCCGCGAAGGCTGCCCGAGCGCACTACCGGCCCCATTCCAGCGCTGCCCGCGCTGCCCGACGCACATGGGATTCGAACTTGAGACTAATATATTTAAATAACGCGAATGAAAATTAAATTTTAAAAAATTTAAAATAAAATATGAAAATTTATAAATAATTAAAATAAGTTATTAAATAAATAATTAATTAAAATAAGTTATTAAATTAATTATTAATTTAATAGCTTATTTTTATTATTTAAAAAGTACATTAAAATAAAATAATCAAGTTAATAATTAATTAAAATGTATTATTTTTACTAATAAGTAAAATAAGTTGTTAAATTAACAATTAATTTAACTAAGTAACTAATTTAATAATTAATTAAAATAAATTAATAAAATAATAATTAATTAAAATAAGCTATAAATTTATTAATTAAATTAAATTACGAATTTATGTTTTTTTCAGAAATTATTAAAATCCCCCGGAAAGTCCATCGAAAATAATTCCGTCGGAAATCCAACCAAATTTCGTCGGAAAATCTGTTTAAAAAATCTGTCGAAAAATTTTCGTCATTATCTGCCAGAAATCTGCCGGTAAATCCGCCGAAAATTATTCCGTCGAAAATTTGTCGAAAATGCTGTCGGTAATGGACGATTTTACTGTAGTGAGAGTTGAATAGATAAGTCTAGAGTTGAAATGGGAAAATCCCTTTAGGAGTGTTGTGGCATTTGTCTTAGGAGTGTTACGAGATTTCCCTCTTTATTTGGGAGGAGAAGTTTTAGGTGTGCAGCGATGGTACGTGTAGAGGCACTATGGCACTAAATTCATTATTTGGGTGATTGATTTGTGTGGTGTTGCTACACCTGAAGCAAGCACTATAGTGTTATGTTCTTTGTTTGCAAGATCTCGAATATTTGAGGGAGCACTATGATGCTGGGTAAGCAAGCATCACAGTACCATATCAAAAATGAGATTTATGTACATAAGAAATATATAAATTCATTTACCATTTCATTTCTATCCCCCATACTATAAAGACCCAAATTTTAACATGATTAAAGACTCATTAATGACTTAAAGTAACCATTGTGAAAATTTCTGCATGCATGAAAATCTGAATGGGAGTGTTGTAGTGTTGTTTTTGGGAGAGCAATGATGCTGGCCTCTCTGGTTTAGAAAGTTTAGGGAAGTGTTGTGGTCTTGCAATCTGGAGCACTGCAGTATTGGGTATGAAAAGTTATTAGTTTTTTAAATATCCAAATCTAGTATCCTTATAAATCACCTAATCTATCTTTCACCATCCCTATTCAATTCTTTTGCCGGGAAGGCGAAGAAGAGAATAGAGGAGAGAAGGGAGAGAGGGAAGAGGAGAGAGGAGAGAGAGAGCAACCCCGGAGCTATTTTCGTCCATCATTCAAGTTATAAAAATTGCTTTGATCATGGTAGGTAACTCAAATCCTATTTTTGTTTCCAATGATTTTGAGTTTTAGTTTTTTATCTCTCCTAAATCTATTTAAAATTCATTATCTCTTGATTTAATGAGCTTCCTCCGCATAACTTTTGATAAATAATATATATGATTATTCAACATATTTTGGTATAATCATTTAGTATTTTCACTAATAAATTTGATTATATAATATTTTAACTAAATTGGTAAGAATAAAGGCAAATATATAAATACATTAGGATTGTCATATTAGACCTGACCTAATAGCATGAATTTACTATAATTCACTAATATGATATGGCATGCAAATAATTATATGCATACTGATAGTATAGTGTTGAATTGATTTATATGATGCACCAGATACATAGATGATATACATTACATTGTATTATGATTGTTAAGATTTAACATTAGTGTGTGACGTAAAAAAGGTCGGCTTATTATAAACTGATTTGGATTGGCTGGAGAAAGATATCTTATAAAGGAGGGTAGGCTGATGAGCTTTCCCTTATATTGTGTTTGTGGTTTAATTCCAATAGATGATATAAAATAGGGAGTTATAAGTGGATAAGATACGCCAATAGGCAGGAGTGTTTACTCTTACAAGATAGTCACCTGATATTGATACGTGATATGATAAGCTCTAATAAGATACAAGAAAACATCATATGATTAACTGGAGGTTCTGACTTGCATCATTACCAATACATACATGCAATATGTGATTAGGAATAGTATGAACATGTATATGCTATATGATATATGACATTATATATGAATATAATGAATTATAATACTGAATACATATATATATATACATGTTACAAACGATACATGAGATTGTTATATACTGCATGCATAACATGAAACAACATGCATAGTGATAGGCACTCATAACCAATAACACAATAGATCATACAAATGACATTCATGATGTTACCATGCATTGATAACTAATAGAATTAAGATACAATTACATTGCTTTAATGATTCACATGACACTCTTCCTATAGCCTTTATAAGATGTTGAGGTACAACCAAGTTAATAATTACTAATCATTTACATGATAGTTGCTGCTTATGATTTAAACTATTCATGATTATCATTCATTATGATTGGTTCTGCTCATATTGTTTATATGAATTAGTAAAACTTATCGTAGTGGCATGACTTAAATGATTACATGCATATTATTTCACTTTTCTTGTATTGAGTGCAATGGTAGATTCTGGTGATCTATTGAACTTCTACTCATTATGTAATTTTTTATGATTTTAAGGTAGGATAACCATGTGCATGTTATATGTTATACTTTAGTTATATTCAAGCTTGTCTGGCTTCTCTTTTAAGTAAATATATTTTTAATATCACCTCTTAATTATGTCATTAAAATATATGGTATTCTTTTCAATACGAGCCATTAAATACAAGAATCAAATGGATAAATATATACACCGAAAATATTTTTTTGTGCGCACAACATTGCTTTAAACTTAATTTATTGAATTTTTTTATAATAGAGAATCTTTTTGTAATTAAAAATAGTAAATTTTAGTTCAATTACATAATTATTACATGCTAGAAAATTTGTGGCGGTGAAGTGTTTAATATTTTATCTTTGATAAAAATTTATCACTCATAAAAAAAGTTGTAATAGATCAAAAAAGAATATAGAGAACATTTATAAAATCATTTTGGGGCTTTCATTGCTCTATAACACTTTCTATTAAAATCAGCACAAGTAGTGAAACACAAGAAAAATTATATATTTGAAACCTACCAGTGAAATTTTGAGGTTTATCTTTCAAGATGATCATAATTATGTATGTACACTACATTAAAAGTTACATGGCAAAAAAATTATTAATCTCATTTAAATTAAACAAAACCCCTTAACTTTCGCCTAAATTGCCCAAATTGAAAACTAATGTAAGGAAATAGAAGCATACGTCGAGCTAAACAATTTCTTTAACCAGCCCAACGGATGAATCCGACTATATGACCTCCAAAATCTGGTTTTTTTCTTCTCTCTTTTTTTTTTGTCCTCCTTCGACCCATCTCTAAGGTTTCTATGGAATGGGGAAATGAAATGGTGAGGAGAAAATGTCAACTTTATTGATATTATATTGATATTGATATTATGTATACTAATTACTATTACTAAATACGACTTCTAATACTAGTGTTATAACAATAGACTGATATGTATAACTATTAGACTAATGTGAATGATTGGATGATAAGGACAAATTGGTTAATAAATTAAAAAAAATGTTTATAATTACATGGTATTATAATTACATGTTTATACTCATATTGATTGAATGATATGCATATCATTTTCTATTATCATGCATTGACTACAGTTATGGGTTTTGGTAACCTACTAAGTTGTTAGCTCACTCTATAGTCTTACATACTTTTCAAGAATGAGTCTGAATCTAGTAGAGTGAGATTGATTGGGATTTCAAGTTTTAATATGCTCTCTGTACTATAACTTTATTCTTTTATTACGAGAAGTAAAAAGATAGATTGAATGTAATGATTAATCTCTTAACTATTATAAATTAAATTTTGATGAATGAATATAAAAATATTTTGATGTATATACTTTTGTTGGATTTATTCATATTGATAAAGTATTAGAAGCTTTGATAGATTAATTAAAAGATAAAGTGAATAATTCTTCCAAAATAAGATTTTGGGGCATCACAAATTTAGTATGAGAGCAATATGTATTAAAAGAATTGAATTGTAGCTAGAGCTATAAGAATTAATTTTGAGAGGGTTAAAATTGGGTAATAATATAATTTATTTTTTTATGTTCATTCCATGTGTATGTATGATTGAACTATCATTTGATAGGAAAGAAACTATATTGTGTAATGGATCTATCTGAAGTATCAAATAAGCAGATTATACTAGCCCTAGTCAGTTCTAATAGTTTCATGTTAGTCTGATAGTGTAGTTGATGAGTGATGCATAGAGCGGGCAGACTGAAAATAAAATATTTATAGATGTTTCATAAGTTGAAGCACCCACTATTTAAGGGAGAAGTGGAGCCACGAGTAACATAGGACTAGCTACTGAGAATAGAAAAGATGTTTGATAACATGTAGTGCCCAAAGAGTAAGAAAGTATCACTAACAGTGTTCCTACTTGAAGTTCAAGCTGAGAGATTGTAGGTAGGACAACAACGAGAGATATTTCGGGGATAGTTGAATGCATAGATTACTTGGGTAGAGTTTATTATTATCTTCAGAGACTATTTTGTACCTCCATTAGTAAGATAAGAGATGCAAGAGGCTTTTATGTAGCATGACTAGGGAAACATAACAGTGATGAAATATAAGGCTGCGTTTACTATACTAGCTAGGTATGCACCTCTACTAGTCAATATTAAAGAGGAAAAATGTTATAGATTCCTAAGGGGATTGAAAGATGAGCTGAGATATGTACTTATACCATTGAGGATTTAGGAGTTTTAAAGTTAGTTGAGAGAGCCAAATTAGTGAAAAATTATTTAGCAATTCTCCAGTTCAAATATGATATGAGTAGGAAGAGAGAAGGGGAAAAAAGACTAGAGGAGATCGTAATGAGAATAGAAGTAAGTTTGTTATATCAAAAAAAGACCCATGGTACCAACGTATAGGGTACTAGAGTGCCCTAGATGTTAATGGAAACACGCATGATAGTGTTATTAATTACATAATAATGTTTTAGATGTGGTCAGAATGGACTTTGGATGACTGATTGCCCACATAGGGGATAAGGGAAAAGATATGAATCCATAGCAAATCAGTATAGATAGGCATATTGATAGAGACCTCCAAGATCTAAGATAATTAGTCAGGCTCTATATGTGAAGTATATGGGAGGAATGTGAGAGAAATTTAAAGGCAGCCCACACAGTCAACGATGATAGCATCCGTATAACTAAGGGTATATAGTTTCAGTCAAGAGAAAGTGTGAGATGCACCTGAGAGGTCCACTAGTATAGTTCCCTATCTTTGATATTATTATAAAATTGTATTGCATAATATTAACATGTATATTAATTAACATGCATAAATGTGTAAAAGAGTGAATATATGATTTGATTGATGATTAATGATTGATTTGATTAGTGATTATGTTCTTTCTATTAGTGGTCCATAGTGAGAAATATTAAGGATGATATTTTTTCTATGGTGGGTAGATTACCCCAAATTCTATTTCCTGAAATGTCCAAAAATTATTCTGTGAGAGCGCTGCATAGTTGGGATGGGCAGCTCCCCGGCTTGAACTCTTGAGTTTTGGGGAAATTAATTAAGTGCAATGACACTGAGGTTTTTGGCATTGCAGCGCTGGGTCTAAAACTTTATTTATTATGAAAATATCTAAAAGTATTTTCATAAACCCATCACCCCCAGCCATCCCATCCCATTTCTTCTTGCTTGCCTGAGAGAGAAGTAAGAAGAGGGAGGGGGAGAGAGAGAGAGAGAGGGAAAGTCACTTCTTGTTATTTTTATATGTTTCTCTAGTTAAGAAAAGTGTTCTAATCATGGTAGATAATCTGAATCATATTTTTATTTCTAATAATTTTGATTTTTCAAATTTTATCTCTCCTAAAATTTATTAAAATATAATATCTCTCATTTTAGTGATTCTCCATCATGTAACTTTTGATTTGTAGTAAATAACATTATCCTTAGCATTTTAAATGGTTAATAATAAAATTTCATTGGGTTATTTTGCTTAAATATCATTTTAACTGAAATGAGTAGTATAACATTTAGTATAAAATAATCAGAAGCCAATGCATTGTATGTGGACATGATATGCATATATTTTATTGTTCATTTAGTTGCATTTGATAGGAACATGAAATACATACATAAACTATGTATGACATACATATAAAGACTTCTATAAACTATTTTGTAGTTGATGGGTATAGGAATGAAAGAAGTTATTGATCCTCTATACGACCACTAATCATTGAGTCTGAATTACATTGATTTTAAATAATTTTTATTATTTATTTGAATTAACATTTTTTATATTGACTGCTACACAGTCTTATAGTTACATATCTATACTAATATGGATTGAATAATCACATGCTTATTATTTTCTACTGTTGTGCATTGATTACAATTGTAGGTTCTGATAATCTACTGAGCTATATAGCTCACTATGTTATTTTTAAATATTTTTAGGAAATAATTAGGATCCTGTAGAGTGAGGCTGATCAGGATTTCAAGTTTTTATTATGCTCTCTATTTTTTTAGTTTTACTCTTTTGTCGTTAGAAGTTAAAAAGATAGACTGAATGTAATAATTGATCTCCTAACTATTATAAATTGAATTTTGATGAATGAATATAGAAATATTTTGATGTATATGATTTATAACTACTTATGTTGGATTTATTAATATTGATAAAGTATTGAAAACTCTGGTAGATTAATTAAAAGATAATGTGAATAATTCTTCCAAAATTAGATTTTAGGGCGTCACAAAAAATATTGAGTTGTTCTCTTTGATGATGAAAAAGTTAAGAATAAAGATGAAAAAAGTCATTATAATGTAACGTGTATTGATAGAAGAAGATTCCCTGAATACTTCAATGGCAGCCACATCACACAGCCTTGTGACATCATTCTAATTGACAAACAACCTTATTAATGGTTACTTTGTCGATACTACTTTGAAGGAGTAATCTCTTTCAATAAAGGTAAAAGGTTATTTAGGTTAGAGGTGATGGTATATGCTGATAATATCATTTCCCTAATTATATGACAAGACTTCAAAGTGTGTCAAGAGGTAATAATAGTGTAAATACATTTAATTCTAGTAAAGGACATGTTAATATAAGACTGACTTATGAATTTAGAGGAGGCGTCATGATAGACAAGCTAGTGAATATGGATTCCATCTTTACTGTTTTGGGGGCCAAGTCCTAGTAATAGATAGACCTACAAGGATGGATAAAATAATAAAGGAGAGGTTAGTGTTGCTACAGAGATACAATTATATGCAAACACTGATAGATGCTAAGATGGACTCTACTATTATCCTCTATAAGGTGAAGGGTATGGTAACTTGGTTGGTAACTCTAAAAGAAGAAACTTATGATATTGCCCCTGATGGTTAGTGAGATTTTTTGGGGAGAAACAAAGAGGAGGAGAAATAAAAATGAGTCAAAAGTTGTTGCAGTAACTCAACTGGCCTAATTGAAAGATGGCCTTAAATCATATAGGCCTCCTTGATATGCTCCTAAGATGAACTCCTTCAAAAGAAGATCAATATTCCTCTTCTTGATTTATGGAGTAAGTAAGTAATATATTTTATAAAGCTCTCAAGGATGTTAATCACGAAGATCACCATTACTAAATCAAAGTTTTTGTAAGAAGATCAAATGAAAAGGAAGAATAAATAAACACGATGCAAAATGTTGGGAATTAAAAATGCAAAATAAATCAATAATAACACAGAAATAACAACATTGGAATACAATAGAAATCTAATGACTTAAAGATAAACCCTATTATATGAAAAAAAAATGTAAGGAATTATAATCACCATAATCTCATTAGCATATTCATTCTAATATAATCCTTACAATAGTAATTGATTTACTAATAAAATCTTCATTGAATGAGAACTATCATCATTAAATATCAAGTCAATGAGTCTAAGTAATATAGCCTTAGATTTAAGTGTTCCCAGGATTAAGCTTACTACATAAAGAGGCTCTAATGTCTGAGGAACCATAGGGGTGAAAGTGGTATGGTTTAGAAGTGGTTATGAAGAGATCACAATCATCTAAGTATAGGTTACTCCTTGAGCCCAAGATCATGGAGGATGAGTTCAAATTTTGAAGATTTTTTAATATGAGAATTTTTTTCTTTCTTAGTAACACTTGGAAAAATATGGGGATGTTTATATATGTGACCTAAATTTTATGAGAATCCTCTAAGGGGTTTAAGTGGTGAATTGGAAGCAATATCAAGAATAGGCCATGTATACCTAATATGATCAACTTGAGATATAGCCTTTTTCCTCTAAAATTTTTCAAACACATGGATGGGTTTTATTTAAAATGATGAGGAATATAAGGGGATTAGAAACAAGTGTTTATTTTAAAACTTTAGAAGAAAAAATACAATAAATTAAACTCTCACCAAAGGGGACACCTCTTAGCCACAAAGAATAATAAAGGAAGAACAAGTATTGGAAACATTTGCAAAGTTCAATTCAATATTCAAGAATAATCTATAATAGTAATTTTGCATATTAATACATTTTTATATAGGTTCCAAGCAAATACAAAATCATAAGTATTTGGACTTGTGGCTCTTGAAATAAGGAATTTTTATTAGGTCCGGACACCGGACGTAGCTCTACATTCGGACTCACTAGAATGGCGCCACGTAGCGACCCGAAGACCCGGCAACCCGGATCGCCGAGAAGTTCAAATGATGCACGTGCGTTCCTAATTTACGCACGGCTCGTCGACCCGACCCATATCGGACGTGCAAATTTAATTAAAAATAACCGGCGTCCATTAAGCCCATAACATTTGTGTATGAAGCCCAGAACAATTGTAATTATTGAGGAATTACTCGGTATTATCAAAGAATTACTGGGTATTACCTATGAATTACCTAGGTATTACTTTATATTACCTAGGAATTACTCGGTATTACCGAAGAATTACTCCGGTATTACTCGGTATTACCAAAGAATTATGGTATTACCTATGAATTACCTAGGTTTTACTTGGTATTACCTAAGAATTACTAGGTATTACCGAAGAATTACTCGGTATTACCAAAGAATTACTCGGTATTATTTGGTATTACCTATGAATTACCTAGGTATTACTCGGTATTACCTAGGTATTACTCAGTATTACCTAAGAATTACTCGGTATTACCAAAGAATTACTCGGTATTACTCGGTATTACCGAATAATTACTCGGTATTACTCGGTATTACCAAGGAATTAGTCAAAAAGGGGCAGGTTTTTTAATTTTTCGCGTCCAATCCGGGTCGGGTCGTCGGGCCGCGCGGAAGTTGTCATAACACGTGCTAAAAATCTACAATTCAACAGAACGGGATATCGCGTCGATGAATGCTACGTGCCGCAATTCTAGTGGAGTCCGAATGTAGAGCTACGTCCGGTGTCCGGACCTAATAAAAATTCTGAAATAAGGCGGAGGTTGGTGGTAACATGAAAAAGGGGTGTTGGCTCATGCTTTGAAGGGCGTAGGTTCATGTGGCACTTCTTGTAGGTAGAAAGAGTCATTGTGTTATCGGTATTAGTGGGAAGGTTGAGATCAAGTCTAACATTGGTTTCAAAGGAAATCCTAGTTTTATTGAGATCTTGATGGTAGGCATGCCTAGAACAACTAGTGCTCCTATCTCTATAAGGGAAAGAAGTTTGCTATTAAGCATTAGAAGTAGGACAAAGAGGACATTTTACCTTATTCATGTGCAAAAATATTAAAAGTAGTATAGATGTTTGCCTTCCATTTCTGGAGAACTTATTACTAAACCTCTTTACTATTAATCCTTAGTGTAACATAGTAAAAAAAGTTAGCACTGGTGAAATTTGCACACTAGCATGAGAAAAAGTAAGCTTAGATTTGGATACCATAAGGAAGTCAATTGCTAAAGTTTAAAAATATTGCTAACATTTTTGGAAACTCCATATTCATTCTAGCCATAAAGGGCAAGGTGAGGAAGTTTAATCCAAATGCGGAACTCTCTAAAATCTTATTTGACAAGTTTAAAAATATGGGGACCATTTATTGAACTTGAATGGCCTCTCATAAATGAACCAATGAACAAATTTGCTAGTAATGCCAAACTCCACAACAAAAGTGAATTTAAATAGGAAAAATCCTCTAGCCTAAGACATAAGGTCAAAAGTACATTTTAGTTTCCAAATATTACAATCTTAAAAAGGACGACAATTGATCATGTATACAACTAGACTAAGGCTCCATTCATTAGTCCCAACTACAACATCCTCTTAGAGAAATTGACTATTCCATAAGTAGATGGAACAAGAGATAGAGAGAAATATGTTTTGCATGTGACATAGAGTTCAGGGGGTCCTTCCAATTCATAACTGTCTTTGGAGGGTCAAGAAGAAGACACCAAGAATAGATGAAGGGCATGTAGGGTGAGAAAAGAAATAAACTCTAATCAGGGATCCATGAGGAAGAAGATGAGTGCCCTGCCCAGCCAAAGGATGAAAATCAATTAGAATATCAACAACATAGAAGCCCTAATCAAAAGCAATCATGCCACTGAAATGCCATAAATAAAGGATAAAATGCTACCAGACCATCACATTCGAGAATACTCTTTCATTGGACTTAATGATGACTTTTAGAAGGGTTGATCTCCATAAAAGTAAAAGTCTATCAAAATCCCTTTTGTCAAATCCAAATAGGTGAAATCAATATAATGTTAAATTTTTAATATTAGGCATATATTATTTAAATATTTTGTTTTAAAAAATGATGTTATCACGATTTGTCTTATCATGAAAGATTTATTTTTGGAAATTCTTAGTACAATATATAAATTTAATATATGTGGCCTTTAATTTTAAAATTTTTACAATAATTTGTATGAATGTATAAAATTTAGTTAATTGACACTTACATGAAAAAAAAAATGTTAAATATTTAATTAATAACTCTTAAATACACATTAATATAAATATAACACAAAGGACAAAACCTAAACAGATAAAATTAGTCAAAATTGAGAAAAAGATCATGTGCAATATCTGATCAGAATTTTAGTTAGAATAGACTTCAATGCCCTCAGATAAGCTTAAAGAAGAGTGCAATGGAATAGTATTCCCTTCACATTCGCAACCCCACAACCCTCGCTCCAACATTATTCTCCCTTTCGCATGCGAACGCCCTTCACATTGGCAACATATAAGAGGAATGCTGCAATCTTTTTTACATCATAAATATCACTTTCAAAACCAACACCTTAGACTTAGACTTCGTTTGGGACAGCTTTTTTTATTGCTTCTTAAAGCAGCTTTTTAATATAAAATTTTTAATTTTTATACTTAAAAGTTGCTTTAAGAAGCATTAAGAAAGCTGCCTCAAACCAAACCTTAGGGCATCTCCAATGGAATGGCAAACAACCGTTTGCCGTTCTTCCGTCGCTCCAACCGAGCAGCAGTTTTGACGCTATTTCATCGCGGGTGAACAGTACGACGCTAATATTGGGGTCGCACTGTTCACAATCGCTATTTTTCTGTGTCAACCAGATTTGCCGAAGAAACGCGCAAAAGACGGTTACCTTCGCAAAAGTCTAAAAATGGCGTTCGATTGAAGATGAATCACGCCATTTTTGAGTTTCACTGTATTTTGGAGTGAAAAATAGAATTTTCCATTGGAGATGCTCTTAGGCTTCATTTGGGACGGCTTTCTTACTGCTTCTCAAAGCAAGCTTTTTAGTACAAAAATTAAAATTTTAGTACAAAAAAGTTGTTTTGAGAAGCAGAAAAATCGTCCCAAATGAAACCTTACCAGCACCATAATTATCACCACCTCAAAGCCTACATCACAACAATCGCACTACAATGCCTACATCAAGCATAAAACCCAAATTCAAATTTATTAAACTCGACCTAATTAGAAATAGCCTTTTTTCGCACTCTTGATTTGAGCTCATTTGGAGTCGGATCAGATCACTCATAAAGTCAATTAGTTTGCCTCATCTATACGTTTAGTTTAACTATAAATTAATTGAAACCAGGATTCAAATGATCCTGAATTTAATTTTAAAAATTTTTAATTAAATATTGCATCAAAATTCGTATCAATCAAATAATTTTTTTATAGAGAGTACCAAACTTCATTTCAACGCATCTTTTGTAAGCTGTCCATGTGAAAAGGTGATTAATGTTTTATTTTTTAATTCTGTCATAAATTTATAATTAGTTGCCCAAATCTTTTTTTATAGGCCTCATATATTAATTAATTCTTTCACTAATTTAAGAAAATAATACCCTCTAATAAAATAAAAACTTGCTCTGCATAGTTTGATTCAGACGGCTGTGTTACTCTGTTCCATACTTCTGATACTATCTTCTGCGACGCCAACCATCTCTTACCTACAGCTAATATAGATCTACTTTGCTGGATTGCCTGCACGTCAACTTGTTTAATCGCTTAAGCTAGCTCAGTCGTTTACACCATCGCTTATAGCTTTGATGGAACGTCACATCACCAACAATCCTATATGAAGTTTTGTGGTTGTTCTTTCAAGCGGCGTGACTTCTTAAGTGGGAAGAAAATAAGTGCATGGTCCGGCACTTGCGGCCTGTGGGGCTGCTGGTTGCTGCTAGGCCCGCCGAGAGATTAGTTACTCCACCAAACGCCTCATCTACGGGAGTGGCAGCGGATAGATACCCCCGTTCAATAATGAATGTAATATGACAGCTATGTTACTACTTTTTAAAGTTTTTTGTTTAGTACAATTTTTTAAAAATTAGAAATTTTTGTACTATAAAGTGATTTTAAAAAATAATAAGAAAGTTATCCCCAACAAAACCTTAATAAGTATTAGATAGAGTTATGAGTTATTATTAGGTGTTTTAATGGGTTATAAGGTTTTTTAGGAAACAAATTATACTCATCATGGATTGAAAATTAGGAGAAAAGTTATGGGGGAGAGAGAATGAGCCAATGTTCAATGTCCTCTGCCTCTTTTCTTGCCCTAGCAAGTCTAATGAGGAGTACTTATAAAATCTTAGGCTTCATTGAGGATGACTTTTTTTACTGCTTCTTAAAGCAATTTTTTAGTACAAAAATTTTAATTTTTGTATTAAAAATCTGTTTTAAGAAACAGTAAGAAAGCTATCCGAAACAAATCCTTAAGAACCCCTATATCTTATTAAAATACATAATAATAACTTATAGATATAATAATCTAATATCATTTAATTTACCCATTATGTTTATTCTTTAACACAATAGCTTTGTCATCCAACTCCATTTGACCTCTACATGTAGCTACAACGTTTGTTTCTTAGCCAGACCTAACATCTATACTGCTTCTATGGATTTTTGGCTTATCTTTCGTCGACTCAAGTTTACAATGTTTTGATGTTTATCATTTTGCTGGTCATCTATCATATGCTACACATACAACGTCAGTGTATAGGATACAATTAGGGATTTAATCTTCTTAATTTAATTATTTAGATAGGTAAATTATTTGCCTCAAACTAAACGATTTTTATACATTAGAGATGGTTCTTTGATACCTTGTCTATGAAAGGATTTCTTGTTATAAAAGTCAATATCCTCTATGGATTGGGGTAATTAGGTTTGAGTGAGCGTTGTGGCATTGGGAATGAGCGTTGCGGCACTGAGCTCTTTGTTTAAAGGGTCTGAGAGAATCTAGAATATTTTGGGGGAGCGCTACGGTACTATAAGTTGGAGCATTGTGGTGCTGACCACTAGATGAAGTTTTTATATATGTAAAAAATCCAAATTCATTTACCTGCTCACCCTGCGTGCCCGCTACTTTCTGAAGAAGGAAGAGGTAAGGGAGATAGAATAAAGAGGAAAGAGAAAGAAAAGAGAGGAATTCAAAAGCCGTCGAGTTGGTTTATCTATCGGGTTAGTTAAGGAATTCAATGAGCATGAAGTAGGCTTCCAAATTTTTATTTCTGATTTCAATTCTAGTAATTTTACGAAAAGATATGAACTAGAATGTTTTTTTCTCGATTTTTAGTAAGTTTTTTTTTTATGTAACTTTTTTTATATTGTAGAATGCATTATTCTAAATATTCTTACTGTAAGAAATTAAAATTTCAATGGTTGACTTTCTCCGTAAAAATTTATGTGAATATTTGATAAATGTGGCAACTCTAGTATTGACTAGTTTAATAAGTCTTAAATTGCTTTTTTAAAGATTCCTCCAAAATTTTATTTGAAAAAGCTAATGTTAAGTATATAAGTATTTTACTCATGCAATAACGCCTGAATATTATACATGCATGTAATATTTTTGTATCATTACATTCATATTTAAAGTCATGTTTAATGGTTAAAATGTTCAATTGCATATGCATTCATGTTAATATGGTGGAAGTTCTGATGTAGGATATTGTTAAAGTGCACTACAAGTTATATTATCCAAGCCCGATTTTATCTTTTGTTTTTCTTCTGATTCTGGCCCCTTATATTGTATGTGAATGTGGGAGATTATTTCTGACCTCATCTATTTTATGCAGGTGTGAGAGATTTAAGGGAGTTATAAGTGGAAGTTGAGTTATATGACAAATTGGGTTGGTCTCCTTCACCTAGTAGGGGTTGAGCTTGAGAGGCATAAGTAAAAGTAAAGTTATAAACAGACATTGAGCTATGTGCATCTCATATTTCATATATTGCTTATTTTGATAAATGAGATAAATTGAAGTGCCAAGTAATATTATGTTAATAAGTGTACTCTAATACCTCTATAGAAAAGCTTCTATGAAAGTTGCAAGTATAAGTATATATTAACATCTAGAATGTGCAAGTTCAAGTAACAAGTTTTAATTATGTTATTTATAAATGTTATTTAAATGTTTTTATTATATAATGTAAATTGGATATTGACTTCTATAACGAGAAATTAGAAAAAATCAACAGAGCATGTTTGTGATCACTCTATGAACTATTTGAAATTTCAGAAAAAGTGAAAGAACTTGTTGAGTATATGTTGATTGGGTCCAACTTGGTCAGGAGATAAGGCAATAGAGGCATTCTTTTCTAATCCAACATTTTCTTATGTTTTGATGTTCATGAAATTGATCTGGACTATAATAAATAAATATTTTGGGAGAAATGAAAAGTAAAAAATTCTTTGTATATATTATATTTAATTATATTATTCAAAGATATTTAGTGGATACCTTAAATAATAAAAATATAATGTTCATCTTAGAGAGAATCTAGTCATTTAAAATAACATAGATATAGTAAGATGTACACATCATCTAGAAATGAGGTGATACTTGACAAAGTCTAGGGGTAAATAAATATTATATATGATTTTTTATTATTTAATATTTGTGAGAGAAAATTTTATTTTAATTTTTATGAAGTTACAAATTATTTATTTTATCTTTCCCTAAAATATTTTTAGTTCATAAATTTTTTTTCTCTTTTTTCATGAATTATTAATAAATTTCCTAATTTATTTGTTGTTTAATTATTTTTTATTAAATGTAGAGTTCATTCATTTGTTATTTTACCCTTATATCATGCCTAAAAATTATAAAATAATTCTCTAAACTTAGGGAGAATCTCATGAACATCTCATAAATTTAATCTAAAACTTTTAAAAAAAAATTCTATTATTTCATGTTCTTATTTCTATTTTTAGTTAAATTAACTCCAAATTTAATAAAATTTATCACAGGATTTGGATCTGATTCCATAATGATCTCATAGAAATATGAAAGCAATATGATATGAAAGCACCCATATCTGATTAAATATCTAATTAATCTTCACATGAGTCATTTGTTTAGCAGTCGACCTACTAAAGCCAAGTTGTTGGTTTAGCAAAATAAAGCTATCAACCTAACTAGAAGAAGCCGTCAGCTTGACTTGAAGAAGTTGTCAATATAACTATAAGAAATTGCCAACTTAGAAGAAGTTGTCGACCTTACTGGAAGAAGACACCAATCAGCAAGACTTAATTGATAGAAGTTCTCGACCTAACTAGAAGAATTGACTTATGGCTTCTCTATAACCCGTAGGAGTTTTATATAGCATTTTCAATTGCCTAATTTACAATTTGGAATTTTGTTACGTGCTAGAAAATTTATGGAGATTGAGATTGAAATTTACATCTTATGTTGTCTGAAAATTTTATACACATGCATAAATAGAGAATATCAGACATCCATGAGACACCAAATTTTATGTTGAAAATTCAGAGAAAGAAAAATTAGGTGATATAGCTCAATTGTAATATTCTACTAGTAGAAGTCAATGATCATAATTGTCCAACCTTCCCATGATTGAAAAAGTTGAGATTAAAGTGCAAAGGTTATGCTTGTGGGGTTGTCTCCAACAGCAAAAATTGATGATCAAAGATGTGTGTCAAGCAATGGAGAATGTCAAATGTTTAAGAGTGATGAACATCTTTATTCGTCGCTGATAGATTTCAGATGACAATTGATAGGGGCTTTGGTGGTAGGCATTAAATGAGCAGTGATGGTGTCATGAGGGAATAACATTGGTAAACAACAAGTGTTAGATGATGGGTGATATCGATCATTGGGCTCAAGTGTTGAAATTCATTCGATATGGTCCTCATGCTAAAAGAGAGGACCAGATGAGCACAGAATTTAAGGAGAAGTCTAACTTGGTAGAACACTAAAAACAACTAATTGGAAGTTACAAGAGCTATGGAACTCTCTTACAAATTGTCAGATCTCGGGTCCACAAGGTGGTACACCTCAGCAACACGTGACGCAGTGAAGGGATAAAAGATCATGTTTTGTACTCACAAGAAGGAAAAGTGCATAAATCAATAATATAATCTTATATATCAAAGTAAATAATAGGAAATAAAACTAAATATTCATTTCATTAATATGAATTGAAATAACAGTACATCAAAGTAATATAACTACTACTAAGTCTGAAAGAAATAACAACATGAATGAAATTATCCAACCCTCAAAATCAAAATTTTTAATAATATGCTATAAAATATAAAAAAATTAAATATAATCTACAACTAATAAATATGCTCCTGAGGTGACGGTCCACTAATCACACTAACAAGACCTACATTAAAGAGACAACAGCAAGTGAGTTTGGTAATTCAAACCCAACAAGTAACTCTTATATATTAAAGCATAAGTGACAAAGAAATGGGGCATGTGGTATAACTAATCAATAGGTAGAACTTAAAATTAATGTGTCACTATAACAATGCCACATTCATGATTCCTATAATAGATTCTAGTATACTTGTGCTAAAAATGTATATGCCAAATATTGACCTCATTTTTGTATGAGGTTAGTAGGACCAATCCAGACCTTAGGATCTTTTCAATCCTTAGGATCAATCTTAGATCAATCCAGACTTTAATATCAATCTAGATCCAAATCAATCTCAATCTTAATCCAATCTAGATCTATTCTATCCCTAGATCATCCCAGACCTCAGATCCTAGGATTTCTAAACTTTAGGATTCCCCTAGATTTCTAACCCTAGGATCTACCCAGACTCTAGATCAATCTAGGTCATAGGATTCTCCTAGATCTTAGATCTATCCAGACCTTAGAATTACCTAGACCCTAGGATTCCTAAATCCTAAGATCATTTTTGACCCCAGACCCTAGGAGTTCTAGACCCTAGGATCTTCCTGGACTTCAGTCCCTAGGATTCCTTTAAGCTGATCTAGATCCTAGGATCTACTCTAAACCCTAAGATTCTTATAGATCAATCTAGATTTCAATTCAATCTAGACTTAATTCAAATCCAGATATTCAAACCCAAAATCTAGATCAAATCCAGATTTCCAGACTCAAAACCAAGGCCAAAGGTCTAAGTCCTAAAAGCCTTTTCTAATGAATCTTTGAATACTTTAAAACCCTACCAAATGACCTCTGATTTAGGGTCTGTCAGTTGCATATTGATGTGACATGTCACTAGAGGCAACCCTCTAAATTTGAGCTCATTCTGAGATTTTTAACCCCAGAAACTGAATTGAAACCCAAAGGCTGTAAAACCTTCAAATATTTACGGCCTATGCCACTAGACCTACCACCCAGTGGATTCTGACCTTGGAGCCTTCTCCAAACTTTCAAATCACCTCCAGACCCTTGATTATGACTCATTGAATAATAAACTGCATTTTAATGAATTCACCCTGACCCCCAATTGACCAGAGATCAAAATGATCAAAATACCCCTTAGGGGTGTGAATAGTCACTTTTGATCAAATAAGCTCCAAATTAGATGCAACCACCTCCAGCAAGTTTTAAATATCAAATCAAACCTGTTGGACCCAAAACCAGACTCTGGGTCAATCTGGTTGACCAAGTCAACCCAGGTTAACCAAATAGGCCCTTTAGGGTTCAAATAGGTCATTTTGACTAAATGACCTCCTCAGACCTTGGGACCACCTCCATTGATCTCCAAATATCATTTTAAATCTGTTAAACCTATTCCCAATGGGTTGACCAAGTCAATATGGGTTGACCCAATGACCCATTAAGGGCCCAAATAGATATTTTTGACCAAATGATCATTTTGATCCATCAAACCACTTCTACCAGACTTTAAATATCATTTTAAATTGCTTCAGCTCAAACCTTGGACCTGGGTAGACTTTGTTGACCAAGTCAACCCAAGTTGACCAGTTCAAGCCCTTAAGCTTCTCCATTTTGAATCAAACCTCAAATGCATTCAAATCTCATTCAAACTTCATTCAAGTGTACCCTTGATGATTTGGGTTGGATTGAACACCCTGATCCAATCACCAGTTGACTTGGTCAACCATACCCATGTATGGTCAAATCCAGTCAACATAAACTCTATTCACCACATATATTAAAATAACATTCAAGCAAGTTCTTAAATCATCAAGATCCACTCAATTTAATATTTTGAATTTACTCAAACCAAGCCAAGTCAAATGTCATTTGATCAAATCAAATCATGAGGACTTGGCCAAATCCATTTCAAACCTTCATGCTTGACTTGAATCAAAATCCCTTGACTTGACATTTATTTTTCTTTAAACCAACTAAACCAACGCAAAACTTCTACTCCACTGCCACCTCAGCATTCATTCACCCATTGACTGGTCAAACAGTCAATGGGTGGTCAAAATGATGTCCTAAAGGGTCAAATTACCCTAAGCATTTAACCCTTCTTAATTAAAATCATTCCAACCATTCAAATCCATTCTAGAAGATCCTTAAACCTTTCTTAAGCCTACTTTAAGCTTTGGATTAACCTTAAATAATTCCTAATCCTCCCCATGTGCACAAGGACAAGAGGGACCTTCACACCTCATAATCCCTTGTCCTTTGATTATCTGGCTTTATAACTTCCTAGGGACAGCTTGCAGACATCTAGCAAGTTTCTTAGTAGATCCTAGCCGTCCCTTTGGCCTGGAGAAGGTTGAATAGGGGTAAAACCCTCTTAGTAAAAAGGATTCTAATCCCTAGCTTCTCACTCTCACTCTCAACTTCTAAAACCCAGCCTCCAATTTCCATGAGCTCTCTAGACATCTCCAAGTGCTTCCCGACCACAACACCACCGGTCAGAACTGACATCGACCATTTCTTCGGCTAGCCTAGGTGTTTTGGTCCAAGGGAGCCATATCATGTGATTCAGGCTTTACTAGCTCGAGGATCCTTCACCAAACATTAGCGTGGACAGTCCACAAGCTCAGAAAAACCTTAATCCTCTGAGCCTACCATTTGGATCAGGTATAAAATGCAACCCTAGGTAAAATCACTTAGAGTTTTTTAACTTTTTAAAAAGTGATTTTAAAACATTCAAAATTGCTCCACAAGATTTTTGTTCATTCAGAGAATCCAAGTTTAAAATTTCATAAAATTTCATCCATTGGTTTGAGAGAAAATTCAAAAACACTAATTCTAGGGCTTGTTCGTGGTCTAGCTCTAGCGTATGAAATGTCAGCCGTTGATCATCCGATCAACGATTGAGATCTAGCCAAACCACGCTCTACCTCGTCGTGTGTATCTGTCCGCTGGATTGAAGCTTTGTTCGACTCAATCTGAGCCATCCGTTTCGAATAGCATAGCATCCAATGGTCAGGAGCCCTCTCCGACGTGGATAAGTAAATCCGCGGGACCGCGGATTGATTAGGCAATCATTGACCCGCGGCATAATGATTGTGCCACGTGCCAATAATTGGCCGCGTTCTGATCTAGCCAATCAGGAAGCTCCATGTGGCGCAATCTCCGCTGATTTTTTTTTTTACAAAATTTAATTAATAATTAACAAAAAATAATTTTAAACTTAAAATTAATAGATTATATATTATAAATTTTAGAAAATTAAATATTTTAATTTAAAATTATTGTTAATTTAAGTTCCTAAATATATTTTTAAAAGTATTTAAATGTTAATTACTAATTATTTTAAATCAATATTTAATAATTAAATATTAAATGTTTTGTTTAAATATTAAAAAGTAATTATTAACTATTAAATATCAATTATTAATTATTAATTATTTTTAATATTTTGTCTAAATAATAAGATAAATTTTAAAACATTTCAAAATTTAAAGTTAATTTTAAACTTTTAATATTAATTAAATAATTAGAGTTATTTAACTAATTAAATATAAATTTACATATTAAAATTAAAAAATAAATTTTATTTCAAAATATTTAATAATTAAAAAATTATTTTAAAATATTATTATTTTGAATTTAATTAATTTTAAAACATTTTATTTAAATATTTTAAGCAATATCCCATTAATTTTAATTAAATATTATTCAACTTTAATGATTTAATTAAAGATTAAAAATTTTATTTTTTTAACTAAATTTAAAATTCCAAAAAGATTGAAAATTTAATTTAATTCAATTTAAGATTTATTTTAAGTATTAAATAATTTTAAATTAATTTACATATATTAATTAACCTTAAAGTTTAAAAATTCAAATAAAATTTAATTTAAATCATAATAATATAAATAATATCTCAAAATTTCCAGAATTTTAAATATTTTAATTAAAAAATTAACTTCAAGATTTAAAACTTTAATTATTTTAAATAATTTAAATTATGTTAATATTTTTTAATATTTAATTAATATTATGTTAAATATTAAAATAAATATTTTCAAATTTAAAAAAAAATTCATTTTCAAATCATTTGGTGGATCTCTCCAAATTTTTTATAATTATTTAATGATAATTTTGAAATCATTTTAATAATATTTTAAAATATAAATATTAAGATTTCTATTCTCAAATATATGGGTATATCTATATTTTAAAATCTTATTTCAAAATTATATATGTATTTAAATCTTCTAACATTGAGAGATCCCTTGAAATTTTAAGCCTAAGGTAAGCATGTTTGAACATGATTATTGTGGAGTGATGGATAATTAATGAATAATTAATGTGTAATTATTCATTGATTATCTTTTAATTAATTAAGCTTTACTTGAATACTTAGGACATACACACACCACCTAGTCTTAGGGCTCTCCTAGATTTAGGATTTGATTATATTTATGTGTAATTCATACATGTCATATCTAAGGGTTAGCAAAATTTTGATTTGAACCTATTCAAACCTAGTGTCATTAAGGACAATAATTAATGACTTGATTAGAAAACCTAGAAAAATTCTAATAATTAGGATTCATATTCTATTGACTTGAAACTCAAACCACTTAAACTTAGTGACACTTTCAGCCCTAGGAAAATATCTCACTGAATTTTGAAGTCCTTAAGCCCCTTAATTAACCTAATCAAGTTTAAACCTTAATTAAGCCTTTAAAACTTCAAAAAAATATAATAAATTAAGATTAAACTAAAAAATTATGAATAATACCTCTAACTGACCATAATTAAACCCTTAATCAGTGAAAAATAAAAGCCCCTTGACTGGACTTTCAAATCAAGCTTAATTTAATTTTAATTGAAATTTAATATTTAATTAATTTAATTAATTAAAAATAATTAAAAATTCCAAAAATCTCTCAAACACTTGATAATCACTCCTTAGATCATTCCTGATCTTTTTAAGTGATTTCAAAAAGTTTGGAGGTCATTTGGATTCAAATCAATAAAAGACCTTTAATTAAACAAATTTTAAAAATTTAATAAATACTTAAAACTTCAAAAATTCATAGCTAATTCAAATAAACTCCAAATTGAGCAAACTCAAAGGCATATAACTCATCTTAAGGTCTAACACTTATCAAAAATGTTAAGATTCCAGAAATCAATTAAATTTGAAAAAGTCAATTTTTGGTCAAATCTAATTCAAATTTAAGTCAAAACTTCAAATCTTCATAATAAAATACAAACAAATCCAAATCTAGCGTACTTAT
Organism: Dendrobium chrysotoxum; assembly: GCA_019925795.1. NCBI lineage: Eukaryota > Viridiplantae > Streptophyta > Magnoliopsida > Asparagales > Orchidaceae > Dendrobium > Dendrobium chrysotoxum. The sequence continues at coordinate 18,643,747 of CM034309.1, forward strand.
AGTCTAACTGGTCGTATTAAGGTCCAGTATTTTAATAAAATATTAAATTTTTAAAAATTACTTTTAATCAAAATATCAACTTTTAACCTCTTAATTAAATGATTTAAATAATCCAGAAAATTCTAAAACTTTAATAGATCATTTAAAATTCTAGAAAATATCAATTCAACTTAAAAATTAGCAACTAATCAACTTTAATTAAAATTTAATTAACTTTCAACCTTAACCAAACTCAAATCACTTAATTATACCGGGTACCACTAGGTAACCCAGACCTACGAGGCTATTAAATTAGCCCCAAGGAAGGTGAAATAAACTTCACAGCCTCAGTGTGCAACAAAGATAGTATCCAAAAAATAATTAAAACACACTTTAAAATCAATCTTAAGACATCAAGACTTAAACTTTAATTAAAATCTCCCTTAAGCCTTTCAATCAACCAGAACATTAAACAACTTCAATCAAATGATCCTACTTAGGACATATCAAACCCACACAGCCTACTTCACACACTTTAGATGATTTACTAGGAAAATTAACTCTAGAATTAGGCTAGGCAGGTGTTTACTTTTCTGTTACTGGCGTGTGCCGAGTTTTCTATGGTTTTCACTGCATACTAGTTGTTAGATTTAAGTAATTGATGTTGATGTGATTGTTTATTTACTTACTGTACTCTATGTTGTGATTGATTATACGTTAGATCTACCCTTAGATTAGAGGTGATTTATACTAATTCAATCTTATGCAGATGGCCATGCTCGCACAGGGCAATTAAATTAAAGGGGGTAATAATTAAAGCTTTAAAATTAATACTATTTTCTACTGGTGCTCCAGAACGCTTAAGTCCCCCTTTAAAATTAAAAGAGCATGGACAAGTGTGACTGGTTTGAGTATTTTAAATTTTAATATATTAATTGCTTGGGATGTAATTGCTGATTATTAGGATAACCTTGTTGGATTGAGTATAGATTTTCAATTTCAATTGATGTAATTTGAATGTAATTTAGTTGTAATTTATTAAGTGACTTGAGAATGGGATATTTGTATCCTACTTAGATTTCAAAGAGGAGAGGACATCCTTTAGGGGAGAGTTCTCATCCATTTGGAAGCCTAAGTTATGATACTTTTAAAAAATCCAAAGAAAAAAGATAACACCCTTATCCAGGGGGAGTTTCTTTTCATTTGGATATCCGGACCCGATGATCTAAGGAATTCCAAGAAGATGAAGAAGTGGAGAACGAGAAGAATCTCAATTCTCAAAGTCACTTGAGTCTTTTTTAGGAGTAGAATATAGGTTATAGTCAGTGGTGTCCGGCCACTTTGCTTTTCCAGTAGACCTTGGGTTGTACAGTTAAGTGGCACTTGCCACATAGACTTTTAGTTTGAACTTTAAATTTAATTGATTTAATTATTTGATATATTTGATTAATGTTGATTACGATTAGGATTGTCTACTCTTTATAGTTTTTTTGGTGATTATTGCATGTCGTATTTGATTTAGCTTGGAACCTGATCAGAGGCTCATGAGGGATCGTTAAAACTATTTCTACTTAAATAAATTTAAAATATTTAAGCCAATATAGAAATTCCAGCACTTTAAGAAGTAAGCCCGAGACCGCCGGGGGTTTTTCATATGCATATTTGTTGCATCTTATTTTCCTTTGCTAGGCACCTCCTCGCCTGCGAGTTTTGGCAGACCACCTGGCCTATAAGGGTGTAGTTCTATCCGAGGGGATCTGTGCATCTCTAGGATAAAACTATTTATAAGCCTGATTTTAAAACTTCTTCATCCTGATTTAAGCATTTAATCGAGTCAATTTGCATGCATTGCATTAAATACAAACTTAAAAATGTCTAAAATTTTAATTGCATTTTAGTTTAAGCATTTCACCCAGCATAAGTTAAGGGGTCAATTAAGAATCTGCTCTAGATGTCGACGCCAATTCCTTAAACTTAATCTTAAACAACGTTCGTACCAACTCTTGCATAAAAGATCGGGCACATGATTTTAAAAGCGCTTAGGTGGTTTAGCTGGCTCCCCAATCCAGGCATGGTAAGTCGAGGATTGCATTGCATTAGTTAAGATCCGGGTTACTAATTTTTAGTGCCTATTTTAGACTTAGGATCTGAGGCAGATTTTTAATCTTAAGACCTCAACCCTCTGGGAATCTATTTCCCACTTTCTAATAAAATTGATCATTCAAATTAAATATTTCTTTCAATCAAATTCAAGCCCAACACTTAGGATAGGTTGGGGTGTTTCTGAAGTAATTCAGAATCTCAAAACACCTCCTATCCTTCCTCCTCTGACTCCAGAAAGAACTGCTCAAATTTGATCCAGTCCCTGTTGAAATTTCAGTCCCTACCTCCTTTGACATCAAGCTTTGAATTCTCAAATGAAATTTGTAGCGCTATTTTAATCGAGAGTATTCGTAGGAAATATTTTGGTTTCTTACGATGTAATTAACTATGAGGGCTTGCGCTCGTAGGAGATTTAGAAATCCAGACCAGATTTCAAAATCAAGCTTTTTCAAAACTTTAATTAATTATCTTTGAGAAAATCAAACAAAAAATGACGATCATTATTATCATATTCAAACTATCGATAATGATTGATATCTTCTTTCTTCGGATAAATATGTCAGTTATAATCTACCCTTGATTATGAAATTAATGATCCATCTATCCCAATTAGCATAGTCAAATATTAGATTAAATATCATTCTGATCCTTCGAGATCATATGCTGTTTCTCTTTGAGTTTGACTACGATAATCAGGGTAAATCAAGATTTATAATCTGAACCTGTTAGAGAACGATATGTTCACCTTTCGAGGTGATATATTATTCATAATAAACGTTCGATTTTAAATATTAAAAATTCCAAAAATTAAACATTTTCCAAAAAAATTAACCTTTTCAAAACTACATCTTTTTCAATCACAACACCAAACCACTGCTAATGTTAAATTATTTCAATGTTTATAAATGCAATCACACTAGGTATCATCGTACCTCAAAATGACTTATCAATCATTCATTATTTCAATTCATATTCAATTATATATTTATATATTTATAAGAACATAAATATAGTCAATTTATCAAATACCAATCACCGAAAAGATAAACATTAACCCAAAGAAGTTCAGTAATTTCCTATAAAGTCGTCGCTCTGGGGGTTCGTCGGCCCGGCTAGCCAAGATTTTATAGGGTTCTACCAACATACACAAAATCATATAATGCAAGTACTTTTTACAAATAACTAATAGGTATTATATAAATCAACATGATAATAATAAATTGTATAACCAATATGATTTACAGCAGGAGTATCATTTACTACATTAAACAGAACTGATATGCATGAATTAAATTTTCTACAGCATGAATCATTTTAAATGATAAAAGCTTATGCATCAATAAATCAAAGTGACATTATTTCTACTACATAATACTTTTAATATAAGTAATAAATAAGATTTCTAACATGCACAAATACTAATAAATAAACATCAAAATAGAATTGACAACCTAATATTCAAAAGTCTAACAGAAGAAATATGGATAACGCCCCTAACAAAGAAGGGCACGTTTATCCCTTAATAAATAATAATTATTTACCTCTATGTAAGAAACACAAAATCCTAAGCCAAAAAGATGTTCAATCGATAATACCACGAGGATAACAACTAGAAGGTCCTACAAACAAAAATTATAATTTAATATTCAAGATAACACTAAAGGAATCAAATACTTGAAATATAAAGCTTACATAACTCGAACCTATATTAAATTGAATATTAAAAAAATCAAGCCTACTAGATTCATGATCTAGAACGATGAAGTCAAAAACAATTAAAATAATATAAATTATATATATGAATTAAATTACAACCTAGAACCTGCCATCACGAATAAAAATACAAAATCATATAAGTGAAATCGATTGAGATGTAATGCCATTGATCCAATCTAAATACTCAAAAATAATAATAACAATAACTTATTCTCGTTTGAACAACCTCTGATAGTGAGAAGGATAGAGGAGGAAGACTCAAACTCAATCCACGAGATAGAAGGAAGTAATAAGAGGGGAGAACACCACGAGCAAAAGAGAAAGAGGGGAAAGATGAATTTGGTGGATGTTGTTTGCGAGAAAGAAACAAAGAGAAATAATAAGGGAGAGATTCAGCGACTACAGAGAGAAAGATTGAAGATGGAACGATGCCCAGCCTCCTATTTGCTTTAAATGGCAAGAGAAAGGTCAAGAGCAAGAAAATCATGAGAGGAGGCAGGAGAATAGTGTGATTGTCGCAATTGAGGAGAGAGACGTCGCGTGCGAAGAGGGTCAGAGACGACTTCGATCGCAAGATCTGCGCTCATTCGGTTTGCTGCACACGAGAGGGGTGAATAGGTTGATGTCTTAACTATCTAAAACAGCTAGATCGAATCAATCCATGTTGTAACACAAATTGCTTAAATATGTCAAAAGTTTGTAGAAACATGTCATATTTATAAATTTTTTGAGAGACTTTATTCGCCATTTATATCAATGTCTATCAAATTGATGACTTGAGTTAGACGATCTTAGTTTCTCCCTCCTTGTTTCAAAAAGTGACCTAATGATCCTACCTCTAGGCTAGCTAGTATATTGGTTGATTTGGGCAAATGATATTGTATGGAAGTGGTTTGGCAGCAAAATTTTGATTGATGAGTAGAAGGAATTATTTTGAAGCTCTCCGTATAAATAATTTGACAATAAGATCCTACGAAATACTTTGACAATATGTAGGATATAATTTTATCATAACTAGAAAATTTCAATGATAGCTATTATGGAGGATTTGTTAATCTCGATGAGAGTAAGCCAAAGCCACTAATGATTCATGGAATCGAATGAATACATGAATTGCCCTTGGAATTTTTGATGGAAAGACATTATCTTCCTTATAGGAATCCAAAGACATGCGGATTGTAAATTCTTGGGCATGTAGAGGTTACAATGGTTTCAAAAACTTTTAGGCTTCATTTGTGATAGATTTTTTATTGTTTTCTAAAATATTTTTTTAGTACAAAAATTTTTATAAAACAGTAAGAAAGTTGTCACAAATATATCGTTAATCTGTAAAAAATTCTCAATTAACAACTACCAAAATATAGCACAATTCATGAGACGAAATTAGATCCATACTCATCTTAGCGAGAGGAGTCCAAAGATAGGCCACTATGAAGCCTACCAGTTGAGCAGCAGCTGCAGGGATTGTTGCCACCCATCTCGATGCTAAGTCCAAAAATTTTGCAATTATCAAAAAACTCGACACCTTAAAACAACGATGACGACAACATCAAGTTTTTATCCCACTATGTGGGATTGATCATATTAATCTTTTTTTTTTTTTTTGTCCTATTAAGACTTAAATTCTCATTTAAGTCTAATAGAAAAGGCAATCATTTTAAAAGTGTCATTAAAATCCTTTTTTGGCGCAAAAATTTCTGTAAGGATAACCTTCAAACGTCCAAAATTGCTTGAAATCATTTATTGAGGCTTTGATCGGGCCCAAAAGTGTTTTGATAAGGGTTCAAAATTTTCAAAAATGATGTTAAGAGTTTCTAAATGCTGAAAAAGGCTCTATAATAGCATCAAACACCAAATAATTTAGAAAGCTAATTCTGCATGTAATTGAAATTTCTCACACATAGCCCAATTGAAATATATATATATATATATATATTCATTCTCTATTTATTTAATATTTTTTTGATTTCTCATATATTAGATTTATTTTAAATATATCAAGGTTTTAAAATTGTAATAAATGATTTTTGGATTTAATATTTTTATAAAAAATCACCTCAAAAAATTCAAAATTTCTTTAAAAAAAATCTTCTTCTTTTTTTATCATCCTTTTTTGTCCTAAAAAATCTCAAGTGCTTGGATGTTGATTCTCTTATAGCTATTAATTATATAGACGAGTCTTCCTCCTCTACTAAGGTTCTACTTCTACTTGTGTTGGGCTTGGCTTGCTGTTTATTAATTTTGTGCTCCATGGCTATTAATAGCTATTACTTGTGATGTGGTAGCTCCTCCAAAGACTAAGATTATGGCGCTGCATGTGTGAGCTCTGTGTTGTTGTTCCTTTGCTCCTCCCCTAAAAGCCCACACCAGATCGTTGGCTCTTTCTCCGGACCAGTAGCTCCCTTCGGACGGCATTCTTACTCCTTGGATTCTAGCCCTGCTGTAATCTTGGATTCCAGCCCTGCTATAATAAATAAGTTGAACATCCTCCCTTTTCTTCTTTGCACTCTCGATGGACAGAGGAAGCTTACTCGCAATCTGCTTTCACTCAGCCCTCGTTTTCCTTGTGTTCATCTTCCACCTTCTTGCATGCGCTCAGCTGAGCCCCATCGCCATCACAGACGACCATGACGCCAATGAAATCCAACTGCAAACCTACATTGTTCATGTTCAAGAACCAACAAGCATCACCAAGCTCAGCATCGAACACTTGCAGGAGTGGCACAAATCCTTCCTGCCCAACGGCACCCTTGATTCTGGGGAGCCCCGCATCATCTACTCGTACCATCACGCCATTTCAGGCTTCGCTGCCAAGCTCACGCGCCAAGAACTGCTCTTCATGAGGTCAAGGGACGGCTTCATCATTGCCCATACTGACAACCCGACCTTTCTCTTTACGACGTACACCCCAGACTTCTTAGCCCTGAAGCACTGGGGTGCCCTCTGGCCAGAGTCGTCTCATGGCGAAGGAATCATCATTGGTGTAATCGACACAGGAATTCACCCCATTCATCCGTCATTTGATGACAAAGGGATGCCGGAGCCTCCCATCAAGTGGCGAGGCCGCTGCGATCTCCCACCGCCGGCCACATGCAACAACAAGCTCATCGCCGCGACGGCGTTCAAGGGCCAGCTGAAGCCATCCCCGGTGGACAACTCCGGGCACGGCACTGTAACAGCAAGCATTTCAGCCGGAAGCTTTGTGCACGGCGCTGAGGTTCTCGGAAAAGCTAATGGCACTGCTTCTGGCACAGCCCCGAGAGCTCACCTCGCGATTTACAAGGCTTACTATAACAACCATGGGACTGAAAGCGACCTCCTAGCTGCCATAGAGCAGGCTATTGCTGACGGAGTCGACATCCTCTCCATGTCCATTGGGCAGGAGCCCAAGCCTTTATATGAAAGCAGCGTGGCCAAGGCTTCGTTTTCAGCTATCAGAAACAACATCTTCCCCTGCTGCGCTGCGGGGAACTTTGGCCCTGTGGCAAGCATTTTGTCGAACGATGCGCCATGGTGTCTGACGGTCGGTGCAGCCACTGTTGACAGAAGGATTAGAGCTACGGTTAGGCTTGGAAACGGGATGGAAATGGATGGAGAATCTTCAAACCAACCAGAAACGTTCGATTCCAAACTGATGCTGCCTCTAGTGTTTCCAGGAGACACGGGAAAGCCTGAAGCACTCCACTGCCAAAGAGGTTCCTTGAGAAGATCCACTGTTTCTGGGAAGATAGTGCTGTGCGTGACTGATGAATATGACAATCTTGAAAGGAGTGAGACTGTGAAAACTGCCGGTGGAGCCGCCATGATTGTTATGAACAGGCTAGCTGATGGATACACGACGAATGCCGATCCTCATAGCATTCCAGCCTCCCATGTTAGCAATGCGGATGGGCAGAAGATCCAGGCTTACATCCGCACAACGCCGAATCCTACAGCAACGATTATCTTCCAAGGAACTCAATTTGGCGCCCGTCCAACTCCCGCAGTGGCCTCATTCTCCTCTAGAGGTCCGAGCCTCAACAATGGTGGAATACTGAAGCCCGATGTCGTCGCTCCTGGTGTTAACATTCTAGCAGCATGGCCAACCGAAGTTGGGCCTAAGAAGCAAGGCAATTCGGCTTCAACCTTCAACTTTGCAAGCGGAACCTCCATGGCCACCCCACATGTGTCAGGGATTGCCGCCATGTTGAAGAAGCTTAACCCTGAATGGTCTCCTGCAGCGATCAAATCAGCAATCATGACAACTGCCTATGTACGAGACCGGCATGGAAATGCCATCACAGATCAAAATGGAGGGAGCAATGCAAGCTTCTTTGCAATGGGGGCAGGCCATGTGAACCCTGCAAAGGCCAGTGATCCAGGTCTTGTTTATGACTTGCAGTGGCAAGATTACATCCCTTACCTTTGTGGCCTTGGATACACCAATGATCAATTGATGGCTGTTACTAAAGACATTACAGATTGTTCAAACATCAAAAAGATTAATGCTGAGGAATTTAATTACCCATCAATTGCGATGAATCTCAGAACAGGAGAGTCCAAGACAATCATCCGCATGGTGACAAATGTTGGTGAAGCAAGTTCGAAGTACAAGTTAAAAATTGAGGAGCCTAATGGAGTTTCCATTCATGTTAATCCCGAGAACCTGCAATTCTCCAGACTGCAACAAGTGGAGAGCTTCACTGTAAAGTTTAGTGCTAAGCCCGGTCCTTCAAAGAAAGGAGAAGTCTCAGAAGGATCTCTGACATGGATTTCTGGATGTTACATTGTCAGGAGCTCCATCTCTATATCATTCACTTAATATTTATTACTTTGCTTCAGCTCTTACTCTCTTGCAAGCATCCCATTCATTTCTGATGTATTAATAAGCAAGAAGTTTCATAGATCTCCTGCAATTAGAGAAAGATTTTAAAAAGCAAGCTTCTTTTTTTTATTTTGAAACAGTACAAGTGGAATGGTAACCTGTCAAGGTTAACACTGCCATTATGTTAGCTTTTTCGAAGAGTGGGGATCGAAGGGGGTAATATCGACTCAACGCCAAAGCAAGAAATGGGATTTCTGCAGTTAAAATTATAGTGATACACTTATTACTCATTGTTAAAAATTCCCTTGTATCAGTTTAGTTGTTATGAATAATTGTTATTATTTATACATCATAAAAAAAGTCACAACTTAAGCATAATTTTTTATGCAAGTATTTTAATCAAAAGATTTTAAAATAAATTATAGGGTCATATCAACAAATTTATATTTGAAATAAATATTTTGATCAGACAAACCCAATGACTTAAAGAGTGCTTTCATTGGAATTCAAATAGTTCTAAATCAAGCACTCAAAAGTATAATTACAAAATTCATAACATCATTTGTAGGATCAAACAATTTCGAAATCTTGCATGCTAATAACTATAACGAGCATCTCAGCGAGAGAAGTCCAATAAGCCCAAAATCGCCCAATTCTAATGTCATTAAACCACTTAAATGACAAAAGGATTATGTATGATCAATGGGATCAATCTTGAACATCTGATGAAGCATGTAGATTTTGGCAAAATAACCAAAATGTCACTCCAAAATTTCATAAATAGACCATCATTATTCAAATGAAGGGCCTAGAGTGATAGAAATCTCATAGATTTATAAAGCCCTAGGTCTTTATCTAACAATTAGTGATGACGGTCAATGACTTCCATTATCACCAAACCACTGTCATCTGACCGTCATTACCCGATTGCTACCTCCCAAAGCCTACATCTCATGTCACTCAATTGTCATATCTGGACACCAGTCCATCACCACCTAACTTCCATCTCCTAATATTGATATATTGTCGCATGATTGCTATCTCTCAATGCTGACATTTATCATCGCTTAACTTTCATCTCCCAACACCAACATTCATCATTGCCTAAGAGCTATCTTCTAACTACCATCATTAAATAAAGCCAATACTAGTTATTGCCAATAAGGCTGATGCATGTATTAACACCATCATTGATATATGTTGACAAGAACAAGGCAATTGTTCACCTCCATGCACCAAAATAGTAGATGCTCACCATCATCAATAAGGCCAACACACATAGTCAACACTGACCTTGATTCCAATGCACCACAATTCTAGAAAATCCATCCACCCCAACAACAAAGTTAATGCTCATAATCACTAACAAGACTGACATATGTCATCAATGCCAATGCCAGCGTTCGCCAAGGCAAATAAGGTTGTCCCCCGCCATTGGCAATAATATTAACACACGCCAACATGAATAAGGTCATTAGTCTCAATCAATAACAATGATAATGCTTGCTGATGTTAACAAGGTCATTAATCTCCATTGTAAACAATATTGATGCTCACCAATACCAACAAGGTCATCGCCCTCCATCAATACCAACACAAATACGTACCATTTACACAAGCACTGACTTCTACAATTGAAATCAAAATAAACACCCAGCATTTCAACAAGTTCATTTTCCACTCTCAATGCCAACATCAGCGCATGCCAATGCCAATAAAGTTGATGCTCGTCATCACCAATAATGTTATGCCTATGATCACTGGTAAGTTTGATATATGTCATAGACAATATTGTTATGCCCACTAATACAAATAAGATTGTCACCCACCATTGACAATTATATTAATGCTTGTCAATGCCAATAAAATCAATATTAACAATTGACATCAACTTTGAAACCCATTGCAACCAATAAGACCATATCTTCTCATTGACACTAATGCAGGTGGTTGTTAACACCAATAAGGTTTCCACTCTTCATCAGCACTAATAATAATATCCATCAACACCAATTAAGGTCATCGCATATCATCACTAAAAACTTTGATGCATGATGATTCCAACAAGGTCGTTGCTCTCCATTGACAACAACATTAGTGCTTTTCAATGCCAATAGGATTGTCATTCACTATTGATAATAACATTGATACTCATTGATGCCAATAAGTTTGTCAAACATAATTTTGAACAACACTAGTATTCATCATTGCTAATAAGGCTTATGCATGCCATCGATATGAACATCAACACTCAACAATGGCAATAAGGCTATTGACTTTCACCTCTAAAAACATCGATGCTCTCTATCACCAATAAGATCAATACATATTATAATAAGGTTGAAGCTCATCTTTTCAGTCACTAGCCTCCTCTCTTATAATAAGAACAACTAAATATACTACTGATGACCTCTTAATGATAACATCAATGCCTTAAGGTTCCTCTAACTTCTACCATGGAAGCCATCATTTATAGTTCATGTATGGTACATCATATCAAAGCCATTATTTTAATAAAGGACATCATTTGTAACTTATGATTCACACTAATAAAATCATTTCAATTTAGTTAAGCTCAATGATTACAAGTGGTTCACAAACTTTCTAAATAGATGAAGAAAGGTGTTAGTTGTCCTAAGGTTGATCAATTTTTGGAAATAGGATACTTTACTATAAATTTTCTCATTTTCCACTAGAGGCATCATGCTGATTATTGGTTGACTATTTTTATTTTTCATTATTATGGGTTTTGGCTTATTCTCTTATTTTGATAACTCATCTTACTTGAGTCTTTTGGATTTCCAGTGATCATAACTCTTTACTTCTTTTTAGCTTCTATCTATTACTCTTCTTTTAAGTTTTGTATCACTTTTCCTAAAGCAACTTCTGGATTATTTCAAACTTATTTTGGACAATATTTACATATTATTACTTCATATAAAAATTTGTCATGATTTTTGTGAGGCATTTTGTTGGGCTCTAAGTGAAGATAAAAACTCAACTCATGTGGGTTTGTGATGTTTCCACTACACCGCATATTCTATATTTGCTTAGCATAATTATGGATGAAGCGAGCTAATGTTGAATATTCATGGCGGTAGAGTGGGTGAATTTTTGTCCTAGCAATGCATAGATATCAAGCACATAAACAGATAGTTGGAGAGAGAGCAAAAAAACACCAAAAAAATTTATGTGGAAAATCCAAAAAGGGAAAATACCATGCAACCTTACCTAGGTGAAAAAATTCCACCATATTTGAGTGAGTTATAGAGGTTGACTCGTCCCTTGACTTGGAGGAGATTAAATTACAATTATAGGCACTCAAAAGTTTATAATGACCTTGGTCGGATGACAGAGGTCAAAAGTCTCGTGGCAACGACTGGGAGAAGGTCTAGCAGAGATCAGCAGCTGGGAAGAGGTTCGGCGGCTGTTAACGGTCGGCGAAGGTCCAACGACGATCAGAGTGTAATACCTCATAATCAAATTTGGAAGAATTATTTATTTTATTTTCTTAATTAATCAATCAAAGCTTTTATAAATCATCAAAATAATAAATCTATATATCAAGTGAAAGCAACTAATAATTATATACCTTAAAATATTTCACTTTATTCATTCTCCCAAAATTAATATATAATAGCCAAGAGATTGTGCGATTACTATTTTATCACAAACTCCTGACTACAAAAGAATAAGAAAAAATACAAATAAAATTAAAAGAAAGTATGAGAATATCTGTCAATCTCACTCCAACTGGTTTGACCCCTACCTTGACCTAAAATCATAAAAATTCACATAATGAGCATAAAATCATAGCAAGTAACTAAAATTCTATCACTACTTTCAATGTAAGACAAAAGAATCAATATGTATGTTCGGCTCTAGTCCATATCAATCATCACCTAATATGAGCAATAAAAATTTTAAAAATTAATAATAAAATCAATATGATCAGTAAAGTCAAAAGATATTTATCAACTATCAAACTATAAGAAAAATCAGTAAAAAGGGCTTAATAAGCCATGCTAGTATGATATGTTATGCTGTATATATCATTATTAATGTCAATATGATTTTAGTAATATCTATCAATTAGTTTAATATACTATCGGGTAAATATCATCATGAGTATAATTATAAAAAATAAGAAAGGGCATGCAGCATTAATGTATGTTTACTTCCTTACATCTACTATCTATCATAGCTATCAATCTGTCAATCTTAACATATATTAATCATTTGTTTTCATAAATAGCTTTCAATAATCATTTAAGAGTCATCACCCTCTACCCGTCGACATAATTCGGTCAATTAGTTACAAGCTACAATAAGAATTATACCACCAACCTTTTATTTCACTACAGGAAAATCGTCTATTACCGGTGGATTTTCCTGCGGAAAATTCTTCATTTTTTGGCGGATTTAGAGTTTTCTGGCGAAAATATTGTTCGCCGGTAAAATAAGCATTGGAAATAAATTCCGGTTAAAAATATACGTCAGAAAAATTTTCCGACGGAATTGTGCCTCTGGAAAATTATCTGGTGGATTTATCCGCCGGAATAATAAAAAAAAATTTCAACAAGCTGGCAGCCACCGCCAACCCGCCTAAGCCCATACCCGCCCCGCGTGAGCCTCCACTCAGCCCGAACTCGCACCAGCCAGCCCGAACCCACCCGCGATGCGCATCCCCGCCTGGATTCGAACCCCCAACCTATTGGAAAAGTTTCTTAGAGCCTTCCACTTTGCTGCAATGCAAAACCTACTAATATATTATATATTATATATTTAAATAATATTAGCAGCATTAAAATAAAAAATATATCAAAATTAATAAATAAGACATTAAATTAATAATTAATTAAAATAAGTTATTAAATCAATATTTAATTATTTATTAATTTAATAGCTTATTTTAATTATTTAATTAAGAATAAATTAAAATAAAATATTAAATTTATTATTATTAAGATAAGTTATTTAAATTACGAAAAATATATTTTTAAGAAATTTTTAAAATCCGCTGGAAATCCTGTCAGAATTTCCGCAAGAAACAAATCCGTCGAAAATTCGCCAGAAATTCTGCCGAAAAATCTGAAAAAATGTGTCGGAAATATTTCATTATAATCCGCAGGAAAATCCGCCGGAAATCAGTCCGTCGGAAAGCTGCCGGAAAATCCACCGGTAATAGGAGATTTTCCTGTAGTGTTTAAAGGAAAACCCATCAGTCCACCCTCCTATATAAGGTATTGTATTTTAAGAGCCGACATGTATTCAATATAGTGTTAATAGCTAGCCTTCCTTACTTATATACAAATGCTATATTTTATATGTCAAGTAAGTCAATATCATAAATGAAATACAATAATAAAAAAAGTAGAAAATTTTATCAAATTTATCTATTATGCATTTACTTCAAAAAATTTTAACTTTAAATTTAACCAGTGAAAATTCAATATATTACAGTCAAAATGCTCATATTAATAACATTTATCACATATCAAAAGTTATGCGATAAAAGTTTTATCAATACAAAATTATCCTCATTTTTCAGTAAAGAAAATATAAATTTGATTAGAAAAATATCAAAAATATAAAATTATAAAAATAAAAAATAAGATAATGATTCCTTACGATGAGACGAGCAAACCTCCCAACATAATTGACCGACTAAAATCGTTCTACGACCTCTAAATCTAACCTTTTCTTTTCTCCCTCCTCACATTTTCTCTCTAATTTCTATTATTACTCTCTGTTAGCTAAATTAAGAATGGAAAATATAATTTTTAATTTATATAAAATAATAGGCTAAGATATTTTAATAAAATAATAATAAATATTAATATAATTATATAATTTAATCAATTTTTTAATATTAAATTTATATAAATCTTTTTGAAATTTTAAAATTATAGAAAAATATTCATAAAAAAGTTTTATTTTCTTTAAAAAAATTTGTGAAGTTAGTTTGCAAAACGAACACCTAATAGTGCCCAAAAATTTCAAAAACAAACACCAAATAGTCTCAAAATCCCTACTTATACCAAAAGGTGCCAGTTTTTTAAAGATTTGCACTAGTGCCTAAAAATTACAAAAAAAATTATTATAATTAAAACACAATAATATTCATCTTGTGGCGAAGACAGTTTATAATTTAGACTTAAAAGGACTCCTAAAAAAATTATTTTCTTAGGTCAAAATATAGCCTATTATAATCTCTCCACCTTAAAAAAATATCGTCCTCTACATTTTCAAGCATAAAAAAAATTAAACAAATTAATAAAATAACATAAATTTGTCAAAATAAATCAATATAATTCAAAACCAAGAAATCTTTTTAAATTCCTTTAAAATTAGTATTGATCACTGACTTATCATTCATTACATTAAAAAAATCATGAATTTACTCAAGCAATCAGACTCACATATATCATTCAATCACTCAATATATTACGTAATAATTATTAATCAATCAATTCAAATATAATTATAACTTGAATAAAAATTTTATTTGTGGATCTTCCAGTGCATCTTTATCACTCTATTAGATCAAACTATAAAGTCTAGGTTGTATAGGTGGCAGTGTTGGTGTAGTAGACTCTATATGTCCTCTTTGACTTTCAACCACTCTTCTTCCATCTATCCCACTCACAGACCCTTCATTGCATTCTTTAGATCCCATGGTCCTCTGCCTATAACCTTACCTGACTTGCTCCCCTCTGACTCTAATCCCCTCTGAATCTAAATCTTATCCATTGTCATTGTAGTGGACAATCAACCATCTTGTGTCCTCACTGCCCACATCTAAAGCATTATCCAGTCATCAAAAAATGCGATCCACTACGTCTCTTTCCATATTGAGCACATTCTAGTATACTCCCCACATTTGACTCAGATACAGATCCTCCCATATTGTTTGAAATTCTACCCCTCTTTTTACAGCTCTCTCTATATCCTAGTTATATCATTTCCTAATCTCTTCTTGTCCATATCATGTCTAAATAGTAGAATAGTCAAGTCATTCTCCACCAGTGTTGCTCTCTCAACCAGCTCAAAAAACTCATGAATCCTTAATGGTACAAGTGGAGGTCTCAATTCATCTCGTAGTCCTCTCAGAAATCTGTAGCATTTATCCTTATTGTATTAATCAATTCTAGTGCGTACATTACCAGTATAGTAAACTATATCGCATACTGTATCAGTGTCCTATTCTCCTGCTCCAATCTTATAACAATCACATGCATCTACTATCGGGCTAATAGAGGTACGAACTAATCTATGAAAACAACAATAAATTATTCCCAAGAAATCTCCGCATTCTTTCTCTAAAATTTCTCCCGCTGTTGTCATATCCACTATCTCTTTGTTTCTCCTTCAAATATAAACATTATAAGTGGTATTTTTCAATTCTTTGGGCACTGTATGTTATCAAATACGTTCTCTATCCTTAATAACCAGTCTGTAGTTATACAGCTCTCTAAAATAATGGGGGCTTTAACTTATAGACATCTATAGATGCTTGTCCCCTTCTGACTTCTTGTGTCCCACCTATCTAATATGAGCATCACTCATAACTGTACAAGCATGCTAGCTAACTATATCAAACTATCAGAACTCATTGGAACCATTGTAGCACTGTCCATTATGTACATCCTGATAAGTAGGGTCCATCTATCCACTGATAATATTCTTATTCCTAATCAATACACAAAAATTCAATATACATATATATGCAATTCAATCAAATGCATAAATGAAAATATATATTACCCAACTTCTACCCTGCTCATAACTAACTCCTATAACTATAGTAACATTTCAATTCTTCTAATAACCTTGCTATGATACCAATTATAATACTCTAGAATCAAATTTAAAAGAATTATCTATTTTATCTTATTAATTAATCAACCATAGCTTCTATAAATCATTTAAATAATAAATTTATGTATCCAGTGAAAGTAATTGATAATTATATACTTTAAAATATTTCACTATATGCATTCTCTCTAAATAATATATAATCCAAGAGATCAATATAATTATTATTCTATCACAAACTCCTAACTATAAAAGAATAAGGAAAAATATAAATAAAATTAAAAGAAAACTTGAGGATCTTTGTTAATCTCACTCCAACTGGTCTTGACTTCTTCCCTAACTTGAAATCATAAAAATCCATATAATAAGCATAAAAGCCCAGTAAGTAACTAACATTCTATTACTATTTTTAATGCAAGATAAAAGAATCAATACATATATTTAGTTATAATCAATATCAATCGTCACTTAATATGAGCAATAAAAATCTCAAAAATGAATAACAAAATCAATATGATCAGTAAAGTCCAAAGAGATCTATCAACTATCAATCTATCAAAAAAATTAGTAAAGCAAACTATCACTCAATAAGCCATGTCATTTTGCTATGTTATATTATATAAATATTAATGTCAGTATAAGTTAAGTTATCTATCAATCAGTTTAATATACTATTAGGTAAATATCATCATGAGTATAATTATGAAAAATAAGGTAGAACATGTAGCTTAATATGATGTTTTCTTCCTTACATCATTTATCTGTCATAGCCATCAATTTGTCAATCTTATCTTATATTAATCATTTATTTTCACATGTGACTTTCAATAATTATTTAAGAGTCGTCACCCTCTATCCATCGGTATAATTCAGTTAATTGGTTATAAACTACAATAATGATTACACCACCAATGTCCTTTTATTTAAAGAAAAGCCCATCAGCCCACTCTCCTAAGAAGAGTATTATATTTTAAGAGCTAACTCGTATTTATTATAGTGTTAACAGTTAACCTTTCTTACTTACAAGAAAATGCTATAGTTTTCATGTCATATAAGTCAATATCATATATGAAATGTAATAATAAAAAATGTAGAAAAATCTATTAAATTTATCTATTATGCATTTACTTCAAAAAATCATAACTTCAAATTTAATGAGTAAAAATTTAATATATTACAGTCAAAATACTCATATTGACAACAGCTATCATATACCAAAAGTTATAAAGTGAAAGTCTTACTAATACAAAATTATCCTCATTTTTTGATAATAAAAATATAAATTTAATTTAAAAAATCAAAAATACAAAATTATTGAAATCAAAAATACGATAATGGTTCCTTATAATGAGAAGAGCAAATCTCCCAACAAGATCGATGGACTAAAATTGCTCTATGACCTCCAAATCTAACTTTTTTTCTCTATCCTCACATTTTTAATTTTCCATCTAATTTCTATTCCCACTATATTATAGCTGAATTAAAATAGTAAAAGGGATTTTTAATTTATAGAAGATAATGGGTTAAGATATTTTTAATAAAATAATAAAATAATATTAATATAATTATATAATTTAATCAATTTTTTAATATAAAATTTATATTATTTTTTAGGGATTTTAAAAATTATAAAAAAAATATCCATAAAATAACACATTTTTTAAAAAAATTGAGTGAAATCAGTTTACAAAATAGACACCTAACAGTCCCAAAATCTCCACTTATACCAATAGGTGTTAATTTTTTAAAGATTTGCACTAGTGCCCAACTAATTACAAAAAAATTATTATAATTAAAAGACAATAACATCTATCTTATGGTAAAGATGATTTGTGATTTGGACTTAAAATGACTCCTAAAAAGTTATTTGTCTTAGTCAAAATACGGGCTACTATATAGAGGTCGGGTGATGGTTCGACGATGGTTGGGCAGAAGTCCGCTAGAGATTGGTGGGTGGGCGGTGGTTCGGTCACGGCCAGCAGTCGAGTAGAGGCCTGACAGCATTCAGGGGCCTGGTGGCTGGATGCTGGGCGGTGGTCCTGTAGTAGTCAGCGGCATGGAGTTGGTCCAGTGGCTGTTGGCGGCTGGGAGATAATCTGACGATGGTCATGCAGAATTCTGGTGGTGGTTGGTTGCCGGGTGGTTGGCAGGAGCTCGCCTGTGGTGGTTTCTGGGTATAACTCTAGGATCCTCGAAGCCTTAGAGCTCTCTCCAATCTCCAGCAAAAGGCCCCTTGTGGGCTCCAAAAATTCGACCCCGGCCTCCGCCCGCTTTGCTTTCTTCGGGGGAGTTTTAACGAAATTAAGTTCTGGGGTAAATTTTGGAAGGCATATGGGTTTGTAGATAAGACACTACCTAGAGATTTCGCCCTCATTATGCGAGGACTTTATGATCTGAGTTATGGTTTCCTATAGGCGCAAGCCCCTATAATTAATTACCCCTCCCGATCACAAGAGAGAACTTTTGATTAAGGCTAGTCATCAATCAGATACATAGAAATACATGCATCTGGCATATAGTAACAGCATGGGTTTAGGGTTGGAAAATTGATATTTAAAAGTTAGAATTTCACCACCTCGCACTTAAAGCGGATGGTGGGGGAATGGATGATAGACCCGATCAAGATCCAATGGTTCTGTCGTCCCGGGTCATCATGGTCCTTGGTCTACTTAGTTAGAGGAGGTAGTCGACCCAACCTGACAGAAGGATCCTTGTCGGTAGCCATGGGTTACTTCGTCCAATGGTACCTTATAGACCTAGGGTGGGTATTTATCTAAGGGGATAAATTTGAATCCACCTTAACTAACAGAGGGCTTTATTTCATATCGATCATATCCTATTGATTCATATCTAAAAGATTTAATGTCAATAAGGAACGTATTCACTCTGGCCATAATTAGTATCACGTGGTGCCATTTGGCGGTGAAACCACTCAGTTCAGAGGACCCGGGTCATAACCGTTTATCCTGCAGTGCCATTTGGCGGTGAAACTGCCAGTTAAAGGACACGTACCATGTCCTTACTGGTACGAGATTATTTGAGAATGGATCCTAGTGATATTTTTGACTAGGCATTAGCTATTTGTGAGCTGAAGTATTTTTCAATTTGTCCACCTCGGCAAACTGTTACGGAGGGTAGATGGATTTTATGCTTTAAGCATTTGATGGATTTATTTCAATTTTAAATATTTTGGATTTTGGAATTATTGTTTGGAGTTTTTTTGGAGATTTGAATTTTTGATGATTTTTGGATTTTTGACGTTTTTAAGATTTTGGATTTTGCGGGAAATTTGGAAAATTGAGAGGTATTTAAAAGTATATGTGTGGAATAGACCCCTCCAGTAGAGATTTTTTGTTCAACACGGCCATTATCAGGGTGTGAAGGGGGTTACTTATATTTATAGGTTGAACCTTATCGACTCTATCGGGCTGTTGACAGAGGATCGGGTTTCATAGGCTTTGTATCTTTATTAGTGAATTCTCTTGATTATAGGCCTTGAAGGCCTAATATGAATGTATAAAACAAATATCTCAGTCGACCCCACGGTTGTGTATTCATTTGATAGTTCGAGCCGTGTCGACTCCTATCTACCTGAATAGAAGGATCGGGCTCGAACTTGAATTTACTTATTGACCCGTGCAACATCCCTAGACGTCACGTGTGTATCAATAACGCGCTTGTCGGGGCCCATACGGGTGTTTGGGATGGCATTTTGAAATGTTTGAAATTAACCCCTCCGATTGAGATTCGCATTCAACACGGCCATCATCGGGGTGTCTTTGGGGTTATTTCCATTTATGGATTGAACCTTGTCGACTCTATCGATTTGTTGATAGAGGATCAGGTTTCGTAGGCTTTATGCCTTCATTAAGTGAATTTTCATGATTATAGGCCTTGAAGGCCTAATATGAATGTATAAAATAAATATCCCGGTCGACCTTGTGACCGTATATTTATTTAAAGGTTCGAGTCGTGTCGACTCCTACCTTCCCGTATAGAAGGATCGAACTCGAACTTGAATTCAATTATTAACCCACCCAGCATCCCTAAACGTCACGTGTGTTTTTACAACACGCTCATCGGGGCCCATGCGGATATTTAGGGGCATTTTATAATTATTGATTGAACCTTGTCGACTCCTATCAGCTTTGCATAGGAGGATCGGGTTCAAATTTATTGACCCGCGCAGCATCCCTAGACGTCACGTGTGTTTCTATAACACGCTCGTCGGGGCCCATGCGGGTTTTGATTGCATATCCTCCCTTTTTGTGTTCCTATATGTATACAAATTAAGGTGCACGTGCGGGGGATACTTTTGGAGTATTTGTAAACGTCTTTTATTCGCTTGCAAGAATGTTGCGGATCTAGTGGCGTCTGCTCGTAATGGATTAATGTATTTGATTGATGCTGAATGGTGGTTGACTACAAGAGCATTGTACTGTTCACCACTCTTGCTATATAGCATTGTAGGTGCTTGCATTCATCACTAGCCTTCTCGTGTAAACTAGTTAGTGGGTCATATATAAGCTGTTGGATTCATAGTCTATACATTATTGTCGTTTACAAGTGAATTAGTGTATTCACTTGTCAGCTACTTGTTGTTGGTGGTAAGTGAGCTCTTGTCATCATAACCTTCTATCTCTTGCCCTCTAGCATTAGATGTGAGCAATTCTACCATGTATGACCCCAGTCTTTTATCATTGCATGTGTGATAACTACTTGAATGCATTTGAATGCAGCACATCACTATTTTTACTGCGTGTTGGTATTTATCATAATTTCCTCTATGTTTTGCTTGTGATCATTCACATTCATAGCAATTCAGTGGTTGCTTTCACATTCCTCTTGCTTTGCTTGTAGACCTATTGCATTCATCATGCATGATAGGTAGCAAATCATCATATTCATTATATTGCTTGCAGGTTGATTTGATCATCTTTTCATGAAAGATTCGATGTTGTGGCTTACAAGCAGGTTGTATTGATGTTTGGTCCATCACAAGTCTTTCATTTGACTTGTGTTTGAGTATTGGGTGTTTGCAATCATCTTGAGTCGTCAAATTGCACTGGATCTTGTTATCATCTTTGTGAATGAATTTGCAAGAGTTTAACATACCAACTTGTAAGTTCCTTGTAATTTGTAATGAACTTGATATCATCATCTACTAGCATTTTCATCCCAATTGAATGATAATTCATGATGATTGTTGTTTGGGGATGAGGCAAGTTCAACATTGCGAGTGGGTCATCATGATCTAAAGATCCCATATTACGGCTCTATGATCAAGTTCTTCCTACCATAACCTTCTTTATTTAAAGATCACATTGTACTTTCAACATGTATGATGAACTTGACACCATTAATATTCTCAACTTGATTGAGGTGGCAATCTCTTGACTCTATTAAGAAAAGAAACTTCCACCTCATTCTCATTTGCATGAGATTTGGATTATTTTCCCAATTAGCATTTTGCATTCAAAGTGAAATGACGAATCCATTAGAAATTTCATCTTTCAAAAAATCATTCCTTATACTTAGACCCAATTTAAGTTTATATTTAGGTTCATTTTCATTTTGTTCAAATCAAGCTCCCTTGTAACTTTGTTCAAGTTCAGGTTTGAGTTCAAGTTAAGCTCAAGTTCTATGTTCCCTGCTGTCCAAGAGTCCCCTGTTGTCTTATAAAGTTCATTCATTTGAGTCCAAATTCATGCGGTCTTCTGTTCACCTGAAATTTTGGCAGCCTCCTGGCATCTCCCCCATTTAGGGGAAACTACGAAAAACTAGGCCTTTTCCACCTCGCTAGAGAAAAGCGTGTATGATAGGTGCCCTCTTTCGAGGACACCGCGGCCATGTAAAGTCTTCAACCCCACCAAGCCAAAGAAAGGCGTGCATGGGTCTTCAAATGTACTTGTTTTAAAAGAGCACAGTTTGCTTTCCCCGTAGGTACAGAGCCACGTACGGGTACTTATATTTTTGCCCCGCTGTGCTAAGAAAAGCATGCACAAGGCTCACATGTCTTGCTGTAAGCGCTGCACCGAGTTCCCTCCCACCACGCTAGAGAAAAGCGTACATATGGGGTCCCTCGGTGCGTCACAAACACTGAAAATAGGACTTTAGAAGATTGCCCGCCTCGTCGCTAGCACCGCGGCGAATTTTCGCCCACCACGCTAGAGATAAGCGTGTATGGGTGGTTGTTCGTTGTGTTGCAAGTGTCAAAATAGGTTTTCAAAGTCTTAAGGCTTAGAGGGGTCATACCTTGGCAGCCAGTGAGGTAGAGGCTCGTGGAATGAGGCAAGAGGAGGAGCACTTATATTTTTTTATTTCTTTTTTTTTTCTCTTTTTTTTTCTTTTTCTTTCTTTTTTTGTACTCTTTTCTCTTTTTTTTTACAAATATATATATATATATATATATATATATATATATATATATATATATATATATATATATAATCTACTATTAATAACAATTAATAATAATAAAATTATCTAGTATTATTAATAGTAGCATTATTAAAATTAATAATAATAATAAAAAATATTAATATTAATAATGAACATATGAAATAAAATGGAGAGAGAGGGATTAACCTCTCTGTTTGCTATAGAGATCGGCTGGAGCAGGTCTTGGGCTTCGATTGGGGTGGAGTTTGGTTTATATGGTTTTGACAGTGAAGGAAGAGGCTGCGGCAGGAGCTAGGGCCTTGGGGTTGGGCAAGGCATGTGAGGTACTCGGCTAGGGCAGAGAATATGAGGGAGGTGTAGACTTGAGGAGCTGCTGATCACAGGTTCTATTGAGTTCGGTCGAAGCAAAGAGATCAGTTGAGGTAAAGAGGAAGACCTCTCTCTCTCTCTCTCTCTCTCTCTCTCTCTCTCTCTCTCTCTCTCTCTCTCTCTCTCTCTCTCTCTCTCTCTCTCTGGACCAAAGGAATCGGATGGCTTGCGGTTTGCAGAGATGACGTATGGGTCGTGGGAGCTCAATGAGGGGTCTATTGGTTGGCGATTTTGGCTAAGGGAGGTAGAGGCAGCGTCGGACTGCTGGTGGTTGGAGGTTTTACGGCTAGGAAAGAGGAATGGAAGTGGATTTTGGTTTGCAAAGTAGAAGGGGAGGAAGATGGCATCAGACCTCGTACATGTAGGAGCGATGAACTTCGGCATGGATGTGGAGTCGGAGAAAAGAGGTGTTGCTTTTGGATGCTCTAGTGTGCGTGGAGGAAGCGAATGAAGAGAGAGCTGGAGTGGGGTTTGTGAATGGGAAGAAGTGTCAAAGTGGAGGTTCGGCTGTGGGTCACGAAACAAAAGAAGCCTTCCTTGCCTTTATTTTATCAACGCAAATGAAGGCATGATCGAGGTTATCTTAGCGCGATTTACGGAAAGAGACCGCTTCGGCGCCGAATTCAACGGGATATCCGGATTTGACAGTCTAAGGTATGATTTTATTTTTTTTTTTTGGGTATTATACAGAGGTCAACAAATTCCCCCCAATAAATGTGGTTCGCGTCTAGAGCAAATTATGTTTGTTAAATACTGACTGACCCTGTGGATCTCTATATATTTATTCTAGATGTCACACTAGGGTTTTCATTTAGTGGAACTCCAAGAGTTTTCCTGGATGTCACACTAAGATTTTCATTCTGTAGATGTTCAGGAGTCTATCTTGGTGTCTTCATGGATCTTTAGATGCACTTGTAATCAATAATTTGATAGTCATGGTGACTTTAGTTAAGTAGAGACCCAAAAGATACTGATAGAGTACTTTATACTCATATCCCTAGAGTGTTACTTTGTAGATTAACGATAGTATATAGCACTGCCACTTTCTGTTCTTCTTTTGGCACTACTGTTTCCTTAGTTTTCAGTTCTGATTTCATAGTTATGCTGATAATATTTCATGTCTTGTGCAGGTTACTACAGGGGCAGGATCTAGCCAGTTCACTGCTGCAGGAGGCTTTAGTTTTGGCATATTTTTTTACTTTATTTATTCTATTTCTTTTCTTTCTTTAGCTGCTTACTGACACCCTTATTGTCCTACACGGGTTTCAGGAGGAGCGAGACACTTGTTCATGAGCTATTACGGGAGATATTGGTTTCAGATACACTTTCCTTTTTAGTAGCTTTTTATATACTCGCATAGTCTCTTATTTCTGCTGATATTTCTGTTACTTTGTACAGGTTCCAGAAGTATAAAGTACCTGGTCTTTGGAAGGAGTAGAACAAGGCTGTCGACTTCCTCTTTAGGCATAGCTTTAGGAGACAGACTTTAGTCCTCTGCGAAGGACATTATACTTTTCTTTTTTATTAATATGAGCTTGTAAAAGAGATGTGAACTGAAAATTTGTTTATGAATTTTGAATTAATAAAATGAAGCAATTTTTTTTTAAATTTTACTGTTGATGAGCTCTCTTTCTATTATTATTGTGATTTCTGTGATCATAACTTGAGTTGTGTTGATGGTTTTAAATATTTATTTGGGGATCTCAGCACGCAGCGCGATGTCGACCCAAATAAATATTTAAAATGCCCCCAATCTCTGAGGACTGTTGTGAGCGTAGTAGCTTTAGTCACCTATTAGAGTCAACAGTTGTACTCTTCAAGGCTTCAGCTGGAGTTTTGAGATTTTGATTTCTTTTATCCTGTGCTTTGTGCTGCGGACATTGATGAAGGATTACGTGATTTGTCTTTACTGACTTGTCAGGTTATTTCTGTATGCCTTCGACCCTATACTTTTTGCTTCGATGGGCTTAATGAAAGAGTATATGCCGGTGACCTAAACCCTTAAGGTTTATACAAAGTCGGTGGCAAGAAATCATCAGTCCAAAGCTTTGTGCGTAACGGACTTGTTGATGATGAAATCCTCTTAGTTCAGCCTTAGGCTCTATGTCAACTTTGGGATAATTTCTTCGGTCCTTTACTTTGTGCTTTGATGGACTTATTGAAGAAAAATTCCTTCGATCCTTGCTTGACGCTTTACGAATTTGTTGAAGGATTTGCAGGTTTCGGATTTGATTGATAGTACCAAATGTAGGCAGTATTTTAATCCTTAACCACTTGAGGAGACTTTAATCTGAGTCACTTGAGCTCATCAGATCGGGAGAGCTGGGACTTGACAGCTCTTCGTCCTCTGGTTGCTGAAATGGGGGTTCCTCTACTACGACCTTTCTTATGGCATGTTGAGTAGATGGAGCTGCCAGCGATTCGATCATATTTGGGCTTGTTGAATCTGACCTCTTATACCCATTCAGGCTTCAGACTCGAGCTATGAGAATTGTGCTTCCCAATGCTGATTTTACTGAAGTTGATAGATTTAGAGTTCTCCTTTGTGGTTGAAGATTTGGAGGCTACGCATATTTGGTAGTTGCTCGAGATTTCTCCTTCCCATTGGAACCTTTATTCTCCGGTCAATTAGGAGAATTTGGTAAACTACGATCACTTGAACTTATCTAGTCAAATTTGCATTCGTACTTCCTACAGTCCCTACTAACGGGTTGACGAAGTGGGGGTTCCTCTACTATGGCCTTTCTTATGGCGTGTTGAGTAGACAGAGCTGCCAGCGATTCGGCCATATTTGGGCTTGTTGGATCTAGCCTCTTACACCCATTTGAACCTTAAGCTTCAGGCTGTTAGAAAACTTCAAGCTGTTCCGGCTCAATTTGTTAGATTGTGTAGTTACAAAAGTCTTCTTTTCTTACCTTTAAAATCTTAGTTTGTTGGAGAAAGTGGTATTCCAAACTTTTGAAAGATCACCTGCATATACTTTGAAAAGAAGATTGTTGTATTCTTTATCATGAAAGAATGTTCGTATTGATGATTTTAAATATTTATTCAGAAATCTCGGCATGCAGCTAAATATCGACCCGAATAAATATTTAAAATGCCTCATGTCTTGCAGGGACATTTTAGAATAAGATAAATGTGAAATTTTGATATTTTAAATATTTATTTTAGGATCTCAGCGTGGAGCTTGATGTCGACCCAAATAATATATTTAAAAATATCTCCTATCTTACAAGGACATTTTAAATGGAATAAATTTAAAGTCTTGTGATTTTAAATATTTATTTGGGGGTCTCGGTGCGTAGCACAATGTTAACCCAAATAAATATTTAAAATATCCCTTGTCCTATAAGGAGATTTTGAAATGCATTCTTGCAACACAAGAGAATTTCAAAATGTAAAGTATATATGTTAATAAACATGTATGAAATACACAGTACATTAAACACAACACTTCTTCGAGCAATTTTATACATGGTACTTCTTCAGGTGTTGACCGTTGATCGATGGTATGGGCCTCTAACCATACAGATCGATAAGCTGGTAGGCTCCTCCTTCGTATACCTTCTCAATAATAAAGGGGCCTTCCCAATTGGATACAAACTTGCCACCAACTTTTTGGTGTGGGATGATTGGCCTTCTCAGCACCAGGACCAATTCTCCTTCTTGAAATACTCGAGGATGCATCATTCGATCAAATAATTTTTTCATTCTTCCTCGGTAGATTTTCAAGTTTTGTTGGGATTACAATCTAACTTCATCGAGTGCATCGAGCTCTTCTATTCTTAGGCGAGCATTCTTCTCTTGAGTTAGATCGTGTTGAATCGCTACTCGAAGTGACGGCAGTTCAGTCTCTAACGATAATCCTTCTTCAACTCTGAATACTAGTGAGTAAGGAACGGCCTTGGTTGGTGTTTTGTATGTTGTACGATATGCCCATAACGCTTCTGTCATCTTCATATGCCATTCTCTTTTATTATTGGTAAGGATTTTCTTCAATAATTTCACCAGTGTCTTATTGAAGGCCTCTACCAGGCCATTTGCCCTTGGATTATATATTGATGAATACCGCCAATCGATCTTATGTCGATCAACAAACTTGTAGATTTTTGTACTCTTAAAATTTGTGCCATTGTCTGAGATCATGCGGCGTGGTACACCGAATCTCTAAATAATATTATGGGTAAAGAAATTGATCACATGCTCAGACGTGACTTCTTTGAATGGTGCTACTTCTGCCCACTTGGAGAAGTAGTCTGTAGTTGCCAATATAAAGCGATGCCCAGCTGATGATGGTGGATCTATCGGCTTGATTATATCGGTACCCCAACATTCAAATGGTCAGAATGCAACTGTTGGGTGCAGCGGATTTGGCGGTTGATGTATAACGTCACCGTAAATTTGACACTCATGGCACCTCTTAGTGTGGTCAATACAATCTTTCACCATTGTTGGCCAATAATAACCCATTCTTTTGATCTTGGGGGTCATCTTGAGACATGACTAATGTGCTCCGCAGAGTCCTTCGTGAACTTCTGCTACCACTTTATCAGCTTCCTTGGTTCCTAGGCACCTTAGCCACATTTGATCAAAAGCCTGAAGATACAGCGTATCGTTGATAAATGCATATCGTAATGCTCTTTTCCTGATTTTTGTAGCTAGAGATTTATCTGTCGGAAGTTTTCTTTCTTTGAAGTAGTCGATGAATGGTTGCCTCCAATCATCTTCAACTTCAACATCCAAGCAATATCACCATAATTCTGAAGCTTGACTGGCCTTACATCTTCTCTTAGGAGCTTAATTTTCTTCACGTTGATATTCGAGCTCAACTGGTTGGGGAGGTTGAGGAACAACTGGGGTTATATCCTGCTGGCTTGAATCTAGTAGTCCCTCTACCTACGGGAATTGCAAGATTACTGTCTCTAAGACCCGACAATTTTCTACCGCAATGAATATAAGTGGCTTCTGGTCTTCATTTGCAAACTCATTGGCCAATTTAGCTAAACAATCTGCTTTTGCATTTTATCCTCGAGAAACTCGAGTTATCTTAATGTTTGGTACTTGCTTTAGGAGCTCGAGAGTTCATCGGTGGTAGTGGGCTAATTCAAGTTTGTAAATCTTGTAAATGCCCAGAACTTAATTTATCACAAGTTGAGAATCACCAAAAATTTGGAGATTCATGATTCCAACCTCGATTGTAATCTCTAGTCCTACTATTAAGGCTTCATATTCAGCTTCATTATTGGTTCGAGGTTTAGTTAGACTGAACGAGAATCTCATGATGCCTCCCTCAGGTTTTATAAAGACGAGACCGATGCCAGCTTGGGCCTTTACAAGATTTGGAGGTCGGGGAGATTTAATCGACGACACCCCATCGAAATACATCTCCCAAAGTTGTAGTTTTTCTTCTTCCTCGACTTGCATGATTTGTTCATCAGGCAAATCATCATTGAGCGGAGAGTTAGCTGGGATTAGATGTGCGGCGAGGAAATCTGCTAAAGCTTGTCCCTTTATCGCTTTCTGTGGCATGTACACGATATCAAATTGCAATAATATCACTGCCCACCTAGCTAGGCAACCTGTCAATGCTGGTCTTATCATCAAGAACTTCAGCGGATCGATCTTTGATATTAACGTGATTTTGTGAGATAACATGTAGTGGCGAAGTTTCTGAACTGCAAAAATCAGCTCCAGACAATGCTTTTCAATCGGGAAATAACGTATCTCTACTCCAATTAATCTCTGACCGATATAGTAATGTGCATTTTCTTTACCCTCTTCATTGTGCTAGGCCAACAATGCTCCGAGGGACTCTTCTAGTGCCGCTGTGTACAGTATAAGAGGCTTCCCCGGAATTGGCGCTGCGAGAATGGGCGAATTTAACAAATATCTTTTGATGCTGTCAAACGCTTCCTAGCATTTTGCATCCCATTTGAAGCGTACATCTTTCTTCATCAGTTTTGAAAATGGCTGGCACCTACCCGATAGATTCGATATGAATCGTCAGATAAAAGTCAGTTGCCCTTGCAGAGAGTGGAGTTGACGAAGACTTCTTGGCGGCGGCATTTCTATAATCGCCTCGATTTTATTAGGATCAACTTCTATGCCTTGGTAACGAATGACATATCCCAAAAATTTTCCTGAGGAGACCCCAAAAGTACATTTGAGAGGATTCATCTTTATATCATACTTCCTGATTCTTTCAAATACAATCCTCAGGTCATTTAAATGATCTTTTCGGTCCATGCTTTTAGCGACAAGTTCATCTACATAGCACTTGACCTTCTGATGTATTAACTCATCAAAAATGTGTGTCATTGCCCGCTGGTAGGTGGCACTAGTATTTTTAAGGCCAAAGGGCATGATTATGTAGCAGAAATTACCGATGGACGTTCTGAATGATGTATGCTTTTCATCCTCAGGCGCCATCTTAATCTGGTTGTAGCCTGATGATCCGTCCATAAAGGAGAATATGTCATAGTCAGACGTGTTGTCAACTAGAAGTTCTGATACGTACATGAAGCAGAAAATTATCTTTTGGACACGCCTTGTTGAGGTCCCGAAAGTCAATACAGATACGTATCTGGCCGTTCTTCTTCTTGACGGGGATAATATTGGCAATCCAGTCGGTGTATTTTTCCTCTCGGATGAATCCCACCTCTATAAGCTTCTTCGCTTAGCAATCACCTGTTCTTCAATCTCCAATCTCATTCTCCTTGGAGCTTGTTTGATGGGTGTTGCATCTAGTTTAATTATCAATTTGTGAACTACTACATCAGGGGATAAGCTGGGCATCTCAGCGTACGTCCAGGCAAAGTAGTCCCGGAACTCACAGAGGGGCTCCTTCATTTCTTCAACTTGCTCTTTTGGTAGAAAGGGCACTGATGAAGGTCGGGCAAGGATCTTTCTCAGTCTGAGATATAGTTGAAAAGTGATGGGATTTCTTGAAGGATTCTTCAAGGTGTTGACCATCGAGACTGCTGTTTGTAGGGGTCATCTTTAGGACCCACGTTTGATGAATTTCTTTAGTGGCGGATCTCTAGGGGTACACACTAGATATCACAAAATTCTTTTGCATGTCTTTTTTCTTTAGAGATATTGCTCTCCATATTTATTTTTTATTATATTTGGACCTTTCGGCGGTAGATTCTTGGATATGTGTCCAAGTGTCACACCCTGATGCTCACCATATATATCTTGATTCTTTTTTTTCACTACCATCATAATAGATGGTTGTTTTTTCCTCTATCGGGACCTTTTAGTGACGACTTTTTGGACATAGATACCAAGTATCACGTCCTGATGTTCACCGTATATAGCTCAATGTTATCATTAGTATTTTTGCTTCTACTATAGCACTTAGATGATTAGCCAAAGATGAAAAGAGAAACCAATCCCCAGCGGAGTCGCCAGAAATCTATGGGCTCCAAAAATTTGGGCCCAGCCTCCGCCTACTTTGCTTTCTTTGGGGGAGTTTTAATAGAATTAAGTTCTAGGGTAAATTTTGGAAGGCAGATGGGTTTGTAGATAAGACACTACCCAGAGATTTTGCCCTCATTATGCGAGGACTTTATGATCTGAGTTATGGTTTCCTATAGGTGCAAGCCCCTATAGTTAATTACCCCTCCCGATCACGAGAGAGAACTTTTGATTAAGGCTAGTCGTCAATCAGATATATAGAAATACGTGCATCTGGCATATAGTAGCAGTATGAGTTTAGGGTTGGAAAATTGATATTTAAAAGTTGGAATCTCACCACCTCGCACTTAAAGCGGATGGTGGGGGAATGGAAGATAGACCCGATCAAGATCCCATGGTTTCGTCGTCCCGGATCATCATGGTCCCTGGTCTACTTAGTCAGAGGAGGTAGTCGACCCAATCTGATAGAAGGATCCTTGTAGCCAGCCATGGGTTGCTTCGTCCAAGGGTATCTTGTAGACCTGGGGTGGGTATTTGTCTAAGGGGATAAATTTGAATCCACCTTAGCTAACAGAGGGCTTTATTCCCTATCGATCATATCCTATTGATTCATATCTCAAGAATTTGATGTCAATAAGGAACGTATTGGCTCTGGCCATAAAAGTATTACGTGGTGCCATTTGGCGGTGAAATCACTCGATTCAAAGGGCCCCGAGTCATAACCGTTTATCCTGCAGTGCCATTTGGCGGCGAAACTATCGGTTAGAGGACACGTACCACGTCCTTACTGGAAAGAGATTATTTGAGAATGGATCCTAGTGATATTTTCTACTAGGCATTAGCTCTTTGTGAGCTGAAGTATTTTTCAATTTGTCCACCTCGGCAGACTGTTACGGAGGGTGGATGGATTTTATGCTTTAAGCATTTGATGGATTTATTTTAATTTTAAATATTTTGGATTTTGGAATTATTGTTTGGAGTTTTTTTGGAGATTTGGATTTTTGATGATTTTTGGATTTTTGACGTTTTTGAGATTTTGGATTTTGTGGGAAATTTAGGAAATTGAGAGGTATTTGAAAGTATTTGTGTGGAATGAACCCCTCCGGTTGAGATTTTCTGTTCAATACGGCCATCATCGGGGTGTGAAGGGGGTTACTTGTATTTATATGGTAAACCTTATCTACTCTATCGGGCTGTCAACAGAGGATCATGTTTCATAGGCTTTGTATCTTTATTAGTGAGTTCTCTTGATTATAGGCCTTGAAGGCCTAATATGAACGTATAAAATAAATATCTTAGTCGACCCCGTGGCTGTGTATTTGTTTAATAGTTTGAGCCATGTCGACTCTTATCTACCTGAATAGAAGGATCGGGCTCGAACTTGAATTCACTTATTGACCTATGCAGCATCCCTAGACGTCACGTGTGTACCAATAACACGCTTACCGAGGCCCATACTGGTGTTTGGGATGGTATTTTGACATGTTTGAAATTAACCCCTCCGATTGAGATTCGTATTCAACACATCCATCATCGGGGTGTCTTTGGGGTCATTTCTATTTATGGATTGAACCTTGTCGACTCTATCGATTTGTTGATAGAGGATCAGGTTTCGTAGGCTTTATGCCTTTGTTAAGTGAATTTTCATAATTATAGGCCTTGAAGGCCTAATATGAATGTATAAAATAAATATCCCGGTCGACCTTGTGACCGTATATTTATTTAAAGATTCGAGTCGTGTTGACTCCTACCTACCCGCATAGAAGGATCGGACTCGAACTTGAATTCACTTATTAACCCATGCAGCATCCCTAGACGTCACGTGTGTTTTTACAACACGCTCGTCGGGGCCCATGCGGGTATTTTGGGTTATTGATTGAACCTTGTCGACTCCTATCAGCTTTGCATAGGAGGATCGGGTTCAAATTTATTGACCCGTGCAGCATCCCTAGACGTCACGTGTGTTTCTATAACACGCTCGCTGGGCCCATGCGGGTTTTTATTTCATATCCCCCCTTTTTGTGTTCCTATGTGTTTACAAGTGAATTAGTGTATTCACTTGTCAGCTACTTGTTGTTGGTGGTAAGTGAGCTCTTTCCATCATAACCTTCTATCTCTTGCCCTCTAGCATTAGATGTGAGCAATCTACCATGTATGACCCCAGTCTTTTATCATTGCATGTGTGATAACTACTTGAATGCATTTGAATGCACCACATCACCATTTTTACTGCGTGTTGGTATTTGTCATAATTTCCTCTATGTTTTGCTTGTGATCTTTCACATTCATAACAATTCAGTGGTTGCTTTTGCATTCCTCTTGCTTTTCTTGTAGACCTACTGCATTCATCGTGCATGATAGCTAGCAAATCATCTTATTCATTATATTGCTTGCAGGTTAATTTGATCATCTTTTCATGAAAGATTTGATATTGTGGCTTACAAGCAGGTTGTATTGATGTTTGGTCCATCACAAGTCTTTCATTTGACTTTTGTTTGAGTATTTAGTGTTTGCAATCATCTTGAGTCGCCAAATTGCACTGGATTTTGTTATCATCTTTGTGAATGAATTTGCAAGAGTTTAACATATCAACTTGTAAGTTCCTTATAATTTGTAATGAACTTGATATCATCATCTATTAGCATTTTCATCCCAATTGAATGACAATTCATGTTGATTATTGTTTGGGGATGAGGCATGTTCAACATTGCGAGTGGGTCATCATGATCTAAAGATCCCATACTACGGCTCTATAATCAAGTTCTTCCTACCATAACCTTCTTTATTTAAAGATCACATTGTACTTTCAACATGTATGATGAACTTGACACCATTAATATTCTCAACTTGATTGAGGTGGCAATCTCTTGACTCTATTAAGAAAAGAAACTTCCACCTCATTCTCATTTGCATGAGATTTGGATTATTTTCCCAATTAGCATTTTACATTCAAAGTGAAATGACGAATCCATTAGAAATTTCATCTTTCAAGAAATCATTCCTTATATTTAGACCCAATTTAAGTTTATATTCAGGTTCATTTTTATTTTGTTCAAATCAAGCTCCCCTGTAACATTGTTCAAGTTCAGGTTTGAGTTCAAGTTAAGCTCAAGTTCTATGTTCCCTGTTGTCCAAGAGTCCCCTGTTGTCTTGTAAAGTTCAATCATTTGAGTCCAAATTCATGCGGTCTTCTGTTCACCTGAAATTTCGACAGTCTCCCGACGTCTCCCCTGTTTAGGGGAAACTACGGAAAACTGGGCCTTTCCCACCACGCTAGAGAAAAGCGTGTATGGTAGGTGCCCTCTTTCGAGGACACTGCGGCCGTGTAAAGTCTTCAACCCCACCACGCCAGAGAAAGGCGTGCATGGGTCTTCAAATGTACCTGTTT
Organism: Dendrobium chrysotoxum; assembly: GCA_019925795.1. Classification (NCBI taxonomy): domain Eukaryota; kingdom Viridiplantae; phylum Streptophyta; class Magnoliopsida; order Asparagales; family Orchidaceae; genus Dendrobium; species Dendrobium chrysotoxum. The sequence goes on from CM034309.1 coordinate 18,677,745, forward strand.
TAAAAGAGCACATTTTGCTTTTCCCGTAGGTACAGAGCCGCATACGGGTACTTATATTTTTTCCCCGCCGTACTAAGAAAAGCGCGCATAAGGCTCTCCTATCTCGCTGTAAGCGCCGCACCGAGTTCCCTCCCACTACGCTAGAGAAAAGCGTGTATATGGGGTCCCTCGGCGCGTCGCAAACACTGAAAACATGACTTTAGAAGATTGCCCGCCTCATCGCTAGCACCGCGGCGAATTTCCTCTCACGACGCTAGGGAAAAGCGTGTATGGGTGGTTGTTCATCGTGTTGCAAGTGTCAAAATAGGTTTTCAAAATTTTAAGGCTTAGAGGGGTTATACCTTGGCGATCGGTGAGGTAGAGGCTCGTGGATCGAGGCAAGAGGAGGAGCACTTACATTTTTTTATTTCTTTTCTTTTTCTCTCTCTCTCTCTTTCTTTTCTTTTTCTTTCTTTTTTTTTTACTCTTTTCTCTTTTTTTGAGGCAAGAGGACTCTTTTCTCGTTGAGGTAAAGAGGAAGACCTCTCTCTCTCTCTCTCTCTCTCTCTCTCTCTCTCTCTCTCTCTCTCTCTCTCTCTCTCTCTCTCTAGACCAAAGGAATCGGATGGCTTGCGGTTTGCAGAGACGACGTATGGGTCGTGGGAGAACGATGAGGGGTCTAATTAGTTGGTGATTTCAGCTAAGGGAGGTAGAGGCAGCGTCAGACTGCAGGTAGTTGGAGGTTTTGCGGCTAGGGAAGAGGAATGGAAGTAGATTTTGGTTTGCAAAGTAGCAGGGGAGGAAGATGGCATCAGACCTCGTACAAGTAGGAGTGACGGACTTCGGCATGGATGTGGAGTCGGAGAAAGGAGGTGTTGCTTTGGGATGCCCTCATGTGCGTGGAGGAAGCGAATGAAGAGAGAGCTGGAGTGGAGTTTGTGAATGGGAAGAAGTGTCGAAGTGGAGGTTTGGCTGTGGGTCACGAAACGAAAGAAGCCTTCCTTGTCTTCATTTTATCAACGCGAGTGGAGGCACGATCGAGGTCGTCTTAGCGAGATTTGCGGGAAGAGACCGCTTCGGCGCCGAATTCAGCGGGATATCCGGGTTTGACAGTCTAAGGTATGATTTTATTTTTATTTTCTTTGGGTATTATACAGAGGTCAACACCCCCCTCATGTAGAGAATGGGGGGTCTAGTTATAGATTTTTGTGAGTGGCACACCCTATAAATATGGAGAAAATCCAGGGCATATTCAGAGTGCTTCATGGGACGGCCTATATTGATTCCCCTGATTATGGGGTATTTTTCAAGCATTTATATGCCTTAATGAAGTCAGAAATAAGTGATCTTGGGCTCATTACATTTGTCCATTGAACAGCTCGATTCGACTATAAGCATGCCATATTTAGAGATCACTTGGTCATCCAATTAATGATTTGAACCTTCCTAATATGCTTTGACCCCTTAATTTGGATCCACTTGGTCTCAGATTAACCGATTTTGATGCCGTTTGGTTCATCTCATCAAGATGTTCAATTTGACTATAAGTTTGCTTAAATTTGAGTTTAGATAGTCTCAAATTTAATTTCAAAAGTTTCCGATTTGAATATGCCTGGAGATTCGTGCCTAATCAAAGCAATTTTTGGTGACGTATCAATCTATATTTATATAGAACAACATATTGGAAAATGCTTTAAAGTTCGAAAGATAAATTTTTTTTTTTTCTTGAAAAACATGCGATAAATTGTAAATAAGATGGCCTAAATTCATGACTTCAGAGAATCAACCTTCTCTTCTAACCACCGAAGTACAGATCCTTCCACTTGAAATACAAAAGTTACGAACCAAATAATTTAACAAAAATGTCTTGGCCTAAATAACGATTTTACATATGCTGGAAATTTGTTAAATAAAATTGTGCTATAGTTCCTTTAAATTAAAATAGATTATTCTGTGTGGATGCCGAACGTAGCTTTACGTCCGGATACCAATCAGAGTGAGCCACGTCAGCAATACCGAGCAGCGGTACCGAGCCACGGGCTTAGACATCCGGATGGCATTCGGCTTCCACACAGAATATTTTTTCCTCATCAGGAGCTAACAGCTGAATACTTGACCTCTTAGAACGGACCTTCAACTACCTTTGGAGATTGGCTATTTGACTGTAAATGAGGATTTTTTTAAAGTTTTTTATAAATTAGGAGATTTGCTCCTAACTTTTTATATAAAAGTTATCATCAAACTATTACGAGCAAAATATTTTTTTTGAAAGTTGTTATGAATATTATAAAAATATTCTTTTTTTTTTAATTAAATAGTTATTTTTTAAGCTACCATATATAATAACTCTAATTATAAAAAGTTGTTTTTCACTACATAAATTTTTGAAAAGCTAAGAGAAAATAACAAGAAAGAAGTAATCAAAGAGAATTATAATTACGGTTTGAAAAATAAAGTAATAAAAAAGTTGTTAATCTCAATCAAATTGTGTACTATATTATTCAAATTCTTTCTTTTAAACAGTTCCAGCCATATCCATGAAATATTTTGTTTAGGCTTATTTATTACTTTTTTTTTATCTAAGTCAAGCCAAAATCAAGCTCTAATCAATCCTAGCTAACTATATATTTGATATTAATAATTTAAATATATAATATAATTATTGGAGATAATCAGATTTATAGATTTCAATTAGAATTTGGCATAGTACATTAAATATTATTTAAGTTGTTTGATGAAATTTAAATAAATAATAAGAAATTATTTAAATTTATCTAACTATTTATTTGATATATTCCTCATACATATACATCTAAAAATATACATATTTTAAAATATATAAATATAGGATATTTGTAGATTTAATATAGAATAATTATCAAATTAATTAAGTCATTATTGTATTTTCAACAAGCTTCTTATTAAACAAGAAATAAATATTTTCACGAATATAAATGAGCAAATGAGTCATATTCAAATTTATTTATCTATATGATAAAATTTTAAAATTTTATACAAATTAATAAGCAGAAATAAATAAATATTATATAAATAAATGTATTTATCCAGTCTCAGCCCTATTTGGAGGTCACCACCAAACAGCCAATGCGTAATTAATTTTGTAATCTTCTTCAACCTATCAAAACTAACTAATTATATAAAGCCCTGCCAACGCAATGCCTATCAAAATGGCCACTTTTTTGAAGCCAATGAAATGACCATTGGCACACCTCAATGATTGGAAAAATTATTACTATGTCCGGATGTATTAGGAGGCTAATTCGGACGCGCCACATCACCCAATACATAATACATTAGATGACGTGGCACATCCAAATTGACCTCCAGACACATCCGGACTCTGCACGTAATAATCTCCAAAGATTATGGAGACATGCACTCAAATTCCTCCTCATCAAGGAGGCTCAAGTGTTATATAATATTTTTTTTTAGACATTTAGGCCAATTAAAACAAATTTGCATATCAATCCCATACACAAGACTCAAACTCAAAACCTCTTGATTAATAATCAAGGCCGTCAATCAACAGATCAAAATGAACTTCATAAATGTCATAATAATATCAAATAACTCTATAAACACTCATTTCATGAAAAGATTCATGAGTTAATGGTTTAAAATTTAAGACTATAAAGAATATTATTTTTTAAAATCATATATGTAAATCAATTATTTTATCATTTTATAATTAATCATCTAAAAAAAAATCTATATGATCTCATAAGAAGTAGCTCCCCAATTTTGCCCATTCTCCAAAATGCATAAAAATCTTCACCCAAAAACTTCTCTCTCTCTCTCTCTCTCTCTCTCTCTCTCTCTCTCTCAAAATAGGGGTCAATTTTGGTCCGATTCAAAATTAGCATGACCTGAGAATCTGAATCCAACCCATTTAATCTAACTGATCAAAAAGGTGATCCGAATCCGACCTGCACAAATGAAATGATTTAATGAACAGGTTGTTTATTGACACCCTATCACTCTTACATAATAATAAATTAAAAACTTTGGCTTCCAAGAAGCCCGGAAGAATACCAGAGAAACACCCAGATCTTGAGAGCTCATAGTCTGATCTCAGGCAATAAAACCGTTGTCAACAAATACTGAGTTATACATTCATATTTATTATCTACCGCCATGAATTATACTTTAATGAGCAGAAAGTTGGAAAATCTTTAGTTCTTCTTTTTTAACTTTTTTGGGAAAAACAAGGAAAAAAAATGTTCTGAAGTTCAACAAAAAACCAATACTTAGTAACCGCACAGGATCCAGAGAATAATTACTTCCTCAAATAACCCCAAGATAGCCAAGTTTCTCCATATACAGGAGAAAGTAATAGGTGCGCCAACGTTCATCTAATGACAGTAAAGCAACAGAAGTTGAAGAAAGGGTGAAGCGTACTTAGAAATTAGTAGCTTATCAACCAAATCTTTCAGGGCTGGTCTGTTTATTCAGGATATGTGGCTGTGCAACTTGGCTTCATTTTTAACAACGAAAGTAAGAGCACAGCAGGAAACCTCACTGAAGGCCGTGGGTTAATTTATGAGAGGCAGGAATATGCCAGAGCCTTCTCCTCAGTCAGCTCTTCAGCCGTTGCATCCAGCTTCTTCCTTGAGAATTCATCAATTGTAAGTCCTGAAAAGGAACGAGCAAGAAGAAGCATAAGAAAACTAAAGAAACCTGGCTTAAAAAACAATAATAAATAAGCGCAAGCAGATTAATGCCTGAAAATGACGTTAAAACTATATGCATAATCTCCTGTTTACAGAAGCTGTTATTTTTAAGGGATTTGTGGGTAGGAAGATTTGAGCAGAGTTTAAAAAAAATCCAACCATACAACAAAAATGACAACTTCTAATCCTACAAATCTTCAATCCTGTTTCTCCCAATTTTATCTGCACGTTTAACGAACTTCACTCCCTCAAACTCTGCTGGTCCAGTGAGCTCCCATCCTCTCTGTCGTCAATGGTTTCGGGCTAGAGCAAGAGCAAGAGCAGGAGCGAGAGAAAGATGAGGATTTCAGATATTACGTGTGCTAAACTTTTGATGTTAGGTAGGAGTGAAAAGTTCATGGTGTGAATTTTGACTTTATATGTCTACAGTGTATTTATTTAGAGAAATATTCCAAAACTTCATTTCGGACCAAATTATCATTACTATTGAAATAAGAGTCCTACTTACGCAAATAGCTCGAATTTGTCTCTTCCAAACACCTTCCTCTTCTCAGCAGTCTCAGTCCTCAAGTGATCAATATGTCGTAAAGCCTTCTATTTCAAAGATTTTAGGAAGCTCTTCAATGTGATCCCTTCGAACACCTATTTGAAAGGCTAGGGGTAATGTATTTTTTGTTATTTAAATTAAATGCATTCATCATGCCTTCTAACATCGATAGTCCTAAGATATACTAGAAAAGAGATGAAAGAAGAATCCTAGATTCAAAAACAAATAAGGTTCAAATCCCATATTCATTGTTCGAACATTGTTTGAAAACTAATTCGAATATCAGTTTAAACTCCATGATTCAACTATTAGACGCGAAACTAAATTTGAACTAGTCTTGAAATAGAAGTTCAAACATAGTTCAAGCACAATTCAAATAAGGTTTCAACCTTCTTCAAACCTTATTTAAAATGAATTCAAACATAATGTTTGACTATTAGAACTATTAGCATCAAACATGGTTCAAACATCACATTACAAGTTGAACATTGTTTGATCCGTATTTGAACTCTATTCAAGTCTTATTTGAACTGATATGGTACTAGTATTTGCACATTTGCTTCAAAGCAGATGTTCAAAACAAGGTTTGAATAAGATTCTGACCATATTTTTCCTCGTTATCTTATAAGAAACTGATTCATTTGCTTTGTTTTATTATGTAAATAGATTAGCCAACTAATCATTTTGTAGGGAAGCAATCCCTTGCTCGGCTCACATACAGAGCTGAGGAGATGGTGGAGAAAGTTACGGACGCTTTGAAACATTCAAACTTCTTTAATGTTATGGTAATATACACAGGACAGTACGGCTAACGGCATCAGCAAACGTGGCATACCATTTCGTCTTCAGCACATGTCCTGTTACAAAATAACAAACTCTTGTACCTCTAGAGATTTCTATATATACTCCTATGCTGTAAACCGTAAAGATACAATGAATATACTGGAGACTTGATTTGAATCTTCCTGCTTTCGTTTTATTATTTCTGTAGCTTCTTTTAGTTTCTATCATGATATCAGAGCAGTAAATTATTGTTCCTTAGTATGAATCCTTCTTCCGAGTCTCCTACAGTTTAGTCGGCGATGGAAGATGCAACTGCCTTATCACTGGATGCTCCTATTCCGTCTCAACTTAAATTTTTGATGGCAAACATCAAGAATGTGATCGTTAATTCGTTGACAGCTGAAAATTATCCAACCTGGCGATCACAGGTTTTTAAACTTTTCGTGCAAATGGTTTTGAAGGCTTTCTTGTTGGAAATTCCTTTTTTCCGAGCAAATACCTTACTAATTCAACTGGCATTCCTACGTTGAATCCTCATTATAGCACTTGGGATCTTGTCGATTAGAACCTAGCCGCTGCTTTGTATTCAGTTATTTCCCCTGCTATATTACCTTATGTTTTATCTCTTGATCATTGCACGGATATTTGGTTAACTATTACCAAGCGTCTTCAGTCATCTACTAGATCTCGCATTATGCAGTTGAAAAATGAATTACAACATCTCAATATGAATGACAAATCAATGGCACAGTTTCTATTGGAAGTTAAATCTAAAGTTGATTCGTTAGCAGCTGCAGGATGTCCTCTTGATCCTGAAGATATTATTCACTATACACTCAATGGTCTCCCAGCTACTTACCAAGCCTTCAAAACAACAATTCGCATGAATCTTCAACCTCTCGCTTTGGATGATTTATACACCTTATTGTGTAGTGAAGAGCTTAATTTGGCACGTGAAGCAACACGAGAGCTGCAGTCATTACAGCTTAGCAACAACACCACCGCTCTAGTTGCCTCTCGTGGCCGAGGACGAGGTCAGTTTAATAGTTCTCGCGGAAGATCGACTGCTCTTCCCAAAACGTTTCAATCAGCTTCTATCAGTCATCATGGTGGTCATTCTTCACGTTCATCAATCATATCACATTTGTGGAAAGCAGGGTCACACTGCGGTACGCTGCTGGTATCAACATGATCCACAATATTCAACTGATCCTCCAAATTTAGCTCTGTTTACTCCCGCCAGTTCGCCGCCTGCTACTGAATGGTTCCTGGATACTGGAGCCTCTTCTCACTTAACATCCGATCCGAATCAGCTCCAGTCTTCTCAGTCTTATTCTGGCACCAATCAAGTCATTCTGGGCAATGGACAGCAAATACCCATCCAAAATACCGGTAAAGGTATTTTGCCCACTCCTGCCGGTAGTCTACAACTTTCTCAACTTCATCTTGTTCCAAATCTCTTTTAATCTCCTCTCTGTTCATCGTCTTACTAATGATAATAACTGTGACATTTCCTTCTCTTCTCATGGTTATCTCATAAAGGACCGGACGACTCAGCGGCCTCTGCTTCAGGGACCATGTATTAATGGATTATATCTCGTGTGTCTTCCGACAGCTTCACCATCGCAGTTAGCTTCCTTAGCCCTCTTTTCAGTTCAAGTTGTTCCAGATCTGTGGCATCGCCGCTTGGGTCACCCATCCTCTAGCATTTTATCTTCTCTAGCTCGAAACTGTTCTTCAATACGCACTAATGTACTGTCGTCTGTTTGTAATGTTTGTCGGTTAGCAAAGAGTCATCGTCTTCCTTTTGTTTCGTCACAAAATCGATGTAATGAAGCTTTTTCTTTAATTCATTCTGACCTTTGGGGTCCTTCTCCGACTTCTTCTGCATCTGGTTATCGTTACTATATTTTGTTTATGGATGATTGCACTCGTTTTATTTGGGTATACCCTCTTCTCAAAAAGTCTGATGCTTTTCAGAAATTTTGTGAGTTCAAATGCATGATAGATTGTCAATTTAAGACTTCTATCAAAATGCTGCGCACTGATGGAGGTGGTGAGTATATTAACACTCAATTCCAAACATTCCTCAAACAATGCGGTATACTTCATCAGTATACATGTCCTTATATCCCATCTCAAAACGGTGTTGCAGAGCATAAACACCGTCATATTACTGAAACAATGCGCTCTCTACTGCTTGAAGCATGTCTTCCTCATTACCTTTGGGTTGAAGCTCTTCTTACCACAGTCTATATCATCAATCGTCTGCCTTCTCCAAATACGTCCAATGTGTCTCCTTATGAACTTCTTTATGGCAAATCTCCTGCATATGAACATCTTAGAGTTTTTGGGTGCTTATGCTACCCATGGCTCCACCCCTATACTCCAAATAAACTATCTCCTATTTCACGACCATGTCTTTTTCTTGGTTATGCTCCACTTCAAAAAGGATATCGTTGTCTTGACACTGCCACAAACAGTCTATACATCTCGCGTCATGTTATCTTTAATGAATCAGTTTATCCGTTCTCCCAGTCTATTGCTTCGATACCTTCCAATGCCAATATACCAGCCATTCCTCCACTATTGTTAGTTCCAACTTCTAGTTCTCCACCTACACCTACCACCTATTCAACTAATATAATTCCAATATCTCAATCACAAGCATCTCCTGAAGTTCCACAGGCTACTCCATCCGTCTCTATTCCGACTTCCTCTACATTACCTCCTCCAGGTTCTATTTCTCCAACTCCCATTCCCAGTACTCATCCCATGCTTACACAGCTTAAGCATGGTATTACCAAACCCAAACACATCTTTACTCTATCTCACATCTTGTCCACAGATGATCCCACTACTTTTGTACAGGCATCCAAACAGGAACACTGGCAGAAGGCTATGTCAACTGAATTCCAAGCTTTGCAGTCACAGGGAACATGGGACCTTGTTCCATCGTCTGTGCTCAGAATGTACTTGGTTGCAAGTGGATCTATCGCACAAAATTCAATTCAGATGGGACTATTGCAAGGTATAAAGCTCGGTTAGTTGCTCAGGGTTTCACTCAGGAACCTGGTCTTGATTATCAGGAAACATTTAGTCATGTGGCTAAAATGCCGACTGTTCGAGTATTTATTCTTGTTGCTCTTCACAATGCTTGGTCTATTCAACAGTTAGACATCTCTAATGCCTTTTTACATGGTCATCTACATGAAAAGGTGTATATGAAGCAACCACCGGGGTTTGCAGATTCTATTCATCCAGATTATATTTGTTGCCTTAAGAAAGCTATTTACGGGTTAAAACAGTCTCCCCGCCAATGGTATGCTACATTGTCTAATCATCTTCAACACTTTGGTTTCAAATTTAGTGCTGCTGATCCATCTCTTATGGTGTATAACTCTGGTTCCGTATCACTTTATATCCTTATATATGTCGATGATATTCTTTTGACCGGCAATGATCAAGATACTTTGAATAGTCTGCTACGTAGTTTGAAATCTATGTTCTCTATGCGTCATCTTAGCTGTCTATCTCAGTTCTTAGGCATTCAAGTCACAACCCGTGCCTATGGTGTTCACTTAAATCAGACTCAATATGCTCAGCAAATTCTTACCAGTTGTGTCTCCAACTAGCTCCAAATCTTCTGCTGCAAATCAACAAGACTTCTCCAATCCGTTAATGTATAGACAGTTGGCGGGATCTCTCCAGTATTTAATGCCCACTCGGCTTGATATAGCTTTTGTTGTTCAACAGGTATGTCAACATATGCACACCCCTCTTCAGTCTCACTTCGAACAGCTTAAACGCTTGCTTCGTTACATCAGCGGCACGATCACCTGCGGTCTTCCCCTGTATCGGAACTCTATGACACTTCACAGTTATGCTGACTCGGATTGGGCTGGCGGCATTCAAGATAGGAAATCAGTTTCCGGTTATTGTAATTTTCTTAGAAATTCTCTCATCTCTTAGCAGGTTAAGAAGCAATCCACGGTAGCTCGTTCGTCCACGGAAGCAGAATATCGGGCCTTAGCTACCGTAGCATCTGAAATCATATGGCTTCGCCGCTTACTTTCAGATTTTAATATAGTTCAAACTGCTCCCACTCTACTCTATTGTGATAACACGTCGGCTATCGCACTAGCAAACAACCCTATTTTTCATGCCCGAACTATGCATATAGAGGTTGATTGTCATTTCATTCGGGATTGTATTCAAACTAAACAAATTCGTGTTCATCATCTTTCTACACAGGATCAAATTGCTGACATATTTACAAAGTCTCTCCCGATTCATAGGTTCAAGCTTCTTTCTAGCAAACTGATTATAGCTCACGCATCATCAGTTTGACGGGGCATGTTATGGTAATATACACAGGACAGTACGGCTAACGGCATCAACAAACGTGGCATACCATTTCGTCTTCGGCACATGTTCTGTTACAAAATAACAAACTCTTGTACCTCTAGAGATTTCTATATATACTCCTATGCTGTAAACATGATGTAAGCAAAAAAATTAGGAGGCCCCTAATTTTTTTGCTAGAAAAAACATATGCTCACTAGGAAAGAAAAATACCCAAAAGAGACAAGATACATCTAAACAAAATATAACTTTTATAAATATGACTCTTACAAACTTTGACACTTACAAAAACAAACAAAAAGACACCTAAAGGAGCCCTTCTTTGCTTTGAGATGAAAGATACAGGTGAGGTGGTACTTGTGGAGAGAAGAAGGAGATAAGAAGTCCAGAAGAAAGAGGAGAAGCTCGCAAGCTTTCCTAGAAGGAGAGGAGAAGAAGTGGACAAAGCTCGCAAGCTTTTCCAAACAAAACCCTCAGGTTTTAGTCCAAAAATATCATCATCACACACTCTCTAAACTTCATAAACATATTATATTTATAGGCAAACCATAAGGAAACCAAACAGCCATAGCACCTCCATCTAAACCAATTAGATTTAGGGAAATGAAAGACCAAAGGTCACCAAACAGCAGCCATAAATAGGTACAGGAAACAAAGAGAAAAGCCCACAGATAACCAGCCAAAAAGGCCACGAAACCAACCCAAAAAAGCCACGGAACCAGCCAGCAAAGCCACGGGAACACCACCTGGTGTGAGACCCGAAGAGACAACAAGGGGAAACCAGCCAAAAAGTTCACGGGAAGGGCAAAAGCCACCAGAAACCGAAAAGGCAAGGGGAAAACCGAGAAGGCAGCAAGGGGAAAACCGAGAAGGCAACAAGGGGAAAACCGAGAAGACACAAGGGAAGGGAAAGAGACACAAGCCACTCCATACCTTTTCCCATTTATGAGCTTCTACTTCATGCCTTTAGGAATTAATGAGCTAAACTTCAGCTCTCCCAAACCAGAACTCCAAAACCAGCTCAAAACTGAGAACCACAAGTCCAACCCGAGAGCCAGCAGCCACCAAAAGGACCCATCCAAGCTAGCAAACCAAGGACAAAGCTTAGAGAAATTTTTGTTTTGTGGAGACCCCCCCTTGCATGCATCAAAACAGTAAAGATACAATGAATATACTGGAGACTTGATTTGAATCTTCCTGCTTTCGTTTTATTATTTCAGTAGCTTCTTTTAGTTTCTATCACTTTAGAGGGCGGAGAAACCCCTTCAAGCAGCTTTCAATGCTCCCGCCATGCAGTTCTTTAGAAAACTAATTAATCGACTTCTCCTGAGGATGATGGATGATGAAGAGAATAATAAATACTACATTATGTATAATATTGGAGGTAAAAACACAAATTTTAGAATTATTGAATTTGTGTCGATTACTGTGTTGGGATTTGATGAATTTCTTTCTGAGAATTTTGTGGAGATGACTAGTAGAAGTCGTAGGCTAATTGATAGCTACCTAGATGGTGCAATGACTTTAAGAATGTAGACTTGAAGAATACATTCATAGAATGCAATGCAGCAGGGCTGAACAAGGAAAGAAAGGAGATTAAGGGGGTGGGCCCAACAAGGAATTAATACATTATATTAGGAGGAAATCAATTAGGAAACCTTTCCTAATTGAATTATTTTTAAATTAAGGAGATAGATATATTAGGAAGGGGGCTGAATTAGGAAATCCTTTCCTAGTTGAATTATTTTCAAATTAATGAGGGATATATATTAGGAAGGGGGCTGATTTAGAAGGGAGGGAGGAAGCCTATTTAAGTTCATAGTAAGGTTTATTTTATTCTTATGCAGAATTTTGTCTTGAGTGCTGTAGTTTTTTTTTGTGAGGGGTCCTAACAGTATCTAGGGTTTGGGAGAGAAGATCCTTCTCTCGAAAGAGGATCAATTGTATCTTGCTTCTTATTATTTGATTTCCTAGTAATAAAATTCTCTTATTTTGCTGAAATTTATTATTGTTCGCTGATTTTTGTAGTTCAAGACGTATCAGCACTATCAGGAAAGATATGAAATTTAGGTTTATAGTTTCTTATCGATGGTGATCTGCTCAAACATAGAAGCATGATGTTGTTTTAAATGAGATACTAGCCTAATAGAAGATGATTAAATATATATTGAATACCCATGAGGATGGCTATTGTGATAGAAGACTGATGCAGGACATGTACCCATCAAAGACACTAAAAGGGTTGAACAAAGATGTGTGCTCCACATGGAGGGAAATATCCTGAAGGTGAAAAAGAGGAACGGAAAGTAGCCTCAAATCAGTAAATTGTAATTGGATAAGTCATATTATTATAGTACCAGGCTCATGAAGCCATCTCAAAATTAGGAAAGATATGTATAAAGTATCTTGTAGTGAAAGTCTTCGAGATGTTGAACCAGAAAAGAAATAAAATGCTCACAAGCAATATATTATGTCATTGCTCATAAGCATAACATTATTAATAAAATGCTCACAAGCAATAAATATGTATGTAATATACACATTATTGAATTTCAAATGTTACTTTGGGTTAATTATTAATGGCAATTAACTTTCAACATTATATTAAAATATTTTAAAAGGTAATTAGTAGCCTAAACTATTGTACAGAGTTGATGAAGAAGACTTTTATAAGTCCTTTACACAAACTCCTCGACGACCTCTTACAATTAGGGTTGTAAGGAATAAAGAGACCAGCAAACATTTTGTAGAGTGTGGTGTTCACACTACGAAAGACGAGAGAGATGCAGGGAAGATAAAAGTATTGACAATTCTATGCCCTCTTCTAGTCATTCCATGCCCTTCTCAAATCAATTGAAGGAGCCTTTGCAATTGTTAGGGAGTTAAAGATGAAACTAGATGCTCTGAGTTATTTTATTCAAGAATTTATACATAAGAAGGAAAATAAATGGGTAGATTGTTACCTAGAAGTGAGCAGAAAGAAGGATGGTTTGGAAGGAGGGCTTAGTGTTGATAATGACATTCATATTGAGGTAAAAGATGTTAACTCATCGCTTCATGTTATAAATAATGCTGACATGGTTCTTAAATTTTGAAAGGACCAGATTGAAGAATAAAAAAGATTTTATAGAACCATCTGACAAGAGATATAAACTAATAGATCTACGTGCTATTGATCCGCTCCACCTAACCGATGAAGAGCACTTGTCTTTATTTAGGGCTTGGATGACAAGATTAGAAGACAACTATTAAAAAAGGGGAGATTGAAGTGGATTATTAAAGTGCAATGTAATTTTATCACAAATTAGCAAGATAGCAAGATAACTATTCTATTGGTCTATTGATTTTATGATAACTTTTTAATTATAGGAATGCATTATGGTGCCCATGCAGTTTTAATCTTTTTATAGTACATAGATGCTTTATATTACCTAATAAGGGAGAGAATATAATGCTATCCTATAGATTAAATATTATTATCATAACTGAATTATTCAACCAGTATTGCAAATCCAAAATCTCTACTTATAATAAGTTGAAGAACTCCTTCAGGTGTCTTGAAACTATGCTAAAGTATGTTATAGGGGCTAAAGAGAAGTTCTTGAGGTCTTAGATGCAGATCTCATATATTATCAAATAACTAGAATGAACTTTATGAAATAATAATGTGAGATATTACTGTCAATAAAAATCATGAAGTTATATGATTATGACACCTCTAGTATTGTAATGCAAACATTGCAATCAACGATGAATTTATTTTGCTAATGCTTCCCTACGTTATAGAATTTTTAAAGATAGAGAGAGATGAGGGCGGTTGTGGCTTGGGTTGCAGTTGGAGTTATTATGAGTGGAGAAAAAAAACAAATATGAGAGGTTGGCTGTAAAAGGGGTGGATTGAACTATTTGCTATCTCTCAGGAAGCAGAGATAGGCTCGGCGCAGTGAAGTTGGATCGGCTAGGAGGGAACATAGTGGAGAGGATCGGTTGAAGTTCTACTACTGGGTTCAGTGATCACTCAAGCGTGAAGAGGGTCTTGCGGCTGTAGCTGGATCGGAAGAAGAGATGGGAGTCGAACAGGAGGTCAGGGGCTCGATCTGCTGTGGACGGGATGCTAGAGGATCGGATGGAGGGGCTTGCTCGTGTGGGTGGAGATCGGAATAGGGATCGAGCCAATCGGCGGTGACGTCGGAGCTATTGATTGGTTATTTTTGTCATAAACTTCAGTCCATGTATTGGCCACATAATTAGATAATTTGGCCTTTATATTTTCTTTAGGCCTATTACCTTTTATGTAGCCTTTCAAATACTACAAATAAGGGCTAGTGCTTGTAATGGAGGATGATGGAATAGATTTGATTTTGAGTTTAGTTTCATTTTCTGTATCCTGAATTGTATTCAGGTGGTGATTTCTTCCAAGGAGTTCTTGGATCTGTGCCCAGCTACGGCCACCGGATCATCGATGTGGATTCATCGAGCCCCCTCCGATCCGATGTCATTTGGTATCAGAGCCAGCAAGATGCTGGAGATAGTTTTTTTGTTTAATTCCTCTGGATGGTGATTTTTCTTATGTGCAAAAGAATCGGACAAAACTCGTTCGCCAAGCGGAAGAAGTAAAAGGTTTGAGGTGCTGCTGTTTAGTCGCGTGTGAGAAGCCGACGACAGGCTCAAACGAAGGCTCTGGTTGGCTTTTGGAGGTTTGATCCGATTAGAGAGCCATCAATTTCTTGAGCTCCAATTTCTTGCGCAGCTTCATTCGACACCACTATTCCCTGATCGTCAGCGGGAATCGAACTCTCTGAAGTGGACTCCGAGCTGGAGTATCTTAATCGTTTCCATCCAGGCGATTGAGGCGGACGAGTGGCTAACAAAGCATGGGAAGGCGAGCCGACGGACAAGACAGCAACCAAGAAGAACCTGGCGAAGAAGCTCTGAAGGACGTTCCTGCCATCACCATTTCTCCCATCCCGTCCGACGTCATCGTCAAGTGCACGATCTTATCGGTTCCCTTGAGGGTGTAGGAATCGAGGTCCTTCTTCCCTGGCTTCGTCTTCACCATCGATTACTGCTGCCGTCGAACCTCTTCTTCTCCAGCAAGATTCACTCCAAAAGCTACAGTCCATAACCTCCAGTTTCCACAAGATATGTCCAACTTGCCACAAGAATTCTTCCATGTTTTCATTCAGCCACACATAGCCAAATAAGTGCCATTTCAGCAAACTAACATGGTGCTGAATTCCTTCTAAGAAGGCTCGGGAGCTGACATTTTCTCTCAAAATAATCAAGAAGTTGCTATCAGTATATTCTAGCCACTAAGAACCATAGAATTCTTATTCTTGGTCCAAAAATCAGTAGCTAAATAGAGCAAGATGTGGCCTCGTCGGACTCGGCAGCGGCCACTTCAAGAAGCAGAAATCGAAGATCTCCTACAAGAAATTGCCCAACTCAAACTACGATTGTCAAGGATTGAGTGAAGGAAAAACTTGAGCCCCCTTGGCTGGGACTTTAATGGCTGTTGACTTACACACCTAAAAAAAAAAGAGGTGTACAGCGTACCTGCCCGCTGAACTCCGCACGTCGTTCGCACGTCTTCGCCATACCTACGCACGACGACGTCGCTTTCCCCCCACGACCTCCTCTCGTCGTTAAATAGCCAAAGGAAATGAGGCTTTCAGCCTCACTCCGCTCTTCCTCTCCGACCGACTCCCACACACGCGAAATCCCCACAGACCTCCGATTCCCGCTTCTTCCCTCATCTCCACCGGAGCCTCCCTCCATACCGCGAGCTTCCAAGCTCCAGTTCTTTGATTCTCTCGGTCTAGAGAAAGGGACAAAGAGAAATAGGAAGAGAGAGAGCGAGCCGAGAGAGATAGAGAGAGAGAAGCCCTAACCTCTCCGCCTCCTTCGCCTCTGTCCGACTTCGCCCCGACGTTCCCTCCCTCCTGGATCGGGAGTTACGACATTTTGAGCAGAAGCACAAACGGGAGCTTGCTGTGAGGGTGACTTTCCCCCTTCCAGACGCTTCTTCGGCCCCTTGTAGCTGTTCGACTTCGCGCCTTCAGCGACTTTCCCTTCCCGACGGAACAGAAGTTACGATATTCGGGTCGGAAGCAACAACGTGAGCTCGCTGGTTGTAGAGGTAACTTGCTCCCTTTGGCGTGCTCCTTCAACCAAGTCCAGTAAATCTTGCCGAAGAGAGGGAAACAGAGCATTTAGTTCTGTGAGAATTACTTATTCCTTAACAAGATCTTGTTCTAATCCTGTATAATTTCTTTTTTTTAATTAAGTATAATTAGTTGAATTTAATTATAATTAATTATTTTAATTATAATTAATGATAACTTATTTTAATTAAAATTAATTATAATTATCATTAATTATAATTCATTATCTTTTAATTTTAATTAATTAATAATGATAATAACTAATTATAATTAAAGTTAATTAGTTATAATTGATTAAGATCAATTATAATTAATTATCTTTTAATTCTAATTATTTATTATTAGTTATTATTAATTATAATTAAAGTTAATTAATTATAATTAATTAAAGATAATTATTTTTAATTTTGATTATAACTAATTATAATTAATTATAATTACTTAAAAATAATTATAATTGATTTAGTTTAAAAAAAATGGCGAGAGACTCTTCCTTCCCTTGCCTCGTGCCACGAGTCAACCCCGCCGGCCCACTTGCAAAGGTATAATTTCTAAACCTAGATTTCCATTCTCGTCGTTAGCGGCGAGCTGGCAAACCCCCCACGCGCTCACGTAGCGTAGTGGGGAGGGAAGCTAGCGCGATGCCTACGACGAGGCGGGCAATCGCCTTAAACCCCGCCCTCGACGCTTGCGACGAACCGGTAAACCCCCTACGCGCTCACGTAGCGTAGTAGGGTGGGAAACCGGTGCGGCGCCTGCGACAAAACGGGTAATCCCCGGACCGCTCGTGTAGCGCGAGGGGGACAAAAAATAAGTACCCACATGTGGAAAAATTTCTGTGTTTCTTTGTAACAGGTGCCCAAGACCCCTAAACGCTCATGTAGCGGGCGGGGATTGAAGAAATTTTGCTGCCGTGTCTACGGACATCTACCTGAAGCGCGCACGTCGCGTGGAGGGGAAGGCAGCCTCTTGGTTTTTTCCCCTAAACAGGGGAGACGCCGGGAGGCTGCCGAAATTTCATTTGAAGACTTGAACAAAAATGGGACATGGACTTGTGAACTGGAACTGAACACTAAGCGAACTAAACTCAAATACATTAACAAAAGTCCTAAAGCAAACTTAATTAAGAGAAATTTGATTTGAATAACAAGTATAAGGCTCCAAATGAACAAAGAACTTGATTCAAACGTGACTTGCAAGCTTTGAATCCGGACTTGAATGGCAATACAAGGAGAACCTCGACATGAATTTGAACTTGCGAAGGACAACAGGGGACTTAAACCAAATGCAAGAGAACTTGAGCTTGCATGGATGCCGGGGAAATGAACTTCAATCTAATAAATACACACTTATAATACAAATTGATGATACTAATTGTTCAAGTAAGGACCAATGGAGGAATGGAGAACTTATATTGGAGCTTCAATATATATGAATTGTTGACTTATTTATAAAGTAACAACATAAGCCTCCAATGGATATGGTGATTGCATAAGTTAATGATCCACCTCTATCATCAACAACAATAAACATGCTGCAATGATGACCATTTCCCCATGAACACAGACATGCATATAGAATGTCATTTACAAGCAAATGTTCCATGTTTGTAATATGTACGAGCTCCTACAAACCATTATGAGAGGCTAGCCATGTGTAAAGTCATCCACCAATGAATGTCAAACATCAATAAAGGAGACTTGTAATAAGCAGAGGAGTCTTCTTGAAGAAGCAAGCATGAACTCGTAGGATATATAACGTCCTGCTCACAAGCGACTACAGAAAGCTCATGAATGTCTATGGACAACAGTAAGTGAACATGCAATTAAACTTTCAAGGACCGTAGGAGACTTGAATGAGTTTGAACTCAAAACTTGAACTCGCAAAGAATAACAAGTGATTTCAAATTAAATGCAAGAGAACGCCTATGAAACCTGAGGTGAATAAGAGACTCGCAAATACTTTTTGTTTGCAAGTAGTGACGAATTGTGGACAACACAATCAAGCTTCTTGCTATGATGTCTTTTATAGCAAAATTTGCATGCGAATGATATCAACTGATTCATGATACTCATCTCAACCACACAATCATATGATGAATGTAATTATATCCCTATATCCAATATTAATATACAAACAAATGATAGAGGAGCCACATGAACATTGAGAGGGAGCATACAACAAGCATAGTAGGTTGTTGACAAATGAATGTGGGGAAATTATCAGTGACTGTGGTCCACCCAATAGTCAACAACAACCTACAAATGAACACATCAATCTCCTATGGACCATTAAAATTCAGGTGCCATGAATCCAATAAGCCACCAATGAAGATTAATGGAGGAGTTATATTGCACATAACTTGCCTATGAATCAGTCATGTGAGTAGATGTATTAGTTCCCCGCAGACGTGAGAACTTGACATGCTGCAAAAGTGACAAGCTACAATCCTCATGGCACATCATACGAAGGTAGAGATTCAGACATTCGCAATGCATACAAAATAACATCAAACAAACACATTCAACCATACAAGAAATGGCGATCAACCATATAATGAGTTGTCAGCTGAGAGGTGTTTTTGAAGAATTTGAAACGATTGCATCGTGTATGCAATAAGTGCTGCTATGGTTCTTGTGCAAGAGAGAATCGAGGACCCGCCTATGAACAACATTATGAAGACATGTAGAATGCAGAAAGATCGCAACATATGTGAACTCCTACGAGCTTCTATAGGAGACCCGCTATAAATATTATATGCCACCTACGAGCAAATACAGAAGATCCATCATGCATAGTATATGCAGTAGATTCATGAATGGCAAATGAGCTTGCCACATTCAAGCAATGATGGTAAGAAAGTCGCGAACATGGTGGTACCTCTGCAAACAGATGCAATGCAACATGCGACATATTCTTAGCATTCGCTGGTGATGACAGAAGATTCTTCGTAGACATACGAGTGGTAATCAGCAATAGGTGATGGATACTACCACACTCTCACAGTCAACCACCATTTAGTGCCGAGTAAGTATACTGGTTTTCCCCACAGTCAAGAGAGTCGATGGGTAACAAATACAAGTACATGTAGAAATCCTACAAGCTGTTGTAGGAGATCCGTTACACATCAAACACATTACCTACAGGAAAAATGCAAGAAAACACAATAGAAGCAAGCATCTATAATTGGAAGCAGGAGATTCGTTGGTGTACTGGAATTCATCTATAAAAAGCAACCAGCAGTGCACAACAGTCTACCTGTGCAAAGCAGCGAACAACTCAGTTCAGAAGCTGCTACAACGCCACGCCACCGGATCCGCAACTTTCATGCAAGCGGACAGAATGCGTGTAAAAATATTCCAAGAATACCCCCGCACATGTGCACTTTAATTTGTATACACATAAGTACACTAAAAGGGGGAAAATATAATCTTAAACCCGCATGGGCCCCGGCGAGCGTGTTATTGGTACATACGCGACGTCTAGGGATGCTGCGCGGGTCAATAAATTTGAACCCGATCCTCCTATGCAAGCAGATAGGAGTAGACAAGGTTTAATAAATAACTATAAACTGCCCTCAAACACCCGCATGGGCCCCAGCGAGCGTGTTATTGGTACACACGTGACATCTAGGGATGCTGCGCGGGCTAATAAGTGAATTCCAATTCGAATTCGATCCTCCTATACGAATGAATAGGAGTGGACACGGCTCGAACCATCAAATAAATATACGGTCATAGAGATGACCGAGATATTTATTTTATACATTCATATTAGGCCTTCAAGGCCTATAATCAAGAGAATTCACTAACAAAGGCACAACACTTACAAAACCCGATCCTCTGTCGATAGCTCGGCAGAGTCGACAAGGTTCAACCCATAAACGTGAATAACCCCAAACACCCCGATGATGGCCATGTTGAATGCATATCTCAACCGGAGGGGTCCATTCCAAATAATCCCAAAATCCCAAATTTCCTACAAAATCCAATCTTTTAAATACCTCCCAAAAATCCCAAAATCCAAAAATCTTTCCAACTCCAGATATTTAAAAAATTGAAATCCAACTATCAAAACACTTAAAGCAAAACACATCCACCCTCCGCAATAGTTTGTCGAGGTGGACAAATCAAAATATACTTCAGCTCACATAGAGCTAGTGCCTGATCGAAAATATCACTAGGATCTATTCTCAAACAATCTCCTGCCAGCAAGGACGTGGTACGAGCCCTCTAACCGGCAGTTTCGCCGCCAAATGGCACTGCAGGATAAACGGTTATGACTCGGGGCCCTCTGAACCAGGTGGTCGCCACCAAATGGCACCATTATATTATGGTTATGGCCAGAGCCCGTATGCTCCCCAATGGCATCAAATCCTTGAGATATGAATCAATAGGATATGATCGATAGGGTACAAAGCCCTCTGTTAGCTAAGGTAGATTCAAATTTGTCCTCTTAGGCAAATATTCTCCCCAGGTCTACAAGGTACCCTTGGACGAAGCAACACATGGCTGCCGACAAGGATCCTTCTGTCAGGTTGGGTCGACTACCTCCTCTGACTAAGTAGACCAGGGACCACGATGACCCGGGACCACGGAACCATGGGATCTTGATCGGGTCCATCATCCATTCCCCCACCATCCACTTTAAGTGCGAGATGGTGAAAATTTCTAATTTTAAATATTAATCCTTTTCAATCTCCAACATTTCAAGTTCCCAACCCATGCTGCTACTATATGCCAGATATTCGTATCTCTACGTATATGATCAACGACTAGCCTTAATCGAAAGTTCTCTCTTGTTATCGGGAGGGGTAATTAACTATAGGGGCTTGCGCCTATAGGAAACCAGAACTCAGATCATAAAGTCCTCGCAAAATGAGGGCGAAATCTCTGGGTAGTGTCTTATCTACAAATCCATCTGCCTTCCAAAATTTACCCCGGAACTTAGCTCGTTAAAACTCCCCCCGAAAAGAATAAAAAGCGGGCGGAGGCCGGGGCCGAATTTTCGGAGCCCACAATGGCGTCCGGGGCAAATATACTGGGACGAAGGATTCAAGATCTCTCGTTCCAACTAAATCCTTAAGAGCCGATGACGACGACGAGGGCATCTCAAATGATCAGATCTCTTCCACCTATGAAGACGTGTTTGAAGGGCCACCTAGTCAGTCTTCCACCCCACCCTCGATCAAGTTCAACCTCGAAAGACTTGAAGATCCGTTGCCAAATTCGTCGTATTTGCCTCTCTACGATGACATGTGCGAGGATGACATGTTTGGTGGTGTTAATACGCCTATGAATACTGATGATAAGCCAATTCAAGAGGTCATTGTAGAAAAGAATAATGGTGGAGTCGACCGAAGTGTCAAATGCACAGGAAATGTTAATGCCATGATTTCTGCATTTGAATATATTCATGATGGCTGGGGTGTTGTTGTGCTGGTAGGAGTACCAAGCAAGGATGCCAAATTCTTGACAAAGCCTATAAATTTTTTGAATGAGAAGACTCTGAAAGAAACACGGATGGTCCTAGATGCTTGAACTACTCTTGAGAGATTGAAGATTGGTAGGCAATTTGACACCGTGTGGACCTATCCAGACCGGCTTAGCCAATCAAATCCACCTCCTTATTGTGGCCAACCGGACAACGTCCTATGAGCCTGAAGTTCCTCCTACCCCGGTAGAATGGACCGGAGCTATTACTTGGTTATTTTTGTCATAAACTTCAATCTATGTATTGGCCACATAATTAGATAATTTAGCCTTTATATTTTCTTTAGGCCTATTGCCTTTTACGTGGCCTTTCAAATACTATAAATAAGGGCTAGTGCTTGTAATGGAGGAGGATGTAATAGATTTGATTTGAGTTTAGTTTCATTTTCTATTATCCTGAATTGCATTCAGGTGGTGATTTCTTCCAAGAAGGAGTTCTTGTATCTGTACCCAGACACGGCCACCGGATCATCGACGTGGATTCGTCGAGCCCCCTTCGGTCTGGTGTCAGGCGGGCTCTGGTGCAGATGGCGTGAGGTTCACAAGTAGGTTGAGGAGGCGGGATCAGGGTGACTCGCGGCTGGATTCGGCCTGGAGAGGGAGGAGGATGTGAGCTGGAGTTCGAATAGAGGAAAGCTGCTCGATTGGCATCGGGTCCGTGGATATCGGGCAGGGATCGACTTGTAGACGGAGAAGGTGTTGACCAGTTGAAGTGGAAGGGGTGGTGTGGGCTTCAATTTGATCGACGACTGCGTGCGGCTCGTGAAATTCGAATAGCCTAGAGTTGGGTAAGCTTCATGGAGGAGATCGACACAATGGGTTGGCTTCGGCGTGAGGATGGATTGGCGACTGCTGGGGTTAATTCAGTCGAGTGTCTACTGGAATCTGAGCGGGAGTCCGATCAGGTGCAGAGGATTCAACGAAAGGTTATGAGGTAGGGAAACGGATTTGTCTGGAGATGGGGTTGACGTGAAGCTGTGAAGGATCATGAGAGAGGGAGTGTGAGCTCGAACGTGGAAAGAGTTGTTTGGTTGGGAGCTCGTGAGCATGGAATCAAAGGAACTGGACGTCTGAGGCTTCGCTCTCATTTTAACAGCGAGCAGACTGATCGAGGAAGTGAGACCTAAGCCGGATTTTCGGGAGGAGACGTGAACGGCGCCAAGATTTTGGGGATTTGAACAAACCGACGTAGCAGTCCAAGGTGATGTTGAGGACAACAAATCTATTTTGTTTTACCTACTATGAAAATGAATAAGGAGCTTTTGTAATCAAATATCAATATTCAATAAATTAATTCTCCAAGTTCAAAAAGCCCTAGCTTAACTCTTTCTCTCCCCTCTATTTTATATCTTTAGTGTTGGCCCTTCTATCTCTTTCTTCCTCCAAATCAAAAGCGTCAAGGAGAGGAAAAACCATTTCAATAAGGATCATAAGACACCAAGGAAGAAGTCATCTACAAAGCACTTTAAGTTGGTTACACCCTAATTCTCTTTAGTCTACAATCCATCCCTTGTGCTTGTTAGGTTGTTGGCCAAGTGTTTCACCCGCATTACAAGTTTGACCAAATTGTTCAAGGCTCCAATGTCCAAAATTTGAGAGCTTCAGCGAGTTCAATAAACTGTAATTTCACCCTATTGTTTTTTATCTTAGAAAGAAATAATCTCTTTTTAATTATCATTTAGTTAGGATAATTATTATCTTAGGTGTGCAAGATTAAAGCTCTCTAAAACTTCAACTGGCTATTTTTAGTGTTCTAAATACACACATAAAACTATTCCAACAGCATTATTTATAGTCTCATTCCTTAAAATAACTAGAAATTAGCATATCTTAGTGAATTTGGATCATCATGTCCGACAAATGACATTATTTTCTAAGTTTAAATAGAGCATTCGCATTTCAACAAAAATTAGACACTATCATGCACAGCTAAAATTAATCAATCAAGTCATAATAGCCCAAACAGAAACAGCGTAATACACATACCCTGAACAATAGACCACTCTCCATTAAGGCTTGTCACAGGGAAAGAATAAATTAGTCCAGCAGGTACATTGTAAGATCCATCAGAGTAGACACCCATCGAGACCCAAGTTCCCTGCATATAGACAAGAAGAGCCACCAGAATCAATAGCTTGAGAATGTGCACCAGAATTCATAAGAAACAAACAAATAAAATGACCTCAGGAGTGCCAAGGACCCAATCTCGAATGTGATCACAGGCAGAACTTGCAGCAGAAAGGGCACTGGAGAGCTTCCTAGCTTTGATGATCGCAGCACCACGTTGTTGAACAGTTGTAATAAAATCTCCTCTCAGCCTGTCAAAAGTGCAACTACTTTGGTGATGAAAGCAAAGAATCCTATTTGATGTCTTTTTAAGGTTCTATTCAGCATAATAGTAACAAGTTATATAAATTCATGAATCATTCATACCAGTCATCATCAGCAACAAGTTCACGAACAGGCTTTTCACCATCTTGTGTCTTCACAGTGGCATGGCTGACATCCGGGTACTGAGTTGATGAATGGTTTCCCCAAATAATAACGTTCCTTACATCACTTACTTGAACATTTAATCGCTCAGAAATTTGACCAAGCGCCCTGTTATGATCTAACCTTGTTAAACAAGTTATGTTCTTTTCTGGAATAGATGGAGCAAACTCCTTCAAGATAAGGGCATTAGTATTGGCTGGATTGGCCACAACCAAGACCTGCAAAAAAATTTCCATAACATCATAATAATGTACCTACTATGAACAGAAGTAGCATAAGTATTAGTTATATCATAAAAAGAATGATATAGCTCCTAAAACATTATCAAGCATAATAAATAGTAAACTTATAGCTTGATTTCTTCCAAAAAAATGTTAGTTGACAAAAACTTTTGCTATTAGATAGGCATAAACCTTGCAGTTTTCTTGAGGAAAACCACACAAAATGATAAAAAGCATACTTCTGTATACCTTGCAATTTGCTGCTGCATGTTTTTCAAGTGCTGATGCTTGGGACTTGTAGATAGACACATTCTTTGACATCACATCCTTTCTCTCCATACCCTCTTTTCTGGGGAACCCGCCAACCATCACAGCAATATTAACCCCAGTGCAAGCCTCAGAAACATCAGTTGTAGCAACAACTCCTACCAATTCAACATGGATTGCATATTATTGTTAAACTTGGTAATCAACAAAATGTTCCGAGAAAGACAAAAAGCAGAAATAATAGGATAACAAAACTAGAGTTTTGGTGGGCAAAATGCTACCCTTGAGGAGCGGGAAAGCTGCATCAATCAACTCCATTTTAACACCATTAAGAGCTTCTGCAGCAGGTGGAATGTCAAGCATGTGCAATATAACAGGCTGGTTAGGGCCAAGCATTACACCCCGAGCAATCATGGGTACAAGCGCATATCCAATTTGTCCTGCAATCAAAGCAGATCATGATTCAAAATAAGACAAAGTCACATGCTGCAACCAATGAATTAATAAGCCTGAACAACATCACAACTATGTTTCTTCTTATGGAATGGAAGTCAAGCAGATAAGTTAGGTTTCCATTTTTCACAAAAAAAAAAAAAACAAACATATTAAAATAAGCACAATATTTATAAGGCACACTTGAATGGAGGAAAAAAAAAAAACAAGAGCTGTTAACTATTCAAGACAAGGACCATTCTTCTTGTATCTAACTTAACACAGATTCAAATAAGGACATTGATGAGCAACAAAACTTGCATCAAAATACTCTAATCGATGCAAATTCACACAACATTGAACAATAGCAATATTGCATGATACCACGTTAAAGTTTAACAATCAAAATATGCTGCAACATACAACAAAATGAACTCGATGTAATAGTACATTCAATATATAACTAGGCCTTTTTTTATCCTTAGCTTTACATAGAGCTACCATAGCACAATTTAGACTTATGTAGGACACAAAATGGAGATCCCTGGCCACGTGTACACCTGTCCACAGCTACGTAGCCATAGTGAACACTTGTGAATTAACAGTAACGTTTCCGATTCTTTGGAGTAACTGTATCTCAGTTTGTACAGTGCAACAAACACTCTATGATCGAACTAGTAATAAGCCGTACCTAAACTTATGGCTTCCTTTTAACTGTCATGTAACAGCCACTATTTAAAAATTCATGACATCATAGTTTGAAAATTGTATCAAGCCTTTAATGTTCTAAATGAAAGAAGGATCGTAAAATCAGGCTAATACTACATTCCCGGCTAACAAACTTCAAAGTTTTATATGAATCAAAAACTAGAAATGCCCCATTAAGATGGCTAGTATTTAATTCATATCATTGCAGATGATGCAAAGAAGTATTGCCACTGGGATAAAGCTATCAAATAACAATTTAATTCATATCATTGCACATGATGACGCAAAGAAGTATTTCCACTGGAATAAAGCTATAAAATAGCAATTAAAGTAAGAAAAAAAAATTATTTTCACTAGATGACTATCTTGGAGAGTGATAAGCGACGATCGCCATTGCTTTCTCAGAAAAACTACCGGCCCAAAAACCCGCTAAATTAAAAGGACAGCATTTTCGATTCATGCAAACCTACTTCCGCAAGGGATATCCTATAAACATAATTTGATCGGGCCCATGATAGATCCATGCAATGCATCTAGCATAGCAGCCACAACCTGAAAGTTCCCGACAACTCTCACTTGAACAGAAAGTAGGAAATACCCCGACAGACTTTGGGACAAAAAGCCTAATCCTTGCTATATCCATGAACATCAATGAGATGCAACAGGAGAAGGGTTGAACAGATGAACCGATTCGGATCTGGAAAGGAAAGGAAATAAGGCTCCCACGAACCTGCGGCGCCGGTAACAAGAACACGAACTGGATCAATCGCCATCGGAGGTATCGAAGTTGTAGTAAGCAAACCTCGAGATCGTGTGCGAATGTGAGAAGGTAAAGTGGATGAAAGCTGTCAAGGAGACGACCCAGGTGAAGGAATACGGGGTGTTTTTATGGCTTTCAGTGAGCCTTCCAGAACCACTCTCATAAATTAATTCACGATATCTTTTCGCTGACGATTGCGGATATAATGTGATTTTTTTTTTTCAAAATTTTCTTTATAGAAACTGCTTGACTTTGCCCGTGAAAAAAAAACCCCAAGATAGTCACAGCTTCAATTGACAATGCCGCTAATGACATCCTCCCAAAAAAAAAATTATTACATAAGGAGTTCGAATGCAGAGAATTATTCGATTTTATAATTGTGAATAATAAAACATAGGTATTGTTCACCGTTACGTTTTTATTATATTTTTGCTGTTCACAATCACAAAATCGAATGGTTCTCTCTATCCGAACTCCGCACATAATAATCTCTCCTCCAAAAAATTATAAGAACAGAATTTGCATACTCCACAGTCATTACTGTTGCCCATAGAATTAATGCAAAGAAGTAAGACTTGTTTACTAGAAAACTCTGGCGGCAGAGATAAAAATTTCGAGTCTTAGTTTTTTATATTTTACCAAGATCTAGCATTGTAGTAGGGGAGAAATTTTATAAAGGAACGTACCGGCATCCGAATTTATGAGAAGGAGAGGTTTTATTTTTTAATTTAGAAAGGAGCTAACTCCCAAGGAAAGGCGATAGCTCGACTGAAAGGCGCTAGAGAACGAAGTGATAGACTCGAGAAAGAAAGAGAATAGCAGTTTAGGGGACTCCATGGCGTTTTCCTCCTCAAAGGACATGTTGCACAATCTTTATTGAAAAGTAACTTTGGCGTAGATTGATTTTTGTGAAGAAAGCCAAAAATTTTTGTATATTCTTCACAGCCGTGTAGAAAACGCCAATAGTTTTGGCATATTCTTCACAACTCTGTACATAACGCGCATATTCTTCACAACTCTGTACATAACGCTGAATAGTTTGACAAATTCTTCGCAACATACTCCTTCAAGCAGTTATGAATAATTATTTTTTAGCAGTTATGAATAATTATTTTTTAACTTGAATTAATTTTTAGATTAAGCAGACAAATTAATATTGTTTATGAAGATGTTTATTAATTTGAGAGAATAAATTTTAAATAATTTACAAAGTAACATTGTAAATAAATCAATAATGAACTAAGCAGTAATTTAATGTATTTGTTAATCATTTAGAATTTAAATTTAAAATTATTTAATTTTCTTTAATATTTAATTTAGTTAATAGTATTATAAAATTATATAGTTAGTAATTTCTAGTTATATAGTAATTAATGAACTAATTATATAAAAATTAATTATAATGATAATAATCCTATAACACTTAATTTAATTATATTAATATATTATATTTAAATTATAAATATATGTATGTTAATTTTGATAATAATTATTATATAACTCTTCATAATAATGTAGCAATAAATTTAAATGTATTATTATTTCATTAATAAATTATAATTATAAAATAATTTATTTAAATATATAATTATACAATAATAATTTTAGTTTGGCCTTAATGATAAGGTTATAGTAATATATAATTCTATCTTAATATATGATTAATTACTAAGATATTAATTAATTGAAAATAGCAATTACTTAGTTGTTTGAGTTGGTGTGGATTTTGGATTCCTCTGTCGAAATTTCATTCATAGCATAAGATCCTTTTTAATTTTATCTTGTTATTCATTAATATGATATTGTTGCTTGCAGCAACCTATCATATTAGATGTCTTGTAAAGATGTAAGACCTAATGAAGCAATCTGTTAATTAAGGGCGCATGTACATCTGAAATTAAGTTGTGAAGATTTTAATTGTTGCCTTCAAAATATTTTGGCCATGTATGGAGACGCTTCGAGGAATCCCCAATAAAAAGAGATTCGATAATGTAAGCAGAAGAATGCATGCTTGTATAGCACGGGCCAAAGATAGTCTATTGGAGCAAAAGGCGAACGCGAATGAGATTTTTAGGTGTTGTATCCATGAATGATCTGAAGATGAGGATTGTGCACTTTGGAATGTCCATGATGAGGTAATGAGGATAAAACTCTATAAGACGAGAGATTTCCTGAATGTCGTCGATTGAAAATATGTTCAAATGATGACCTTGGAAGATTCTAGTCATCTCGTTAGTTCTCATTTCTTCCAGATGCGGTATCACGAGATACGACGTGATAAAGAAGATGGTCATTCTCTAGATGTTGAGTACAACAACGTAGACTCAGAGCATGTTATTTTATATCATCGTTGATCTTTTGCCTTAGATGATTTCATTTTGGAGCTCTATAATAATCGGATAAAGGAGGTTCTACTAGAACGCAAGCCAAGAAAGTTTCTGAATGGCGAGGACTGGTAACACCTTTAATATGAGTTTGAGTATCACTTCAAGTGCTGCCCAATTCAAACCCAGCTCCAAGCATGCTTGCATATGCTGCTTAAAAAATAGGAATATGTAGTACTATATATGTTTGCTTCTGTTGTGTTTTCTTCATCTTGCTCATTAAAGTTAATATCTTAGTGGAGAAGAAATACTTCTATGTACTCCTTTCTTTATTTCTTGTAGTTATCTTCTTATAGTTTATATGAAGCTAATAGCTTATATATTCTCTTATGCTTTTAATGAAGGTTAGCTATTTAAGGTTATCATAATTTTTTACTGTTACGACTCGGGCTCACAAGTTTCTGTTTTGATGATAACAAACATTATGGCTCACATCTTCTAATATTTGGAATGTATATTTATTTGTGTGTGTACTAACATTTCAGGAACAGCATGCATCAATACAAGAAAGATTCAAGACTCAAGAATGAGTAGAATAGGCTTTATTGTATTTCTCATTGATGTACTTTTTAATTTTTTGAGTCAAGTCCTGTAATGGTATATGTTTATTTATGACCATGTGTACACATACTTAGAGGGAGTGAGATCCTATCAAAACCAGAAGTTCAACTTTTGAACAAATCGTACTGGACGATTTCTAATCATCCAGGACAATCTGTTCATTGAACTAATCGTCCTGGATGATCCAATATGATCTCAAAACCCTAGCCGCCACGATAATTTAGGCAAGGATTTAAGAGTCAAAATTTGTTCTAATCGTCCTGGACGATCTATATATCGTACTGGACGATTTGTGCAAAATTTATTCTAATCGTCCTGGACTATCCCAGGATCGTACGGGACTATCAGGTCAAATTCTGCACATCGTCCTGGATGATTTTTGGCGGCAGAATTGAGTTTTTAGGGTTTTCTGAAGCCGCCTTTTGGAGCACATCGTCCTGGACGATCCTGAGATCGTCCTGGATGATCTTTGGCGGCAGAATTGAGTTTTTAGGGTTTTCTGAAGCCGTCTTTTGGAGCACATCGTCCTGGACGATCCGGCGATCGTCCTGGACAATATTTGCCGCCATAACTAATTTGGAAGGGTTTTTGGAGCTCTTTATTTAAGCTTTCTCAAGGCACTTGATAAGTGTCTTTAGCAGCCATTGAGACTTCATTCTTTTGGAGAAAACGTGAAGAGAGAGCTTGAAAGGGAGAGAGGAAAGGGTGGAGTTTGAGAGGGAGAAGAGCCTGGGAAGGGGGTTTCTAGAGGGAGTGTGAGGGGGTTCACACGGTTGCTCCGGCAGGCTTGCACCTAAGTACCGTCGGATTCAAGGCTTGTCTCGAAGGAAGTTTTGGGAAGAAGAAGTGCTCTTTGGTGTCAAAGGACCCGGCTACTCCGCCGCACCGGGGAAGGTGGAAGTGATTTTGTAAGGGCTTCTCCGCCTAGCTGTGGGGGCTGAAGGAGAGACACTTTTGGTTTAGTGCAATACTTGGAGGGTGCCTCTGAGGAGTGGACGTAGGTCAGGTTGGACCGAACCACTATAAATACGGTGTGTTCTTTCTTATTATTTTTCCACACTTTATTTTGTTGCGATTATCTGCTTGGGTGATATCTGTGATTGATCTTTTTATCGTTATTTTAATTCATTTCTGCTGCACGTTATAAAAAGATTTTTGTTTTGTTTCAAATATCCAATTCACCCCCCTCTTGGTTAGCCTCGAGACTAGTTCACTAGGGCTTAACATCCCTATCGAACTTTCAAGTGGTATCAGAGCAGGATTTAAAATTTAAGTTTAAAAACTTTTAAATTCGATCCATGGCTAATTTTTGTAATCGTAATATTGCGGAAGGATATTCAATCACCCGGCCACCTTTATTTGAAAATATTACTTTTGCTTTTTGGAAAATTCGTATGTCTACTTTCTTGAAATCTATTGATTATCGCATGTGGCATATGATTCAAATTGGTTATTCTATACCGTCACGTATTGTAAATGAAATTAAAATTGATATTCCCTTTTCTGAATGGTGTAGAACAGATCAGATCGATGCACAATTAAATGCTAAATGTTTAAATTATTTTTTCTATGCTTTGAATTCTGATGATTGTATGTTAATATCTGCATGCACTTCTGGTAAAGAAATCTGGGATAAATTATGCATTAGATATGAAGGTACTTGTGAAATCAAGCAATCTAGGCTAAATATGTTAATGCATGATTATGAACTTTTTAGCATGAAACCTTATGAAACGATCTTGGACATGTTTACTAGGTTTTCTCAAATTGTGACATCATTATATGCTTTAGGAAAAAAACTTTCAAATTTTGAAAAAGTTAATAAAATCCTACGTTCTCTACTTGCTAAATTTGATGCCAAAGTCATTGCAATTTCTGAATCAAAAAATTTGAATGAATATTCTATTGATAATTTGATTGGCTCACTCATTGCCTACGAGCAAGGTTTGAGTCAAAAGCTTTTGGATGCAGATAAAATGATAGTGCTGAAAACTGAAGACATTGAAAAAAATAACTCAGAAAGTGATGAAAGTGAAGAGTTAGCATCAGCAACAAACAAATTGAAAAATCTACTAAGGCACAAACATCAACATCAAAAGTGGAACAAAGGTAAAAATGATAAGAATGTAAAGTTTTCTTCTGATGTTATTTGTTTTGGATGTAGAAAGCCTGGACATATGAAAAATCAGTGCCCGAACTTAAGAACCCTTCTTAAAAAGGAAAAGGGTAAAGCTAAGCAAATTATAATAAGGGCTGATAATGCAAAACGAAAAATGTCCTGGGCAGATCTAGCTTCTGAATCATCAGATCAGGAGCAAGCTGATGTAAATTAATGTTCTTTTTGTGTGTTTATATTTTTTGTTTTATTTTTCTATTACTATTATTTTATTCATTGTGTTTTCTGTGTTTGAGTATTTTTGTTTTTCCTTTTAAAATTTTTTTTGATGTTTTTTATTATTCCTCTGATCAAGCACACACATAACACCTCTTGTTTTAAATCATTTTTTTTAAGATCTTATTTTCTAAAAATGGAAAATTTACCTCCTATATTTTCTAAATACTTTGTTAGTTGTGATTGATTTCTCTAAAATCAAGTAAATGAAGGAAACTCATGATTTTATCTCTCTATCTCATTTCTTTGAATAAGGCTATCTTACTTTTGAGTCAAAATCTGTTTCAGATTATAAATTAGTTTTTGAAATTAAAACTTTTTTCATCTCCCAACATTTTTTCTATCTCATAGAAATCTTTTGTAAATTATTGAACCAACTTCAAGATTATCTTATTCAGGTTGGTCGTCTTTATCATAAGAATAAGTTTTGCTGATTTTAAAGATTTAGAAAGGAGGCAATCAAAAGATGCGCAGTGCGCCAAACAAATTGAAAAGAGGCACAAAATGAGTCCAAAACTGAAAAGATGCGAAATTGCCAAATTGAATACACAAAGTGTATCAAAAATTAAAAGATGCGCAAAGCGCCAAACAAATTGAAAAAGAGGCACAAAATTAGCCCATAAAAGCTGCTTCCATTCTTGTAAATCTCTAAAGTTTAGAAAACTCTTATGACTTTTTGATAGATTCGTTACTTGAGTTTGAAAATCAAGATTTTTTGATTCATTACTTTGCATCAATCTTCTATTAGATGTATTTCATGAAAGGAGTTTTGAAAGATTTTTGTTTCCTTATCTAATTTGTTCCTTGATTTAGATATTGGCTTAAAAAGTTTTTTCGCCTTTTTAAAAAAAACCTGAGTTTGGATTTACATTTTCTGATTCTCTAACCTTTCTGGGTTCAAAGAAGTCAATTCATGTCTTACTAAGTTTTGGAGAATCTTAAGAGGTGAATTTTCAAATTTTTGCTCCTCTTTTTGATAATGTAAAAGGGGGAGAACGTACTGTTGTATTTGTGATATTTTTTACGTACTGTTGTATTTATGATATTTATTTTTATGTTGTTTGTTTTACATCATATTGTTGTTGTAGTTATTTTAAAAATTAAAAAAAAGAAGAAAGTATTTCTCCCTGTTTTTAAAAGACTTTTTCTTAGTGAGGGGGAGATTAGGAGAAAATATCTTTTTTGCAAATTCAACCAGTAATATTTGCCATCATCAAAAAGGGGGAGATTGTTACGACTCGGGCTCACAAGTTTCTGTTTTGATGATAACAAACATTATGGCTCACATCTTCTAATATTTGGAATGTATATTTATTTGTGTGTGTACTAACATTTCAAGAACAGCATGCATCAATACAAGAAAGATTCAAGACTCAAGAATGAGTAGAATAGGCTTTATTATATTTCTCATTAAGGTACTTTTTAATTTCTTGAGTCAAGTCCTGTAATGGTATATGTTTATTTATGACAATGTGTACACATACTTAGGGGGAGTGAGATCCTATCAAAACCAGAAGTTCAACTTTTGAACAAATCGTACTGGACGATTTCTGATCGTCCAGGACGATCTGTTCATTGAACTAATCGTCCTGGACGATCCAATATGATCTCAAAACCCTAGCCGCCACGATAATTTAGGCAAGAATTTAAGAGTCAAAATTTGTTCTAATCGTCCTGGACGATCTATATATCGTACTAGACAATTTGTGCAAAATTTGTTCTAATCGTCCTGGACTATCCCAGGATCGTACGGGACTATCAGGTCAAATTCTGCACATCGTCCTGGACGATCCTGCGATCGTCCTGGATGATTTTTGGCGGCAGAATTGAGTTTTTAGGGTTTTCTGAAGCCGCCTTTTGGAGCACATTGTCCTGGACGATCTTGAGATCGTCCTGGACGATCTTTGGCGGCAGAATTGAGTTTTTAGGATTTTCTGAAGCCGTCTTTTGGAGCACATCGTCCTGGACGATCCGGCGATCGTCCTGGACGATATTTGCCACCATAACTAATTTGGAAGGATTTTTGGAGCTCTTTATTTAAGCTTTCTCAAGGCACTTGATAAGTGTCTTTGGCAGCCATTGAGGCTTCATTCTTTTGGAGAAAACTTGAAGAGAGAGCTTGAAAGGGAGAGAGAAAAGGGTGGAGTTTGAGAGGGAGAAGAGCTTGGGAAGGGGGTTTCTAGAGGGAGTGTGAGGGGGTTCACACGGTTGCTCCGGCAGGCTTGCACCTAAGTACCGTCGGATTCAAGGCTTGTCTCGAAGGAAGTTTTGGGAAGAAGAAGTGCTCTTTGGTGTCAAAGGACCCGGCTACTCCGCCGCACCGGGGAAGGTGGAAGTGATTTTGTAAGGGCTTCTCCGCCTAGCTGTGGGGGCTGAAGGAGAGACACTTTTGGTTTAGTGCAATACTTGGAGGGTGCCTTCGAGGAGTGGACGTAGGTCAGGTTGGACCGAACCACTATAAATACGGTGTGTTCTTTCTTATTATTTTTCCGTACTTTATTTTGTTGCGATTATCTGCTTGGGTGATATCTGTGATTGATCTTTTTATCGTTATTTTAATTCATTTCTGCTGCACGTTATAAAAAGATTTTTTTTTTGTTTCAAATATCCAATTCACCCCCCCTCTTGGTTAGCCTCGGGACTAGTTCACTAGGGCTTAACATCCCTATCGAACTTTCATTTACAATTAAATTTGGTCATCTAATTTATC
This sequence comes from Dendrobium chrysotoxum, assembly GCA_019925795.1. Taxonomy (NCBI): domain Eukaryota; kingdom Viridiplantae; phylum Streptophyta; class Magnoliopsida; order Asparagales; family Orchidaceae; genus Dendrobium; species Dendrobium chrysotoxum. The sequence continues at coordinate 18,712,694 of CM034309.1, forward strand.
AGTACAAGCATAATATTTTATTCGTCCAAGAAATTACAAAATACGATTACTATGAATTTATTAAAACTCAGTGATACATGATTTTACTAGAAATAATGCAAACATAATACACAGAAATACACACTTGCCTCATCTTCGTCATGGAAGGGCGTCTGTGTCAAGGGTATACCAGGTAGGGGGTCGTCAAGCTCTCAACTATATATTTGCCCCATCATCTGCCTCCTCCTCCTATGGTGTTCTTGTATATAGACGTCCTTGTGGTAAAAGTAAATCTTGTTGCATCGAAGATGCTGGCAAACCCAAAGAACCCATAAAATCTAGAATTTACATATTATATGAGCTGTATGGGTGCAATTTTTTTCTCTGGTTGGCATCCTAGTAACCTCTAGGAATTTGAAACTATGTGTCGATCTGGCTATAATAGTCTGAAAATAGTCCTACAATATGTGGATCTACTCCCCAAGCCATCGAAGGTCCACCCACCTCAAATGTCGACGGCATGTGATAAGCACCATAATTGATGTACATGGAATGCCTAGGTCCCTGGAAGTTCTTAGCTCGTACATCGGTGCCTGAAGTTCTCCCAGGTGCACCTAAAATTGATCTCCTTAACCCCTCTATATTGGCCCTGTGTCTATGTGTCCGCTCAACAGGGGGCGACGGATGGTCCTCTGTATCGAATGTGTCATAGTCAATGTATGTTGACCTCATTTTGGTATGAGGTCAGTAGGACCAATCCAGACCTTAGGATCTTTCCAATCCTTAGGATTTAATCTTGACCCTAGGATCAATCTGATCTTAGATCAATCCAGACTTTCAGTCAATTCAAATTTCAAATCCATTTTGATTTCAAACCCATTTAAGCTTCAAATCAAAATCCGCATTAAGCCAATCCAAATCTATTCAATTTCTAGATCATCCTAGACCTTAGATCTTAGGATTTCTAAACTTTAGGATTCTCCAAGATTTCTAACCTTAGGATCTACCCCGACTCTAGATCAGTCTAGGTCTTAGGATTCTCCTAGACCTCAGATCTATCTAGACCCTAGGATCTTCCTAGAATCTAGACTTTAGGATCTATTCTAGATCCTAAGAACCTTCTAGACCCTAGATCCTAGGACTTCTAGATTCTAGGATCTTCCCAGACTCCAGTCCCTAGGATATATTCTAGACCCTAGGATTCCTTTAAACTGATCTGGACTCTAGGACCTATTCTAAACCCTAGGATTCTTCTAGATCAATCCAAGCTTCAATTCAATCTAGACTTAATTCAAACTCTATCATTCAAACTCAAAATCTAGCTCAAAACCAGAAATCCAGATTCAAATCCAAGGCTTAAAGACCAAGTCCTGAAAGCCTTTTCCCGTGAATCTTTGAACATTTTAAAACCCTATCAAATGACCTCTGATTCAGGATTTGTCAGTTCCACACTAATGTGACCTGTCTCTAGAGGCAACACTCCAAATTTGAGCTCATTCTGAGGTCTCTAACCCCAGAAACTGAATTGAAATCCAAAGGTTATAAAACCTTCAAATATTTACAGTCTATGCCACTGGACCTGCCACCCAGTGGATCCTGATCCTGGAGCTTTCTCCAAAGCTCCAAATCACTTTCAGATCCTTGATTATGACTCATTAAGCAATAAACTACATTTTGTTGGACTCAATTTGACCCATAGTTGACCAGGGGTCAAAATGACCAAAATACCCTTTTGGGGTCCAAATGCACTTTTCAAACCAAATGACCTCCAAATTGCTTGGAACCACTTCCAATAATTTTTAAATATTAAACCCAACATGTTAGACCCAAATCCAGCCCCTGGGTCAATCTGTTGACCAAGTCAACCAGGTTGACCAAACAGGCCCTTTAGGGTCAAAATAGGTCATTTTGACCAAATGATCTCCTCAGACCTTGGGACCACCACCATTGGTCTCCAAATATCATTTCAAATCTGTTGAACCCATTTCTAGACCCTGGACCTACATGATTGACCAAGTCAACCAGGGTTGACCTAAAAGGCCCATTAAAGGCCCAAATAAGTCATTTTGACCAAATAACCTCCCTAGACTTTGAGACCACCACCAGTAGACTCAGAATATCATTCTGAATTGATTGAACCCAATCCCTGACTCTGGGTCAACCTGGTTGACCAAGTCAACCTAGTTGACCCATTAAAGGCCTAAATGGGTCATTTGATCCAAATAACCTATTTAAACTCCTGAAATACATCTGCTAGACTCCATATATCATTTGAGATTGATCCAGCCTAGACCCTGGCTCTGGGTCAAACTGGTTGACCAAGTCAACCTAGGTTGACCAGTTCAAGCCCTTAAGCTTCTCCACTTTGAATCAAACCTTATATGCAACCAAATCCTTCAAACTCACCTCAAATTATGATTCAAATATTTTCAAATCCTTTTAAAGTCAAATCACTTTGAGTTTGACCAAGTCTATCAATCTCTCCTACCTTAAGTCAAATCAAGCTATAACATCAAATCCCATTCAAACAAACCTTTTAAACCCTCAATCTTATTCCAATCTATGATTCAAACACATTTAAGCATATCATGAGTCAAATCATGTTTGATTTGACCAAGTCAACCCATTAAGACTTGGTCAAATCTCCTCAAATTCCTTTATTCCCATTCAAATCCTAATCCTTAAGCCTCCATCCCCTTTGAATCAACCCAACCAGCTCTTAAGGCTTCCTCCATGCCACCCCATCAGTCAACAATTCAAGTTGACTGGTCAAACAGTCAAAATAAGGCATTAAGAGGGGTTAAGGTTGGTCAAATGACCTTTTAAGCTTTAATCCTTCAAACCCAAACCATTCCAGCAGTCCTAATAGATCCCTAGGCCTTCCCTCATGCCACCTCAGCTGCCATGTGGCATGGGGACCAGTCAAAGTGTCAAATCTAGGGCTTAGGGTGGTCAAACTTGGTCAAATGACCCCCTAAGCCTAATCTCCTTTAATCTAAACCTTTTCAGCTGCTTGAAACCACTCTAGAACCTTCCTAGGATTACCCTCAGCCTTTGGATCAAAATCATAAGGCTCCAATCATCCCCATGTGCTCACTATAAGACAAATAGCCCTTTCCACATAGAATGTCCTTCCCTTGTCCTTGCCTCCTGCTCCCAACTACCCCTTGGACACTTGGCAGCCATCAGGAAGTCCAGGCAAGCAATCTCAGCAACTGATTCAATCTGGAATGGATTGAATAGGGCAAAACCTCAAGAGGAGCCCCCATTCAACACCTTACACTCTCTCACTCTCCCAGCTCTTCCAGACCCAGCCTCTAGATTCCTTGAGCCCTATTCCTCTCCCCCATGCATTCCAACTCAAAATCCACCGTTAAGACCTCGCCGGCGACGATCTTCCGGCGAACCCAAGGTGGAATCCGTCTTAAGCTCGAAGTTATCCATCCTGACGTCAAAAGCTAGGGGGATCTTCTACAAAAACTTGCGAGGACAGTCTACAAATTCAACCGAACCAAAACCTTGAAGATCTAACGATAAAAACTCCTAAAATCCTTAGCCCTAGGTCACTTAGTTTAGGGATAATTAGCTTTTTATCAAATTCATCTTAAGTGAAAGAGAAGCTCCCACACGATTTCTATTCACATAGGTAGTCTAGGTTTCAAATTTTGTCAAATTTGGTTCATCCGATTGAGTCGAATATGGTTTATAGGGCTCCGTTCATAGCTTAGTTGAGTTGGGCCAAATCCCAGCCGTTGATCTCCTGATCAACGACTGGGATTTAGCCTTACCGCAGCATTGATTAACCGCGGACTCGGTCTCGTGGCTAATTCTCCCGTCCGGCTGCATCAGGGCCTTTGATCCAGAACCGCGAGATCAATCGTCCGCCGTCTGATCTTTCTCCGCGAGATCAAACCGCGGGCGTTGATCTCAACCGTTGATTCGTTACAGCGGATAATCGGACGGCATGCGGGCTTTGCTGACTCGGATAAGTGAAACCGCGTGAGGGATCTAGCAGTTGACGCGCATCTGACCGCCGCCGCGCCGCCGTCCACATCAGCCCAATCATTCCCACCGCCGCGCAGTTTTGTTCTGACGAATCCCTAGCTGCCACGTGGCATTCCCGCCGCCATTTTCATTTAAAATGATTTTAAAATTATTTTAAAATTATTTTTTTAATTCTAATTTCTTTTAAAATAAATATTAAATTTTAATTTTAAATAATAAGATATATTATATATTAATATATTTTAGAAATTAAATATTCTTAATTTGAAATTATTATTAATCTAATTTTATAATTATATTTTAAAACTATAATAATTTTAAATATTAATTATTATAAATTAATAATTAACTTTTAAAATATTAAATATTCTATTTAAATATTAATTATTAAATATTAATTATCTTAAATAATTTACAACTTTAATTAATAATTGATTTATTTAATATTTTAATTAATATTAAATACTTTATAATATTATTTAATATCAATTGATTTTAAAATTTTAATTAATATTAAATTATTTAATATTTTAACCAATATTGATTTTAATTGAAAAATTTTAAATACTATTAAAAATATTTTAAATTTGAAAATGTAATTTAAAATATTCAAATTTCATTCAATATTTTAATTAAATATTTAAATAACTAATTAATACTTAATTAATTTTAAATTTAAAATTAATCTTAAAAGTATTTGAAAATTCAAATAAAATCTGATTAAATCATTTAATATTATTTAAATAAATTTTTTTATTATTTTAATAAATAATAAATTAATTTTCATTAATTTAATTAATTAATATTCAATAATTAATTAATTATTTTAAAATTTTCTAATTTTGAAATTGAATTAATTTAAACTATATTTTATATTTTAATTAATTAAATACTTAATTATTAATTAACAGTTAATCACTAATTAATAACTTAAGTATATTTAAAAAATAATAATAATAAAGTAAATATATGTATATATTTAAATAATTTTAAAATTTCAGAAAATTCTTAAGATTTAAATTAACTGATTTTAAAATTATTTTAATCATTAATTAATTTAAATTTGTTTAAAAATTCCTTTTAATTGATTTAAACTTCAAAAATTCATAATAAATTCATTTTAAATCAGAAAAATTAGTATAATATATAAAAATTTTCAGAAAATTAAGCACTTTAATGTGAAATTAACTTCAGAGATCAAAACTTGATTAATTTTAATTTATTTTAATTACTTAATTATTTTAGTTTTTAATTAGTATCTAATTAAATAATATGTTAATTATTTTAAAAATTAAAAATTTATTTTCAAATGACCTTAGTAGATCAGTAGATCTCTCATTTAGATATTCAACTTACCCAAACCATATTTTCAAGTGTTTTAAATTTAAAATTTATGTTTATACATATATAATTTCTTGTATATTATACATATACTTAAAATTATTTTAAAATAATATATCTGTATTTAAATCCTTTAGGTTGAGAGATCTACTTTGGAATTTTAAAAATAGATCAACATATTTGAATAGAAATCATGTGGGAATGTTAATGAATGATTATGCTCTAATCATTCATTAATCTAATTAAGTATATTTAATTAGCATTAATCTTTGCATGTTTAGGACATACACACACCACTTAGTTTAAGGCTCTCTTAGATTTAGGAATTGATTATGAATGATGTGTATTCCTATATGTATATGTTATATCTAAGGGTTAGCAAAACCTTGATTTGAACCTACTCAAACCTAGTGTCATTAAGGACAATAATTAAGGACCCATTTAGAAAACTTAGAATATTTCCAATAATTAGGATTCACCTCCTATTGATTTGAAACTTTGAACACTTAAACATAGTGATACTCTCAGCCTTAAGAAAATTTTCCACTGGATTTTGAAGTCATTAAGTCCCTTAATTAATTTAATCAAAATTGAACTTTAATTAAGCTCTTAAACCTTCCAGAAATTCTAATAAATCAAGGTTAAATCCAAAAATTACATATAATTCCGCAAACTGACCAGAATTGAACCCTTAATCAGTGAAAAATAAAAGCTCTTTGACTGGACTTCAAAATTAAATTTAATTTGAGTTTAATTAAAATTCAATATTTAATTAATTTAATTAATTAAAAATAATTAAAAAATTCCAGAAATTTTCCAAACACTTGGAGATCACACCTTAGGTCATTCCTGACCTTTGGAGTTGATTTCAAGGAGTTTGGAGGTCATTTGGATTCAAACCATAAAAAAGGCTTTAATTAAATAATTTTTGAAAATTCAATAAATAGTCAAAACTTCAAAATTTCATAACTAATTCAAATGAACTCCAAATTGAGCAAACTCAAAGGCATATGACCCATCTTAAGGTCTAATGTTTATTAAAAATGTTAAATTTCCAGAAATCAATCAATTTTGAAAAAGTCAACTTTTGGTCAAACCTAGTTCAAAATCAAGTCAAAACCTCTAACCTTCATAATAAAATGTAGAAAAATCCAATTTCAGTGTACTTACTATCTAATTGATCGTATTAAGGTCTAGTATTTTAATAAAATATTAAATTTCTAGAAAACATTTTAAATAAAAAATTCAACTTTTGACCCTTGAATTAAATGAATAAAATAATTCAGAAAATCTTAAAATTCAATAAATCTTCAAAAACTTCAGAAAACATCAACTTAACTCTAAAACGAGCAACCAATTAAATTTAATTAAAAAATAATCAACCTTTAAATATTAATCAAATTTAAATAATTTAATCATATCGGGTACCACTAGGTAACCCAGGCCTACGAGGCTATTAAATTAGCCCTAAGGAAGGTGAAATAAACTTCACGGCCTCGGTGTGCAACATAGGTGGTATCCAACAAACAATCAAAATCAAGTTTAAAATCAATTTCAAGTCATTAAGATTTAAATTCAAATTACAATTCCCTTGATGCCTTTCAACCAACCAGAACCTGAAGCAACTTCAATCAAATGCCTATTTAGGACATATAAAAACCACACAACCTTTACACGCACTTTAGATGGTTTGCTAGGACAACCAAATCTAGTCTTAGGCTAGGCCGGTGTTTACTTTTCTGCTGTGTGCCGGGTTTTCAAGCTTTCACTGCATGTTGTTTGCTAGTAGTAGAATTGTTGTGACTGTTTATTTATTTAATGCACTCTGTGATGTGATTGATTGTACATTAGACCTACCCTTAGGTTAGAAATGATTTATACTAATTCAATCTTATGCAGGTGGCCATGCTCATACAGGGCATTAAATAAAAGGGGGCAAAAATCATAAATATTAAATTACACAGGTGCTCCAGAATGCTTAAGTCCCCCTTTAAAATTAAAAGAGCATGGCCAAGTGTGGCTGGTTTGAGCATTTTTTTAATTTTAAATATATAACTGCTTGGGATGTCAAATATAAACTACTGATTATTAGGATAACCTTGCAGGTTGTTGAGTCTAGATTTTTAATTTCTATTGATGTAATTTGATTTAAATTGAGTTGTAAATTGTTTAAAGTACTTTGAGATTGAGATGTTTAAACATCCAATTTGGAATCCAAAGAGGAAGGAACATCCCTTAGGGGAGAGTTCCTATCCATTTGGAGATCCAAATTAGGATGAATTCAAATATCCAAAGAGAAAAGATAACACCCCTATTTAAGGGGAGTTCCTTTTCATTTGGATATCCATACCCGACGATCCAAGGAGTTCCAAGATGACCAAGAAGTGAAGAACGAGAAGAATCTCAAATCTCAAAGTCACTTGAGTCTTAGGAGTAGAATCCGGGTTGTTGTCAGTGGTACCCGGCCACTTTACTTTCCTGCAGACCCTGGGTTGTATAATTAAGTGGCACTTACCACATGGACTTTCAGTTTGAGCACTTATTTAATTAATTTAATTATTTAATTGATTTGATTACCTGGTGTTGATTGCGATGAAGGACTTGCCTGCTTTTCATAATTTTTTGGCGATTATTGCATGTCGATTTTGTTTTAGCCGGGAATCCGATCGGAGGCTCGTGAGAGTACAGTCATAAATTATTTCTACTTAAACAAAATTTAAAAACTTTAGGCTCAGATAGTAACTCTAACAATTTTAAGAAGTAAGCCTGGATCCGCCAGGAGTTTTTCATGCATCATATTGAATCTTCTCTGCCTTGTTAAGCACCTCCCCGCCTGCGGGTTTTGGCAGACCACCTGACCTATTAGGGTGCAATTTTATCCAAGGGGATGTTGTGCAATCTCTAGGATAAAACCTATTTTTAAGCCTGATTTTAAAACTGCTACATTTTGATTTAAGCATTTAATCGAGTCAACTAGCATGCATTGCATTAGATACAAATTAAATTTGAGTCTAAATCTTAATTGTATTTTTAGCTTAAGCATTTAACCCAATAAGTGTTAAGGGGCTAATTAGGAATCTGCTCTAGATGTCAGCCCCGCTCTCCTTAAACTAATCTTAAATAACATCCTCAACCACTCTTTTATAAAGACTTTGACTCATGGTTTTGAAGTGTTTAGGTGGTTTAGCTGGCTCCCCAATCCAGGCCGAGATAAGTCCAGGATTGCATTGCATTAGTTAGGGCTCGGGTCACTGATTCTTAGTACCCATTTTAGACTTAGGTTCTGAGGCAAGTCTTCAACCCTAAGACCTCAACCTCTGGGAATCTAGTTCCCAACTTCTAATAAAATTGACCATTCAAACATTAAATCTATTTCCATCAAATTCAAGCCCAACACTTAGGATAGGTTGGGGTGTTTCTGAAGTAATTCAGAATCTCAAAACACCTCCTACCCTTCTTCCTTTGACTCCAGAAATAAGTGTTCAATTTTGAACCAATCCCATTTGAAAATTCAAGTCCTTAACCTTCTTTGATATCAATCTTTGAATTCTTAAATAAAATTTGTATCACTATTTTAATCGAGAGTTTTCGTAGGAAATTTTTAGTTTCCTACGATGTAATTAACTATGAGGGCTTGCGCTCGTAGGAGATTTAGAAACCCAGACCAGATTTTCAAAATTAAGTTTTCAAAACCTTCAATTAATTATCTTTGAAAAATTCAAACCTGACGATCATTATCGTCATATTCAAACTATTGATAGTGATTGATATTTTCTTTCTTCGGATAGATATATCAATTACGATCATAATTTTGATTATGAAATTAATGATCTATCTATTCAGATTAGCATAGTCAAATATTGAATTAAACATCATTTTGATCCTTTGAGATCATATATTGTTTCTCCTTGAGTTTGATTATGATAATCAGAATAAATTTGAAGATTTGTAATTTGAACCTATTAGGGAATGATATTTTCACCTTTCGAGGTGATATATTATTCATAATAAGCGTTCGATCTCAAATATTAAAACTTCCAAAAATTAAGCATTTCCCAAAGAAAATTAAACACCTTTTTTAAAACCATATATTTTTCAACTAAACAATGTAGACCGACCTATGAAGCCTGTTGCTATCTCGATAACATCATCCACTACTTCTTGCATCGAGATTGCATTATGCCCTTGGCCACCGATGAATTGGTGGAGGATATCTAAACTACGTACATAATAGTTTGCCTGCAGTAAAGATTATAAATAGTTTCAGAAACTGAGAAATCGTATAATTGTAGCATTATTCATAGTAAGTTAACATACCAACAATCTTTACCCGGGCGACCTTGGATATATCGTCTAATGAACCTCTATCGATGGCCTCAACAAATATTTTGAGGCCCATGATCTATACCATCTCAAATATATGGCCAAATCATGATTCTTGTTGCCCACTGCTATCTATACTGGAGTTATATAGACCCTTCGAATATTCCACATGTCAATATAGGCACGATGTTGATGCATCCAATCTACATCTACCCATTCACGCCCATCTATCCTCCTTAAAGTGTGCTCAATGGATTGAATATCAATTAGTTGTATAATATCGAATTGCCTCATTACCCTATAAGCCAAATGCCACTCGACCCACATCCAACTGATAAGTGGGGCTCGTGCTGTCCAAATATCATATTTGACATGACAAATCCGAGGAAGACCTACCATTATAGCCTCCATATATGGGTTCATGGTGACCTACGTATTAGTTTTATACATAAGAGGTGGACTGCTTAACATAATTATGCATTAAATAGAGAAATTATTTGCATACCTGGCTTTGGAAAGCATCTACCTCATCTATGTACATCATCGTGTTGCCTATAGGTACTCACGAATCCTTTCCTCCGCCCACCTATGGGTGCAAATTAGCGTTAACTTAATGAATTGCAAAGTAACATTGTCATGTAATTATGGGAAAAGGAACTTACCACCATCCGAGCGGCTTGTCAACAATATCACAAGGGAAAGTTACTCGAAGCATTGAACTTGCCATCGTGTAGCCTCTCCCATGACCACACCTGTAAGAGCAATAAACATCCTGCAATATAATGACGACCAAGACTCGTCAACAGTTTAACTCTCTATATAAATGATCAAACATAGAACTTCCTATCGACATCTCACCAAACACATCAAGGTCCTCCAGTAGTGGTAAGTATTGCAGTGTGAGATGTGAATGCGATATATCAGGCAGCAAAAAATAGCCTATCATGAACATGATGTAAGCCCTAATGTGCTGTGAGAGCATTGCCAGGTTCATATCAATTCATGAATCTCTATAGAATGTCTAGTGAAGCCAATGAAGTGGAAGCATGGAGTTCAACTGAGAGCTACCCATCCAAAATGTTGATTGAACTGCCTCTTTCGCTGGGTCATGGTGAATGGCCTCTGTCTTCGGATGTGAACTAAGCAATTTGTCAAAGTAGTCTAGCCAGCTCTCCCATCGCAAAGATGGGCCAACAATAACTGACCCTATCACTGTTGGGCCATCAACTCGAATCTCCAACAAGAGCTATACATCTTGTAAAGTGATAGTCATCTCACCAATGGTTAGGTGAAAGGTATTCATTCTTGGACACCACCTCTCAACCAAAGCTGTAATGAGATGATGGTCTAGACATATGAACTGTAAGAGAAGGATGTAGTTAAGATCGAGTCAATGTAAAGAATATATGAATCAGGAACACTCAACGGGCCTCCCCATGCCATGCGAAGATGTGTTGATGCCACAAATACTCCTGCCTACAAGTCAAAGAATTAACATTTGATTAATAAACTGAGATTGAATAAGATCACAAGATAAATAGAAATGTTACAATTCTACCTCATCAGGATCATTCACTCTGTGTGTGCCCCTAAGGCTGTAATAATGGGAGCTTGGTTAATGCCCCTATCTACCTTGTGACATGCATGTCGCTATCCCTACGTCCCTACATGTTGTGCCACGACTGGAATGTAATGTTTGACTTTTAGTGGTGAGTATGCACAAGATCTTCATAAATTTGTATAATGATCACATATTTAGTTGTGTTTCTAGAAATATTCTTTTTAGAAAGCAAATCTTAGTTAATCCCAATATTTACAAATCTTTAATGGAATGAAATGTTATTTATTATATTTAACATCATTTGAGAAAAGAAAAATACACATCTGCAACAATATTCCTTTCACAATGTAAATCTATATTGTTTGTCAAATCTTCACCTCTACCACCACCCATGCCTACAATAGGTATCATTAGGAGTCTGTCAGGCAAAGATGTTAGTAATAAAGTTTGGAATTATTGCTACCATGAACTGCCTGGATTACGTGCACCGGTAGTGCTGGTGCATCCCTTGTCCATCATATTTTTTATCATGCTCCATCTAGGTTTACCATCACGTCTCCTAAATGGTAGGGGTAAAAGAGGTATAATACCAGATTCAGCCTTAAAAGGAGGCAAGTTCACATTCTCTGGGATGACATAAAATAGGCCAGCATAGCATCCCTGGTAGTATTGCAGTAGAAAGTACTGCGAGGCAAATGAACTGTGATCCCACCGTCTAGAACTGCTTGTGACAATTACATGCACACAAGGGATATGGTGCAACTATGGTTTGTTGCAAGTACATGTACATGTGCAAGGACCAGTGATTTCCACCTTGAAATCCATACAGGACATATCAAGGACTTAAAACTCATGGTTATTTATCATGATCGATTCAGGGCATCACCGAGCATCTCGCATTGCAGCATCAACCTCTGAAAATGTCCTAGGCACAAAGGTCATACTCCTTGTAGCCATCCATTATGCAACCTTCTCCAAACATTTAATGAACATGTTCACAAGATTGTAGTAAATTGATATAATGAGTCCCTAGATGGGTAGGTTGTGCGCACGATGCAAGACTTTGTTGAAGCATTCAGACGCATTTATAGTCATTATGCTGTAATGATGGCCCCCATCATAAAGTAACCTCCATTTGGTTACATCACGTTATACAAGCCATTCGAATGCCTCCTTCTTTACTGTTTGTAAATCATTCATGTTACGATTGAAAAAAGTAGTGTCATCCATATTTCCTACACAATACATTTTTGTACAAAGTGACTCCACATCCGTAATTCCAAGTCGGGGCAAAGCCTTCTTGAAGTTCTCCCGTAAGTGACACAAACATTGTCGATGTGCAGCATTTGTAAATACCTCATGACTACATCTTATGATGCCCGCATGCTTATCTGAAATAATACATAGATCATCCCTCTCTCAGACTAGTGTGATGAGTTCATGTAGTTGTTGCAAGAATCATCCCATGTATCATTGTTATCTGCCTCAACGATAGCGTATGTGAGTGGATAGAGACCATCATTTCCATCAATGCCGATGGATGCTGAAAGGGTCCCCCTATATTTACCTAGCAGGAATGTCCCATCCAGACTTTGAACAGGTTGACAGAACCTCCACCCTATAATAGATGGCCCAAAAGCCAGAATAAACTTAAGAACCTTGGATGCCTTATTTGTTGGATATTGGATATAGTTCCTTGGATGGTAACTTTCTGAACTTCCATGAGATGGAACAAAGAGTGAAAAGACTCCTCAGAGCTCCCAAATATGGATTGTATGGCCTTTCTTCGTGCATCCCAGACCTTCACATATGACACCTTAATATCAAATTTTGATTCCATGTGAGCGATGCTCTCACGATACTTCATGTCAAGTTATTGTCGAAGTACAACTGTTATGTAATGCCAAATGAAGTTTGATGTATAGTTATGATGACCGCTAAATAAAATTGGTTGTGTACATGTGTGTGGAGGCCCACATGTAAAGATTTTCCATAGGCCACCAAGGCCCTTGCTCCGACTAGCTTGAAGGTGTCTGCTCTGACTAGCGTGAAGGCGCCATAAGCATGGATTGTGTGGATGATCATGCTGGGCACAAATGACACTCAGTTTACTTTTGTTTGAAATCGATATAACAAACTCGACATTATGGACAATAGACCAACCACTTATTGCACAATGCAGGGCATCTTTTGTGTGAAATGTTAGTCCATCATATAAATGATCTAGAATAACTGCACTGATAATCGCTTACACATCGATAGTGGGGACATTGACGACATCAATAGCATCCCACTCCTCCGTTGATGTGATTAGGTGGGCAAAATCATTATTTGCAGCCATTTCATCTAAAATCTCCTGATTTCGTATTGCATGCTCTTGAACCTACTTATCCCTGATATTGCAATGTTCTTAACAATTGTAGCTCGTGTGGCTCGCGATAGGTCCTCCGCTTGAGGTATCACTTCTCCCACTATCTATTGTGTGGTAAATTTGCTCAGTATAAGCACCTGTGTTCTCCTCAATGCCAAAAGATGTGTTAAGATCCTGAATGGAGTAGTGTCGGAATGATGTGTTGCCCGAATAATACTCGCTCGTTGGCAACTGAAATGTAGGTCATTCACTTATATTGAATCGACCTATACTAATTGTTGTAGCGGGTGTTGCCCGCTCACTTAAGCTTAGGTGACCTTGCAACTCTGCCTCAATGGGCAGTCTAATGTTGCTCACACTGAACCTCTGCCCATAGTTCACCTCATTGAGCAACGGTGTAGGCCTATGTTTGGAAGACACCTTTGGGGGTCAATCTAAGTGCATATTTTGACCTATTTAATGAAATTTAAAAGAATCGCCATCAACTAATACTAACATGTAAATATGAGAAGACGACCCAACTTCAAGGAAATTGAGTGTATGAAAGTCTGCCATATTTGCATCGACGGTAGGTAACTCTGTAGCCTCCACATAAATAACCACCATGCACCTCATAGCTTTGATTAGTATAAACTCAAAAATATCATCATCGGTGATAAAGGTGGTCGTATATCCACCATTATTTTGTAACTGACATACAAGAGTAATAGTATCTATGGCACAATTGAGACGTAAGACTCGAATAATTCTACGTTTCAGAGTGTCGAGTGTTAAAATCTCATTAACCTTGATTAGACGAATCCTCCCACCGACATACGCAGGCATTGAGTCTAACGAAATTTGCAGCTCTCCTCAATAGAAAAGAAGGAAACACGACATTCTACGAAAGTGTACGAAAGAAGTAATTTAAATAATATATGAATGCATAAAATTTTTGAAAATATAGATATACATATATAGATACATATATATACTAGTTCAAATGCACGTGCACATAATGCACGTGAATAAAATTTTAAAAAAGAAGAAATAAATTATTAGAATTTAGAAATAATTTATGAAGATATATTATTTTGTATTTTCATTAGTGATATCCTTAGAATTTATTATGTCAATGAATGAAGTAGTTGTTGATTCTAAAAAAGTTGAAGTGATTAATGATGTGCCAAGCCCTACAATGATACATCATATTTGAAGTTTTAATGATTTTGCTAATTTTATAGATGATTTATTAAAAAGTTCATTAACGACATGATTCCAATTACAAATTATCTGAAAAAAGAGAATTTAAATGAATTAAATATACTAATTGTTATTATACTTAAATAAAAGAAAGACTTGGGATTCGTTTGGGATAGGTTTTTACTGTTTTCTAAAGATGTTTTCTAGTAAAAAGATTTCTTAAAAATAGATAAAAACAGTGGCCAAAAGCTGTCCCAAATGAAACCTTAGCAATGTTTATGTACTAAAGTTTGATTTTAATAAGGAGTTTGAGATTTTGTTGCCTGCTTCTAAGCATTGGAGAAGTGTTGAGCCTTAAAAGGCATCTTATTGGATTCTTTTGATAAAATTTGAATGAAACTGAACAAAATTTTTTTAATTGTTTTAGAGTTATATATTATGATACAAGCTCTTCCAGATTGAAGACATTATCTAGTACCTAAAAATTTTGTGTTTAACACAAACTATCAACCTTTAAAATATTTGAGTTAAAAGAAAAAATTGGAACATAGACATGTCAAATGAATTGAATTTCTACAGCAATATTCTTTTGTCCTCAAACATTATGTTGCGTCTAAGAAAAAATCTATTGATGTTTTCAGTAAAATTTTGTCCTTTTATATACAATGTAATATAAGGTGATTGGTTTTTATGATGTAAAAGAGTAATCCATTTAAAAGAGTTTTTGTGAGATTTACTGAGACTTAAATAATAACTAAAATTTGTTTAACAGTGGCTACATCATAAGAGATTAGTATTTATATAAGGGTATTCAATTTTATGCTCATGATTCATTTTTTAGTGATTTTGTAATTTTAAAATAATATACTGAGAGTATTGTTAGACAATTGTGATGACTTTGAATGGGTATTTTTTGGCGAGCATGAAAAATATTTAACATGTACTATTTTACAATGTAGAACTCGTCAATCTATAGAAGGTAGGAAATACAAAGAATATTTCTTTGTAGGCCTCTTGTTGTAAAGCTTTTAATGTTTGCAAATATATTGATGGCTGTTTTTTTTTCTAACTAAGTAAATCTTAGTTTTTTAGCTCAGAAGTTGTTTACTTGAGAGTTATTTTTAGGCTAGATGATTAAAATACAATATGTATTTCTTTATCCAGGTAATGAATTAATATTTTTCAAAGGCTTGAAAATAATAAATTACATAACAACAACAACAACAACAACAACAAACCTTTATCCTACTACGTGCAGAGGCAAAACCAAACTCTCTTTTGAGGGTGGGTAAAATATAGTTATGAAATGCATAATTTTATTTATGAAAAAAAAATGAATTTTTTTCTTGATATTTGAGCAACTGCATTTATTGAAGGTGAGGAAAAAAGTTAAAATGTTTATTTTTCTAAGGGAAGAAAAGATATCAAGGTGGGCCACCCTGAGCTCTTCCTAATTCTACCCCGGACTACGTGGGACCAGCTATATGAATCAATTTTCTTTATTGTGTCCTCATTTAAATCTAATAAAAAAAAGCTATTTTTAATACTTGAAAATAACAAATTATACTAAGTTAATTATAAAATTACTTAAAATAACAAATTTATGCAACGTAACAAATTTATTTCACTGTTAGAGACTCATTGCCATGAAAATTATAAAATAAACACAAAAATGCAAAAAGGTTTATATAAACCTTGCTTTACATCACTTTCCCAATAAGAAAATTTTGCTTTAATATAAGTGTAATATGAGTTTATTGATTATCTATATATTCTACTCATCATATAAAAATAATAATAATAATTTTAAATTTCTTATGATCAAAATTTGAAAGTTGAATCTCGTTGGTCAGAGAAATTATTCTATGCGGAGTCTGGATGGGAAGAACAGCAGAGTCCGGACAGGAAGAACCGTCCGAATATGTGATGGTACATATTGTGTATATATTTGTATATAGTGTGTATCAAATTTTTGTACACATAAATTATTTGTACACAGTGTGTACACTCACAGTGCGGACAATTCTTCCTGTCCAGACTCCGAACAAAATAATTTCTCCGTTGGTCAGCAACACTCCAAGTTTATACATGAACACTCAGATCAGTCAACAATCAACAATACGCTCAATGGATTTCTTTGACATAAAAGCTTGTAGTTCGAAAAGACATGAGATATATTTAACATAAAAAAATAAAATTGTCTTACATATTCTGGTGGTGTTCATTAAGAATATAATTTGGAGCCTCTATATTTGTTTATGGAAGGACAAAAAGTTTTGATAAACAGTGATCCAGTTTAATAATCAAGACCTGGGCCATCCAAATAGAGCTAGAATCAGGCCAATAATGTCACCAGTAAGAAGAGCTCTCAAGAGCTTCTGTTTCTGGGGTGTATATGGTGGATATCTTGCAGATACTTCTCCACCAAAGCTATTGTGTAGAACAGCCTTCTTGTGGCTGAAGCTATCAAATGAAAAGTTTCCATGATATGAGCCCACTCCGCTCTCTCCTACTCCGCGAAATGGTAAATTTGGGTTTGCAAACTGAAGAAATTCAATCACAAATTGGTATATGCGCATAGAATTGGTTTTTTTTTACTTGTAAGGGAAGACAAAGATAAGTTGGCGAGTATGAGTTCTGTTAAAATTCTCCAATTCATCAAAATAATTTCATAGCTGGAAGTATAAATGTTTCATTATGAAAATACATTCTTACTGTGATAATGGGAAGCAAAGGGCCAAAAATCTCCTCCTGCATTATCAAAGAATTATCTGGAACGTCTAACAAGAGTGTAGGAGCAATCTTTCTGTAATGCCAGAAGTGATTAGCTGCATAATTATAAGTACTGCACTTCCAATTCAGGAAGAAGAACTTACAGGAGCTTCTCATCCTTTTTTCCTCAATGAATGATCTTCCCTGAAACTTTCTCATCATCTAGGAGGCTACTTAGGCGTGCAAAATGATTGGAATTCACGACACGAGATATGTCTTCAGATTGCAGAGGATTCTCCCCATACAAATTGTCAATAGAAACTTTTAGATCATCAACCTATTAAATGGTAAATGAATGTAAGAGTCCAACTGTCCAAGATCAATAAGAGGGCTTAAAATCTTTAGTATGAGAAAATTCTCACTAATTTTGGAGCAAATGATTTTATTGTTATGATGTAATCTGGTGGCACACAAGCTTGTCCATTATTGGATCCCCACTTGCCAACAACAATCCTTTTTGATGTAACAAAAAAAAAATTATCACAATTTAAACAGTGATGTAAATTAACAAATTAGAAACATTTTATTTTTTTTTCCTTTATGATTGCACTGAATATTACTTTTAAGTTTAAAACAACGGGACATTTTCCACCAAGTTCCAAAAAACAAAGGTAAGCACCAGTTTAATGAAAGAAATAAATCATAGATAAAAAACAGCATACACATGTAAGCCATCAGTTATGACCTATATGAGAGCCAATAGATTTTAGTTCATTTCTCAAATCTACATTTCAGAAAATCATCATCATCATTATAAGTCCTATTTCAACTATCTCGGGCTACAAATTTAAGAAAGTCAAGAATATGTTAATCCAAAAAAATGCTTCTGTTCATCTTCTTTGTGCAATAGAAGCAGCAGTTTGACTTCACTAAATCAAGAAGAGAATGTTAGGGATATTAGGGACAGAAATCTCAAAGGTACCCATATGTCCTAAACATCCAAAATCACCATGGCCGAAGGGCTTTTTGCCAACATTATTAATTGCGAACCATGAGTGATGAGCAGTGTCGTAAAGCATCCCCATAGAATTCTCTGTGTTTGATTTGAATCATAACTTGGATTATGTGGTCACAAGTTGATTGGATCATCATCAAGACATCAACAATAATATTAAGATTAGAGGAAACTTCAAATATTTAAATTTTTAGTTTTTGTCAGATTTGCAGAAAGTAAAACTTATCAATTATGAAGGAACTTGAAAATACTACTCGAGTAAAATGCGAGGCATATAATCAGATAGCACTTAGCAAAAAATATGATACGATAATCAAATAGATAGTCCATTTTTATCAAATGATTATTTAAACTTTACCTGCCATTCCGCCAAACCTTGCATGCTGTCAGATTTCATTTTTTTAACAACAACAATTATACCAATCCCACTCTTTGTAGGAGTAAGAGTCTTCTCATCAAGCCATCCCTTATAAACTGTTCCAAAACCTCCTTTACCAAGAACTTTGTCAGATTTGAAGTTCCTTGAAAGCTTAGTGGTAAAAGTGCTACCCGCCCTTGCAGTTGAGGTCCCTGCAAGTATGAAGGAAATAGTAAAAATGAAAAAGGGTGAAGAGGATAATAGCCTTGGGTGGGTATTAAACAAATGTCTACATATTTTATACAAATTTTTTAAAGAATTTGTTTATGGAATTTGGAAAAAAAAAAATACAGACTATTTACTATAAATAAAAAGAAAAATCTTAAGTTAATAAGAAATATAAATTTTTGAAAGGTCAAAATGAGACAAAGTAGAATTTCTAGAAGTTTAAAATACAAATATTACTTCACATGAAACAAAATATTTTTGAATAGTTTATACGCACATATAAGATATGGTATAACACCAAATTTGCTAACAGATTAATAGTTCCTTTTCAAGAAATCCAATCAGGACTGCGAATAACTTATGAAAAGGAGCTTCAATCTTCAAGGATTGAAAGCCATACTTTTTATAATCCAAATTAAAAGAACCAAAGATTCAAACTCATAATCAGTCTAGCAAAGAATAAAAGCTCCTTCTTAAAAAAAAATCAAACAAGGATTGCTCGTAATTAGGAATAGGAAGAATTAGATTGCAGTGTTCATGTAATCAAATTGCACTTCCCCCGAGAATCCAAATCGAAAGAATGATAAGGGAAGCTCCAATTGCCGAATAAAGTCCGTAGCTCATCAATGAAAAAATGCTTCTTACGAATCAGAATACCTAGGCTGGAAGGTCTCGTGGTAGGAGTCAGAGATTTCACTGGATTGTCGAGGCAATTCCCCATGATTTCTCTTCTTCGTTGTCTTTTCCCTTGGAAGAAGTAGGAAAGAGGAGCGGTGGAGAAAGAGAGAGGGAATTGAGGATTTTAAAAAGAAAGAAAAAGGAAGGAAGAAATAGAAAGGAGAGTAGAATGTGAGGAGAGAGAGAGAAGAGAGTTAGAGGAAGAGACCGTGAAGGGTGGATCTTTGAACAAGTAATTCGCATTCACTCTACCTAAATAAGTCTACCCAAGAATAGTGAAAAATAAGACTACAAGTTTTGTCATAGGTCATTATCAAATGACAATGAAAAATCACTGTCAAGGGTGAGGGAATGAAATAAAGTGATGTTTCAAGTAAAAAAATTAAATCATGTTTTCTTGATTATTAAACTCTTGGGAAGACAAGAGTTTTGTGAACACAAACCTAAACAGACAAACCAAAAAAAAAAAAACTTAGAATGGTAAATACCTACGAAGCACTGGAAGCTGAAGCTGTAACCTGTCAACTTGATTGTTGCACTAAGAAAATCTAAATAGAATGAGTAGTCCAAACTATTTATCTGATTTTGAAATTCTTGTATTCCTGCGGATTGTATAGCCATTTCACAATAGATAATGCCTTCTTCCAATTCCTAAGAGCTCCAATCTATTCAATTATTTAAAGCATGCACATCTCACTAAACAATAGACCTGAATGCTTCATAAACCTTGAGAACTTCCACTCTTGTATGCTTAGATTTGTAATGCTTAGCCTATAAAAATAGATTAATAAAATTTTGTACTTTTAATCACTATGCTGTAAGGAAAAATAATAAGATTTGTACTGGTCGTGAGAGTTATAATCAAGAGATCAGAGAAGAAGCAAAATAAAATGTAAGTACAAGCTGACCAACTTTAACACAAAGATATGTACAAATTTGTGCACACCATGACTGACTACTCGTCATAACATCTCCACTGCCAATTAACAAGCCACCTCATCAAATTGTCACATCAAAAGAACATTTTGAAATCCTGGATTGTCCGCTTCATCGAATAAATGTGCACATCATTACTATATTTTCATCGTTAAAGCACCGCAAGACCTGCTTCACAATATTACAATTACATTATCCCACCATCACTGCAAACCTATAAATAAGAACCTCACAAGAAAGAACTCTCCAACTGCCATGGCCATGCTTCTAGAGGTAATGAACCAACTTATGATCTTCTTTAGGAGTCTAAGGGCCATTCTAAAGGCCATTCTCATCACAATAAGGTGATTAATACAGCAAGTGTAGTTATGAGGAATGATACGACCAACAATAGGTAAATAAGAACAAATGGTAACCAACATCACTTTCCAACAACAAAAGTGACAAGCATCAAAATTCCAAAACCAAATACCAATGGACCAAAATAATGCTACAGTATAAAGAATATTAAAGAAGAAGACATTCATGGTGAAGTAATGTTAATCATACAACTTTGATTGGTGCCCAAATAATCCAAAAGATTGATAAGGAAAAATGGACATTTGCTTGAGCCCATCCAAGCATCCATATGCTTTTGCCTACCAAGCAGGAAAAATGCAAACAATTGCGTACAAATATAATGGAAGTAGGTAGTATCCAAATAAAATTATATTTCGACACATCTTCAATTCTATATCTTAAATAAATCACAAGCTTCAAATCATATGCAAAAAGAAAAATATAAAATTGTTTCAAAGATATAATCCAACTTGATGAAATGTTAATGTTTAATACATAAATAGCAATTAATTATATGTTTTGGCAAATGATAAATTGTTTATCCTAATAAATTTACCTTAACTGATAGGTGAGAAGAACGAAAGCGGACGTTGGAGGTGATGGACAGGGGCTGCTGCACCAATAATTCATGAAGTAGTAAGAAATAAAAATAATTGTCATCATGAAATAAATAAAAAATTGAATTTATATGATAGGAGATATAATGTGATATGAGGAGAGAATACCAAAATTAACGACACTACAATTTTTAGAAATAGAAAAAGCATGTTTTACATTCTAAAACTGATGAGAAAAAACGGTCTACTTATACTCAAACAATAAGAAACCCTGTAGCTACTATATATAAAGTGCTAAAAGATAAAGAAAAGCACAAATTTTGAATGATATTAGGAGTTCCAATGGAATTAAAACTACTATACTTGAAAGCTAGCTTGTAGCAGCATGAATGATCAACAAAAGAACTAATTTGCAATAAGGATGTAAAAAAAATACAATATTATTTTTACTACAATTTTAATTTTGAAAGCTAATTGGAATTATCATCTAAAATTTTGACTGTTAATATGAACGCTAAATCTATGTATTGGCGCAGGAGTTGAAATACAATGATATGTAGTGGGAATTAAGTATAGTTATGAAATCAATTGAATTAAGTGCAACAAAGTCAGAAAAAAACTTGCATTACATTTCATAAAGAACATCACATGTGGGAACACAAAAATTGTGCTATCTCACTGGACAAGAGAATGGATAGATATTTCTAGATAGAAGTAAATCGAGAGCCTGGGAATAGGCTAAGCACGATTTACTATAAAGCAGATAAGAGAAAAGCAATCATAAGTTTACACATAGATTTATGATGGTTTAGTAGCAAGAGACAAAAGAAAGTATGTACAATAAAAAAAATTGAAGCGTACTATGTGATTTATAGTCAATGCAAAAGATATCATGTAAATGTCATAGTACAAATGATTAAAATCTTTAGTATTGATAAAGTTAATAAAGTATGACTAATCTAGAACCCCTAATTATAGATATAGATATGGTATTTTAATTATTCAATTTCAGCTTGCCATTGATCCCAAATTAAGTCCAAGTTTTATGTACCATGTTAAGTTCATCAGAGTTCAAATCAAGTCCCCTATTCAATCCAAATTTCAACAGCCTTCCGGCGTCTCCCTCATTTAGGAAAAATTCCGAAAAATATAGCCTTCCCATCCACGCTAGGTGAGAGCTTCAAGTAGGTGTCGGATGACACCACGACCGTATTTCTTCAATCCCACTACGCTACGTGAGCGCTTAAGGGTCTTTAAGAAAATTACAATGAAGTAGTAATACATTTGCCAAGAAAGTCAAAAGAAAAAAAGGGGAAGAAATTGAAATAATTCTTTACGTAAATAGAGTTTTGCATGGCATAGGTAAAGGGGATTGATAAAATAAACAATCAAAGATGTAAGGTCTTGAGTGAAAAGAAGTTTTATCAAAATAAGTAATAGAAAATTGAGTAGTAGTAAATTGACAACAATAGAGTATATTAATTGAAGTGCAAAAATAATAGTATTTTCTAAAATTGGCGAGAAACACATCTAAATATTAAAATATGAGCAATATCCATAAGATAATGGTGATTATGCTCAGTGAACCCATTAAGCAAGAGGGATAAGAAGAACAAAAGAAAAAAATCTTTTAGAAATAAGTAAATGATCAATTTTTACCCTAATTAGTTGACCCTAATAAGTTTATCTTCTTGTTAGACAAAGGCGAAGGCTAAGGAGTAATGAACTTAAACATCAACAAGGAAATGGAAAAGAGGAAAAGAAAAACTTTTCGAAGTGAGCAATACAATGATTAGTTAATTCTATGTAGTAAATTTTTATTTCTTCTTATTGTGACCATTCCCATGCAAAATCTCTTGTGTACTGAAATATGATGATAATAAAATAATTTAATATAGATATTACCTTCTATTGAAGTTTAAATTTAATTGATAGATCATTTAACTCCATAAGTCTTAAACATTTTAAAATTATTGGTTTGTTCATGTGTTGATAATGCATCATTTGTGATATAAGTTAAAATCCCGTCTGAACCTAATTAATAATGTTTAATAAAAAAATCAAAAGTTAGTAATTATATGATTTAGCAAACGATAATTACTTTATAATAATAAATTTACCTTGAATGATGGGTTGGGCAAGAGGAATATTGATAAACAGCAAGTGAGTAGGACCAAATCGTGCGTTGGATATGATGGACAGAGGTAGCTGCACCATAGGATATTAAGTACCCAAAGTACAAATGAGAAATATGAATACATTAATAAAAATAAAACAGTGAAATAACAAGAATACATTAATAGAAAATAATATCTCAACTATCTAAGTGTTTAAATTTTGAAATATCAATTCAACCAATGGCTATGGAAGAAGTCTACTAAAATTTGTTTGACTTGTATGAAGAATCAAGCATGAAAAATTCAAGAAACTCCACCTTTGCTAGAGGAGGAAAAATGTAGAGAGGAAAAACGTAGAGAGGAGAAAAATAATGAAGAGTAGAAGAAATTGAAAGGAAGAAAATCATACAACTATACAACAGGAGAAGAAGGTATAGTTATTAGGATATCAAAATTTTGAAGTAGATAGATGCCATTCCCTTCTCTACCCAACCGCTTGGACATCGAGTTGGAGCGATTACATAATCGATCGGAGAACCGTTGTTGCTCCTCCAGGGACAAAATGATAATGAGAAAGAATAAATTGAGATATGTAAAAAAAAATAATACAGCCATGGGAGGAAGGAGACAAAGAGATTACCAAATTGCAACCCTAGAATTAATATTAATATATTTTAAAAATACTTAATAATTAATTAAGTATTTTAAATTTAAAATATTAAATTTAAAATACTTAATAATTAATTAAGTATTAAAAATACTTAATAATTAATTAAGTATTTTAAATTTGAAATATTTATATATTTTAAAAATACTTAAAAATTAATTAAGTATTTTAAATTTAAAATACTTTGATTTAAAATTAATATTAATCCAAATTATTAATATACTTTAAATTACCTTAAATATTAAACTTTAATGTTTTTAAAAAAAATTAACATTTATTTAAAAATGATTAAAATATTTCATAAAATTTTAAATTTATTTTAAAATTCATTCTAAGATATTTTAATGAATAATTACTTTCAAATATTTTAATTTGAAATTGGATAAATTTAATGTATATTTCAAATCATATATATATATATATATATATATATATATATATATATATATATATATAATTAATCAAGTATTTAAATATTAATTGATATTCAATTAAAATTAAGTTTAAATAAATTTAAATTTTAGATGAAATTATTATAAATAATTTTATAATTCTAAAAATATTTAAAATATAGCATATTTAATTTAAGAATTAATTCAAATATTAATTAATTTTAAATTAACTTAAATACCTTAATTAACTTAAATCTTCAAAAATATAAAGTAAATTCAAATGAATTTAGAAAAATTAATATTATATCTTAAATTTTTTAGAATTTTAGATATTTTAATTTAAATCTAATTTTGAGATTTAAAACTAAAGTTTTTTTAAAATAATTTAAATTATTTGGTTATTTTAATATTTAATTAATATTTATTTAAATATTAAACTAATTATTTTCAAAATTAAATATTTATTTTCAAATTATTTTAAAACCTGAAGATCTCTCGAGTCCATTGAAAATTATTTTAGCAATATTTTTAATTTATTTTATTTTAAAACCTATATTTTATATATAATGTTATATATATGTATATATGTATTTTAAAACTATTTTAAATGTATATATATTTAAACCTTTAAATATTTGAGAGATCTTTTTGAAATTTTAAGCATAGGTTGAGTACATGAATGGAATTTGTGGAGCAATGATTAGTAAATAATGATGTTCCAATTATTCACTAATCACTTTGTTAATTATCTCAATTAAATGTTAAGTTTTGTATGTGTAGGTGCACATACCACCTAACTTTAGGGCTCTCCTAGTGCTAGGAAGTGATTATGATGAATGTGTGTATGTTTATGTATACTTGTTTAAGGGTTAGTCAAAACATTGATTCAAGCCTATTAAACTTAGTCATATCATTAAGGACAACAATTAAGGATTTAATTAGAGAATTTAGAATAATTTCAATAATTAGGATAGACATCCTTTTGACTTGAAACTCAGGCCATTTGAACTTAGTGATACTCTCAGCTCTAGGGAAATATCTCACTGAATTTTGAAGTCATTTAACCCCTTAATTAACTTAATCAAACTTAAATCTTAATTAAGTATTTAAAATTTCTAGAAAATGTAATAAATTAAGTTTAAACCCAAAAATTATAAATAAAACCTTTAACTGACTAGAATTAAACCCTTAATCAGTGAAAAATAAAAGCCCCTTGACTGGACTTCAAAATTAAGAATAATTTAATTTTAAGTAAAATTAAATATTTAATTAATTTAATTAATTAAAAATAATTAAAAATTTCAAAACCCTCTTAAACAATTGGAAATCTCTTTTTAGGTCATTCTTGACCTTTGGAGTTGATTCCAATGAGTTTGGAGGTCATTTGGGTTCAAATCATCAAAAGCCTTCTAATTAAACAAATCAAATAATTCAAATAATTTAGCAAACTCATAACTAATTCAAATGAACTCCAAATTGAGCAAACTCAAAGGCATTCAACTCATCTTAAGGTCTAATATTTATAAAAAATATTAAGTTTCTAGAAATCAATTAATTTTGAAAAAGTCAACTTTGGTCAAACCTAGTTCAAAATCAAGTCAAATCTTCAAACCTTCATAATAAAATGTAGAAAAATCCAATTTCAGCGTGCTTACTGTCTAACTGATCGTATTAAGGTCTAGTATTTTATAAAAATATTAACATTTCATAAAACATTTTAAATCAAAAAGTTAATTTTTGACCCCTTAATTAAATGACTAAAATAATCCAGAAAATTCTAAAATTCAATAAATCTTCAATAATTCCAGAAAATATCAATTTAACTTTAAAATCAGCAAGCAATCAACATTGATTAAAATTTAATCAATCTTTAAACTTAATCAAACTCAAATCACCTAATTATATCTGGTACCACTAGGTAACTCAAGCCTATGAGACTATTAAATTAGCCCCAATGAAGGTGAAATAAACTTCACGGCCTCGGTGTACAACAAAGGTGGTATCCAACAAACAATTAAAATCAAGTTTAAAATTAAATTCAAATCATTAAGATTTAAGTTTTAGTTAAAATCTCCTTAAAGCCTTTTTAACCAACCAGAATCTTTAACAACTTCAATCAAATGATCCTACTTAGGACATATCAAACCCACACAGCCTCCTACACACACTTTAGATGGTTTACTAAGACAACCAACTCTAGTATTATATTAGGCTGGTGTTTACTTTTCTGCTACTTTCGTGTGCCAGGTTTTTCATGATTTTCATTGCATGCTCGTTGTTAGAATTAAATGATTGATTGATTGTTTATTTAAATTTTTGCACTCTATGTTGTAATTGATTGTATGTTTGATCCACCCCTAGGTTAGGGATGATTTGTACTAATTTAATCTTATGTAGGTGGCAATGCTCATACAGGACATTTAAAATTAAAGGGGGTAAAATCATAAATATTAAATTGCACATGTGCTTCAGAATACGCTTAAGACCCCCTTTAAAATTAAAAGAGCATGGCCAAGTATGGCTGGTTTGAGCATTTTAAATTTCAAATACATTAACTACTTGAGATATTTAACCCTGCAGGTTGTTGAGTATAGATTTTTCTTTTAAATTCAAATGTAATTTGATTTAAGTTGTATTTGAATTATAATGTTTAAAGTGATTTGAGAATGGGATATTTCTATCTAACTTGAATTCTAAAGAGAAAAAGACATCCCTAAGGGGAGAGTCTTCCTTCATTTAGAAGATCAAGTTAGGATATCTTTCAAATATCCAAAGAGAAAGAATAACACCCCTATCCAAGAGGGAGTTTCCTTTCATTTGGGTATCCGGACCTGACGATCCAAGGAGTTCTAAGAAGATGAAGAAGTGAAGAATGACTAGACCCATTCTCAAAGTCACTTGAGTCTTAGGATTAAAAATTCGGGTTGTTGTTAGTGGTGCCCGGCCACTTTACTTTTCCTACAGACCCTGGGTTGTATAATTAAAAGGCACTTACCTATGGACTTTCATTTTGAATATTTATTTAATTGATTTGATTGATGTGTTGATTGCGATTAGGATTTGCCTGCTTTTATTAGTTTTTTGGCGATCTTGCATGTCGTATTTAATTTAGCCTGGAATTCAAATGGAGGCTCGTGAGGATACGTTAAAACTATTTCTACTTAAACAAAATTTAAAATATTTAGGCTCAGATAGTAACTCTAAGGCTTTTAAGAAGTAAGCCCAGGACTGCCAAGGGTTTTTCATGCATTTATATTGAATCTTCTCTTCCGTGTTAGGCACCTCCCCACCTGCTGGTTTTAGCAGACCACCTGACCTAATAGGGTGCAGTTCTGTCCAAAGAGATGTTGTGCAATCTCTAGGATAAAACCTATTTTTTAAGCCTGATTTTAAAACTGGTTCATTTTAATTTTAAGCATTTAATTGAGTCAACTATCATACATTATATTATATACAAATTAAAAATTGAGTCTAATTCTTAATTGTATTTTTAGATTAAGCATTTCACCTAACATATGTCAAGGGATAAATTAAGAATCTGATCTAGATGTCAAACCCAACTCCTTAAAACTCAATCTTAAACAACATCCTTAACCACTCTTCCATTTAAAAGACCAGACTCATAGTTTTGAAGTGTTTAAGTGGTTTAGCTGGCTCTCCGATCCAGGCCGGGGTAAGTCCAGACCTTGCATTGCATTAGCTAGGATCCGGGTCACTAATTTTCGGTACCTATTTTAGACTTAGGATCTGAGGCAGATTTTTAATCTTAAGACCTAAATCTCCGGGAATCTAATTCCCAACATCTAATAAAATTGATTATTCAAACTAAATATCTCTTTCAATCAAATTTAAGCCCAATATTTAGGATAGGTTGGGGTGTTTTTGAAGTAATTCAGAATCTCAAAACACCTCCTACCCTTCCTCCTTTGACTCTAGAAAGAACTGTTCAATCTTAAACCAATCCTATTTAAAAATTTCAGTCCCTACCTCCTTTGACATCGAACTTTGAATTCCAAAATGAAATTCGTATCGCTATTTTAATCGAGAGTATTTGTAGGAAATTTTTGATTTCCTATGATGTAATTAACTACGAGGGCTTGCGCTCGTAGGAGATTTAGAAACCCAGATAAGATTTTAAAATCAAGTTTTTAAAACCCTTAATTAATTATCTTCAGGAAATCAAAACAAAAATGGCGATCGTTATCGTCATATTCGAGCAATTAATAATGAATGATATTTTCTTCCTTTGGGATGATATATCATTTATTGATATAATTTTGAATATAAAATCAATGATAATTTATCCAGATTATCGTAGCCAGATATTTGAAAGAACTTCATTAATTCTTTGGGATCGTATGTGATTTTCTCCTGAATCTAGCTATAATATTCAGGATCAGATTTATAATTCTAAATTTAAACCCATTAGGAGATTTTATCTCTACCTTTCGAGGTAGTATATCATCACTAATGGATGTTCAATTTCAGAATTAAAATTTAAATATCAATTTTAGATTATTCCCAAAGATAATTAACATTTTCAAAACTACTTTTTCAATCAAATAAAAAAATGGCGACTTCGCTGGGGATCATCTCTCTCTCCATCTTTTATAGCGCTATGAATTTTATTGCTTCGATAGTTTTGACTATCTTTCTTCCGTTGGTCTCTCTACCCATTTCTTCCTTTGGTGAGTGTGGCCAACTCAATTAAGACATGTGAAAAGAGAGGCGAGTGTAGGAAATCTCCCTCCAAGCCGGGCTTTGACATTTTGCCTCCAAGTTCATTGGTAGAGCAAGAGAGTCAAGCCAAGCTTTCAAAATCTTTTGGTATATGTTGTAAGCTCGCATGTGAATAAACATCTGCGTGCTAAGTTTCATAATTTACCGAAGATCATTTAATCTCAAAATCAAAGTTTTAAGCCTTCAATAAAATTATAATTTTTCAAATTCAGTTCAAAATTTCAATCCTTCTAGTATAGTCGGCCTTTGACATTTCACTCCTAAACCGTTCTTTTGGATGAAAGAGTCGGGTTGACTTTTAAGAATTTTCCCCCAAAATTTGTAAACCTTTATGTTGAATGTGAATTTAACACATTGAGTCTCAAAAATAAGGGGAGATTCTGTCGGATTTTCAAATTTTTCTTAAATCTCCTTCAAGATTTCTCAAATCAACTTCAATCATCGTTGTCATGTGTTTTCTATAATATTCTATTGTAGTTGAACGTATGCAACAAAAATTCAAAATTCCTGTCAAATCTAGGTTTTGACATTTCACCCCCAAATCACTTGGTGGGGTGAAAAGAGTCAAGCCTAATTTCTTAGGATCTCCCAGGTTAATTTGGTAAACCTACATATTTGAACAAAATTCAATATATTGAGTTCCAAATTTTCAAGGAGATCCGTTCAGTTCCAATCTTGAGTGTAAATTCTGCTTCAAACTGAAATTCAATCCCAATTGAAATTTAATTTCAACCTTGAATTCAAATCCAATTTTAACTTCAAGATTCAAACTTAAATTCAACCTTAAGTCTAAATTCAAGTTTCACCTTGAATTCAAGTTTGATTCTAACTTCGAATTTAACTTTAAATTTGATTTCAAATTTAAATATGGGCTTTGACATTTCGACCCAAGCAAATTAGTAAAACGAAAAGAGTCGAGCCCGATCCCCGGATCTTTCATATCGATTTTGTGCACCTACATAATTGAGTGAAACTCAACCTGTTGAGTCACAAAATATGAAGAAAGGTCCATTTGACTTGAACCTCAAATTTAAATTCAAATCCAATTTTGATTTAAAATAACCTCAAATTCAAATTTGATTTTCACCTTAAATTTAAATTCAATTTTGAATTCAAATTTGAGTTCAAGCTTTGACATTTTGCCCTAAGTCAATTGGTATAGCGAAAGAGTCAAGTTTAACTCTTAAGTTCTCAACGTCAATCATATAAACCACCATGTTGAGTGTAAACTTAACATGACTGAGCTTTAAAATTTTGAATAAAATTGATCAATTTCAAAACTCAAATTCAATTTCAAACTCAACTAATTCAAGTCACTTTCTTAATTCCAGGAAATCAAACACTCAAATGGCTGGGAAACTCATCTTCTCCATGGATAAAAACTTAATAGTAGAAGGAATTACTTCTGGTAATTTCATCCAGTTTGAAATACAATTCAAGGACTTCAAGTTATCCGTCGATGGAGAAGAAATGATTAATCTGTCTGCCGGAATACTAAGGGATGTCCCCTTAGTTGAAATTATTTTAGGGTCAGGAGTTTACTCTCCCATCTCCGAGATGGAGGTCGCTGTCACCCCTTTACCCACTGTATCCTCTACTGAGGAGGATAACAACCAGAAGTTAATAATGACGGGAGAGCTACCATCTCAATTCGAGATTGGGTCAAGTTCTAGCACCCCTGTCGTCAGCAAGAACAAAAGGAAAAACTATCTTCGTAGAGTCAGAAAGAAGGTTGTTAAGGCCAGAAAGACTGCTGAGGCGAAAGCCTTAAAGCACGTCAAGGTTAAGGCTAATAAAAAGTTTGTTGCTCCTTTTACGTACCCTTTCCCTGGTGGAAATCATTTCCACCCTTCTCTTGAAGGTGGTTGTAGAAACGAGAGCACGATCTTCAATACACCTTCTCGACTACTACATGGCAAGAATCAATCAAACCAGAACTGAATAAACACCAGCACTAGGTCCTAGGCCCCCAGTTGAAGGTTATGACCCATCCACTCTACTAGAAGATGTTAGGTCATATTTCTATACGTGTCCCACTACATCAACTAGAGAGGAGGAGATGTAGAAATCACTCGGGGTGCCACTCTCCTAAATACTAGGTCACTAGTAATAAGAGAGGGGAAAATAATCTAAGATTATATCAGATAGTGATATCGTCAAAAGTTAACTTTTCAACGGGGTCCTATCATGATAAATCTTTTGATTGAAATGATGCCACTAGGATAGTTCAGACCCCACAACAGTTCCTCCCTCTAAAGGAGATCACATGAATTTAATTCCAAACTGCTGGGTCTTACCACCTAGATTTGCAGTTTCTTTTAAGGAAAAGCTTTCAATTTCTTAAGTGTACTGATTTCAGACTTTCAAGATAGTTGAATTATCTTTTTAATAGAAATTGACCTCTACTTTAAGTCTTAAGCAGGAGAAAGTCGTAGTTGACTCCAAATGTCTGAATACCCCTCCCTCCCACCTCTTTTATGGGATTAATTTAACTGTTGAATCAAAATCAATGACAAACTTAAGTTGATCTTTGAAATGAAAATCTTCTTAAATTTTTAGTAACTTTTTATCGTAATAGATGTCTCTTGCATGCATTAAAATCTGTTCAATGATTTTCAAAAGTCAAGCCGATATTTATTTTCAAGAGGGTTGGGTCTTACCTTGAGGATTATTCTTCCTTGTATAAGAGAGTGAGCCTTCTTCTCTTGTACTTGAGATATAACCTCAGCATTCAAAGAAGGTGCAACCTCTTATCAAATTCAATTGGAATCAAAAGATGCGTGAATGCGCCAAAATTCAAAAATAGTGCAAAATATACTATAAATCAAAAGATGCGTAATGTGCGCCACCAAAAAAAAAGAAAAAAAAAAGAAAGAAAAAGGCTCCCTTCTTCTAAATCTTTAAATCTCAAAAGACCCACTCAACTTCAAATTACTTGATTTTGATAATCTTGAATCCAGAATTTTGTCGTGCATCGATAATCTATCAAGATACAAAATCTCTCGTGTAAGAGAATTGAAACGATTAAATTTCCTTACTCAACTTAAATTGTTTTAAAATCAATTTTAATTCAAAATATTCAAAGGAGACTCCAATTTAATTTCTACGAAACTTGGTCTGGGTCAACAAAATCTAAATTCTTTAACCTTTTCAGCTTAGTTGGAGTCACTCAACTTTTCACTGTACTTTTGAATTTATTCCCGCTCGTCGTTCTGACAGGGTCCAAATAGCTAGAGGAAGTTTTCTAGTAAGAAGAATAAATCTTCTACTCTTGATAAAAATTTAAATCTAGTTCTTAAGAAATATGTGTGAGTTCTTCCACATAAGCATCTTTCCTTTGAGGCCTCCTTTATAAAATTAAACTCTATGCTGGGTCCAAACTCGATCGCACTAGAGGAGTATTTTATAATACTGGAAATTATCGTTCAAAATTAAACCACACCCTGTGGTGGGTCCTAGATCATTCTGATCAAGGAGCGTAAGTTTTCTTTATTGGGACTTCTGGTTCAAAATCAAAACTCTAATCGAGCAGAGTGCCCGACTCCAATTTGAGGAGCTCAAGGGCCTCAAATAAAAATCAAATACGTGCTCAATAAAGTTTAGAAATCCATCAATCACGGGTGATTCGAGATTGTGATAAATTGTGTCACTTTGGAACTCCCCAAGCATGAGACTTGGTCGGAGTCTTTTGGAGACCATTTCTAATCCATTGTAAATTCAATGGAAATCTTAAATCAACGCTGACTGGATCGTTTATTCTGATGATGATCCTTGAAAGAAATTCCAATCGACTGATCAATCATGAAGAATGCCACCTAATATTTTCAAAAACTTGGGGAGGCCCTTCAGGAAGTACCATGCCAGATGAGTGCCATCAAACCTAAAATCAATTTGAAAACTTTTAAATTCACAATCAAATTCAAATTTCATAATTCAAAATTAAACTTAGCATCATTGAAAATCAAATCGAATTTTAAATTCAAAATCAATTCAAACTAAATTTCAAATTCAAAATTTTCAAATTCAAAATATAATCAATTCAAATTCAAAAATCATTCAAATCTTAAGTTTCAGAATTCAAATCTGATCCTCTGTATAGAGTAAGTTTCCTCTATATACAATCATCCTGACCTGATCTTCTATGTAGAGCAAGTTTTCTCTACATATGATCATCCAGACTCGATCCTCTGTATAGAACAAGTTTCCTCTATATATGATCATCCTGACCTGATCTTCTATGTAGAGTAAGTTTTCTCTACATATGATCATCCAGATTCGATCCTCTGTGTGAAGCAAGTTTCCTTCATATATAATCACTCCAGACCCGATTCTGTGCGAAGCAATACTTCCTTCTCACATGATCTTCAAGTTTTCTTTTCCTTAAGGATAGATGTGAGTCATCGTGCTTTCTTTCCTTAGGATTAAATCTTCTAGTGGTGGAGCACGCCTTCTGTGGCATCATCCTAAATTCAAAATCTAGATCTGACCTTCTATGGGAAGTAATGCTTCCTTCCCATAAGGTCCTCTAGTTTCTTTTCCTTAAGGATAGATGTGAGTCATCGTGCTTTCTTTCCTTAGGATTAGATCTTCTAGTGGTGGAGCATGCCCTTTATGGCACCATCCTAGATTCAAAATCCAGATCTGACCTTCTATGGGAAGCAATGCTTCCTTCCCATAGGGTCCTCTAGTTTCTTTTCCTTAAGGATAGATGTGAGTCATCATGCTTTCTTTCCTTAGGATTAGATCTTCTAGTGGTGGAGCACACCCTCTGTGGCACCATCCTAGGTTCAAAATCCAGACCCGATTCTATGCGAAGCAATGCTTCCTTCTCACAGGATCTTCAAGTTTTCTTTTCCTTAAGGATAGATGTTAGTCATCGTGCTTTCTTTCCTTAGGATTAAATCTTCTAGTGGTGGAGCACCCCCTCTGTGGCACCATCCTAAATTCAAAATCCAGATCTGACCTTCTGTGGGAAGCAATGCTTCCTTCCCATAGGGTCCTCTTGTTTCTTTTCCTTAAGGATAGATATGAGTCATCGTGCTTTCTTTCCTTAGGATTAGATCTTCTAGTAGTGGAGCACGCTCTCTGTGGCACCATCCTAGATTCAAAATCCAGTTCTAACCTTCTATGGGAAGCAATACTTCCTTCCCATAGGGTCATCTAGTTTCTTTTCCTTAAGGATAAATGTGAGTCATCATGCTTTCTTTCCTTAGGATTAGATCTTCTAGTGGTGGAGCACGCCCTCTATGGCACCATCCTAGGTTCAAAATCTAGACCCGATTCTATGCGAAGTAATGCTTCCTTCTCACAGGATCTTCCAGTTTTCTTTTCCTTAAGGACAGATGTGAGTCATCGTGCTTTCTTTCCTCAGGATTAGATCTTCTAGTGATGGAGCACGCCCTCTGTGGCACCATCCTAGGTTTAAAATCTAGATCTGATCCTCTGTGGTTTGGTGTGAGTCCCAGTGCTTCTTTCCCACACAATCATCCAATTTTCTTTTTCTTAAGGACAGATGTGAGTCATCGTGCTTTCTTTCCTTAGAATTAGATCATCTAGTGATGGAGCACGCCCTCTGTGGCACCATCCTAGGTTTAAAATCCAGATTCGATCCTATGTGGTTAGGTGTGAGTCCCAGTGCTTCTTTCCCACACGATCATCCAGTTTTCTTTTTGTTAAGGAAAGATGTGAGTCATCGTGCTTTCTTTTCTTAGGATTAGATCTTCTAGTGGTAGATCACGCCCTCTATGGCACCATCCTAGGTTCAAAATCTAGATCTGACCTTCTGTGGGAAGCAATGCTTCCTTCCCTCAGGGTCCTTCATTCTTCTTTTCCTTAAGGACAGATATGAGTCATCGTGCTTTCTCTCCTTAGGATTAGACTCCCCAGTGATGGAATAAGTCCCCTGTGGCATCGTCCTGGATTAAATTTTAAATTCTACAATCAAACTTTCTTTTTCTTAAGGTTAGGATTCTCCTTCCCTTAGGAATAAATATACTAGTGGTAGAGTATGCCCTTTGTGGCACTACCCTAGTATCAAATTTCAAAATTGATTCTCTGTAGTTAGGAATTTCTTCCTTCCTACAGGGTCCTCCATTCTTCTTTTCCTTAAGGTTAGGATTCTCCTTCCCTTAGGAATAGATCTACTAATGGTAAAGTACGCCCCTCGTGGCACTACCCTAGTATCAAAATTCAATTTCGATCTTCTGTAGCTAGGAGTTTTTCCTTCCTACACGATCATCTACTCTTCTTCTCCTTAAGGTTAGGTATTCCTTTCCCTTAGGATTAGATCTACTAGTGGTAGGATACGCCCCTTGTGGCACTACCCGAGTATTAATTTAAAATTTCATAATCAATCTCCTTTCTTCTAGGGTTAGGATTTCCTTTCCCTTAGTTTCAAATTCAAATTCGATCCTCTGTAGTTAGTAATTCTTCCTCTCTATATGATCATCCAGACTTCTTCTTCCTAAGGTTAGGACTTCCCTTCCCTTAGGATTAGATCTATTTGTGGTGGAGTACGCCCTTCGTGGCACTACCCTAATATCAAAATTCAAATTTGATCCTCTGTAGTTAGGAATTCTTCCTTCCTATACGATCATTCAAGCCTTTTTATCCTTAAGGTTAGGTTTCTTCCCTTCCTTAAGATTAGATATACTTGTGGTAGAGTACACCCCTCGTGGCACTATCCTAGTATCAAAAATCAACTTCGATCCTCTGTAGTTAGGAGTTCTTCCTTCCTATATGATCATTCAACTTCCTTAGGGTTAAATGTTCCTTCCCTTAGTACCAGATCTGCAAGTGGAAGAGTACGCGGTCTCCAGTACTACCCTAGTATCCTTTCAAATTCAATTTTCTAAGGTTAGGATTTCCTTTCCCTTAGAATCAAATCTAAATTCGATCCTTTATAGTTAGGAGTTCCTTCTCCCTATAGGATCACCCAGGTCTTCTTTTCCTGTAAGGATAGGTTCTCTTCCCTTCCTTAGGATTAGATCTACTAGTGGTAGATTACACCCCTTGTGGCACTACCCTAGTTTTAATTTTAAACTCAATCTTCTAGGGTTAGGATTTCCTTCCCCTTAGAATCAAATCTAGAATCAATCCTCTATAGTTAAGAGTTCTTCCTTCCTATACGATACCCCAGATTTTCTTCTCCTTTAGGGATAGACTCTTCCTTTCCCTTAGGACCATACCCACTAGTGGTAGAGTACGCTTTCCTCAGCACTACCCTAGTATAATTTCAAACCTTGATTCCCTAGGGATAAATTTTGCTTCACCCTTAGGATCAAAATTCCAGACTTGACCATTTTAATCAGTCAACGCCAATATGTGCAATAGAACTTCATTTTATTACACATATTGGGGGTCCATTTGTTGACCTCATTTTTGTATGATGTCAGTAGGACCAATCCATACCTTAGGATCTTTTCAATCCTTACGATCAATCTTGACCCTAGGATTAGTCCGATCTTAGATCAATCAAAACTTTAATATCAATCCAGATTCAAATCAATCTTAATGTCATATTAATTTTAAACTTAATTTAATCAAACTCTAGGTTGATCTAAACTCTAGGATCCTCCTAGACTCCAGACCCTAGGATCTATTCTAGACCCTAGGATTCTGCCAGACTCTAGATCATATGATCATCTTTGACCCTAGGATCTACTTTAGACCCTAGGATTCCTTCAAATCCATCTAGATCTTAAGATCTATATAGACCCTAGGATCTTCCTAGAATCTAGACTTTAGGATCTACTCTAGATCCTAAGATTCTTCTAGATCAATCCAAATCTCTAGACCTATCTAGAACCTTAGGATCTATTCTAGATACTAGGATCCTTTTAAATTCTAGACTTGTGATCTATTGAGGTTCTAGAATTCCTCTAGGATTATTCCTAGACTCCAGATCCTATGATCTATTCTAGAACCTAGGATTCTTCATAGACTCTAGATCCTAGATCTACCTAGATCCTAAGATCACTCTAGATCTCAGACCCTAGGATGCTCCTAAACTTTAAACCTTAGGATACTCTTAGATTTTAAACTCTAGAGCAACCCAGACCTTGAGATCTACTCTAGACCTAAGGAGATCTACTCTAGACCTAAGGATCTACCTAGACTTTAGATCTATCTAGATCCCAAATCAATCTAGGATATACCCTAGATCAATCTAGATTCAAATAAATCTTAATCCCAGATATATTTAAACTCCAGATCAATCCAGAGTTTAAATCAACCTATTCAAAATTTAAATCAATCCAGATCTCAAGACAATTCCAACTTATGATCAATCTAGACTTTAGTTCAATCTGAATCTAAGTCAATCTAGATTTCAAATCCATTTTGATTTCAAACCCATTCAAACTTCAAATCAATCTCAATCTTAAGCCAATCCAGATCTTCAATCAATTCAAACTTTAAAGATATCCAGCTTTCAAACCTATTTATATCTCAATTTTAGCTTGAACCTTGATCCTGCCTTTAATATAGTTCTAACCATATCTAATCACTTTATGATCACCCAAATGATCATAAATGACTTAGATAATTCAACTTTAATCATTCAAATCAAAAATTCAATTCAAATCCAGACTTTTAAATCAAACCTCAAGGCTAAGGACCCAGGTCCTGAAAGCCTTTTCCAACAAATCTTTGAACACCTCAAACCCCAGTCAAATGATTTCTAATTCAAAGTCTATTAATTCCAAATTGATATGACATATCTCTAGAGGCAACCCTCCAAATTTGAGCTCATTCTGAAGTTTCTAACCCTAAAAATTGAATTAATTTCCAAATGCTGTAAAACCTTTAAAAATTTATGGCCTATGCCACTGGACCTGCCACCCAGTGGATTTTGACCTTAGAGACTTACCCAAAGCCTCTAATCATATCCAAACCCTTAATCCTGACCCATTGGGCAATAAACTGTATTTGTTTTACTCACTTTGACCCCCAATTGACCAGGGGTCAAAATAACTAAAATACCCCTTGGGGGTATGAATAGTCACCTTGGATCAAATGAGCTCCAAATCAAATGCAACCACTTCCAAAAAATTTCAAATATCAAATCAAATCTGTTGAGCCCATTCTCAGACCCTGGATTCACCTGGTTGACCAAGTCAACTTAGGTTGACCCAATAACCCATTAAGGGCTCAAATAGGTCATTTTGACCAAATGACTTATCCAGACCTTGGGACCACCACCAATAGATTTAAAATATTATTTTGAATTTGTTGGACCCACTTCTAGCCCCTGGATCAACCTGGTTGACTAAGTCAACCAGGATTGACCCAATGACCCATTAAGGGCCTAAATAGGTGATTTGAACAATATGGCCATTTTAGACCCTAAAACCACTTCTACCAGACTCCAGATACCCAATCAAACCTATCAAGTCCAAATCTTGGTCCTGGGTCAACCTGGTTGACCAAGTCAACCTAGGTTGACTACTTCAAACTCTTAAGCCTCACTACTTCAAATCAAATCCCAAATGCATTCAAATTTCATCAAACCTCCTTTGAACACATTCCCTAATGATTTGGATTTGACTAAACCCATTAACCCAATCAATAGTTGACTGGGTCAATCAAGCCTAAATCCAACCTAATTTTTGACCTATTTGGGTCAAATCAAGCTATATCATCAAATCTAACTCAATCAGGACATTCAAATTTTAAGGACCCTTCTATCACATGCTTTGAATCTCTCTAAATGCAATGTGAATCAAATCCAAGTAATGTTGACCAAGTCAACTCTATATTACTTGGTCAAATCCCATCAAACCTTCATGCTTTCATTAAAACTCCTATTTTTGATCATTAAGCCTTCTCCAACTTAAAGATCAACACTTAAATCTCCCTCCCATGCCACCTCAGCATCCAAGGTGGCTGGTTGACTAGTCAACATAGTCAACAAATAGGCAAATGGGCTTTAAATGGTCAAAGTAGCCTCTTAAGCTAATCCATTTCATATCAAATCACTCCAACAGGTCTAATCCTCTCTAGAGACTTCTAAGAACCTTTTTAATCTCTGATCCAGCTCCTAATCACATCCCTATGTGCTTACAAGGACAAAATAGCCCTCAATATGGCTTATCCTTGTGTCCTTTTATTCTCCCGCCATCCTAACTACCCCAGCACATATGGTAGCATCCTAGCAGCTCCCTCAATCAATCCTAGCCGTCCCTTTAAGTCCTAGAGCTTTTGAATAGGGCAAAAGATCGTTTAGAGCTTTAATTCTAATCCCTACACACTCTCTCTACACTCAAGCTCTCCAGAGGAGTTTTCTTTTCGATTGAGCTCCCAAGATACTCCTCACTTACCAAGTGAAATTCAGCCGGTCAAACCTTGCCGGTGACCAGATTCCGACGAGCTCAAGCCAAATCCGTCCAAGGCTTCTTCCAGTCAAACCTTGCCGGTGACCAGATTCTGATGTTTTGAATAGGCTGCCACCACGGTTTACAGTGCCCAATCAAGGGCCGCCACGTGTCAAATCTGCCGCCGGCCATTTTATTTTATTTTATTTTATTATTTTATTAAATTTTAATTATTTTTCAACTTAATTTAAATTAAAATAACTTAATAATTAATTAAGAATTAATTTTGAATATATTAATAAAAATTTGAAATAGTAATATATTTTAAAAATACTTAATAATTAATTAAGTATTTTAAATTTAAAATACTTTGATTTAAAATTAATATTAATTCAAAATATTAATATACTTTAAATTAACTTAAATATTAAACTTTAATTTTTTGAAAAAAATTAATATTTATTTAAAAATGATTAAAATATTTCATAAAATTTTAAATTTATTTTAAAATTTATTCTAAGATATTTTAATGTATAAATATTTACTTTGAAATATTTTAATTTGAAATTGGATAAATTTAAAGTATATTTAAAATCATATATATATATATATATATATATATATTAAATTACTCAAGTATTTAAATATTAATTGATATTCAATTGAAATTAAGTTTAAATAAATTAAAATTTTAGATGAAATTATTATAAATAATTTTATAATTCTAAAAATATTTAAAATATAGTATATTTAATTTAAGAATTAATTCAAATATTAATTAATTTTAAATTAACTTAAATACCTTAATTAACTTAAATCTTCAAAAATTCAAAATAAATTAAAATTAATTCAGAAAAATTAATATTATATCTTAAGATTTTCAGAATTTTAGATATTTTAATTTAAATCTAATTTTGAGATTTAAAACTTAAGTTTTTTTTAAATAATTTAAATTATTTGGTTATTTTAATTTTAATTAATATTTATTTAAATATTAAACTAATTATTTTCAAAATTAAATATTTATTTTCAAATTATTTTAAAACCTGAAGATCTCTCAAGTCCATTGAAAATTATTTTAGCAATAATTTTAATTTATTTTATTTTAAAACCTATATTTTATATATAGTGTTACATATATGTATATATGTATTTTAAAACTATTTTAAAAGTATATATATTTAAACCTTTAAATATTTGAGAGATCTTTTTGAAATTTTAAGCATAGGTTGAGTACATGAATGGAATTTGTGGATCAATGATTAGTGAATAATGATGTTCCAATTATTCACTAATCACTTTGTTAATTATCTCAATTAAATGTTAAGTTTTGCATGTGTAGGTGCACACACCACCTAGCTTTAGGGCTCTCCTAGTGCTAGGAAGTGATTATGATGAATGTGTGTAAGTTTATGTATACTTGTTTAAGGGTTAGTCAAAACATTGATTCAAGCCTATTAAACTTAGTCACATCATTAAGGACAACAATTAATGATTTAATTAAAGAATTTAGAATAATTTTAATAATTAGGATACACATCCTTTTGACTTGAAACTCAAGCCATTTGAACTTAGTGATACTCTCAGCCCTAGGGAAATATCTCACTGAATTTTGAAGTCATTTAACCCCTTAATTAACTTAATCAAACTTAAATCTTAATTAAGTATTTAAAACTTTCAAAAAATATAATAAATCAAGTTTAAACCTAAAAATTATAAATAAGACCTTTAACTGACCAGAATTAAACTCTGAATTAGTAAAAAATAAAATCTTCTTGACTGAACTTTAAAATAAAGAATAATTTAATTT
This sequence comes from Dendrobium chrysotoxum, assembly GCA_019925795.1. NCBI lineage: Eukaryota > Viridiplantae > Streptophyta > Magnoliopsida > Asparagales > Orchidaceae > Dendrobium > Dendrobium chrysotoxum. The sequence continues at coordinate 18,754,318 of CM034309.1, forward strand.
TAAGTGAAATTAAATATTTAATTAATTAAAAATAATTAAAAATTCTAAAACCCTCTTAAACACTTAGAAATCTCTTTTTAGGTCATTCCTTACCTTTGGAGTTGATTCCAAGGAATTTGGAGGTCATTTGGATTCAAATCATCAAAAGCCTTCTAATTAAACAAATCAAATAATTCAAATAATTTATCAAACTTCAAAAATTCATAACTAATTCAAGTGAACTCCAAATTGAGCAAACTCAAAAGCATTCAACTCATCTTAAGGTCTTATATTTATCAAAAATATCAAGTTTTCATAAATCAATTAATTTTTAAAAAGTCAGCTTTTAGTCAAACCTAGTTCAAAATCAAGTCAAATCTTCAAACCTTCATAATAAAATATAAAAAAATCTAACTTCAGTGTGCTTACTATCTAACTGATCGTGTTAAGGTCTAGTATTTTATAAAAATTTTAACATTCCAAAAAATACTTTAAATCAAAAAGTCAACTTTTGACCCCTTAATTAAATGATTAAAATAATCCAGAAAATTTTAAAATTCAATAAATTATCAATAATTCTAGAAAACATCAATTTAACTTTAAAATCAACAATCAATCAACATTAATTAAAATTTAATCAATCTTTAAACTTAATCAAACTCAAATCACCTACTTATATCGGGTACCACTAGGTAACCCAGGCCTACGAGGCTATTAAATTAGCTCCAAGGAAGGTGAAATAAACTTCACGGCCTCGGTGTGCAATAAAGGTTGTATCCAACAAACAATCAAAATTAAGTTTAAAATCAAATTTAAATCATTAAGATTTAAATTTTAATTAAAATCTCCTTAAAGCCTTTTCAACCAACTAGAATCTTTAACAACTTCAATCAAATGATCATACTTAGGACATATCAAACCCACACAGCCTCCTACACACACTTTAGATAATTTGCTAGGACAACCAACTCTAGTATTAGGCTAGGTCGGTGTTTACTTTTCTGCTACTTGCATGTGCCAAATTTTTCGTGGTTTTCATTGCATGCTGGTTGTTAGAATTAAATGATTAATTGATTGTTTATTTAAATTTATGTACTCTGTATTGTGATTGATTGTACGTTAGATCTACCCCTAGGTTAGGGACTATTTGTACTAATTCAGTCTTATGCAGGTGGCCATGCTCATACAGGATATTTAAAATTAAAGGGGGAAAAATCATAAATATTAAATTACACAGGTGCTTCAGAATATGCTTAAGACCCCCTTTAAAATTAAAAGAGTATGGCCAAGTGTGGCTGGTTTGAGCATTTTAAATTTCAAATATATTAACTGCTTGAGATATTTATTAATTGTTGATTATTAAGATAACCCTACAGGTTGTTGAGTCAAGATTTTTCTTTTAAATTCAAATGTAATTTGATTTGAGTTGTATTTGAATTGTAATATTTAAAGTGATTTGAGAATGGGATATTTATATCCAACTTGAATTCCAAAGAGGAGAAGACATCCCTAAGGGAGAGTTTTCCTCCATTTAGAAGATCAAGTTAGGATATCTTTTAAATATCCAAAGAGAAAGGATAACACCCCTATCCAAAGGGGAGTTTCTTTTGATTTGGGTATCCAAGCCCGACGATCCAAGGAGTTCCAAGAAAATGAAGAAGTGAAGAACGAGAAGACCCATTCTCAAAGTCACTTGAGTCTTGGGATTAGAATTCTGTTTTGTTGTCAGTGGTGCCCGACCACTTTACTTTTCATGCAGACCCTGAGTTGTATAATTAAAAGGCACTTACCTATGAACTTTTATTTTGAATATTTATTTAATTGATTTAATTATTTGATTGATTTGATTGATGTGTTAATTGTGATTAGGATTTACCTACTTTTATTAGTTTTTTTGGCGATCTTGCATGTCGTATTTGATTTAGCTTGGAATTCGAACGGAGGCTCATGAGGATACGTTAAAACTATTTCTACTTAAATAAAATTTAAAATATTTAGGCTCAGATAGTAACTCTAGCGCTTTTAAGAAGTAAGCCCGGGACCGCCGGTGGTTTTTCATGCATTTATATTGAATCTTCTCTTCCGTGTTAGGCACCTCCCCGCCTGCAGGTTTTGGCAGACCACTTGACCTATTAGGGTGTAGTTCTGTCCAAGGGGATGTTGTGTAATCTCTAGGATAAAACCTATTTTTTAAGCCTGATTTAAAACTGCTTCATTTTTATTTTAAGCATTTAATTGAGTCAACTAGCATGCATTGCATTATATACAAATTAAAAATTGAGTCTAATTCTTAATTGCATTTTTAGATTAAGATTTCACCCAACATATATCAAGGGGTCAATTAGGAATCTGCTCTAGATGTCGACTCCAACTCCTTAAAACTCAATCTTAAATAACGTCCTTAACCACTCTTCCATTTAAAAGATTGGACTCATGGTTTTTAAGCGTTTAGGTGGTTTAGCTGGCTCCCCAATCTAGGCCAAGGTAAGTCCAGACCTTGTATTGCATTAGCTAGGATCCGGGTCACTGATTTTTGGTACCCATTTTAGACTTAGGATCTGAGGCAGATTTTTAATCTTAAGACCTCAATCTCCGAGAATCTAATTCCCAACTTATAATAAAATTAATTATTCAAACTAAATATCTCTTTCAATCAAATTCAAGCCCAACATTTAGGATAGGTTAGGGTGTTTCTAAAGTAATTAAGAATCTCAAAATACCTCCTACCCTTCCTCCTTTGACTCCAGAAAGAACTGTTCAATCTTGAACCAGTCCTATTTGAAAATTCCAGTCCCTACCTCCTTTGACATCAAACTTTGAATTCCAAAATGAAATTCGTATCGCTATTTTCATTGAGAGTATTCGTAGGAAATTTCTAGTTTCCTACGATGTAATTAACTACGAGGGCTTGCGCTCATAGGAGATTTAGAACCCAGACCATATTTTAAAATAAAGTTTTCAAAACCCTTAATTAATTATCTTTGGGAAATCAAAACAAAAATGGCGATCGTTATCGTCATATTCAAGCAATTAACAATGAATGATATTTTCTTTCTTTGGTATGATATATCATTTATTGATATAATTTTGAATATAAAATCAACGATAATTTGTCCAGATTATCGTAGCCAGATATTTGAAAGAACTTCATTTTGATCCTTTGGGATCGTATGTGGTTTCCTCCTGAATCTAGCTACGATATTCAGGACCAGATTTATAATTCTAAATTTGAACCCATTAGGAGATTTTATCTCTACCTTTCGAGGTAGTATATCATCACTAATGGATGTTCAATTTCAGAATTGAAATTTAAATATCAATTTTAGATTATTTCCAAAGATAATTAACCTTTTCAAAACTACTTTTTTCAATCAAACAGGTATAATGTTCCCTAAACCCATAAAACACCAAATCTCATTTTCAGTGCTCATGACACTCAGGAAATCACCCATATATGCTTTTCTCTAACTGGTGAGAGGGAACCTGGTGCAGTTCTTGTGGTGAGGCTTTTAGGCCCTATCATTCCTTTTTTCTAGCGTGGCAGGGACAACATTAAGTACCACTGTATGTGTTGACATGCCTATAGGGAATGAACTATATGTTTCAAATAGGTATCCCTGAAGACCCATACATGCCATTCTCTAACATGGTGGATTTTAAGTCATGGCTGTGGTGTCGTTTGACACCTACTATACACACTTTTCTCTAGTATGGTGGGAAGGCCCGACTCTCCAAATTTCTCCTAAATGGGGGAGACATCGGAAGGCTGCCGAATTTTCAAATAAAAAGGGGACTTAAATGAACAACAGGGGAGTGAAATTGTAGATTATCGAACCACATGGGACTTGACTTGAACAAATTAGCAGGGAACCGAACATTAAATTAAAAAAATGCATAATAATATTAAAATGTAAATGCTAATTAATGGTCCCGATCATCTAAATGAAAATTTATGAATAAATAGGGGAATCACGATGAACAAGTTTCCAAGCATAATAAACTTGCAAGCAACATCAATCAAATGTAAATGACTGAATATAGAACATGTGGTGGACAAAGAACTTGCATACACAACTCACTCACAAGTAGTAATGAAGTTGTAAAGAACATACCCCGATTTCATGTTATAATGTGATGCTTTTAGTGGGTAACACAACTTACATATGAATGGTAGCAACTGATTCACAATGTTTGTCTTAGTTGTGTAATTGGATGATATGAAAATGATTGTAATAGATACAGGGATGTGTGATGAATGCAATGACATCTTTTACCATCAATACCTACATACAAATAAGCATATTGAACTATGCAAGCAATAAAAATGGAAAGGAATGTGTAGATTGATTACAAGTAATGAATGATAACGACTGATGTACAGTCACACTAGTTTTGCAAGAAAATATACCAGCCACTTTTGAACACAGAAAGTCAGTGTGCGATGAGTTGCCTATAGACATGCATAAAGAAGTCAGTGAAGCTCACATTAACATGCAACAAACACTGAATGTTGATATGCAATAAAGGTAAAAATTTGCCAACTAACACGCATAGAGAGATGAGTGATGAATATAGTACATCCAACAGTCAATGTTAACTTGCAGGGAAATACACCAAACTCCTTCAAATGACAACAGTCAACACACAATGATTGTAAAGATGCCCCTACAGTCATTGTCAATCCAGCATCTAGCAAATGCACGAGTCTCCTGCAAGCAAAAGGGTTTGACATGCAACATACGATGAATGAAAACATCCACTGAAGGTTCATTTATAGGTGAGAATCAAGAACCCATCATGCACATGATAATTTACACAAAGGTGATAATAGATGATCGACAATGGATGCTACGACACCCTTGCTTAGTTTACAACCATTTAATTTAAGGAAAATCCATTACTCCCCACAAGCAGAGGCGGTCGATTCGCAATAAATGCAAGAACCTATGAACCACTGTAGAAGATTAGTCATGTATACAATGTATTATCTTCAAGAAAATACAATGGAGTCATATGAAATACAAACACCTATAAGCAGTTTAAAATATCTAAATTCAATGCCACTTGCCAGCTTGTGATGGTAGAAGGACCATGATAAATACAATGATGCGCCTATAAGTAGTGGTAGTAGAATAACAGAGAATACACTATCTTGCTCAGGAAAAACTATAGGAAACTTGCCATACATACTACATATTATCCACAAGCAAATACATAAGAGCTATAATGAGTGCAGGAACCTATAAGCAATGGTGGAAAAGTTGTACTGGACATAATGTAATAGCTATTAGCTCTTAAATACACAACGTTGAACCACGAGCAATGTCAAATAAAGCTTGCATAACACTGTGATTCATATGTAAGCAAAAGTACGGAATCAATAGTAAAACTGTAGGCCATTGGTAAATTGAGGCCATAAATTTATAATGCCAGATCATCATGCCAGATAATAAGTTTACCTATAAAAAATAGATGGAAGGCGCTGATGTGTTATACAGCATGTTTACAGGCAAAAGTACACCCTCGTGGGTTAATTACTGAAAAAGATAGCAATATGCAGAAGATGAAATAAGACCCAGTGATCTGCTAAATAATGTCAATGGATCTACAACACTCACACAAATAAACAGAAGGTGGTTATAGGCCCTTAAGTATAAAACCTGCACATTTTCCAAATGATCACCACTTATAAAACTAGTTATAGTTGAAAATTATAGAAACCCCTTCATGTATTAAAATATGATTACATGTATGGGCCCTGATGAGCATGTCGTATATCCATACGTGATGTCTGAGATACTACACAGGTCAAGAAATGAACTTAAGTTCGAGCTCGATCCTTCTATATGAATAGATAGGAGTCGACACAGCTCAAACTATTAAACAAATATACTATTATGGCATCAATTGTGATATTTATTTTATACATTTATATTAGACTTTCAAAGTCTAAAATAAAGAAAATTTACTAATAACATCGTAAAGCAAAGGATGAATCAGATCCTTTGTCATCAAGTTGATAAGGCTCAATAAATAAAAATTAAATTACCCATAAAGTAACCCTGATGATGGCCGTGTTGATAAAAAATTTCAACCGGAGGGGACCCCCAATATTCAAAATGCCTTCCAAATTCCCATGAAAATTCAAAACCCAAAAATCATAAAAATCTAAGATATTTAAAATTGAAATAAAACACCAAAAAAACTTAAAGTAAAATCTATCCACCCCCTATAATAGTTTGCCAAGGTGGATAAATTTAAAAATACTTCGGCTTATAAAGAGCTGATATATGATCAAGAATATCACTAGGATTCATTATCAATCTTTCTCTTGCCAATAAGGATGTGGCATGTGTCCTCTAACTAGTGGTCTCGCTGCCAAATAGCATCACAAGTAAATGGTTATGATCGAACCCTCTGACCGAGTAATTTTGTCGCTAAATGACACCATTAAGTTACGGTCATGGTCAGAGACCATATGTTCTCCAACGGCACAAAATATTAGAGTAATAAATCAATAGGATATGGCTGATAGGGCACAAAGCCCTATGTTATATAAGATTGATTCAAATTTATCCCCTTAAATAAATATGTACCCTAGCTTTATAGGATACCCTTGGACGAAGCAACCCATGGCTGATGATAAGGATCCTTCTGTCATGTTGGGTCGACTACCTCCTTTGACTAAGTAGACTATACAGCATGATGACTTGGGATGACAAAAACATGGGATCTTGATCAGGACTATCATCATTCCCCCACCATTCCCTTTAAGTATAGGGTGGTGAATTTCTAATTTTAAATGTTAAATTTTTAAATACTAAATCATACTGCTACAATACGATGGATACTATGTATCTATTTGATGACTAGCCTTAATCAAAAGTTCTCTCCTGCCATCAAGAGGGGTAATTAACTATAGAGGCTGGCGCATATAGAAAACTTGAACTCATATCATAAAGTCCTTATAAAGTGAGGGCAAAATCTCTGGGTTATGTCTTATTCACAACCCAATCTGCCTTCTAAAAATTTACCTCGAAACATGCTAGTTAAAAATCTCCTCGATGACTCGAAGAAAATAAAGGGGCCACGGAGAGGCCAGGGTAAGAATTTTTTGAGCCCGTAGATTTCTGGTAACTCTGCTGGGGATGATTTTGCTTTCCATCTCTAACTAGTCATCCAAGTGTTATAGTAGCAACAAGTTAATATAGGTTAAAATTCAAGATTTTTTAAAATGCTCATTTAACAAATTAAAATTTTAAATATTTTAAAATGATTATTTAATAAATTCATTAAGAAATTCACTAGGTTTTAAAACCTATCTAGATTTCTTACTTTTACTATTTTATTCTGTGTAGTCTTTGCACTCTAAAAGTGTGGGATGATGTATCAATTATTGATTACTAACCCTTGACATTCATTTATGTAGATGGATTTATAGAACACATCCATCACCGTCCAACTGGTATGTAGAGCTGGCATCTAGCTAGCTAAAGCTGCCATTAATAATAAGAATGATAAAGCCACCATCCACCTTGGTCGATTGAAGTTCTTTATAGCTACTATAAGGGTTGTTGTTGTCCCTTTGTACGATATGGAATCTGAGGGGCCTTTCAGGTGGTCTGCTTGAATCACCATGCCTCGTATGCATCTGCCAGCCCTGTTAGCTACTATTGGATCTCCCTCATAGGAGGGTATGTCTTTAAAAGGCTATCTCAGCCTAAAACTCCTGCTACAAAGAGGGTCGTAGCTGGGCAAAATTTTTCCATGGTTACTTTTAACACCATTACCTTTCCAAATAAGCCTGTCATGTTTGGAAGGCACAATATTGAAGCTTTCTTATATGGAGGAAAGCTCACTTGAAGGTAAAGGAGGAAGAAGAATATAGATCTTCTAGCTCAGCAACCTTTACTTGTCCTCCCCTCCATGATACCAGCTCAAGAGACAAAAACGAGTGTTCCTACCTGGAACAAATTTTTAGATTTGAGATGGGTGATGAGGAACAACTCTATCGATGAGTTAAAGAAATTATTCTGGGAGAACTAAGCTCTAGTCCGTTAGAGAAGGGGACCCAAAACCCTATCCTCTAGAATCCACAAAGTGCTAAAAGTGGTAAAGAAAAATGGGTTAATAAAAAAGAAATCCCAACAGCTACCTATAACAGAGGCCATGAGGGAAAGGCTACCTCCTATTATGGTATTAAGAAGAGAGAAAAGACAGGCTCCATGTGGTGAGCATAGGGGTGTGACACTTGAACCGCATGTTTAGGGATCCATGACCAAAATGTCCCGGTGGAAAGGGAAAGAAATATGGTGGCCAAATCCTTAGTGGAAAGAAGAATAAACATGAGCATAATATCTAGTGCAACATCCCAGAGATCTACCCCCACCAGTAAAAGCCATCAAAAGTGGGTTCCAAAGAAGGTCCCAGTTGACAACCAGCCCGACGATCAACATCTTAGAGAATCCTCAAGGGGATCCTGTCATTCGTCGATTCCATCCAAAGAGGAGGTTAACTTCGATTGCAACCCACGGATCGAAGAAATCTTCCTACCAAATAATGAACTGGAGATCTAGTGGTGATAACGGTTGGAGATCCGAATACAAGAGGAGGAAGAGGATGAAAAGATACCATGGACGTTGAAGTGGTCTACATGGAAAGGCACGATAACATTATTGTTGTTAATGATAATGATGATGATGATGATGGGCAGTAGCCACCACCTAGACAGATACACAAATGCCACTATAGGGCTGGGTCTATTACCAATAGAAGTAGCCACTCTTTAGAAGAAGAGAAGAAGAGGTCAAAGAGAATCCCTTCATAGCCAACACTATCACGTTGGAAGATATATAGAGGCAGATAAAGCAACAAATAAAGGCAAAAGATAACAATATCTTTCAATTAAATGAAAAAAATGATCGAGATGATGACTCAAATGATGAAAATAATACAGATGATGCAAAGAACTGCTGTCACAGGTCCTATGCCCACTCTTATTGCCAATCCTCCAAACCTTTAGATATCTTAAGTTTTAGGAGTGTGAGGCACCCCTGAAGGTGGAAATGAGGTTAAAAACTTGATCCACCAGCCCACCCCATATAATATAGCAATTACCTCTGAGCCTATAATGGCTGTACAACTAGAGGACATAATTAGTGAAAAGATCTAGGCTATTATAACCATTAATCAGGCAGAGGAGTTTATAAATAAGGTTTGACCATACCCGAAAGAGTACAACCAAGTGCCATATCTGAAAGGGTATTCTGTCTAAAAATTTCATACTTTTAGCAGCAAAACTAACCCCAAGCAACACCTTGCATAATGCAAAGCCACTTGCGAAAACACCAGGGGCACCAACGTCTTACTCTTTTGACAGTTTGTCAATAGTTTAACTTTGACTGCTTTCGAATGGTACACTAAATTTTTGAATGATTCTGTGAAGACGTTTGTGGAATTAAAGACTCTAATTATGAAAAGGTTCTCCAACGTAATGGACAAGATAATCATTGTTAACCTCACCCTAGAGAAGCAAAAAAGGGATGATTCAGTAATCAAATATATAACTCGCCGGCACAGCTTAAGTATGAAATGTGAGAAGCAGCTAGAAGAGGAGCATGTCGTTTAACTATTAATAAGAAATATTAATAATAAGATGCAACAATTTTTGTGCATGGCAGCCATAATAATATTTCAAGATCTATTAGATAGAGTGGCGAAATTCAAAAAGCTAAATTTATTAAAATCAAAAGCCACTCTAACAAATCTAAGAAAACTAAAACCCCGGATGCTAAAAAAAGTGAAGCTTACTCCACATTCTCTTTTAGGGTAGATAACAGAAGACAGGTGGCATATATATAATGTTGATAAAGGTGAAAGTTCGTTAGGGATGTTAAGCCCTAGTGAACTAGTCCCGAGGCTAACCAAGAGGGGGGGTGAATTGGTTATTTAAAAAATTTCACGATAACTATGAAAATCTTTTTATAACGTGCAGCGAAAACAAATTAAAACAACGATAAAAAGATCAACCACAGATATTCACCCAAGCAGTTAATATCAGAAAAAATTAAAGTGCAGAATTGAATCAGAAAAGCAAACCAGATTTTATAGTGGTTCGGTCAACTTGACCTACGTCCACTCCCCGAAGCCTCCCCTCCGGGTATTGCACTAAACAGAAGTGTCTCTCCTTTTGCTCCCACAGCAAGGCGGAGAAGCCTGTACAAAAATCTCCTTTTCACCACACGGTGAGGCAGAGAACCCGACCTCCTTTCGCTTCCTCCTGAAGCAGGCAGAGAACCTTCGAACTCCTTTCGCTTCCTCCTGAAGCAGGCAGAGAACCTACGAACTCCTTTTGCTTCCACCTGAAGCGGGCAGAGAACCCCGGATCTTCTTGCGAACGATCCTCCCACGACGAACACCGACTAGACGAAAGACGACAAGCGGAGAAGACGACTCTGATCCGTGCTCGGAGCAACCTTAGTGAATCCCTCACTAACTCCCCCTCACAAGATCTTCTCTCTCTCTCCCAACTCTCTCTCTCTAGGGTTTCTCAGGGAAGGAAGGCAGCAAAAGATTTTTCCAAAAATTGGAAAAAGTTCTTTTAAAGGAGGGCTTAAAATTTGCCCTAAATCTCAACTGGTCAGCCAAGATCGTCCAGGACGATCGGTAGATCGTCCTGTACGATCAGTTCAAATTCAGCTGTTTCAGCCTGGATGATCTGGCTCTTCTGGACGATCAGTAGAAAAAGTTGTTCATATCGTCCCGTACAATCCTGCGATCGTCCGGGATGATTAGTTCAAATTGAGGGAAATCGTCCAGAAGACAGTTCGGGTCGTCCAGAGAAATCTGTGCTGGACGACCAAAAAATGACTTGATCGTCCCGGACGATAGGGTCATCGTCCGGTACGATTAGTTCAAAAAGGCCTCAAATCATCCTATACATAGTTCTGTACGTACAGCTTAAATGCACTAGACAATCAAGATCGTCCGGGACGATCCCGCGATCGTCCAGGACGATATGATCGTATCAACCAAAAATAAATTGCTTTCCTTAATTACCAGATTAAATTAGACATGATTGTACTGGATCGTCCGGGACGATACACGTATCGTCCGGGACGATCAGACCAAGTATCTAAAAATAAGAACTTTCCTAACTTGATCTGGCGGCTGAGAATTTCTGATTTGGGAATATCGTCCCGTACGATCCGTAGATTGTCCAGGACGATCGGCTCAATCAGACCCTCTTAACTTAGTCGCCCTAATTAGGGTTTCTATTTTAACTGGATCATCCAGGACGATGTGTCGATCGTCCAGGACGATCTGAACAAATTTTTAACAGAAACTCTAATTCACTCAATCTCTCTCCCTGAGTGTGTGTGTGCAAGGTTACTTAGCTAGGGAATCAGTTACATTACAATTGACTCAATAAAAAGAAAAATCATACATTTGACACACTTGGACCCGATCTTGAGTTGGCTTGAGTGGCTCGCGGTCTTTTGTGCCTGAAACAGATTAGCTAAGCAAAATACACTGGAAACATGTTTGTCATCATCAAAACCAGATTTGCAACAAAAGGCACAGGCAATTTAAAATATAGATAATTGTAAACAATTAATATAGTATAAAAATAAGCTAAAATACGTCTATAACCCTAATCTCCAGCTAAAGCTAGTACTTGGGGGAATGATAAGCCGTGAGCTTTTCTTGGTGGAGGAGAACGCCCGAGAAAATAATGAGAACTAGTGATCAAACATTTCCATTCCTCAAATAAAAGATGAATAAAAAATATCCATTCAAGAGGGAGAGTGTCACCAAGCTATTTAGACAGGCACTCAAAGTGGGTCTGGAACTACAAGAATGTAAGAGACCTGAAGAGATTGACCACACTGGTGACACAAGTTATTTCCCATATCACCGGGTGATTAGCCATATTATTAATGATTGTTACATCTTCAAGTACTAGCTAGAAAGAAAATATAATAGGGGAGAATTCACATTATCAGATAATGTGTTAGTTCATCCCAAAAGAGAATCAAATTGGGTGGTTACATCCTCTTTTGTACCCCCGACCAAAGGAAAGGTAGGAAAGGAACCAGCTTATAATAAGCAATGAGAGACTGCGGTCTTCAAGAAGATAATAAAGATTTTAAAGTAGCTCAAAGGAGTTCTTGGTGTCAAGTGCAAGTCTCCTAGTGAGTCAGTGTTAGATTTAAAGTGGTTGCTTGTTATAGATGCATCTAATTCCAAATGGCACTCTAGCCAAGCTAGCTCATCAAAGTCTAGCAAGGGTAAGGAAAATTCCTCCAAAAAAAAGACCAAACTATACAAGCCAAAAGATAAGACAATAACTCAAAGGACTATCAACAATTTGGATGATGATTATCAGACTGTGAGGCATCCTATTAAGCTTGCTAACTTTATGTCAGAGCTTAAAATAGATAATTCAAAAGAAGCTGATGAAGATTCTTCTCCTATGGAAATGTGCTGAGTTATCTCGGTGACATCAAATATATTAATAATAGAAGAATATGCTGAGGAAGCAACTCCTGAAATTTTTCTTATGGTGTTATCAATGGACAATAGTTCAGAGCAAGATCTATATTTTTTGAATGAAGATGAATCAGAGCCTGACATAGCATCGCAAATGGAGCTTATGAAGCTGGGTGGTGATTCTGAATCAGTAAATGAATCTTCGGAGGTAACAAAGGCTAGTTCTGAAGGAAAAATTTCATTAGGTGAACATGAGTCAGATAAAATGGCCCAAGTATAATTGAGAAGTGGCAAGGTACTGCCATCTCCACCGAAGAAATGGGTCTCTCATAAAGACAAGGGAAAAGAGATAGTTATCGATGAAGAAATCATTCCCAAAGGCCCTAAGAAGAAAAGTGCTTTAGATAAAGGGGTAGATTACAAAATCTTATCTAACTTGAGAAAGATCCCAGTGCAACTCAGTATATATGATACTCTTCTAATGTTTGAAGATCTTCAGGAGACTTTGATGTTGTAAATCTGGACCCAAGTCCTACGATTTTGATGATAACAAATATTATTGAATTATTTACTATGTTATCTCCTTTTAATTTCTATTATTACAAATCTATTTTTTTTCTTGTGCACTCAAGACTGGATAGAATTAGGCTAAGTGTTTGGAAGAGTTTGTAATTTTACCTTTTTATATTTTTAGATTTCTTGAGTCAAATTATATATTTGGTGGATACTAAACTTAATGGCCGTGTACACACTCACTCAAGGAAGTGAGATAGTGATAAAATTAGATGTTTAATTTTTTGAACTAATCATACTGTATGATCTATATCATACTGTATGATCATTTAATTAAAAAATTATTAAAAGGCTCATTATAATAATTAAATCTATATGAACTAATCATACTATAAGATCCAGATCATACAGGACAATCAGTTAAAATTAAGATCCCAGCCGCTAATCATAATTTAGACAATATTTTAAAATTAAAAATTTAAACTGATCGTACCGTATGATATGTACGATATAATTAACTCTTGCCTAAATTAATCCTATAATTAAGGAATGATTTTAAATTAATTGATCCAGTCATATCGTACAGGATAATTAGACCCAATCATGCTGTATGACCCAATCTTTGCATGAGATGATATTTTATCATCATTAATCGTACGGAACGATAATCCAAGTTGTTTAAACTAATCATACTGGACGATTCACAAATCATACTATACGATCAACACAATTTATTAAACTAATCGTATAATGCCTTATTCTTCGTATAATACTAATAGAATTCTTTAAACTAATCGTACCATATGATCTTGGATTGTATTGTACAATTAGAGTCACCAGAATTAAATTCAAGGGCTTTTTATGAGGCCTTATATTTAATCTCTCTACTTAGACCTATTTTAAGTCTTTGGCTGCTAAGTATTTTAGAGAGAGAGCTTGGAGAAGGGATCTAGGAGTGCTTTGAGAAGAAGAAAGAGAGAGCTTGTGTGTGAGGGAAAGTAGTGTGAGGGGTTCACACAATTTCTCCAAGCAATTATCTTATCTTATTTCCTCCAGGTGTCTGTCTAGGTTTCCTGGATGGATCTGGGAAGAAGTTCTTCAACTCAATGACCGTTCAGATTCTCTGCATTCACTAGGAGGGCAAAAAAGGAGGTTGTAGTTCTCTACCTTCATTAGGAGGGTGAAAAAGAAGATCGTGGTTCTCTACCAACACTAGGAGGGTAAAAAAGGAGGTCAAGGTTCTCTATCGCACTAGGTTGGTGAAAAGATTATAAGGACTTCTACGCCTAGTTGTGGAAGCTAAAGGAGAGACACTAAAGGTTTAGTGTAATACTCAGAGAAGATAACTCCAAGGAGTAGACATAAGTCATTATTTGACCAAACCAGTGTAAATTTCTGGTGTGCTTATTTTGATTTCTTATTTTCCACACTTTACTTTTTGTATTTAATTTCTGTGATAATTATTTTGTAGAAATCTATCATAGTTATTTTGTTGTGTTGATTAGACTATTATCATCATCGTTGTAACCTTTGATAAGTCTAATTGGTTCTGCATCAGGAGATAGTATTTTGCTTGCTTTTCGTTATTACTAAAAAATATAAAAAATATAAATTTTGTTTTAAAAGTGAGAAATAGGTTTTTAAAACTACCGGTTCAACCTCCCCTCCCCCCCCCCTCTTTTAGTTTGCCTAAGGACGGTTCACTTAAGCTTAACATCCTACATCAAACTTTCAGTTGGTATCAGAGTGGTACTCACAAATAGTATTTTAGAAAATCTAGAGGAAAATGATCAATGGCACATTTTAAAAATAAAAGCACTGTGAAAGGTTACTCTATAACACGTCCACCTCTATTTGACAACATACCATTTTATTTTTGGAAAATTCACATGTCTACTTTCTTACAATCAATTAATTTTTACATGTGGTTTTTAGTACAAGAGGGTTATACTACACCATCTCATTTTATTAATGGCATCAAAACTAAAGTACCATTTAATGAATGGAGCAATGAGGATAGAGACTTAACTTAATATAAAATATTTAAATTATTTTTTTTGTGCTCTTAAGTTTGAAGATTGCATGAGATTCTCTACCTATACCACTAGCAAGGTTATTTAGGATAGACTGAGTATTACATATGAAGGAACCAGTGAGGTCAAATAATCTAGATTGAACACTGTTGCACGATTATAAACTCTTTCACATGAAACCTAATTAAACCATTTCAGACATGTACACTAGATTTACACAAATTTTGACATATTACATGCTTTAGGTAGAGAGCTTTCCAACTTTGAGAAAGTAAATAAAATTTTTAGATGTTTACTTAATAATTATGATGCAAAGGATACTACCATTTATGAATCAAATGATCTTAATATTTATTCTATAGATAACTTAGTAGGCTTACTCATTATGAGCAAGGTATGAGTCAGAGATTGCATGATACAAAAGACAAGAAAAAAGATAAAGTGGTGGCACTTAAAGTAAATGAGTTAAAAAGTGACAGTTCTGCAACTGAGAAAGATGATAACATAGCACTGATGACACGCAATTCAAAAACTTCCTAAGAAGAAAACAAAAGTGTCATTAGCAGTAGAACAAAGGTAAACCAAACAAGAATTTCAAAGCATCATCTGATACTATTTATTTTGAATGTAGGAAGCCAGGCCACTTGAGGATGTATTTCCCCAACCTAAAAGTTCACCCAATCAAGGAGAATGGTGAAGAGAAGATAAAGTTTAAAAAGGGGAAGCAAAGGATTCAGAAGGCTTTTTGGGCAGACTCTGCTTCGGATTCATCAAAAATAGAAATGGAAGAGGAGGTAATTAATATGTGCCTTATGAAAAATAATAGTCTTGATCATTCTGATCAATAAGATGTATGTGAGCTTTCTAATAATGACCTATTTAAAGTTTATGAAAAAATTCATAATGTATATAGAAAGCTTAAGAAATGTATGCTAGTTTGAATTCTGATTTCTCAAGTTTGCAAAAAGAGCATGATTCCCTCAAAATAGATCATTCTATATTAGATAAGAAGCATATGTCTTTGCTTGATGAATCTGATGCACTGAATAAGAAGCATGTTGATCTATCCAGCTCATATGAATCCTTGAACTCAAAGCATGTTGAATTAGAAGATTCATTAAAATAATTAGAGATATATGCATCTGAATTAGAAGGGAATGAGCATGCATTAAAATTAGAAGTTATAAGCCTAAAAAATGCCAATAAATTATTGAGTGCAAAATCGATGCATTAGAACAAAATAGAACACCACCTACACTAACATAATTGTATAACCCCACATCAATGCGTGCAATATATACACCTAGGAAGAGGCACCATAACCCATATAGATTAATGAACCCTTTCCCAGGTGTTAGGTGTTATTCTTGTGATATGCTAGGTCACATAGCCCGTACTTGCACGATACACCGTAGGACATATCTAGTATGGAGACCTAAACCACTTGCACCACAGCATAGCTGCATGAACTGTGAGGAATGGTACCGATCGAGTGAACAAATTGATAAGGGACAAAGGCGTCAGTCGCCTCTATCCAACCGGGTAGAGGTGCTACGGTCGGAACCACCGGGTCATAGCCCCTGGTGTTGTAAGTTTTCTTAAAACTTAAAAAACTCCTAGGAAGCCGTGGTATGGTTTGTGTGAACCCTTCTCTTTTAGGTTCCTATAGTAACTTCAATTTTATTAGGATTATTTTTGTTTTTATTATTAGATCCTTGAACCCCTTTACACGTGCGTAATGTCTTAAGGGTTAGTGATAACAGAATTTTCCATTCCATATAACTTTAGTGACATTTAAGGATAAAAATTAAGGACTGAGTCTTAGAGAATTTAGACATAGGATGCATGCACACTTTAGGGTAGAAACACATAACATAGAAAACTTAATGACATTCTCCTTAGAATTAGTGTATATTATTAATATAACCATAATTAAATCTAATTAAAATTAAATACTCAATTAACAAAGATTTCAAAAAACTTTAATAATACTCAGATAAAGATACATAAAAATTATATAACTCTTAATAACCAAATCATAATTAACATATATAACCACTAAGAGATTAAATTTGAACACTAATTTAAAATTGAATCTGATTAATATTTTAATTATCTTATAATCAAATAATAATTAAATAAAATTTATTAAAAGTAAAACTAAAACTCAGAATACAAAATATACATAAAACTAGAACAAATTTAAATAAATAAATATATATTCTAAAATAAAAGACCCTTTAAAAATCAAACTCTATTTATTAAAGTCTTTTTCAAAATCAGTTATAAGCATAGTGTAAAATATCATTAAAGAAAAATTGATCGAAATCAATAGTAATTTAAAAGTCTAATAAATCGTCAAAAATTCTGTAAGTCATTAAATTAAATAATATAAAAAAAAACAGTTAATCAAAATGACGAAAGAATAAATCCTATTAATCAAATTTAAACAATTAAAACTCAATTTAAAATGAACTTCTGAAATACTAAAGACACTAAGACATAAATTTAAACATAAAGCCCCCTCTGACCTTTCAACAAACTAAATTCAATCAACTAGAAAACTTCAATTAATAACTGATCTAGGATATATCCAAACCACACAGCCTACTGCACCCACTTAGTTTTGTTTGTTAGGACAACCGACTCTAGTTCTAGGTTAGGCCGATGTTTATTTTCTTGCTGCTATGTGATGGGCTTTCTCGTGATTTTCATTGCATGCTGGTTGTAAAAATGATTGATGTGAGTGTTTATTTATTTTAACTGCTCTCTGTGATATGATATGATGGGCGATAGATTACCCCTAGGTTAGGAATGATCTAAATGTTCACAGAATCTTATGTAGGTGGCCATGCTCGTGTAGGGCTAAATTAAAGGAGGCAAATTAAAGATTTAAATTGACATAAATTTTTTGCAGGTGCTTCAGAAAAATACTAAGCCCCCTTAGACTTAAAAGAGCATGGCCAAGTGTGGCTGGTGAATTTAATGTGAATGTAAATATATAACTGCTTGGGATGATTTTCTTATAAACTGCTTAGGATAACCTTACAAGTGGGTTTACATTTTCTTTTTATCTGAGATGTAATGTAAATATGTTTGAAAAGAGTTGTAAAGTAAAAGTGATTTAAAAGTGGGATATCGCACCCAACTCGGAATCCAAAGAGAAGAGTATGTCCCTTAGGGGAGTGTTCTTTTCTATTTGGAAAGCCAAGTTAGGGTGATTCTAATATTAAAAGAGAAAAGAAAATACCGCTTCGGGGATGAGTTTCTTTTCATTTGGATATCCAAGCCTGATAGATCCAAGGAGCTCGTAGCGGACCTAAGGAGCTCGTAGAAGAAGAAAAGACAAAATGAGGAGATGAAAGGAGAGAAGACAAAGAAGATAAGAAAAGAAGAAAAGAAGAGAAGAAAGAAGAGATACCCCATTTCAAACTCACTTGCATCATTTCTAGGAGTAGAATCTGGGTTTGTTGTCAGTGGTGCCTGGCCACTTTACTTTTCTGCAAATTCTGGGTTGTAAATGGACGTTGGACATTATATTTTTGGATAATTTAATTTGATTGTTTATATTATTTACGCAGTAGTTTTTTTAGGACTCTTGCATGCCGTATTTTATTTTAGCCTGGATATGACCGGAGTATTTTTTTTGGTAAGGACCTGATAAAATATTTTCTACTTGAAATTTAAATAAAATTTTTAGGCTCACATAGTAACTCTAACGATCTAAGAAGTAAGCTCGGGACTTTCGAAAGTCAGCATATGCATATCATTACTTTCTCTTCCTTATTAGGCATCTCCCCGCCAGCGGGTTCTAGTAGACCACCTGGCCTATTAGGGTGCAATTCTGTCAGGAGGATGCTGTGCAATCTCTAGAGAAAATTCTATTTTCTAAGCCTAATTTTAAAACTGCTTCATAATCATTTTATGCATTCGAGTCAATCAGCATGCATTGCACTAGATACAAATTAAAAGAGTCTAAAATTTTAATTGCATTTTATTTTCAGGCATCATTTACCCACATAAGTTGAGGGGCCAATTAGGTTTTGTGTCGGCCTCCAATTCCTCAAAACTTAAACAATATTCCTACCCATCTTTCATAAAGAGACTGGACACATGGTTTTAAAGCGCCTAGGTGGTTAGATGGCTCCCCAATCCAGGCCGGGGTAAGTCCAGATTTGAACTTCATTAGCTAGGTTCAGGTCACTACTTTGTAGTACCCAATTTAATTTTAGGTTCTGAGGAAGATTGCCAAATCTTAAGTCCTCACCCTCTGGGAATATAATCCCAAATTTTTAATAAAATGCCAACTCAAATCTAAAAATTTCTCTCTTAAAATGTAAAGCCCAATATAGGGTAGACTAAGGTTGCCTCTAAACTCCTCAGAATCCGGTACCTCCTACTTTTCTTCCTTTGACTCGTTAATAACTGTTCAACATTGAGCTTTCTCCTTGAAAATTCTTACTTCTTTTCTTATCTTCTACTTTGTAATCAAAGGGTACAAAATCATTGCTTTAATTGAGAATTTTCTTAGGAGTACCCCTCCTAGGATGTAATTAACTATAGGGGCTTGCCCCTATAAGGATTTGAGAACCCCATATTAAAATAAACCTTATTTTATTCTTATAATAGTCTACTTTTGATATACTTGTAGAATATTATTATTATCTTTTTAAATAATATAATAGTCTACTTGTTATATTCAATCTTAGAAATGAAGAATTTCATAAAACTCATTTTTATTTTTAGATGTTTTGAAGAATGTTATATTCATCTTTTAAGATGATATAATATTTTTCATGTTACATCTAATCAAAAGAATGGATAAATTTTCAAAACACTATTTCTATTTTTAAACACACTCTATAGAATTGTATGTTCATCTTTCGAGATGATATATTATTCTTTGAACTGTGTTTGATCATAGAAATAACATTTTTTAAAACTCTATTTTGATATTGAATCCATTGTAGAATATTGTGTCAGTCTCCCGACACTGTACTTTATTCTCAATGTACTATTCGGTTACAAAATAGGAGAACACAAAGCCTTGGTGGGGAAAAATTTACCACCACGCAGATTTTGTGTTCTCCTATTTTATAATCGAATACTACATTGAGAATAAAGTACAGTCTTGGGAGATTGACATAATATTCTACAATGGATTCAATATCAAAATACGGTTTTGAAAAATGATATTTCTATGATCAAACATAATTCAAAGAATAATATATCATCTCAAAAGATGAACATACAATTCTATAGAGTGTGTTTAAAAATAGAAATAGAGTTTGAAAAATTTATCCATTTTTTGATTAGATGTAACATGAAAAATATTATATCATCTTAAAAGATGAACATGACATTCTTCAAAACATCTAAAAAATAAAAATGGGTTTTATGAAATTCTTCATTTCTAAGATTGAATATAACAAGTAGATTATTATATTGTTTAAAAAGACAATAATAACATTCTACAAGTATATCAAAAGTTAGAAATGAATTTTTAGAAGGTATCTACGTTCCCAAAGATTTTCCCCTTATTTTATAGGGAATAAAATAAGGTTTATTTTATTTTTGGAGTTCTCAAATCCCTATAGGGGCAAGCCCATATAGTTAATTACATCCTAGGAGGGGTACTCCTAAAAAAACTCTCGATTAAAATAGTGATTTCGTACCCTTTGATTACAAGTAGAAGACAAGGAAAGAAGTATGAATTTTTAAGGAGAAAGCTCAACGTTGAACAGTTATTAATGAGTCAAAGGAAGAAAAGTAGGAGGTGCCAGATTCTGAGAAGCTCATAGGCAACCTCAGTCTATCATATATTGGGCTTTACATTTTAAGAGAGAATTTTCGTATTTAAGTTGACATTTTATTAGATATTTGGGGTTTTATTCCTATAGGGTGAGGACTTAAGATTTAAAAATCTACCTCAGAACCTAAATCTAAATTGGGTACTACAAAGTAGTGACCCGAACCTAACTAATGAAGTGCAAATATGGACTTACCCCGGCTTGGATTGGGGAGCCAGCTAACCACCTAGGCTCTTTAAAATCATGTGTCCAGTCTCTTTATGAAAGATGGGTAGGGTTGTTATTTAAGTTTTGAGGAATTGGAGGCCGACATCTAAGACAAATCCTAATTGGCCCCTTTACTTATGTAAGGTAAATGATGCCTAAGAGCATAATGTAATTAAAATTTTAGACTCTTTTAATTTGTATCAATGTAATGCATGCTAATTGACTCGAATACATAAAATGATTTATGAAGCAGTTTTAAAATCAGGCTTAGAAAATAAATTTTTTCCTAGAGATTGCACAACATCCCCTTGATAGAATTGCACCCTAATAGGTCAGGTGGGATGCCAGAACCCGTAGGCGGGGAGGTGCCTAACAAGGAATTTTCCCACCAAGGTTTTGTGTTCTCCTATTTTGTAATCGAATAGTACATTGAGAATAAAGTACAGTCTCGGAAGATTGATACAATATTCTACAATGGATTCAATATCAAAATAGGGTTTTCAAAAATGATATTTCTATGAACAAATATAATTCAAAGAATAATATATATAGAGTGTGTTTAAAAATAGAAATAGAGTTTTGAAAATTTATCCATTCTTTTGATTAGATGTAACATGAAAAATATTATATCATCTTAAAAGACGAACATAACATTCTTCAGAACATCTAAAAAATAAAAATGGGTTTTATGAAATTCTTCATTTCTAATATTAAATATAACAAGTAGACTATTATATTAGTTAAAAGACAATAATAACATTCTACAAGTATATCAAAAGTTAGAAATGAGTTTTTAGAAGGTATCTGCATTCCCAAAGATTTTTCCCTTATTTTATAGGGAATACAAAAAGGTTTATTTTATTTCTTGAGTTCTCAAATCCCTATAGGGGCAAGCCCATGTAGTTAATTACATCCTATGAGGGGTACTCCTAAGAAAACTCTCAATTAAAGCAGTGATTTTATACCCTTTGATTACAAAGTAGAAGACAAGAAAAGAAGTAGAAATTTTCAAGGAGAAAGCTCATTGTTGAACAGTTATTAACGAGTCAAAGAAAGAAAAGTAGGAGATGCCGGATTCTGAGAAGCTTAGAGGCAACCTCAGTCTATCCTATGTTGGGCTTTATATTTTAAGAGAGAATTTTTATATTTAAGTTGACATTTTATTAGAATAGCATGCATGCAAGTCATCTATTAATGCATAAGGTGGAACCCAAACTCACTTGGGTTCCTAAATCTAATATGTGATTGACTTTGTAGGAGTGTTCTCATAAAAGGCCTAGTGAGAGAATGTAGTACCTGGACAGCAGATGCTCAAGGCACATGTCTGAAGATATTAACCAATTCATCATGCTGGAGGCTAGGGTAGGAGGCAAAGTTACACTTAGAGATAATACCACTAGAAAAATTGAAGGTTATGTATGATTGGTAATTCAAAAAATTTCATTATTAAAAATGTATTGCTAGTAGATGGCCTTAAACATAAATTGCTTAGCATTAGTCAACTATGTGACAAAGGCTTTAATATTAAATTCTTATCTACAAGTTGCATGATTATTTTAAATGGAAATATTATTTTAGAAGGAAAAAGGATTAATAATATCTACATGCTTGATTTAAATTATATCAAGTCTACTAATTCCTTATGTTTGAGAATAATTGTTGAGGAATTCTGGCCATGGCATAGGAGACTATATCATACTAGCATGAAAATTATTAGGAAGATAACCCAAAAGGACCTAGTTAGAGGCATACCTAAACTATTAGGAAGATAATCCAAAAGCAACACTAGTTAAATGCAAATGAACAAATATAGAACTTATGGTGGACAAAGAACTTGCAAACACAACTTGCTCACAAGTAGTAATGATGTCGTAAAGAACATAACCCAATTTTATGCTACAATGTGATGCCTTTAGTGGATAACACAACTTCCATATGAATGGTAGCAACTGATTCACAATGTTTGTCTTAGTTGTGCAATTGGATGATATAAAAATGATTGCAATAGACACATGGATGTGTGATGAATGCAATGACATCTTTTACCATCAATACCCACATATAAACAAGCACATTAAACAACATAAGCAATAAAAATTCATAGGAATGTGTAGATTGATTACAAGCAAATGTATAAAGTCCTTAGCATGTACTTCACCTATTGATGATAATTGTTGATGTGTAACACTCACACTAGTTTTGTAAGAAAATATACCAGCCACTTTTGAACACTAAAAGTTAGTGTGCGATGAGCTTCCTATATACATGCATAAAGAAGTCTGTGATGCTCAGATGAACGTGCAACAAATACTAAAGGTTGATATGCAATAAAGGTAGAAATTTTTGAACTAACATGCATAAAGAGATGAGTGATGAATATAGTACATCCAATAATTAATGTTAACTTGCAGGGAAATACACCAAACTCATGTAAATGACAATGGCTGACACACAATTAATATAAAAATGTCCCTATAGTCAACGTCAATCAAGCTAGCAAATGCACAAGTCCTATACAAGCAGAAGGGTTTGACATGCAACGTACGAAGAATATAAACATCCACTGAAGGTTTATTTATAGGTGAGAATCAAGAACCCATCATGCACATGACAATTTACACAAAGGTGATAATAGACAATAGACAATGGATGTTACGACACCATTATAGATTACAACCATTCAATGCCAGACCAATCCACTAATCCCCACAAGTAGAGGCAGTCGATTTTCAATAAATGCAAGAATATACAAACCACTGTAGAAGATTTGTCATGTACACAATGTACTATCTTCAAGCAAATATAAAGGAGTCATCATTAATACAAATACCTATAAGCAGCACTATAATATCTAAATTCAATGCCACTTGCTTACTTGTGATGGTAGAAGGATCGCGATGCATACAATGACTCACCTATAAGTAGTGGTAGTAGAACAACAGAGAATATAGTAGCTTGCTCTGGAGAAACTATAGGAAACTCACCATACATACTACATATTATCCATAAATAAATATAGAAGAGATATAATGAATGCAAGCACCTATAAGTATTGGTGCAAGAGTAACACTGGACATAATGTAATAACTATTAGCTTTTAAATACACAACACCAAACCACGAGCGATGTCAAACAAAGCTGGCATAAAATTATGATTCACCTGTAAACAAAAGTAGGGAATCAGTAGTAAAATAGTGGGCCATTGGTAAATTAAGGCCATAATTTATGATGTCAGGTCATCATGCCAGATAAATCAGTTTACCTACACAAAATAGATGGAAGGCCCTGATGTATTATGCAGCATGTTTGCAGGAAAAAATACACCCTTGCGGGTAAAATACTAAAGAAGATGACAATATGTAGAAGAAGAAATGAAACCCAGTGCATCGCTAAAAAATGCCACCGAATCCACAATAATCATAAAAGCAGATAGAAATCCTTCATAGGCCCTTAATTACAAAGCTTGCATATTTTCTAAATGATCACCACCAATAAAACTAGTTATAGTTGAATATTATAGAAACCCCTCATGTATTAAAATAAGATTACCCGCATGGGCCTGACGAGCATGTCATATGTACACACATGACATCTGAGGATGTTGTGTGGGTCAAGAGATGAACTTAAATTTGAGATCGATCCTTTTATGTGAATAAATAAGAGTCGATACGGCTTGAACTATCGAACAAATATATAATTGCAGCATCGACAAAAATATTTATTTTATACGTTCATATTAGGCCTTCAAGATCTATAGAAAATAAAATTCATTAATAATAGCATAAAGCTAATGATGAACCCAATTCTTTGTCATTAAGTTGATAATATCGACAAGGTTCAACATATAAAAATAAAATTGCCCATAAAGTAATTCCAATAATGATCGTATTGATATAAAATCTCAACCAGAGGGGACCCCCAAATATTTAAAATGTCTCCCAAATTCCCATGAAAATTCAAAACCCAAAAATCACAAAATCTAAGATATTTGAAATTGAAATAAAACACCAAAAAAACTTAAAGTAAAATTCATCCACCCCCCATAATAGTTTGTTAAGGTGGACAAATTTAAAATTCACTTCAGCTCATAAAGAGTAAATATATGGCTGAGAATATCACTAGGATTCATTATCAATCCTTCTCTTGCCAGTAAGGATGTGGCACGTATCCTCTAACTGGTGGTCTCACCGCTAAATGGCACCACAGGTAAGTGGTTATGATCAGACCCTCTAACTGGGTGCTTTTATCACTAAATGGTACCATTAAGTTATGGTCATAATTAGAGCCTATATATTCTCTAACGGTACTAAATCTTTCAATAATAAATCAATAGGATATGACTAATAAGGCACAAAGCCCTCTGTTAACTAAGATGGATTCAAATTTATCCCCTTAAACAAATTTTTACCCCAAGTTTATAAGGTATCCTTGAACGAAGCGACTCATGTTTGCTGACAAGGATCCTTCTGTTAGGTTGGGTCGACTACCTCCTTTGACTAAGTAGATTAGGGATCATGATGACCTGGGATGATGAAATTGTGGGATCTTAATCGGGTCTATCATCACTCCCCCACCATCCTCTTTATGTATAGGGTAGTGAATTTCTAATTGTAAATGTTAAAATTTCAAATACCAAAT
Organism: Dendrobium chrysotoxum; assembly: GCA_019925795.1. Taxonomy (NCBI): domain Eukaryota; kingdom Viridiplantae; phylum Streptophyta; class Magnoliopsida; order Asparagales; family Orchidaceae; genus Dendrobium; species Dendrobium chrysotoxum. Next base: position 18,779,990 of record CM034309.1, read on the forward strand.
CATGCTGCTACTATATACCAGATACTACGTATCCATTTGATAACAAGCCTTAATTGAAAGTTCTCTCCAGCCATCAAGAGGGATAATTAACTATAAGGGCTCACACCTACAGGAAACCTAAACTCAAATCATAAAGTCCTCATAAAAGAGGGTGAAATCTTTGGGTGAATTATTTATAACGCAATCAACCTTCTAAAAATTTGCCTCATAACATTATAGTTAAAATTCTCCTTGATGACTCGAAGAAAATAAAGGGGCTGTAGAGAGGTTGGGCACAAATTTTTGTAACCCTTAAGTTTAAGCCTTACATGCTCTGTAATTAGTTAGTAATATGAATCACATGCTTAGTAATATATCATATATTATTTTCTTATGTTTGTCTTCTCTGACGCTACATGCACGATAGTTCTCACATTATTTACTTTAAGCCTTTATTGATTCTAAAAGTTCTGGGGAGGTTGTAAGATTTCAATGAACTATCCCTATGCACACCAAGAGGGGGGTGAATTGGTTATTTTAAAAATACTAAAAAGGAAACCCTTTTTTTGTTTTAACCAATATCAAAATTTATAAAAAATTCTAGTTAAGTGACAAACAAGCGGAAGCAAATTAAAAACTTTATTTTCATTCTCAAAATTTTATAACACAAATAAATCAAGAGAAATACATTTATTTTTTTATTTTCTAACACAAATTAAGTCTAACCAAGCAAGATTAATAATTTAACTATAATTTGCGATGAAATTTAAATTCATGTAAGAAATTAAAAATACATAAAATAAAGGAGCAAAAGAACCCAAAAAGAATATATAGAATTTTATAGTGGTTCGGTCAACCTTGACCTACATCTACTCCCAAGAGTCCTCCTCTTTGGGTATTATACTAACACTATAGTGACTTTCCTTTAGCCCCTATAGAAAGGCGGAAAAATCCTTACAAATCACTTCCACCAAACCCGGTGCGACGGAGAATAAAAAACTGTGCCACCCTCTTGGTGATGACAGCAAACCTTTGAAATCTTGCTCACCCTCTTGGTGAGTGGTGATGATAGAGAACATTTAATCCTTTTTCATCCTCTTGGTGAAGGCAAAGAACTCATAAGGTACAAGCTTGCCTAAAAAAATTGTGTGAAAACCCCTCACACTCCTCCCTCATGCATAAACTCACCTTTTTCCTCTCCAAGCCAAAGAATTTTCTTAAGAATTATCCCTCAGAGTTCCTTCAACAACCAAAAGTCTTACTAGAGATAAGTCTGAGTTGCTTAAGTACAAGGCTTTAAAAAATCCTAAGTTTTTAATTAAGCTGTCACTGTTCGTACAGTATGATCCGAGTTTGTACAGTACTATTAGTTCAAAATAGGGTTTCATCATGTACAATGGAATAGTCATTCAGAAGAACTATTCAATTTTTATGTACTTATCATATAATATGATTGAATGTTTATACTGTAAGATTAGTTTAATTTTCTTCTATTCATATAGGATGATTAGAAATCGTCTATGTCAATCATCCAGTATGATTTACATTGTATTATATAATTAGTTCAAACGTCAAGAGTTCATCCAATATAATTAGCATCATTTTATATGATTAGTTTAAAAAATCAAGGTTTCATCCAGTACAATATTTTGGATGATTGGATTTCATCCATTTCAGTCGTACGGTATGATCTATATTGTATAGTGCAATTGGTCATATTTATTAAACCTTGATTTGATTTACTAATCATAAAGACTAATTTAAGTACAATTAGGATCATACTGTATGATCATTTCAAAGTTTAATTTTCAAAATACTTACTTAAATTATCTGTCAGCTAGGGTTTCTTGATAAAAGTGAATCATATAGTATGATTATGATTGTACAATATGATTAATTCATAATCATTAGTTATAAAATTAACCATTGAAACTAATTTTTCATATAATTAATCATGCAATACGATCGTAATTATATGGTATGATTAATTCAAAAAAATTTTAATTTGCTTTTCTCACTCCCCTCTGTGTGTGTGCACGGTCGCCAATTTAGCACATACCCTTATATGGCCAGACTCAAAAATATAAAATTAAAAAAATTAAAAATACAGATTCTTTTAAATAACATCATATTCTACCTAAACTTGAGCCTTGATCAATCTTGAGCAGTGTATAATGTACCTGAAATGTTAGTATATACAAAAAAATAATATGCAATACATATGCTAGGAGAAATAAAATTTCAATCAATAATATTTGTTATCATCAAAATCACAAGCTAGGGATCCTAGATTGTAATATATTCAAGAGGATCTAAGCTATGAAAGGCACTTGAGCGCATTTTAAAACTTGAAGTTTGGCAGCTTTATCGTTGATCAATTTAATTTATCAGAGTACTTTAGAAGAACTAGTAAGAATAAGAAGCAACTTGGGAGATTGAAGATGTTGCAGCTATTCTAGAGCTAAGGTATGAATTTGGGGATCAAATTCTTTTAAGGGGGATTACTGTTATAACCTGGACTAAATGATCCAGGTCTTTCACGCAAACCAAGACCTCCTGCTCCCCCTCTCGTCTATGACATGTGAATCAAGCTGAACAGTACAAGTAGGCAGCCTCAGCCCTCCTTTGTCCGAGCTGAACCATGATGCCTCCCTAGTCATGACCCTTTCTCTCTTCAATCATGATTTCTTTCCCTATTCGAAGGATTCTCCTACCACCTCTCCTAATTTTTTTGCTCTCAAACTTCCCTCTCCCTTCCTTCTTGTAACAACCGCTAGACCTCTTCCCTTTTTTTGGTTTCTTTTTTGCAAACAACAGCGGTCGAGCATCCTACTTTATGGACAACAACTTTCTCCTTTTGACTTCGGTCATTGATGAATTTTTCTCAATCTCCCCTCATTCTATAGTAAGTTCCTTTTCCTCTCCTCCTCACTTTTTCTTCTTATGATTCTAGTCACCAAATTGATAGTTCTTTTGTTTATAGTAAGAAATAATATTTGATTCATATTAATTTTATAGAACCTTGAATTTCTAGTATTTGAATTTTGACTTGTATGAAAGAAATCCTTATTTATGATTAATGATTTAAGTGGATTAATTCACATAATCATGATCTTTTCATTACTTCATAAATATTATTTTATTAATCAATTTGTTGGGAGAAGTCTTCTAACTTATTATAGGTTTTGATATGATTAGAATGATTATAATGTTAATAATATCCTTGCTAGTGTTTGCGCTAATGTGGCAACTAAGGTCAATTATTAGGGGTGTTTCCAAATGTATGCTTATAATTGTTTGGTTTTCACCTGTAGGACATTCAAGTCGTTGCTTTGATGGATTGAATATCTTGTAGGGTTGGATGTTCATGTCGCTGGCCTAAAGGTAAGTAAATGTTATTTATTTTGGTATAAAAGTACCCTTCTTTGTTAGGAGTATAATCCATATCATTTGTATTAAGTTCTTTTATAATTATTTATATTGCCAATTCTATATTAAATTCTTCAACATGATCACACATATAATAAATCTTTGTTATTGCTCACAATGAATTAGCAAATTTCATAAATATAATATTCTTGATTTAGTGCTGTATAACCTCTTGTATATCAATTTTGTATTTTCATGCATGTCTTATTTGGATGAAGTAAATGTTATATTAGGAAATCATATCAGTTTTGTTTATTGCAGTATATGATACTCATAGTATATATCATCTTGGTTATATAAATTATGATTATAATATTGAGTTATATAACACCCGCTGATTATTTATAATAGTAGTTGCACTGTGATCATATGTATGTCGGTAGAACCCTATTAATTTTTGGCTAACTAGGGTCGACGAACCCCCAGAGTGACAACTCTCTACAAGAAACTGGATTTTTTTTGGGTTGGCGTTTACCGTTCTAGTGATGAGTATATGATAAACCAATAATAGATATATATGTATAAATATAAAAAAATATAAGTGAACATGAATTAGAAATAATAAATGAATGATATGTCATTTTGAGGTATGATGATACCTGGTGTGGTTACACTTGTGAGCATTAAAATCATTTGCATTGATAGAAGTTTGGTGTATACATTAAGGCTGTTAACATATTAGATTTCTGTTATAGCAAATATGACATGTGTTAGTACTACTTTATTCTAGTGACTATAGATGGTTACTCACCCTTTTGTTATTCATACTACATGCCACACTCCTTTGTTATTTATGCTTTGATAGATAGGAGTTACTTGTTGAGTTTGATTTATCAAACTCAACCATTATCTATTTCTGTAGTAGATCCTGCATGCATGTTTAGTGGACTGTCACCTCAGGAGCAGAGTTATCAGCAATAATCTATTTTTGGTAATTTATATTTTGTGATAGTTTATTTTATTTCTAATTGAGGGTTAGGTAGTCTCTTTCCTATTTTTTATTCTATTTATATTTATTTTGGCATGTATCATAACTATTGTTATTTAATGCACTAGTTATTTATTTTTTATTAATGAATTGACTTCTTAGTTCACTTCTTTTGTTTACTCTGGTGTATATATATCTTGTTATATTATTTATATATACGCATTTTTCTTTGTGAATATAAAATATAGATTCATATCGCTCCATCACATCCCGTGTTACGGGGGTGTACCGCCTTTTAAACCCGAGGTATGACAAAGATGGTGTATATATATCATGTTGTATTATTTGCATGTACATGTTTCTCTTTATGAATGTAAAATAGGTCTTCATATACTTTCATCACGTCCTGTGTTGCCGGGGTGTATTGCCTTCTAGACCCAACGTGTGACAATTAGAAAGAACATTTAAATTTTATTTTTTAGTCCAAAAATTGAAATAATTTCTTTGGATGTTGTTGCATGCTGGAATATTTGTAATGATAGAGAGATAGAGAATTTAGTGTCCTAATTTTGCACACAGATCCAGTTCACACATAGAAGAGATGAGTGAATAATTGTAAGACACCTAATTTTTTATGTGGAAAATTATGAAAAGAGAAAAACCATAGAGCCTATCCCAGTTAAAGTGACTTCACTAGTATTTATATTTGATTACAAGTGAAGTTCTTTCACGGGAGATGGTATTGATACTATAAAGAACACATTGGTTGGTTGAAGTTTAAGGAGTTATTAGTAGGAATCCGTCATAAGTCTAAATGCTAAAGAATGTCAATGACATGCATCAGTCATATAAGTAGGGATGAGTGTTGGCATTATTGACAATTGTAGATAATGAAGTCGATAGGCATTGGAGTAGCCAACCGACATTGATTAAGAGATTGTAGGTTTGTGGACTGTAGTTAGGCAATGATGGTCGGAGAAGCATAGTTAGCAAGCGACAGATGTTAGGTGGTGATGGTCGGGGAGCGATAATGGTCGGACGATAATAATTAGTGAGCAATATAGTTTGGAGGACCACAAATAGGGAATAAAGATCAGAGGAACATAGTCGGACAACAATGGTCAGAAGATCACAGTCGAGCGTTGGTGGTCGGAAAGCCATAGTTGGGTGGCGGTGGTCCGATGACCATAGTCCATCGATGGCGGTCATATATCTTTAATGGGAGCAATAATGGTCTGAGGATTGTAGTTGTTGGATGACGGTGGTTGGAGAATTTTAGATGATGGGAGATGGAGGTCAGAAGGATCGTAGTTAGGTGACATCGGTTGGAGGATCATAGTTAGACAATAATAGTCGGAGGCTCATAAATGGGTGATAATGGCTGGAGGTCCATTATTAGGCAATTATAGTTTGACAAGCATAGTTGGGCGATGATAGTCTGAGAATTGTAGTCCAAGAGTAGTCCGAGGTATGTAGTTAGGTTATTGTAGTCTGAGGATCGTAGTCGAGCTGATAATGGTTTGAAGACTATAGTCGAGTGGCAATGCTCTAAGGATCATAGTTGTTGGCTGATGAAGGCTTGATGGTGACAATCAAGTGACGGCACTCTATGATTTTTAGAGCGTCAGAGCTCACTTGAATCTCAAGCCCAAGTCTAAGCTCTAAATCCTAGCCCCCAGGTCAAGCCTGATGTTGAAGGTGACAACAGTTGGAGACCTTTCATTCAGAGAGTGGGGGCTTATTTATAGATTTTTAAAAGTGATATACATATTATAAATATAGAGGGAATTTGAACACTCAATTGAATTGCCCATAAAAGATAAAAAGTTATATGGATTTAATTTACAATCCTTTCCAACCAAAGCTGTAATCTAATAGTTATGTTTGTTTAAACCCTTGCTAATGTTATAAGTTGTAGTGCTCTTGCTTTTTTTAGATTTATGTTTGAGTTATTACTTGTATAACAATTCTCATATTAATTTTAGGATCTAAAATAAATAGTTTCTCATTTGCTACAATATAATTCTTCATCTTCTGAGCAATTTCTTAATCTTGTGTGAATGAAATATAATCCTCAAAATTTTGATAAAATAAACAAATAAAAAATAACATTCAAATGTAAAAATATTAAATAAGATAGCTTCGTGTACTTAGGAGACTCTCAGAATTTATCCATGACTACTTTTCTTAGTTTTTCCTTCTGAAATGAAATGTTACTAATTTAAAACAATTCCATTTGAAATTTTAAGAATATATTGTTTCTTAAATTTTAAAAATAATAAAATTATAGATCAATAGTATTTAAATCGATAATCTTCATAGAAAATAATTTCTTTTGACTTTCTTTTATGGAAATCTTACCATATAATAAAATAAATACTATCTTGCTCACATTATAAGTAGAATAAAATCTCTAAAAATATAATTATTACCCTTTTTTTTCTTTGAAGCTATTGTAAAATATTATTTATATCTTCCAAGATGGCATATTATTCTCTACATTGTATTCGATAATAAAAATAGAAAATTTTAAATATGTAGTTTATTTTTCTCACAAACGTCATGTAAGCGTCTACACACACATATAAGAAAAATTTATAAGAGACACTAAAGATTTTATGTGAAAAACTCTGATGAGAAAACTTATGTGGTCTAGCCCAGATGAAATAATCTATTATATAAATAGATATTATAAAAGTTTGCTCTTCCCCTTAATTAGATAAGACAATATTACAAATTAGCTTGTCTGTTGTAGATATAGTAGAGAATGTTGTAGAAACAATAAAGAGTGACGTAGATGATCAGGAGATAAATGTCAATCAGTACATGTCAATTGATATGCCGCCATAACAATCTAATTCCACACATAACAATCTCTCACTTGGAACTGATTGCAATCAATCTTTCTCCTGATTTGTAACACCAATTATAGTACCAGTAGCGTGGATCACCCCTACTCTCATCATCCATGAAGACCAACTGAAGCTAAACATAGCTTCAATTTATCAAACGTCGCCATTTTCATCAGCATGTCTACAGGATGTTCAGTCGTATGTATAATCTTCAAATATAATTGACCATCTTCCAGAAGCGACCTGATGAAATGATACTGTAGCTAAATGTGCTTCGTCATGGCATGGAATGCAACATTCTTTGCTAGATGTATAACACTCATACTGTCACTATACAACTTCCCATTCCTTTGCCCTTAGTCAAGTTCTGTCAAGAAACTTTGCAACTAAATCATCTCCTTGCTAGCCTCAGTGATAGCAATATACTCATCTTTTATGATTGAGAGTGCAACAGTCTTCTGTAACTTGGAAACCCAACTAACTGTAGCTTTCCCAAAGTGAATATATAACCTGCTGTGCTTCTCCTACAATCAAGATCTCCAATAAGACCAGAATCTATATAACCCTATAGATCAATCCCTGCACCACCCAAGCAAAGAGCTTTGTTAACTGATCCTCCCAATAAATCCACTTAACCGCCTTTTAATGAAGTTTGCCTGGTTTACTCATAAATCTGCTAATAACTCCCACTACATATGCTATATCAAATCTTGTGCAGATCATAACATACATCAAACTTTCAACTATTGAAGCATACAGAGTCTTCTTCATTTGTTCTTCCTCTACTTCAGATTTAGGCGATCGTTCCTTGGATAACTGAAAGTGACTACCCAAGGGAGTGCAAATTGGCTTGGCATCATTCATGTTGAATTTTTGAAGTACCTTCTCAACATACTCTACCTAAGATAACTTCAGTATATTTGCAGTTCTATCTCTACTGATTCTCATACCAAGAATTTTCTTTGCTGGAACCAAATACTTCATTTCAAACTCCTTCGATAACTATTCTTTCAAACATTTTATCTTCTTCATATCTGAACCTGCAACCAATATGTCATCCACATATAAAAGTAGAATAATATTAGAGTTATCAAAATGTTTGAAAAAAATAACAGTGATCTACCTGATACTTTGTGTACCCATTATCTGACATAAACTTGTCAAATCTCTTGTACCACTGTCTTGGTGCCTGCTTCAGTCCATATAAGCTCCTCTTGAGCCTACATACTAGCTCTTCATTGCCTGTGACCACAAATCCCTGAGGTTGCACCATGTATAACTCTTCATTAAGGTCACCATGAAGAAATATTTTCTTTACATCTATCTGCTCTATATGTAAATCCTCCATCGCTATTATGCTCAGTACAACTCTGATTATATTCATCTTCACTATTGGAGAGAATATTTCAGTAAAGTCCACTCCTTCTTTCTACTAAAAATCTTTAACTACAATCCTGGCCTTGTAGTGCTTGCTACCATCAGGTTCTTCTTTCAACCTATAACCCCACTTATTGCAGTGCTTTCTTGCCATCTGGTAGCTCTGTCAACTCTCAAGTCTGATTCAACTCAAGTGAGTGCATCTCATAATCCATAGCTTGCTTCCACTTCTTTGAATCATCAACTTGAATGACTTCATTATAACACTCTGGTTCACCACTATCTATCAACAATAGAAAGTACAAGGATGGAGAATACCTTTATACTGGCCTTGAGATTCAGTTAGATCTTCTTATTTTAGTAGCAGGTGTCTGAGGTACTCTTTGTGCTTCATCAGCTTTATCTTGTTGATCATCATCATCCTCAATTTTAACATATTTAGAAGAATCTTCAGGAGTCCCATTTTTATCCTTATACATTTCATTTTCATTAAATTTAACATCCCTACTCCTGGTGAAATTCTGATTATGATAATCTCATAATTTGTAGCCAAATTCATATAAGTCATATCCAATGAATGTACACTTGATAAATCTTGGATTAAGCTTACTCCTAGATCCTGCATTAACATGAACATAGGATGAACAACTAAAAACTTTGAGGTGGGATAAATTAATCTCCTTTCTACTCTATGCTTCCTCGGGTTACCCCTCATTCAGAGGAACTGAAGGACCACGATTGATCAGATAAACTACAATATTTACTGCCTCTACCGAGAACTATTTGGGTAGACTTGTATGTAACCTCATGCTTCTGGCATGCTCAGTGATAGTTCTATTCATGTGCTCTACAACACTATTCTACTGTGGTGTTCTTGAAATAATGAACTCATGCCTGATCCCATTTAAAGCACAATACTCCTTGAACTCATTATCACGATATTGACCACCAATATCTGATCTTAGAAACTTGAGCTTTAGACCTATCTCAAGCTCAACTATGGCCTTCCGCTTTTTGAAAACATCAAACACATATGACTTGTGTTTTAAGAACTACACCGATACCTTTCTACTGTGATCATTAATAAATGTAACAAAATATAAAGATCCTTCTATAGAAGTAACTAGAGCAAGACTCCAACTTCTTTGACTTGACCTTTGAATCAGTATTTGAAAAATTCACCCTATGTTACTTGTCATATATATAGTCTTCACAAAAATCTAAATCTATAGATTTTAAACTATGAAGCTTTCTTTTAGAAAGAAGTAAATGCATACCTTTCTTACTTATATGGCCAAGCCTTCGATGCCAAAGACCTCCATTAGCGTCTGAATCTGCTACTCCAATAGAATCTGATTTTCTATTGATAACATATAGGGTGCCTTCAATACTGCCACGAGCTATTATCATAGCCTCTTTTGTCACCTTTCTCGTATCTCCTGTGAATGATGTCACATGGCCTAAGTTTATAAGCTGACTCACAGAAATTAAACCCCTCTTCAAATAAGAAATGTGCCTTACAGTCTTGAGTCTCCAAATTGACTCATCCAATATCCTGATATCAACATCTCCCTGTCCAACAATGTTGTAGGGCATTATCCCCAAGATACACTTTACCCAAATCACCTTTAGTATAGTTCTTAAATACCTCCTTGTTAGGACTTGCATGAAAAGAAGCACCTAAATATATCACCCAAGATTCATAATTATCCAGAGATAAAATTAGAGAATATGACTGATATTCTTCGGCAGATATATTTACAGAATGATTTTTATCTTGACCTCCACCACTGCCCTTTTTTAGAATTGTACATTCCTTCTTCAAGTAACCCTTCTTTCCATAGCTCCAGCACACAACTTTCCCTCTACCTGAAGTAGACTGTCCTCTCTTAGATTTAGATCTCCCTCTATTTGGAATTTTCTATAAACCCCTTTCTCTTGCTTCAACATTCAAAACAGAATTTGAAGATTCACCGTTCTTCCTCCTGCAAACCTCTTCAGTAAGCACTAACTCCACAATGTCATCAAAGTTTAGCTTTGAACTTCTCAAAGAGTTACACATAGTAGAAACAATCCCATTCCAACTTTCTGGCAATGAAGATAACAATAATAATGCCCTCACCACATCATCAAAATTAATGCCAACTGAACACAATTGGCTCATCATAGTGTTCAGATTATTCAAGTGTTCCACCATTAGAGTGATGTCTAATCTTCATATTGAATAACTTCTTCATTAGGAATACCTTTTTTAGGCCGATGGCTTCTCATATATCTTGGTCTGTGTAGCCATGAGATCGACTTTAGTCTTCTCATTTACAATGTTGAATGCAACATATAAGGAAAGTGAAAGTCATATCAAATCTAGTGCAGTCCCGTCAAGAACCTCCCATTCCTCCATAGTCATAGAATTTGGCTTCTTGGTGATTCCTTAAAACAATAAATACAACTTCTTCTGATACAGTAAATCTTTAATTTGTATCCTCCAAAATGCAAAGTTTGAATATTTGAACTTTTCAATCTTGTACCTTGCTTCGTCAGCCATTACTCCCACTCGATCTGAAGAACCTCGCTCTGATACCAGTTATTGGGGGATGAGATGAGGAGTAAATACCATAATGATGAAACAAGCAAGAAAGTAAAATTAGTGAAAAGTAAAGGACATCAGGATTTAACATGAAAAAATCCAAAATAGAGAAAAAAATCACAGAGCCACTCTACACCAAGAAATTCACTATAAAAATTAGAAGAAATAAGTATAGATCTCTCTTATCTCTCACTCTCTCCTTGCTTCTCTTTTTCATATGCACCATTCTCACACTTTTCCTAACTAAAAATACAAGAGAAAGCCAAATAAAATAATTCCAAGGAACGTAACCCTTCTAAAAATGAGAAAGAAAACCGTCAAGTCCGTCTCGCAACACTTTGGCACCAGTTTAAAGTGCTGCGACGCTTAAGCCTCTATCTTGAACTACTGCAGCGCCATATCTAGGCCACTATGGTGCTCTGCTATCTATCGTTCAGCGTTGTGGCACTCATGAACACAGCACCGGGGCGCTCGGGTATGCAGTGCCGAGGCGTTATACCGAAAAAAAAAATCAATTGCAAAGCACTAGAACCCAAGCAGGGCGTACCCCGATATACATAACAAACTTTGAGGTCCGAGACAACACCAGATTAATCAACACATTCAAATTTCACACATAACAACATATTTGTATATACCATTACAATCATTAAAATATCAAAGATGAGGTAGCTAGTCCCATCATTCATATTATTTAAGAAAAATAATGGTGTGCTTTGACTACAAAATATAGGAAACAACTTTGTTATTAACCACTTGAAACAAGCCATTAAACACTAACAAATAAATTGAAGTCAAATATCATGCTCATAGAGCATCTCCATCAGGCAAACTGTCAAAATTACTCTCTTTAATCACATCATCCACATTATTTAAGTGAGAAAAAAGATAAATTCAAATATATAAAGCATGACATTGCTGAAGTATTCTATACTAAAGTATACGGTACAAGAGGAATAAGGATGAACAGAGCTTAATGTTTTGAGCCATTACAATGTAGTATTTACAAGAGTAGAGCATCAGTGGTGGAGAATTTCCCATTTCATTAGATAGGAACATCATTACCGCCCTGAAGAAGGGTAGTACTTGATTCGATTTAGGGTCTGTTTGGGATAGCTTTTTCGTTATTTTATTGTTTAAATAATAATCATAATTTTATCTGTCTACTATTTTATTGCTGCATTTTCACTATTTTTCAAAATGTTATATGGTGGAAAGTAGTTTTTTACGATCTGAGTTGCTAAATTATTTTCCCCACAGCAACTTCACAACTAACTTTATAAAAAATTGCAAGTCTCAAGCAGACCCTTAGTTGTAAAGTATGGTAGTAGCTTTTGCAAGTAGCAAATAAGCTCATATGTTATGACAAGATTATTCAATACTTAAAATTATAAAAAGTGGGTGATGTCAATAATGATGATTTGAGTATGAAGTATTATGTTAGAATTATCCAAAATTTGATATTAGTCTCAATCAAAATGGCAGAACTTTTTTTACCAAAGCATTTTAGGTCTGCTAAATGCATTCAATTGACAAATGAATGTTTTGACTAAGGCTCAATTTGGGCCGGCTATAATTTTTTATAAAGTTGATTGTAAAGTTAATGTAGAGGAAATAACTTAACTAAATTGGTTGTAAAAAATAACTTTCCATCATAAAAAATTCTGAAAAAAAGTAAGAAAGTAAAAGTCAAATGAAAGTATGGCCTCATTTGGGATAATTTTTTGCTATTGTTTTTTTAATGCTTTCAAGGAATTTATGTGTTAGAAAATTGATGTAGAAAATAGTAAGAAAACTGTCCAGTCCTAGATGAAGCCTATATTCAGCGGCAGATTCACGCTGGGGGCACGGGCCCCCACTGGTTGCATAATTACTATCTAATTAAGATCTAATGAAAGCTATTTGTGGTAATGAAATTATACAAAAGAATAGCTTTAATTTTTTTTCCTTCCGCCTTCGTCAAACTCACGTGTTTCATACTTCACGCATGGCAGTCCGCACGCTTCCTGGAGGCTCCCCATCTTCGAGCATCACGATAAGTCTCTCTCTCTCTCTCTCTCTCTCTCTCTCTCTCCACCGCTGCAACGACATCCGGGATGGGGATTCGCCTGCCGATGATTGGAAGATCTTTCATGATTCTGACCCCCGTGGTGTCGGTGAAGTCGCTAAGGAAGCGGTTTCAGACCAAATTTAGCCCGGAGCAGGACAGGATGTTGGAGCTCTCGGAGAGACTTGGATGACAGCTTCAGAAAAGAGATGAAGAATTGGTGTAAAAGTACTGCAGTGAAATTGGAATCGGCAAAGGCGTTTTTAAGCTATGGATGCACAAGGTTGATGAAAATGACAATGCGATAAGCAGTGTTTCTCCCTTCGCCGTCGCTGCGTTAGCTGGCAGTGGTATAGGAGTGCATTAGGTTGATGAAAATGGCAATGCGATGAATGGTGCCTGTTGAAGGAAATTTTAATTTTATGATATTGTTTTTGCTGTTAAAAAAAAAAAAGCTTGCAGGCTCCCTCGCCGCCAGGAGTGTGAGAGTTTTTTGGTTTTGAATTTTTTTAGAGGAAGAGACTACGAAGAAAATAGTTCATGTTCAACTCAAAATATTTTTAGGAAGCTGGTTATTTTCATAGTTCTATGTGTGATATCTTATAAGTCACAACTCTTTTGAATTTTCTAGTAATATCTAAAAATGTGACTCTAATAAGTTATTATTATTATTTTTGGAATATCAATTTATTCTTCATTGTCAGATTATTACAGTTTCATTATTTTAATAATTTATACTTCATTGTCCGATGAAAAAAGTTGAAATTCAATAACTTGTGCTTTCACATGAAAAAAATTCTGGCTCTGCCGCTGCCTATATTTATTATATATACACATATCAAACTTAAAAATATTATCTTTTTAATATAATATTTAAACGTAAAAATAATTTAAAATTTTGTTAGAACTTAAACGTAAAAGTAAGGTGAAAACACCGAATCCATTATTGAACAGCGCTTAAAGAAGTGCACTGGATATTCATCCGCAATGCCGGCCCAATTCGGGCGGGTCGGTCCGGGCGGGCGCCCAAATTTAAAACCCATTTCTCTTTGCAAATTTCCCGAGATCGTTCCCCTTTGTAGTTGCGTCCCTGCCCCGAGTGCTGCGGCCTGCATTCGATTTTACGCTCCTGTCGTCGCCTTTGATTTGTGCTCATTTATCAAGGATAAGGGGGAGAGGAGGCCGGAGAGCGATGGATTTGGATCTGTGGATATCTAAGGTCAAGGAGGGCCAGCATCTAATGGAGGATGAGCTCCAGCTCCTCTGTGAATATGTAAAATTTCTGTCTTTATTCTTTTCTTGAACTTTTCCGGCGGTCACTTTACTTGTTTTTGGTTTTCTAGGGATTTTTCTCTTGTTAACATCAGGGTTTTAGTAGAAATTAGGGTTTCACAAGCCTGATCCTCTTGTTATCTTAGCTTCACCCTCGTGCCCTAGGCTTCTCTACACCTCCTCAATGAATCTGGATATTGACGCTATGAAAATGAAAAAAATGGATGAAAAATGGACTATTTTGTTTATAGAGTATGGCTAGTAACTTAGCCAAGAATAAAAGGGGATCCCCCCGCTTTAAAATAATAATGGCCCTTTGGTCATATCTTTCATGCAATTTATATGTTAGAAGAAGTGTTTTCCAAAATAACAGATGTAGTTAACCATAACTGGGCGTGGATCTTGGTATGGAATTGAGAATAGATATCAATTATACTAGCTGTCCGATATAAATTGTGCTTTTGTGATTCTAAACTTGGCTCTTCCTGTTTTGAATTGTAGAAGATCCGTCGGGTGATCTATTTCATTATTTATGTTGACGGTGTGTCTGATTAAGTTTGATTCAATTGCCATGAATTAATAATGGTTGGCCATCTATGAGGTTGACATGAAATTAAATTCTTGTAACATGTCGTAGGCTCAGACTCATTAAGGGGCTGTTTAGATACAGGATTTATATGGGATTTAAGCAGGAGTTATGCTAAATCCTACCAAATGGGATTTAAGGATCAGTTAAATCTTACGGAGAAATAAATCCTTCATTTCCCCCTTTTTGTCACAAAACCCGAATTTACTAAATCTTGGGGTTCGAAGAATTTACTAGATTTGGCTGAAGAAGTGTGTGAAAGTGAGAAAGATGGCTACCTTTGCAACGAGTGAGCTCTCATTATTGTCTTTACTTCCGGTCTAACAGAAGAATGGCGGACTGTTGTTAATTCCAATATGACTGGAAGGAATGTTGTTGAAGGAGATGAAGAACTCTTCTAGCGACTCGTTCAAAACCTAAACTCTCATGCGAAGCAAAGTCGAACAATACTAATAGTTGGAGAAGAGGAAAAACAAAACCTAGCATGCCTACGGCTATAGGAAGATAGAGCAGAGAAAATAAACAGGCATTGGCAGAGAAGCTTTCCATAGAATTAATTATTTTGTTAATTGATAACAACAACAACAACATCAAGCCTTTGTCCCACTACGTGGGATCGGCTACATGAATCCTTTTTCTCCATTGTGTCCTGTTAAAAGTCAAATTCTCGTTTAAATCTAATAAAGAAAGATCATTTCTAATATTTTCTAACTAAGTCTGTTTAGGTCTACCTTTAACTTTCTTAACATAAGTCAAATCTAATACCTCTACTTTTCTACCCGGGTCATCGGAAGGCCGCCGTTTTATGTGACCAAACCATCTAAGGCGACTCTCTCTAATCTTATTTTCCATTGGAGCCACTCCAACCTTTTCACGTATATACTCATTTTGTATCCTATCTCTAAGGGTAAAGCCACTCATCCACCTGAGCATCCTCATCTCTGCAACACTTAATAGTATTATGCTTCTCTTTTAATGGCATTGCAAGTCTCACCACCATCTTATAGAATTTTCTCTTAAGTTTGAGGGGAACTTTTCTATCACACAACAAGCCCGATGCATTCCTCCACTTCAACCATCCAACTTGAGTTCTGCTGATAATATCCCCATCTATTTCACCATCACTCTGAACAATAGATCCAAAATATCTAAAACGTGTACTCTTATTAATGACTTGATCGTCCAAGTCACAATCCCCTCACTAGGTCTATTAGTACTAAAATTACAACCTTCTCCACTACTAAAATTAATTAAGAATATAATGTAATTAATAAATAATTAATTACTTATAGTAATTGATAATTAACTTAGATTCTAATTATATTATTTATAATGATTTGTTATTAATGATAATTAAAATTAGGATTAATAATTAACTCATAAATAATAAAAAATATAATCAAAATTGGAATTAATAAGTCATTTCATAATTAAATTATTTTCTAATTATATTATTTTTGTAATTTTAATTTTAATTTTAATTTATTGACAATAATTAAAATTTGAATTAATAAGTAACTTGTACTTAAAATGCAAATTAAATTTAAAACACAAATTAAATTTGAATTTTTAATGAACTAACAACCTTAAATCTTGAGTTATGTTGCCAAATAGTTTCACATGATCTAACATTTTTTTGCCAACAATTTTCTGGATTTAACCTCTTCAGGATTTAGTAAATCCAGATTTACAGGATTTACTAAATTCTACTTGTTGCCAAATAGCCCCTAAAAGTTAGACATGAGTAGTGTTGAAAAATGGAAGCAAGAAAAAGGAAAAAAGGGGAAAAAGAAAGAAGAAAAAATAATAAAACACAAATTTAGCATCCTGTTCAATGTAAAATCTGCAGTTAACTATATGATAGTATGTTCTTTTGATTTGAAGTACACGTAGGTACTTTTCATCATTAATGCTGGCCATGCTGTAACTGTTTTACCTATTTTATTTGGTTATAGTTGCTTCATTTTGTTCCCTCTTCAAATGTCTTTTAAAGTACCTCGTTTATGGATAATTTCTTCTTTTTGTTTTTGCAAATCATGATAATGAGAGTATCTTATAACTTTTGTGATGCTAACATTATTTGCTTTTGTAGTTATTCAGTATCCCTCAAATTCTGAATGAAATTATTGTACTTTTGTTATGAGTCTTGAAACTTAATTGATTTTTTTTCCTTTTCTTTCCAGCATCACTACGGATGTTTCAATTTCAGAAATTACTATTATTCTGAACTTTGTTTTGTAATCCCTTAGGTGAAAGAAATTCTCATTGAAGAGTCAAATGTACAACCCGTCAATAGCCCTGTAACTGTTTGCGGAGATATCCATGGCCAGTTTCATGACCTAATGAAACTCTTTCAGACTGGAGGTCATGTTCCAGAGACAAATTACATCTTTATGGTAGGTCTTTCTTGCTTCATGGTCACTTAGTTTGATAGTTCTTTTATTCAATGGTTTCTTAATTTGTGCTTATTGTAATTAGCTCTCATAATTAATGGCAGGGTGATTTTGTTGATCGAGGATATAATAGTTTGGAAGTTTTCACTATTTTGTTACTTCTAAAAGCCAGGTGTTACTCACAAAACTAATATTTATATATCTTTCTGATATTTTTTATATATTGTTTCATTCCAATATTTCATTAAAAATATAAAAATTGCAGACAACATAGAGTGACAAACATGTCGTGTGTGCTTTGTATCACATCTTGAATTCAATCCTTTTTACATGATGAATTTCCTACATTGTTTTAGAAATGCATTTTTCCCTGATATTTTTGCTTATTTTTAAGTCATAACTAATTTATTTTGGGATATATTTACTTGTTTATTTTAGCCGTCTGGTTTATGTTTACTTAATTATTTTAGCCTTCTTGGTTTTTATTAAATGCTTGTATGACTTTTTATGTTGTTATTCGGATACTTTTGAATTACTCTCAAATAATTTATTGAGAGAAAAAAACTAAGCTCAACTTTTTATGAAGTTGCTTATTGAGTGCTATAAGTACTCTTAAATGCTTTATTTTTTGTATTTTTAATTAATTTTATGGTTTAATTTTGATGCTTATGCCTCTAAACCTTTCATGTCTTATGAAAAAAACTATTTTAATACCCGGTTGTGCAATTTCAGACCTTAACTTTAATGAACAACATAGTAGCATATAACACAGAACAACACTATATAGCACAACACAACACAACAAAATATAATAATGCCAAACAAAACCTCCTTCTCGAATAATAGCATCAAGAATAAGATTAATATAAAATTTTAGAATTGTGTATATGATGTGTTGGATATGTATTTCTAGCAAGGTGAACATAGAGAAGAATTAATTTAATGCTTGATGGTCCATGATATAAAATTAAAAAAGATACATAACAGATTGGACTTCTACTCAAATTATTTGGGATTTATAACTTGTAAGGATTCATCTCAATTTGTTACTTTATTTATATGATTTCATTTTTTGGTAGTTAAAATTTTAAGGATTTTTGTAAATAAACATAGGCTTGAATATCATATTTCTTCTATTCATAGGCTTATATTTTTCATGATTAACAACAACTTTCTCATGAATATTCTCATGAAAATCATACATATCGCTCATGGATAATGCAATATAGTACATGCAATTATAATGCTTGAATAGTTATATGCTTCCTAATGGATATTGCTATGACCAAGTCCAAGAGGAGAAAATGAAGAAAGCTTAATATTTATACTTGGTTTCAATAAAATTTTCTTTTCATAACCATCAAATCACACAAATATGTTTAATTTATAAGATGCATTTGTTGTATTAATGATCAACTTCTTTAAGGAAAAACAATCCAAATGGTTTAACAATTTATTGTCATGAATTGGGCACTTTTAGATTCGATCTCTTCAAAAAATTCTTTTTGAGAATTTGCAAGAAGCCAACTACATAAAACAAAATTAATATTAGTTTGGTTCATAGATATAAAGGTAGTTTCATCTGATACTTCATTAGGAGTTATACTATCAAATTGCTCAATTGATTTATTAATTCAGCTTGTATGATTTTTTCAATTTTAAAATTAGGGATAAATTTAAATTCTAATGGGATTTAAATCTAGGAATGATCTCATGTTCATATTCAATTTCATCTTTAGATTTTAACTCTTGCTTAGTTTTAGCTCCATGATCTAATGTGGACTTTGGTTAGATTCAAAATTAATAAATTAATTGTTAAATTATATTATAAATGTAGTATGACTTATAGAACTTAGTATAATCAATCATGAGAGTATGAGACACGGTTCATGTGACCAACAATTATTGAGCAGGTTTTGCTAGTGAAGTCCTACAACTCGATGTCCTTCTCCCCAATGTAGATTGTAGCAACCCAGTCATAATAATAAGGGTTAATTTTAAAGCATGACAATTATATATACTAAGAACTTTATGTAGTATACCAGAAATGACTTTAACCCAAATATGAGTGTCCAAATCCGTGCATGACAAGTTCTAGAAAAATTTTCAAGTGTTTGAATAATCTGATTACAGTCATCCATCTAAGTTTGATAAGCTGAGCTAATGATGAGCATCCAATATCCAAAGCCTTTTCTAGACTTCTCCAAATCTATTAGTGAACAGGAAATTTCTATCTAAAACAACACCAATTGAAATCTCATGTGAGTTCATTATCTTGTGAACTTAAATTTTTACCAAATTATGCAAAGGTGTAGCATCACATATAAGAATAAAATATGCAAACTACAAATAGAATTATACCTTGTCAATATAGAATGAGTTGCCATGATTCACTATGATTCTATGGAAATGTTGAGAAGAGAGTTTATGCATTGATGTCATCCATAAAATGACCAAATCACTATTAGTTTGTACCTCCCTTATTCCCAAATCACTATTAGTTTGTACCTCCTTTATTCCCAAATCACTATTAGTTTGTACCTCCCTTATTCCCAAGATTCAAAATAATTCATTTTTTGAAGTTTGATTTTTGTTAGAGGAGATATGAATGCTGTCATATTTCATTAAAACACTAAAAAATATATATGATAATTAAGTGTAGAAGTAGGCTAAAATTTACTAGAATGATATTTTATCTATTTTTTCTTGTAACTTTTTAGGTTCTCCTTTAATTTAGAAAATCATAAAGTTACCTCATGAGGAGTTTGTGTCCATGAATGACAAGCACTAAAGTTGTTTTAGCTTATTTTTGCACTTTAATCAGTAGCCCCTTTCTCCTTATTGATAATTCTTAGGTATTTATAATCCACCATGAAATATAATTGAGCCATCTATAGCAACAAGAAATCTAGGTCTTTGCCCTTGAACCATTTATTCATGCAAGCTGAAAGAATGAAGCTCCTTATTGTGGCATGCATTTATCTTGAGTATTATGGTAGATGCTCCCTAAACCTAGCAAGAAAGTCATGTGAAGTCTCTGCCAAATATTTCAAATCAAGAACCAACAAATCCCAACAAAGCCTTGATTTCTTAACCAACAACTGAACAATATACCTCATTGATTTTCTTCTAAATGTGTTAGCTGGCATAGTAGCTTTACAGTATGATAATTGATATATCTATTGTAATCTTTCATAAAGTCCATTCATTTCTCTATCTCATAGTCTGATCCTTTTTCCATGAACAAATTTTTAAGAATTTGATCTTTAAAGATCTAAAGGGTCTGATTATACAAATAATGCATCTCAAATCTTTAGAACAAATAACATGCTTCTCATGTCCTTTCAGCATGCTTGAAACATAGGCCATTATTTATTCATTGTGTCTCTGCACATGTCCCAAATGTTAGGTATTATTGTACGCTTAAAACATATTTTTGACTAGAAGATACAATGATTACTGGTGCACTAGTTAATATTTTCTTAAGCTCCTTGGCTCTTCTGATAGGAAGTGGATGCAATTTTCTCGAAATCAGCGAACGACAATAAGAAATTAGGAAGAAAAATACACAAAAATTATTTTTATTACAAGATATATGAAAGAAAATAGCAAGATACAGTCGGATCTTTAATTGGAGAGGAAGATCCGGCTCTCCCAAATCCTTAGCCGCCGGCTAGAGCCCAAATAACCTAAGAATAAATTAAATTCAGTAAACTCCCAAAACATAATTTGAAATTACCCTATTGTTAACTTTAAATAGGCTCCCATAATTTCTTTCCGAATTAGCCTCCTTTTTCTAAATAATTCCCTTTCAAAAATTTGAATTCAAATTAGATTTTTTTCCTAATTAATTTCCTCCTAATTGTAATTAAAAATTTTCTAAACAATCCCCCCTTAATTCCTCCTCCTTTTCCCTAAATAATTCCTTCTTAGATTTTGAATTCAAATTAGATCTCTTGCTTAAATAATTCCCTCCCAATTGTAATTTAAACATTCATAAATAATTCCCCTTTGATTAAGAACCTTCCTAAACAACCCCCTCTTGATTAGGAAACTTTCTGATTCCCTCCCAATCAAATTGGTCGGTCCATCAATACTCCCCTCCTAAAGTGCCACCTTGTCCTCAAGGTGGAACGAAAGAAACTACTATTGAAGCACTTGACTAATAGCATCGGACTAAAAAATGGATTGACATTGGGTCGAATGATCTCTTTCTCCAGCATCTCCTAATCAATCTCTAAATCTCTTCCTTCTGGATTTTGGGTTGACGGTACAAACAAACACTGATAGGTGAGACTCCTTTCAAGATGATAGCATGCTCGCATTCTTGTGGAGGAGGACGCTTGAACTGGTTAGAACACCTCTCGATACTGCTGTAGGAGTGGTTGAATCATGTTTGGTGCTTTTATCTTCTCCCCATCTTCTTCTCCTTCCAAACTTTTTAGCTCCATAAAAAATCCAACTCCTTCACCCTTTCCCCTCCCTGGAAGTGGCTCCAAAGATGGCATCTCCTCTTCTTCCCCCAAAACTTCTACCTCCTGATCCTCCCCATCATCCCTATATTAGGGTTTCCCCCACTTCCCAGTTCAATCAACAGTGCTCTCGCCTTCGATGTTATCGGTTGGGTGTGAAGCTCTAATAGTTTCCTTATCATTCCTTCTAGGTTGGAAAACTTTTCCTCCATTGATGTCATTCTATCCTCAAACGCCGATTTGAATTGGCCAACTTTTCCTGTAAGACGCTCTTTCAAGGCATCAACTTTCTTTGCCGCCATAGTTCGCAAAAAAGTGCTCTGATACCACTTTGATAGGAAGTGGATGCAATTTTCTCGAAATCAGCGAACGACAATAAGAAATTAAGATGAACAACACACTAAAACTATTTTTATTACAAGATATATGAAAGAAAATAGCAAGATACAGTTGGATCTTCAGTTGGAAAGGAAGATTTGGCTCTCCAAATCCCTAGCTACCGGCTAGAGCCCAAATAGCCTAAGAATAAATTAAATTCAGCAAACTCCCAAAATATAATATAAAATCACCCTATTGTTAGCCTTAAACAGGCTCCCATAATTCCCTTCCAAATCAACCCCCCTTCTCTAAATAATTCTCTTTTAGATTTGAATTCAAAATAGATTTATTTCCCTACTTAATTCCCTCCCAATTGTAATTAAAACTTTCTTAAACAATCCCTCCTTAATCCCTCCTCTTCCTTAAATAATTCCCTCTTAGATTTTGAATTCAAATTAGATCTCTTGCTTAAATAATTCCCTCACAATTATAATTTAAACATTCCTAAATAATTCCCCTTTGATTAAGAACTTTCCTAAACAGCTTCCTCTTGATTATGAAACTTCCTGATTCCCTCCTAATCAAATTGGCCGGTCCATCATCTTACTTTATGCCAAATCCTAATTGAATGTCACATTATTTTAGGTCAATCTTGTTAGTGGGACAAAAACCTTTGTAAAACTTTCAACGGTTCTTTAGTAATAAACTTGCAATTCAAAAAACATATTATTTTTGAAACGTATTATCTTATTAGATACAGTAGTTGACCTATTCCAATCTAGAGCAACTTCAATCTTTTTATGATTTACATAATTACTAGCTCAAGAAATGACTTGTCACCACATTCTTAAGCTATAATTTTTATTTATTTAGTTTGGAAAGAAGTTTTTCTACCCTCAGGACCTATAAAACAATCCCTAGATGATGCTTATGCCTCATCTAACTCTTGGAATAGATTAATGTCATAAATAAATAAGGCAATAACAAATTGATGAGAGGTCAAAACACTTAATCATAAAATTCATGGAAGCCATTGAGGCATTAATTAAGGAAAACAACTTTACCAAAAGGAAAACAACATTACCAAAATCTCAGAATTCTTATATCAATTGTTAATGACCGCAATGGGAATACTCCTGTCATTTTCTCTCAATTTATGATATCCTGATATCAAATTTAATCTTGATATACTTCTTTGTTCCTTAGAGTTGATAAAAAATATCATTAAATATTAGGCAATGGATACTTATTCTTCACAGATTCCTGATCCAATTGTTTGCAATCCACAATTTCATAGATCCATCATTATTTTTACAAACCTATAGACTTACCTCAAAGGAACTCTGGGCCTGATAGACTTTTCAGCTAGCAAATCTTGTAGTTGCTTCTTTAATTCTTCGCATTTTATAATCAGATAAAATAAGCTAAAAAATATTTTATGAGGATTAATTATATATTATATATAAGATTACATTTAGTATTACAGATATCATGTTGCATATAGATAATCATCATAGCCTACATTCAATCCAAATTATTATTATATGTGGCTGGCTTTTGCTTTTGGGAGAAATCTGAGGAATCGTGAAAGAAGATGCCATTCTTAGGAATTTTTTTGAGGGGTAGGGATCACTTTCTTCTTTATTTGCATTTGATGTTATACTCTTAGCTGCTACTTATTTAACTGTTGAATGAGTTTAGGATGAAAATTTTCCCCCTTGTATATGTGCACATATGACTCTTAACAGGACACAATGGAGAAAAATAATTCACGTATCCGACCCCCGTCAGTGAGGGTGACAATGTGAAAGAGAGATGCCCTTGTAAAGGCTTGATGTTGTTGTTGTTGTATATGTGCACACACTGCAATAAACCCAGTTCTTGAGAAATGCTTGCATACTCACATTGTCACCCTCACTGACCCTATAGTCCGCCAGTTGGAGTTGGTGTGGTCATTATAGGCTGTCATGTTCTGACACAGAGTTTGTGGTTAATGGTTACTAGAGGAAGGCCAACAAACATGAACAGTAAGGAAGATTAGAGAGACGGCAATGTCATGTGTTTCAACTAGGGCGGCTTCCATTTAGGAAAAGGATGGGCCTGGTTGTTGTCTTTGATGTTTTCCAACAAGAAGGGAACACCAATGGCAATGGGAGACAAAGGTGAGGAGGTCACATACTCTTTTCTACCACAGCGAGATCCATGATGTTATGGTAGATGTGCAGTTCTGGAATTTATGCGAATAAAAATTTGGGAATACCACAACTTTGTGTGTAGATCTCTATTTGGACACATTTTATTCCATTGAACTCCTTGTGACGTGCACTAACTTTTCATGTGGTGGGGGTACGGACCTGGTAGATATTTCAGCGGGTAGATGCTTTGTAATTTTCCAATGCCTTGTAGTTGTTTGTTGAATCCTGCTGTGTTTGTTTTCTAGTTGGAAATGTCATCATATTTTCACAAATTCTCGTAGACCCTGTTTTATATTTTCCATAGGAGTTCTGATGGCCCATAAAAGCCTTGTAGAGTTTGAATTTTGAACAGTAGCAATCATTTACTGACTCTCCGGCCATGTTTTGAAGATGTTTTTTGTGGAAGATTACACTATATTGTAGTTTTTCACTAGTCGACATAGATCAGTTTTTCCTAGGGATGGTGAATCTGAAATTCAGCTCAACTTTCTTGCGGCTTCTTTTCAAATTTTGCTGTTTTTTTTACCTTCTCCTGGCAACTCGGTAGAAGGTTTTCTACTATGCAGGGAAATATGCACCTATCAGCTTTATGGGAACAGTTAGGGTAAACTTCATTTAAGCTGCCATTCTGATTGCCTTTACTTGAGAGGTTGCCTCTACTCACGTTGATGATGAACCACTCGATGATTCATTAAAATTTTCATGATTATTCTTGACGCTTTATCTAGTTCTGAGCAGAGACAGTCTAGGTTTGCCTTCTTGATGAGCTGCTCTTTGATTCATTAGCGTTTTCATCATTAGCCTTATCCCAACTAATTGGGGTTGATTTTATGAACCAGTTGGGGTTTTATTGTATTTTTTATAGATGTAGTTTCTGGAATCTGAGATTTTCTGTTGACTTACTGGGATTATTTATCATTTTTTATTTGATTTCCATTTTTTTTACCATCCAAGCAATCATTATACAAATTGGCTTCTGATGAACATGCTTATGAATGGTTTGTTGAAATTCTTAAAGCTTGCATGTTCGTTTCTCTCATCCCCAGATTTACCGTTCTCTTTTCTTTTTTATTTATAATTGCCTAACGGAAATCATGTTGTTCTGCTTTTGTGCATTTACGCCAGATACCCGGCAAATATTACCCTTCTGCGTGGGAATCACGAAAGCAGGCAACTAACACAGGTGTGCTATTCTTTGGTGCTTTTTATTGTGGTAGCAAATTCTAGTGGAATTTGAACTTTAAATTTACCTTCCAACTTCCAAGCAAAAAGTTTTGCAACTTTTTCAGTCTAATAATTGTACTCTTTTGTTGATAGGTTGTTTCATGGTTTAGTAATTCTTTTATCGTCCACAAGCTAGTTTAATTCAATCATTGTACTAGGAGAAACATCACATTTTATGTAGCATGTAAAAGAAATTGCCGATTTACTTCTGTGATTTTACATGCCCCCTTTTCCGGTTTTCCAGGTGGTATTTCCATTCTGGAAATATTGAAGAGATTTAGTTATATGCCATACCACTATTTTTGGTGATTAAGGTTTCAAATATTTTTATTCTGAAGGGAATCGAGGAAATGCATGTCTTTGTTTTATGTGCTTGTTACTGGCTCTTTATTTCCTACTTTCTTTCGTCATTGTTTATCCGTATTTTTTTTTATGCAGTCCTCATTAAATCTTCAGTTAACTTTGTTCAAATTAAAATTGGGTTGTATGCGGAACATGAAAACACTATGAATCTGCTTCCACCTGCTTCTCTTATCTTGGAAAACCATGGGCACAGTGTGCAGAGTTCTCATTTCTTGTCTTAGGGCAACGTGAGATTGTAGTGTAGTTCCTACTATCTAACCAAGTAGGCTGCTGCAAGTGCAAGCCTAACCAAGAAGCCAAATCAGGTTACACGCAGGGTGTGGCAGCTTTTTTTTATACCTGATGATGTTGAATATTTACCGTTGTCTAAATTCTTCATCAGCATTCTAATAACCTTTTTTCAATTTTAAATATCCTTATGGTCTAAGAAACATTTGTGGTTGCAACTAGGTAATAATTTGGTTTTATCTTGATCAATGTGAAAGTTTTTCTTTTCAATATTTCAATTTTGAGAAAATGACCAAAATAGACCCTGGGTTTTTTTAGGTGGCCATTCAAATGCCAGACTATTCAATGTGCTTCATTTGGTCTTTCAACTCTGTAAAATTGATCTAAATTAGTCCCTTCATTAGAATCCAGGTAAAAAATTCTAGGGAGTCAAGGGATTTATTTGGATCAATTTTGAAGAGTTAAAGGATGAAATTGAGTACATTAAATAGTCTGGGATTACAATGAACACCACAAAAAGTTTTGTGATTATTTTGAGCTTTTCCTCTTTAAATTTTACCTGAAAAAGGTCATGCTAAAATAAGCTGTTTCAATTTCCTCGGGGAATTCAGCAAATTCAATCTTAATGTGCATGCACATCCTTTTGCATGCATTTGTTTTCTACAAGTTGAGGGTTTAGGTTCATGTATACTTCTCTGTACAGAACCTATTATGCATAAAGGTAACCTGGACACGGTTAAACTCGTGAAACAGGACCAAGGAAGTACTTCCTAAATTTGTTTTTAACGGAACCTTTCAGACTGACTGGGCTAGAAATTTCTTGGGTTGATTGGTAGATTGGGTTTTAAATAATAAACCTGTGGATGCTCTATGACAGGCAGTAATGCATACTGGATAATAAACCTATGACATGTAGTCTGTTAAATTCTTGTAATCAAATATTCAGATATCTTGAAGCTTCTTTTCCAGTGCATCAACTACCTTGTCAATTGCATTTCTAATGGGCTTTATGCAAGGCAGAAGGCATCATTGTGGGTCAATTTTTATGTTGGAGGAGAACGTGTATCACATGACTTTCTAAGCTTAGTGTCATGAGTAGAATATTATTATTATTTTTATTTTTATTTTTTTGCAGGTGGAAACCCCCTAACGTTTTAAACCTTCAAAATGCAATTTGGGTTTGTTTTAATGATTTCTTCCTTTAATCAACTATTTTCACTTCGTTAAGCAGAATTACTGTTTTGTGATATTAGATTCAGGATTATGCATGGTTTCAGTTATGAATAGCCTTCATGAGTTCTTGAGATGACCTTTTAACGTAGACGAGCAGTTATATGCAATTATCGTCTTCCGTTCATGAGTTCTTGAGATAACCCTGCCGGCCATTTTTTCTTTTTTTTCAAAGTTTTATTTCTTGTACGCATTTTTTATGGATTTACGTTTCCTTTATCTAGGTCTATGGTTTTTATGATGAGTGCCAGAGAAAATATGGGAATGCCAACGCATGGAGATACTGCACTGATGTTTTTGACTACCTTACTTTGTCAGCAATTATTGATGGAACGGTAACTATTTTCTTGTTCTGTTTTCAACAAATGTTTTCTAACGCTTCCTTTTTATTTTAACTTGATGTTTCATGCCACTTCTCTTTGAAATTATAGGTGCTGTGTGTCCATGGTGGTTTATCTCCCGATATAAGAACTATTGATCAGGTTAGCTTTAGCTTTTTTTTTCCCCTTAAATGTAGCGATCATTTTTATAATTGATAATGCATTCTCGCTTTATATGGCTTTCAAAAGCCCCAGATTATGTTCTGATCTTTTGATGCTGATTATCCTTAAGATTTTAATTTAGCGTTTGTCCTTGTTTTATGAGACTCATAGTTAAATGCTCAATCTCTTTTGATACCTTAAGCATGTTGGCATTTTTCTCCTTCCCAGTTTTCATAATTGGGGAAGTTGAACAATACCACGCTGCTTCATTTGGTAGTGTAAAGATACTAGTTGTAACCATTAGATGCTGCACTTCAGCGGATTCTAGCTATTTCTACAACATCGGTTCTTTCTAGCAGTCTCTCCCACTTTTCCCTCCCAAGATTGAAGCTGAGATGGTTTTCAAAATATTGTTAGGTTTATGGGGGCTATCGTGGCCTTCCTTTTTTATTGAGACTGCCTTCCTTGCTTATCAGAATTGCAGCAGACTTCGTTTCCTAACAACATTGTAGTATAAGATGTTGAAGACTCTGTTAGTGACCTTTTTGTTGTTCTTAGGGAATTTGGTTTTTTCAAATCGGTGGAGGTTGTTAGTGCGGTTTTGAGGCATGCACAAACCTTTTTGAATGACTTAAATAAAAATTTTTATGGACGAACAAATCGTTTTTTTAACCCTTTTGTTATTGGTCAAGTGTGAAACTTGAATTCAGGGAGAGACTTAAGCGCGAGACTTAACTTTTTGGTGACTTCCCCTTCATTTTTTTATCCTTCTATTCTTCTCTTTTAATGTTTTTCATTGTTTGCTAAAATAGATAATTATGTGATAGGAAACACTCGTAGATCTCAAGTATTTCCTATTAATCTTCGGAAAACAGCGAGAATTCCCCACAAAAATTCACACAAAACCACAAAAACAGTAGATAATTTATATTATTTGATGAAAGGGGAACGGAAAATACCAAGATACAATTGATCCTCTATTCGAGAGGAGGATCTATCTCTCCCAAATCTCTAGACGCCGCAAGAGCCAAAGAGAAACCTAAGAGATCTCAAATTTCAGCCAAATTCAAGATGCCCTAACCCTAGGAAAATAAACTATTTAATGCATACAAATCAAAAGGAAATCCCTAAACAGTCCCTACATTCAAATTCCCCTCCCAATTCCCTCAAAAATCTTTCCTAAACCACTCGATGGGATCAGGTAGTTCGGTCGGCAACACAGAGAGGCGGAAAACGTCCGCTTCTATTTTGCGTGATCTGGTCCATACGGGACCGATTGGACCAGTCCAATGGACAGGTCTAACAATACTCCCCTTCCAAAGTATCACCTTGTCCTCAAGGTGGAACAAATAAAACTGCAGCTGAAGCACTTGACTAATACCATCGGACTGAAAAATGGATTGACACTAGTTGAATGATCACTGCCTCGAGCATCTCCTTAATCAATCTCTCGATCTCATTCTTCTGGATTTGGGGATGACGATGCAGATGAACACTGATAGGTGAAACTACTTTCTTTAGAATGATAGCATGCTCATGTCCTTGCGAAGGAGGCAACCCCTGAGGCGGCTGAGAAACCTCATTGAACTGCTGAATCAATGGTTGTACTGAAAGAGGACTGTCCCTGCCCCTCTCCAATCTAATCCCCTCCAATCTATGTAGTTCCATCAGATAACCTTCCCCCACCTCATGTATGCTCATCACCTTGGCTTTAAGTGATATCATGGCTTTGGTGAGCCTTGTATCTCCCCTGATCACTATCATTCTCCCATCCACCATCAACTCCATTATCAATGCTCCCCAGTTGACTTTGGTATCCCTCAAGGTCTGCAGCCACTTCATTTCCATGATGATATCAGTGCTCCCTAACTCCAATGAGAGAAAATCCTCCCTCACCTGAATCCCCTGTATGGTTAATAACACTATTCCCTTACATATCCCCTGACCCGTCTCCACCTTCCATGTACCCATCATCACTCCATAACACCATGTATCCACCAATGTCACCCCCAATTGGTCCACAACCTGATTGGAGATGAAATTATGGGTAGCCCCACTGTCAATCAACACCACCACCTCTCTGTCGGCTATTTCCCCCTTCATCTTCATGGTATGATTCAGAGTGAATCCCACCATTGAATTCAGGGAGACCTCCATCACGTGCAGATGTAGCTTGTCCTCCATCTCTCTCTCTCCCATACTCTCACCTTCCTCCTCAGTTTCCTCGTCATCACAGACGGTGAGAACTTGAAGAGTTCAATCCCTACACTTGTGCCCGAAGTATACTTCTCATCACATTTGAAGCATAATCCCTTCGCCCTCTTCTCCCACATCTCCCTCTCCGTTAGTCTTTTGAAGTTCCCCCAACTTCCTCCTCTTGCTGAATTCTCCCTGGGAGTCTCATTAATGTTGCCTGATGCAGGCCCCTTGGGTGCTAGAAGAGTGGTCGTCATCCTGTAAGACCCCCCTGAATTATTGCTCCTGGCTCCCCTCTCATGATACCTCAGATTTTCCACCAACTGTGCTAACTCCATGGCCTCCCCCAGGTCTCTTGGCTTCATCACCCTAACCGCTGCCCGTATCTCTAGTTTAAGCCTCTTCATAAAGTTCCCCTCTAGCACTGTCTCATAGAGCCAGTCTAATCTGCTGGCCAAGTACTCGAACCTGTCACGGTAATCTGCCACAGTCCCCTCCTGTGTCAAGGCTAAGAATTGCTCATAGAAGTCTCCTCCCATAACGGTTCAGAAACGTTCTAGTAAGCACTCTTTGAATTTCCTCCAGCTCCGGATGGGTTGCCTCATGTCACGCCATTGGTATCATGCCAGGGCCTTCCCCTCCAAACACAGTCCTGCCACCATTGGCTTCTCTTCGGGTTGACCACGAAATATCGTTCCACCTTGTAGATCCAACCATAGCCATTCTCACCCTCAAAGATGGGCATCTTCAACTTCCTCACCTTTGGGTCACCCCCGTTGCCCCTGAATCCTCCATAACCTCCCATTCCGCGAAAAGGAGGTGCTCTCCAGTTGTCACGATCTTACCTCCGGCGATCATACCCAACACCTTTATCAAATTCCCCTCTTCTTTTTTCAAATTCAGCACCTCTGCGGTAGAACTCCTCCCTTCTCCCTACAAAATCAGCAGCCCTTCTTTCTAAACCAGTGCTCATCTCCTCCCTAGAAAGTGGTTCTAGAGATGGCATTCCGTCTTCACCCTCCAAGATCTCCACTTCCGGATTTTCCCTTCCCCTAAACAAGTTAGGGTTTCCACCTCTTCCATGGTCGCCGATGGTTTCCCTTGCTTCCGACGTCGCCGGATTGGTCTTCACTTCTAGCAATTTCTTCAAAATCTCTTCCAGCACGGCGAACTTCCCTTCCATTCTTTCATTATTGGATGAAATCTGATTTTGAAAATCAGAAAATCTTTCCTCAAAATCTGATTTAAGTTGCCCAATTTCTCCTTCCAAAACATCAACCTTTTTCCCGGCCATATTTCTTCCCAAGAATCACGAGAAGTGTTCATGGGTTGATGTGGAACGCATATTTAGAGAACAATATTTGTCATTCCTATGTTACGGAGATCAATTGCATGATTAATTGTAGAATTTCAATCAAGATGATTGTAATATGTTAACTTATATTTGAAGATTTTGCAGCCAATTAGAATTTGCTCTAAGATTATTATTTTATTATATCTGATTTAGTAAAGGTTTTGTGCTAGAAATTTAAGCATGAATTAAGCTACACTTCTCTGAAGATAATATATGTGGTGTGTTATAGTCTTAGAGCTCGAAAAATATTATTATTGTTTATTATACCTTTAGTAATATTTCAAGGAAAAGTTTTATAGTTTATACTTTTCACCTAAGTCCCTATTAAAACATAATGAAACTAGTACCATGTGATTAAATTTATTGCTATTGAGGAAACTGTAGTTTTGAATATTCTTTAAATAACGGATAAGGTGCAAAAAAATGATCCTACATGGGATTTTGCATCAAAACCTATTCTAAAATATGATTCAAAATATGATTATGTACTTGAACCTAAAATAAAGCCACTATAAAGAAATTAAATATGAGATCATATATGAACTTAAACCCCAATTTGAAGCTAAATACATCTATATTTATGAAATTGAATAAATTGTTAAAGTTATTGAATTATTTGAACAATATAATTATGTAACTCTTGAGGATTTATCCTTTACTGTTATGCCTATGAAAAAATAGTAAAATTGACATTTATTTTGTTTTTTTTCTTATTTGACTATTAATTTTCAAATTTATAAAGAATATTATTGAGAAGGTTAAATTATAAACATTCATAAATTTATGAATGATAAATATCTTCAAGTAAACTAGAAATTTATGACTCCGATCTGTTTAAAATCAGTAGTATATAATTCATCTCGATTAAGCATTACAACAACAACAACAACATCAATATTAAACCTTTATCCCACTACATGGGGTTGGCTATATGAATCATTTTTTCCCTTGTGTCTTGTTAAGAGTTAAATTCTCATTTAAATATAATAAAAAAAAGGTCATTGCTAATATTTTTTAACCAAGTCTTTTTAAATCTACCTCTACCTTTCTTAACATAGGCCAAATCTAATACATCTACTCTCCTCACCGGGTCATTGGAAGGCTGGCATTTTATATGACCAAACCATCTAAGGCGACTCTCTTTAATCTTATCTACCATTGGAGTTACTCTAACCTTTCACATATATGCTTCTTTTGCATTATATCTCTAAGAGTACAGCCTCTCATCCACTTAAGCATCCTCAACTCTGCAACACTTAATTTTATGCTTCTTTTTTAATGGCCAACATTCTGCGCCATAAAGCATTGTAGGTCTCATCAACATTTTATAGAATTTTCCCTTAAGTTTGAGGGGTGCTTTTCTATCACACAATAGGCTCGAAGCATTCCTCCACTTCAAGCATCTAACTTGAATTGTACTAATAATATCCCTATCTATTTCACCATCACTTTGGACAATAGACTTGAGATATCTAAAACGTGCACTCTTTATGATAATTTGATCGCCCAAAATCACAATCCCCTCACTAGATTTATTACTATTAAAATTACCCCCCATGTATTTGGTTTTAGATCTACTCAAATGAAAACCTTTAGACTCGAAGGTTTGCCTCCATAATTCAAGTTTACCATCAACTCCCTCTCTAGTCTTATCAACACAAAGAATATCATAAGAAAAAATCATACACCAGGGTACATCCTCTTGCAAATGTCTAGTAAGAACATCCATGAATAAAGCAAAAAGATATGGGCTTAAAGCTGATCCTTGATGTAATTCTAGCTGAAATAGGAAAATACTTGGTCAAATCACATTGTGTTTGAACACAAGTAACAGCTCCTGCATATATATCCTTAATGACTTGAGTATAAGCATTATTAACTCCTTTCTTTTCTAAAACTCTTCATAGCACTTCTCTTAGAACTTTGTCATAAGTTTTCTCTAAATCAATAAATATCATATGTAGATCCTCCTTATTCACTCTAATACTTCTCCATCAAACCTCTCAATAAATGTATAGCTTCCATAGTAGGCCTACCCGGCATGAATCCAAATTGATTTTGAGAAACATTAGTATCACGTCATAATCTATGCTCAATAACTCTCTCCCATAGTTTTAAAGTATGACACATTAACTTAATTCTTCTATAATTTGCACACTCTTGAGTATTACTTTTATTCTTAAAAATATGAATCAACACACTCTTTCACTCATCTGCCATCTTTTTAGTCTCCAAAATAATATTGAAAAGTTCATGAGCCAAAAAACTACATCTCCTAAGCATTTCCACACCTTGATTAAGCAGTATATCATTTAAATTATTTTTATTTAAGAAGGTTGACCACTATAGAATAAATATATTTCATCTGAATTATACATATATGCATGATTTGCTAATTATCAAAAGGAAAATTTTTGGAATCTTGTTAATATTATTTTTTTTTTAGGTTTCTCCATTTTCTTCTTGTTCCATAATTATTTAATATATCCCTTAGAGTTCATGAATTTTGTCATTTTCCTACATATAGTATATCATCTTTCATTGTCTTATTCATATGCATGATTTGCATGAAAACATTTATCAGACGCTTGCTATTAACTATGATAATTTGAAGACTATTGAAAATGTTAACAATGGACATGTGGAATTCAAAGAAATGTGAGAAAATTATGGTTCATCTAAATTTAGGAAGGCTCCCACCAGTATCGCTTTAGGAATTAAATATTTGAAAAAATATGTTCATACAAAATTATACAACAAATTGTGATTAATTCTTAGTAATTAGAAATCTCAAAAAATTTAGTGGTAGTCTAGTTTTTAATATATATTCGTTGTCTTTACATCATGAACCATCAACTAATGCCATATATTTTTATATTTTTCTCCACCTTTTGGTTTCATATTCTATACATTATTTACATAACTTTTCAGATGACCGTACTATGGTTGATGTTAAAATAGTATTGACTATTATGGTGAATATTAGTGGTATCTTGTGCAATGGAGAGATCGATCTACATATAATGATCATGGATATGTTTATAAGAAGTTAATAAATTTTCCTAAATTTGCTAGTTAATTTTGTCTTTTCATCTATAGAATTGATTGGTCATTTTAGAATATTCCAGTTATTCTTGTGTAGTCCATTGTACCTTCATAAGTTTAGCATAGTTTATTGCAATTTTACCTTGTAGTTAAAGATTGTTGGATTGTAACGATCTTTAGCTCCTAGCTCATCAAGGTTGCAGCTGGCTTCCTTTCTTTAAGGGATTATAGCAAGTTCCTTGCTTATTGGGACTGTTGCGGGCTTTGAATCTATATGGAATTTTAGCAAAAGGTGATGAAGCTCTATTAGTGCTCATTTATGTAATTTTAGAGGACTTCAATTTGGTTAAATTTGTAGATGGTTTCTTAGTTATTTTTATGATTACGAATATTGATTTGAGGCATGCGTTTGTATATATTTATTGAACGGCTTGATAATTTTTTTTTATTTTTTTTATGGATATGTTATTCATTCTTTTCTATATGGGATTTTAATCCTTTGTTAAGTGAGGGTTTGGGAGATTCTTGGGAAAGGTCATCTCATACAAGCATTAGACTTGCATTTATGGTAACATCTTATGAAACGGTTGCATAATTTCTCAACTAGCAGAAATTATGGTAACATCTTTTTCTCTCCATGGACAATAACAGTAATATCTCTAATTCCAATGAGAGATCTGCCAAAAACATTCATTCAACATACTAGTTGAATGAAAAGAAGTATCTAAAGTGATTGTAATTTATTCACAATTTTTTAAAGAGAAGGCACAAAAAGACAAAAAAAGCTTGTTAGGAGCATCTTGAAAAACATTTATAGTTACCAACATGTACTTGAACTCTAATATTTTCAAGTATTATCTGGTTTCATGCCTTTAAAGACTTATAGATATCCATTTTCAATTCCTGGATCATTGATTCAGGAGCTAGAACTCATGTGACTAGCTTCTCTCATAAATTTATTTTATATACCCCTTGTCTTAGCAATAAGAAAATAACCATGGACTATGAATCCTTGACTATTGTGGTTGGTCAAGAAAATATTATTATAAATAAGCCCTCACACTTTGAAATGTCCTCCATTTACCTAAATTATTTACCAACCTATTATCCATTCAAAAGCTAACTAAACATTTCAATTATCATATTGCGTCTTATCCTTCATATTATGTCTTTCGGGAATAAGGATGAGGTGAAAGATTGAACTTGCTAAAAAAAAGAATGCTCTCTATCATCTTGAAGAATCCAATGATTAAGAAAATTATATATATATCAGCATTATCTCTTCTTTTAGAAACCCTTAAATTCAACAAACAACAACAACAACATCAAGCCTTTATCCCACTACGTGGGGTCGGCTACATGAATCCTTTTTCTCCATTGTGTCCTGTTAAAAGTCAAATTCTCGTTTAAATCTAATAAAGAAAGATCATTTTTAATATTTTCTAATCAAGTCTTTTTAGGTCCACGTCTATCTTTCTTAACATAAGTCAAATCTAAGACCTCTACTTTCCTAACCGGGTCATCAGGAGGCCGCCGTTTTATGTGACCAAACCATCTAAGACGACTCTCTCTAATCTTATCTTCCACTGGAGCTACTCCAACCTTTTCACGAATATGCTCATTTCGTATCCTATCTCTAAGGGTAAAACCACTCATCCACCTGAGCATCCTCATCTCTGCAACACTTAACTTAGAATTATGCTTCTCTTTTAATGGCAAACATTCAGCGCCATAAAGCATTGCAGGTCTCACCACCATCTTATAGAATTTTCCCTTAAGTTTGAGGGGTACTTTTCTATCACACAATAAGCCCGATGCATTCCTCCACTTCAACCATCCAACTTGGATTCTGCTCATAATATCCCCATCTATTTTACCATCACTCTGAACAATGGATCCAAGATATCTAAAACGTGTACTCTTATTAATGACTTGATCGGCCAAAGTCACAATCCCCTCACTAGGTCTATTATTACTAAAATTACACTCCATATATTCCGTTTTAGATCTACTCAAGCGAAAACCTTTAGACTCTAAGGTTGACCTCCACAATTCTAGTTTACCTTCAACTCCCTCTCTAGTCTTATCAACAAGAAGAATATCATCAGCAAAAAGCATACACCAAGGTACATCCTCTTGCAAATGTCTAGTGAGAACATCCATGACTAAAGCAAAAAGATATGGGCTTAAGGCTAATCCTTGATGTAATCCAACCAAAATAGGAAAATACTTGGTCAAACCACCTTGTGTTTGAACACAAGTAATAGCTCCTGCATACATATCTTTAATGATTTGAATATAAGCGTTATTAACTCCTTTCTTTTCAAGAACTCTCCATAGCACTTCTCTTGGAACTTTATCATATGCTTTTTCTAAATCAATAAATATCATATGTAAAACCTCCTTATTCTCTCTATATTTCTCCATCAAACCTCTTAATAAATGTATGGTTTCCATAGTAGTAGACCTACCCAGCATGAATCCAAATTGATTTTGAGAAACATTAGTATCACACCGCAACCTATGCTCCATAACACGTTCTCATAGTTTTAAAGTATGACACATTAATTTAATTCCTCTATAATTCGCACAATCTTGTGCATCACCTTTATTCTTAAAAATAGAGATTAACACACTTATTCTCCACTCATCTGGCACCTTTTTAGTCTTCAAAACAGTATGAAAAAGTTTAGTAAGCCAATAATTCCTTTATCTCCTAAGCATTTCCACACCTCTATTAGAATATCATCAAGTCCAACAACTTTTCCACCCTTCATTTTCTTTAAAGCCTCTCTAACTTCGGTTTTACTAATATACCGATAAAAACAGAAATTTTTATTTTCATTTAGGGTGCTAAGGTCACTACAGTCAATTTTATTTTCACATTCTTCATTAAAAAGTTTAGCAAAATATCTCATCCACCTTTGTTGAATATCATCTTTTAAAAAAGTACTTTTTAATCTTCTTCCTTAATACACTTCACTTGAACTAAATCCTTACTACTCCTATCTCTTTATTTGGCTAACTTATACATATATCTTTCTCCCTCCTTGGTATCTAATCTATTATATAAATCACTAAAAGCTAAACTCTTTGTGTCGCATATTGCTTTCTTAGATTCCTTACGTGCCTCTTTATATGATTTTCAATTATCAGAATTTTTACAATTAAACCAATTTTTATAATAAATCTTCTTATTTTTAATCTTTTCTTGCACATTTGGATTCCACCACCAACTATTTTTACTATTAGGAGCTTTTCCCTTAGAAACCTTAAGCACATCTTTTGCAATATTCTTAATATCACTAGCCACTTTTTCCCACATAACATTAGCATCCTCATGCACAGACAAAATCTTAAGTTCTAAAATTTTACTCTCAAAAATATTTTTATTAATATTCTTTAAATGCCCATATCTAATCCTAGAAATCGTTTTACTTTATGATGTATGAAAAAAAAAAAAAACTGGCTTTAAAATGTTTGCTTTGGCCACCCATCCTTTATTATTCTCAAAGTCATTTTTCTTTATTATTCAAAAGAATCTATATCAGAGATCTTTATTGTCTTATTTGTGAACTAGGAAAAGACATGTTCCAATTTTGCAATGAGTGATACAAAAATTTTTATTAATTTTCCCCTCATTTGTAGTGACATTTGGGGACCATTACAACACCTAACATCTTTGGAGCTTGGTGGTTTGTGTCATTTGTTCATAATTATGTCCACATTTCATGAATCTTTTTACTAAATACCAACGTGATGCATCTTTTTTCCATCTTTTTCACCTGATCAAAAATCAATTTGATGTTGAAATAAAAAAAAAAAAGGTCAAATCCAATAATGTTAAATACTACTTTAATCATTCCTTTTTTTCTCATACATCTAAAAAAGCATAAATACATGATTCCTCTTGTATATATACACCCCAATAAAAATGGAGTGATTGAATGAAAGAGTGGCCAACTTCTTGCTACCATAAGGGCTCTCATTTTTAAGAAAAATAGTTCAAAATAATATTGGGGGAAGCAATTTTAATAGCTGCCTACATAATGAATCGATTATCTGCTAAGGTCCTTGGGTTCAAACTTCAAAGGTTCTACATTTGTCCTAAATAAATGCATTCCCTATTTCAATGCCTCAAATAACATTGTTTCCAAAATATTTGGAAGTGTTGCCTTTGTTCATTCACATTCTCAAAATAGATGAAAAATTGATCCTCGAGCAATTAAATATGTTTTTATTGGACAAAAATGTACAAATGCTACCACCCGCATGAAAAAGGTTTGTGCCTGCCAATGACACTTTCATTGAAAAAGATTATAACTTTGTTACTATTTATCCTAAGAAATTGATATCACCTAAAATGAGTTTTTCCTCCTAGATTTCTCTTTTTTACCTCTCATCCTAGCAAAATATTATACTCTAGAATAAGTTTCCTACCCAAACCTAGTCTATACTAGAATCACCATCTACTTCGCCATTATAAGTTTACTAAAAAAAATGCATCTTAATCCATGCAAGTTCAATCAATAGAATCAATTATTGTCATTGAATTCGCTGAGAAAATCATTGAGCTGGCAAATAGAACTATAAAAACTTCCACTTAACATCCGTTACATTATTTTTCTCATACATTTTCTTATAGTCACTTTTCATTTCTTCGGGCTTTCATACTATTGTATCTCTAAAATAGCTTTTAGGGTTTTAAATAATATGAATTGGAATAATGCTATGCGGGAAGAAATGGATGGCCTTTGCAAATTGGTTTTTGTTTTAGGGAGGACCTTAGCGGTCCGTTGTCACCACCATGCAGTGCCTTTACCTATTTCTCCATCCACCATCAGCTTGACCATCTATTGGCACATGGCTTTTAGTGCGTCGAACTTTCTTTCATCCTTTAAACTAGAAAAAGATGGTCAGTAAAGCGTAATGGAATTTATTCTGGTGTGGGGTTAATGTTGAAGTGCCTGAGCTGAAAGCCAATTATGTAATAAATGTGCGTTTGCACGCGCAACTGATGAAAATGAGATATCAGCAAGTGGAAGCAGTTTTTCTGCAGCGTTGTTTTTGGGGAATCAAGAGAATATTTAAGTTACCTGATTGTTGCTTGAGTATTAGCAGGTCTATGCGTATTATATATGTGATGCATCTTCATTTGTGCTATGAACTAATAGAATCATGTTAGTTGTACATTTTCAAGATATCTGATACCTAATTGTTGCAGATGAGGGTTATTGATCGGAATTGTGAAATTCCACATGAGGGTCCATTTTGTGATCTCATGTGGAGTGACCCTGAGGAGATAGAGACATGGGCTGTAAGTCCTCGTGGAGCAGGATGGCTTTTTGGCTCTAGGGTGACTTCAGAGGTACACCATAAGATTTGATGCCAATTTTCCTTCAAAAAGTGTCCTTAATGTTTATCTCCAGTTTGCTAATGTTTGGATTTGTAGTTTAATCATATCAATAATCTCGATCTCGTCTGCCGAGCACATCAACTTGTCCAGGAAGGTTTGAAATACATGTTCCAAGACAAAGGTCTTGTCACAGTGAGTTTACCTTTTAGTTCTAACCAAAATTCCTTTCCATTCATTTTTTGAAGAATATATATACATGAAATTTGCGTATGCTCCTCTTTGCAAATTTCAGCTAGCAAAAGTAATCATTCACTTGTTTCTCCAGGTCTGGTCTGCACCAAATTACTGCTATAGGTGTGGAAATGTAGCTTCTATACTTAGTTTCAATGAGAATATGGTATGAGCTCTGCAAATATGGTATTACCTTAGTGTTTTAAATACCACAAAATTCTTATCTTTCTAAATATCTTACATGAAAATCTTTATATTTACTTCAACTCACTCTCTCTGAATCATATAAAAAATATTATTAATACTAAATTATCTGAAGTGAAACATATCTTTTCATATGTTTTTTTCTTATGTGTTTTAGAAACTTGTGTGTTATGCAAGTAAATATAGATATTTCAGTATCAGTATGTAAATGTTTGTGTGGAACTGTGGACTTTTTAATCGATTTATTGTACTGCACAGAAACCAAGTATTATCATCTAGGCGACTCTGTGAAATACGTTGCATGATTTTGCGACCAGTTTCCCTTTCCATCTTTAAAACTGTGCTCTGGAATTAGTGTAAAGTCTCAATTTTCGAAATATTTGCTGATGTGATTACCCCTTGGAAGGAAAATAGTGTTCTCTTGACAACTTTTTCTATTGATTACAGGAGAGAGAGGTAAAGTTCTTCACAGAAACTGAGGAGAATAATCAGATGAGGGGACCTAGAACAGGGGTTCCATACTTTTTGTAGAAGCCGATTCTTGATTTTTTTCCCCTACAAAGTGCTTCAGTTTTCCGGTTTTTATCGCTTAATTTGTGTTGCATGTGGAGGGTTTATGCGCATGGAGGTCATCATGGAAAGAAGGAAATGCTACCAGTGACCGGAGTAGTGGTTCTGCTAGAGAAAATTTAAGAATTCTGATGGGAAAGATTATTATACTGGCAGATTTGTAGCCATACTGATTTCTGTACTCAGCTGTGTATTATATATTCATGTTTTCATTTCATTGTTGTTACTGCTAGCCCTTGATTTTGCCATTATTCTTCTACAATGATTGTCAATGATTGCAGCCCAGAGACTACAGCAAAATCATGAGCTCAAAAGCCAACTCTCTTACCTCATAAGAGTTGAGATTTCACAGAAGCTATGATTGAGAATGACTTACCAATTTTGTCTTGTAATCTTAGCACATTCCCAATGGCTTGCTTGCAGTTCATCAATTTGACATTTTGTAGGCAATCTTTGTTCTATGGATATTGTTGGTTGGCTGCTTTCATTGCTGATAGATTATTATTATTATTTCAATCTAATTTGCTTCTTCCCATTTTTGTTTTATGATGAAGCATTTGACCCATATGAGGCTCAATATGAATGTAAAAGTATGTTTTATTAGAAAATTTTTAAGTGTTATATAAGTAAATTTAAATATTTAGATATATAAATATATTAAATGTTGATGGTGTATATGTAAAGCCTCATTAATAAGAGGAAAATTCATATCTCAACTTTTCATGCCTGAAAAACACTGGTAAAGACAGCAAAGGGTAAGAATCTTCTTTTTATATAGGCTCCAAGACCCCTCCAATGAACTATAATACTTTTCAAATTGTAAATTCTCATCTAGTTCTGTTGGAAGGCTTATGGGCTGTCTGTTGGTTTATAATCTTTCAAGTTGAATGTGGTATTTAAATTATTTACACATTTGATTTGTAAGACAATTATTTCCTCATTTTTCTGCTCCACTTGTAATCCATGAAAGAAATAAGTTTCCCAATAAAATTCATTTTAATTTTCTTATTCATAATAGTCATAAAATTGTGACAGAAGAACTTCGTAGTTCTAAATAATATATCATTTACATAAATCTAAACAAGTTTTATGTAATCTTCGACTCTTTTTATAAATGTGATATCTAATAACCTAATTTTGATCCTCCTTCGTCTATCAGCCCTAAAACACCTCGGATCTATACATCTACTTCAAATCTAAAAACAAAATAAAAAAATTAAAAAAAAAATAAAAAAAAAAACTTCAAATCTGACTTTCAAACACTCCTAACACTTCATAGGCTTTCTAGCTTCTCAACACAACATTACAACTTTTTATTAACTTAATATTCCAAGACCAATCAAATCCATCCAAACTAGTTCACCTTTATATAGTCTTGGTTGTTTTGCTCCTGTGGCCTCTAAACCACTTGCAATTTTACTCTCTCTCTAGATCACAGCTAAAGGCATTACCTAATATTAGGTTATGGGCAGGATCACTAAATTGATTGGCGGCTTCAAAAATAATTTTGGAATTTCCTTAGGGTTTGAGGAAATGTTATAAAATGATAATAGAAAGATGAAAGGATATGTTATAAGAGATTTGAAGAGATATCAATAAGGGAAAGAAGAAAATCTATTTCTTCTACTATGAAGAACCTAAAGAGAAGGGAGCTTCCCACCAAGTTCTCAACTCAAAAGATTCCACTCAATAATAAGGTCTACTTCTAAGATGCTAATGGGTGATGAAAGTTACAAAAGACTAATCATATCATTTAGAGATTAGTTAACTATTTTATATGAAATAATATTTTTTAATATTTAAAATTGAATTAATTAGCATATCTAATGAAGCCCACACTATTTTATCTTTTTAAAATTTTGAACAAAATCCTTGCACAGAAATTAAGAAGCACATACCTCATGCATTTGAATGTTGTTCGGAATGAGGGAAAAGAGCTTGAGAAGCCATCACTCTTCTACAATCATCATCAGTCAAGTGAGGGTAAATCAAGAAGATGATACAGAAACAATACTACATTAATCACTAATAGGAAATTTGAACAGAGAACCACGATAACTTTAATGCAACTTTGAGAAACAAATCAATAGCTCAAAATAAGCTTCCAGATACATCAATAAGCAAACATCATGACAGGAAGCAGCATATTTATCATATCTTTTCTATTATTTCAGAAAGAAGCTACAAAGAGCCTGTAAGGTAAACAATGAAGACACAAGTACTGCAATCTACTTCTTCCATAGGTTGATAATACCAACTGCAATGGATTTCAAATTACCCCAAAAAATTGATCTCTTAGTCGATTGTGCTCCCTGTTCAACCATTTGTCGTTGGCCACTATAAAAAGAAGAAGAACAAAACCAATTTAACATTTAAGTAAATAAAAAAAAATGGTAACAGCTTGAAGGTAAGGTAAGTAAAATATGATATGATAGCTTTAGCTAGTTATAACAGCTAGCTGAATATGACAAGCACAAAAGTGGCCGAAGGATAGAAAAATTAAATCTCCTCTCTTTTACTAATATTTTCCTTGCAGATCTTTTTCCCATGGTCTCATTATTGTTCCCCCGTGTGCACTTCTTCATAACAATTGATATTACAACTGGACTTTGGAGTTCCACGGAAAAGTGGAGCAATGAAATTCAAAAATTGCAATGTGAGGATGTACATGCTTTGATGACAAGAATTTCGAGAACTAGAGGATGACAATCAAAACTAACAGCACCAAAAAAATTTCATCAACCACTAATGCTGGAGTCGAACGCATTAAGGACGCTACTATGAGCAAAGAAGACACGGATGTCCCAAAAAGATAAGCTTCCGAAGTAAACATATTTTGTCAGTAACAAATGTTGTCCTTCAATATATTATTGCTAATAAATACCTATTACTATTACCTGTCTTAACCTGTACTCATATACTGCTTATATAGACAGGTGCCTTAGTGTGTCTCATCCATCTATATATAGACTCCTGTATACTCCGATATCAATTGAATAATATTCTTCATATTTGCTTTAATGGTATCAAAGCCTTCGCTCTTTGTCCCCGTCCCTCCTCCATTCGTTTTTTCCCCTGTTCTCCAATGTCTTGAGTTTGCTTCTTGATTCCGATCCTCGGTGGAGCGCTCGACAATGGCATCATCTTCCTCTTCTTCGAAAATTACCAGGAACACAGACAATGAAAGAAGCGATCTCTACAACATTCCAAGTTCTCTAAAATTCTTGATTTCTAATATCAAGATTATAGTTCATACGCAACTTTCTCCAGACAACTACACCATTTGGCATTCCCAAGTGCTCAAACTTCTCACGGCCAATGGCTTCTCCTTGTTTCTTCACTCTTCAGCTGCTCCAGAAAAACTTACGGCCAGATCGGACGGCAATACTGAACTAAATCCCAAATACAGCGAATGGATTCTCATAGACCAAAACCTAGCTGCGGCACTGTGTTCCACCGTTTCGCCGGCGATACTTCCTTACATCATTAATCTTGGATCCACGGCAGAAATTTGGTCTACACTCGAACGCAGATTGCAGTCTTCTAACCGATCTAGGGTTATACAGCTCAAGAACGAGCTCCATAATCTTCAAATGAAAAATATGACGATGTCGCAATACCTCACGCACATCAAATCCATTGTGGATAATATAGCAGCTGCAGGATCCATTCTTGATAAAGAAGACATTATCTTGCATACACTCAACGAGCTACCCTCTTCTTACAATGCGTTCAAAACATCCATTCGTACGATGCTCCACCCCATTGATCTTGACGATCTTTACTCTCTGTTAATCAGCGAGG
The DNA here is from genome assembly GCA_019925795.1 of Dendrobium chrysotoxum. Classification (NCBI taxonomy): domain Eukaryota; kingdom Viridiplantae; phylum Streptophyta; class Magnoliopsida; order Asparagales; family Orchidaceae; genus Dendrobium; species Dendrobium chrysotoxum. The sequence continues at coordinate 18,824,712 of CM034309.1, forward strand.
AAATCAATATTCAAGCTGAATCAATTAGGCAAATCTCCGTGTCTGATCCCACGACTGCTCTGTATGCGAATCGGGGCAAAACCCGCAGGGGGCGTGGTCGGTCTTTCTCCCAGCAGACCCGTCCCAACTCTTCTCCCAGCATAACTTGTCAAATCTGTAACAAAAGGGGTCACTCCACTCAAAACTGCTGGCACCGATTGAACACTGCCTACACACCATCTGATTCATCTTCCAACTCTCAATCTTCCGCTCGTGCCCTGGTCGCTACTAACGACACCATCCAACCTGATTGGTACCTTGATTCCGGCGCGTCTGCTCACCTCACACATTCGCTTGACTCCATCTCTCAAGCCAACTCCTACACCGGTACTGATATTATCACTGTCGGAGACAGTCGTTCTCTTCCTATCGCTCACTATGGTAAAGGTATCCTGCCAACACCTCATCGTAAGCTCAATCTTTCACCTATTCTGCACGTTCCCAACTTATCTCATAATCTTTTATCTATTTCTAACCTTACTCGGCACAATAACGTCTCTGTTTGCTTTGATGCTTGTGGTTATGCTATCAAGGACACGACGACCAATCAAACTCTTCTCTCGGGTCCAAGTAAAAACGGCCTGTATCCGGTGCAGCCTGCCTCCCACCCTCATCATCACAAGGCTATGGTAGCATCCCGTCACCATTCTGCAGTCTGGCATCAAAGACTTGGTCATCCTCACCATCAACTACTCCAAATCATATCCAAAAACAATAAGCAGCTACACATACCAATTACTGCTTCCCTATGTTCTAATTGTACGGTCTCTAAAGGCCACAAAATTCCTTTCAATAAATCTTTGTACAGATCTACTTCTCCTCTCGCTATTATTCATTATGATGTGTGGGGACCTTCCCCAGTTCCCTCCAATCAAGGGTTCATGTACTACGTTGCTTTCATAGATGATTTTTCAATTGCATAAGAAGGCCACAACATAATGAAAGCTCTATAGACATGTACAAATGGTTGAAGGGTCTTCCACAACATAGCACAGCAATGAGATCAAGCATATCACAAAACAATTGAGTTTGATTGGTATCAATTTGGAAGATGAAATCCATGCATTGAACTTGTTATCATTACTTATTGAGAGCTGGTATGGATCTTTGACGGCGATCAATCGTTCATGTAGGTTTATTGAGCAATGGCTCAATTATGCTTATGATTTTATCTTTAGTGAGGATATTACAAGACGAGAATTAGATGAAGGATCATCATTTGCTTCTCTAAATCTTGAAAGTTGAGGAAAAAAATACTTGGAAAAATAATGGAAACAAGTCCAAAACTTAGAAGAGTCAACCCAAAGGATAAAACAATGCAATTTGGCAAGACTGTTCAAACGAAAAGGGACTATTTACTAAGGAATGGTGAACATAAGTCAAATTAGATAGAGAAATCAATGAATTAAGATTTATAATAAACCCATCCTTGGTACTCATAGTTCTATAGAATCTAGCATACTCGAATTTAGGCGTCTTTTTATTGTACTCCACAAAATGAGTTTATGACAAACTATTTTGTAGGAGATTGTGGGAAGTTAATCTAACCAATAATGAGCCTTTAAACATTGCGGAAATTGGTTATGTGCAAAACAAGATTGCAAATATAACTATATGGACACTTTCATTATGTGAGGATCTTTCTGGGTTTGAAAAGAAACTTGATCTCAATTGGATAGCTAGTTAGAAAGTTACATCGCAAGCTTCATACTGAAACTTGAAAGTGATCAAGGGGCGCTATGAAGATGGCATGTGAAAGCAAGAATAATAGCATGTACATGAAATTAAACATAAGAATGGAGTGAGCAATTATAAAATCAATTATTAGTGCTTATGAACAAGTAATGTGGGAGAAAGCTTCTATCAAGTGAAATCTATCGAAGGAAGGGAGAGTGTTAACAAGGAAAAGAATATTTTAGAATCAAGAAGCATGAAGGCGAGGCTAGAATTGTGTTAAATGGCTATGACATGTTTGTTATTGATGAACTGAGGTACTGCAAAACTTGAGTCAGCATCTATGAATAATTAAGATAGGCGCCGCACAAAAGTCATTCTCTTTACAGATAGTACATCTAAAACTCATCTCCAAGAAATATTGTTAAATGTGAATTTAATTTGCTCTAAAATCTCCAATAAGATCCAATCAAGATTTATTGTGAATTCCTAGCTAATTTTAAAGTTTAATTTGAGACAAATCTGTTCAAGATTTGTTACCATAGTCAACCATTTAAATCACTCCCTAAACTAAGCAAATTAGTTATCATCACCACCGCCTCAACCTCTTATAAAAAGGAGAAATGCAGAGATCTTGTAAGTACAAGTTTGAGTCCCAAAGGTGATCATTAAAATAGTATTGGTTTTTCTTTCGAATCCAAAAAGGGTCGAAAACAACGTGTCTAACAACTTTGCCAGAGGTGAATCAACATCCCTTAGAGGTCAAATTGGTTACTCTAACACAACAATTTGAACAGTGTACCATAACCAATCTCTTAGATTAGTTTTATTTTATAGAATACAATTTTTTTTTCTCTAGTTTGGACTTCCACCTTGTTGTTACTGAAAATTGGCTTTTTGATTTTCTTTGTTCCTATGGTAAATAAGAAGGGAAAAGCAAGGCAACTAGTAGAACCAAGCAATTATGGCAGTAGGGCAAGCAACAACAACAGCAGAGAGCAATATCAATTTTGTAGTAGCAACAATAATGATAGAATTCACCAATTTCTAGCTTTCATTGTCCCCATTAGACAACATAACCCAATAACTCACCTTAAAGTCAATTGGGTCAACCACATTATAATCTTTCTATGACTATAAACCATCTTTTGATTAAGAGTATCCAAGCTCTACCCAAAAACCATGTATAATTTTCCATCCATTGAGGAGGTTTGACCCATAATCTATTTTGGGGGATTTCGAATCAATGCAAGAGGGGAAGATTAAAAAACAAATCACTACAATGGGATAGTCAAACTGAGAAAAACACGATGAGAACAAGCTACGACATCCTTGGAAAAGTCTTTAAGAAGAGATAATTTTCTATAAATGATGTAGGTGTTCAGGCATTTTCCCCCTTTTAAGGAAAGAAACTAGACAGCAACTTCCTTAATGGATGTGCTCCATGTGACTTGGTTGTGAATAACTCGTTAACATATAAATATTTTTTAGAAATAGTAAAAACTTGTAGTCAAACATAAATAAAATAGTGGTCTATAAAGCAAAATTATGAAAAAATTGCCTCAAACACACCCTTAGTATTATTGTATCCTCAAAAGATGCTACTCTTACACCATTTCTTGTTCAATTATTTTAACTTTACCTATTTCAATATAACTGCATGTTCATTTTAGATTCAAATTCAGACATTTAATTTTTGTTATATAGATTATCTAAAATACAGTACCCACAAGGCACAAAGTTATACTTAATGTTTAAACAAGCAAATAAAAACCTAAGTTGGTGATTGCATAATGAAAGGTTTATCAAATCTTGCTACTATTAATTTCCTCTTCCTCATTACTAGATTATGGCCCTCCATTTCATGATATAGTCATGTATGTTTCAAAACTTTTTTGCATCATGGAAGCATGCATCGGGCACCTAGTAACTTACAGTAGGCACTTGCCTAGGCAGCACCTTATTGATTTTGCCTACTTCTCCTTATCTAGGTGCCTAAAAAAATGCCTGACTCTCACTTGATAACAATGAGCCATATATGACTCACTCCTTACAACTAAATATGCCCAATCCCCAGCACAAGTTATTTGGCAAGAGTAATAACTAAGAAGAGCATACTGTACGTGCAAGAAGTTGAAATGAAAGAATGTTTGCAAGTTTGTTCTATTCATTTGTAATATACATGCATTTTCATTTAAACGGTTGTTTGATATTGCAATAAACGGAATACAGAACCTATGCTAAAACTTCTAGTTTCCATTCACTCCCCAAGCATGGGGAAGTCAGTAGTGGTTCAAACTTCAAACCTGATGTTATAGCCAACATATTCAATAAAAAATGCAAATCAAAGTTCTATCCTCTTGTGCACCATGAAGAAAAGCCAAAGAACAAATTCATATTTTTCAAAAATATATTGAAAGAACAACTAAAAGGGATGAAAGGGCTAACTAAAAAAAAAAGGAAAATCCAATTAGTGGGTCTTAAGGATATGGGAGATCAGATAGCAGTCAGTGCCAAAATTAGACACATAAATGAAATTTAGTATGAGTATAAAGAGTCCTAAAAGAGCATATATGGAAAAAAGTGATCCACTACAAACCTTAACTACAACATTTACCAACCCAACCCATGAAGTCAGAAAAAGGACGTGATGAAAATTCCACAACAAAATGATGATGACCAAATTTGTGGAAAATACAACTAAAAAAGGTTAGGAACACAAAAGAAAAAAAAAAATCCTGCATCCTAATCAAGCATCAATAATGGCTTTAGGAGATCAAAATCAAGCTTACGGATAAACTTCTGATCGAACGGCTCGCTCATGTATGTTCGCAGCAGCAGCTGCATCTTTCCTGCAAACTTCTCTCTCTTCACTCTCTTCAGTGGAAGTGTGCAAAATACTTGTTTTAGTTTCCGCTTTGGCAAACACTGGATGTCCCACCTAAACATGTTGCACAAGTATCAATTCGAAACTTAAGAAATGTGTGGAGAGAAAGCTGGCAGTGAGTGTGCAGATATGCGTGCTGGCAAAGCTGGTAGTAAGTGTGCAGATAGGGCATGGACATGTAAACTGAAAATTTTAAGGGACCTCTTCAAAAGTAATAAAGAAGTATGAAGGTCTAAAACACTAACATTCATTGTTTCAGTATTTGACGCTACTGAAGTATGACTTTGTGGCTTCACTGTTGCTGGAGAAGTAGACACATGCAGTTTGTGAAAACCCAAATCCTTGTCTTGCTGACTTTCTTTACTATCCCTTGAAGGAGTAAGCTGTCTATGAGCATCTCTTTCAATCTGACTGTCAGAATGGGCCTCAGTACTCAACCTAGAAGTTTTAGTGCCTACCTTGCTTTTAGAACTTGAATGCTGCTTCCTAACTTCAATACTATCGCCCACATACTCTTTAAAGGAAGTTTGTTTAGCATCAGCTGAAATACAAGGTTCTTTTGTCAAAGAAAAGTCTTCAAACTTGACATTTTCCTCACTAATCTTGATTTCCTTTTTAGTTTCTAGAGGTGCCCTCTTATGACTATGTTCCAATTCCTGAATAATCTCTCTTACCACATAATATGATCCACCAACTTGCTTTTGAGTACAGGAAATAGTTGGGAATTTCCCGCCATTCAAAGCTCTATATCTGCATCAAAAACTCAAATGATCATTCAATTTTCAAAGGACCTTTTTTAAAAGTTGTAAGCCAAAACAAATTGGTTCTCTTAGTTTTGATGGATCATACTGACGTACAACTTCAAAGATCAAAAAGTTGTAATAGGGCTCTGACATCCCAGATAACTTCAATAAGAGAAAAGATACTGTAAGGGCTGCAGATGAAGCCAAAATTTAAAGAACCAATATAAATTTTCAACAATTCAACAATTTGCTTCATGTGAATTTCTTTGATAAGGACCCAAGAAATGAAAGGCAAAAACATACCAACAAGCCAAAAAAAAAAATCCTAGTCTTCAGAGTATCAGATAAAGTTCTTGCTCATGATACCCCCTAATTGCTTCAGTGCAACTTGCAACCCACTGAGACATTATTTTGTGTCTTCAATTCAACAAGTAAATTACATGGATGTGTAGCCTTGGGTAACCTTCTAAGTATCCAATACATATAAAACATCAATATTCAAGGTACACTCTTACTTTCATTTCAAATCATTTTGTGCTATTTCTTGGGACATACCATATATTACCTATATAAGATAGGGCCATTTGACATTTTAAGAAATATAAAGACAATGCAATAACAATTTTCTGCATACAAACATTTGAATTAAATGGACGCTTGTTTTGTCTCTTTTTTAGTTTGATATGATTTCTAAATGCTATATAAAACAAGAAAATACTTCAGGCTCATCATTGGGTAATAAAGACCAGACTCATCATACTAGTAAAAGACTAAAGAATGCGGACAGGCCTATGAGCAACAACCAAGTTCCTTCTGTTGTGACTTGGAAACCGATTGGAATCAAAATGATGTTTCTGCAATATAAAGGAAAGTTTGCATATGCATCAACACTTCCCTGGCTGGTGAGAGGTTCATCAATTGGACCATTTTTTATTTTCAAATTATTAGCAAAACAACAAAATATTTTTTTACTGCTTAATTATTAGTAAAATAGTAAATTGCACACATATTTGGGCATATCATTAGCATTTGTGTCAGAAATTCTGATATATGCTATACACCAAGTATAAAATGATCACTCAAATGTAATGCGTGTCATTATTTATGATTTCCTTGTATTTTGGATAAATTATTTTCTTCCTATAACTAGGATGAAGTATTTTCCTCCTATGATTTGGATAATTTTTTCCTCCAATGATTTGTTTGTTTTAGATTCATATTTCAAAAACAAAAAGAAACAATATGCAACAACTATAAATTAACTGTGGGTTATGATAAAATTTCACCTATCAGGTATCAACTCAAGTAGACAAATCATAGTTTTAAACTAATATGTGAAGATCAAAAGCATGAGAGTATCATTTATGCCAAAATTAACTGAAACTTACTTCTCAACAAAAGCTAATACCATTGCACTCCTTTCTTGCTTGGTTACTTTCTTTCGAACTTGTTGTAGGGAAAAAGAATCGGAAGAAACTGCAGCAGAAGAACTCCAACAACATTGGTTACTTGATTGAAGTGCCGCATTTGATACCTCAAAGAACTCTGCAAGAATCCTTTTTAGTAATCAAACAAAATCAGTTCGTAGAGTTTACCAGAAACAAATCAAAAGATCCTTTGCACTATAAACAACAGCAATTTTATATTTTAGTGTTCAGGGAAAACAAATATTCTCCTTATAGAAAAAGAAATACAATGATTAGCATTGTCCTTTGCTTAAAAATAGTTTTATACTAAAATGAAAGATGGATATTCAACCAATGTTGTTTAAAGCACAATGGACCCTCAAATAGGCATGATTGCATAATGCACAAGGGAGAAATTGTTAAAGCACATAAAAGTATTGGATTTAGTCTCATGTTAAATAAGTGATAAATATGTTTGTGTAAAAACACTTCATGCATAGACTTAAGCTTTTAGGTTGAAAATTAGCTCAGAAACTAGTGTATCTGGCCCAACTTAGTCTCCTTTTGGATCAAACTCTCTAACATGCTCTATCAGAGCTGATGGCTCAGCCGGGATCGCTTGACATATACAACATGTGGTTCCTATGAGATTTAATTGCTTTTATCCTAGTCTAGCAAGGTTCAAGAGAAAGCGACCCCAACACAAGCTCCACGTGATTGAGTAGTCCCTTGGCGCATGAAACTTAATGATATTTAAAAAAATATTCATTAAAGTTAAAATGAACGTTTTTGTGGAGAACACTCGTGAGAGAGGAAAATTATTAAGGCACATAAAAGCATTGAGTTTAAGTTCAATATCAGACAAATAAAAAATAGGTTGTAGAAATACTAAGTAATTGGTTGGCTCTCACCAATAGGCTTAAGCTTTTGAGTTGAAAATGAATTTGACTGTCAGTGTCTCCGACCCAACTTTGATCCCCTTTAGTTCATACTCCCTAAATATTAGGTGCCACCATAAGAACTAACCCAAGCAAAGTGAGGTTCTAAATAATACCTATTTCACTTAATATGTTATTTCAATTATGAGGAGCAACCATCACATCAAACCTTGCAAGAGAAAATAATAAATAATATAGTTTTGTTGCATTCAAAGGTAAAAAATATTTCTAAATAGATAATGTTAAATTAAAAAAAAGACATTTAAATAACTTTGGACAATTAAATTACTCAGGTTTAGCATGTATGGTCTAGGAATTCTCTAATCATTGCTATAATATCTTCCATCTTTATCACCATCCATGCTCTCTTCTCCCATATACATGTATCCCTCTATATCTTCCAATATCATCAGGCCCAACAACTTCATCGATTCATCCTCAAGATTTAGACCTCTATAACTAGACTTGCTCATACATTAGCTCTAACTTACTACCACATGCAAATCCTTTTTTCTCCAACTCTTAGTACTTTGTACATCACCACATATTAAATTATCATAAAAAATGCATCTTCTACATTTAAAGCATTAGCATCCATCTCCTCAATCAGCGTAATGCACTAACCTCCCTGATTAGCACTTAATGGTAGGACAGTCAACTAAGCAATAACATGCCAGCATAAGAGATGTAGGAGGAGCTTAAGGCCTTGTCTCACCCGAGTGCCTAGCCAATTTTCAGTTGGCTTTAGAGACAGTATTTAGACCTAATATTAAGAAAACTTACTAAGGTTCCAACCTCATTTGGTATTTGTCATCATGGCACATAAAATAATCCACTAATAAATTCTATCAAGTAATATAAATAAATAAGGTTATCAAGTTTACCTAGGAAGTTAAGGACTTCATCTCTATAAATTGTGGAAATCTAATAGGCAATCCTAGAATGCCTGCAAACATTTTTAAAATCAGTAGGAAATCCCAGAGTTTCCGATCTTTTTCTTTCCATAGGACATGTCATGTGTAATATTTGTTTTTATTGAATTTCAATTGAAGGTTGTGCATAACTCCAATAAATTACGTACTATTGTACCTCTTTGGACTAGGAAAAAGTGTTTCACCTCTATGTTGTGCCCATAAATCTCTCTACTTTCTATCTTTTTTCTTCAACATGATATCCGAGCCACTCCTCTCAACTTCCTATCCCTCTTTAGTTTCAATGTCTCCTTCCTTTGTCTTAATGGTGAATACAGTTAAGCACAGAATGGCGTCTGATAGAAGCTTCTCCTCGGACACAACCTCCAACCATGAATCAACCTTCTATGGCTTCGACAATCATGAAAGCTTCTCTAATCTACTATATTATAGGACACGACTAAACAAACAAAACTATTTCCAATGGGCTCAATCATTCAATACATTCATTAGCAAGAGAGGCAAGGATAATCACTTCATTGATGCTGCCATTCCTCCTCAAAAAGATCCAAAGTTCAAAACAAAGATATGAAAATAATATGATTGTACTGACTTATTGGCATCATGGAAAATAAAATTAATCAAAATTATGTATTCTAAGGAGCTGCAAAGGAAATCTAGATGCTGGAGATGACATTTGTTTGAACAATGAACATATTGTCTCAAGTTACTATAAATAAAAAATGCCCTCCATGACCTTTAACAAGGTGATCTCTCCGTCGCTCAATAGTAAAATAACTCTTAATAGGCATTCATAACAACTCTATATATTTGAAAAATTATATTGAGAGTGTCTGGGGATAGAACAATATAAAAAAAATAGTTAGAAAGACAAGATAGCAAAATTCCTTCTTGGGATGTTTGGAACAAAAACCCTTTCATCCATTCTAGAAGTGTTCTCTAAACTCTATAAAAAACAGAGTTGCAAAAAGATCATGATGGGAGATCAAGTTACCAAAAGAGAAGCCTGATGGAAACTTCATGGGAAGCCAACTGATTAGAAACCTATAAAACACGGTAGAAGTTTCTCTAAAACCAATAATGAATCTAAAAACCAACACCATCCACACTCTTCTCTTTCAATCAAGAGCAAATTGATAATCTGGAAAAGGTGTTTAGTCGACTCCAAACAAATTTAACCACACCTAAAATAAGCCTAGATCAATGACAAAAAGGTATGCTTGTGAATGCATGTAATTAAAAAATTGATAAGCCCTGATTATGAATTGTAGAATCTGGTGCATCTGATCGCCATGTAAGGGATATCTATTTATTTAATCAAATACATTCCTATTACAAGAACTACACTGTAAGGACTAAGGATTACCTATGAACCTTTTTCTCTAGTTATATCTTATATATCATCAAAACCACCCAAGATATGAACTCTATTACTACTCATTGAGAATTTCATGATGCGATCTCGTGGAGGAGGGTTGGCAATGTTAAGGAAAATGCAAAATTCTACTTCCTAAATGTAGAAGAAATCCTAAATTACAAAGTAAATATGCTCAATATAAATCATTCCCTAAAGAGAGTGTACAATCATATTATGGAACCTTTGTTTTGGTTATCCAAACTTTAATTACCTCAAAAACTATTCCCTTATTGATCAATAAATATTGAAAGTCTTTTCAGTGTGAAGCATGTTAAATGTTAAAACATGCCAAAAACACATATCCAAGCCATCCTAAAGCTTTTCGAACTTTTCAAGTCATTCATATTAATATTTGAGGACCATCTCAATTTACCAATATCACGAGGGTTAGAATCCAAGGTTATGAAAATCGGACCGGATATAGAATTGGAAAAATGAGAGGTTCGAGGTTCAATGATTCGACTAGAGTCGAACCTGAGGTTGAACCAGATGACATAGTAATATGAAACTTATTTAAAACATTACCACATTGTTTAGAAAGTCCATCATAACATGCAAACCATTATAAAACCAAAATTTAAGTCTTAGGAGCTGACAATAAAAAATAATGCTTTTGTTCCATTATTGGGAACTGCTTCTTCAATAAGTGATTGTTCAACAAAGTTCATGCATTTCTACCTCTCAAAAATGAGGGAATGCCAAAAAGAAAAGTAGATATTTTGAAAGTTGCTAGATCCATTATGTTCGCTAGCAATACTCCAAAATAATATTGGGACAAGGTTGCCTAAAGCACTACTAAAACATTATCACAAGCCATTAAGAAACCCAAAATTCAAAAACCTTGTCAGTCTTTGGGTTTTCTATCATTGTTAACATTTCACCTCATGAAAGAAGCAAACTCGACCAAAAGTCTATTAAATGTTACAATCTTAAGACTAAAAAAATGTTATGCCACCATGGATGTAACATTATTTTTTAAATTAATTGTCTTCCAAAACTAGCATTTCGGGAGAGAGTTCAAACACTTTTAATGAATATAAGTTTTGTAAGAATATTTATTCGCTCTTCTAAGCTTACATCTCTCCCTAACCTACCTAAATCTCAATCCACAAACCATACCAAAAATTCTTAATGTCACATACAATGAGGCAATGAGCTAGTTACAAATGAATTGTTTATACAATACGTCAAGAAAATTCAACTTATAAAGATGATCAAAGCATTTCTCTAAAGCAAAACCGCATGTCTGACACAAGCCCTGAATATCATTCATAAGGTAGCAATGAGTTTGACCTTCACACCCTGATTTCCCACAAGGAAGGTACAAGGATTCAATAACTCATATAAGATACTCAATCAGTGAATACATCTCCTATGACAACTTATCCCCTCATTACATGCCTTTATAGTAAATCTTTCTAGCATGAATATTCTCAACAACATCTATCAAGTTTAAAAAATACCTGAATGGAGAGATATTAATCATGAAGAAATATGGGCATTGAAAACAAATGGCTTATGGAAGCTCTTAGACCTGTTGAGTGCTAATGGATCTTTAGCACCAAATATGATGCTAATGGGAGCATTGAAAAGTACATGGCTAGATTGGTTGTAGAAGGGCTTACTCAAACAAGGATCGATTTTCAAGAAACTATTTTCACCTTGCCAAGATTAATTCAATATGTGTTAAAATCTCTCTAGCTACTAAGCTAGCCTGGCCTCTTCATCAACTACATATCAAATGTGTCTTCCTAAAGGGTGATCTTGAAGATGAATTCTATGTAACTATACAACCTAATTTTGAGACCACCTACAATAAAAATAAAGTTTGCAAACTCAAGGAATATTTACATGGTCTAACGCAATCACCAAGAGCTTGATTCGACATACTCATTACTATGATTAAATGGCATAGATATTCTGAGAGACAAGTTGATCACACTCTATTCATCAAAAAACTAATATTGGGTAAAATTAAGATCCACATTATTTATGCTGATAATATTATCTTACCTAGTACTAATGATAAAGAGTTTCTCAAACTAAAAAGAATCCTAGCACAAAAATTTGAACTTAAAGATCATGGATCCTTAAAATACTTTCTCTATATAGAAATTGTAAGATCAAGAAAAATTATATATGTCACTCAACAAAAATATACGCTAAACCGCTTAAAAGAAATCGATATGATAGGATGCCAGTTTGTTAATACCCCAATGGATCCTATCACTAAAATTAGGTCGAAACGTTATTCTTCACGGGTGGTCCAAAGGAGATTCTTCACGCGTGGACAAAGAAAATTATCAATACTTGATTGAAAAACCCATATTCCTTTCTCACATTAAACTTAGCATCTGCTTCTCTGTCAGTATAGTTAGTCGATATATGAATTCCCATATTGAGGATCTTGATGTTATACATAAAATACTAGGTATCTTAAAAAGCTACTAGAAAAAGGCTTATTCTTCAAGAAAGGATTTAATAAGAGTATTGAAATCTTTAAAAATAATGATTAGGCAAGATCTATAATTGATTTTAAATCCATATTTGACAATTGCTCATTTGTATGATGAGTCTAGTCACTTTGAGAAGCAAGAAGCAAGTAGAAGCTGAATCTAGAGTCATAGCCTATAAAATTTGTGAGGGAATGTTTCTCAAAAGACTTCTAAATGATCTAAAATCCATAAGAAAGAACTAACGGTAATGATCAGTCGTAACGAAGATACAATCAACATTGCCAAAGATCCTATCCACCACGATAGGATAAAACATATCAAGATTGAAGAAAAAAAATCAAACCAGAGATTATTAACGTGATGTAAATCCCAACAAAATCTCAAACTATTGATGTCCTCACTAAAGCCCTAAATCAAATACAATTTAACAATCTCAATTAAATATTATGAATGATCATCATATATTCCCAACTTAAGGAAGGGTGTGAAAATCCTATATGCAATATAGGATGCCTATGAACATTTTCAAAAAATTAGCAAGATTGTAGCCATCAGAAATCCTTTGGCTATTTTCAGACTGCCTCGATGTAATGTTCAGCACAACATTTCTGAAATGATTGCTAGCAATTTTCAACTCTCCAACAGTTACCAAAAGCTTGCTTCCACAAAGGGTGATGCTGACACAAGCCCAAATCAAAGTGACATGAGTTTCCACATGAAGAGGACTAATATTATATTTAAATTACAGTTTAGGTGTATTTAGGAACTTCTCTATTTTCCGTTTTCAATATTTCTCATTTAGGTAATGTGTAATTTTTGTTTCTACTGCTTTCCATTAAGATTGTGTACAACTCCTATAAACTTACTACTTTTCTACCTCTTTGGAATAAAAAAATAAGAGTTTGCTTCTCTATATTGTTCCAATAAGTCTTTCTACTTTATGCTTTCTTTTTTCAACATAAACACATATGCATAATATGACAGACTTTACATGTATTTTATGTTCATGGACAATGATAACTTGGGCGATTTCTGTCGGAAGGGGCTATCTACACACAAACTTTCTAGACTAACATAGCTTGTACGGAGGATTGTCTGACTTTTAAAAACAAAATCATACATTCACATCCCAGGTACATGCCAAAAGTTAAAGTTAGCACCTATAGGATAAGCTCAAAATTTATAAAATTATATGGCATAGAGATGCTAATAATCAAGTGAAATCCTTCTTATATTTTCTCTTTGACTCTGCCAACTTAAATCCAAACCAATACAAGAATTTGCAGGATATGTCATTTTCCATGGGAAGCCACAACCTCAATTCCAAGTATAGTGATACACGATCACCTGTACATTCTGATCCCCTTCAAAATGTAATTAGAAAGAAAATCACAGAAGAAATAGAAAACTCTCCTTACGCCAACGAAACTCACAAAATATGGAGAAACGGCAACAAATGCAAATAATTTGTTTGAAAACGGTGCACTTTTAAGTTTGCAATCTCTAACAGCATCACGTCTAATAAGAGGATCACTGAATTTAGGAAATAAATGCCAGCAACCTTTAATTTCATCATTTAATCCCTTTCAAGAACCCAATCGTTCTTAGTCAGTAATGTAATGCTATTGCGAATCCGATACGAACACTAACCTCTACAACTTCATAGGTTTTTCAAGTTCGAACCTTATAATTTAGCTACTGTTGCAAAAGGTAGGAAATGAAGGAGAGAAAAAAAAAAGATAAATGAATATCATTCAGTTACCCTTTCTGTACCCAGGACGCGATGATAAGGAGGTAAATCTTCTTGCAGTGATCTGCATGAGCTTCCAATTGATCAGCTACTCATCTCGAAAACTCCAGAGAGGAAAGCAGAGATGGAGAACCCCATTCAGCTCAATTTCTAACCATGTAATCCCTCCAGTGAACACCAAAGGCTTCAAAAAGGAACTAGGGTTTTGTCCGAGGATAGGAGAAGATGGGGTTTTTGGGTTGCAGCTTAGTGTAAAAAAGGCGGTCAAGCCGAAAAATCGAACAAAATCATCCGAATTCATTTTCGGTAACTTTTTATGTATTTCATTCATATATAATTTATTTATAATAAATTCAAAAAAATAATAATAATTTGATGTACTTAAATTTTAGTCTTTAAAATGTATATAATTTTTAGAATTAAAATAATGAGATTTAGTACATGTTTGAGACAGCTGCAGCATGTTGCAAAGTTAATTACGAAGTTGCTACGTAAAAAATTAAATAAATAATAAAAAATAATTTTATGATTGCAAAAAGTAGTTTTATAATACAAAAAATTAAAAAGCTGTGAAAAAATAGCAAAAAAGTAATAACCAAATAAAATTATGATTGTTATTGAAGAGAGACAAAAGAAAGTCATCCTAAACAGACCTTATAATAAAACTCTTATGTTGTTATCCAAGCTTTATAAAACTCTTATTAAAGTACTCCTACTACATAAAAGAAAAGTTGAAGGAGTGTCTTTCTACTTGAGAACCTTCTTATAATAATATTCATATATAACAATTTCTTGCTAGAAACAACAAATCATAATAAATCTTTGTATATTATTGTCTTGATATGGTAACACCTTAAGTTATATCTTAGGTCCTCTGTTAATATTGTGATTGTATGTACTCTTGAACCCTTATCCTTGAATACTATAAAGTTATGTTTAGACAAGTTCATGGTATATAGTTTTAATAAAAATGGCCAAAAGTCTCTTGGCTCTATCAACCTACTTCTATAATATGGTGAGTTGAAAAAAAGAAGCCAAATATCACATCATTTAAGCATGCACATCCCTCTATGCTTTATTAAGATGTCCTGGATACATGAGTATGGGATGATAGCTTCCAACTTACACCAGTGTATCAAATACATTCATGGAAGTGAACATTTTTCCATCTTGAGTGATCTTCAACTCTTTTGGCTAATGAAATAGACATATATGAAAATGTTGAGTATTTTATACATAAGAAGAAGTCCATCCACTTGGACTACTCTTCTTCCATACTTTAATTAAAAGCAAACACCTACGCCTTCACTCTTATTCTCTTATAAAAGAGGGGTAGGATGGTTGAGGTTCTATATCTTTTAGACTAGATATTGATGAGGATAATTTTCCTACACTCACTTCTAGCAAGAATATTTTAAACCACAAATCTTTCAATGGCATTGATGTGGAGACTCGTCAAATTGATGATGATGATGATGACTCTCAAAAGGCCTTCCAATTAAGGAGCATGCAATTATAAGGCTATGATGATATGCATTTATACTTTGATGCTCTTCTAGTTTTATAGGCTCCTCATTTTGGTGCATAACTTGTCAAATGATGTTTTAAGTATTCATCCTACACCAAGGTATTTGAGTCAAAATCTCTAAGATTGTATTATATTTTTGTGTATATATGTTCATGGCTCCTAGAAGATATCATTAAGAATATCCTATTTTATTTTATAGTGTACCATTATGTTGCACTAATATTACAATTGCATGATAACTATATTTAATGATGAAATGGAAGAAATACATGTTTCTTACTTTTCATCTCAAGTTACTTGATAATTAAAAAAAATAAAATGCTCCCTTATACTTAGTTTAAATGTCACACCAAAGTATCCACAAGGTTATGACGACAACAACAACAACAAACCTATATCTCAGTACATGAGATAAATCTTTTTTCTCCTTTGTGTTCTACTAAGAGTCAAATTCTCATTTAAATATAATTAAAAAATCATTTTTTATACTTTCTAACCAAATCTTTTTAGGTCTATCTCTACCTTACTTAACATAGGTTAGATCTAATCCATCTACTCTCCTAACAAGTTCATCGAAAGGCAGGCATTTTATCCCACCAAACCATCTAAGGCGACTCTCTTTAATCTTATCTACCACTGGAGCTACCACAACCTCATTTCATATTATTTCTCTAACTGTAAATCCACTCATCCACCTTAGCATCTTCATCTCTACAATATTTAACTTAATTTTATAATTCTCTTTTAATGCCCAAAAAATTGCGTTATAAAGTATTTGTTAACCTCATTTTTTGTATAAGGTAAATAGGGCCAATCCAAACCTTAGGATCTTTCCAATCCTTAGGATCAACCCTGACCCTAGGATCAATCTGATCCTAGATCAATCCAGATTCAAATCAATCCTGATCTTAGATCAATTTAGCCTTTAGATATATTCTAGACCCTAGGATTCTTCCTGGGTTTTAGAGCTCAAGATCATTCTAGAATCCAAAAATCTTAGGATCTTTCTTAGATTTTAGACTTTAGGATTTACTCTAGATACTAAGACTCCATATCCTATGATCTATTCTAGACCCTAGGATCCTTCATAGACTCTAGATCCCAAATTAATCTAGGATCTCCCTAGAATTCAGATTCTAGGATCTATTCTAGATCTTAAGACTCTTCTAGACACTAGAACCTAGGATTTCTTAGATTCTAGAGACGTACTAGATCCTAGACCTTAGGATTCTTCCACACTTCAGATCCTAAGATCTATCCATATCCTAGATCTACCCAGACTCTAGATCAATCTAGGTCTAGGTCTTAGGATTCTCCTAGACCTTAGATCTATCCATACCTCAAATCTATTCAAACTCCAGACCAACCCATACTTTAAATCAATCTATTCAATACTCAAATCAATCCAGAGCTTAATTTAATTCAAACCCCTGATCAATCCTGACCTTTAAACAATTCAGATCCAGCTATCACAGCTTCTGAACTGACCTTAATCCTATCTAATCATGTACAATCACACAAATGATTGTAAATAATTTAGATAGTTCAAAACCTATCATTCAAACTCAAAATCCAGTTTAAAACCAGAAATCCAGATCAAATTCAAAGGCTAAAGGTCTAAGTCCTAAAAGCCTTTTTTTAGTGAATCTTTGAATACTTCAAACCCCAGTAAAATGACTTCTGATTCAGAGTCTATAAATTACACATTGATATGACATGTCTCTATAGGTAACCCTCCAAATTTGAGCCCATTCTGAGGTCTCTAACCCCATAAATTGAATTGAAATCCAAAGGCTGTAAAACCTTCAAATATTTACAGTCTATGCCACTAGACCTGCCACCCAGTGGATCCTGACCTTGGAGCTTTCTCCAAAGCCTCCAATCACTTTCAGATCCTTAATTATGACTCATTGAGCATTAAACTACATTTTTTGGACTCACTTTGACCCCCAGTTGACCAGGGATCAAAATGACCAAAATACCCCTTTTGGGGTTCAAATGCACTTTCAAACCAAATGACCTCCAAATTGTTTGGAACCACTTCCAATAATTTTCAAATATCAAACCAAACCTGTTGGACCCAAAACCAGCCCTTGGGTCAACCTGGTTGACCAAGTCAACCTAGGTTGACCAAGAAGGCATTTTAGGGTTCAAATATGTTATTTTGACCAAATGACCTCCTCAAACCTTGGGACCACCTTCATTAGTCTCCAAATGTCATTTTAAATCTGTTGAGCTCATTCCCAAACCCTGGACTCACCTGGTTGACCAAGTCAACCAGGGTTGACCCAAATGACCCATTAGGGGCCTAAATAGGTCATTTGATTTAGATGACCAATCTGACCCTTGAAAACACATCTACCAGACTCCATATACCATTGCAAATTGAATCAGTCCAAACCCTGACCCTGGGTCAGCCTGGTTGACCAGGTCAACTCATGTTGACCAATTTAAACCCTTAAGCTCATTTAACCCAATCAAGCTCCAGATCAATTTCAAACCCATTCAAACTTCTCTAATAACTTCTCTTAGTGATTCAGACTTGATTGGACTTTTGACCCAATCATTAGTTAACTTGGTCAACTAAGTCCAAGTCTAGTCAAACTTGACCCATTTGGGTCAAGATCACCCCAACTATTCAATTCAAGCTCTTTAAAATTTCAAACCTTTAAACTCACCTCAATGAAGGATTCC
Source organism: Dendrobium chrysotoxum (assembly GCA_019925795.1). NCBI lineage: Eukaryota > Viridiplantae > Streptophyta > Magnoliopsida > Asparagales > Orchidaceae > Dendrobium > Dendrobium chrysotoxum. The sequence goes on from CM034309.1 coordinate 18,843,176, forward strand.
AGCACATTCAAATGAGTTTGGAGTCAAACCATATCAAGTTTGACTTGGTCAATCTTCAATTCATGGTCAAACCCTACATCATATGTGCTCCTACATTTCAAATACAACCCTATTACTTAGGACCCTTTAAAATCATTTCATTTAATGCCTTGAATGTACCTTAGCTTATTTGGAGTCGAACCATGGTTAATTTGGCCAAGTCAATCCATTTTGACTTGGTCAAATTCATTCAAAATCCCATATCTTAGCTCAAACTTTGATTCTATGGCTTGATATTGGTTCTAAGTCACTTCTACCAGCATTTAAAACTCTCTAACCTCCACCTCAACAAGACTTGACCTGTTGACTGGTTAATCCAGTCAACAAATGGTCAAGGGGCAATTAAAAGGCTTAAATCCTTGATGACATGGCATTTATCCCAAACCCTCTTAACCTCAGCTGTCTAAATAGTTTCTGGAATGTTCTCAAGGCCTTTCTTAGCCCTTGGATGGAGATCCAACAGCCTAAATCAATTCCACATGCATATGTGAGGAAAAAAACACTTTTTTTACCTACCTGTCCTTGCACTCGTCCTTGGCTCCTGCTCTCACCTACTCCTAGATAGGTGGCATAATCCTAGCAGCCACCCAAGTCCATCCCAGCCATCCAAATGGCCTGAGGATGTTTGAATAGGGCAATACCCTATTTTGAGCTATCATTGGAACCCTATCACTCTCTCTCCATTCTCAGCCTCTCAAGCTCCATCTTCTGTTCTATTGAGCATCCTAGAGACTCTCCTCTACTTTCCTACTCAAATCCCTCCGGTCAAAGTCGCCGGTGATCAAATTTCTGGCGAGACTAAGCTTGAACTCATCCTAAGCTTGAGGCCATCGATCCAGACATTTTCAAGCTCGGGTTTCTTCTACAAAAACTTGTGTGGACAGACTACAAGTTCAGAGAATCCAAAATCTTTCCAAACGAACGGTTATATTTCCCTAAAACTCAAACCCTAGTCTACACACTTAGAGCTAATTAGCTTTGCAAATAGTGTGTTTCAGGTTTCCAAATAAACTCCACATTAATTATGTTCATTTGCTTAATCTCTGTTTCAAATTTCATTTAAAATAATCGAATATCAATGGAGAACGAAGTATTTATCGCTTTCGAGGTCTACTCCGTTAGCTGCATGAATGCTGCGTAATTTGGACCATTGATTTCCAGATCAACGGTCTGAATTACGCCATCCCGCGGCTTAGATGAATCGCGGATCAGGCCGTACGGTTAATTTCCCGGTTTGGCTCAATCTGAGCCGTCCATTTGAAACTACGGGATCAACAGTTCTCGGGATCCTTCGTTCAACGCGATCGTAGCCTTTGATTTCGAAAAGCGCTCGATCGGATGGCCCGTGGAACCTGCTAATTGGGTTAAGTGGTTTATGCGTGGGGCCCGCTGTCCATCGAGTCAGAGGACAATGATTGGCGGCGGTGCCAATCATTGCCAATGATTGGGAGCCGCCACCGCGGTATGCAGCACCCAATCAAGGGCTGCCACGTGGCAAAACTATTGGTTTTTTTTAAATTAAACTTTAATTTTTTTTATTAAATGTTAATTAAGATAACTTAATAATTAATTAAGAATTAATTTTAAACACAATGATATTAATTTAACATATTAATATATTTTAAAATACCTAATAATCAATTAAATATTTTTAATTTAAGAATACTTTGATTTAAAATTAACATTGATTTAAAATATTAATATATCTTAAATTGCTTTAAATATTAAGTATTATTTATTTTAAATTAATATTTAATCAACGATGATTAAAATATTTCATTAAAATTTTAAGTTTATTTTAAAAATTCACTCCAAATTTTCAAATATATGTTTAAATTATTTTCTTATTTAAAATTAAACTTTAATTCATATTCTTTAATATCACTTAATCAAATGGCACTATTTAATTATTTAACTAACTAATTAATTAATACTCAATTAACTAGATATTTGATGTTTCTGTTCTTTTAAAATTAAATACTCATTTTAAATATTTTTATGATTATTTTGAAATATTTTAATTTTTTTCAAATCAAATAGATATATATATATATATATTAAATTAGTTAAGTATTTAACTATTAATTGATATCTAATTGAGATTAGGTTCAAATAAATTTAAATCTCAAATGTAATTATTATAAATAATTTTATAACTCTAGAAACATTTAAAAATATAATTTAATTTAATTCAAGAATTAATTCAAATATTAAACAATTTTAAATTAACTTAAATGCCTTAATTAACTTTAAACTTCAAAATTCTAAACAAACTCATTTTAAATCATAAAAATTCAAATAACATTTTAAAATTGTCAAAATCTTAAGAATTTTTAATTTAAAATTATTTTCAAGATTAAAATCCTAATTAATTTCGAATAATTAAAGATATTTGAATTAAATAATATTTAATTAATTATTAATTAAATATTATATTAAATATTTTTCAAAATTAAAACTTATTTTTAAATAAACTTTTAAATCAGAGGACCTCTCAAATATTGTAAAATTAATTTAATTATATTTTTAAATTATTTTAATTTTAAAACTTATATATATAGTAATATATATTTATATGTATATTTTAAAGCTATTTTGAAATTATATTTATCTAAATCTTGAACATTGAGAGGTCCATTGAAATTTCAAACATAGGTTAAGCTACTTGGATAGAATTTGTGGGGAGTAATGATTAATGAGCAATCATTTTATTAATTGTTCATTAATCAATCTTTTAATTAATTAAGTTTTCTCTTAATTTTGCACACACACTTTAGGCCCTCCTAGATTTAAGGATTGCTTGTGCTTATATATGTGTGCATACTATTAGTGTTAAGTCCAAAGGGTTAGTGGAATATTGATTCAAACATATTTAACTTAGTCACATTATTAAGGACAATAATTAAGGACTTGATTAGAGGACTTTGAATATTTTAATAATTAGGATTCATATCCTATTGACTTGAAACTCAAACTACTTGAACTTAGTGACACTTTCAATCATAGAAAAATTTTTCATTGATTTTTGAAATCATTAAACCCCTTAATTAACTTAATCAAATTTGAACCTTAATTAAGCCATTTAAGCTTCCAAAAATTATAACAATTTAAATTTAAACCTAAAAATTATGTATAATATCTCAAGCGGACCTTAATTAAATCCTTAATCAATGAAAAATAAAAGCCTCTTGACTGGACTTCAAAATTAATTTTAATTTAAGTTTAATTAAAATTTAATATTTAATTAAATTAATTAAGTAAAAATAATTAAAAATTCCAAAACTCTCTCAAACACTTAGAAATATCTTCTTAGGTCATTCTTGACCTTTGGAGTTGATTCCAAGGAGTTTGGAGGTCATTTGGACTCAAACCAATAAAAGGGCCTTAATTAAGCAATTTTTAAAAATTCAATAAATGTCTAAAACTTCAAAAATTCATAACTAATTCAAATGAACTCCAAATTGAGCAAACTCAAAGGCATTCAACTCATATTAAGCTTTAATATTTATCAAAAATATTAAACTTCTAGAAATCAAATAAATTTGAAAAAGTCAACTTTTGGTCAAACTTAGTTCAAAATCAAGTCAAAACTTCAAACCTTCATAATAAAATCTTAAAAAAATCTAATTTCAGCATACTTACTGGCTAACTGATCTTATTAAGGTCTAGTATTTTAATAAAATATTAACTTTCCAGAATTTAAGCTTAATCAAAAAGTCAACTTTTGACCCCTTAATTAATTGATTAAAATAATCCAGAAAATTCCAAAATTCAATAAATTATTCAAAATTCCAGAAAATCTTAAATTAACATTGAAACTAGCAACCAACCAACCTTAATTAATAATTTATCAACTTTCAAATTTAATAAAATTCAAATTACTTAATTATATCGGATACCACTAGGTAACTCAAGCCTACGAGGCTATTAAATTAGCCCCAAGGAAGGTGAAATAAACTTCACAACCTTAGTGTGAAACAAAGGTGGTATCCAACAAACAATCAAAATTAAGTTTACAAATCAAATTCAAATCATTAAGATTTAAACTCTAATTAAAATCTCCTTGAAGCCTTTCAACCAACCAGAACACCTAACAACTTTAACTAATGATCCTACTTAGGACATATCAAAACTACACAGCCTCCTACACACACTTTAGATGGTTTTCTAGGGCAACAAATTTTAGTATTATGCTAGGCCGGTGTTTACTTTTCTGCTACTTACGTGTGTTGGGTTTTCCGTAGTTTTCATTGCATGCTGGTTGCTAGATTTAAGTAATTGATATTGATGTATTTATTTATTTAATTTCTACAATATGTGATGTGATTGATTATACGTTAGATCTACCCCTAGGTTAGGGACAATTTGTACTAATTCAATCTTATGCAGGTGGCCATGCTCATACAGGGCATTTAAAATTAAAGATGGCAAAATCTTAAATATTAAATTGCACAGGTGCTCCAGAAATTTGCTTAAGTCCCCCTTTAAAATTAAAAGAGCATGGTCAAGTGTGGCTGTGATTGAGCATTTTTAAATTTCAAATATATAACTGCTTGGGATGTCAAATATAACTGCTGATTATTAGAATAACCCTGCAGGATCGAGTCTAGATTTTTAATTTTCATTGATGTAATTTAAATGTAATTGAGTTTTAAATTGTCAAGTGATTTGAGATGGGATATAAATCCAATCTGAAATTCAAAGAGAAGGGTGATATCCCTCAGGGGAGAGTCCCTCTTCATTTGAAGATTCAGATTCAAATATTTTTAAGTATCCAAAGAGCAAAGATAACACCCCTATTTAGGGGGAGTTTCTTTTCATTTGGATATCCGGACCCGAGGATCCAAGGAGTTACAAGAAGACGAAGAAGTGAAGAACAAGAAGAATCCCAATTCTCAGAGTCACTTGAGTCTTAGGAGTAGAATTCGGGTTGTAGTAAGTGGTACCTGGCCACTTTACTTTCCTGCAGACCCTGGGTTGTATAATTAAGTGGCACTTGCCACATGGACTTTCAGTTTGAATATTACATTTAATTGATTTGATTATTTAATTGATTTAATTGTTGTGTTGATTGTGATATTAGGATTACATATTTTTAGTAGTTTCTTTTGGCGCTTTCGCATGTCGATTTGATTTAGTCTGGAACTCGATCGGAGGCTCGTGAGGACATGTTAAAACTATTTCTACTTAAACAAAGTTTAAAATATTTAGGCCCAGATAGTAACTCTAACGCTTTTAAGAAGTAAGCCCGGGACCGCCGGTGGTTTTTCATGCATTCATATTGAAGCTTCTCTTCTGTGTTAGGCACCTCCCTGCCTGTGGGTTTTGGCAGACCACCTGACCTATTAGGGTGCAGTTCTGTCCAATGGGATATTGTGCAATCTCTAGGATAAAATTTATTTTTAAGCCTGATTTTAAAACTGCTTCATTCTGATTTCAAAGCATTCGAGTCAACTAGCATGCATCACATTAGTAACAAATTAAAATTGAGTCTAATTCTTAATTGCATTCTTAGCTTAATCATTTAACCCAACATATGTTGAGGGGCCAATTAGAAATCTGCTCTAGATGTCGGCCCCGCTCTCCTTAAACTAATCTTAAACAACATTCCCTAACCACTCTTTCATAAAAGACCGGACATATAGTTTTAAAGTGTTTAGGTGGTTTAGCTTGCTCCCCAATCCAGGCCGGGGTAAGTCTAGACCTTGCATTGCATTAACTAGGATACAGGTCACTGATTTTTAGTACCCATTTTAGACTTAGGTTCTGAGGCAGATCTTTAATCCTAAGACCTCAACCTTTCGAGAATCTAATTCCCACTTTCTGATAAAATTAATCGCTCGAACCTAAATCTCTTTCAATTAAATTTAAGCCCAACACTTAGGATAGATTGGGGTGTTTCTGAAGTAATTCAGAATATCAAAACACCTCCTACCCTTCCTCCTTTGACTCCAGAAATAATTATTCAAATTTGATCCATTCCCGATTGAAAATTCTAACCCTTAACCTTCTTTGACATCGAACTTTAAATTCTTAAATGAAATTCATATTGCTATTTTAATCGAGAGTATTCGTAGAAAATTTTTGGTTTCCTACGATGTAATTAACTACGAGGGCTTGCGCTCGTAGGAGATTTAGAAACCCATACCATATTTTAAAATCAAACTTTTTCAAAACCTCCAATTGATTATCTTTGGGAAATTCAAACCTGACGATCATTATCGTCATATTTAAACTATCGATAGTGATTGATATCTCCTTTCTCCAGATAGATATATTAATTACAATCGTAACTTTAATTATGAAATTAATGATATCTTATCTCAATTATTGTAGTCGAATATTGGATTAAACATCATTTTGATCCTTCGGGATCATATATTGTTTCTCCTTGATTTTGATTATAATAATCAGGAAAATTCAAAGATTTATAATCTGAACCTATTAGAGAATGATATATTTACCTTTTGAGGTGACATATCATTCATAATAAGTGTTCGATTATAAAATTTAAATTCCAGAAATTAAACATTTTCCAAAAAAAATTAAACCTTTTTCAAACTATATTTTTCAATCACATCAGTATTACAGGTCTCACTACCATTTTATAAAATTTTTCTTTAAATTTGAGGGTTACTTTTCTTATCACATAATGGGGCCTCGATGCATTCATCCACTTTAATCATCAAACTTGAATTCCGTCAATAATATCCTCATTTATTTCACCATCAATTTAAATAATAGACTTGAGATACCTTAACATTACACTTTTTTAAACAACTTAATCACTCAATGTCATAGTCTCACCACTAGAGCTATTACTACTAAATTTATTAATAAATATTAAGATTTAGATTTTCTTAATAACCCAAACTTCAAAAGAACTGGGAGTTCATATGTAATATCTCATATTTTGACCCAATGAAATAATTTTTTTCAAAAGTCATTATAAGTTTAAATCACAAACTATCTTCTTCATAGTATAGTTAATTACATCAAATTTTCCATAAAGTTTAGGCATTTGTATAAATTCTTAAGAAATTGATACATGTTGATACAAGTAGAGATTTTAGGACCATCAAGTTTCTTTTTGCAAATCGATTTCATCAAAATTTTTTAAATATGATAAGCTATTTTATGAATATTTTTTTTATAATTTTTAGAATTTCAAATTTGAAAATATAAAAGAATTTATAAATTTTTTTTGTTAAAAATTAAATAACTAAATAATTACATTTATATTATATTATTATTTTATTATAAAATTCTATTTCCATTAACTGAAAGCTAATAAATTCCTTTTCTCCTTATCACTTCGACTAATATAGACAAGGTGTGGGCTTCAAAAATTTGGCCCCAGCCTCCGCCCGCTTTTTTTTGCTTTTCTTTTCGTGGGGAGTTTTAACGGATTAAGTTCCAGGGTAAATTTTAGGAAGACAGATGGGTTTGTAGATAAGACACTACCCAGAGATTTTGCCCTCATTTGCAAGGACTTTATGATCTGAGTTCTGGTTTCCTATAAGCGCAAGCCCCTATAGTTAATTACCCCTCTCGGTAACGAGAGAGAACTTTCGATTAAGGCTAGTCGTCAATCGGATACGCAGAGCTACGTGATATCTAGTGTATAGTAGCATCAAGGGTTGAAGGTTTGAAAGTTTGAATATTTTAATATTTAAAATAGAAAATTTCACCACCTTGCACTTAAAGCGGATGGTGGGGGATTAGATGATAGACCCGATCAAGATCCCATGGTTCTGTCGTTCCGGGCCATCGTGGTCCCTGGTCTACTTAGTCAGAGGAGGTAGTCGACCCAGCCCGACAAAAGGATCCTTGTCGGCAGCCATGGGTTGCTTCGTCCAAGGGTACCTTATAGACCTAGGATGGATGTTTGTCTAAGGGGATAAATTTGAATCCACCTTAGCTAACATAGGGCTTTGTGCCCTATCGATCATATCCTATTGATTCAATTTTAAATATTATTGGATTTTAGAGTTCTTGGGAGATTTGGATTTTTGATGATTTTGAGAATTTTCTAGAGTTTTGGATACTTTTGGAAAATTTGAGTGGTTTTGGAGATATAGAGTGTTTGAAATCAACCCCTCCAGTTGAGATATACAATCAACATGGCCATCATCGGGGTAATGGGATTATTTTATTTGTGGATTAAACCTTGTCAACTCTATCAGGTTGTCGACAGATGATCGAGTTTCATAGGCTTTATGCCTTTGTAAGTGAATTCTCTTGATTATGGGCCTTGAAGGCCTAATATGAACGTATAAAACAAATATCCCAGTCGACCCTGGCTGTATATTCGTTTAATAGTTCAAGCCGTGTCGACTCATATCTACCTGAATAGAAGGATCGGGCTCGAACCTGAATTCACTTATTAACCCGCGCAGCATCCTTGGGCGTCACGTGTGTACCAATAACACGCTCGTTGGGGCTCATGCGGGTTATGATTATATTTATCCCTTTTGTGTTCCTATGTGTATGCAAATTAAGGTGCACGTGCGCGCGGGGGGGGGGGGGGGGGGGGGCTTTCTTAGACATTTTTGGGATATTTAATGCTGATCAGCAATGTGGGAAATCACTATTTAAATGCAGCATTTTGCTTGGAAGCTTGTAGACGCCTTCTGTCTACTTGTATGAATGTTGCAGATCTGGTGGCGTGGCATTGTAGCTTGTGGACGCCTTTTGTGTGCATGTACGAGTGTTGTAAATCCAGCGGCGTGGTGTTGTAGCTTGTGGACGCCTTCTGTCTGCTTGTAAGAGTGTTGCAGATTTGGTGGCGTGGCGTTGTAGCTTATGGACGCCTTCTGTCTACTTGTACGAGTGTTGCAGATCTGGTGGCATCTTGCAGCAGCTCGTGGACTGCAGTTGTTTGCTGCTTTGTACAGGCAGACTGTCGTGCACTACTTGCATGATTTATGCAGGTAGGTTGTAGTATATTAACGAATCTCCTGCTTTACTCGTAGGTGACTGCATACACTGTAGTTCTCTTTTGCTTGCTCACATATAACCTGTTATATGCAAAGTGAGTTTCACACAGTGACTCGTAGAAGCTTACTTTTGATATGGTCTTTGGCCCATGCAGTGCATCCGCCAGGAAGATGTATTCATTCATGGACTGAAATTGACTATAGGATACTGCATTTACTGAAGTCTTTCTGTGTCTACCCATAGATGGCATATTGAACATACATATGTATTCATAGAAAGATTGTATGTATTGCAGATCTTTCACTCATGAATTAACCATTGTACGTATGGCAGGCTCCTTGCAGTTTCATGTGGATGTTTGCCCTTACTACAATTTGATCCCTCTTTGTTTATGGATCTTTATTGCATTTGGTTGATACTGGAATGTTGTCGATCATGGGAGTGTTATAGCATATTGATCGGTATGATTTACATGGGATTCTATGTATTTGCTTGCAGCTGAATAATACTTGATTGTGAGGACCAAGTACAATTACTTGTACCTTGACATTAGCTATGATGTGTGATCACATTCACTAATGACTCATTTCCTCAATACTTACAAATTCCTTCAAGTAGACTCATGAGATAACTTGACATGAACGTTATAGGTTCTATATTGCTTGCATCATTCCTCTAGTGAATCAGCGTTTTCATTAGGAGCCTTTCTAATGAACTATCATATTCATTCTATGTTGCATATGGTCACTTATGTTGTGGACTCCCTTGCATACAGTTGTAGGTGGATTATCACCTATTGGCGCTTGCACTTTAATTGTCATTTACGATTAGATCGTGTTTCTTATTGGAGATATACATTCATGCATCGTATTCTCATTGAATATGAATGATATCATGCTAATCTCTTGGTCCACAATTTTGCATACACATATCCAATATTTCATTGGGAAGATTGTATTTCAAATGAATGTCCTTATTAATCATTTGTCTTAGTTATGTTCACTTTGAGTTAAGTTCATATTCATTGCATTTCCGCTTGATTCTTTCTTGCATGTTGATTATGCTCAGATATCCTCCTCCACGAGTCCCATGTAGTCCTTTTGCAAGTTCAAATCAATTCTTTTATTTTATTTTGAATCCAAATTAAGTTCCCTGATGTTCAAGTTCGTGTCATTTGGTCCAAAATCAAGTTGTTCTTGGCTGAACTTTGATTCAAATCCTTTGTGGTCCAACTAAAATCTTCACTTGAGTTCAAATGATCAAGTCATGCTTAATACTCGAATCGAGTTCTTGTTTGAGTTCAATCTTTTGTCGAGTGTTTGATGTCAAGCCTATATCCTTTGTAGTCTGTTTAAGCCTGAGTCCTCTGTACCTGACCTAACTCAAGTCTAAGTTCAAATCATTTTGTGCTTGGTTCAAATTCATTTTATTCAAATTTAAGTACTATAAAGCTTATTTAAGTTTGAGTTCTTTTCAACTTCCATTCATTTGATGTTCATGTCAAATCCAAGCCTCCTTTGATCCAAATCAAATTTTGGCTTGAGTTCAAACGTCCAAGCTCTCATTTCAAGCTTCAAATTATAGTTTAAGTTTCGTCCCTTTTCAATCTCATTTGATTAAGCTTGATTTAGGTTTGATTTTATATTCATTTGAGTTCAGTTCATCCTTCAAATTGAGTCCTTTGTTTGTCCAAATTTTGTTCAAGTCAGGTACATGTTTACTTGCATACCAAATCTCTCCACCTTAAAAAGTGATTTACAATGAGTCCTTAGCATATACTTGCATGTGGAATGTCACAATCATTGTGGATTTTTTAAGTCTTCTGTTGTTCGAGTTTGATACAAGTCCCCATCATTATATTCAAGTCAAGCTCAAAGTCATTTGAGTTCAAGAAATGGTTCCCTGCCGTTCATTGTCACTTGTTTGAATTCAAATTCATTCAAGTCCCTTTCATTTGTCCAAACTTTGGTTTGAGTTCATGACCTTTAAACCATGGTTCACTTTTAAGTGAAATAAAGTTCAAGTTCATTTTATTGTCCATATTAATATTCAAATAGAGTCCAAGTACGAGTCCTTATAGTTCATTCAAATTCTTTGTGCTCAATTCGAATTGAGTATAGTTCATTATCAAATCCCCTTTGACATTATAGGGTTCAAGTCCAAGTCCAAAACAAGCCCTCTGTAGTTCAAACTTTGTTCCAATTTGAGTTCAATTTGAGCCCAATTCATTGTCATTTATTGCAAGTCCAAATTTATGCTAGATTTCTTTTGTATTTGAGTTCATTTAAGTTCGAGTTCTAATTCATGTCTTTCTCTTTTGAGTTTAAACAAGTCCAGGTACGGTCTCAAGTTCACTCAAAATTTTGGTAGCCTCCCGGCGTCTCCCCATTTAGGGGAAACTACGGAAAACTTGGCCTTTCCCACCACGCTAGAGAAAAGCGTGCATGGTAGGTGCCCTCTTTCGAGGATACCGCGGCCGTGTAAAGTCTTCAACCCCACCACGCCAGACAAAGGCGTGCATGGGTCTTCAAATGTACCTGTTTTAAAAGAATACAGTTTGCTTTCCCTGTAGGTACAGAGCTGCATACGAGTACTTATATTTTTGTCCCACCGTGCTAAGAAAAACAGGCAGAAGGCTCGCCTGCCTCGCTGTAAGCGCCGCACCGAGTTCCCTCCCACCACGCTAGAGTAAAGCATGCATAGGGGGTCCCTCGGCGAGCCGCAAACATCGAAAACAGGACTTTAGGAGATCGCCTGCCTCGCCGCTAGCACTGTGGCGAATTTCCTCCCACCACGCTAGAGAAAAGCGTGCATGGGTGGTTGTTCGTCGCGTTGCAAGCGTCGAAGGCGGGTTCTCGGAGTTTTAAGGTTTAAGGGTTTATACCTTTACTGTGGTTGGACAGGCGGTGGTTTTTGTACGTGGATCGAGGCAAGCATAATTATTTAGGACTAATAATAATCAGTTATAATTAACCTCAATTAATTATAACAAATCAAGATTAATAATAATTAATTATAATTAGAGATACTACTTAATAATTAACTTAAATTAACTATAATTAATAAATAATTAATTAAAATGTAAAATAATTAATTATAATTAACCTTAATTAATTATAATTATTATTAATTAATTAAAATTAATTATAATTTAATTTAAAATTAATTATAAATCAATTAATTTTAATTTATAATTAATATTAAACCAATCATAATTAATTACATTTAATATATAATTAATTACGTTTAATTTTAAAATTAATTATAAATTAATTATCTTTAGTTTATAATTTATTATAAATTAATTATAATTAATTATAATCAAATTATAACTAATTATATTTAACTTAAAATTAATCATAAATTAAATAATTTTATTTAATAATTAATTATAGATTAATTATAATTAATTATATTTAATATATAATTAAATAGCTTCAATCTAAAATTAATTAGAAATTAATTAAACCTACGCAGAGTTTGAGCAGGATTTATGCTAAATCATCCCTAACGGGATTTGATCATCCTGTAAATCTCAAAGAGGAATAAATCCTCTGTTTTCCCTCTTTTTGCCGTAAATCCGGATTTACTAAATCCTCTAGTTCGGCAGATCTATGGTATTTGGCCGAAGAAGCCCGCGGAAGGGAGAAAGTTACCTTAACAACAAGCGAGCTTCCGACGTTGCTTCTGATCAATATGTCGTAACTTCCGAACCAGCACGAAGGGGACGTCATCGAAGGCGTCGGGTCGGTCAAGCTAGGGCAAGGAGGCGTCGGCCAGGGCTTAGAGTAGGAGCTGGCGTCGGCTTGGGTTCGGAATGGGTAGGGGGAGATGACGGTGGAGGTGGAGGTCGGAGCTTGCAGCGAGGTAAGAAGCTCCCTCTCTCTCTCTCTCTCTCGGTCGAAGAAGCAGGGAACAGGAGAACGAAGAGGAGTCGGGATCGGAGATGGGGAGCTGGAAGCGAGAGGCTGGTGTTGACCATGTTTTACCCTAGACCCAAGTCATGGGTCAACCTGGTTGACCAGGTCAACCAGGGTTGACCCAATTTGACCCAATTAACCCACTAAGTCCAAATCAAGTCCAAATTGAATTCAAACCCTGCCTGGGCTCAATCCACCCTTCCCTTGGGTCCCCTTGACCGGGTTGACCAAGTCCACCTTTGACTGGGTCAACCTAAGGCTTAATGGGTCGAATTTGACCCATTAAAGGCCTTTTAATGCATTAAAGCCTTTCCTAATCGATCAAAAGCTCAAACCACGGCCCATTGAGCTTGGTTTCCCTCCTAAATAACCCTAGGGTCAATCTAGACCATCCACAATAGGGTTAAGGCTTTAAATAGGGACTTTAGGGTTGGTGTGAGGGATCTTTTGCGTTGGCTCTCTCCCCAAGCTCCCCCAACCCGAGAGATCTTGTGAGTGAGCTCCCTTAGATCCCTTTCACTCTTCCCAAGCCAAACCCACCACTGGAATCCCGCCGGCGATGAGATTCCGGCGAGCCGAACACCAAGGACGTCCAAGGCCTAAAGCTCACGATCTAGGGCATTTCAAGCATCGATTTCTTCTACAATTAGGAGCGAGGACAACCTACAAGTGCAACCGAACGAAGATCTCCTGAATCCGTTAGATATTTTCGGTATAAATCCTAACCCTAGTCTAGGACACCTCGAGTTAAATAGCTCTTTGCATATTACGTCTTAGATCAAACGAACCATTCCACATGACTTCTGTTCATTCATAGATCATATATTTAAAATTTCATCATGTTTGGTTCAATAGATCTTGAGAACGAGCCGAAATAGTGTATTAGGGCTCAGTTTCGGCTTCTCGCCTGGAGGGAGTTGATCTCCGCCGTTGATTTCAAAATCAGTGGCGGAGATCCAGTCATCCCGTGGTTTGGAACGACCGCGGGGATCCCTCCTTCGGATCGGCGAGTCATCCGGCTCGATCAGAGCCGCTGATTCGTTTCGACGGAAGATCAAACGGCGGAGGGGGGTGCTGACGTGGCTAAGTGGGCGAGCCGTCTGCGGTAATTATCGCCGCAATCATTGCGGCAATGATTGCTCTGACGGCAATCATTCCCGCGAACCGCGGGACCAGTCCTCTCCCGCCACGTGGCCCCCCCCGCAGCCGTAGCCGCGGTCTCTTCCTAATCATTGCCCGAGACCGCGGGAGCCACTCCTGGCCCGCCACGTGGCTGACCGCCGCCGCCGATTTTTTTTAATTTATTTAAAATTTTTTTTATTATTTAAATAATTAAAAAAAATCAGAAAAATTATTTTTTTATTATTTAAATAATAATGTTATTATAATATTAATAACAACAATAATAATAATAATAATAATAATATTATTATTATTTTAATTATTTTAATTATTATTATTATTATTACTTTAATTATTGTTATTTTAATTATTATTATTATTATTATTATTTTAATTATTATTATTATTATTATTATTATTACTATTATTATTATTATTATTATTATTTAAAACTATTTTTAAAGTTGATTATTATTATTATTAGTATTATTATTTAAAACCTATTTTAATCTATTATTATCATTATTATTATTAGTATTATAATAATATTAATATTATAATGAGTAATAATGTTATTACTTTGATAATAATATTATTATATTATTATAATATTATTATACTATTATAATTAGCATATAATAATATTAATATTATAATTAATAATATTATTATTATCTTGATAATATTATTATTATATTATTATAATATTGACTATTATTATTATTAATATTATTCTAATATAATATTATAATTAATAATAATATTATTATTTTTTTTATAATATTATTATTATGTTAATGGTTATATTACTATAATATTAGCATTTGATTATTATTAATATTATTAAAATATTAATATTTTTTTTAGTTAATAATATTATTATTATCTTTAATAATAATATTATTATATTAATATTAGTATCATGATAATGTTAATATTTTTATATTATTATAATATTTTGTTTATTAATTAAATTTATTTTAAAATCTAGATATTATTATATCTGATTTATTTTAAAATAATTAATTATTATTATTATTTTTTAAATATTAATTATTTTAAAATATTTAAAATTTATTTTTAACCTATTTATCTTAGAAAAATCACAACTTTCTCGTTTTAAACTGGATTTTGACGCACAATACCTCGTTCTCTTCAGAAAAATGTGAATTTTAATTTAAAATTATTTTCTGTATTTGATTCTGTCCTTTCTAGATATTTTCTGTATGACTGTGTCATTTAGCTATTTAAATATTATTTAATTAATATGATTAATTATTTTAAAAATAAAAATTATTTTAAAACCCCCTTGGTGGCTGGTAGACCCCCCATACTTATGAACTGAAGTATTTTCAATTATCTTATTTTTAAATTTATATTATTATTATTTATAATAATTACGTATTTTAAAAAATAATTTTTAAAATTACATATTATTTAAATCCTTTAATTTTGGGAGGTCCACCTTCTGTGAAATTTTAAACCTAGGACCTATATGTGAACAGAATTCATGTGGGAGAAGGATTAGTGAATGATTGTGTCCCAATCATCCACTAATTACTTCATTAGGCTTCTTCACTTAGTATTTTCGTAGTCCTTGCATGTGTAGGTTGCACAAGCACTTAGCCTAGGCTTTCCTAGATCTAAGGACATAGTTTGGTGTGTTTATACTTGCTACATTTACCCTCTATGTTGTGCCCAAGGGTTAGTGACTTTATTTTATTCCTGCTTAGTGTAGTGATGCACTAAGGACAATAATCAAGGACTGTCTAGCGAACTTAGAATATTTCTAGGGACTAGGATAGATCCCAGATTGCTATGAAACTGTAAACACTAGTGCTTAGTGACATTTGGAACCCCCTAGAATTTTCTAGGAATTTTTTGGACTCTTTAAAACACTTAATTGGCAAACCTTAATTTACCCGTTAATTAAGCCTTAGAAACTTCAGAAAAATTTAATAAACCCATTTTAAATTGGAAAAATACCCATAATACCTCAAATTCTTCAGAATTCAGTCCCCAACCTTAGATAATTAGGGCCCCTTTATTGGACCTTAATCTGGACTTTAATTCAACCTTAGTCAAAAATCACCTTTTTACCTTAATTAAATCATTAAAAATTATTAAAAATCCCAAATTTTCCCCAAACACTTGGGAACACCTTCTTAGGTCATTTCTGACCTTTGGGGGTGATTCCAATCAGTTTGGAGCTGATTTGGGCCAAAACCCCCAAGGTGTGCAGTGCGCCAAATCAAGTTGAGGGGCTCAAAATGAGCCCAAAATGGATAAGTAAATGGCTTCCCTTTCTTGTAAATCTCTAAGTCTCAGAAAATCCATACCCCTTGATATTCGTGATACTTGAGTTTGAAAATCATGATTTTGGATTCATCATCGTGCAAGGATGTTCTATTAGATATAAAAATATTTTCGTGCAAGAAGATTGAGAAGATTCAGTTTCTCTCTCTAATTTACACCCTTTTGAGTTAGATATTTATTCAAAATATATAAGGGAGCTTAAGCTGGGTTAGCAAAATTTAAATCCCTAACCTTCTCGGGTCTAGATGGAGTCAACCCATATTGCTAAACTTTCTGAACCTTTTCTAAGGTTCAAGATGATTCAGAGGTTAATTTTTCATTTCTAAAAATAATCCTTTCACTCTCTGATGAAATTTTCACTCTTTAGGAAATGTATGAATCAGACTTATCTCAGATTAATTGGTGAGTGCTTAAACATCTCTTAGTGGCCCCACTATTGAGTTTGTTTAAACACTCGCCCTATTCTTTTAAAAAAATTCGTGCACAAAAATATTTTTTGACCCCACCATCTGATTATGGACCACTCTTAAGGACTGATAAGAGTCTCGCGTTTATTGTACCTTCCTCTTCTGAGTTCTGATTGTTTGGGAGTTTCCCCCTCTCTATTCCCCCAGTTTCACTTGGTGCTCCCAAGTGTGGTCTGGAATATCAAAACCAATTCAGACTCCTTTTGTACTGGGTCCATACCAACCTATGCTAGCTAGGGATGGTAATGTTGATCCACTATTCTAATCTAAATTTCATTCACATATAAATCGTGTTCTGATTGTGCCCCCAGTTTTATTCATGTGGTGAATATGGCCTGGGTTATCAAAGCCAATCCTATCTCCCTCTTTGAGTTCCAATCATTAGAGGATGTCTCATACTAGGAGTAACGCACGGATATGGTAAACGTTCCCTCTACCGGGTGTTATCTTCGACAGTACGAGACATATGTAGTCTATGATTATGAACATATAAAGAAAATATGCACCTATACAATAAAAGAGGGAAGCTTTTAGTAGAGCAAAATCGGTTGCCCTTGTCACAGGAGGAACCCGGTAATACTCTCTAAGAGCTCGAATTCCCCAAAGTTTTTCTTTTCTTCTCCTACGAGGCGTCTGAGTGATCGCTTCAATGATGAGTTTACACTTGTGATTATTATGGTCTATTACAATCATGATAGTCCTTGTTTGTGGTGTGATACATCTCGCTCAAGATGTTAACATCCCACCTTCGCGAGCTCTGATTTCCTAGCAGAAAGTCAGCTCTCTAGTTTCTTTTAGTGACGTACTTTTTCACCCTTGCCCTGCTCCCAGCTACTAGAGCAGTCCTATGGGTCTGGTAGTGTTGCTCCCACCTCTCACAGGGTCCCACCAGTCAGGGTGAGTGTTACCGCTGTGTTGTTTGATGTTTATTGATTTTACTCATAAATCATTTTCCTCAGTTGCGAGTGTGTCTCCTCGCCATCTTGAGTTGTTTCCCCAGTAGTGTTGCAGTACGCCTGGTTACCGGTGTTAGCATCACTGACTTGAGAGCTTTGATTTTCTAGCAGAAAATCAACTCATTTTCTACTTTACTCTCTCTCTCTCTCATTCGTACTCTACTCTCAGCTGCTAGGGAAGCTCTACGGATGGACTGATATTATTCCACTTCCCACAAGGTCCCACCAGTTTGTGTGGATACCACCACTGTGAGCTTTTCATAAATATCATTCCTATGCAATGTTACTTCCCTTAATGGCGAGTGTGTCCCCTAGCTACTCTTGTGTGCTTTTCTGGTTGTGATGCAGTACATCAAGTCTTAGATGTTAGCATCGCTTCTTAGTGAACTTTGATTTTCTAGCAGAAAATCATTTCACTTGTCTCGTAGTGACATCCTTTCCCACCGTGACCCGACCCTTAGCTGTGGAGCGGTCCCTTGGATGTGTTTATGTTGCTTTCCACCTTTACAGGGTCCCACTAGCTTATGTGGGTGTACCACTGTAGTCTTCTATGATTATTTCTCATTGATATAGTTCTTTTCTCTGTGGCAAGTATGTCCTCCTTGCTACATTAGCTACTCATTGGGAATGAGATTACCCCTCTCACACTTTGTTAAGGGCGTACCTTTCCCTATGGTCTCTCGAGGTATCATTCTAGTGCTTCCAGGTTTGTATGATCTTGGTTTCGCCTAGGCAGTTTCACTGGCATTTGGATACTCGTGGCCACGACGACTTATCCTCTACCACGTTGTACCCAAAACACTAGTTTGAAACTCCTTAGACGACCCTTCTCTCTTTGAAATTTTTCATTTTCTACTCCTCTTCTCATCCCTACACATATGCGTGTTAGGGTATGGTTGAGATGACTTTCCCCTGATCGCTCTACTGCAGGCATATGCGCCGAGTAGACATCAGGCTTTACTTGGTTGAGAGTGCCCCACAGAGCCCCTGGGAGACATATCTCACCACCTCTTTTCCCTGATTGCTCTGCTGCAGGCATATGCGCCGAGTAGACATCAGGCTTTACTTGGTTGGGAGCACCCCGCAGAGCCCCTGCGAGGCATAGCTCACCACACCTTTACCCTGACTGTCCTGCCGCTCTGGTAGACATCAGACCTTTACCCTGATCGTCTTGCTCTGATCAAGCAGACATCAGACTTTACCCGATTGAGTGGGAGCCCGATAGAGTCCCTGGGAGGTGTTCCACACCACCACTTTTACTCCGGATGTTCTGTAAAAGACTATGCAGACTCCAATTTCGTGGCTTATTTACTTTTGTTGAGGTCAGGCAGAAGAATTGAGTCACCCCTATCCGCTGTTCCGAAAGGAGCAGGAGGAGACGGGATCCTTTCACCTTCTATTCGGCTGTTTAAAATGATCAGTCAGGTAGTTGGTTTTACTTACCAGTTGAGAGAGCCCGACAGAGTCCCTGGGAGGCATTCCTCACCACCCCTATACTCTGGATGTTCTGTAAAAGACTACACAGACTCCAATTTCGTGGCTTATTTACTTTTGTTGAGGTCAGGCAGAAGTATTGAGTCACCCCTATCCGCTGTTCCGAAAGGAGCAGGAGGAGACGTGATCCTTTTACCTTCTATTCTGCTGTTTGAAATGAACAGTCAGGTAGTTGGTTTTACTTACCGGTTGAGAGAGCTCGACAGAGTCCCTGGGAGGCATTCCTCACCACCCCTTTACTCTGGATGTTCTGTAAAAGACTACACAGACTCCAATTTCGTGGCTTATTTACTGTTGTTGAGGTCAGGCAGAAGTATTGAGTCACCCCTATCCATTTTTTCGAAAGGAGCAGGAGGAGACGGGATCCTTTCACCTTCTATTCTGCTGTTTGAAATGAACAGTCAGGTAGTTGGTTTTACTTACCTGGTTGAGTGAGCCCGACAGTGTCCCTGGGAGGCATTCCTCACCACTACTTCCTCCCTGATTATTTTGCTCTGATCAAGCAGACATCAGACTTTACTCGGTCGAGTGAACCTGACAGTGTCCCTAGAAGGCATACCTCACCGCTCTTTCACCTTCTACCCCGTTGTTTCGACACGGTCGAGCAGGTAGTTAGTTTACTCTACCACTTTGTTCTTTGCTCTCTCCTTGGCTCTGCCCTTGCTACGGGGTAAGATCAGGAGATGATCACCTTTTCACCGTCTATCCTACTATTTCGATACGGCCAGACAGATAGTCGGTTTGCTTTACTACCTTACCTTTTTCTAGGGCTTTCTCTCTTCAGCTCTGCCCTCACTATAGGGTAAGGCAAAGAGAAGATCTCCCCCACTCTGTCACCTTTTGGTGGCCTGTTACTACTTTACTTTTTATTCTCTCCTCGGCTCTTCCCTTGCTATAGGGCAAGGCCAGGAGAAGATTCTCCTTTGCTCTCTTTCACCTCTTTTTGTGCCCTTTTCTAGGATCTTTACTCCATGCCTTTGTCACATTTGGTCAACGCCAACACGAGTGGTTCACTAATTTGTTTGCCACTCCTGTTGGGGGTCCGTTTGTTGACCATATTTTACCCTAGACCCAAGTCTTGGGTCAACCTGGTTGACCAGGTCAACCAGGGTTGACCCAATTTGACCCAATTAACCCACCAAGCCCAAATCAAGTCCAAATTGAATTCAAACCCTGCCTGGGCTCAATCCACCCTTCCCTTGGGTCCCCTTGACCGGGTTGACCAAGTCCACCTTTGACTGGGTCAACCTAAGGCTTAATGGGTCGAATTTGACCCATTAAAGGTCTTTTAATGCATTAAAGCCTTTCCTAATCGATCAAAAGCTCAAACCACGGCCCATTGAGCTTGGTTTCCCTCCTAAATAACCCTAGGGTCAATCTAGACCGTCCACAATAGGGTTAAGGCTTTAAATAGGGACTTTAGGGTTGGTGTGAGGGATCTTTTGCGTTGGCTCTCTCCCCAAGCTCCCCCAACCCGAGAGATCTTGTGAGTGAGCTCCCTTAGATCCCTTTCACTCTTCCCAAGCCAAACCCACCACTGGAATCCCGCCGGCGACGAGATTTCGGCGAGCCGAACACCAAGGACGTCCAAGTCCTAAAGCTCGTGATCTAGGGCGTTTCAAGCATCGATTTCTTCTACAATTAGGAGCGAGGACAACCTACAAGTGCAACCGAACGAAGATCTCCTGAATCCGTTAGATATTTTCGGTATAAATCCTAACCCTAGTCTAGGACACCTCGAGTTAAATAGCTCTTTGCATATTACGTCTTAGATCAAACGAACCATCCCACATGACTTCTGTTCATTCATAGATCATATATTTAAAATTTCATCATGTTTGGTTCAATAGATCTTGAGAACGAGCCGAAATAGTGTATTAGGGCTCAGTTTCGGCTTCTCGCCTAGAGGGAGTTGATCTCCGCCGTTGATTTCAAAATCAGTGGCGGAGATCCAGTCATCCCGCGGTTTGGAACGACCGCGGGGATCCCTCCTTCGGATCGGCGAGTCATCCGGCTCGATCAGAGCCGCTGATTCGTTTCGACGAAAGATCAAACGGCGGAGGGGGGCGCTGACGTGGCTAAGTGGGCGAGCCGTCTACGGTAATTATCGCCGCAATCATTGCGGCAATGATTGCTCTGACGACAATCATTCCCGCGAACCGCGGGACCAGTCCTCTCCCGCCACGTGGCCCCCCCCACAGCCGTCGCCGTGGTCTCTTCCCAATCATTGCCCGAGACCGCGGGAGCCACTCCTGGCCCGCCACATGGCTGACCACCGCCGCCGCCGTCGATTTTTTTTAATTTATTTTAAATTTTTTTAATTATTTAAATAATTAAAAAAAAATTAGAAAAATTATTTTTTTTATTATTTAAATAATAATGTTATTATAATAATAATAATAATAATAATAATAATAATAATAATAATATTATTTTAATTATTT
Organism: Dendrobium chrysotoxum; assembly: GCA_019925795.1. NCBI lineage: Eukaryota > Viridiplantae > Streptophyta > Magnoliopsida > Asparagales > Orchidaceae > Dendrobium > Dendrobium chrysotoxum. The sequence goes on from CM034309.1 coordinate 18,864,874, forward strand.
TAATTATTATTATTATTATATTATTATTATTATTACTTTAATTATTGTTATTTTAATTATTATTATTATTATTATTTTAATTATTATTATTTTAATTATTATTATTATTATTATTATTATTTTAATTATTATTATTATTATTATTATATTATTATTATTATTATTTAAAACTATTTTTAAAGTTGATTATTATTATTATTATTATTATTTAAAACCTATTTTAATCTATTATTATCATTATTATTATTAGTATTATAATAATATTAATATTATAATGAGTTATAATGTTATTACTTTGATAATAATATTATTATATTGTTATAATATTATTATACTATTATAATTAGCATATAATAATATTAATATTATAATTAATAATAATATTATTATCTTGATAATATTATTATTATATTATTATAATATTGACTATTATTATTATTAATATTATTCTAATATAATATTATAATTAATAATAATATTATTATTTTTTTATAATATTATTATTATGTTAATGGTTATATTACTATAATATTAGCATTTGATTATTTTTTTTATATGACTATATCTTCAGAAAAATGTGAATTTTAATTTAAAATTATTTTCTGTATTTGATTTAGTCCTTTCTGGATATTTTCTGTATGACTGTGTCATTTAGCTATTTAAATATTATTTAATTAATATGATTAATTATTTTAAAAATAAAAATTATTTTAAAACCCCCTTGGTGGCTGGTAGACCCCCCATACTTATGAACTGAAGTATTTTCAATTATCTTATTTTTAAATTTATATTATTATTATTTATAATAATTATGTATTTTAAAAAATGATTTTTAAAATTACATATTATTTAAATCCTTTAATTTTGGGAGGTCCACCTTTTGTGAAATTTTAAACCTAGGACCTATATGTGAACATAATTCATGTGGGAGAAGGATTAGTGAATGATTGTGTCCCAATCATCCACTAATTACTTCATTAGGCTTCTTCACTTAGTATTTTCGTAGTCATTGCATGTGTAGGTTGCACAAGCACTTAGCCTAGGCTCTCCTAGATCTAAAGACATGGTTTGGTGTGTTTATACTTGCTGCATTTACCCTCTATGTTGTGCCCAAGGGTTAGTGACTTTATTTTATTCCTGCTTAGTGTAGTGACGCACTAAGGACAATAATCAAGGACTGTTTAGCGAACTTAGAATATTTCTAGGGACTAGGATAGATCTCGGATTGCTAGGAAACTGTAAACACTAGTGCTTAGTGACATCTGGAACCCCCTAGAATTTTCTAGGAATTTTCTGGACTCTTTAAAACACTTAATTGGCAAACCTTAATTTACCCGTTAATTAAGCCTTAGAAACTTCAGAAAAATTTAATAAATCCATTTTAAATTGGAAAAATACCCATAATACCTCAAATTCTTCAGAATTTAGTCCCCAACCTTAGATAATTAGGGCCCCTTTATTGGACCTTAATCTGGACTTTAATTCAACCTTAGTCAAAAATCACCTTTTTACCTTAATTAAATCATTAAAAATTATTAAAAATCCCAAATTTTCCCCAAACACTTGGGAACACCTTCTTAGGTCATTTCTGACCTTTGGGGGTGATTCCAATCAGTTTGGAGCTGATTTGGGCCAAAACCCCCAAAGTACACCTAATTAGGCAATTCCGATAATTCATTTAATTGCCCCAACTTCTAAATACCATAACTAATTACAGAAAACTCCAAAATGGGCAAACTAAAAGGCACCTAACTCTAATTAAGGTTTAGTATTTGTTAAAAATATTAGGTGTCCAGAAATCAACCTAAAATAAAAAGTCAACTCTTCGGTCAACCGTAGCCTATAGTCTAGGGCCCGAAACTTCTAAAATTCATAACTTTGCGTAGGAAACTCCAAATCCAGCAAACTCAAAGGCATTCAACTCACATTAGGGTCTAGTATTTATTAAAAATATTAAGATTTCATAAATAAACTTAAATCAAAAAGTCAACAATCCGGTCAAACTTAGTTCAAAACGAGACCAAAACTTCAGAAATTCATAACTCTAGATAGAAGAATCCAAATTGGGCATTCTAACTTTCTAACTGATCAGGTTAAGGCCTAGTATTTTATAAAAATATTAGCTGGTCATAAATACCCTTTAATCAAAAAGTCAATTTTGGACCCCCTTTTTGCTTAGTGTATAGGTGGACCCCGAATCCCCTAAAACTCACTAATGCAATTTAAACTTTAAATATTATTACCCTAAGCATTAAAACTGACCTACATACCAAATTAAATAAAATGGATCTTAATTCACTAATATTTATACTTTAATTAAAATTTTCTTTTAGACCTATAACCAACCTGGACAGTAGGCAATTGTAACTAACTACCTAGCTTAGGATCTACCTCAGCCACACAGGCTTTTACACACACTGTAGAATTGTTTGCTAGGGCACCACTTCTAGACTTAGGCTAGGCCGGTGTTTACTTTTCTGCTGCGTGCCGAACTTTTTCGGATTTCATTGCATGTTGTGATTGAACTATTGATGTATTTGCTTACTTTTACTGTACTCTGGAATTTGATGTGATTGCACGATAGACTACCCATAGGTTAGGATCGATCTTGATACTAATAATACTTTCTGCAGGTGGCCATGCTCATGCCATGCTAAAATAAAGGGGGGCAAAATTCATGATTTAAATACTAACAGTGTTTCATGCAGATGCTCCAGAAATTGCTCAGCCCCCCTAAATAAATGAGGGCTAATTAAAATCATCATTATAAATTGCTACAGGTGCTCCAGAGCTTGCTTAGCCCTCAAATAATTAAGAGCATGGCCAAGTGTGGCTGTGATGAGTATTTTTATTTCTATATAAACTGCTTGGGATGATTTTTATTAGGATAACCTTGCAGGAGAGTTTAGATTTACTGCTTTCATTTAATATAAATGGTTTGTAACTTGATATTGAGTTGTGAAAGTCTATTTTGAGTGGGGATACTAGGATCCAAGGGTTGGATGCCCAAAGAGAAAAAGACACCCAATATGAGGATAATCCTTTCCTATTTGGGAATCCAAATTTGGATCATTCTACTATCCGAGGAGTCCAAGGAGGCTGAGATCCAAGGAGCCCAAGGAAGATGAGATCCAAGGAGTCCAACAAAGCTAAGATCCGAGGAGTCCAAGGAATAGAAGATCAAGAAGATGAAGATCTGCAGTATCCCACTCAAAAATAACTTGCGTCAGTCTTAGGATTAGAAATCCGGGTTGTTGGCAGTGGTGCCCGGCCACTTTAATTTTCTGCAGACCCTGGGTTGTACTTAAGGGCAGTTGGCCTATGGATATTTATTAATTTGTTTGGATAATTTTGATGTGTTTTATGATTGTGTGCCTCTAGGATTGTTTACTTTTCATAGTTTATTGGCGATCTGCATGCCGCTTTTGTTTTAGCCTGGATTTCGTTAGGCTCTCTAAGGACTAAAACCTTTTCTACTCGCAACTAATATTTAAAATTTTAAGTTTTAAGTAATTTAGAAACTTAACGACCTAGGGAATTGCCGAAATCGTCCGGGGTCGCATGCGTATCGTTGCATTTCTCTCTTTCCTTCTATAAGACACTTCCCCGCCTGTGGGTAGAGTCCGGATAATCTGACCTACGAGGATGAGGTGCCGGACCTGGGGAAGCCCAGTCTAATTCTAAAAACTATTATATAAGCCTTTTTAAAGTTCTATGCATACCTGATTTGGATACTTTAACTAGCATGCATTGCATTAGAAACTAACTAAATGAAAATTTTAATTGCATTAGCTCTAGAAGCATTCACCCAACATCAGTCTGGGGCCAACTAGGAAATCCTCTAGATGTCGGCCCTACTTCCAAGAACTATAACCTACCCACCCATCTTTCATTAAATGACTGGACAGCATGATTTTGAAGCGACTAGGTGGTTAGCTGGCTCCCCCTTCCAGGCCAGGATAAGTCCAGATTTTGCATTACATTAGTTAGGACACGGGTGTTAGTGTTACGTAGAACACTAAACCCATTAGGTTTAGGATTCAAGGTTACTATTGTTTTGTAGTACGCCTCATCAGTAGGTAGGTCTTCTGTCTTCCAAAGACCTGAAACCCTACATATTCGCGTCACACGGATGACGCCACCTCCATCCTTCCCTCCTGCATGCTTCGAGTGCATGATTTATTTATTTTCTCCAGTTTCTTCTCACTACCTTAGTCCCTCCGGATGCTGACGTGAGCCGTACATGTTGACTAAGCCTAGTTGAACCTCTCTTTCCCTTCGAGTAGGACTTCCTAGTCTTCCCATTATGTGCCAATCCCAATTCAGAAAGTATAATATAGAATCCTTAATCGAGAGTATTCTCAGGCTCCGGCTTGAGATGTAATTAACCACGGGGGCTTGCGCCCGTGGGAAACCGAATCCCACTCTCAAATAAACCCCATTCGAGCTAATGTATCGGGTGGGGGAAACCCGTTGTGATTAGATCGTACATATTGTTATCCATCGGGGTGTGCTGGTGAGAGCCACTATCCTCAATGGTTAATCGTATGTGTGATCGAATCTGCCCTCCCATTGGCCAGATACTGTCTCCCCTCGCGGGGTGATGGTTCGTTAGTTCCTTTCGGAGGTCCACAAGTTTCTGGCGACCACGGTGGGACAGGTTTCTCTCTCCATCTTTGGATTCTATATTATTCTTTCTAGTATGTACTCCGGGATTGGTACTCCTTAGATTAGGTCCGTACCACTCTTAGTTAGGGTCCTTCCTTAGTTAGGATCGTTCTTCTTTTTCTTAGTTAGGGTTCCCCCCTAGCTAGGTTTCTTTCTCTCTGTTCTTCTTAGTTAGGGTTTCCCCCTGGCTAAGCTTCCCTCCTTCGGACCTTCTAGGTCATTCTGTCCCCTATCCATCATTCTTCTTCTCTTAACTTCTTACTAATCATTTCAAATTTCTTTTCTTCTTCTTGGCAGACAGTGCCATGGCTTCCTTCGTGCCTTCCGTTACTTTCAGTTTTAGTTCTGACGCGTGGGTGACACTTCCTGAGTCCCTGTTAGCCAGTCCTCCTGCTGGAGGAATCACTTTTGGTTCCTTCACTGACTCGGCCTTCGTCACTCTTGGCGGGCCGACCCCTGCTGAGGCTGCTGCCTACTCTCCTCCCCAGAGGAGAGCACGCGCAGCCATGCGACCTTTTGGACGTCCAGTTGCTCGGCGGACAGCCCGGGCACCTTCTCGTCCTACTCCTGTTTGTGTGCAGCCGGCACACCCTGTGGTTAGGCAGCCAGTGCCTAGACCACTCCCTGTTCAGCCCACTCGTCCAGCGGTTAGGAGACCAGTGCCTACCACACCTGTTGTTCAGACTGCCCCGGCCCCTCAGCGCTGGCAGGCAGTAGTTACCTCTGTTGTTACTCCGGCAGAGGTAGCTCGTGTTCGGGTTCCCCCTCCTTCTTCCTCCAGGAAGAGGGGTGCCCAGACCGAGGCTCCTTCACCTTCCTCCCGTCGGGTTTTAGCTTTCGCTCGACTGTCTCACCCAGAGACCCCCGAGCAGACCCCGACACTTCCTATAGTCCCTGTTCCCCCTGTCACTCAGGTAGTGGGTTCAGATGTTGCTTCATCTTCCGCCTCCGGTCTTGGGAGAAGGGCCCGGAGGAATAGAAACCGTAGACTTCAGTTGGCTGCATCCGAGGCAGATAGACAGCGGATGGTAGATTTGTTGGCTCACCAGGAGCCAGTTCAGAGGAGAGTGGTCCCTAGGCAGCGGGCACCACGACCAGTTGCAGTTTCCCCTACCCCGGATGTTACAGTTGCCCCTGAGATAGCAGCGGTTCAGGGAGGACGCTTCTCTCCACTGACACACAGTGGTGATGAGGAGGACGTTGCTCACATTGCGGTGGCCCCTCCTGTCACTATTACTTTACCACGCGCTAGGGTCCCCAGGGATGATACTGCTCGAATCCTCTCTCAGAGGATTCGGAGCATTATCCGCTTAGCGCGGGGTCGAGGCCCTGTCAGTCGGGAGAGGTTACTCCATCAGATTTCTCAGGTGTCCGTTCAGTTGCAGAGACAGACTGCTAGGCAGAGGTACAGGTGGCAGAGAGGACAGCCACCCAGGCAGCCTGTTAGTTCAGTTCTGTTGGCGAGACCACAGATAGTTACTCCAGTTGTTGGACGACGCCCACATCGTCATGGACAGAGGCAGCAGTTGGTGCCTCCCAGACCCCAGCTCCCTTCAGTTGTAGTAGCCCCGCAGCAGTCAGTTGCCCCTACTGGGTCCCATCGTAGTAGATGGGTGTGGAGACGACGATAGGCAGAGTCCCCTGTCGATGCAGTACAGCCAGTTCAGGCAGTTGAGCAGTTAGAGGCAGTTGTTCCTTCCGGATCAGAGGCAGTTTCGATGGTCTGTGATGCAGCGACGGACGATGATGTTGCAGTTTCTCCTAGTAGTTCACCGGTTCGGGCAGAGCCAGCCCTTAGCCCTTACGAGACTTCTTCCCCTTTGAGTCCGTATGCGGAGGACTTCCATCAGACCCTCTACGAGGATGATGCACTTGAGGATGACTTACTCGAGGAGGAGTCAGATGGAGATATACCGGTGCACAGAGTATGCGTGGTTACTAGATGTGGCCACTCAGACGAGCAGATAGAGGCAGATGATGATGATGAGCAGGGAGAAGCTAAGGTAGGAGGATCTCCCCGGTCAGTTGAGATAGATGCCACTGTGCTACAGTTACAGACTCAGATGGCAGAGATGGCCAGGGCCATGGCAGCGATGACATCTCAGTTGACAGCTTTGGGGGCGATGCCCCAGATGACGGGCGTAGGCACTCCTGCTACGTCCAGGGACGAGCCAGCAGCACCACCTGTAGTAGCACCAGGTCCTGTGGGAGTAGACAGGGCCCAGAGAGCAGTTCCAGTGGCACCTACAGCAGTTGCTTTTACTACCCCAGTCTAGAGTCAGTCAGTTCAGTTGTCAGCCGGACAGATTCAGGATCTGATTGCCCAGAAGGTCGAGCAGGACATTTCCTGCAGGAAGTCTGGAGAGGTAGTTAGCAGGGGGCGTCCTTACCCAGTAGAGTACGAGCACGAGCCCTACCCCCCTGGTTTTGTCCCTCCTAGGTTCAGAGTCTTTGATGGGTTTGAGAACCCAAGGAAGCACGTGGCCCAGTACCGAGCCATCTGTTGCAACATAGGAGGGAACGATGCACTGATGTTGAGACTTTTTGTCAGCAGTTTAGTTGGGGTGGCCTTTGCCTAGTACGCCGATCTCCCCAACGATTTAGTACGCACCTTTGCAGAGTTGGAGCAGTTGTTTGTTCAGAGGTTTGTCAGTGCAGAGCATCGAGTCACAGTTGGAGAGCTAGTTGTGACTAGACAGCGGCCCCGAGAGCCTCTCCCAGATTATATAGTCAGATGGAGGAACCTCAGCCTACAGTGTGAGCCCCAGTTACAGGAGCAGCATGCAGTAGAAATTTTGTTGAAGAACATAGATGGTCCGATAGCACCTTATCTGAAGGGTTTCAGCATCAGAACCTTTCAGAAGTTGTTGACAAAGGTGATCAGTTTACAGGACAGCATACCCGATGCAGTCCCTCCTAAGGTTGATAGTCAACCTTCACGTAGACCTCAGCGGCATGAGTCGTCAGGAGCACCTCCACCTAGGAGAGGGGAGGTACACAGTACTTATGAACCATCAGATAAGGGCAAGAAGCCCTTAGTCAGTTCAGCACCACCTCAGCAGTCTCACACACCGGGCCAGTCAGTAGTGCAGCCTAGACCCTCCCGTCAGACCCTAGAGAGTCAACAGTTCCTACGGGAGAAGCTTAGTAAGGAATATCCCTTTAAAAGGGAAAGTGTGATGAAGATCTTCAAGTTCCTTACTAAGAGAAACATATTAACATTCCCAAACAACAATAGAGTGGAAGAGGAGGGGCAGACAGAACACCCACTCTATTGTCCATTTCACAGACATATCGGGCATGTTATAGAAGACTGCTATGTATTTAAGGACAAAGTTGAGAAGCTCATGGCTAGTGGGCAGATCCACCTACAGGACAGCGACCTGGTTCAGCCCAAGGGCAAGACACCTCAGACAGTTTAGATGATCTCGGGCTCCAGTAGTTGTAGTGACAGCCAGAGTGGCAGACGGAGTAGTCGTAGCAGATCACCCAGAGGTTCTGAGGGAGAGTTACAGCTAGCACTCTCTCGGAAGATGAAGCAGATGATCCGGCAGATAGTTCAGAGTTCAGAGGCAGTTGAGAGGAGGCCTACCCAGGCCAAGTCGACAGTTGCCAGCCCGGTTTCTTCGCCAGCACCTTTTTCTTCTTATATTTCTGTTGTAGTGCCTACAGAGCACATTTCTTTTCCTATTTTATGTAATAGAAAGATGTATGAAAAGGAAAAGTTTGTTGTAACTTCCGAGGGGAAGACGGGACGCCTTCCAGCACTTACGCTGAAGGATTTCGTTCTCCCTTCGACTGATGATGAAATAATAGAAGAAGGTGATTCTGGCTACTTCTGGTGTTCTGCTCCTGCTTTTATTTCTTCTAGCACTCGCTCTTTCAATATTTTACATATTTCTTGTGATGATTCTGTATGTGATGAAGAGTCTGAGTGTGATGAGGAACCGGTCTTTATGATTCCGGAGGGTGGTTATTACATGGATTCAGAAGATGAATCCGAGAACCCACTCCAGTCACTTTCTTTGGAGCCAACACATGCCATCACCGCTGAACCAAGTGAATCTCCTGTCAAAGATGACTCGATACAGGAAGTTCACTTGCGTTCAGGGAAGGTCCTTCCACCTAGAATGGCTAAGAATACAAAAGAAAAAGATAAGAACATTGTTACCCAGCAGGACGATCCTATCCCTTCCTCCCAAGAGCAGTCTAAGGAGAAAGGGAAAGGCCCTCAGTTGGAGGTCGATTACAATGTGTTGGCTCATTTAAGGAAAATTCCTACCCTTCTCAGTGTCTATGACGCTCTGATGATGTCTCCCGACTTGAGAGAGACCCTGGTAAAAGCACTACTCGAATCAGAGTCCTATCAAGCCTTCTTTGCTTCTGAATCTGTTGGGGATGCATGCCTTTTGAGAGAGATGCCATGCATTACCTTTTCGGATCATGATCTCCTTTTGGGTACCTCTGATCACAATCGTCCTTTGTATGTCACCATTGAAGTCAATGGTTATGAGTTGAATAGGGTCCTCATCGACCAAGGAGCTTCAGTAAATATCCTGAGTTATGAAACTTTGAAGAGCCTCTCCTTGGGTCATTTGAAGTTAACCTCTGACAAGATTATATTGAAAGGCTTCAACGACCAAGGACAGCGTGCCCTAGGGTCTATCACCCTGCCCCTGAAGTTTGGAAATTTTCTTACTGAGGCAAAATTTCATGTGATCGAGGCCGATACTTCATACAGGGCTCTCTTAGGAAGGCCCTGGATTCATGAGTATGGAATGGTGCCCTCCACCCTGCACCAATGTATGAAGTATATGAGGAATGAAGTCGAGTACTCCATTCCCGGGGATACCCAACCCTTTTCCGTGCACGAGGTCTCTATTTACGATGATGCTGAGCATTACATACCTCGTAAAAAGAGTAAACCTCCTTCTGCCCAGTCACCAGTGACACCCGCCAGTACTGTACAGGGTCCTATACAGCTACCTGCGTGAGGTCCATCACAGGTTAGTATTGAGGCAGATACCGCCACTGCAGATCCTGTTAGATCTCCTTTCCAATTTGCAGTGGGGCACGAGGTTCCCCCTAGTAGAGGTAGGGGAGAGCGAGGTAGAGGTAGAGGTAGAGGATTGACTCGCCCGCCTCGAAACTACGACACTCAAATTTCTCCTCCCTCATATCTTTACGCTTCTCCTTCGACTGTCGAGTCCGACTCCTCTGACGATGAGATGATCATTACTCCTCATCGCTCAGCTCCCTCACCAGCCCCGGATGTCACGGATTATAAATCACTACCTACCTTTCATATGTACCTGATACCCGAGGGTGGTTTAGTTATTGAAAGTGGTTCAGACGAGGAAGTAGACCCCCGACGTCAGACCACTAGTCGACAATCCCTTTCCCGTCAGATACGTGGAATAAGAGTTGAGGAGTCTCACCAAAGATCTTTGGTCACCCCCTCCACTAGTGATGGTGGTACACTACAAGTTAGAGGTCGCCCTCCGCCTCCTCTGTACGAAACCTTCGTGCCACCACGAGCTAGTGAGTGCGCCTTGTTATCCCATAGTGTAGGTGCCCCACTGGGTCCTGAGAGTTAGGGTTCAGCGGAGACCGCTATGGATAACAGGGTCACAACTGGCCCTCATTATTTTTCCCCTTTCGTGAAAGACTGTGTAGAGCGGGGTGCAGTTATCTCGACTTGGTCAGATGAACAAGCTCTACGACAGGCTCGTATTTGGCAGACCGACATGCCTCAGACTAAGCAGGGTTTAGGTTATGTCGAGCAGAGTTCACCTAACCATTGTAACATTCGAGTTGTTTCCCACTCATATCCGGTTGTTTCTCTTACCGATAAAGAAGACCCGGATGATGACGAGGATAGAGTACTTGATGCTCCTCAAGAGTTTGAAGATGGCATCACTTCTGCCATGGATGAATTGTGTGAGGTAAACTTAGGCACTGAATCAGATCCTAGACCTATTTTTCATAGTGTCTTATTATCTGACTCAGAGGCTCAAGAATACATCGAGTTACTCTTAGAGTTTAGGGATTGCTTTGCCTGGAACTACACTGAGATGCCTGGTCTAAACCCAGATGTAGCAGTCCATAAACTAGCCATTAAGTCTGATGCAGTCCCTGTTAAGCAAGCACCTCGTAGGATGAGGTTGGAAATAGAACAACAGGTGATCGCTGAAACTAAGAAGCTTATAGAGGCCGATTTCATTCGTGAAGAGAAATACCCTACTTGGCTTGCCAACATTGTTCCAGTCCGGAAGAAGAATAGGTAGATTCGTGTCTGTATCGACTTCCGTGATTTAAACAAGGCAAGTCCTAAGGACGATTTTCCTCTTCCTATCCCCGAGCTTATGGTGGATATAGCATCATCCCATAGCATTTTCTCCTTCATGGATGGTTCATCTGGTTACAATCAGATAAAGATGGACCCCGAAGAGGAGAAATTTACTGCATTTCGCACACCTATAGGCGTGTTCTGCTACAAAGTGATGCCCTTTGGTATCAAGAATGCCGGGGCCTCCTATCAACGTGCTATGACTGTTATCTTCGACGAGATGATACACGAGCAAGTTGAATGCTATGTGGATGATCTGGTAGTCAAAAGCAAGGTCCGTGGAGATCACCTTCGAGATCTACGAATCGTTTTTGAACGCCTACGCAAATATGATTTGAAAATGAATCCTCTAAAATGCGTATTTGGAGTTAGTGCAGGAAAGTTCCTAGGGTTTATAGTTCGCTACCGTGGCATTGAGATTGATCCTTCCATGATCAAAGCCATAGTAGATCTAAAACCCCCTAAAAGCCTTACCCAGCTGAGGTCTTTTCAAGGAAAGCTAGCCTTCCTACGGAGATTCATCTCCAATTTGTCTGGTAGGTGTCACCCCTTTGCTGCCCTAGCAAAGAAAGATGCCCGCTTTCACTGGGATGAGCGTTGTCAGGAGGCCTTTGAGAGTATAAAGCGCTACCTGACAAACCCCCCTGTTTTAGCTGCACCCATCCCAGGGAGGCCGTTAATTCTCTACACTACGGCCCTGGAAGAGTCCTTGGGTGCATTGTTGGCTCAGGAGAATGAGGAAGGCAAGGAGAATGCCTTGTACTACCTCAGTAGACGGTTGATACCCGCAGAGCTGAAGTACCCGGCAATGAAAAAGTAATGTCTAGCTTTGATCTTTGCGGTACAGAAGCTCAGGCATTATATGCTTTCACACAAGGTCAACCTAATCTCTCGAGTCAACCCCTTGCAGTATCTGATGACCCGTCCGACCCTCTCAGGTCGTCTGGCACGATGGTCCATGATCCTACTGTAGTTTGACATCACTTTCGTCCCTCAGCGGGCCGTCAAAGGACAGGCTCTAGCTGATTTTCTTGCTGCTCACCCGATCCCTGCAGACTCCCCACTCAATGATGAGCTGCCTGACGAGCTGATCATGAGTGTGGATGAGCAGGAGTCCCCTACTTGGGAGTTTTACTTTGACGGTGCATCATCCGTCAGAGCCTTGATCCCGAATGAAACTCCTATAGTTAGGGTAGGTCTGGGCCTCATTTTCGTATCCCCTGAAGGTCACACTCTGAGATATTCCTACAGTCTTTCAGAAACTCGTACTAATAATGAGGCTGAGTACGAAGCTCTGATTTTAGGACTAGAGTTGGCCATTCAGATGAATGTCATGCGGGTGAAAATCTTTGGAGACTCACAACTGATTATAAATCAAGTAGCGGGAGTCTACAAAGTACTTAAACCTGAGCTCTTGCCCTATCACAACAAAGCAATGGAGCTCTTGTGTTTGATTCCTGAAGTGACCTTAGCTAAAATCCCTAGATCTGCCAATGGCAAGGCAGATGCATTAGCTAAGTTAGCAAAGGAACTGGCTGACCCAGCTGGCAACCCACTGTCTATCGTTGTCCAGTGCCGTCAAGCCCTATGCCCCGCAGACCTGTCTTCTCCCGATCAGACCCTCACAGTGTTCTCAGTTGAGGAAGAATCAGATTGGAGAGTACCCTTTATAGAGTAGTTGAAGCATGACAGGCTTCCAGATGATAGATCTCTTGCTGCCCAGATCAGAAAGAGAGCTCTATCATTCACCTATGTGAACGATACCTTGTATCGACGCTCTTTCGACCAAATGTGGTTGTGTTGCCTCAACAACGAGGAGGCTTGCAAGGTTATGAGCGAGATACATGAAGGTCTTTACGGTGCTCATCAGCCCGGACCAAAAATGAAAGGCAGAATTAAACGCCTCGGTTACTATTGGCCGACTATGGTCCGTGATTGCATGGAGCACGCTAGAAAGTGCCACCAGTGCCAAATTCATGGCACGGTGATTCACCAATCCCCTAATCCGCTGCACCCTACTGTATCATCTTGGCCATTCGAGGGCTGGGGCACGGATGTAGTGGGTCCTATTGACCCTCCTTCCTCTAAGGGTCATAGGTTCATTTTAGCTGCCACTGATTACTTCTCTAAGTGGGCAGAGGCTGTGCCACTTAAGGAAGTCAAATCAGAAGATGTGATGCATTTCTTTCGTGATCATATTGTCTATCGTTTTGGTGTCCCGCGCCGTATCATTTCAGATAACGACCCGTCATTTAGAAGCACCAAAATTGCCAGATTTGCCCGCCGCCATAACATCAATTGGCGATACTCTTCAATTTACTATCCCAAGGCCAATGGCTTGGCGGAGGCATTCAATAAGACTCTCGTGCAATTGGTAAGAAAAATCTTGGTTGCAAACAAACGAGAGTGGCACGATAGACTTCCCGAAGCACTATGGGCCTATAGGACTACATACCGTACTCCTACTCAGTCTACCCCATATGCTTTGGCTTTTGAGGTCGAGGCCGTCCTCCCACTTGAGGTCGAGCTCCCCTCGTTGCGTGTGGCAGTCAGCCACAATCTTTCCCACGAAGATAACGCCCGACTACGGAGGGAAGAGATTGATGGTTTAGAAGAGCTTCGCCTGCAAGTTTATCAGAACCTCAAACTATACCAGGCACGTATGGCTCGATCACATGATCGCCTTGTCCGACCCCGTGCTTTTCGGGTTGGCGAGTTGGTCCTTATTTTACACAGACCTATCATTTCGCGCCGTCGCCGAAGTGGTAAGTTCGAGCCTGTCTGGGAAGACCCCTTTGCTGTAGAGCAAGTCTATGAAGGTGGTGCCTACCTACTCGTTGATGCCAATGGTGTTCACCCTATGCCTGTCATCAACGGGCAGTACTTGAAAAGGTACTATGCCTGAGTTCGCTCTTCGAGAGGGAGGGGGTCTCCCTACCGCCTGTAAATACTCCCTTGTATATGTACCCCCTTTGGAGGGGCTTCTCCACTTTTCGGCAGTCTGTGTGGCCACGACGATTTGTCCTCTACCACACGATATTTGTTACGAGGAGTATGAGGCTATCCTTAGGGGTGGTGAGGTGAGATGATATGATTTGTACACTGACATAAACTCTAGTCTCTATCATCTCCCTTGTCTGAACTCTTCTAGGCCAGATTTTGACCCATATCAGTCCAAATATAAATTCAAGTTCTATTTTCAATAGTGGGATCTTTAAATTTAATGTGCAAAGTTTCTAAAAGAAAGATTAATCTGAGAAAAGTCTGAGAGCTTGAAACACGAAGTGGACTTTTTAGAGAATTTTTCCTTAGAAAGTACAGAATTTATTCTTCCTAATGAAAGATTTACCCCTGTCTTCTTTAGAAAATTAAGTAATTGGTGGTTGACTCCTCTAAACGCTTGAAGGACGATTATAATGATTCAAAAAAAATATATGCATTCTCTCTCATCCCTTGCTTGGGATGATTTCCTATTTTGAACTAAAATCTATATCAAATTGAAATTAGATTTAGAGACGCGTATTTTCCCAATCATCTTGCAGTTTTCTATCTCATAGGTGTCTTTCGCAGGCTGATGAATCTACCTCATAATTTTCTCATTCAAGTTGTTCACTCTTATCATAGGATTGGGTTTGCTTTGTGGATTTTTCTTTCTTGCATAAGAGAGTGAGTTTTTCTTCTCTTATGTTTGGAGGATAATCTTACAACTGAGAAAGTTTTCTTTTAGGGATTTGGAAAGGGAGCCAATTATAAAATCAAAGATACACAAAGTGTATCAAAAGTGAAAAGATGCGCAGTGCGCCAAAAATTAAAGATACACAAAGTGTATCAAAAGTGGAAAGTTGCACAAAATGCGCCATAAAGTCAAGGGTACACAAAGTGTATCAAGTAATTAAAAGGTGCGCAGTGTGCCAAATCAAGTTGAGGGGCTCAAAATGAGCCCAAAATGGATAAGTAAATGGCTTTCCTTTCTTGTAAATCTCTAAGTCTCAGAAAATTCATATCCCTTGATATTCGTGATACTTGAGTTTGAAAATCATGATTTTGGATTCATCATCGTGCAAGGATGTTCTATTAGATATAAAAATATTTTCGTGCAAGAAGATTGAGAAGATTCAATTTCTCTCTCTAATTTACACCCTTTTGAGTTAGATATTTATTCAAAATATATAAGGGAGCTTAAGCTGGGTTAGCAAAATTTAAATCCCTAACCTTTTCGGGTCTAGATGGAGTCAACCCATATTGCTAAACTTTCTGAACCTTTTCTAAGGTTCAAGATGATTCAGAGGTTAATTTTTCATTTCTAAAAATAATCCTTTCACTCTCTGATGAAATTTTCACTCTTTAGGAAATGTATGAATCAGACTTATCTCAGATTAATTGGTGAGTGCTTAAACATCTCTTAGTGGCCCCACTATTGAGTTTGTTTAAACGCTCGCCCTATTCTTTTAAAAAAATTCGTGCATAAAAATATTTTTTGACCCCACCATCTGATTATGGACCACTCTTAAGGACTGATAAGAGTCTCGCGTTTATTGTACCTTCCTCTTCTGAGTTCTGATTGTTTGGGAGTTTCCCCCTCTCTATTCCCCCAGTTTCACTTGGTGCTCCCAAGTGTGGTCTGGAATATCAAAACCAATTCAGACTCCTTTTGTACTGGGTCCATACCAACCTATGCTAGCTAGGGATGGTAATGTTGATCCACTATCCTAATCTAAATTTCATTCACATATAAATCGTGTTCTGATTGTGCCCCCAGTTTTATTCATGTGGCGAATATGGCCTGCGTTATCAAAGCCAATCCTATCTCCCTCTTTGAGTTCCAATCATTAGAGGATGTCTCATACTAGGAGTAACGCAAGGATATGGTAAACGTTCCCTCTACCGGGTGTTATCTTCGACAGTACGAGACATATGTAGTCTATGATTGTGAACATATAAAGAAAATATGCACCTATACAATAAAAGAGGGAAGCTTTTAGTAGAGCAAAATCGGTTGCCCTTGTCACAGGAGGAACCCGGTAATACTCTCTAAGAGCTCGAATTCCCCAAAATTTTTCTTTTCTTCTCCTACGAGGCGTCTGAGTGATCGCTTCAAGGATGAGTTTACACTTGCGATTATTATGGTCTGTTACAACCATGATAGTCCTTGTTTGTGGTGTGATACATCTCGCTCAAGATGTTAACATCCCACCTTCGCGAGCTCTGATTTCCTAGCAGAAAGTCAGCTCTCTAGTTTCTTTTAGTGACCTACGTTTTCACCCTTGCCCTGCTCCCAGCTACTAGAGCAGTCCTATGGGTCTGGTAGTGTTGCTCCCATCTCTTACAGGGTCCCACCAGTCAGGGTGAGTGTTACCGTTGTGTTGTTTGATGTTTATTGATTTTACTCATAAATCATTTTCCTCAGTTGCGAGTGTGTCTCCTCGCCATCTTGAGTTGTTTCCCCAGTAGTGTTGCAGTACGCCAGGTTACCGGTGTTAGCATCACTGACTTGAGAGCTTTGATTTTCTAGCAGAAAATTAACTCATTTTCTACTTTACTCTCTCTCTCTCATTCGTACTCTACTCTCAGCTGCTAGGGTAGCTCTACGGATGGACTGATATTATTCCACTTCCCACAAGGTCCCACCAGTTTGTGTGGATACCACCAGTTTGTGTGGATACCACCACTGTGAGCTTTTCATAAATATCATTCCTATGTAATGTTACTTCCCTTAATGGCGAGTGTGTCCCCTCGCTACTCTTGTGTGCTTTTCTGGTTGTGATGCAGTACATCAAGTCTTAGATGTTAGCATCGCTTCTTAGTGAACTTTGATTTTCTAGCAGAAAATCATTTCACTTGTCTCGTAGTGACATCCTTTCCCACCGTGACCCGACCCTTAGCTGTGGAGCGGTCCCTTGGATGTGTTTATGTTGCTTTCCACCTCTACAGGGTCCCACTAGCTTATGTGGGTGTACCACTGTAGTCTTCTATGATTATTTCTCATTGATATAGTTCTTTTCTCTGTGGCAAGTATGTCCTCCTTGCTACATTAGCTACTCATTGGGAATGAGATTACCCCTCTCACACTTTGTTAAGGGCGTACCTTTCCCTATGGTCTCTCGAGGCATCATTCTGGTGCTTCCATGTTTGTATGATCTTGGTTTCGCCTAGGCAGTTTCACTGGCATTTGGATACTCGTGGCCACGACGACTTATCCTCTACCACGTTGTACCCAAAACACTAGTTTGAAACTCCTTAGACGACCCTTCTCTCTTTGAAATTTTTCATTTTCTACTCCTCTTCTCATCCCTACACATATGCGTGTTAGGGTATGGTTGAGATGACTTTCCCCTGATCGCTCTACTGCAGGCATATGCGCCGAGTAGACATCAGGCTTTACTTGGTTGAGAGTGCCCCACAGAGCCCCTGGGAGGCATATCTCACCACCTCTTTTCCCTGATTGCTCTGCTGCAGGCATATGCGCCGAGTAGATATCAGGCTTTACTTGATTGGGAGCACCCCGCAGAGCCCCTGCGAGGCATAGCTCACCACACCTTTACCCTGACTGTCCTGCCGCTCTGGTAGACATCAGACCTTTACCCTGATCGTCTTGCTCTGATCAAGCAGACATCAGACTTTACCCGGTTGAGTGGGAGCCCGACAGAGTCCCTGGGAGGCGTTCCCCACCACCACTTTTACTCCGGATGTTCTGTAAAAGACTACGCAGACTCTAATTTCGTGGCTTATTTACTTTTGTTGAGGTCAGGCAGAAGTATTGAGTCACCCCTATCCGCTGTTCCGAAAGGAGCAGGAGGAGACGGGATCCTTTCACCTTCTATTCGGCTGTTTAAAATGATCAGTCAGGTAGTTGGTTTTACTTATCGGTTGAGAGAGCCCGACAGAGTCCCTGGGAGGCATTCCTCACCACCCCTTTACTCTAGATGTTCTGTAAAAGACTACACAGACTCCAATTTCATGGCTTATTTACTTTTGTTGAGGTCAGGCAGAAGTATTGAGTCACCCCTATCCGCTGTTCCGAAAGGAGCAGGAGGAGACGGGATCCTTTCACCTTCTATTCTGCTGTTTGAAATGAACAGTCAGGTAGTTGGTTTTACTTACCGGTTGAGAGAGACCGATAGAGTCCCTGGGAGGCATTCCTCACCACCCCTTTACTCTGGATGTTCTGTAAAAGACTACACAGACTCTAATTTCGTGGCTTATTTACTGTTGTTGAGGTCAGGCAGAAGTATTGAGTCACCCCTATCCGCTGTTTCGAAAGGAGCAGGAGGAGACGGGATCCTTTCACCTTCTATTCTGCTGTTTGAAATGAACAGTCAGGTAGTTGGTTTTACTTACCTGGTTGAGTGAGCCCGACAGTGTCCCTGGGAGGCATTCCTCACCACTACTTCTTCCCTGATTGTTTTGCTCTGATCAAGCAGACATCAGACTTTACTCGGTCGAGTGAACCTGACAGTGTCCCTGGAAGGCATACCTCACCGCTCTTTCACCTTCTACCCTGTTGTTTCGACACGGTCGAGCAGGTAGTTAGTTTACTCTACCACTTTGTTCTTTGCTCTCTCCTTGGCTCTGCCCTTGCTACGGGGTAAGGTCAGGAGATGATCACCTTTTCACCGTCTATCCTACTGTTTCGATACGGCCAGACAGATAGTCGGTTTGCTTTACTACCTTACCTTTTTCTGGGGCTTTCTCTCTTCAGCTCTGCCCTCACTATAGGGTAAGGAAAAGAGAAGATCTCCCCCACTCTATCACCTTTTGGTGGCCTGTTACTACTTTACTTTTTGTTCTCTGCTCGGCTCTTCCCTTGCTATAGGGCAAGGCCAGGAGAAGATTCTCCTTTGCTCTCTTTCACCTCTTTTTGTGCCCTTTTCTAGGATCTTTACTCCATGCCTTTGTCACATTTGGTCAATGCCAACACGAGTGGTTCACTAGTTTGTTTGCCACTCCTGTTGGGGGTCCGTTTGTTGACCATGTTTTACCCTAGACCCAAGTCTTGGGTCAACCTGGTTGACCAGGTCAACCAGGGTTGACCCAATTAACCCACCAAGCCCAAATCAAGTCCAAATTGAATTCAAACCCTGCCTGGGCTCAATCCACCCTTCCCTTGGGTCCCCTTAACCGGGTTGACCAAGTCCACCTTTGACTGGGTCAACCTAAGGCTTAATGGGTCGAATTTGACCCATTAAAGGCCTTTTAATGCATTAAAGCCTTTCCTAATCGATCAAAAGTTCAAACCACGGCCCATTGAGCTTGGTTTCCCTCCTAAATAACCCTAGGGTCAATCTAGACCGTCCACAATAGGGTTAAGGATTTAAATAGGGACTTTAGGGTTGGTGTGAGGGATCTTTTGCGTTGGCTCTCTCCCCAAGCTCCCCCAACCCGAGAGATCTTGTGAGTGAGCTCCCTTAGATCCCTTTCACTCTTCCCAAGCCAAACCCACCACTGGAATCCCGCCGGCGACGAGATTCCGGCGAGCCGAACACCAAGGACGTCCAAGGCCTAAAGCTCGCGATCTAGGGCGTTTCAAGCATCGATTTCTTCTACAATTAGGAGCAAGGACAACCTACAAGTGCAACCGAACGAAGATCTCCTGAATCCGTTAGATATTTTCGGTATAAATCCTAACCCTAGTCTAGGACACCTCGAGTTAAATAGCTCTTTGCATATTACGTCTTAGATCAAACGAACCATCCCACATGACTTTTGTTCATTCATAGATCATATATTTAAAATTTCATCATGTTTGGTTCAATAGATCTTGAGAACGAGCCGAAATAGTGTATTAGGGCTCAGTTTCGGCTTCTCGCCTGGAGGGAGTTGATCTCCGTCGTTGATTTCAAAATCAGTGGCGGAGATCCAGTCATCCCGCGGTTTGGAACGACCGCGGGGATCCCTCCTTCGGATCAGCGAGTCATCCGGCTCGATCAGAGCCGCTGATTCGTTTCGACGGAAGATCAAACGGCGGAGGGGGGCGCTGACGTGGCTAAGTGGGCGAGCCGTCTGTGGTAATTATCGCCGCAATCATTGCGGCAATGATTGCTCTGACGGCAATCATTCCCGCGAACCGTGGGACCAGTCCTCTCCCGCCACGTGGCCCCCTCCCCCACAGCCGTTGCCGCGGTCTCTTTCCAATCATTGCCCGAGACCGCGGGAGCCACTCCTGGCCCGCCACGTGGCTGACCGCCGCCGCCGCCAATTTTTTTTAATTTATTTTAAATTTTTTTATTATTTAAATAATTAAAAAAAAATCAGAAAAATTATTTTTTTTATTATTTAAATAATAATGTTATTATAATATTAATAACAACAATAATATTATTATTATTATTATTATTATTATTATTATTATTTTAATTATTTTAATTATTATTATTATTATTATATTATTATTATTATTATTACTTTAATTATTGTTATTTTAATTATTATTATTATTATTATTTTAATTATTATTATTTTAATTATTATTATTATTATTATTATTATTATTATTATTATTATTTAAAACTATTTTTAAAGTTGATTATTATTATTATTATTATTATTTAAAAC
The DNA here is from genome assembly GCA_019925795.1 of Dendrobium chrysotoxum. Lineage (NCBI taxonomy): Eukaryota > Viridiplantae > Streptophyta > Magnoliopsida > Asparagales > Orchidaceae > Dendrobium > Dendrobium chrysotoxum. The sequence goes on from CM034309.1 coordinate 18,885,443, forward strand.
CTATTTTAATCTATTATTATCATTATTATTATTAGTATTATAATAATATTAATATTATAATGAGTAATAATGTTATTACTTTGATAATAATATTATTATATTGTTATAATATTATTATACTATTATAATTAGCATATAATAATATTAATATTATTATTAATAATAATATTATTATCTTGATAATATTATTATTATATTATTATAATATTGACTATTATTATTATTAATATTATTCTAATATAATATTACAATTAATAATAATATTATTATTATTTTTATAATATTATTATTATGTTAATGGTTATATTACTATAATATTAGCATTTGATTATTATTAATATTATTAAAATATTAATATATTTTTTTAGTTAATAATATTATTATTATCTTTAATAATATTATTATTATATTAATATTAGTATCATGATAATGTTAATATTTTTATATTATTATAATATTTTGTTTATTATTTAAATTTATTTTAAAATCTAGATATTATTATATCTGATTTATTTTAAAATTATTAAATATTTTTTTTTAAATATTAATTATTTTAAAATATTTAAAATTTATTTTTAACCTATTTATCTTAGAAAAATCATAACTTTCTCGTTTTAAACCGGATTTTGACGCACAATACCTCGTTCTCTTCAAAAAAATGTGAATTTTAATTTAAAATTATTTTTTGTATTCGATTCTGTCCTTTCTGGATATTTTCTGTATGACTGTGTCATTTAGCTATTTAAATATTATTTAATTAATATGATTAATTATTTTAAAAATAAAAATTATTTTAAAACCCCCTTGGTGGCTGGTAGACCCCCCATACTTATGAACTGAAGTATTTTCAATTATCTTATTTTTAAATTTATATTATTATTATTTATAATAATTATGTATTTTAAAAAATGATTTTTAAAATTACATATTATTTAAATCCTTTAATTTTGGGAGGTCCACCTTTTGTGAAATTTTAAACCTAGGACCTATATGTGAACAGAATTCATGTGGGAGAAGGATTAGTGAATGATTGTGTCCCAATCATCCACTAATTACTTCATTAGGCTTCTTCACTTAGTATTTTCATAGTCCTTGCATGTGTAGGTTGCACAAGCACTTAGCCTAGGCTCTCCTAGATCTAAGGACATAGTTTGGTGTGTTTATACTTGCTGCATTTACCCTCTATGTTGTGCCCAAGGGTTAGTGACTTTATTTTATTCCTGCTTAGTGTAGTGACGCATTAAGGACAATAATCAAGGACTGTCTAGCGAACTTAGAATATTTCTAGGGACTAGGATAGATCCCGGATTGCTATGAAACTGCAAACACTAGTGCTTAGTGACATCTGGAACCCCCTAGAATGTTTTAGGAATTTTCTGGACTCTTTAAAACACTTAATTGGCAAACCTTAATTTACCCGTTAATTAAGCCTTAGAAACTTCAGAAAAATTTAATAAATCCATTTTAAATTGGAAAAATACCCATAATACCTCAAATTCTTCAGAATTCAGTTCCCAACCTTACATAATTAGGGCCCCTTTATTGGACCTTAATCTGGACTTCAATTCAACCTTAATCAAAAATCACCTTTTTGCCTTAATTAAATTATTAAAAATTATTAAAAATCCCAAATTTTCCCCAAACACTTGGGAACACCTTCTTAGGTCATTTATGACCTTTGGGGGTGATTCCAATCAGTTTGGAGCTGATTTGGGCCAAAACCCCCAAAGTACCCCTATTTAGGCAATTCCGATAATTCATTTAATTGCCCCAACTTCTAAAAACCATAACTAATTACAGAAAACCCCAAAATGGGCAAACTAAAAGACACCTAACTCTAATTAAGGTCTAGTATTTGTTAAAAATATTAGGTGTCTAGAAATCAACCTAAAATAAAAGTCAACTCTTCGGTCAACCGTAGCCTATAGTCTAGGGCCCAAAACTTCTAAAATTCATAACTTTGCGTAGGAAACTCCAAATCCAGCAAACTCAAAGGCATTCAACTCACATTAGGGTCTAGTATTTATTAAAAATATTAAGATTTTATAAATCAACTTAAATCAAAAAGTCAACAATCCGGTCAAATTTAGTTCAAAACGAGACCAAAACTTAAGAAATTCATAACTTTAGATAGAAGAATCCAAATTGGGCATGCTAACTTTCTAACTGATCAGGTTAAGGCCTAGTATTTTATAAAAAATATTAACTGGTCATAAATACCCTGAAAGTTCGAAAGGGATGTTAAGCCCTAGTGAACTAGTCCCGAGGCTAACCAAGAGGGGGGGGTGAATTGGTTATTTAAAAATTTCACGATAACTACAAAAATCTTTTCGATACTTAGCAGCGGAAACAAGTAAACAATAACGAAAAGATCAACCAGCGATATTCACCCAAGCAGTTTATATTGAAAAGTAAAATGCAAAACTGAATCAGAAAAGCAAACCAGATTTTATAGTGGTTCGGTCAACTTGACCTACGTCCACTCCCCGGAGCCTCCCCTCCGGGTATTGCACTAAACGAAAGTGACTCTCCTTTTGCTCCCACAGCAAGGCGGAGAAGCCTGTACAAAACACCTCCTTTTCACCACACGGTGAGGCAGAGAACCCGACCTCCTTTCGCTTCCTCCTGAAGCGGGCAGAGAACCCACGAACTCCTTTCGCTTCCTCCTGAAGCGGGCAGAGAACCCACGAACTCCTTTCGCTTCCTCCTGAAGCGGGCAGAGAACCCACGAACTCCTTTCGCTTCCTCCTGAAGCGGGCAGAGAACCCGGATCTTCTTGCGAACGATCCTCCCACGAAGAACACCGACTAGACGACAGACGACGAGCGGAGAAGACGACTCTGATCCGTGCTTGGAGCAACCTTAGTGAATCCCTCACTAACTCCCCCTCACAAGATCTCTTCTCTCTCTCCCAACTCTCTCTCTCTCTAGGATTTCTCAGGGAAGGAAGGCAGCAAAAGATTTTTCCAAATCTAGGAAAAAGTTCTTTTAAAGGAGGGCTTAAAATTTGCCCTAAATCTCAACTTGTCGGCCAAGATCGTCCAGGACGATCGGTAGATCGTCCTGTACGATCAGTTCAAATTCAGCTGTTTCAGCCTGGACGATCTGGCTCTTCTGGACGATCAGTAGAAAAAGTTGTTCATATCGTCCCGTACGATCCTGCGATCGTCCGGGACGATTAGTTCAAATTGAAGGAAATCGTCCAGAAGACAGTTCGGGTCGTCCAGAGAAAACTGCGCTGGACGACCAAAAAATGACTTGATCGTCCCGGACGATATGGTAATCGTCCGGTACGATTAGTTCAAAAAGGCCCCAAATCGTCCTGTACATAGTTCTGGACGTACAGCTGAAATGCACAAGACGATCACGATCGTCCGGGACGATCCTGCGATCGTCCAGGACGATGTGATCGTATCAATTAAACATTAATTGCTTTCCTTAATTACCAGACTAATTTAGGCATAATTGTAGTAAATCGTCCAGGACGATACACGTATCGTCCGGGACGATCCGACCAAAATACTTAAAATAAAACTTGCCTAACTTAATCTGGCGGCTGAGAATTTCTGATTTGGGCATATCGTCCCGTACGATCCATAGATCGTCCAGGACGATCGGCTCAATCAGTCCTTCTTAACTTAGTCGCCCTAATTAGGGTTTCTGTTTTAACTAGATCGTCCAGGACGATGATACTATCGTCCAGGACGATCTGAACAAAAATTTAACAGAAACTCTAATTCACTCAATCTCTCTCCCTGAGTGTGTGTGTGCAAGGTTACTTAGCTAGGGAATCAGTTACATTACAATTGACTCAATAAAAGAAAAAATCATACATTTGACACACTTGGACCCGATCTTGAGTTGGCTTGAGTAGCTTGCGGTCTTTTGTGCCTGAAACTGATTAGCCAAGAAAAACACACTGGAAACATGTTTGTCATCATCAAAACCAGATTTGCAACAATCTCCCCCTTTTTGATGATGGCAAACATTTGTAAAGTAGTCTGAAAATAAAATGAAACTAAGATGAAAATAAAATGAAACTAAGAAATCAAACAAAACACACATTTTTTAAATTTTCAACAATACAGAAAACATGACTCAGAAAACAGAAACAGACACGACACGACTACAACTGACTCCCCCTTTTGACATCACAAAAAGGAGGAGGGAGAAACATAAACACGGAAATAAAACATAAAATAAAACAAATACAGAACAACAACAAAACAGGAAAATCAGAATTTTTCCTTGATTTTAGATTCAAAAACCAATGAGAGGACGATTGACAGCGCTGAAATCCAAAAAGGTTGGAAACAATCAACTTTCGTAACTCTGACCCCGGGCACCTTATCGATGCAAACCTCTTTCAAAACAAAAATTCGATTCAGAATAAAAGACATTAGATTTGAAAAGAAATCCTTTCAAGCCTCGTTCCAGAAAAATATCTGATATAATAGTGTTACAAAGTAAAAAATCAGAAATCGGGATTTTCAAAACTCAAGCTTTTGAAAATATTAAGTGACACACGAGTTTTTTTTTTTTTAAGACATTTAAAGATCTGAAAGAAAAAAAAAAAAAAAAAGCTTAGGTTGGGCTCATTTTGTGCCTCTTTTTTTTCAATTTATTTGGCGCACTGCGCATCTTTTGATTTTTTGATACACTTTGTGTATTTGGCATTTTCGCATCTTTTCAGTTTTGGGCTCATTTTATGCCTCTTTTTCAATTTGGTTGGCGCACTGCGCATCTTTTGTAAGCTTTCTCCTTTTCATAATCATTAAAGAGTCTCAGCTGTGAATCTATCTTCCAGACATAGGAGATGTCTCTCCACAGTAGGGAAGAATGATTCACAAAACAAAAAAAACACACATCATATGATAAATGCAATCACTTGGTTTTAGAAAATCAAACTAATGACTCAAGACTTTGAAAAACACTATTGATATGAGGCAGATTACTGTAGGAAGATAAAATAATCTCTATTTCAAAAAACTAACATTTTAATTTTGAAGAAGATTTTTATCCAAAAGAAACCATACACCAGTAAAGGAGTTTAGAGGAAGAGAAACAATCATCAATGTTTCTTCCCTTTAACAGGTTCAGTGGAATCAATCACTGCTTACCAGCTTCCAAATCAAAACAAGGTAAAACTCCCAGTCAGAAATTCAGATTATCAGAAGTAGTGAGCGGTGATCAGATTTTGAAAAACATAAAAAAACAGGTAGAAAATCATAGCAAAGTAAATACTCAAATCAAACTAACAATAAGGCTAAAACAGAAATTAGCAGAAGAAATAAAATCAACTGAAAATAAAATAATCAAGGCAAAAACTAACTAACAGAAATCAGAAATCACAATACAAAAACTAACAAACAGAAATCAGAAAACAGAATACAAAAAACTAACTAGCAGAAATCAGAATACCAATCATAACAATCATAAATCAGCAGTCATCAGAATCAAGCATTTATATCAATCACTCCTAATCTGGTTCTCAAAATGCTGAATGAGTCAAAGGCCAGTGGTTTAGTGAATATGTCAGCCAGCTGATTTTCAGTTGCTACATGATGTAGCTCAATGTCCCCTTTTGTAACATGGTCCCTAATGAAGTGATGCCTAATGTCAATGTGTTTGGTCCTAGAATGTTGGATTGGATTCTTAGAGATACAGATGGCACTAGTATTATCACACAGAACAGAAATTGTGCCAATAGGTACTCCTAAATCCAAGACTTGCTGCTTCAACCAAAGAACTTGGGCCACACAACTTCCTAAGGCAATGTACTCAGCTTCAGCAGTGGAAAGTGCAACTGAGTTCTGTTTTCTACTGGACCAGGAGACTAACGACTGTCCTATGAATTGACAAGTCCCAGAGGTACTCTTCCTATCCACCCTACACCCCGCAAAGTCAGAGTCAGAATATCCAATGATCTCAAAAGAGGTGCTGTGCCTAGGGTACCAAATTCCTAGGTTTGGGGTCCCTAAAAGATATCTAAGAATTCTCTTAACAGCAGTCAGGTGGGACTCTTTAGGATCAGCCTGAAACCTAGCACAAAGACAGACACTAAACATGATATCGGGTCGGCTAGCAGTCAGGTAAAGCAGTGAACCTATTATCCCTCTATACTTCTTCTGATCAACAGATTTTCCATTTGAATCCTTATCTAACTGAACTGAGGAGGGCATGGGAGTATTGATTGGCTTGGCTTTGTCCATTTCATATTTCTTCAAAATGTCCTTAGTGTATTTTGATTGATTGAGAAAAGTTCCATCATCTGTTTGCCTTATGCTAAACCCCAAAAAGTAGGACAATTCTCCCATCATACTCATCTCAAACTCCTTACTCATTGTTTTGGAAAACTCATCACATAAATATTTATCAGAAGATCCAAAAATTATATCATCAACATAAATCTGGACAATGAGTAAGTCATCTCCTATTCTCCTCAGAAAAAGGGTGGTGTCTACGCTCCCCTTAACAAACTCTCTTTCTAACAGGAATGTGCTAAGCCTCTCATACCAAGCTCTTGGTGCCTGTTTCAATCCATATAAGGCCTTTTTTAATTTATAGACATGACTTGGATATTGGGAACTCTCAAAACCTGGGGGTTGTTCTACAAAAACATCTTCTTTAATTACCCCATTTAAAAAGGCACTCTTGACATCCATTTGAAACAGCTTAAATCCCTTATAACAGGCAAAGGCTAGTAGCACTCTAATGGCTTCCAATCTAGCTACAGGGGCAAAAGTTTCCTCAAAATCTATCCCTTCTATCTGATTATACCCCTTAGCTACCAATCTTGCCTTATTTCTCACCACCACACCAGAATCATTCATCTTATTCTTAAAGACCCACTTGGTTCCCACAATACTTTAATTTTTAGGTCTTTCTACTAACTCCCAAACATCATTCCTTACAAATTGATTCAATTCTTCCTGCATAGCTAAAATCCAAAATTCATCCGACAGGGCTTGATTGATGTTGGTGGGTTCAGTCATTGAGATAAAGGCAGAATGGTTTACTTCCTTCCTAAGTCCATGCCTAGTCCTAACACCTTCAGAAGGGTCTCCTAAGATCAGTTCTTTAGGATGACTCGAAGAATATCTCCAATCTCTAGGCAATGGGGTTTGAGGTTCTACCCTTTCCTCCAAATTTGTATTTCCAACTCCTTGGGTAACCTCAACAATCTCTTCATCTTCTACTTCAGATCTAGACTCCTTAGGATCAGATTCATCAAACACTACATGGGTTGTTTCTTCCACCACCAAAGTCCTCCTATTGAACACCCTAAAGGATTTCCCCACACTTGAATATCCTAAGAACACTCCTTCATCAGATTTGGGGTCAAATTTTCCTAAGGGTGACTTCCCGTTGTTCAGAATGAAAACCTTACAGCCAAAGACATGGAGGTGGGACAGATTTGGAGTTCTACCCTTAATGATCTCATAAGGTGTCTTGTTCAGTTTGACTCTCACATTCACCCTATTCAGCACATAACAGGCAGTGTTCACCGCTTCAGCCCAAAAGTATTTTGGAAGTGAATACTCGGCAAGCATGGCTCTAGCGGCTTCCACTAAGGTCCTGTTCTTCCTTTCAGCTACCCCGTTCTGCTGAGGGGTCCTAGGAGCTGAAAAATTGTGACTAATCCCATGATTCTCACAAAAACTTCCAAATCTTTCATTTTCAAATTCCCCTCAGTGATCACTATGGATGGTAATAATCTCACATCCTAACTTCTTCTGAATCCAAGTAGAGAAAGATCTAAACTCATCAAATGACTCAGATTTGTGTGACAAAAACTTAACCCAAGTGAACCTTGAATAATCATCAACAATCACAAAACCATAGACTCTCCCCCCTAAGCTGGCAGTGCTAATGGGTCCAAAGAGGTCCATGTGAATAACTTCTAAAGGTCTAGAGGTGCTAATGTCCTTAACTGAGTGAAAAGAGGACTGGACTTGCTTCCCCAACTGACAGGCACCACACAGGTGATCCTTAGTGAACTTAAGCTTGGGCACACCTCTAACTAAGTCCTTTTGGGTGACTCTCCTAAGGGTTTTCATACTGGCATGACACAATCTCCTATGCCATAACCAAGACTCATCAGCAGCAGTTTTTAAGCAAATTGAATTATCAGATTTGATGCTACTTACATCCAGCTTGTAGACGTTGTTGATCCTTTGCCCCTGCAAAACAACTTCATCATTTAAGCTTAAAATGCAGCCAGTGGGCAGGAATTTGATGCTGTATCCCTTGTCGCAGAGTTGACTGATGCTCAGCAGGTTGTGTTTCAGTCCATCTACAAGCAAAACATTATCAATCATAAAGTTCTTTGAATCACCAATTATACCTGTGCCTACCACCTTCCTGGTGGTGTTATCTCCAAGTGTAACCTTGCCTCCAGCTCTGGCCTCCAGCGAAATGAACTGATTTGCATCTCCAGTCATATGTCTAGAACATCCGCTGTCCAGGTACCACATGCTCTCACGAGGTCTTGTGTGAGAGCACACCTACAAAATCATCAAATGTCAGTCTTAGGAACCCAAACAGGTTTGGGTTCCTTCTTATGAAAAGAAGAATGCGATGCATGTGTGCTGTGCTGTGCAACAGGCAGTTTGGGTCTCCACACCCAATGTGTACTACGGTGAACAGTACAAGTGTGTGATATGTGTCCTAACATGCCACATGAAAAACATCTAACACCAGGAAAAGGATTAACTAAACGTCGTGAGTGATAGTGCCTCTTCCTAGTAGTGTATGAAACATGCTTTGAAGAACTTGCAACAGAATTTTTAAAAGGTGGCGGTGCATAAAATTGTTCAAAAGTAGGCGGTGTTTTGTTATTTTCAAAAGAACTGATTTTCACTTTCAAAAACTCAATGTGTTTGTTTAAACTTCCAATTTCAAACGTTTTTGCACTATCAGTACTTTCTAACTCAGATGCCAAATCATTCACTTTCTTAAAAGCAAGTTCTAATTCAACATGCGCTGTTTTTAACAAGTTATGCTCAACAATTAAATCAGAATGCTTTTTATTCAGTTCATCAAACTCATCTAGTAAAGACATGTGATTGCTATCAATGGTGGAATGATCCTTAATCAACACTTCATGCTCTTTTTGCAAAGTCAGATAATCTAGTTTCAAACTAGCATGGGTTTTCTTAAGCTTCCTATACGATGTATGAATCTTTTCAGAAACTTCAAATAACTGATCGTAAGTAAGCTCACATACCTCTTCCTGGTCGGACTGACCAGGGTGATCATCAGCCATCAAACACAAGTTTGTTTCCTCCTCTTCAGCTTCAGTCTCAGAAGAGTCGGATGCAGAGTCTGCCCAGAACGCCTTCTGAATCCGCTTCTTGTCCTTTCTATACTTTGGTTTCTCCTCACCCTTCTCCTTGCTTGAGTGAGCTTTAAGTGTTGGACAATCAGCCTTTATGTGTCCAGGCTTCCTGCATTCAAAACAAACCGATTCAGATGAACCCTTAAAGTTTTTATTAAACTTACCCTTGTTCCACTTCTGATGGTTCTTTTGTTTCTTCCTTAGAAAGCTTTTGAATTGCCTTGTGATTAAGGCAACATCATCGCTATCAGACCCGGAAGTGCTAGCATCTGAATCTTTGGCCTTTAGTGCCACTGTCTTCTCTTTCTTGCGTTCACCTGCATCAAGTTGCCTTTGGTTCACCCCTTGCTCGTAAGCAATGAGTGATCCAAGTAAGCTGTCAATAGAGTAAGTATTTAAATCTTTGGATTCAGTAATAGCAGTAATCTTAGCATCATAAGAAGCAGGCAAACATCTAAGAATCTTGTTCACTCTTTCGTAGTTGGTAAGTTCTCTACCTAAAGCATGCAAAGAGGTAACAATCTGAGTGAACCTTGTGTACATTTCTGAAATAGTCTCACTAGGTTTCATGCGAAAAAGTTCGTAATCATGTAACAAGATGTTTAACCTAGACTGTTTGACTTCAGTTGTACCTTCATATGTTATACATAATCTATCCCAAATCTCTTTTCCCGTTGTACAAGTAGAAACACGCATATAGTCCTCAGATTTTAAAGCACAAAAGAAACAGTTCAAACATTTGGCATTTAACTGTGCTAAATCACGATCATCAAACGTCCAATCAGCAAACGGCAATTCAGTTTTCACATTGTTAACCATTCGAAAAGGTGGTTCGTATCCGTCCTTAACTAACATCCACATGCGATAATCGATAGACTGAAGAAAAGTAGACATGCGTGTTTTCCAAAAATCAAATGGAATGTTATCAAACAACGGTGGTCTAGTTATAGAATAACCTTCAGTAGTATTACGATTGTTACAGTTAGCCATGGATCAAATTCAAAAGTTTTTAAACAGAAATTTTGAATCCCTCTCTGATACCACTTGAAAGTTCGAAAGGGATGTTAAGCCCTAGTGAACTAGTCCCGAGGCTAACCAAGAGGGGGGGTGAATTGGTTATTTAAAAATTTCACGATAACTACAAAAATCTTTTCGATACTTAGCAGCGGAAACAAGTAAACAATAACGAAAAGATCAACCAGCGATATTCACCCAAGCAGTTTATATTGAAAAGTAAAATGCAAAACTGAATCAGAAAAGCAAACCAGATTTTATAGTGGTTCGGTCAACTTGACCTACGTCCACTCCCCGGAGCCTCCCCTCCGGGTATTGCACTAAACGAAAGTGACTCTCCTTTTGCTCCCACAGCAAGGCGGAGAAGCCTGTACAAAACACCTCCTTTTCACCACACGGTGAGGCAGAGAACCCGACCTCCTTTCGCTTCCTCCTGAAGCGGGCAGAGAACCCACGAACTCCTTTCGCTTCCTCCTGAAGCGGGCAGAGAACCCACGAACTCCTTTCGCTTCCTCCTGAAGCGGGCAGAGAACCCACGAACTCCTTTCGCTTCCTCCTGAAGCGGGCAGAGAACCCGGATCTTCTTGCGAACGATCCTCCCACGAAGAACACCGACTAGACGACAGACGACGAGCGGAGAAGACGACTCTGATCCGTGCTTGGAGCAACCTTAGTGAATCCCTCACTAACTCCCCCTCACAAGATCTCTTCTCTCTCTCCCAACTCTCTCTCTCTCTAGGATTTCTCAGGGAAGGAAGGCAGCAAAAGATTTTTCCAAATCTAGGAAAAAGTTCTTTTAAAGGAGGGCTTAAAATTTGCCCTAAATCTCAACTTGTCGGCCAAGATCGTCCAGGACGATCGGTAGATCGTCCTGTATGATCAGTTCAAATTCAGCTGTTTCAGCCTGGACGATCTGGCTCTTCTGGACGATCAGTAGAAAAAGTTGTTCATATCGTCCCGTACGATCCTGCGATCGTCCGGGACGATTAGTTCAAATTAAAGGAAATCGTCCAGAAGACAGTTCGGGTCGTCCAGAGAAAACTGCGCTGGACGACCAAAAAATGACTTGATCGTCCCGGACGATATGGTAATCGTCCGGTACGATTAGTTCAAAAAGGCCCCAAATCGTCCTGTACATAGTTCTGGACGTACAGCTGAAATGCACAAGACGATCACGATCGTCCGGGACGATCCTGCGATCGTCCAGGACGATGTGATCGTATCAATTAAACATTAATTGCTTTCCTTAATTACCAGACTAATTTAGGCATGATTGTAGTAAATCGTCCAGGACGATACACGTATCGTCCGGGACGATCCGACCAAAATACTTAAAATAAAACTTGCCTAACTTAATCTGGCGGCTGAGAATTTCTGATTTGGGCATATCGTCCCGTACGATTCATAGATCGTCCAGGACGATCAGCTCAATCAGTCCTTCTTAACTTAGTCGCCCTAATTAGGGTTTCTGTTTTAACTGGATCGTCCAGGACGATGATACTATCGTCCAGGACGATCTGAACAAAAATTTAACAGAAACTCTAATTCACTCAATCTCTCTCCCTGAGTGTGTGTGTGCAAGGTTACTTAGCTAGGGAATCAGTTACATTACAATTGACTCAATAAAAGAAAAAATCATACATTTGACACACTTGGACCCGATCTTGAGTTGGCTTGAGTAGCTTGCGGTCTTTTGTGCCTGAAACTGATTAGCCAAGAAAAACACACTGGAAACATGTTTGTCATCATCAAAACCAGATTTGCAACATACCCTTTAATCAAAAAGTCAATTTTGGACCCCCTTTTTGCTTAGTGTATAGGTGAACCCCGAACCCCCTAAAACTCACTAATGCAATTTAAACTTTAAATATTATTACCCTAAGCATTAAAACTGACCTACATACCAAATTAAATAAAATGGATCTTAATTCACTAATATTTATATTTTAATTAAAATTTTCTTTTAGACCTATAACCAACCTGGACAGTAGGCAATTGTAACTAACTACCTAGCTTAGGATCTACCTCAGCCACACAGGCTTTTACACACACTGTAGAATTGTTTGCTAGGGCACCACTTCTAGACTTAGGCTAGGCCGGTGTTTACTTTTCTGCTGCGTGCCGAACTTTTCCGGATTTCATTGCATGTTGTGATTGAACTATTGATGTGTTTGCTTACTTTTATTGTACTCTGAGATTTGATGTGATTGCACGATAGACTACCCATATGTTAGGATCGATCTTGATACTAATGATACTTTCTGCAGGTGGCCATGCTCATGCCATACTAAAATAAAGGGGGGCAAAATTCATGATTTAAATACTAACATTGTTTCATATAGATGCTCTAGAAATTGCTCAGCCCCCCTAAATAAATGAGGGCTAATTAAAATCATCATTATAAATTGCTACAGGTGCTCCAGAGCTTGCTCAGCCCTCAAATAATTAAGAGCATGACCAAGTGTGGCTGTGATGAATATTTTTATTTCTATATAAACTGCTTGGGATGATTTTTATTAGGATAACCTTGCATGAGAGTTTAGATTTACTGCTTTCATTTAATGTAAATGGTTTGTAACTTGGTATTGAGTTGTGAAAGTCTATTTTGAGTGGGGATACTAGGATCCAAGGGTTGGATGCCCAAAGAGAAAAAGACACCCAATATGAGGATAGTCCTTTCCTATTTGGGAATCCAAATTTGGATCATTCTACTACCCGAGGAGTCCAAGGAGGCTGAGATCCAAGGAGCCCAAGGAAGCTGAGATCCAAGGAGTCCAACAAAGCTAAGATCCGAGGAGTCCAAGGAAGAGAAGATCAAGAAGATGAAGATCTGCAGTATCCCACTCAAAAATAACTTGCGTCAGTCTTAGGATTAGAAATCCGGGTTGTTGGCAGTGGTGCCCGGCCACTTTAATTTTCTACAGACCCTGGGTTGTAATTAAGGGCAGTTGGCCTATGGACATTTATTAATTTGTTTGGATAATTTTGATGTGTTTTATGATTGTGTGCCTCTAGGATTGTTTGCTTTTCATAGTTTATTGGCGATCTGCATGCCGCTTTTGTTTTAGCCTGGATTTCGTTAGGCTCTCTAAGGACTAAAACCTTTTCTACTCGCAACTAATATTTAAAATTTTAAGTTTTAAGTAATTTAGAAACTTAACGACCTAGGGAATTGCCAGAATCGTCCGGGGTCGCATGCATATCGTTGCATTTCTCTCTTTCCTTCTATAAGACACTTCCCCGCCTGCGGGTAGAGTCCGGATAATCTGACCTATGAGGATGAGGTGCCGGACCTGGGGAAGCCCAGTCTAATTCTAAAAATTATTTTATAAGCCTTTTTAAAGTTCTATGCATACCTGATTTGGATACTTTAACTAGTATGCATTGCATTAGAAACAAACTAAATCAAAAATTTAATTGCATTAGCTCTAGAAGCATTCACCCAACATCAGTCTGGGGCAAACTAGGAAATCATCTAGATGTCGGCCCTACTTCCAAGAACTATAACCTACCCACCCATTTTTCATTAAATGACTGGACAGCATGGTTTTGAAGTGACTAGGTGGTTAGCTGGCTCCCCCTTTCAGGCCGGGGTAAGTCCAGATTTTGCATTGCATTAGTTAGGACACGGGTGTTAGTGTTACGTAGAACACTAAACCCATTAGGTTTAGGATTCAAGGCTACTATTGTTTCGTAGTACACCTCATTAGTAGGTAGGTCTTCTGTCTTCCAAAGACCCGAAACCCTACATATCCGCGTCACACGGATGACGCCACCTCCATCCTTCCCTCCTACATGCTTCGAGTGCATGATTTATTTATTTTCTCCAGTTTCTTCTCACTACCTTAGTCCCTCTGGATGCTGACGTGAGCCGTGCATGTTGACTAAGCCTAGTTGAACCTCTCTTTCCCTTCGAGTAGGACTTCCTAGTCTTCCCCCTATGTGCCAATCCTAATTCAGAAAGTATAATATAGAATCCTTAATCGAGAGTATTCTCAGGCTCCGGCTTGAGATGTAATTAACCACGGGGGCTTGCGCCCGTGGGAAACCGAATCCCACTCTCAAATAAACCCCATTCGAGCTAATGTATCGGGTGGGGGAAACCCGTTGTGATTAGATCGTACATATTGTTATCCATCGGGGTGTACTGGTGAGAGCTGCTATCCTCAATGGTTAATCGTATGTGTGATCGAATCTGCCCTCCCATTGGCCAGATACTGTCTCCCCTCGCGGGGCGATGGTTCGTTAGTTCCTTTCGGAGGTCCACAGCTGGAGGTGTCGTGGGGTATGCGGCTATGGGAGGAATGTGTGATGAGGAAGTGTCGTGTGTGAGAGCAGGAGCGAGAGCCTCCTTTATAAATGCAAATTGGAGCGGGAGACTGGGCTTGTGCGTGCTCTGTCTGAAATGGCACAGTCCACAGAGGCCTGTCACTGTAGCTGCGGCGGGATTCGACGGGGTCTGCGCAAGATTTCGGTATGGGCCTGGCACAGGTCATCATCTAAGCCCCCCCCCTTCTTTTTTGGTTCCACGTCAGAGGTCAACACAAGGAAAACAAAATTAGTGAGAAAGTGAGGAGAGAGAAAAAAAAGCTAAGATTTGGAGACCGTAAAGCAATTTTTGTTAGTTGGTTCTATTGGAAGATTTGCTCGTCTCATTGTTAGAAATCATTATCCTATTTTTATTTTTAAGGATTTTATGTATTTTGTATTTTATGTATTTTAATTTGGTCAAAACTTACAAAAGTTAAAAAAATTCTGATATCTTAATTTTTAGCAAATTTTTAATGTATAACTTTTGGTATATGATTAATGTCGTCACTGTGAGCATTATGACTATAATATTATTGAATTTCACCAGTAAAATAAAAGGTATTAAATTTTTTATGATTTGTACTGAATAAGTAATTGGCTATTTTTATTTAATGATACTGTTAATATAGACAATTAATATATTTTTGAAAGGATGTGTTGTACACGCCCTCGGTGTGATAGAAGGGAGCTAGATGCGGCGCTTACGGTGAGGCAGGTATGCTCTGTGCACACTCTTATAGCATGGTGAGGACAACTTTAAGTATTTGTGTATGTGCTTTAATGCCTACGAGGAAAAACTGTACATTATAAATAGGTACCTCAAAAACTCATACATGCTCTCGTAGCATGGTGGGATTAAAGAACTACAGCCGCGGTGTCACCTGACACCTACCAGACATGCTCTTGTACGTGGTGGGAAGGCCCAGCTCCCTAAATTTCTCCTAAATAAGAGAGACGCTAGAAGACTGCCAAATTTTTAGCAAATAAAGGACCTGGGCTTAACAAAAAAGCTTAACAAAAAATGTAGGGGACTTGAATGAACCACAGGGAATTGAACTCTAAATCAATAAATGCACAATCAAATTAAATATACAAATCCTAAAATGCAGGTCAAGCTACATTCAAATGAACATTAATGAATAATCAAAGGACTTGTAATGGATAAGCCGCCAAATCGCCACTTGCTGGCAAGCAAGCATCAACAAATAATAATCAATCGAATTGAGAGCAATAAATAATCTAAGTGCAAAGCAATTCATCTTAATTATGGATGGCATACTCATGAGTAATACATGAAGGATATGCAATGAATGCAACAACGTCCTGTAATCAACATCAACATACAAGGAAATGTATTCAACCCCTTAAGCAATGAAAGATGACATATCAATCAACATGCAAGCCAACCTAATGAACACAAAATTTGTGCACAATAAATATGGTAGCTTATTAACCAATGTTTATGTGGAAATCAGTGATGAATGCAATGATATCCCTATGCTCAATGATCAGCATTAGCTTGCAAATAGATACACTAGCCTGGCTTGTGAACAACAATAGTAAATCGTAAGTGATGTACTTAACTTGCAAACAAACACAACAGTCCTATTACAAGTGGCTACAAGGAGCGTATGAGTGTTTATGGGCGACAATACAGGACATGAAAGACAACATAGTAACTGTTGCAAATCTGGTTTTGATGATGACAAACATGTTTCTATTATGTTTTGCTTGGCTAACCCGTTTCAGGCACAAAAGATCACGAGCAACTCGAGCCAACTCAAGATCGGGTCCAAGTGTGTCTAAGTGTATTATTTTCCTTTTCTTGAGTCAATTGTAATGTAACTGATCCCCTAGCTAAGTAACCTTGCACACACACACTCAGGGAGAGAGCTTGAGTGAATTAGAGTTTCTGTTTAAGTTCTGTTCAGATTGTCCTGGATGATAGTCACATCGTCCTGGACGATCAGGTAAAAATAGAAACCCTAATTAGGGCGACCAAGTTAAGTGTGTATGATTAAGCAGATCATCCTGGACGTTCATTGGATCGTACGGGATGATATGCTCAAATTAGAAAATTTCAGCCGCCAGATCAAGTTAGGCAAGTTTTTATTTTAAGATATTTGGTCTGATCGTCCCGGATGATACGTGTATCGTCCTGGATGATCCACTGCAATCATGCCTAAATTAGTCTGGTAATTAAGGAAAGCAATTAAGACTTGATTGATACGATCATATCGTCCTAGACGATCGCAGGATCGTCCTGGACGAAAATGATCGTCTAGTGTGTTTCAGCTGTACGACCCGAACTGTGTTCAGGATAATTTGGGCACTTTTTGAACTAATCGTACATGATGATATAATAGTCGTCCTAGACGATCAAGTCATTTTTGAGTCGTCCAGCACAAGTTTCTCTGGACGACCTAAACTGTCTTTTGGACGAAATTTCTCAATTTACACTAATCGTCCCGGACGATCGCAGAATCGTACGGGACGATATGTACAACTTTTTCTACTGATCGTCCAAAAGATCCAGATCATCTAGGCTGAAGCAGCTGATTTTGAACTGATCGTACAGGACGATCTATCGATCATCCTGGACGATCTTGGCCGACCAGTTGAGATTTAAGGTAAATTTTAAGCCCTCCTATAAAAGATATTTTTCTTTCAACAAGAAAAATCTTTTGTTACTTTCCTTTCCAGAGAAACCCTAGAGAGAGAGAGAGTTTGGGAGAGAGAGAGAGAGGATCTGGTGATGGGGAGTTTGTGAGGGGTTCACGAAGGTTGCTCCAAGCAAGAATCAGAGTCTTTTTCTCTGCCCGTCGTCTTTCGTCGTGTCGGTGTTCTTTGGGAGAGGATCATCGGTAAGAAGATTCGAGGTTCTCTGCCTGCTTCAGGAGGAAGCAAAAAGAGGTTGGGTTCTCTGCCTCACCGTGTGGTGGAAAGGAGGTTCTTGTGCAGGCTTCTCCGCCTTGCTGTGGGAGCAAAAGGAGAGACACTTTGAGTTAGTGCAATACCCGGAGGGGAGGCTCCGGGGAGTGGACGTAGGTCAAGTTGACCGAACCACTATAAAATCTGGTGTGTTCATTCTGATTACTTTCTGCACTTTTATTTTTCTGTGATTAACTGCTTGGGTGAAATTGTGATAAATCTTTTCGTTTGATCGTCTTATTTGTTTCCGCTGCAAATCATAGAAAAGATTTTCATTGTTGCTCTCAAATTTTTAAATAACTAATTCACCCCCCTCTTGGTTAGCCTCGGGACTAGTTCATCAGGGCTTAACATCCCTATCGAACTTTCAAGTGGTATCAGAGCGGGATTCATAAAATCTAGTTTTGAAAATTTTTTGAATTTGATCCATGGCTAACTTTGGTAATCGTAATATTGCTAAAGGTTATTCAATCACACGACCGCCATTGTTTGATAATATTCCTTTTGATTTTTGAAAAACTCGCATGTCCATTTTTCTATAATTAATTGATTATCGCATGTGGATGCTAGTTAAGGATGGATACGAACCACCTTTTAGATTGATTAACAATGTGAAAACTGAACTACCCTTTGCTGATTGGACTTTTGATGATCATGATTTAGTACAATTGAATGCCAAATATTTGAATTATTTTTTCTGTGCTTTAAAATCTGAAGATTACATGTGTGTCTCTACATGTACAACTGGTAAAGAAATCTAGGATAGATTATGCATCATGTATGAAGGTACAACTGAAGTCAAACAGTCTAGATTAAATATTTTTCTGCATGACTATAAACTATTTCGCATGAAACCTACTGAAACTATTTCTGAAATGTATACAAGATTCACTCAAATCGTCACTTCTTTGCATGCCTTAGGTAGAGAACTTACAAACTACGAAAGAGTGAATAAAATACTTAGATGTTTGCCTTCTTCATATGATGCTAAGATAATTGTAATCACTGAGGCTAAAGATTTAAATACTTACTCTATTGATAGCTTACTTGGATCACTTATTACTTACGAGTAAGGGGTGAACCAAAGACAGCTTGATGTAGGTGAGAAGAAGAAGGAGAAAATAGTGGCATTGAAGGCCAACGATAGCGATTCTTGCTCTTTTGGGTCTGATAGCGATGACATGGCCTTGATCACAAGGCAATTCAAAAGCTTTCTAAGGAAGAAACACAAGAACTTTCAGAAGTGGAATAAGGGTAAGTCTAGCAAGAATTTTAAAGGTTCATCTGATACTATCTATTTTGAATGCAGAAAGCATGGACACATTAAGACTGATTGTCCTACACTTAAAGCTCATCCAAACAAGGAGAAGGGTGAGGAGAAACACAAGTTCAGAAAGGATAAGAAGCGGATTCAGAAGGCGTTCTGGGCAGACTCTGCATCCGACTCCTCTGAGACTGAAGCTGAAGAGGAGGAAACAAATTTGTGTCTGATGGCTGATGATCACCCTGGTTAGTCGGACCAGGAAGAGGTATGTGAGCTTACTTACGATCAATTACTTGAAGTATCTGAAAAAATTCATGCATCGTATAGGAAGCTTAAGAAAACCCATGCTAGCTTGAAACTGGATTATTTGACTTTGCAAAAAGAGCATAATTCTATAGTTAAAGATCATTCCACACTTGACAACAATCACATGTCTTTACTTGATGAGTTTGATGAATTGAATAAAAAATATTCTGATTTAGTTACTGTCCATGATTCATTGAAAACTACTCATGTTGATTTGGAGAGAGCTTTTAAAGAATTAGATACCATGGCATGTGAAGTAGAAAGTAGCAATGGTGCTTTAAAATTTGAAATTGAAAGTTTAAATAAAGAGAATGAATTTTTGAAAGTGAAAATTAGTGCTTTTGAGAAAAACCAAACACCTCCTACTTTTGCACAGTTTTATGCACCTCCACCTTTTGTAGATTCAGATTTAGAATCATCAAAGCATATTTTGTATAAACCTAGGAAGAGGCACTATCACTCATGTAGATTAGTTAACCCTTTTCTTGGTGTTAGATGTTATTCATGTGGCATGTTAGGACACATTTCTCACACCTGCACTGTTCACCGTAGTACACATTGGGTGTGGAGGCCCAAACTACCTGTTTCACAGCACAGAACGCATGCATTACATTCTTCTTTTCATAAGAAAGAACCCAAACCTGTTTGGGTTCCTAAGACTGACGTTTGATAATTTTATAGGTCTCGTGAGAGCATGTGGTATCTGGACAGCGGATGTTCTAGACACATGATTGGAGATGCAAATCAGTTTATTTCGCTGGAGGCCAGGGCTGGAGGCAAGGTTACACTTGGAGATAACACCACCAGGAGAGTGGTAGGCTCAGGTATAATTGGTGATTTGAAGAATTTTATGATTGACAATATTTTGCTTGTAGATGGACTGAAACACAACTTATTGAGCATCAGTCAACTTTGTGACAAGGGATACATCATCAAATTCCTGCCCACTGGCTGTATTTTAAGCTTAAATGATAAAGTTATTTTGCAGGTGCAAATGATCAATAACGTCTACAAGCTGGATGTAAGTTGCATTAAATCTAAGAATTCAATTTGCTTAAAAACTGATGCTGATGAGTCTTGATTGTGGCATAGGAGATTGTGTCATGCCAGTATGAAAACCCTTAGGAGAGTCATCCAAAAGGACTTAGTTAGAGGTGTGCCCAGGCTTAAGTTCACTAAGGATCACCTGTGTGATGCCTGTCAGTTAGGAAAGCAAGTGCAGCCCTCTTTTCACTTTGTTAAGGACATTAGTACCTCTAGACCTTTAGAAGTTCTTCATATGGACATCTTTGGACCCATTAACACTGCCAGCTTAGGGGGGAAAGTTTATGGATTTTTGATTGTAGATGACTACTCGAGGTTCACTTGGATTAAATTTCTGTCACACAAATCTGAGTCATTTGATGAGTTTAAGTCCTTCTCCACTTGGATTTAGAGGAAGTTAGACTGTGAGATCTTGACTATTCATAGTGATCATGGTGGAGAGTTTGAAAATGTGAAGTTTGGAAGTTTCTATGAGGAGCAAGAGATTAGTCATAATTTTTCAGCTCCTAGGACCCCTCAGCAGAACGAGGTAGCTGAAAGGAAGAACAGGACCTTAGTGGAAGCCGCCAGAGCCATGCTTGCTGAGTATTCACTTTCAAAATACTTCTAGGCTGAAGCGGTGAACACTGCCTGTTATGTGCTGAATAGGGTGAATGTGAGATCAAAACTGAATAAGACACCTTAGGAGATCTTTATGGGTAGAACTCCTAACCTGTCCCACCTCCATGTCTTTGGCTGTAAGGTTTTCATTCTGAACAACGGGAAATCACCCTTAGGAAAGTTTGACCTCAAATCTGATGAAGGAGTGTTCTTAGGCTATTCTAGTGTGGGGAAATCCTTTAGAGTGTTCAATAAAAGGACTTTGGTGGTGGAAGAGACAACTCATGTGGTGTTTGATGAATCTGATCCTAAGGTGAATAGAATTGAGGAAGAAGAAGAGGTAGAGGAAATTACCCAAGGGATTGGAAATGCAAATCTGGAGGAGAGGGTAAAATCTCAAACACTGCCTAGAGATTGGAGATACACTTCGAGTCATCCTAAAGAACTGATCTTAGGAGACCCTTCTGAAGGTGTTAGGACTAGGCATGGACTTAGGAAGGAAGTAAACCACTCTGACTTTATCTCAATGACTGAACCCACCAACATCAATCAAGCTCTTTCGGATGAGTTTTGGATCTTAGCTATGCAATAAGAATTGAATCAATTTGTAAGGAATGATGTTTGGGAGTTAGTAGAAAGACCTATAAATCAAATTATTGTGAGAACCAAGTGGGTCTTTAAGAATAAGATGAATGATTCTGGTGTGGTGGTTAGGAATAAGGCGAGATTGGTGGCTAAGGGGTATAATCAGATTGAAGGGATTGATTTTGAGGAGACCTTTGCCCCTGTAGCTAGATTGGAAGCTATTATAGTGCTACTAGCATTTGCCTGTTATAAGGGATTTAAGCTGTTTCAAATGGATGTCAAGAGTGCCTTTTTAAATGGGGTAATAAAAGAGGATATTTTTATAGAACAACCCCCAGGTTTTAAGAGTTCCCAATATCCAAATCATGTTTATAAATTAAAAAAGGCCTTATATGGATTGAAATAGGCACCCAGAGCTTGATATGAGAGGCTTAGCACATTCCTGTTAGAGAGAGAGTTTGTTAAGGGGAGCGTAGACACCACCCTTTTTCTGAGGAGAATAGGGGATGACTTACTCATTGTCCAGATTTATGTTGATGATATAATTTTTGAATCTTCTGATAAGTATTTATGTGATGAGTTTTCTAAGATAATGAGTAAGGAGTTTGAGATGAGTATGATGGGAGAATTGTCCTACTTTTTGGGGTTTAGCATAAGGCAATTGGATGATGGAACCTTTCTCAATCAATCTAAATACACTAAGGACATTTTGAAGAAATATGAAATGGACAAATCCAAGCCAATCAGTACTCCCATGAGCTCCTCTGTTCAGTTAGATAAGGATTCAAGTGGAAAATCTGTTGATCAGAAGAAGTATAGAGGAATAATAGGATCACTACTTTACCTGACTGCTAGCCGACCTGATATCATGTTTAGTGTCTATCTTTGTGCTAGGTTTCAGGCTGATCCTAAAGAGTCCCACCTGACTGCTGTTAAGAAAATTCTTAGATATCTTTTAGGGACCCCAAACCTAGGAATTTGGTACCCTAGGTACAGTATCTCTTTTGAGATCATTGGATATTCTGATTCTGACTTTGCAGGGTGTAGGGTGGATAGAAAGAGCACTTCTAAAACTTGTCAATTCATAGGACAGTCTCTAGTCTCCTGGTCCAGTAGAAAATAGAACTCAGTTGCACTTTCTACTACTGAAGCTGAGTATATTGCCTTAGGAAGTTGTGTGGCCCAAGTTCTTTGGTTAAAGCAACAAGTTTTGGATTTAGGTTTACCTGTTGGCACAATTTCTGTTCTGTGTGATAATACTAGTGCCATCTGCATCTCTAAGAATCCAATCCAACATTCTAGGACCAAACACATTGATATAAGGCATCACTTCATTAGGGACAATGTTACAAAAGGGGACATTGAGCTACATCATGTAGCAACTGAAAATTAGCTGGCTGACATATTCACTAAACTACTGGCCTTTGACTCATTTAGCATTTTGAGAACCAGATTAGGAGTGATTGATATAAATGCTTGATTCTGATGACTGCTGATTTCTGATTGTTTTGATTGTTATTCTGTTTTCTGTTAGTTAGTTTTTTGATTTGATTATTTATTTTCAGTTGGTTTTATTTCTTCTGCTGATTTCTGTGTTAGCCTTGTTGTTAGTTTAATTTGAGTATTTACTTTGATGTGATTTGCTACATATTTTTATTCACTAGTTCATCTCTTGCACTTACTGTTTTATACCTTTCAAAATCTGATCACTGCTCACTACTTCTGATAATTTGAATTTCTGACTGGGAGTTTTATCTTATTTTTATTGGAAGCTGGTAAGAAGTGATTGATTCCACTGGATCTGTTAAAGGAAAGAAACATTGATGATTGTTTCTCTTCCTCTAACTCCTTTGCTAGTGTATTGTTTCTTTTGGATAAATATCCTCTTCAAAATTAAAATTTTAGTTTTTGAAATAGAGATTTATTTTATCTTCCTACAGTAATCTACCTCATATCAATAGTATTTTCAAAGTCTTGAGTCATTATTTTGATTTTCTAAACCAAGTGATTGCACTTATCATATGATGTATAGTTTTTATTTTGTGAATTACTCTTCCTTATTGTGGAGAGAGTCTCCTATGTCTGGAAGATAATTTTACAGCTGAGATTCTTTAACGATTATGAAAAGAAGAAAGCTTACAAAAGATGCGCAGTGCACTAAATCAATTGAAAAAGAGGCACAAAATGAGCCCAAAGCTGAAAAGATGTGAAATGTCGCCAACTAAAAGATACATAAAGTATATCAAAAATGAAAATATGCGTAAAGCGTCAAATAAATTGAAAAAGAGGCACAAATGAGCCCAACCAAGCTTTCTTTCCTTTTAAATCGTTAAAGGTCTTAGAAAAATCCGTGCACCACTTAATACTTTCAAAAGCTTGTGTTTGAAAATTCTCATTTCTGAATTATTACTTTGTAACACTATTATATCAGATATTTTTCTGGAACGAGGCTTGAAAGGTTCTCTTTTCGAATCTAATTTCCTTTCTTCTGAATTGGATTTTTGTTTTGAAAGAGATTTGCATCGAAAAGGTGCCCGAGGTGCGAGTTACGAAAGTCAATTTTTTCAACTTTTTTCTAGATTTCAGCGCTGTCAATCGTCTTCTTATTGGCTTTTGGATTTAACATCAAGGGAGAATTCTATCGTACTGGAGCAGACTGGTAAAAAAAATGTTGCTTTTTCTGTGTTCTCATTTCGAGTTTTCTTCATTTTTGCTTTATTTTTTCATCTTACTGGTTGTGTTTTTGGGATCCTGATATGTCATCTCCATCCTCCATCTTTTTCTATTTTCCTCACATCGTCCTGAACGATCCACAGATCGTCCTGGACGATTCTCTTCGTCCTAGACGATCCAAACATCATCCTAGACGATCAATTCAAAATTGTCCCCACTCTGATCATGCTGCTGAGAAACTCCAATTATTGGTGATCGTCCTGGATGATACCTATATCGTCCTGGACGATATGATCCATATCTTCCTGATTTGATCAAACGGCTGAGATTGTAGCTATTATTGTCTATCATCCAGGATGATCCACCTCATCGTCCTGGACAATCCACGTGTTAGCCGCTGGACGATTGGAATTCGGCCCGTCCGTCACACTTATTGCACATCGTCCGGGACGATCCACCTAATCGTCCTGGATGATACTTTTCGTCAATGGTCGTCTAGTCTGACTCATTGGGATGATCGTCTGTGTCTAATCATCCTGGACAATCTCTGATCGTCCCGAACGATCGAACCGCCTTTTTGATCAATCCTCCGAGCCGTAATAATTGCACTTGTCATCCTGGGCGATGTCGCAATCGTACGGGACGATCAGGCCAAGGTATATTTAAACATCCATTTCTTCATCTTTTCTTTCACACATCTCCCTCTACCTTCCTTCACTGTTGCTTTCTAATGGCTGGTGGCAAACGTTCGCGGCAAAAGGGTGCAAGTTCCTCCCGTGGGCATGTTGATCCTCGTTTTCCAAATGCAGCCGATCAGGCTACCTTCGAGTGCTATCGCGACGTGGGGATCACGCATTCCAAAATAGTAAACCCTCGCACCCTCACCTATCCTATTCTTGATCTTTTCGCACACACCTCCCTCACCTTCATCCTTACACTAGCCTTTCCATTTAGTCTTGAACTTCTTCAAGTTTTCTTTGCCAATTTATGCATTTCTGCGGACTATTCTACTCTTTGCTCGTATGTCAATCAACGTCCCGTGGAACTCACTACCCAAGACTTTCACAACATTCTCCAACTTTCTATCACTGGCGACAAACTCCACACTCTTATCACTGACCCTGACTATGATTGGAGTGTCGCCAATCACTTCCTTCGCAATACGAACGCACCCTACCATGACAATGCTTGCACTTCACTTCTTAAGGACGCACGGAACATTCAGCATGTCCTTCGTTCCTCAATCATTCCAAAGGCGGGGGATCGAATTCACATCACCCCGTTACTATCTTTGACCACATACTACATCTTGGCCCGCAGGGAGTTTAATGCCACTTACCTTATTATCCGATACATCGAGCACCTCACCACTATTAGGGATCCAGGTCATAAGCGTCACCCAAATCTAGCTTTAGGTCATCTCATTCATTATGCCTTAGAAACCAAATATGACATGTAGTATCCTGTCCCTTCTGATGTCCCTCCTTCCTTCTTCACAAATAATTCATTCCACGTCCTACACAGCACCCGACTACATCCGGAGCCCGCCCCAGATGTTGAGGAGGAAGAGGAAGAGGCTATTCAAGTTCCTGCTGCACCCGATGCACCTGCTCCCCTTCGTATTGCCTCTCCTTTTGACCACCTGGTGCAGCGCTTCGATCAGTGGGAGGCCAAATTCGACTCCTATGTGGCTGCCCAGGAGCAGCGGCACGCTGAGGACCTCCAGCACTTCACTGATTATACTGCGCAGCAGCAACAGCAGCATGACCAGGACATTGCCTGGATTGGCGCCCACTTTTAAGCCATTCACGGTTACTTCAACCCACCACCGCCACCTCCTCCTTCCGATCAGGATCCGCCTCCGTTTTAGTGTTCTGTTTTGTAGCTGTTTTTCTTTCTATTTGTACTAATGTTTCAGTATTTCTGTTTACCCTCCTCCTTTTGTGATGTCAAAAGGGGGAGTCAGTTGTATTCATTTCTGGTTTTTATTATGTGTTATGTTTCCTGTATTGCTTTAGTTGTTAAATGAAAATTTGAAAAAAAAATATTTGTTTTTCGATCTCCTAGTTATTTTATTTTTCAAACTACTGTACAAATGTTTGCCATCATCAAAAAGGGGGAGATTGTTGCAAATCTGGTTTTGATGATGACAAATATGTTTCTATTGTGTTTTGCTTGGCTAACCCGTTTCAGGCACAAAAGATCACGAGCAACTCGAGCCAACTCAAGATCGGGTCCAAGTGTGTCTAAGTGTATTATTTTCCTTTTCTTGAGTCAATTGTAATGTAACTGATCCCCTAGCTAAGTAACCTTGCACACACACACTCAGGGGGAGAGCTTGAGTGAATTAGAGTTTCTATTCAAGTTTTGTTCAGATCATCCTGGACGATAGTCACATTGTCCTGGACGATCAGGTAAAAATAGAAACCCTAATTATGGCGACCAAGTTAAGTGTGTCTGATTAAGCAGATCATCCTGGATGATCATTGGATCGTACGGGACGATATGCTCAAATCAAAAAATTTCAGCCGCCAGATCAAGTTAGGCAAGTTTTTATTTTAAGATATTTAGTCTGATCTTCCCGGACGATACGTGTATCATCCTGGACGATCCAGTGCAATCATGCCTAAATTAGTCTCGTAATTAAGGAAAATAATTAAGACTTGATTGATACGATCATATCGTCCTGGACAATCGCAGGATCGTCCTGGACGAGAATGATCGTCTAGTGTGTTTCAGCTGTACGACCTGAACTGTGTTCAGGATGATTTGGGCACTTTTTGAACTAATCGTACATGACGATATCATAGTCGTCCTGGACGATCAAGTCATTTTTGAGTCGTCCAGCACAAGTTTCTCTGGATGACCCGAACTGTCTTCTGGACGAAATTCCTCAATTTACACTAATCGTCCTGGACGATCGCAGAATCGTACGAGATGATATGTACAACTTTTTCTACTAATCGTCCAGAAGATCCAGATCATCTAGGCTGAAGCAGCTGATTTTGAACTGATCGTACAGGACGATCTATCGATCATCCTGGATGATCTTGGCCGACCAGTTGAGATTTAGGGCAAATTTTAAGCCCTCCTATAAAAGATATTTTTCTTTCAACAAGAAAAATCTTTTGCCACTTTCCTTTTCAGAGAAACCCTAGAGAGAGAGTTTGGGAGAGAGAGAGAGGATCTTGTGAGGGGGAGTTCGTGAGGGGTTCACGAGGGTTGCTCCAAGCAAGGATCAGAGTCTTCTTCTCCGCTTGTCGTCTTTCATCGTGTCGGTGTTCTTTGGGAGAGGATCGTCGGCAAGAAGATCCGAGGTTCTCTGCCTACTTCAGGAGGAAGCAAAAAGAGGTTGGGTTCTCTTATTAAATTTGATCGTCTTATTTATTTTCGCTGCAAATCATAGAAAAGATTTTCATTGTTGCTCTCAAATTTTTAAACAACTAATTCACCCCCCTTCTTAGTTAGCCTTGGAACTAGTTCATCAGGGCTTAACATCCCTATCGAACTTTCAGTAACTTGCCAACCAAAGTGTGTAGGGAAACCAATAATGAATGCAGCTCAACTGGTAACCCGCATTAACATGCAGTCGAACACACTAAACATGATTATAGATGATAATACTCCTTGCAGACATATACATGTAATATGAAATAAAATGCCAGGGCGTTCATACAATTAACAACAATCAATGTCAGGCAAATATATTGATCCCATGCAAACAATGATAATCAATTAGCAGTAAATGCGAGCATCTATGAACTGATGTAGAAGACCCACCACATATAAAATCTGTTATCTACGAGCAAATGTAAAAGATCGTACAACAAATGCAAACACCTACGAGTAGCACTAGAAGATTTGTAATCAGTACGGCTTGCCCACAAACAATAATGAAAGGCCTGTAATGCACACAATAGTCCTACCTATAAGCAATGATGATAGATGTATTGCAAATGTGAAGGATTCTCTATAGGCATGAGTAAGAAGATTTCAGCAAGTATAACACACTGCCTGCTAGCAAAACCAAAAACCTGTAATAAATGCAGGCACCTATAAACCACTGTGAGAAATCCATCGTGTACACATCGGTCGGCATACGACCGCTAATGACCTTTGGATATCCACTAACGACTCACGAATAAATTTAATAAAACTCGTCAACACTATGATTCACATATAAGCAAAAGAAAAGAATCAGTAGTAAAAACTACGTGCCATTGGTGAGTTGAAGCAATAAATTGCTGAGCTATGCTATCACACCAGATGTCAGCTTACTTACAAGTGACATGTAGGAGGCCCCTTGACACACTACACAACTTCTTTACAGGCTAAAGTATATTCCTGCAAGCTAAATACTAAAGGAAAAGGCAACATGCAGAAGATAGAGTGAGCTAAATTGCACTGTCGATGCGTAATGAATAATGTACAACGCCATGCCATTGGATTCACAACATGCATATAGTGAACAGAAGACGTCTACTAATTCCAAAACCACATACCTATTAATAGGGGTCATTTGTATAGCTATTTATTGTAAAAACACCTCCCCTCATGAATTAAAAGATGATTACCCGTATGGGCTCCGACGAGCGTATTGTATGCACATATGTGACGTCTGAGGATGTTGCACGGGTCAAAAAATGAACTCAAGTTTGAGCCTGATCCTTCTATGTGAATAGATAGGAGTTGACATGGCTCAAACTATCAAACAAATATACAGTCGCAATATCAAGCGAAATATTTATTTTATACATTCATATTAAGCCTTCAAAGTCTATTATAAGAAAATTTTATTAATAAAGGCGTAAAGACGACAACAAATCCGATCATCTATTAGCAAGTGGACATAGTCGACAAGGTTTAACCAATAAATTGAAATCGCTCATAAGTACCTCGATGATGACCATATTGACAGAAAATCTCAACCAGAGGAGACCTCAAATATTTAAAAATGCCTCCCAAATTCCTAAATTCCCATGAAAATCCAAAATTCCAAAAATTATCTAAAATCAAGTTATTTAAAATGAAATAAATCATCAAATGCTTAAAGTAAAACTCATCAATCCTCAACAACAGTTTGCTGAGGTGGATAAATATGAAAATCACTATAGCTTATAAAAAGCAAATGACTGGTCTAGAATATCACTAGAATTCATTCTCAATCCGTCTCTTACTAATAAAGACGTGGCACGTGTGTTGCTAGTCCATTAAAAATGTAGAGTTGTGTTAGTTCATAGCAAAGTATTTTATATGTTTATAAAATTTTCCAAAATCTCATAAAATTATAATTATTAATGTGAATTAAAAAAAATTAATTAAATTAAAATATTTTTACTTTACTATGTTGTCACTCAACCAAACAGCCAAATGATAGTTCTTGATGCACTGATTTTATTTTACTCTACATACATCCAACCAAACAGAAAAATAATTCCCCTACATTCACTTTACTTCAACCAAACAACCACTTCATTGGAATTAGGGGCTGCTAAGTTGGTAGAAAAAAGAATGTGGTGTAAAAGGAATACAATGTAAAAGAAATATTTTTAAGTTGTTTGTATTAGTGTAAAGTAAATGCAAGTGAATATTTTTTTGTTCTGCTTGAAGTAAAACGAATGTAGCGTAAAATTTAAAGATGATAGTGGCCGACAGGTGGCGGCAGTGACAGCCCTTGTTAGGTGGTGGAGGTGGTGGTGGTGGCTAGCAGAGGTTGGCGGCGGGCAGCTTTGGTGGCTAACAGTAGGTGGTAGCAATGGTGGCAGGTGGTGGTGCTCGGCAGCTAGTGGTGATCATGGCTGGCGGTTGGTGATTACGACCAACAGTGGTGGGCGACAACGATTAAGTGAGCTTTCTTGCAGTGTAAATTATTCTTACTCAAAAAGTCTAAACTGTGTGAGTTTAGTTTACCTCAAAAATGATTTAAAATTATTTACACTGCATTTATTTTATTTTACATTTATTTTTCATCCAACCAAACACTAATATTTTCAAAATTCCTGTATTTGAAATATTTTACACCCAATTTACTTCTAACCAAACATCCCCTTAATAAAAAATTCAAATAAAAATAGGCTAAGATTGAAATTATCTGTAAAGATTAAATAAGATGAAATGTCAAGATTTAACATGAAAAAAATCACTAACCTCTTTTATAATAGCAGTATAAACTAAATTACTCCTTCAAAACATTCATCTCCACCTATATATATATATATATATATATATATATATATATATATATATATATATATATATATTGATCTGTAAGATAAAAATGAAGAGAAATAAAATGATTATAAAAATTTAATAAATAACTTAAAAGTAATGATATAATAAAATATTTGAGATGAAACTTTATGCCGAATAACTTGATTTATCATTTAAAAATGATCTTATGAATATAGATATGCTATATAAAGATTTCTAGATATAATACAACAATAAATGAGAAATTAAGATAAAGTTATTCTAGGGTCACTAATCCAATTTGAAATTTATTTTTAAAAATAAGTTTAGTGTAATGATCTTTCCATTCAAATTTCATATTTACCATTTCAATAGATAAATAAATGCAATTAAATTATGATTAAATGAAGAGAAGATAAATCCATAAGCATATATGAATTTTATTTATTTATTGTATATATAAATATAATTTATTTTATTATTTGAAGATGATAAAATGTTTTTTGAAATTAATGAATATAATGGATCTTAGGTTTTAAACTTTTGGAGCTGGATGATTTAGGCTTCGTTTGGACGGCTTTCTTACCGCTTCTTAAAGTAGTTTTTTATTACAAAAATTTTAATTTTGTTTTTAGTACAAAAATTTTAATTTTTATACTAAAAAATTGTTTTAAAAACCAGTAAAAAAAGCCGTCCTAAACGAAACCTTAATGACTTGTTTAATTTAAATTAATGAAAAATTTGATTGAAAATGAAAGGCTAAGATTAAAATCATTTGAATAGATTAAATAGATGAAAGGCTACGATTTAATATGAAAGAATCACATGCCAATTGATTTAATAATTCATTTACTTTAAATTAATAAAAAATTGAAAGAAAATGAAAGACCGAAATTGAAATAATCTAAATAAATTAAATAAGATGAAATATTAAAAAATAATATGAGAAAATCACAAGTCATTTTTATAATAATAATATCGATATTACATAAATATAACTTAATTTTATTATTTGAGGATCTTGAAATATTTTTGAAATCAATGAATTTAATTGATAATTAAGTTTTAAATTTAAAGCTGAATGATGTAATGACCATTTCAATTAAAATTGATGAAGAATCTAAATGAAAATAAACGACAAATTAAAATTATCTAAATAAATTAAATAAGATGAAATGTTAAAATTTAATATGAGTAAAATTACCATTTTTTTATGCTAATAGTAATATAAATATATGCATGATTAAAAAATTAATTTATGATTCATTATACTCTTAATTTTTAATTTAATAACATTTCAATTGAATGATGTTTGCCTAAGCTAAAAGTTTGAAGGTTTTCTCTAGGTAGCCTACACCCTGAGGGATTATTACGTACGAAGCCCGGACACAGCTTTTCGTCCGAACTCTAATCCCGTGAACTTTCTCTCTCTTGTATACACCCTATATACAAGAGAGAAAAAAAAAGTCCAGGCGTCTTCACTTGATTGAAGTCCGGATGATATCCAGACTCCGCACGTAATAATTTTTCCTATACCACAAGAGTTTTGAGGGCAAATGAGACGCTTTAATCATAGTATGCGAGGGCAAGCAAAAAGACTAGAAATAAAGCATCTAGCACTTAAGATTTCGTTTGGGATAGCTTTTAATCATTATTTTTTATACTACTTTTAAAAAAAATTTTGTGCCCAAGAAAATCGCTTTAGATAAAGTGTCCCAAACAAAACCTAAAAGATGCTAAACAATAACCACAGTAACTTTTAGGATATTCTAAAATTTAACTATAGTACACTTCGCATGTGTTTATGCAAGAACTTCACAATTCACAAATAGATACTGCTTACCATAATTCAATTTCTTTCTTCATTCGTTGCAGTCAGCAACCATTGACATTCAAATGAGAAGAGAAGCTGTTCAGTCAGCTCCAACTCTCACAAGCTGAGCATGAGCAAAGGAGTCCCCTAACCATAGTTGAGCTCAACCAGGCACAAAGAAAGCTTTTGTTCCAGAACCAAGTTCATTCACCCGTAGACTAGCTCAAATGCTTGAGTCATCAATACTTCTAGTAGTGATTGCACGACAACATTCAATTAAGGAAAAATAAACAATTACCTGGGAATAAATCACAGAATGTAAGAAAAGCTGCCCGAGTCCAGCAAAGTAATTTATTTCCAATGACGATGTTATAGATATGTTTAGAAAGTCTCGGGTGAAAAAAACAAATTTCCTGCTCTGTAAAGGTACAGAAACCATAGAGAGGGATCGGCGATGCTTATGTGAGAAGAAAAGGCATGCCTAAGTATTTAGGTGTTCGCTCACCAATACAAAACAGTAATAAATATGACAAAACTTGCTATTTCAATTAGATGGAACTTCCTGCATACTGCAGGACTGATAATAAGTAGATCCTCTAGACAAGTTCTTCCATCACTTCACAATGCAGATTTTGATGACAGAAGCAATGCCAATGCGATGCAAAGCAACCACTGCATCACCGGGCTTGCATAGTTTCCTTTGGATAGCTGATTTTAGAGAAGCCTCCAGAATTACTTCTGTGGACTCTGCATCAGTAGCCTTGGCGGAGCCTTCTGCAAGCAGTGGAATCAGGCCCCTGTGGATAAGGCTATGCCTTGCCGGAGTCTCATCACTGACTGACCAATCGAATGTATCGGTGGTCAGCACAGGGACCACCACTGATAGGATAGGCACAGCAGGTCTGTACTTCGCCACCAACTTTGCAGTTGTTCCACCTCGTGTTAACACAACAATCAGTGCAGCCTTTGCCTTATTAGCTGTGCGGACAGCTGAGGAAGCAAGGCTCTCAATTGGGCTCATAGGAAGAGGGGCAGATTTTATCATCTCCTTGAAGATGGCATCATAGTCAAGAGAAGATTCTGCTTCGATGCAGATCTTGGCCATTACCTTCACTGCCAATTCAGGGTAGGCTCCTGCTGCACTTTCACCACTAAGCATGACACAGTCGGTGCCATCAAGGACGGCATTTGCAACATCCGTGGCCTCTGCACGTGTTGGGCGTGGAGACTTGATCATGGATTCAAGCATTTGGGTAGCAGTGACAACAGGCTTGCCCGCAAGATTGCACTTGTAAATCATCATCTTCTGAGCAAGGAAGATCTTCTCAACTGGAATCTCCATTCCGAGATCACCTCTAGCCACCATGAAGGCGTCCGTCTCCCGTAGGATTTCATCAAAGTTTATCACACCCTCTTGGTTCTCAACCTGATGAGATACCAACAAGAAATGAACACAAGCTGTAATAAGTATATAAGTTGCCACCCCACAGATGATTACAACGAAAAATAAAAAATTCTACCGTACGCCAAGGTCCAAGCACAACAAATAAAAAAAATAAAATACCATGCACAGTGAAATGCCATATTCAAAAGCCAAAGTCTCATGCTCATTTGTCAATGGACAAAAAATTTATGGCTCTCAATGGGTTTGATGTAAATCAAAGGCGAGGAAGGAACTTCATTTTGTTTTGTTCGTTCAGTAAGGGATTATAAGGAAGAAGGTTATTGTAAGTTTCAGCACCATGAAAATTCCTCCCACCTATTCTAACCCAGTGAAATTGCAAGGAAACTTTCCTAGACTGCAGTAAAAACCAAGATCCTGCGCTCCCTCTCATTCACTCTCATTCACTCTCATTCAATCACTCAAGTAGACGATCACGAATGGTCTAAAGCTCTACATATTTTGATTTTTACTGTTCGTGCCCTCCCACCATTCCACTCATACATCTCCCAATACAGCTGAGCCTACCTTTTATCAGCAGTAGAGAGCTGATCCAGTGACAAGACGATAGGTCCAATAGGAAGTCTACAAATTACTTTTATTATTATCCATTTCATTATTCCTACTCATAAGAATGAATGAAAAATACACTTTCTTGACATATTGCTCCTTTCATTTTCTTTTCATTTCCGTTTCTTTTTTCCTTCCCTACTCATCTTATAGTTGATCTCAACACAGCTTAATGTGCATGATGTTCATAATTGGATGATAATGATAGCACCTCCAAAGTAAAAAAAAAAAGGAAAATTAATAAAAAAAAAACTCCAAATTTAATCAAATAAAAGGATGATATGGCCTCTGACAGGAATGTACCTTAGACATCAATTTTATGCGCTTTGCATATGGTCCAAGGACCTCTCGTACATTAACAAGGTCAGAGCCTTTACGAACAAAGGACAAAGCAATCATGTCAATACTGTTGGGAACTCCCCAGCCCAAGATGTCTTCCTTGTCTTTATCAGTTAGCGTAGGAAGATCCACTACTATTCCTGGTAGATTAACATTCTTCCTCTCACCTAGTATTGCAGTGTTCTCACAACGACATCTTACCGTTCCAGCCTCAGGGTCACAAGATAAGACTGTCAAGGTTATTGTTCCATCAGCGCACAAGATTGTATTTCCAGGCTTCAGATCTATAGGAAGTTTCTTATAACTCATCGAAATAGTATTTCCATCTCCCTTGATGCTATAATCAGTGGACACGGTAACCTCTTGACCCTCCTTCAATTGAATAGCCTTTCCATCTTTCAAGAAACCAGTACGAATCTCAGGTCCCTGTAAGAAAACCAAACCGCCTAAGTGCCACCAAAAGCATATATATTTCAAGGAGCAGCGATCCTTGGGCCACAATCAAAGGAGGTTAGTTCATATATTCGTATAAAATATATGCAAAAACAAACCCGATGAAGGCAAGAAAATGTTAATAAAGGTAAGACTATTAAAACAAATTGCAATACACATTTTCTTAGAGTCAATGTGCTTTCTGAAGGTTAAAATGATGACCATAGCTAAAACTGCATAAAGGAGTACTAAGAGAATGAAACATGCAGAAACACTCAAGATTACTTTTAACTAAAAGTTATCCTTTCGTTAATACCCATAGAAAAGCATGGAACTAATGCTGTTGCAAATCTAAAACATCAAGTAAAAGAAATCAAACAAAAAGTAATTGATAAGAGCAAAGAGACCACCAGCAGTAAAATTAAACACCACTACTCCGTCGTTCTCAATTGATCATGAAATCATAGAAAATTTCACAAAATATAAACATGTACATATCAGGCCAGAAGACAAACTTCTTGAGTATCAGTCCAACAATGAATTCTATCATCAATGTCGTTCAAGTAAACTATATGCTATATCCAGAGGATATAAATTGATTGAATCATAAAAAAAGCCGGGATAAGGCTATAATAAGAATAATGACTACGTTGATGACAATAATAAAAATTGGCATCACATCAATAAGAGCCAACATATCTAAAGAGCCTCACAAGATAGGGCATGGGATCTATTGGACAGAAACTAAGAGGCTGTTTCGGTGTTCACAACAAGAAAGGTGTTTCTTCTATAAGTAGTACCAAGGAAAAGAAAGCAAAAATTATAACAAATGCCCGCAGAGATGCCTGTTAGTTTTGGCTCATTACTTTTGGTTAGATAAGTGGAGGCGGCCCACTAGCTACATCTTTTAACAATGCCACTTAGCAAATAAAAGAGAACGATCACAGGGAATTATGTCCATTTAAGCACTTGAATTAGCTCGACCTAATACAGAATTTGAGCTCACAATATAACGAATGAAGCAAAGGTGTATGTCATAGAATGCTTTGATAAAGCATGTAGTATATCCTAAAAAATAATAGACTAAAAAAGTGGTGGATAAAAGGTGTTAAAAGAGAACTGCTGAAAGTTATAGCTCCTATTTTTTATGGACCTATTTATCCAACTTTTAATCATTACCGGTAATTAGTTCTCATTCACGTTTTTCAAAAAAAAAAAACCTAAAAGATTTATCATAGCGCTCAATTGGGCTGGTTGAAGTTAGGAATCACATTTAAAAAAATGGTGAGCTTGTTAAATCAATCATTTGGTTGGAATGGGTAGTTGGACACAATTTTGATTTCAACAAGTTTTGTCAAGATTTTCTCAAAAGTTATGATTTCATTTTTAAACAGAAAATGAGTGAAAGCAAAATGATCGTTTTCTAAAACAAGTTTACTATTTACAAGTAACCAAATGAATCCTTAGACAAAATAACAAGTGAAATACACAAATGGACATATAATCAACGTTATGACATCTTCATTGAATAATTTTTACCAGTGTTGAAGATTGATTAAGCTAGATCAACTTGTTGAAAAAAAAATACATAAATAATCATGATGATCATCATCAATAGCCTAATCCCAACTACTTGAGTCGACTTTATGAATAACCATTTTCCATTGGTTTTTAATGAGCAGTCAAAAGTTTTAAACCTACTTTGAGAAATTTTTTTGCATAACTTCCATACATAAAATTTTTGGCACACCCATTTTAATTATTAATATTCAACCATCAATTTTATTTACCCACCTCATTAGTTTATTTTCTATTTTTTATTGTACACACTCAAATCATCTAAATCTATTTTCAATTATTTTTCTTCAATAGATGCCACTCATACCAACCTACAAAAATAATAATTTCTTAATATATCCTTAATTTTTCCATGCACCCATCTTGACATTCTCAATTATTTTATATTCAACTTTGGCTTTTAATGCCTATTGTGTAATAGAAAAGTTCTCCTCAAACTTAAAGAAAATTTTTATAAGATGATGGTGAGACCTGTAATGTTTTATGGTACAGAATGTTGGTCATTAAAAGAGAAGCAAAAAACTATGTTAAGTGTTGCAAAGATGAGGATGCTCAGGTGGATGAGCGTCTTTACGCTTAGAGACTTAGAGACGGAATGCAAAACGAGTATATAAGTGAAAAGATTGGAGTAGCTCCAGTGGTAGATAAGATTGGAGAGAGTTGCCTTAGATGGTTTGGTCACATAAAACGTCGGCATTCCGATGACCCGGTTTAGAGAGTAGATACATTAGATCTAGCTTATATTAAGAAAAGTAGATGTTGATCTAAAAAGACTTGGGTATAAAGTATTAGAAATGACCTCTTTTTACTATATTTAAATAAGAATTTGACTCTTAATAGGACATAATGAAGAAAAAAGCTTCATGTAGCTGCCCCACGTAGTGGGATAAAGGCTTGACGTTGTTGTTGTTGTGTAGTTGGTGGTGGTGGCTTTTAATGCCTTCTTTATCATCCAATACTTAAATCCATACAACAAAGTCAACCTAATTTAATTTTTAAAAATTTAAATGTAAGTATCACAGATATCATCCTATAGTACTCCTAAGACAATTGAAAAATATGAAAATAAAGGAGTTATATGGCAAAGAGATGACAAATAATAGAATTAATACATATTAAAATGATAGAAAACAAATTAAGGTGTTAAAAGCATGTATATTGATGGGTAAAAAAACCTTTGATTAAAGGTAACATTGCAAGATCCTAGAAGTTGTGTAAAAAAGTTTAAGCTAGAGTTGGCACCTCATATAGAACACTCCATTTGTGTATTGTGCTGGATTTGTAAAGGCAATCATAATGTTAAAATTGACAGATGATAATAATGGTGATAATAATATATTTGGCAAAATTATAGATGATAATGATGGTGATAATAATATATTTGACAAAATTATAGATGGGATTGATATTGAAAGTTTATTTCTAAAAGAAGGTAAACTATATGAGAAAAGTGAATTGCAACTCATGTGTTCGTATATTATTCTTATATGTCTATATTTTTATTTATTCTTTATTTTTTTTCTATTTCTTCTAATCTTCACAATTCTCAATAATTTTGATGGGTATCTAAAATAAAATTGTTCTAAACAATGCAAACCAGATTGCATTTCTTTACAACAATAACAACAACAAGTCTTTATCCCACTACGTTGGGTCGGCTACAAGAATCATTTTTCTCCATGGTGTCCTGTTAAGAGTCAAATTCTCATCTAAATCTAATAAAGAAAGGCCATTTCTAATATTTTTTGACAAAGTATTTTTAGGTCTACCTCTACCTTTCTTAACATAAGTCTAATACATCTACTTTCCTAACTGGGTCATCGAAAGGCCGCCGTTTTATGTGACCAAACCACTTAAGGAGACTCTTTCTAATCTTATCTTCCACTGGAGCTACTCCAACCCTTTCACGTATATGCTCATTTCGTAGCCTATCTCTAAGAGTAAAGCCACTCATCCACATGAGCATCCTCATCTCTGCAACACTTAACTTAATATTATGCTTCTCTTTTAAAGGCCAACATTCTACACCATAAAGCTTTATAGTTCTCACTACCATCTTATAGAATTTTCTCTTAAGTTTGAGAGGAATTTTTCTATCACACAACAAGCCCGATCCATTCCTCCACTTCAACCATCCAACTTGAATTATACTAATAATATCCTCATCTATTTCACCATCACTCTAAACAATAGACCCAAGATTTCTAAAATGAGTACTCTTATTAATGACTTGATCGCCCAAAGTGACAAACCCCCACTAAATCTATTATTACTAAAATTACACTCCATATATTCAATTTTAGATCTACTCAATTGAAAGCCTTAAGACTCTAAGGTTGACCTCCATAATTCAAGTATACCTTCAACTCCCTCTCTAGTCTTATCAACAAGAAGAATATCATCAGCAAAAAGCATAAACCAGGGTACAACCTCTTCCAAATGTCTAGTGAGGACATCCATGACTAAAGCAAAAAGATATGGGCTTAAAGTTGATCCTTGATGTAATCCAACTAAAATAGGAAAATACTTGGTCAAACCACTTTGTGTTTGAACATTATTAACCCTGCATACATATCCTTAATGACTTGAATATAAACATTATTAACCCCTTTTATGTAGAACTCTCCATAGCACTCCTCTTGGAACTTTATCATATGCTTTCTCTAAATCAATAAAAATCATATGTAGATCATTCTTATTCTCTCTATACTTCTCCATCCAACCTCTCAATAAATGTATAGCTTCCATAGTAGACCTACTTGGCATGAATCCAAATTGATTTTGAGAAACATTAGTGTCACGCCGCAATATTGCATTTCTTTCTAGACAACAACAACAACAACAATATCAAGCCTTCATCCCACCACGTGGGGTCAGCTACATGAATCCTTTTTCTCCATTGTGTCCTGTTAAGAGTCAAATTCTCATTTAAATCTAATAAAGAAAGGTCATTTCTAATACTTTCTAACCAAGTCTTTTTAGGTCTACCTCTACCTTTCTAAACTAATAATGAAATTCAACATTTATTTTACTTGTTATCCATTAAAATAACTTCAATTCAATCTATAATAATCCTCTTCCCTGGACAAAGGGAAGTGAAGAAAATAAGCATGCAAACATATATATATATATATATATATATATATATATATATATATATATATATATGCCTTAAATTTTGCTCATCATCATCATTAGCCTTATATCAGCATGTAGGATAAAATATGTTAAATGCATATATTTAAAGGAATAGCAAAGGGGGTGTACAATTTCATACTAAATCACATAGAGATACCACCAACACAATATGCCTCTATGGGACAGATTTCGAAACATATTAAAAATTACTTTTGAAGGTTATAGAATGCACCAAGCAGAATATATGATGAAGTATCAATTTAGATAATAATTATATTTCCCAACCATCATTCCAATTACCAACTCATCTAAATATACTCACTAGCCACCAACCAACACATTTAATGAACCATAGAGTTTATTTTAATGAAATAAAATGCTTAGATATGGATGGCTTTAGGAGATAGCTCAACAATGTCAGAGTACGAGATTTCTTAGTGATTCCCCAAAATGTTACAGATGATCCCTTTTGGGTGAGTCATTCCCCAGATTACTCAGGTGTGATCCAAGGGACTTTGAAAAGCTTCTACAACATTCTAGAAGAAGCTTCTAAAAGTTTCCATAATAGCAAAAGAACCTTCCAGAAAACTAGAAAGATAGAAGAACCTTCAAATGGGACTAGAGACCCAAAGAACATTTCAGACAACAACAACATCAAGCCTTTATGCCTTTTTTTTTCAGAAGAAAAAAAAAAAAAAACGGTTCCACAATCAAACCCTATCATGGCTAAGAGATCAAGTTAAAATTCAAATTCTCTGAAATAGGGAATAGAGATAAATTTGTTACATGAAATAAGAGAGGAATAAGTTTGATTCTCTGCAAAATTCCCTCTCCTTCAATAATAAAAAAAGGATTAAAATTATTTAAAATCAATTTAAGTTTTAATAGAATGGAACAAAAATCTTTTCTGGATTTATCATGTATTTTTCATTGTTTTTTTTTCAATTGACCATCAATGGCTATAAATAGGGGTCCATTCTAGCTCTTTTTTATCATGAATCAAGTAATGAATTCCTCTCTCAGAAACCCTAGTCTCCACCAACTACCTTTCTTCTCCCTCACAGCTGGCCTCTCTTTTTCCCAATCTTTATCTCTCTACACGAGACTCTACCTCTCATTTTTGCCAAACCACAAAGCTAAGCCATGAGGAAGGGTTCAAGCAAGGTGTGAAGGAAAGGACCATACAAATAAGGAATTCTACAAGATGAGTGAGCCATCAAAACTCTTAAGCTTTAGGTAGACTTTAAGCACTCTCTACATAGTAAGCATTCCTAATGTTTGCTAGGTTTAATTCAAATTCTTTCCTCTCATTTTCGATTAGCTGGTTCTTACAAATCCCTTTAGTGACCAATACAAACTTTAATTGTAAATAAGTAATAACCACTTTTATTATTCCGTAGTTAAATTAATTATTGTCTCAGGTAAATTAGATTGTAGTCATATCGACTGTATTTTAATATCTTAAGTACATTTTAAACTCCACATAACTAATACCCAAGATCCTTTCTTGTGATCTCATCCATTAAGAAGATTTGGGGGTTGTTTAGTTTGCTGAAAAAATGAATGTAGCGTAAAAGCAATGCAATGTATTTGAAATGCTTTAGAGCTGTTTGGATGAGTATAAAATAAATGCATATGATTATTTTTTTCAACTTGAAGTAAAATGAATGTAGTGCAAAGTCTAAATATGGTGGTGGTCAGTAGCCGATGGCGGCGGTGTTGGTCGCTAGTGGTGGTCGGCGATGGCCTGTGGTGGAGGCAATAAGTGGCGACAGCTGGCAGTAGCGGCGGTAGGTGTTGAGTGGCAATGATGGCCAGAGGCAGGCGGCGGCGGCAACAACAAGAGGTGGGTAGTGGATGACAACGTGTGGTGGTGATGAAAGAGATAGTTACTAGAGGAGGGTAGCAGTGGCGATGACAATTGGAGGTG
Organism: Dendrobium chrysotoxum; assembly: GCA_019925795.1. Classification (NCBI taxonomy): domain Eukaryota; kingdom Viridiplantae; phylum Streptophyta; class Magnoliopsida; order Asparagales; family Orchidaceae; genus Dendrobium; species Dendrobium chrysotoxum. Next base: position 18,926,941 of record CM034309.1, read on the forward strand.
AGTGAAAGCGGGAGTGGCTGCCGACGATGGTGGACAATGGAGGGCGGCAGGTGGCGAAGGCGGCGGCGAGCAACGATAATGGCAATGAATTTATGCTGTATTTGAAAATCGCCCAATTGGAGGAATTCCAAATACACCAAAATTAAACTAGATGATGAATTTCAAATGCACCAAAATTTTACACAGCATTTATTTTACTTCAAACCAAACACGAATATTCTCAAAACCCCTGCATTTGGAATACTTTACGCTCATTTTACTTCAAACCAAACGGCCTCTTAGTACTAGTTTCCCTTGGTGGATCACGAAACAGTCGAACATAAATTGATATCAGCACACTAATTTTCAACTTGTAAGAGAGAGTTCTTATTGTAATGGTCAAACCTAAAATCACCATTCAAAATCCTACAAAAATAGAAGAGCTGACAACAATATAAGTAGTTAACAAGTCATCATTTGAGAATCAGAAGGTTAGTTTTACAAAATTTGAGAGCGACACCCAATCTCATTGAGCATTTGGCTATTCAAAAGACATTCTCTTCAAAAAACATAAGGATGCTGCTACCACTAGCCGTTGAACAGCTCCTATGTTTCTTTAAGAAAAGGATGACGATGCATGGGGTAAGGCATTTGAGGATAAAGATGAACATAATTAATTAAGGAGACAACCCCCTTTAAGGTGGATGTAAAGTTGGAGCCACCTTCTTATGATGGTGTCATTGATATGGAGAGATAGAAAACTAATTAGACATGTTGGGCAAGTAGTTCTTTCTATAAATATAGTAATGCATAAATGAGAATGCTTTTGCATGTTTCAAAATGTCCTTACACGCTCTTATATGGTGAAACTCAGTCCAAGAATTATGAGTTTAATTTCAAAAACCAATTAAGACTCAGTTTTACCCATTGACCATGAAGTAGATAAGTTGATCTGGTACCAACAACTGAGATAGAAGTATAGGCAATCAGTGAAATATTATACAACTGAATTCCGTAGACAAGTTTTTGCCTTGGACATCTCTTTGCAAGAGATGATGCTTTTATGAAGAGAAGCATGTTGTATAATCATGAGAGACTTCAACGAGAGCTGAAACTCGTTCCAATAAATACAACTATAGAGGCTAGCTCCAAGGCCAATAAAATTAAAGAATGAAATAATAAGCCCATGTTTAGAACAAAAGATAAGAAACTCTTGATTAAAAAGAAAATTACGTGCAAAGACAAGGAAAACAAATAGGCCAAAAAGAAAGTAATAATAGGCCTCATCATATTCTTTCAAAATTCAAGAAACATAACAACCAAAACTGTTGGAAGTTTTATCCTAACCTTATACTAAGAATGATACAAATAACTAGAAGCAAGTCATGCCCACTACGGCTAAGGTGATCATGAAAATTGATGTTATAACTCAAAACATAAGATTGTGTTGATGAAAAAATAGCTAGAGGCAGAAGAAGCCAAGGAGGATAATCTTTTTTATTGAATATGCAAACCAATATGACAGTTATAACAGTTATATTTTACCTTGGGAGTTACAAGAACTTGGTTACAGAAGCATTGGTGCAAAAGGTCGAGTAAGAGGCAAGCATGCATCTCAATCCTTGTGTGTAGAGATTCTAATTCAAAAAGGAGTGGAATACAAGATTACACAACAATGTACCTTCAAGTTTGCAAATATATAGCATTTTATATAGATAAAATCACTTTTGAGATTGTTTTGTTAGATTTATATCATATTATTTTATGGAAATCCTTGTGGGAAAAGTATATTATTTATTATAGGAAATTATTAAACATTGTGTTATTAAAGATGGTAAGCCGTACATATTTAGAAAAACTCCTCTCCCTTCTGAGTTTATTGATCTTGTACCCAATGGGTAACCAAAAAATGTCAAATATTTGTCTTGGTTTTGTACAAGTCCTGCATGAGAAGACAGTAGAACCAAGTTCTGCTCTCTATATTTTAGTTCTTTTAGACTTGCAAAACTCAGGTGATTAACCAATCTTTGTAGAGATACCTGGAGATATTCTGAGAGGTGAAGGAGTTGCCTCCCTAGAGAGCAATAAAAAGTGAGTTTGTCTCTGATGGAAGAAACTCTACTACCAAATTAAAGGATATATGGAGACTAATGAAATCAAGAGGCAAGTAAAAGAGTTGGTGGAGCGAGGAGCCATTCAAGCTCGTTCATCGCCTTATAGATCACAAATGCTGTTAGTTTACAATGAAAAATGGTGAAGAGAGGACGCACATATACAATAGAGCACTCAAAAAGATCATCGACAAAAATAAGTATCTACCAAGAATAGTATAATTTGATAAAATTTGGCATGAGATTATTTAAGACCCAAAGCTGCAAATAAAACTTAAAAATGAAACAAAACTTAACCCTAAGAACATAATTGAACCTAAACAACACAATTCGAATCTAATCAGAAATATGAAATTGAGCCCCTATGTGAAAATCAATCTACTCCATATGAAGCTGAACAAATTATGCGTTTGCAGCCGAAGAGTCAATTGACCAAAATGATGAAGTGACTCTATAGAATGTCAGAGTAAACATATTATGCTTATTGAAAATAATAAATTCATTGCACAAGTTTATTTAATTCCTAATGAAAATTTTAACAAAATTATCCGTCAAACAAAATAAATTTGATTTTTTTGTTGCTCCTAATTTCTTGATATACAAATTCATAAATGCACTTAGGAAGAAAGTGAAATTGTATAAATATTTTGATAGAGTTTGTTATAACAAAAGCCATTAGAAAAATTTAAATTTTAAAATTTGGTCAACTTTAAAATTGAGAAAATCACTTTTATTAAAATTTAAATCCTTTGGTTGGATCTCTTTGAGGAGATTGTTAATCCAAAAAGTCATTTCACATTTGCATAGTTAGTATGTTTTCAAAAATTTTGTCATCTCATCATATTGGATTACGTTACAAATCATTAACATATACCTTTTGATGCATTTTGGCATTCTAGTATCTTCATTACTTGTTTTCTACCATCTACATTATTTGCATATTTTGTTATATTTAGATGAAGAGACTTCCAGAAATCTAATGACTAATTATGAAAATTAGAAGTCTACTACTAATGTGAACACGAGGCATGTGGAATTCAAACTAGATGATAAATGATAAGTCTGAATCCTAAAAAACTTTCAACAGGACCTTTAAGAAATTAACAAAAAATATCAAGTATTTTCCTATTTTTGTTGGATTACATCAAGGATCAACCTTAAGCCCATATCTTTTTGCTTTAGTCATGGATGTTCTCACTAGACATTTGCAAGAGGTTGTACCTTGGTGTATGTTTTTTGCTGATGATATTCTTATTGTTGATAAGACTAGAGAGGGAGTTAAAGGTAAACTTGAATTATTGATGCAACCTAAGGTTCTGATATCAAATTGATATAACCTAAGGCTCTGATACCAAATTGATGCAACCTTAAGTTTTTCAGCCAAGTAGGAGAACACTAGGAATGCAAATGATAACACTCTCTTTCGATATAACATAAACAAACACAAATATTGGAAACTAAGTAGGAAACTAAACTTAGAAAATTGTTAGTAAGATACACAAAATAACCAAACAACTATATTAAAATACCCTTAGAACAACCTTATAAGGTCACCTCACATGCAAATCACAAAAATAGGGAATGTGCTAAGGACAAACCAACTAACACCACTTATAACTGGACACAACATCACTTACAACTGGACACAACACCTCTTACTACTCATAATAGTTTAGAGAAGAAAGATACAGATGGAATAAAAACCGTGGAGAGAAGTAGAATGAAGTCCAAGATAAATTAGTAGAGGGAAGGTAGAAGACAGGTTGTAAGCTTATAAGAAACCCTCAGGTTCTCATAATAGTTTAGAGAAGAAAGATACATATGGAATAGAAACCGTGGAGAGAAGAAGTAGAAAAAAGTCCGAGACGAAATATTAGAAGATAAGGAGAAGATAGCTTGCAAGCTAAGAAAACCCTCAGGTTTTTTACATGATCACACCCTCCAAAACTTTTTCTCACAAAGGAATTCAACCCCAATTTATAGGAGAAAGAATGGGGAAGGGCATTTATTATCCCACATAAATGTACCACCAAAACAGCCACTAAAACCCTTCCAAATCAGCCTATTCATGGAGAAGTCAAAGCAAACAGCATAGGGATTAACAAGGGGAAGAAACCAAGCAGCTAGTAGCAGACAAACCAAGAAAATAGTAAGGAAACTAAGCATCCAGCAGCAGGGAAACCAAGAAAACAGTAGGGAAACCGAGCAACCACATGGGAAAACCAAATAACCACCATGGGAAGATCAAACATCCAGATGGGAAGACAAACAACCACATGGGGAAACCAAATAACAACAGGGAATTCAAATAGTCAGCAGGGAAATTCAGAGAAGCCATAGGAGATAGAGAGCTAGAAACACAAGTGGAAGATCAATGGAATGAACCTACCTAAGAGCACCGAACCCAAGCATGATCATGGGTTGTTTTCCATCATAGGGCCATACAAAATAAGCTTAAATAGCATCCAAAATATACGGAAACAAAAACATAAAAGACATAAAATGATAAAACATGATTGCATCAATTATGGAAGTCAACCTTAGAGTGTGCAGATTTTCATTTGAGTAGATCTAAAACTAAATATATGAAGTGGAATTTTAGTAATAATAGATCTAGTGGAGGGTTTGTGACTTTGGGTGATCAAGTCATTAATAAGAGTACACATTTAGATATCTTGGGTCTATTGTTTAGAATGATGGTAAAATAGATGGGGATATTATTAGAAGAATTCAAGTTGGATGGTTGAAGTGGAGGAATGCATCTGGCTAGTTGTGTGATAGAAAAGTCTCCCTCAAACTTAAGAGAAAATTCTATAAGATGGTGGTGAGACCTGCAATGCTTTATGGTGCAGAAGGTTGGCCATTAAAAGAGAAGCATAATATTAAGTTAAGTGTTGTAGAGATGAGGATGCTTAGGTGGATGAGTGGCTTTACTCTTAGAGATGGGATACAAAATGAGCATATACGTGAAAAGGTTGGTGTAGCTCCAGTGGAAGATAAGATTAGAGAGAGTCGCCTTAGATGGTTTGGTCACATAAAACGACGCCCTTCCCCTGACCCGGTTAGGAAAGTAGATGTATTAGATTTGGTTTATGTTAAGAAAGCTAAAGGTAGAGGTAGACCTAAAAAGACTTGGTTAGAAAATATTAGAAATGACCTTTCTTTTTTAGATTTAAATGAGCATTTGACTCTTAACAGAACACAATAGAGAATGATTCATGTAGCCGACCCCACGTAGTGAGATAAAGGCTTGATGTTGTTGTTGTTGTATTGGGATAAATACTTATCAATTAAAATTTATGGGAAGTTCAGGTAGTATTCTAGATTTTAATGTATTTAATTTGAATTTATTTCATGAACATGCTGCCGGTACCATAGATTTCTCCCATTCCATGCCCACCTATTGCATATTCAAATTTAGTGTCTTACCACATGGATATATTCATCTTGTTCTAAAAGCTAACTTACATACAAGGATTGTATACACTACTAACAGTGGATATTATATACTTGTGTCGTGAGATAACATATTTATTTGTGATGATTCCAAAATTATTTTGTAGAAAGCACAACAATTTAATTCAAATTTGCATGACAAAAATTTAACTCATATGAGCTAAGTTTTCTAAGCATAGTAGAATTATGCATAATTGAAAGCACTACTACTCTACTTCTAGGGAAAGCAACATACAGGCAGCTTCCAACTCTTCTCTCGAGACTATCACAATAAATTGCATATTCCCAAGACTATAGCAATCTTTCTTATAAAACTTTTCTCCTAGTTTCCTTCTTTGGCTTCAACTTCCTAGATTGTAGCATAAACAATTTTTTCTTTATATTGCTCTAATTTTGCAAGATATATAGAAATCAATTCATCTTTCCCACTACACCTCTTCTTGTCTTCGACTTCTTCAACCCAATACTAATAGTACATGGATTTTCCCCTTGTATTGGAATCTGCCCATGTCCTTGAATTCATAAAACTTATTATATTTGACCAGAGTTTCATGGACTAGGAAAAATTAATATATTTACATTTTTTTGTGTTATATATAGGACTTCTAATGTTTGTGAAATTCATAGAACATTAAGCATTGAAATAAAAATTACAATTTTATATTCTTTAAGCACTTCATAAGTCTTAACTACTTCTAGGGTTAATCTCCTTGTATTGATAATAAGGCCTATATCATCCTTTTGTATTTTTTCTATCTTAGTTCGAGTTTTTAATTTTTTAATGGTTAGTATGCACATGATTGAAGTTTTGTCAGGCCTGACATGTGTCAAAGTTGTTCTTGTAGTGTAAATACTAATTGTTGCTAAAATTTTATATTCCTTCACTATTTTTCTTAGATTTCAGATTTTAGCGACTTGTGAACTATTTCAATTATTTTTACATCAGAAGTGATAGATTTTAGCCAAATGTAATATTTGGTAACTCAACGATCTAATTTTTTTGTGACCCTTCACATCCTACAACATTGAAACTATGTGCATTTTTTAATTTAATTAAATACACTACGTACATTATTTTAGTTAAAATTTTCAAATGTATTTATGAAAAAAAAATATTGCTTTGTAAACACATACTTTCATCCTTTTTTTAGTTTTAATATTGTTGCTTCATCTTCAATTAGATACTTCTATGAAATTTTAATTAAATAATTTTTATTACTAAAACATGTTTATAATATTTAGCACCATGCAAAAAACTATCTTATTTTCCTTGTTGTCTAAGTTTGGTCTGGCATAGTCATTGGGTGATTGTGTGCACGACAACACCAGAACGTTTGAAATATTGCATTCTTACCTTTTATGACTTGATAATCATACTCTAATTGATTTATTATTGTTCATACTTTTACTTAAAAATTGGTAAGGAGAAAGATAATAGATGAGTGAATATATGTCTTGCAACAATGATAAAAGTAACAGAGAAGAATAATTTCAAATGCTCAAGAAGGTTCACGAAAACAATCACTTAGAAACTCAGTAACCAATGTAACTTCCAACATTAATATGGGGCCTGCACCCAAGTCTTATATATAGTTATCTTGCTACTTGTGATATATTGAAGATCGTTGAATGCACACCTGAACATTTCTTGGGTCCAAGATGTTGTAGGTGCTGTCGACCGTTGTTATATATATATATATATATATATATATATATATATATATATATATATATATATATATATATATATATATTCACAAACATAAGCTCGCACACATCTAGAAACTAGATTACTAAGACCATAAAATTTCCAACCAGTTAATTCATGTGCACCTCAGTCAACCATGATTGCATCTTTTATAATTTCCCAAACTCGAGCAAAAAAGCGAAACAGTTCTTTTAGGTTTCAACAAAAAACCATAAAATTCAACAATCTAATATAATTTTATTAATTCACACAACGTACTGGACATTGATGATAGCTTCGTCCCGAAAACATACAAAATGAAATAATCATCAGATAATTCATTCGCAAAGAAAGCATGAAAGTAAAAGCTGCAACATATGGTAAAACAACAAGTCCCAAACAATAAAAAAAAAAAGAACAAAAAACAAAACCCCAAAACCGAAAATTATCTCGCGGGTAAAAACAGACCTTGGTGTCGAGCATGACGGCGCAGAGAATCTGAGTATTCTGCATGGCTATCTTGAGGTTCTCCAGAGTCTCCTGGTGGTACTCATGCGAACCATGGGAGAAATTGAATCTCGCCACATTCATTCCTGCCCTCAACAACTTCTCCAGCATCGGCACCGACCTCGAAGCCGGCCCCAGCGTACACACGATCTTCGTCTTCGGCACCCTACCATCGCTTGGCAGCTCCTTCAATATCCCTTCTATGTCGATGTTCGCCATCACAAAAAGCCAATCCTCCGCGGCCAAAACCTAAGAAACAACACGCAGAGATCTTATAACCCTAAAAGACAGAAGAAGAAATGGGTGATCTGTAAGGAATCGACAAAAGGGGGAATAAAACTTGAGGAAAAGAAATGGAAGGAGAAAAGGTAACCTTTTTCTTCTAAAAACCTTTTTTTTTCCCTTCAAACCTCCTACGTCCACTACAACTTCCTACAAATGAATTCAGGCGAGAAGGCAAACAAAAACCCCCCACCAAAAGAACAACCACCAGTCCACCACTAGTGCGTGACAAGAAAAAAATGGAGGTTGATCGAGCCTTTAGAGCTGCAATAAGATTCGTGCAGCCTAGGTCGGTTGACAAGTAAAGTAGTCCCGCATAATTCCATCCATGTGAACAAAGCCACCAACGCGCGGACGGTAGATGACAGAATTCTGATGATCGAACGGTGTGTGTTATAGGGCGTATGGAAATTACAATGCGGACCTTTGTATATTGGGCTTGGGGTTCGTCTAACCCGGAGAAGATCGGAATAGGGAGGCGGCGAGGACTGTACGCGGCATCCAACGGCGTAGGGAGGCACGCGCTGCGTGTTGACTGTCTAGAAGCGGTACGTTGTTTCGCTCCACATGGTTGTGACTTTGGCGTGGAACTAAAACCGCCACAGCTTTGGTCAAATACATTGTTCTCATTCTAAATTCTAAACCCAAAATGATACATCACATTAACTACTATAAATATGTTAGAACCTTATTTGAGCTTTGGTCAAATAACATTCAAACAATGATCGAACATGATTTAAGTAATATTCAAAAATTGCTTTGATCAGATTCGAAGAAGGTTTGAACATCATTCAAGAAATATTCGAGCAATTTTTCTAACACGATTCAAGTATGGTTTGACGAAGGTTCAAGTACGGTAGAAGCTTGTGCTAGTCATGTCGAATAAGATTTGAGTATGGCTTGAGCATAATCTAACAAGGTTATCATTGTTTGAACATGGTTCAAGCACGATTCAAAGATTGTTGGAATAAGATTCGAAAAATGTTCTAGAAAGATTCAAAAGGTGTTCAAGAAATGATCAAACAACATTTGAACATGGTTTTATTAGTATTTGAGCATTGTTCAAACATGGCCGATCATAGTTTGAATATGTGACACACCAAGATTTAATTTGGAAGAATTGTCGATTTAGATCTTCTATGCATCTATCAGAGCCACTAATAATTATCCATATAAAATAATAAATGCAATGGAAACAAACCTTCATTTTTTATTTCATTAAAACATGTATTTTATTTCCAAAATAATCATTTATACTAGTCATGAATACATCTTTTAAATTATTGTTATTTAATACATTCATTACTAAAAAGAGTAAATATAAAAATAAAAGAGATGCTTATCTTCAAAATCTGATCTGCCTCACTCCATTAGACCATTATCTGTAATGTCTTAGGATCTAATGAAATGATTGGACTTACTTAAACCTAAAATGAATTAACTCATCCATTGATAACAATAATCAAACCTACTAGATTTTCAGAAATGTAAAAACAATGTAATCACTTTTCATTTCATCAAAACATAAATACATAGCCCAAAGCAAAATGTCTATATATTAAAACAAATAAATTGGATTACAAAATCAATATCTTATATTCCAAGCTCAGAGAATTCTCCTCTAGACCTGATCTACTCTATCAGATCCTTTCCTTTCCTTGAAATATTTAAGGCAGCAGAATAAGCTCAACTAGCTCAGTAGACTCTCTCTTCCTCCCTCATATGTATCAATACAAAATACAAATATTTAAGAGTATTTAATTAAAAGAAAATATAACTGCTCACAAAATAACTAAAGTATAAGCAAAACCTGAATTTACCAGAGTTCCAGTTGTGTGAACCCTTGAATATCAAGATTTTTGGTGCAGGTTAGTCCCGTACGAACCTGTACGAACTGTCTGTATGAACTGAGAAATCAAGATTTTTGGTGTAGGTTCGTCCCGTACAAACCAGTGCGAACCATCTGTACGAACTGAACAAAATTTTTACCGAGCCGATCGTCCTGCAGGTTAGTCTGTACGAACTAAGTTCGTCTGTACGAACCGTCTGTCCGAACTGAACAAAATTTTTCCTGAGCTGATCCTCCTGTAAGATCGTCCGTACGATAAAGCCGATTGTCCGGGACGAACGAAAATATCTCAGCCCATTAAATATCCCATACGTGTGATTTTAGAGAGAGAAACTGTTAGAGAGAGAAAGAGAAGGAGAAGAAGAGAATATTCACTTTTTGGGCGACTTCAGTCTGCTTTCGTCCGTCGCCGCAGTTGGAAAAGTTGATCGACTTGAGGTATTTTGAAATATGCAGGATTTTTATCGAATAAAAATTTTTTTGGGTGTCAAAAAATAGTGCTTCAGTACAATAAAAGTCTTGAAACGATGTTGTACACGATCTCTGGTAAATTGGTAATTTTCTGAAATTATGAATTTTGATTCATTGGATTTTCTGTTGTCGGTCGTTATACATTCTGATGATATTCTTATAGGTATCTGATCTTTTTGTGTTTGGCAATGTTTTATATGATTTGAATGATATCAAAAGGGAGTTATAAGGGGCCAGAATCTTTTGAGATTATGTCTGGGTCCGGGAATATGAAAATGAATTCTGATCTGATAATTCAGTATGTCTAATATGTTCTGGTGTTGTAAGCACAAAGGGAGGCATAAGGGGCCATAATTCTTTGAGATTCTGTCTGTGTCTGGGAAGGGAGGCATAAGGGGCCAGAATCCTTTGAGATTCTGTCTGGGTCAGAGACATGTGATCTGATATGTGAATTGAAATGTGATTTGTACGATTCTGTGATATGAATTTGATTCCATTATTTTTATCCGTTAATCGATTCATATGTTTTGTACGGATACCTGTTATCTGAATTATATGATTTTTATGAGAATATCTGAATTCTGTTTCATTCTTTAAATTCTATACGATTATTTGAACTTTATAAGGCTATCTGAATTAAAGAATGATTTGCTATGTATTTTGTGTTGAGATTTAAGTTCAGTGATTATTTGATTGGAAATGAACTGTTTTGTTTTAAAGCTTCTGTGAAGTATTTGGAAGTGAGTGAATCTGGGGATTTAGATCGGCTAGTGTGATCTTGCTGAGCTATTAGCTCACTGTGGTTATCTTCATGATTTTCAAGTTCTGGGAAAGGGAAGGAAGTTTTGGACTAGCCGTTCAGGATCAAAATTGAAGTCATAGGTAAATTTTTATACTTTTGATTTTTGTACAGTCATGGCTAGGTTGCTTTTATGTTCTGTACTTTCTGTTTAGAGCCATGCATTGTAATATACATGATTATTTTTATGAAAGGAAGAAGGAAATTATAGATGAGTTTTCTGTATAGGATGTTTGTAGCAGCTCTGTGGTTCTGTATTTCATTGTGTATTGAATAATTTTTGAAAGCAAATTCCAAAGCTAGATCCTGGGGTTCGCTGTCGTAGCTTAACATGATAAGATCAGTTCTTGTCGTGTTGGGTTGTGACAAAATTAAGGTGGTATCAAAGAAATAGTTTTGGAATTGGATCGTAAGACAGAGCTATAAGAATTGATCTGTAAGTCTGGTGGGGTAGTTTTAGTCTGTCTGAGTGTTTATTATTTTTGTTTTATGTGCATAGTTACGTATTCTGTGTGATCATGAATCTGCCAGACCCGGATATGGTCGATGGACAAAGTGCTAGTCAGGCAGCTCCTGTATATAGTTCTGCTCCCACCGTTAGTTCAGATACAGTTTCACAGTTTGCTACCTTGATGGCCTAGCTGATGGGTGAGGCATAGATCAGGAGTTCTATGGTGAGATCAGAAGAGGTTGATAAACATTTACAAATGTTTCTGCGATTGAAGCCTCCGAGATTTGAGGGCGCTGTTGAGCCCAGAGCAGCAGATAATTGGTTGAGAAGATTGGAAAAGACTTTTGATGGAATGTAATGCCCCCCTGATAGAAAAGTGCCATTAACAATTTTTCTATTGGATGACAAAGCAGAGCGCTGGTGGATGGGCCAGCAGGAAGAGAAATTTTAAGGTAAACTTAACTCTTTTATTTCTTAGGAAGAATTTTCTGAAGTGTTCAGATCTTGGTTTATACCCCCTTCTGCTAGACAGCAAATGCAAGAGACTTTTCTGAGGCTAGTTCAGGGGAGCAAGACGGTTATGTAATACGAAGTAGAGTTTACTGCTTTGGCTAGATATGCTCCGCAGTTGGTAAGTACTTCTGTTGAAAAGTGTTATAGATTTTTGAGGGGCTTACAAGATAGTCTAAGGCAACCCCTGGTACCATTTCATATTTCTGATTTTGCTAAGCTTATGGAGACAGCCCGACTGATAGAGAATGATCTGATGGCTACTCAACAGCTGTGAACTGCTAGTAGAAAGAGATTCAGTGGTGATACTTCAGGTAGTAGTTTCCTTGAAAAGAAGCACAGATTTATATCTGGAGATTCCAAAAGAAGTGGACAGTCAGTATCTACAGCAGTCTTTGGTAGTGGCAGTGTAGCCAGCTCTGGTTCTGTCAGTGGGGCACCTGTGTGCCAGAATTATGGATGATGATATTTTGGCCAGTGTTACAGAATGACCGGTCAGTGTTTCAGATGTGGTCAGACTGGACATCGGATAGCAGAGTGTCCACAAGTCGGATTTGACCGACGATCTGAGTCCAGATCAGAGAGCTTTGTTAGACCGACAGGAAGGCCGAGAACAGTTCCTTCCCGTACTGTTTCTGAAGGATCATCTGGTATAGCTAGTGGTTTAGGTTTTGTAGCAAGGAGACCACCCAGTGGTAATCAGAGGGAGCCTAGTAGTTCTGTAGCTCCAGTTCCAGTTCCAGTTCAGCCACATGTGTATAGTTTGAATCAGCAAGAGGCTCGAGATGCTCTAGATGTGGTGACAGGTACGGTTTATATTTCTGAACATTCCTGTCATATTTTATTTGATTCTGGAGCTAGTCATTCATTCATTTTTTAGCGTTGCTTTGATATTTTGCAATTGGAGTCAGTCATGTTACCTGTTTCACTTTCTGTTATTTTGTCGGCTGGAGATAATATAATAGCCCGAAAGTTTTATTTATGTGAGATTGAAATTTTTGATAAGAAGTGGGAGTCTTGTTGGATTTTGTTGCCGATTTCTTCGTATGATGTGATTTTGGGTATGAGTTGACTGAGTTTGTATGGGGCTCAAATTGATTGTGTGAAGAAGCGAGTTACATTATTTATGGGCAGTGAAAGTTATGTGTTTTAAGGATTAAGAGGCATTTTATCGTGCCTGATTTCTGTTTTGGAAGTGAGAAGATTGTGGAAGAAGGGTTGTGTGGTGTTTTTGGTATCAATCAGGGATATGAATATAGATGCGGGTTCTATTTCTGATATCCCAGTAGTATGAAACTTTTTGGATGTATTTCCTGAGGAGTTAGTCAGTTTGTCTTCGGATAGAGATATTGAGTTCTGCATTGATGTATTTCTAGGTACGGCCCTGATATCAAAAGCTCCATATAGAATGGTGCCAAAAGAACTTACAGAATTGAAAGTTCTGCTTCAGGAGTTGGTTGATAGAGGATTCTTATGTCCTAGTGTGTCACCTTGGGGAACATCTGTTCTGTTTGTAAAGAAAAAGGACGGTACGATGCATATGTGTATTGACTACAGAGAGCCGAATAAAGTTACTATCAAGAATAAGTATCCATTGCCACAGATTGATTATCTATTTGATCAGCTTGCTGGATCTTCTGTATTCTCAAAGATTGATTTGCGATCTGGTTATTATCAGGTGAAGGTAAGAGAGGCTGATGTGATGAAAACATCTTTCAGCACTCGGTATGGGCACTATGAGTTTTTGGTTATGCCATTTAGGGTGACTAATGCACCAGCTATTTTTATGGATTTGATGAACAGAGTGTTCAAAGAATATCTGGATCAGTTTGTGATTATTTTTATAAATGATATTATAGTATATTCTGCTTCTAAGGAAGATCATGCCAGATATTTGAGAAGTGTGTTGGAGACTCTGAGGCAGCATCAGTTGTATGTAAAATTCTCCAAATATGAGTTCTGGATGAGAAACATTTCTTTTCTGGGGCATGTAGTGAGCGGTGAAGGTATTTCTGTTGATCCCCAAAAAATTCAAGCAGTTGCTAATTGGCCAAGGCCTACTACGGGTAATAGCTTATGCTTCAAGACAATTAAAACCACATGAAAAGAATTATCCGACGCATGATTTAGAATTGGCCGCTGTTATATTTGCTCTGAAGATTTGACGTCATTACTTGTATGGCGTCAAATGTGAGATTTTCACGGATCATAAGAGTTTAAAATACATATTCACTCAAAAGGATCTGAATTTAAGACAAAGAAGATGGCTTGAGTTGATTAAGGACTATGATCTGACTATACAGTATCAGCCTGGTAAGGCTAATGTAGTGGCAGATGCTTTGAGCAGGAAGTCTTCTGGCTTATCATGTGTACAGCTCACTTCTGATGAATATCTGATACGAGATATAGAAAGATTACAGTTGGAGGTCATATCTCCTATTTATTCTGGAAGAATAACTCAGATGATCATTCAACCCTCTTTAGAAGAAAAGATTCATAACGCTTAGAAATCAAATGTTGAATATTTGAAGTTGATTGATCAGATCAAGTCTGGTAAGAAACCTGAATTACGAATTTCTGATTCCGGTATTATTTTCTATAAGAATAGACTTTGGGTCCCTATTTCGGGAAATTTGAGATAAGAGATTTTGCATGAGGCTCATTATTCAGGTTATACTATTCATCCAGGAAGTGGTAAGATGTACGGAGATATGAAAAGTATATTTTGGTGGCTTGGATTGAAAAGGGATATAGTAGAATTTGTTTCGAAATATGAAGCCTGTCAGTTAGTGAAGACGGAACATCAGCGACCGGGAGGTCTTTTGTAGTCATTGTCTATTCCTGAGTGGAAATGGGAAGATGTAACAATGGATTTTGCTATGGGTTTCCCCAAATCAAGGCAAGGACATGATGCTATTTGGGTTATTATAGATCGACTAACAAAATCTGCCCATTTTTTTCCCATTAGACAGACAGATCCGGTAGACAAGTTGGCAAAGATTTATGTTAAAGAAATTATCAGATTACATGGTGTGCCGAAAGTGATTGTATCTGATCGGGATGGCAGGTTTACCTCCAGATTCTGGAGAGGAATTCAGCAAGGATTGGGCACGAAGTTGCATTTCAATACGGATTTTCATCCACATACTGATGGACAGTCTGAAAGGACTATTCAGGTACTGAAAGATCTTTTGAGATTATGTGTTTTGAATTTTGGAGACAGTTGGGAAGATCATATCCCACTGATAGAATTTGCATATAATAATAGTTATCAATTTAGTATTGGTATGGCACCTTACGAAGCTCTGTATGGTAGGAAGTGTAGAACTCCTTTGACTTTAACAGAAGTGGGAGATAGACAAGTAATGGGTTCAGCTTTTATGGATGATACTGTGATGAAGATTAATCAGATTAAAGAAAGGCTAAAATCTGCACAAGATAGACAACGGAAGTATTATAATTAGAAGCATAGATTGGTTGAATTTCAGGTTGGTGACTTTGTCTATGTCAAAGTCAGTCCGATGAAAGGCATTAGTAGATTTAGAAGAATTAGCAAGCTCAGTCCGATGTATGTCAGGCCTTTTGAGATCATTGAAAAGATTGGTAGTTCTACTTACAGATTATTATTACCTGAACAGATGTTTGATATACATAATGTGTTTCACATGTCATCTTTGAGAAAGTGGATATCTGATTTCAGGAAGAAATTATCTGCTGACGATGTTGATGTTCAGGCGAATCTATAATACAAAGAACCTGAAAGGATTTTGACTTATGATGTAAGAAAGTTGAGAAGTAAACAAATTCCTATCGTGAAGGTGCAGTGGAAGCATAGAACAGTTAGAGAGGCTACTTGGGAGAAGGAATCTGATATGAGACAGTTGTATTCAAGTCTGTTCTGACTCAGTTTATTTTAGCTTTGGCAATATCGAGGACGACATTTTTCTTAAGGTGGGTAATTTGTGAGAACCCTTGAATATCAAGATTTTTGGTGTAGATTAGTCCCGTACGAACCTGTACGAACTAATAAATCAAGATTTTTGGTGCAGGTTCGTCCTGTACGAATCAGTACGAACCGTCTGTACGAACTAAACAAAAGTTTTACCGAGCCGATCGTCCTGCAGGTTCATCTGTACGAACTGTTAGTATGAACTGAGTTCATCTGTACGAACTGAACAAAATTTTTCCCAAGCCGATCGTCAGATAAGATCGTCTGTACGATAGAGCCGATTGTCTGGGACGAACGAAAATATCTCAGCCCATTAAATATCCCATTTGTGTGATTTTAGAGAGAGAGAAATGGTTAGAGAGAGAAAGAGAAGAAGAAGAAGAAGAGAAAATCCTCGTTTTGGGCGACTTCAGTCCATTTTCGTCCGTCGCAGCAGTTGGGAAAGTTGATCGACTCGAGGTAAGGCACATTATGCCTTTCTCAATTTTCAGAAATGTGAGTTTTGATGGATTTTTTTGATTAAAATTTTATTTCCATTAACGAAAAATGGGTATAACTTTGCACCGGTAAAACTTTTATCGCGTAACTTTTAGTATATTGTAGAGATTACAATTTTGCACATTTTGAATAATTTATGGAAAATTTTCATCTGGCATTTTGAAATCTGTAGGATTTTTATCGAATAGAAAATTTTTTGGGTATCGAAAAATAGTGCTTCAGTACAATGAAAGTCTTGAAATGATGTTGTACACGATCTCTGATAAATTGGTAATTTTCTGAAATTGTGAATTTTGATTCGTTGGATTTTCTGTTGTCGGTCGTTATACATTATGACGATATTCTGATACGTATCTGATCTTTTGTGTTTGGCAATATTTTATATGATTTGAATGATATCAGAAGGGAGTTATAAGGGGCCAGAATCCTTTGAGATTCTGTCTGGGTCTGGGAATATGAAAATGAATTCTGATCTGATAATTCAGTATACCTGATATGTTCTGGTGCTGTAAGCACAAAGGGAGGCATAAGGGGTTGGAATCCTTTGAGATTCTGTCTGTGTTTGAGAAGGGAGGCATAAGGGGCCAGAATTTGAGATTCTATCTAGGTCAGAGGCATGTGATCTGATATGTGAATTGAAATGTGATTTGTACGATTCTGTGATATGAATTTGATTCCATTATTTTTATCTATTAATCGATTCATATGTTTTGTACAGATACCTATTATCTGAATTATATGATTTCTGTGAGAATATCTGAATTCTGTTTCATTCTTTAAATTTTGTACGATTATTTGAACTTTACAAGGCTATCTGAATTAAAGAACGATTTGTTATATATTTTGTGTTGAGATTTAAGTTCATTATTTGATTGGAAATGAATTATTTTATTTTAAAGCTTCTGTGAAGTATTTGGAAGTGAGTGAATCTGGGAATTTAGATTGGCTTGTGTGATCTTACTGAGATGTTAGCTCATTGTGGTTATCTTCGTGGTTTTAAGGTTCTGGGAAAGGGAAGAAAGCTTTGGACTAGCCGTTCAGGATCTGAATTGAAGTCATAAGTAAATTTTTGTACTTTTGATTTTTGTACTGTCATGGCTAGGTTGCTTTTATGTTATGTACTTTCTGTTTAGAGCCATGTACTGTAATATACATGATTATTTTTATGAATGGAAGAAGGAAATTATGGATGAGTATTCTGTATAGGATTTTTGTAGTAACTCTGTGGTTCTGTATTTCATTGTGTATTGAATAATTTCTGAAAGCAAATTCCAAAGCTAGATCATGGGGTTTGCTGTCGTAGCTTAACACGATAAGATCAGTTCTTGTCGTATTAGGTTGTGACACCAGTATATACCTAATCTCAGAGGTAGCACTTACATTTTCGTAACCATATAACCATTTTCACAGAAGCCTCTAGATGCCGTACAAAATACTTATTCTCAGAGGTTCACTAGCTTATCACTTTCACGTTCATTTTTCCAACAAAATTCATGCAGAGATTCAGAGTTTACTAACATATTTTTTAGAATATTTCATAAATTTAATTCATTAAAATATTAACTTATAAAATGTAATGATAATAATATACTTGTCACGATGCCTGTTTATTGCTCCACTTCCACTTATGGCTCTCTTTACCTCCCACATATGCATATAGAAAGTGGGGCCAGAATCCCTCCCATATTATTATCAGGTAAATGGGGCCAAAGAGTACTTACTGTGACGCTCCATAATCTAATTTGGAAGAATTATTCTTTAAACTTTTAATACACAACAATAGAGCCATATAATTTTTTTTATTAATATAAATACCAGCGAAAATAAAATTATCGATCAAAATATCAATATAAACATCAATATTCATTTCTCTAAAAATCATGTACAAAACTTAGAATCTATAAAATCATATCACAACTACTCTGTCCTGAGTACAAAAGAATAACTAAAATAATAAGAACCTAAACTTATAGGATCCTAGTCAATCTTATACCCATGCTCCCTTGCCCTGACCTTAAATTATTTAAATACATATAATGAGCTCAAGAGCCTAGCAAGCAATCAAATCCTACAATTGAACTCAAAGCACGACAAAGAAGCAATATGCATGTCAGCAGTCAAATCATAATAGTAACAGTCATATAATCACAAATTTATGAAGAACTAGTAAAACTCATGTGTAGTAAATAGTAACAGTAAAGTCTATAGACTGTAAAATAGTATGTTGACCTCATTTTTCACATGTTTTCCCCTCGAGCGTGCTTGAGCCACCTGATTGAGCCTCGTCAAACCTGATTTGACTCAAATCAGCACCGATTTGGTTACAATTTCTATAAATAATTAGATCAGGATATATTGACTCAAATTGACTCAAATTAAGTCAAATTAATCCCAATTTAGGCTCAGATCTGAACCAAATCAGCCTAATCAATTTAAGGATTAGTCCAATTAAATTTCTAAGAATTTTGAATGTATTCCCCAAATCAAGAAATCGATCCAATGGCCCTGATTGCATTAAAAACCCAAGCTTGCCAATATCACCAAACCCAATCGTATGACATTATTTTTTAGATGTAAATTCGAGTGGCTTTAGGCAGAGGGAAAGCAAGTTAGGCCCGTTTCTTGCGTTACTTCCTTTGTGAAACCCATACAGACGAGCAGGCCTTCGGGGAGATCACTCGCAAGCAACAAAGAAAAGGAGGTATGTCTGGTCATTCACAAGGGCTCCCGAATTTTCTTCTCCTATCACCCCTCTCATCGCAGATAGCCTCCTCCCATTCAGTCCGTCGACGCGAAATCTTGGGTCACACGGGTCATTCCGGGTCATTCCTGGGTTTCCGGGTCAACCTGAATCTGACCCGATTTTACAATTGGGTTGAAATCTTGAACTCGAACCTGACCTGTTTCTTAAACGGGTTGACCTTAACCCAAAAATTTTGGGTCGGGTTCAGGTCAGGTTTTCAGGTCGTGTTAAATATTGACACCCCTACCTACAAGCCGTCCTTTCAATCGGACCTCTCCCGAACTCAAGCCCGCCTAGACTGAATACCTTCCAGCCCCTATCTGACCTATAACCCCCACCGATTATGGTCCTGCTCGACCTCCCATCCACACCTGACCTTCGACTTGTAGGTGCCTCTCTTACCTGTTCGGGCTACGTCCTCGCCATAAAGGTAACAATTTCCTCCTCTTATACTTTTTTGTGGGTTAAGGCATATGAGATAAGCAGTCGTAAAGGCGTTATGGTTTGCATGAAATTATTGTATCATTAGGACCATCGACCAATAATACAAGATATGTTGAAGTCTGCCTATAGATTCACCACTCTCATCAATAGCATGATAGTGAACCAAGTGATATCCATGGCATTTCATACTCTATATATATACATGAAAAGTGTAAAAAATCCCAGTAGAAAATAACTACTATTCTTTCACTTTGTCCATGTTGATTCCATAATTGAATTAGTCCATTATTTAGTATAATGTATTTAAAAATGTAAAGAAGAGTGGAAAATCCTTGTAGATGATAATTGTGAGCTTCCTTCACTTTGCCTACGTTAATTTCAAAATTAACATAGCCCATTTGTACCTACCTCCTTTATATATATATATATATATATATATATATATATATATATATATATATATATATATATGTTTCATTCATAGCATCATATTTGATATGACAATGACATTTAAATGTTTGTATGCATGAGTGTATGCAATACATATATGAGGCTAATAAAAAAATTCAGATTTATGTTCGTTGGGTTTTATAATATCATTTATGATGATATCCTATACTTGTGAGCTTCATATACCTTTTTTTTGGATAAAAAACACGCATATGCATATGTGGTGGATTTCATGCATCTATTATACTAGTTCAAATGTTGAAATACATGCATATATATGTAATGTACCTCTTGCATCTGCTATGCTATATTGAATGTTAAATTTCATGCATTAATCTCAGTGCATACTAATGAGCCGATATTATTCACTTGATTTTATTCACTAAACACTCTCATTAAGATTCATATGCTTTGATTTAAGTATGTATATACCAAGTTAACATAAAAAAATCATCTCACCATAAAAAGGGAGGATATATATATATATATATATATATATATATATATATATATATATATATATATATATATATATATATATATATATATATATATAATTCACCAATCTATGTGGGGTGTTGTGCCTCATCCTAGGGGTATAAGATGATGCATGCTGTGTTTTGGGATTAGTCCATTATGCTAGTGTAGGTTATGATGATATCCTATACTTATGAGCTTCATATACCTTTTTTTTTTTGGATAAAAAACACGCATATGCATATGTGGTGGATTTCATGCATCTATTATACTAGTTTGAATGTTGAAATACATGCATATATATGTAATGTACCTCTTGCATCTACTATGCTACATTGAATGTTAAATTTCATGCATTAATCTCAGTGCATACTAATGAGCCGATATTATTCACTTGATTTTATTCACTAAACACTCTCATCAAGATTTATATGCTTTGATTTAAGTATGTATATACCAAGTTAACATAAAAAAATCATCTCACGATAAAAAGGGAGGAATATATATATATATATATATATATATATATATATATATATATATATATATATATATATATATATATATATATATATATATATATATATATATATATATATAATCTATGTGGGGTGTTGTGCCTCATCCTAGGGGTATAAGATGATGCATGTTGTGTTTTGGGATTAGTCCATTATGCTAGTGTAGGTGGTGGTCTATTATTTTGAAGTGAATGAATTTTTGTTCTCAAGAACTCATTAGTACTTTCAAAACTTTTAACTTCACATTTTAATGCATGCTCATTTTGATCTAATTCAAATATAAATGCTTCTAACTATTTATATAAATCTTCTAACTCAAGATGCTTAGATTTCAAGGATTCATGTGCATGAATTAACTCAAGATGCTTCTTGTTTAATGCATCAAATTCATCAAGTAAAGACATATATTCTTTATCTAATGCATTGTGTTTCACTCTAAGGTTATCATGCTCTTTTTGCAATCTTTGAAAATTCAGAATCTAAACTAGCATACATTTTCTTAAGCTTTTTATATGCATCGTGAATTTTTTAAGAAACTTCAAATAATTTATTATATGAAAGCTCATGTGCCTCCTCTTGATCAGAATGATTAAGACTATTATCTGCCATAAGACACAGATTAGTTACCTCCTCCTCCATTTTTTATTCTAATGAGTCTGAAGTAGAATCTGCCCAAAATGCCTTCTACATCATTTGCTTCCCCTTTTTGACTTTAGCCTTCTCGTTACCATTCTCCTTGATTGGGTGAGCTTTTAAATTGGGACAATCTGTTCTCACGTGACCTGGTTTCCTGTATTCAAAGCAAATAGTATCAGATGATGTTTTGAAATTTTTATTTGATTTACTTTTGTTCCACTACTGATGACGCTTTTGTTTTCTTTTCAAAAATTTTTTGAATTGATGTATCATCAGTGCTATGTCATCATCTTCCTCAGCTGTAGAGCCGTCTCTTTCTAATTCATTTGCTTTCAGTGCCACCAGTTTATCCTTTCTCTTGTCTAATGCATCCTACAATATCTTACTTACACCTTGCTCGTGGGCAATAAGTGAGCCTAGCAAGTTATCTATAAAATAAACATTAAGATCTTTTGATTCATAAATAGAAGTAGCCTTAGCATTATAATTACTAGGTAGACAGTGAAAAACTTTGTTAACAATTTCAAATTTTGAAAGTTCACTATTTAAAACATGCAGGGATGTCACTATTTGGGTGAACCTAGTGTACATGTCTGATATACTCTCATTAGGTTTCATGCGAAAAAATTCGTAGTTATGCAATACAATATTTAATCTAGATTGTTTCACCTCACTAGTACCCTCGTATATGATGCAAAGCCTATACCAAATTTCTTTTACAGTAGTACATATGGATACTCTCATATAGTCTTCAGATTTAAGAGCACAGAAAAAGCAATTTAAACATTTAGCATTCAATTGTGCATATTTTCTATCCTCATTGTTCCATTCAGTAAAGGATATTTCAGTTTTGATGACATTAATTAATCTAAACGGTGTATCATATCCTTCCTTTACCATCAACCACATGTAAAAATCAATAGACTGAAGAAAAGTAGGCATGCAAATTTTTCAGAAATCAAATGGTATATTGTCGACTAACGGGGGATGGGTTATAGAACAACCCTCCGCGGTATTCTTATTGCCAAATTATGCCATTTGATCTATTCTTGAAAATTTTTAAATCTACAATTCAAGACCCGCTCTGATACAAATTGAAAATTTAATGGAGGGTGTTAAACCTCGTTGAACTGCCCACGACACACTAAGAGAGGGGCTGAATTGGGGTTTTAAAATTTTTCTTTAACAAAAAAAATCTTTTTTAGATTTTTAGAAAAATTAAATCACCAATGTGGAAGCTAATAAACGTAATAACAATCACATTGATGATATTAATTCAATCGAATCAATCTACTATCAACCATAACATTCTCAATATGAATCTTCCAAGAAAAATAAATTCGTAGAAAATTAAAATGCAAAAATAAAAGTGAATAAAAAAACGTAGAACGAGCACACCAGAATTTGATAGTGGTTTGATCAACCTTGACTTATGTCCACTCCCCTGAGTTCTCCTCTTCGAGTATTGCACTAAAAACTATAGTGTCTCTCCTTTAGCCCCCATAGCTAGGCGGAGAAGCCCTTACAATCTTTTTACCAACCAAGTGTGGTAGCGAACCTAGCACTCCTTTCTTGCCCTCCTAGTGAAGGCAAAGAACCTCGACGATCTTTGGCCTTGAAGTTCTTCTTCCCAGAGCGACCCAAGAAACCAAACAAGGTAGAAGCTTGCCTGGAGCAACCGTGTGGAATCCCCTCACACTCCTTCTTCCTCACACACAACCTCTCTTTTCTCCTTCTTAAAGCCCTCCAAGATCTCTCTCAAAGCTCTCTCTCCAGAAAACACAACAACCAAACATTCTCAAAGAGTCTCTCAAGAAAGTATTTAAACAAGACTTTAAAAAAATCTAATTTTTCAATTTGGTCGTCACTGTTCGTACAGTATGATTAGTTCAAAAATTGGGTTCGTTCAGTACAATGGAATAGTTGTTGGATGAACTATTCAATTTATGTGTATTGATTATATCGTATGATTTGAAGATTGTATGGTACGATTAATTCAATTTCCTTATGTTCGTATAGGACAATCACCGAGACGATTGGAAATTGTCTTTACAAATCGGTCAGTAGGATTAGTTCAAAAATTAAGATTTTATCCAGTACGGTATCTAGGACGATTGAATTTCATCTTTGTAGATTATCTAGTATGATTTATTATATTTATTAAACTTTGATTTGATTAAATAATCATGAAGATTAATTTAAGTAACTTTTTAAATATAATACTATATGAATGGGATTGTACAGTATGATTAGTTCAAAAATTAAAATTTAAAAAGTTACTTAATTTTAATTCGCGGTTAGGGTTTCTGCTTTGAACAGATCGTATAGTATGATCTTGATCATATGGTAGATTGGTTCAAAGAAAATTAATTAAAAAATTAGTAGTTTTATGTCATTTTAAAAGCAGCTGATGGTACAATACGATTTGGATCGTATAGCCAATTTGGATCGTACATTACGATTAATTCAAACATGTAAAAAATATTTTCTCACTTCCTTGTGTGTGTGTGCACGATCACCAAGTTTATCATCCACCTTAAACAAGACCTTGACTCAAGAAATATAAGAAAAAAATTAAGTAAATGAAAAATACAAACTCTTAAGAAAATATAAACCTATTCTACCCAGTCTTGAGTTGATCACTTTGCACGGTGTACGGCAGACCTGAAATGTTAGTGCACGAAAATAAATATCCAATAATAATAACAAGAGAAAATATGATAGACAAACAAATAATATTTGTTATCATCAAAATCATAAGACTGGGGTTCAGAATTGCAACATAAGATTCTTTAACCCACCATTGCCCGACTATACTCCTTTACCATAGTCTCCTAACTTTATTGCCCAATTATGATCCTCTGACTGTTATTATCTGACCATAGTCCTTTAACCATTATTATCTAATTATGATTGTTAGATCACTATCACCTGACTACAGTCCTTCAACCACTATCACCTGACTAAAGTCCTTCAGCCACTATCACCTAACTATAGTCCATCAATCATCATTGCTCGACTATTATCTGCTAACCACCACTGCTCAACTAAGGCCCTCCAAACTTTGTCACCTGACTAAGGTCCTCTAAACTCTATTGCTTGACTATGATTCTTTGACCATCATCATCCAAGTGCTGTTCTCCAAACACCATCACCCAATTATAATTCTTCGACCACTGACACCTGACTATGGTCCACTAACCACCATCATTCAGCTACATTCCTTTAATCTCCATTACTTAACCATGGTCCGCCGACTACCATCACTCGACTATGATCCTCTAACCATTATCACTTGACTATGTTCTCCTAGCTATTGTCAACTAACTACATTGATGGCCACTGATTTCAAAACTTCTCAACGCAAAGAATGTCAGCACACACCATCAATTATAAGATCAATACATGCTACCGATATCAACTTTTACTCCCAACATTACCAACAGGATTTATGTTAGACTCTATGGTCTCTAGTCTCCCCTCTCAAAGGATTATAACCAAACATATCATAAACAATCTCTTGAAGATAACTCTTATACAACAAGATCACTTCCAACTTCCATTACAAAATTTGATATGTACAGCTTATGCGTATTATATTATATCAACACTTTTCCAACCACAGGAAAGGATATCATTTATAACAAATAACAAACATTACTGGAATCATTATAGTTGGGCTAGGCCCCATATTTTCCATTTTCGAGCTTTCCATGTAAAAATTTTGATGTTGCTTATAACCTTCTCTTATTTGTGTGTGCTAGATCTTTATACAAAGCTAAGATGTTAAACTTTCTATATTGTTAGTACAATGAAAGTTCTGTGCCCAACAGTTTGGCGCCATCTTTGAGAAATAATTTTAGAATGGGGGAAACACATGCTATAACCATGAAAGGTCATTCACATTAATGTCCAATACTTGATTATAATAGGCCAGTTATTTTGTCATCTACAATTAAATTAGTTTTAAAAAGAAGTAAAACATGAGGGAAACTTCAATTATAACATCAAATGGATAACATCCAATGCATGTTGTAATTAAAAAAGACCTCCATTTTATCATTTATTATTGTATCAATTTCACAAAAAGTAGATCAAAATTGGTGGGCAACCTCGAAAAGATATTCATAGGTGTGTTTATAATTAAGCAAGTCATTTCATCTAATATTTTATATGTATCCAAGGCAACCTTGATAACAACCATCTTTCTAAGAGCTTCACATATATGAGACAATTTTTTTTAAAAAATCTCAAGTGGATTTTAAACTCTACAGATAATCCCCAGCTAGACCTTTACTCTATGGGTAAGGTCATAGCCTTGATCTTGAAAGGAAAATAATAGTCTAAAGACATACCAGTTTTTACCTTCGATTTGAGATACAAATGGCTTTCACCCCCTCCCAATAATGTACGATCAATCCCATTGGGATTCAATTTGACAACTTCTATATATGTTAAGATCATCAAACAACACTCTAATAAATAACCTTGAACATGTCAAACATTCTTGATAGATTCCTCTCGATCTCTTTCATACATATTAACATCATTGAGTAATACTATGACGAATAACCTTAAATAGGTCAAACATCTTTGATGGATTTCTCTCAACCTCTTTGCATAGGATAACACCATATAATACCAAACAATCTTAAATAGGTCAAATATCCTTGGTGCATTTCTCTCAATCCATTTCACGCTAGTTAACATCATCGAACAATACTCTAACAAACAATCTTGAAGATGTCAAGCATCCATGATAAATTTCTGTCAATATCTTTCATAAAGGTTAATGTCATTAAGCAATACTTTGTCAAAAATCATTAATGAATTTCTCATGACCTCTTTCACATAGGTTGACTTAATTAAGCAACACTCTGACAAATAATCTCATGTAGGTCAAATATCCTTGGTGGATTTATCTTAATCTCGTCCACATAAGTTAACATCATTAATCAATATTCTGACAAAAAATCTTGAATAAGTCAAACATCCTTGATAAGTATTTCTTATTATCTAGTGCCACAACTCAAGGTTTGGGAAGGTAACTCATACTAATGACCTAATGAAGATAAGATTTCTAAAAGAATTATTCATGAGCCTCCTTAGAACAAAAAAGGAGCTTGGATAAAATTATATTATCAATGAAGATTTACACTATCATGGTTGAACATCAATCATGCTCACATATGAAAGAAAAGAGATGCAAGCATCCAAGAAGGTTAAGTCCCCTTCGTAGGATGATTTCTCAAAATATTTGTCACCATCATGTAAAAGATTGAGATTATATCAGTTCTCATCATAACTTCCAACCACTTGATTGTAAACATCAGCTAAGCTTGCATATTATATGAAGAGATATATTATTCATAGGTTATATAAATAAGAATTTTTATTTCAAGGATGTATACAGAAATGCTGATTATGGATGATATCGATGCATGCTTTATCAATATTAAATGAGATTTTATGAAGTCCTATATCGATTTTGAAATAGGCTCTTGCTCATAAACTTTTACCATGGGCCTTTGCTCTTTCTTTTGTAATAAGTCTAATTAGCTAAAATAGTATTGACACTTCATGTAACACCCAATCTCAAATAATTGGAATAAGATTAATTATGATGGTAATGATAATAAACAAAAGAACCTCCATCTTTTGAAAATATCAAGAAGCAGATGCAATCATCGGCAATTCCTCTTCAATGAAATATTTTACATCTTCTCCCTTTGAATGACCATAAGGTTCTACTCCAGTATCTGCACAATATCCTTCTACCTTCATGTGTTTGGTTAGCCATCTCAACCCAACATATATATCCTTAATCTCTGGATGAAGAAGTTCCCCGACAACAAAAACATGAACCCTACTCTTGATTTCTATCCAACTACATCCTGGTTCCTTGTTCACCCCTCGAAGCTTCATCAATCTTCTAACACGCTCCACATCATCCCAACGGTTCCATGAAGCATATATATTCGACAACAAAATGTAAGCAGAAGAATCCTTTGAGCCCAACTCCATCAACCGCTCCCCTGCATATGCTCCATAAAGAAAATTCTTCTTATTTCGACAAGATCCCAAAACAATGCGCCACAGACATGTCCCATGATCAATAGGAACTGATTCAATAAAGTCTGTAGCTTCCTCAAACTTCCCTGCACGGGTGAGCATGTCTACCATGCAAGCATAATGGTCAATTTTAGGTAACAAACCATACTCATTTTGCATTGATCTAAAATAACTCCAACCTTTCTCCACTAAGCCAATGTGGCTACAAGCACAGAGGGCATTAATGAACGTGACATGGTCTGGTTTTGTGCCTTCCGACTGCATCTCTTCAAAGAGGTTGAGGGCCTCAATTCCACGTCCGTTCTGAGAATAACCTGATATGATTGAGTTCCAGGCAACAACATCTCTTTGAGGCATCCTTCTAAAGATGAGGTTACAGTCTTCAAGGTTCCCACACTTGGCGTACATTGTAGAGAGAGCACTGCCAATTGGTATACCAATACCAAACCCATGTTTAAGAGTACGTGCATGGATTTGTTTTCCCTGCTCAAAAGCCACGAGGCTTGAGCATGCTCGAAGAGCACTTGCCATGGTAAGATTGTTAGGTAAAATACCTCCACTTTCCATTCTGCCGTACATTGTAAGAGCTTCTTCATGCTCTCCATTCTGCACATATGCTGATATCATCGTTGTCCACAGAACAATATCAACCTCTTGCAACATATCAAACGCTCTTCTTGCATCTTTAATGCAGAAGCATTTTGCATACATATCAACCAAAGCACTTTTAACATAAATTTGAGATTCAAAACCCAGTTTGAGCACATAACAATGAGCTTCAATTCCCTCAACTAAAGATGAGTGATCGCTGCAAGCATTGAGGACACCAACAAACGTGAACTCACTAGGTCTTACTCCCTCAGAATGCATACATCCAAACAGCTCTAAAGCCTTCCAAGACTCTCCATTCTGTGCATAACCAGTGATCATTGCAGACCAGGTGATCGGGCTCTTATTTCCTGATGACATAAATATCACCAATGCTTCATCCAAGCACTGGCACTTCGTGTACAATGTGATAAGAGAATTGTCAACAGAGACAAAAGACACCAATCCGTTTTTAATTGTCAGACCATGAATCTGTCTTCCCATCTCGAGAAATTCTGGTTGGACTGAAGCACTCAAGATACTGGTAACAACAAACTCATTCACATTGCAGTCATCCTCCACCAGCATCAGCCTAAAAAGCTTAAAAGCCTCGATGCCATTCCTATCAGTAGCATAACCAGAAATCATGGCCGCCCAAGAAACGGAATTCCTGTGAGGCATACTGTCGAACACCTTCCTGGCATCAGAAAGAAGTTCTAGTTTACAGTACATGTTAAGCAGAGAACTGCCAACGAAGACGTCAGTGGAATTAGCCGTCTTGATGGCAATGCAGTGTGTCTCCATACCGTATCCGGCCATGTCTAGAGAG
The DNA here is from genome assembly GCA_019925795.1 of Dendrobium chrysotoxum. Taxonomy (NCBI): domain Eukaryota; kingdom Viridiplantae; phylum Streptophyta; class Magnoliopsida; order Asparagales; family Orchidaceae; genus Dendrobium; species Dendrobium chrysotoxum. Next base: position 18,956,247 of record CM034309.1, read on the forward strand.
TGCGAAGCGGCGGTGAATAATCCCGCAAAGGTGAAAGCGTTGGGATGTAAGAGGCCGCCGCAGCCATCCCCCAAGGTCCGCATCCTCCGGAAGAGATTAAAGACCGCAGAAGAGGCCGCCTGACCCTGCTGAGAGTAGCTGTTGATAAGGCAGTTCCAGGAGACGACGTCCCAGCCCCTAGCTCTCTTGTCATCGAAGGCGGCCGTGGCCTCGGCGAGACGGCCGCATCTGGCGTACATGTTGACGACGTTATTTCCGACGATGCTATCTTCCAAATGACCTATTTTTATAGATAAGGCGTGGACGGAGCGCCCGGCTTCGATTATTCGCTGGTCCGTGCAGCGGAGGAGAAGGCTGAATAGTGATTGAAGAGTGGAAGGCCGCATCAAACTGGCCTGGAAAGAGTGAAAGGAAAGAGAAAGAGTTCGAGCGAAGAGAGACAGAACACTGCATCGTTATTAGTCGATTCCTCCGCCGCCGTCAGCCGCGCAGGTGATGAAGGAGGCGGCGATGGCTTTTTAATATGTTTATTTGCTATAATATCTGTTTATTTCTTACGCGCGGATTGAGGTCTCTGGCAATAACGAGTGCATCAGTTAATCCAACGGCTTGGATCTAATTCTTAGCTCTGCTTGCGAGGAAAAATTATTAGGTGCGGAGTCCGGACGGCGTTCAGAGGCAAATAAAAATACGCCATGTTATCAAAAAAATGTACCGAGCTCGGTACCGTTCTGTACCGAGCATAATACCGCTCGGTATTATACTCGGTACCAAGCGGAACCGGACGGTTCTCCCGTCCGGTGTCCGCACAGAATAATCGCTCGAGTTCGGCATTCAACTTGAACTACTATTAAGCGGTTGTTTGATTCACTTAAAAAAAAAGATGCATTATAAAATGGATGTAATATAAAATTTTTTTTTTGAGTTATTTGGATAAATATAATGTAAATGTTGCAGAATGATTTTTTTTGTTTAATTTAAAATAATGAATGTAGTGTAAAGTTCAAAAATAGTGGCGGCCGGTAGGGGAGATAGTGGTAGCGACGGGTGGCTGTGTCGGCCAGCGGTGGTCGACCGTGGTGGCTGGTGGAAACTGGTGGTGACTGGCGACGGGCGGCTGTGGCTGACAGTGGAAGTGGTTGCTAGCAGTGGGGGATGGTGACAGCGGTTGCTAACAGCCAATGGTGGACGACTGGTGACGACCGTGGTGGGTAGCGATCAAGTGAGCTTGCTTGTAGTGTAAACGGTTCTGCTCAAAATTAGACGAGTTTGGTTTACTTCAAAAATAAATTAAAATAGTTTGCACTATATTTACTTTACTTTGCTCTACTTTGTATTCCAATCAAATACCAAAATTTACAACCCTTGCATTTGAAATACTTTACACCACTTTTATATTGTAACCAAATAGCTCCTAAAATGGGTAACTTCACATTAAGATTTTTGGCTTCTATTTTTTTCCTTTAATACAAACTTCTCGAAAAGTTAGGTCAAAATATCATACAAATTAATATATGTTAATTTCCTATGATATTTATTTGATTGATTAATTATTATTGTTGCGGGCTAGAGTATTTACGACAGTAAAGTACGAAAAACTTTTCACGTCTTAACATTGCATGAGTATCCAACACACAAACAGAGAAAAAGAAACACTAAATTTTTTTACATCGAAAGCCCTGAAGGGAAAAATCATGGGGCCACGCCCGGTTGAAATGATTCCACTAGTGTTTGAATAGATTACAAATGATTGGTTTCTCCTGGAAATTGAGTACAATCAGATTAGAACAGTCAGCCTTGAGTTGAAATCTAGTGACAAACGGAGATTGGACAAAATTCTGGTGACGTTCGATGGTCGGGCGAAAATCCAACGTTAGTTGGCAGCCGGGCGGTAGTCCGGCAATGGGGTGTTATTTGAAATATCCAAATATGGTTAATTGTGCAGGTGATGATCATTTGAAAAATGCACAAGTTTTTATTCAAGTAAACGCCTTATGTCCGCTTGTACGAATATTGCGGATCCGATGGCATATTATCATTTTCTCTAAATTCAGCTCGTAGGAGTGTATTTCTTCTTGTAGGCGAGCCGGCATTAGCAATCTCCAGTTTCTATTCACCAGCAATTTGCAGTCTTTATTACAAGATCCCTGCTTCTACTTGCAGGTGAGTAGCAGCACTACGTGCAGGTCATTTGCTACTTCTTGTAGGTAGACCATTATGTAATACAAACTTTGTTAAGTTTGTTTGTGGACCAACAGTAAACATTCAGAATTCACTAGCTATTGTATGTAGGCAAACTGCATTTGGTGTGACATTCTCCAATATTGCTTGTGGCGGGACTACTGTGTGTATTTTAAGTTTACCCTTCGTACTTGTGGGTAAGCCGCATTCATCATGAATTTATTATTTTGATTTGTATGCAAGTTGTTATGCATATGAGGAGTCATTTATTATTGCTTGCAAGTGTTGCTATGGATCACTAGTTGCTTCATGCAGGCATGCTATCGTGTGCAACACAAATCCTCCAGTGTTGCTTATAGGTGCTTGCATTCATCACAGATTTCTTTACCTTGCTCATAGATAGTATGTTGTGTATGATGAGTTTTCTACAGTTGCTTGTAAGCAAGCTGTTGTATCCTTTGTTATTCTGCTAACACTTCTTATAGGCTGGTCATTATGTGTATTACAAGCCTCCTATTATTACATACTGGCAAATTGCATTGAATGTGAATCTTCTAGTGTCATTTGTAAGTATGACCGTCGTACGTGTTACAAGTTCGTATGCTCCGTCATAGTCCTACTACTTTAACTTATAAGTAAGTTGTTGTGTGCATGATGAATCTCTTATAGTGGCTCGTAGGAGCTCATATTCTTTACATATATGTTGTGCTCACCTATAAATAGTACGTTGTATGCATATTTATGTTCACAGGGGGTCTATCATACTTACAACATATCTACTATCGTTACTTATATACGGACTGTATCAGCCGTTATTATTTGTAGAGGATTAGTGTGTTCATTTGCAAACTAGCTAATATTGCTCATGGGAAGGTTATTACATTCATTTCACATTGTGGGCTCCGAAAGTTCATGCCCTGGCCTCTCCGCGGCCCCCTCTCATTCTTTTCTTGGGTCACCAAGGAGAGTTTTAACGAGTATGTTTCGAAAAAAAATTTCAGAAGGTAGATTGGGTTTTAAATAAGGTACTACCAAGAAATTTTGCCCTCATTTTACGAGAACTTTATGATTTGAGTTCTAATTTCCTATAGGCACAAGCCCCTAAGTTAATCACCCCTCCTGATAACGAGATAGAACTTTCGATTAAGGCTAGTCGTCAAACAAATACAAAATATTTGGTGTATAGTAGCAACATGATTTGGTATTTGAATATTTAAAATTAAAAATTAAAAATTCACCATCCTGTACTTAAAGCAGATGGTGGGGGAAATGATGATAAGCCCGATCAAGATCCCATGGTTCCATCATCCCAGGCCATCGTGATCCTTTGTCCACATAATCAGAGGAGGTAGTCGACTAACCTAACAGAAGGATCCTTATCAGCAATCATGAGTTGTTTTATCTAAGGGTACCTTATAGACCTGAGGTGAATATTTATCTAAGGGGATAAATTTGAATCTACCTTAGCTAATGTAAGATTTTATGCCCTATCAATCATATCCTATTGATTCATTACTCAATAATTTAGAGTCGATGGAGAATATACAGGCTTTAACCATGACCGTAATATAATAGTGTCATTTGGCAGCAAAATTATCCGATTAGAGGGCCCCGATCATAACCATTTACAAAAGGTGTCATTTAGCGGCAAAACCATCAGTCTGGTGTCATTTGACAGTGAAACCACTTGTTAGAAGATACGTGCCACATCCTTATTAGTAAGAGATGGATTGAGAATGAATCCAAGTGATATTCTCGACTAGACATTATCTCTTTATGAGCTGAAGTAGTTCTCAATTTATCCACCTTAGCAAACTATTGTGGAGGGTGGATGAGTATTTCGCTTTAAATGTTTGATGATTTATTTCATTTTAAGATATTAATTTTATGGTGACTTTTGAAATTTTAGATCCTCATGGGCATTTGGAAATTTGGGAGATATTTTTAAATATTTATGATCCCCTCCAATTGACATTTTTTGTCAATATGGCCATCATCAGGATTTTCATGGGTAATTTAATTTTTTATTGATTGAACCTTGTCGACTCCATCTACTTGTCAACAGAGGATCGGGTTCGAATTTAAATTCATTTCTTAATCAGCAGAGCATCCTTAAATGTCTCATGTGTGTCTACAACATGCTCGTCAGGGCTATACATGTATAGGCTGTTACATGCATTTTGTATTATATGATTGTTATACGTATTTAGTGGGTGTATGCAATGCATCTGCATGTATCATGTATATCGATTTATATATTTTGCATTTTTAATTTGCACACTATGTAGTTACAGTGTATGTTATTTTTGCATGTAGATAGAATATTACATTATATTACTTGAATGAAGTCCTCTAAATCCTACGAATGTGTGTAAAAGGTCATTTTAGAATATAATTGTAATGTCAAATGACATGCTGAAATGAAACCCTTTGCATCCTACAAATACATGTAATAGGTCATTTTAAATTATGATTGCAGTATCAAATGACATGCTTGGATGAAAATCTTTGCATCCTACAAATACATGAAAGAGGTCATTTTAAATGTGATTGTAATGTCAAATGACATACTTGAATGATACCTTATACATCCTATAAATGCATGTAAGAGGTTATTTTGAATTTTGATTGCAATGTCAGATAACATACTGAAATGAAACTTTCTGTATATCATAGATGCATGCATATTATATACGCATTTTAATGCATGAGGGGGATATTTTGCATTTTTAGAGATAGCTACTATGTAGGCAGCTATTTCTAATAAATATACAGGACTTTATTTTAGATTTTATTTATGCCTTTTATCCACTTGTACGAATGTTACGGATTCAGTGATATGGTGTATTAATACATCACATAGTATCTTTGTGTAACATACATGCATAATATATCTATCATCATTGATTTCTTGTATGATATATTTGAATGATAATTCGATACTTGCATGTAGTGCATAATGTATCTATATGCTGAAAGTTCGTTAGGGATGTTAAGCCCTTATGAACTAGCCTGAGACTAACCAAGAGGGGGGGTGAATTGGTATTTTTAAAAATCTTTTTAAATAAAAAAGAAAAATCTCTTTATATCTTATAGCAAAAATAAATTAAATTAATAATAAAAAGATGAATCAGAGATTTCACCCAAACAGTTAATTGTAGTAAAATAAAGTGTGAAAGATAAACATAAAGAACACACCAGATTTTATAGTGGTTCGGTCAACTTGACCTACGTCCACTCCCTGGAGCCTCCCCTCCGGGTATTGCACTAACACTAAGTGACTCTCCTTCTGCACCCACAGCAAGGCGAAGAAGCCTTTACAAAACTCCTTTCCACCAACCTGGTGAGGCAGAGAACCCATACTCCTTTCACTTCATCATGAAGCAGGCAGAGAACCTTACCTCCTTTGCTTCCTCCTGAAGCAAGCAGAGAACCTTGATATTCTTGCAGACGATCCTTCCAAGGAGACACCAAAGGATAAGAGACGACGACCGGAGAAGACGACTGAGATCCTTGCTTGGAACAACCTTTGTGAACACCTCACAAACTCCCCCTTACAACATTCTCTCTCTCTCTCCCAAGCTCTCTCTCCTTCTTAAAGCTCTCACAGGAAAGGACAACAGTAAAAGATCTCAACAGTAGAACAAAAGGGATCTTAAATAGGAGGGCTCAAAAATTGCCCTAAATTTCAACTAGTCGTCAAATATCATCTAGGATGATCCTTCGATCGTCCTGTACGATCAGTGTAAATTAGACCCTTTTGGCCTGGACGATCTTTTTCTTTTGGACGATTAGAAGACAAATTCTGTTCATATCATTCGAGACGATTCTGCGATCATCCTGGACGATTAGTTCAATTCAGGCATATCGTCAGGTAGACTGTTTGGGTCATCCAGGAGAATTTGTGCTGGATGATCTAAAAATGACTTGACCATCCAGGATGATATGTATATCATCCTGTACGATTAGTTCAAAAAGCTCAAAATCGTCTGACACACTGTTCAGGTCGTACAAGTAAATCATGCTGGATGATTTCAAAATGACTTGATCGGCCAGGACGATATTGCTATCGTCCCGTACGATTAGTTCAAATCAGGAATATCGTCCGGCAGACTGTTTGGGTCGTCCAAGTGAAATGCACTGGACGGTCAGGTTTTCTAATTGATCGTCCAAGACGATCTTACGATCATCAGGGATGATATGATCGAATCAATCAAACTTTAATTACTTTCCTTAATCACTTGACTAATTTAGGCATGATTGTAATGAATCATTCAGGATGATACACGTATCGTCCGAGATGATTAGACTAAATTTCCAAAAACTAAAACTTGTCTAACTTAGTCTGGAGGTTGAGAAATTTTGATTTGAGCATATCGTCCTGTACAATGGATGTATCATTTAGAACGATCTGCTTAATTAGACCGACTGAACATAGTCTCCTTAATTAGAGTTCTATTTTTAATGGATCGTCTAGGACGATTTGAATAAAATATGAATAAAAATTCTAACTCACTAAAACTCTCCCCCTGAGTATGTGTGTGCAAGGTTACTTAGCTTGTGGATCCATTACATTACATTTGACTCAAGAAAGATGAAAAAATTATATTGAACCTGAAACACATACACACTGACTCGATCTTGAGCTGGCTTGAATTACAATTGATCTTGTGAACCTGAAAGATTAGACACTCAAACAGAAATAAAAATATTTGCTATCATCAAAATTATAATCCTTGAATCCATATTCATAACATATGCTAGTGGGGAATGCTACTGCCACTCAGTATATTTCACATGCTGAATAGCATGTCTGCATAAGCATTATAAATTTTTTATGTTGTGATGTGTATGCACATAATACATCCTACATACTGAATGGAATATTTGTTATGATGTATTCTGTATGTTATGATTATATACATGCATAATATATTGGCATGTAAATGTGATGCACTGTTATAGCATAATATATCTTGTGATGCCAAATGACATAATTGCATGAAGTATTATACCTATTGCAATGCACGTATAGGGGGAATTTTAAAGTATTTAACACTAATCAATTGTGCGGAAAACTATCATTTGAATGTGTGAAACATTCTATTTAGAAGCTTATAGACACCTTCTATCTGCTTGTACGAGTGTTGCAGATCCAGTGGCGTGATGTTGTGCTTCAGTGACCCATAGTTGTTACTACTGATTCGCTATTTTTGCTTACATGTGAGTCATAATATTTTATTTAGAATAGCCATGAGATACTTCATTATTCTGATGTAAGCTTCCTCTTCTTGTCCTTCGAGAGATCAGATCTGTAAATCATCTAACCCTTGCTTAGACCAGATGAGGACATCCAAGTTATATGAGGTCATTTTGTGATAGATGAAGTATCATAATCTGATGAGACCAATGGCTCGAGTGATGCACTGTCAGCTCTCTTTGCCTTTTCTCCACAAGGTATTCTCCTCAAAACATGAATAGGACAAGACACAAGATAATTTTTAGTATCCCAATGAAATTCTAATATCTGATATACGTACGGGATGTAGAAGTTTCTCCCATAGTCTTTGACATGGAATCCAAAAGTAGCTATATTCAATCTATAGCTTCAACATTTAATGATGCATGTGTAGGACATTAGGTTATGGATCTTGATCTTCGACTATTTATCATTGACTCAAATAATATGGCATTTCTCCATAGCCTCAATATTTATACAAAGATGACAAAATATATAAGTCTCAATAGTACTTCAATCCAAATCAGCTTTGGTATACCCTCCCATCGAGATGTCTTTTCAATTGATCATTCTTTGACTCTACAGAATTATTCAACCTTGCATGCTTAGTGTCGTCGTTTAGACCTTCCTCTGGCAACATATCAATAGATTTCCTCTTTATATTGGGTGGCCCTTCTTTATCTCAACTGTCACTATCAGAATCTCTAAAATTATCAATTGGAGGTCTTAGTTGTACTGGATCTACAAAACTTCCAGCTCCAACAAAATGAGTGTGCCTCTTCCCAGCATGGTTGATGCACGAGACGGGAGTAGGTGCATCAACATAAGTAATGTCATATGAGGAATCTTACTTTAAAGGTGATATAGCTAAACTCATATTTTTGTAAATAATAAGGAACTTTTTAATATGAGTGGTATGTCTCAAATATTTGCATTCATAAGGTAGTCTGCAATCAGGACAATTGTATCTATCATTTGTGGATATCCCATCATAAGAACTGTACAAGGTATGATCACAAGGCTGCAATATTGGGTGGTTAAATTATTCAAGCATGACATCAGTTGAGCTCTAACTTCTTCTTCTTTAGATAGAGATCTAATGGGTTTAGCAGTCGACTGATGCCCTCGAAAGTTATCATCTCCCGATCTTCCACTATTTTCTCAAGTAGTTGCGAAGGTATTCACTTTAAGCTTGGAGGCATAGTAAGGTTCCAATCTGTTGACAGGTTGGATGCCTTTGGCACTGTATTGTTGTTTATTATGTGAACGCCCTAACATTCATTACACATTGCATGTATATATCTACAAGAAATATAATCATTTGTAAATAGGTTTTGTATGTTTGTTAGCATGCTGATGTGGACTACCAGTGGAGCTACATTCATCACCAGTTCCCTGTGTATGTTGGCTGGAAAGTTGTCATTCAATGTACATCTGTGCCTCCTGCTCGCAGGCATACGACGACTCCTCCATCATTATCAACACATGTTCTTACTCAGCGCATGATGTACTATGTATGTTTGCAAGGGGCTATGTTGTTTGCAGGTGAGTTGGTGTATTCATTGTACATTGATTTTCAGTGTTTTTTTTGGACTATCGCTTCTATTTGCAAACTACCTGATGTTGATTAAAGGGATACCGTAGCGCTCATTGCATGTTAATGTGAACTGCCAGTTGAGCTGCATTCATCATTAGTTTCTTCTTGTATGTTGACTAGTGAGTTGGTGCATTCTCTTGCATGTCTTCCAGTGTTCATGGGAATTGCCACATATATCTACAAGACAGCTGTCATCGATTGAAGGGAGATTGTTATATTTGTTACATGTTAACCATTTTTTCTTGCAAGGGATCTACCATACTTGCAACATATCTATCACCATTGCTTGTAGGTGTCATGTACGGAGTATGATCAGCTATACATGTTAGCTGGCAAGCTGCTACATCCACTGTCGCTGCTCATAAGCAGGTCAATACACTTGTTTATCAACTGACAATTGTTGGCGGTAAGCAAGTTATCTTCACTATAACCTTCACTTCTTCATCTCTAGTTATGTTGCATTCTTTATATGCTATTATGGGTGAATCACTGTGCTACTGTCTTTTGCAAATTGATCTTGTGCTCATAGGAGACTAGTGTGTTTGTTTGCAGTTATGTGCCATTGACTGTATGCAAACTGCAATTATTTTGAACTTCTCAAATTAACCTTGATTAGTAATTCATTACGTATCAACCCCTATCACTCACATGGTTTGATGCACTTGATTGTATATTGATTTTGATCATAGGGTGTTGTATTTGTTGCGCACCTTCCACATTATGTTCATGAACACCACTATATTCATTGCAATCATCTTACCTCCTATTATAATCTGTGAGCAAGGTTGTGTTCTTTATCATATACGAGCAGTTATATTTTTTTGTGTGCTTACTATTCTTTGCACATCACGAGTCCCCTGTTGTTCATTTATATTTATTTGGATGACCATAATTATTAGTTAACATTTGCATTTAAGTTTTATTGTGCATTTTAATATTTAGTGTCCAGTTTTCTGTTATTCATTTTACAAGTTATGTTCCCTGCATTCTTATTAAAATTTGGTCCCCTATCAGTCAGAATTTTGGCAGCATCCTGACATTTCCCATGTTTAGGAGAAATTTATGGAGTCTTAGCCTTCCCGCTATGTTAAGAAGGATGTGGATGATTGGTTTCGAATGACACCGCGGCCATAGTCTTCAATCCCACCACGCCAAGAAAGGTATGTATTGATCTTCAGATGTACCTGTTTGAAAATGCATAATTCTTTTTTTGTAGGCACGTACATAGATACTTAAGTTTTGCACCGCCATGCTAAGAAAAGAGCGCACAAGACTTACATGTCTCACTATAAGCACCATGCTAAGAAAAGTGTGTATAGGTGGTTGCTCGCCGTGCTGCAAGTGTCGAGGATAGGGTTTGGGCTTTTTATACCTTTTCAAATCGACGGAGGCGATGTCTATGTTGACGACTGTGTCGAGGTCGAGAGGACTTAAAATGACTCAAAATTTTCATTTTTACCTTTTATTATTATTATATATGTTTCTTCTTCTTTTTCTTTCTTTATTTTTTATTTTTCTCTTTTCTTTTTTTTTCTTTTTTTTTTTGAATTTTTCTTTTCTCTCTTTTTTAGTTTCCTGATTTTTAATTATTTTAATAATAATAATAATAATAATAATAATAATAATAAATATTATTAATGCTAACATAAACCTAGAGAGAAATTACCTTGGCTGCCGTCTGGCTGTGAGGGAGATCGATCGTAGAGAGGGGAGATTGGGCCCTATTGAGGTCGGTGAGACTGGGATTTGATGAGCCCTTTGGCTTCAGGTGGTCGGCAAGGATCGGATCAGGAGCTCAAATGGGCTTCGAGGTCAGATATTCAGAGGCCAAGTGTTTAGAGGCTGAAGGATTATGACTATTATAGGTTCAAGCGCTAGAGGGCTTTAATTGTTAGAGTGGAATCAGGCAGAGTCGAGTTAGACAGATGGTTCAAGATTGAGAGTTTTGTCAGAATCAGAGTTGTGAGGAAAATTCGACTATAGAGATTTGAATGGCTGGACAGGGGTCTACTGGCTATAGCTAGATTGGAAATAGCTGTAGGGGGCAGGTCGTTTAGGGAAGATGACGGGACCAAGAGCTATTCGACGAGATGAGTTCAGCGGGTCAAAGATTGGCATAGTAGATGCGGCAAACTTGCGGCTGGGCATGAGGTTCGACAGGTAGAAACAGATCAGGGGAAGATAGCGACTGAATGCTTCATTCTAGTGCGGAAGAGCTATTGTCGGAGGTGGGTTGTGGGTTTGGGTTCTGTCAAAATTGAAAGTAGCTCGAGACCAGAGGCCTAAACGTCAAGTTTGGTGCATGTTTTTTAGTTGTGTGTAGGATTACTAAGCCGCGGCTAGGTTAAAATGGTCAGTGGGGTAGAGACGGGTGAAGGAAGGAATCAGAGTAGCTTTGAGCTCAGTTTAGAGTGGAGGTTGACTCTTGCAATGAATTGACATAGTAAGAGTTTTTCAAATGAAGCATCCACAAATGAAGTGAGGATTCATTCTCATTTTAACGATAAGGCAAAACATCATTTCGTGTGAGGCTTGCCACCGCGTGCAGACCTCGTACAGAGCACAATGTCGAACAGTATGTAGGATTTGAAATGGATTTTTGCAGTCGTGCGGAGAACGATATCAAATAGGTACATGGGATTTTTGGGATTTCAGTGGATTTTTTTTTACATTCATGTAGGTCAACACACGTCCTCCTACTGCAGTTCATAGATGATTTATTGTGTACATTATAAGTTCTTTGTCCTCGAAGGAGACCTATAATATACATAATGGACCCTCCACTATTGCTTGTTAGCATTTGCATTCCAATTGGCATGATGACTTTCATTAGAAATATTGTGTCCCGATTTGTGTGTCGTCAAGATCAGTGCTGATTTTCCCGCACGAATTTTAATGGGCAAAATTATAGACTTTTTTAGATGATACAAACATTCTGAACATAATGACGAAGTCAGTTTTGCTATTGGACATCATTTGGGCAGTGTCGTGCAATATTTTTGAATATCAGTTGTTGATTTTGATCTTTTTCACCCAATTTGACTGCGAGCTTTTAGGTAAATTCAACATTCTGATCGCAATGACACAGTTATTAGGCGATTGGAGATTGTATGACCACTTTAGTGATGCGTCGCGCCTGTCAACTGTCCCTTGCGTTGCCAATTTTGCTTCTTTTCTTACGTTTCTTAGTGTATGGGTCAACATAGCCTAGTCTTCATCAAGACATTATTGACTTTGTTAGCAAATGTCTTATTAAAAATCAAATATTCTACTCTTCCTTCAACCGATCTTTTATCTCATCTGCCAATACCTTCACAAATATGGGAAGACTTGTTTATAGACTTCATTACTGGTCTACCTAATTCTAAAGGCTATACTGCTATTTTTGTAGTCGTTGATCATTTATCCAAGTTTTCCCATTTTGGTCCCTTAGCAACGAAATATTCCGCTTCTAATGTCGTCGATCTTTTTGTACATAACCCTAAACCCTAAACGATAGAGTTCGATCAAAATAATATCTTTTTAAGTAACTTTTTGTGACATCTTTTTACTTTAAGTAATACTACATTACATTTTAGTACTTCATATCACCCACAAACATATGGTTCAATAGAGGTTCTAAATCGATGCTTAAAACAATTTCTTCGTGCCTATACATCCTCTACATCTTGGTTATGATCCTCATTTATTTGTTGGGTGGAATTATGCTATAACACATCCTGCCAAACGGTTATTAAAATGCAACCATTTCAGACTCTATATGGAAAACTCCAACCTACCATCCCTTCCTATATGCATGGTACTTTTGACCTTCCTGCGATCAATACACACTTAACAAACTGGGATACGCTTCTGCAAACACTCCGACAAAACATACAACAAGCCCAAAATTGAATGAAAATCATGACAGATCATAATTGAAAGGATTTGCACTATTCATAGGTGATTTAGTTATGGTCAAATTACAATCATTTAGATAAAATTTTATCATTAATAATACCCATTCTAAATTAGCTAAGTGATATTTTGGCCTTTTATAATTCAAGACGTGATTAGCCCAGTAGCCTACCGCCTACACTTTCCTTCTGATAACAAAATTCATTTGATTTTTCTTATATCTCTTCTAAAACCATTTAAAGGTTCTCCTCTACTAACCCCTTCACAACTACCAACATTCAGTTATAGCAACCTATGATACTTGTAAATTCGGTGGACCATTCTAATTATTATGACCTGACCAGATTCAAGGTATTCCATTAAATTTTTGCATTTGAACCTTTCTGCATGTGTATGAAAATGTTTTGAGTGCATATGGAGTCTGCATGTGATTTGAAATGAGTCTCGAAGGTTTGTTTGCATGTTTGGGGAAGTTAGAAATTTTTTCTGGGGCACCGCGGCGCTAGGATTGATAGCGCTCTAGTGCCAATGCTCTCAAAAATTTTGGAAAACAATTCAAAGCGGCGACACTGAAGGTGGCGTGGCGAAGCTGTGGGCTCTTTGAGGGGGCGTCATGTCAGACACTGCGACACTAGGCCAAATTTTAATATTTAAAATATCCAAATCTATTATTCATGCCATTTCATTTCCTAAGGGCTTTTGACTAGTGAGAGAGAGATGAATTTCTAGAGAGAGAAAGTCCATTTGAGCCACTTCAGGTCTTTTTCAGTTAACGACACAGTTCTAAAAGTTTTTCAGCTCGAGGTAAGTTATATTTTGTCTATCTCAATTTTTAATAATTCGGCGATTTTAAAATTTTTCTGATTAAAAATATAAATTTATGGTATTTGAACTAAGGTAACTTTTAAACGGAAAAATTTTTATCGTGTAACTTTTTGTATGTTATAGAGAACGTAGTTCTAAACATTTAGATATTTTTCTGTAAAATTTTCATCAGTTATTTTTGAAACACTGTTTTTCTAAAACTATATAAAAATATTCAAGCATCGAAAATATCACTATAGAATAATTAAGTCTCTGAAATGTAGTCTTGTATAATCTCTGATAATTTGGTAGAATTTCGAGTCAGTAAAATTTTGCTACATTGCATTAGGTTTGATTGTTAAAATGCTGCCTCAAGGGCAAAATCTTTGAAATTATGTAAATAGACCAATTTATGTTTAACTGCTTAATTGTAACATTATGTGGCATGATTTATGCATTATGCATCTCTGGATGATATTATGTCTACATCTGAGAAGTTCGGGGGGTGTTCTGTTTGGAGTTTTGTTATACATATATATTGCAGAGTTTTGTTGTGAAAATTTTAAAAGTGCTGAGAGCACTGAAAAGCTTGAGGGCTAAAAGTTCTAAATGGGAGGCATAAGGGTTTTGGAGTTATGAATGGGAGATATAAAGGCTGGAGTTCTATTAATTTCTGCTTTAACTATAAGTTTATTTATATTTTGTTCAGCATATTATACTCTGAATTCGGTAACCTACTTAGTGTTTGCAAAACCCTACAATGTTATGACACCACTCTATTATAAGTCTACTATTAAGCTTGGAATAATTGTTTTATTTTAAGTTTTTATTTTTGAAATTTTTAAGAAATGATTTAGATAATGTAATTATTGGGCTGTGTTAGCTCATTCTGCGTTCTGCATTTCATTTTCAAGTTAGGGCAAGGGTAAATGCCTGATTAAGAATATATGGCTACTTTTTAAGTCTGGCTGGTGTGTATGTACCTTTTTTATTTTTAGTTTTAGTTTTTTAAACAATCCTAACATTTTTGTATTTCTTGCCCCGTGTCTATCTGTTGTTGAATATTGTGATAGCAAAAATCTATAATATATATTTTTGTGGATGAATAAAAAAAAATTGTGAATGAGTAAATTTATGTATAGTAGAAAAATTAAAAGTTCTATTGTCTGATATTTGAAAAGAAATATGATATTTCTTCAAATAAAAGATTTTGGTCTATGCAATTCCGCCTTTATTCTACCACAATCTAATATGGTGTGACCTGTATCTATGAGTCATATTAGGTTAGATTGTGACACAACCAACCTCTTCGTGTATTGCAACGCATTATACAACTCCGCTGTCAATCTCATAGATTAGTCTTGTTACAATGAAAATTAAATCTACCAAAGGACCTCACATGAGAACATTTTGTAGGACTCTTCCTCTTTCTCTTCTCTCAGGTTTCAGTTGAGACGACTTTTTTACTGCTTCTTAAATAAGCTTTCTAATACAACATTAAAATTTTTGTACTAGAAATCTACTTTAAATAGTAAAAAAGCCATCCCAAACAAAACCTCAATATTGAAGACAATATTATTTTTCAAGGTGACAGGAGTTTTAGACAACATATTTTATTAGGTCCGAAAATTGCATAATCCAAATGCAAAGCATGAGCTATAAATATGATAGAATAACTCAAAACTATAAAAGCCTACCAAAAAGTAACAAACACATTCCGCAACTCGCAAGTAACAACATAATTTTGACAATATAAATTATAAATTTAAGGACATAATCCAAATGCATCCACATATTTAATATAATACTAGTTTACTCTTTCTTTTATTTGTTTTAAATAGATCGATTTTTTAATAATAACATGTTGGTCTACCTAAGCATTATAAATATTCCTGTAGCTGTGAAGATTAAATATGGAATAAAAAATTTCTAATATTCCTTTCTTCTCCAACTTAGAGTAGGTTGCCCATCCTCTTGACTCTTCAAGAAGCCTATCACGTTACCTGAAATTCATTCGGTTAATTAAAAAGGCTCATCTACAAAGCCTGAAATAATGTACCACAATGGACCCGTTATTAGTACCACTAAAAGATTATTTATAATGACGAAACTAGTGTTACAGTTCATCCTGATACAGTCTGTACAGAGAAATTAATGCATATAGCTAAAAGCAGTATCAAACAATTGCTTTACCCTTGCAAAGAAGCAAGTATAGATCATTTTCAAGACTTCGAATTTTCCAACATTTTTTCAACAATATGCCTACTCTTTTCCTCAAGGTTCCGTCTCTTTTCTTCTATCTTTTCCCCCACTTTCTTTCCTAGATCCATCATCCTAGCTCGCCTTCCCACCCTTTTTGGCTTTGCATCCTCTTCAGGTAAGGTTGATGGGTTCTCCATGGTTGAGCCAGGTGATGCTGTCCTAGAAGTATCTACCCTGCCCTGGTTGCTACTATCCTGTGTTCCATCCATTCTCAGTAATGGAGCCAACAATTCCTCGCTAGTGCTAGTGTCTGATCGTGTATCGCCATGATATGCGCTACTCGAAGAAACCGATCTCGATTTGCCGTTTTCAGTTTGGGAAGAGGAAGACTTCAGAGCATCATCATCAGACGCCTTCTGTACAAAAACTACATCCTTTACTTTTTCACTTTTATCGTCAGGGTAACTAGTTTTAGTTCCACTGGAAATACTAGGCTTTGTTTTTAGATCTCTGGGAGGGCCGGTCGAATCAGCTCTAGGCATACTCATATTCATGGCTTCCTGGCTTATCCGAATGAAAGGAGCAACTTTTTGAGGAACCCAATCATCCTTTTCTGCCAACATCCAGGGAATGCATATGCTTTCACAATTTGGAAGTACCAAACTGTCACGAACTGCAGCCTGTCATCAGAAAAAGAACAAAAACAAAAACAAAAAACAAAATTGATTCAAGCATTGAAACTTTATCAACAATCATGCATTCTTTGAAAGAACAAGTGGTATAATATAACAGCAAGTATTTGGCACCTTAAACCGATTTCCCATGAGCAAAGCAATGTGAGTACTCGTGATTTTTCGTTCTCCAATGGAAGACTCCAAGTGCCAATCTATATCAGGCATTGATGTGAATCCAAACCATAACTGATCAGAAGGTGGTGGTCGTATATGCAAGCGCAGTGTTCCTCGGAGGGATGCAATTCTTATGGCTAAGGAAAGGGGCACCTTACATGTCAAAGAGAAAGAACAAACAAAACGGGAAAAATACAGAGTGAGAAGCTGACATTAAGTTTATTCAGCAATAGATACTTGAACTTAAAGAAGTTCAAGCATAATAAAATGAGAAGGCATTACAGAAGATGTAGGAACAAGAAATAGAATATCGGTATGCTGTTTCACCAAGTCAATAAGTCCATACTCCATAGTAAAGAGAATCAAGTGGTGGCATCATCACTAAAAGATAAAATTACATGATTTAACTACCAGAAGGAAGCTGCTCCACCAAACAGCAAAATTAATACTTCTTGTGCATGATACACCACGGTATTGACAGAACAAGTTTACATTCCCTAATCAAAACTATAATCATTATTGACATATAACAATTTACTATTTATATGATCACTAAAGAGCAGCATTTACATCCTAGAGAGCTTAATTAAATACTATTAGGCATGATTTAAACTCATCCTTATGGTAATAAAGTAACAGAATAAAATTTCAAGGGAAGCCATTTCACTTCTGATTGCAAGCATCGCCATCAAAGTTTAATTCCAATGTTTCAATTACAAAAATGTTGCTACTTCTTCCACGCGACAAACTAACACGTTAAAGATAGATACAGGGTAACGAGAATCGTTCACAATCTCTAATTCCATCAACACCATAGATCAGCAGTTACCTATATAGCTTAACCAAATACTATTACGCCTGTTGTAGAAGATTTAGAAAGTCAAATCTACATATAGATCATGAACAATTGAGAATATATGTTGATGCAAGGACTATCTAGGTCTAGGATTTGCATATGAAAATGCAATGCAATGTAAACAGCAAACTAGAATGAGGATTTTCTTCTGTTCTGATGCAAGAAAAAAAAAACATGAATTAACACATAAAAATCGTTTGGAAGCAAGCTAACACAGATACTTGTTTACTACTATGATGTAAACTAAAGGATAAAGAATCAATATCACATGAAATTGGTGAAGGATTCCTCATCACAGGAAATTTATGATCATAAAAACAGAACGGGCACTACAGACTTTATGCAATCGTGAAGGTTTGAATAAAGCTAAAACACACAATCTCAATCAATAAGTAAGAAAATAGAAAAGATAGTAAATTGGGAGATGGAAATGAATCCAAGGAAATAAGAACTGATTAGATAACACTATTCCATCAACTCCTCCTAAAGCATCAGATTTGAAATAAAGCAGAGTACTGCAAAACCAAAATAATTTTTTTACTAGATCATCATTCCATGATCCAAAAACAAAAAAGAGTGTCTACTTTTAATAGAGATTACCCTGCTTAATATTATCCAGGAAACTAACAAACTCTGTATTGGAGGATAATTTTTGAAACTTGGGAACTTCTAAGAAGCGACCTCACAATCTAGGAAAATACTGTTAGACAGTATTGTACAATAGGACGGAATAGACCATATACTTCAAGAAAAAGACCAATGGTGTGTATTAACATTATCATATGATATACATTGGCAAGCTTAAGTTATCTTAAACTCAGGTTAAGGTAACCTTAAATTTATATCACGAATCACGTATGGAGCATATCACATTGTAAAAAATGCTGCAAGTTTACCTTACATTAAGCCCACTAAAATCAAAACAAAGACCATCTTTGTCATCATACTATACGTGATTTGTTAATAGTGTGGTACAAGTTATCACATGCTCGTATAGACTTGCCTGATGGTCCAACGAATATAAAATTTATGGACCATACGGTGTGAAGATCATAGACAAGACCGGAAGTATTGCATGCAAAAAACTCAAATATATAGAAGCCTCACTACATTATCACGTAATAAATTTACAAGGCACATCACAACTAATTTGCATTGTTGACGATTGTAGACTTTGAGCAACTTGTCACCTCTCGTTGGTTTTGATGAATTTGACTTTGGTGAATAATGTTACTGATTGCCATTCAATATGTTTGGACATAGTTCTTGTAGCTCTGCCAAGCAACCCAAGAATCACTAGAGGTCTTCCCGTCCAATGAAATGATGTATTCATCATCCTTCCTAATTGGGGTTTATAATCTAACCATTTAAAATTCTCTTAAATTAAACATAAGGAATTGAAATCCAGAAAAGAAGATTAAGAAAAATTCAGGTCATCACAGGTGAATTATGATATAAAGTTCCATAAGCCACATTAATTGGACTATCCCATGGAATATCAACACTCAATAATATAACTCTGTTTATAAGCTTTCTATTTATAATTTTTATATACCTCAAGCCATTATAATAATGATTTGGATGTGCTCCTTAGATGAATTTGTGCTTTGGGTGGAAGGCGTGGAACTCAATCAACACTAATGAAAGTTGGCTTGGAGAGGGATAGAATATTATGATATGATTCTGCATTTGTGAAAGAGTTTTAACAAAGTTTTATATTAAGCATACAATCATCAACGAACTTCCAGAGTTTTCGCTAAAATGCAAGAAACCAGCTCGAAACTTCTCTTTTTTGTCAGGCCCGGGTTTCAACTGAAATAAATCTGTAACTATAAAAAATGAAAACAATAGTGCAAACTAATTAGACAAAGATATAAGAGGTAACTCAACTAAGTCTCCAGGATTTTTAGCATATCATAACCACGGACAATCTCAACGGGAATCATGTTAGTTGATCAATTGACTAAAGAATTATACACAAACTAATACATGGATAATATACAATCTTAAGTAAACGCTATCTAAAGAAAACAAACAAAATATACCTCTTCAACTCATATTTATTTCCTCAATCAACAATTCATTTGACGAGAATCATTGTAACATTTAAGTGGCCCATGCAAATCAACTTAAGCATGCAAAGCTTCTTTCAAGACCTTTGATTGGGATAAAGAGGAAAGCATGATATCAACACTTGCAACTAGTTGAAGATGTTGACAAAATGATAGTGCCAACAATATCATAAACAAAATTTCCACCACGCAGA
Organism: Dendrobium chrysotoxum; assembly: GCA_019925795.1. Classification (NCBI taxonomy): domain Eukaryota; kingdom Viridiplantae; phylum Streptophyta; class Magnoliopsida; order Asparagales; family Orchidaceae; genus Dendrobium; species Dendrobium chrysotoxum. The sequence continues at coordinate 18,976,137 of CM034309.1, forward strand.
GTGCACAAAAGCAATATGGGAAACATGTGATGGTGTTGAAGAAGAGTGGAAATAGGTGAGGTTTATGCCTCCAATGGCGCTTTCAATATTGATAGGACCATACAAATGCCAGTGAAATATAAAATAATTCTGGATGAAGAGCAGATCTCTCTTCTCAATGAAAGTTTAAAGATCAATTGCCAAGATCCTGTCATGGAAACAATTTGATGCAACATTTACGGTGCCACTCAATTGGCTTTAAGTTTAGTGTGGTTACTAATCAATTTCTTTAGATGAATGCCCACAAAATGAAGGCAATTCAGGTTCACACGTGCTAAGAAGAGGAATAAGACAGTAAATATATATATATATATATATATGAGGGGAACAACAACTTACCAAGTTGATATCAGATAAAAAGAGATCCATAATTGTTGTAGGATGAAGTACAGTTTAGTAAAATCTCTCCAACTGATCAACTAAATTCATCATAAAGTTTTCAGAAATATGTACTTTCTTACTTGATACTTTCCGCTTTCATACCACTATCAAAGGAGGATACTTTTTCCATGAAACATTGCGGGAAAGACAAGATCAGCAGATGCAAACATAATTTTTCTCCAATTTACATTAACCTTTTAGATGCAGCTTGTCTTCCAGTCAGAACTATCACTATCCTAGTAAAGAATCAATATACAGTTCATGTTGGATGGTTAATAATTAATAAATGAGTCAAAAAATATTTAGTTACTAAATATGTAAGAACTAGAAAACAAGGCTAGCTTTTACTTGTCACCCAAGAAGTACAACTTAAAATTTTCTTTTCTATATGCACTAAACCTCGATGTTCATTATACAATTGAAATCTTCACATTGTCTTCAAGCCTTTATAAATGCAAAAGTTTTTATGGAGATCTATAAGTTTACACTCGTTGAAAATGCCAGCAAATAACAGATCTTAATAACGTTTTAGTCAGTTTAGTATTTCAAGTTTTATTTTTTAGCTTTTCATTTAATGTCATTTAGTTCAATCATGTCTGTAATCATGCCCATGAGAACGGGAAGTGTTCTCTTAACTTTTCGATTCTTTGGCTTGGGTTTAAATGCTGGATGGTTCAATCATCGATTTGTTGGCTTGCAATAGGGTTCACTAGTTCCATTTGCAAGAGGGATCATTGGTTCTATCCTAATTGCTAGGTTTTTATATTGTTAGATTGACTATTGTAACATGGTTCCTATAGAAAAATTTGATCTTCTCGTGCTTGGCTTAATCTGTGGTCACTATTTCCCATGATATATATGTTCAATGGTTAAGTCATGAGTCATTCCACTTTTCCACTGTCATACCTATCTGGTTTATTGTGGAGTTATAAGGTCTATAGTTAAACTCGGCTACATCTGAGCTCATATGGCTTTTTTGTGACGTCTGAACAAGGAGGCAACAAACAGAGAGAATTATAGTTCATATATATCAAAACAGAAGGTATGTAACAATGAATTTTGTTTTAATAAAATTTCAATTTTCTGTTAAATTTTGGCAGAGTTCAATGTTGTCCTTTGAGCGCAATGCAAGAGGGACTAAATTTTCAACATAAGACATTTCCCTGTACAAGCATGAAGGAATCTAATCTTAGTGAAGAAAAATGTAATTAATAAATATTCTCAAGATGATGAACCAGATACAAAAAATGATTTGCAATTATAATATGAGCATATGATATTATTGAATCTAAATTTGCACCTACATTAGACGATGTTCATGGACTTGATCCTATGCTTAAAAAAAGAGTAAAAAATGGCGTTTGAAAGAACAACTGAATATTAGAGCATAAACATACCATGAAAATTTAACCTATGCCTAAATATTGAACTAAATCAATTATGTCTATTATAGTTAATGAATCAAATAAGCAATCTAAAAATACAACTCTTTAAGAAAAAAAATTAATTAGTAATCTTTTAGAATTTTTAATTTCGAATTCAAATTATGCACTTTTATGAAATACATCATCTAGTTGAATAGGAATCCTAAACCTTAATGTACTTGCGTCATTTTTAGCTTCTAAATTGAGCTTACCTCCTTCAAATAAAATAAAATTGTTAAAAAATAGAACATACTATCTAATAATATCTCAAGCTGCACAGATCAATTCAGTCACAAAAATCTAACTAAAACATTCATTACTAGATAGCTCAGCTACCCCTTACAGTTTCTTTATAATCAACTAAAATGGTTTATTTACATAGTATAAAAAATTAAAAATATTTTCTACAAAAACAGCCCCAGTTTATTACATACCTGTGAAACTTGTTCCGCAATAGTATGTAGAATAGTCTTCCATTTTGATTTGTTAACTAACGCAGGAGTTGAGATCTTTGGTTGTTTCGAGCAATCTAAAAAGAGAGAGAGAGAATAAAAAAAGGAAAATTCCCATAAATAGATTTAGCATGCAACAATGCATGTTAATGCCTTGTAATTTGTCAAAAATGTAGGCTTCCTTCATAAACTATTTCCATGCATATTAAATTTAGTTTCAACTTTCAACTGCTGCAGATGGTGATTCAAGCAATCTAATACATGAGCGTGAAGGCTAAATCTCCATGTATTGATTAACATTCACATGTAAAGATTAAAACAAAAAATATACATGCATACCTCTTAATTAGCAAATAAGCACGCATGTGTCATAAACTTTATTCTACATATTAAAATCTTGTTTCTACTATTGAAAATGTGCTTCAAGAAAGATATTTGTGCAATCTTAGCATATGCATTGAGAGAGAGAGAGAGAGAGAGAGAGAGAGAGAGAGAGAGAGAGAGAGAGAGAGAGAGAGAGAGAGAGAGATTGTAGTGCATTGAAAATAAGCACCTTTAATTTTGCCCAGCAATCTTATAGCATTGTCCCTTATTGCTTGCGAATAAAAAAAGAAAGATCAACAAAGGGAAAGGGAATGAGAGGATGGGAGAGAGAGAAACAAAGAGAGTAAGAATAAGGGAGATGGAAAGAGAAGGGAAAGGGGCAATTAGGAGAGGAAAGGTAGGCCAACATACGAGAGGATAAATGTGCGGTTCACGAGAAGCTCAATGACTCCAACTAACAAGGTAATTGATTCATTAAGACACTCTACTTCATTTTCTTTCATCTTTGCACACATACAACAAAAAGCAAAAAGGAAGATAGAACATAAGAGATTTGAGTAGAAGAGCGTGACATCAAATGAGAGGGGGTAGTTGGGCGAGAGCATGAGGTTGGTTGAGGCGCTGAAAGGGTTACAATGATTAATTTTTTTTAATTTGTTTGAATTTTAATGAGGGTTCATCTTGCTTAAAGATTTTGTTAGAGGATTTGTTGGATCCGAAAATTTTGGAAATGTTATTACAATACAATTTTTACTATATTTATTTTTGCCTTTCTAGTACTCATTTTTTTAATTGCTAATATCTTATTTAAGAAAAGGAATGAGCATCTCATTACTTATAAAAATGGATATAGTACAACTCAGATTGATTATTTTCTTATAAGGAAATTAGATCGTTTAGATTGTAAAGATTGTAAAGTTATTCCGAGTGAAAATTTATGTACCCAACATCGTTTATTAGTTTTGGACTTAAAGATAATGAGGAAGAAAATAAAAAATAAAATAAAACGATTTTTTAGGATTAGATGGGGGCATTTAAAGAATATTAACAAAAATATTTTTCAAAGTAAGATTTTAGATCTTAAGATTTTGTCTGTGCATGAGGATGCTAATGTTATGTGGGAAAAAGTGGCTAGTGATATTAAGAATATTGCAAAAGATGTGCTTGGAGTTTCAAAGAGAAAAACTCCTAATAGTAAAAATAGTTGGTGGTGGAATCCAAATGTGCAAGAAAAGATTAAAAATAAGAAAATTTGTTATAAAAATTGGTTTAATTATAAAAATTCTGATAATTGAAAATTATATAAAGAGGCACGTAAGGAATCTAAGAAAATAATATGCGATGCAAAGAGTTTAGCTTTTAGTGATTTATATAATAGATTAGATACTAAGGAGGGAGAAAGATATATGTATAAGTTAGCCAAACAAAGAGATAGGAGTAGTAAGGATTTAGTTCAAGTGAAGTGTATTAAGGATGAAGATCAAAAAATACTTTTTTTAGAAGATGATATTCAACAAAGGTGGATGAGATATTTTGCTAAACTTTTTAATGAAGAATGTGAAAATAAAATTGACCGTAGTGATCTTAGCACCCTAAATGAAAATAAAAATTTCTGTTTTTATCGGCGTATTAATAAAACCGAAGTTAGAGAGGCTTTAAAGAAGTTGAAGGGTGGAAAAGCTGTTGGACCTGGTGATATTCCAATAAAGGTGTGAAAATGCTTAGGAGATGAAGGAATTTCTTGGCTTACTAAACTTTTTAATATTGTTTTAAAGACTAAAAAGATGCCAGATGAGTGGAGAATGAGTGTGTTAATCCCTATTTTTAAGAATAAAGGTGATGCACAAGATTGTGCGAATTATAGAGGAATTAAGTTAATGTGTCATACTTTAAAACTATTGGAACGAGTTATGGAGCATAGGTTGCGGCGTGATACTAATGTTTCTCAAAATCAATTTGGATTCATGCCGGGTAGGTCTACTATGGAAGCCATACATTTATTAAGAGGTTTGATGGAGAAATATAGAGAGAATAAGGAGGATTTACATATGATATTTATTGATTTAGAGAAAGCATATGATAAAGTTCCAAGAGAAGTGCTATGGAGAGTTCTTGAAAAGAAAGGAGTTAATAACGCTTATATTCAAATCATTAAAGATATGTATGCAGGAGCTATTACTTGTGTTCAAACACAAGGTGGTTTGACCAAGTATTTCCCTATTTCGGTTGGATTACATCAAGGATCAGCCTTAAGCCCATATCTTTTTGCTTTAGTCATGGATGTTCTCACTAGACATTTGCAAGAGGATGCACCTTGGTGTTTGCTTTTTCTGATGATATTCTTCTTGTTGATAAGACTAGAGAGGGAGTTGAAGGTAAACTAGAATTATGGAGGTCAACCTTAGAGTCTAAAGGTTTTCGCTTGAGTAGATCTAAAACAGAATATATGGAGTGTAATTTTAGTAATAATAGACCTAGTGAGGGGATTGTGACTTTGGCCGATCAAGTCATTAATAAGAGTACACGTTTTAGATATCTTGGATCTATTGTTCAGAGTGATGGTGAAATAGATGGGGATATTATCAGCAGAATCCAAGTTGGATGGTTGAAGTGGAGGAATGCATCAGGCTTATTGTGTGATAGAAAAGTACCCCTCAAACTTAAGGGAAAATTCTATAAGATGGTGGTGAGACCGGCAATGCTTTATGGTGCCGAATGTTGGCCATTAAAAGAGAAGCATAATTCTAAGTTAAGTGTTGCAGAGATGAGGATGCTCAGGTGGATGAGTGGCTTTACCCTTAGAGATAGGATACGAAATGAGCATATTCGTGAAAAGGTTGGAGTAGCTCCAGTGGAAGATAAGATTAGAGAGAGTTGTCTTAGATGGTTTGGTCACATAAAACGGTGGCCTCCTGATGACCCGGTTAGGAAAGTAGAGATCTTAGATTTGACTTATGTTAAGAAAGATAGAGGTAGACCTAAAAAGACTTGGTTAGAAAATATTAGAAATGATCTTTCTTTATTAGATTTAAACGAGAATTTGACTTTTAACAGGACACAATGGAGAAAAAGAATTCATGTAGCCGACCCTACGTAGTGGGATAAAGGCTTGATGTTGTTGTTGTTGTTGTTGTAGTAGTACTCATTTTATGATAATTTTTGTTATTTTATTTATCAGTTTTTATATCCTTGTCTTACTTTACATAAGATTCAGGATTTTTTCATATTTTTCCCTTCCTAGAACTGATTCATGCCAACACATTTCTTATTATAAAATACTATTCATCACTTGCTTAATGCGCTAACTTCTGTATGTTTGTCTTTTCCTAAATTTCTCATGCCTAACATGCCTTTTAAGTTAATTTTATGCTTAACTATAGAGACCCAAATTTTGCTTATTTTCTAAAATGAACGAGTTTTGGATGTTTGGTAGTGATCTGTTGATCGGAGCCTCAACAGTTGACATGAATTTTCTTATTTTACGATCAGTAATTAATTTCTGTTATTTATTGTATATCACAATAAGATAAGATGTACTAATGTTGTGGGTCCTACGTATATAGACACTTGTTATAGTTTTTTTAAATATCTTTTATGCTTTCATACTTTGTAACATAGATGTCATTCAATTTACTTTACAGTCAACTTTGCCGAATAAGATTTATTATCTTAAACTGTAAATATTATTCCCACTAAGCTTATGTCTTTTCGTTTAATAACTTAATTACATTTTGAAGGTAACTGTCTAAGTTACATTTTTACACATGTTACTTTAGATTTCCTCCAGCTATGATTTGAATGCAAGTATTCTTTGAACATCATTTTTACGTATTCTTAACGTGACTGTTTACAATTTTTTTTTTTTCTAACTATAGCAAGACCGAATATAACGTGTGACTGTTTACTATTTATACAACTTCTATCAGTTTTCGATTCTGTAAAATTGATTTCGATAATAATAGTTCAGCCATCTCTCAATTCTGACCTTATTATTTATATGATTATTAATGAGTTGATTTCTTTTTCACATGGCTATAGCTACAAGTTCTTTTTATTGGCAACTATGATAAAACCATTTTTATTTGAACCTACGTTAACAATAAATGAACTATATTTAACAATGAAATTATAACGTCCCTAAAAACCATACATATGTTGGGAGATTTGATGGAGAAGTATAGAGAGTGTAAGGAGGATCTATATATAATATTTATTGATTTAAAGAAAACATTTGATAAAGTTTCAAGAGAAACTCTAAAGAGTTTTAGAAAAAAAAAAGAGTTAATAATGTTTATATTTAAGTCATTAAGGATATGTATATAAGAGTTGTTGCTTGTGTTTAAGCACAATGTGATTTGACAAAGTAATTTCATATTTCAATTGGATTACATCAAGGATCAACTTTTAGCCCACATCTTTTTGCTTTAGTCATGTATGTTCTTACTAGATATTTGCAAGAGGATAGACCTTGGTGTATGATTTTTGTTGATGATATTCTTCTTGTTGATATGCCTAGAGATGGAGTTGATGAAAAACTTGAATTATGGCGGTCAACAATTAGAGTTTAAAGGTTTTCGTTTAAGTAGATCTAAAACCAACTACATTGAGTGTGATTTTAGTACTAATAGAACTATTGGTGGGATTATGACATTGGGCGATCAAGTCATTTAAAAGAGTGCACATTTTAGATAGATTGGGCCTATTGTTCAAAGCGATGATGAAATAGATGGGAATATTATTAGTAGAATTCAAGTTGGATGGTTAAAGTGGAGGAATGCAACAGGCATGTTGTGTGACAAGAACAACAATAATAACAACAACAAGCCTTTATCCTACTACATGTGTGATAGAAATGAAAAAATGATCAAAATGATCCCTTGATTTTTTATGAACCAAAATAGTCCCCAATTATATTAAAGGATCATTTTGGTCCCTCAAGTCTTAAAGAGGAATCAAAACAATCCCATGGTGGGACTATTTTGGTTCTTCTTTAAAGAGTTGAGGAACCAAAATATTCCTTTAACATATTTGGGAACTATTTGATCTTTTATAAAGAGTCAATGAACCATTTTGATCCTTTTCTCTAGAGTAAATTTATGAAATATTTTGCCTAATGAGTAGACAAAACGACACCTTCAGAAATTGCTTTTGTTTCCACAACATTTACTAATCCAGACATAACGGAATAACTTCATGGATTAGGTGAACTATAAATTGGGCTATTGCAGCAAGCATAATGTTGTTAAGAAAGTTTGGCACTCAAAGTATATAGACGCCTAATACCATAAACATCTTTAAGTTTAAAACAGAATCTTGAGCCATCAGGGAAGAAATTGTTGCTGAGTAAGATAATCATAAGTTCAGAATAAATGAGGATAGCTATGAAGAACCTATTGGGCTAGCATGTCTTCTGCAGCAATATGATTATGCGTAGTTGAGGAGACTTGGAAAGCTGGCAAGACATACAGAATGCGAGGAGTCCCAGAGAGCTGATAAGATTTACAGGATAAAGGCATGTTTGTTTTTTTCTAACGTCTGCAGCACAAAAGTTGGTTAACTGGCTGTGGGCATGACACTGAAACCCGTTTAATCATTTGATGTATGTATTACAGAAAAAAACAATTACGGCTTAGCTACAGTTCTAATCCAAAAGAATTTCTTTTTACTGTATAATCGCTTAGTAGCAGTGTGAGATTTTTATTCTGAGAGTGAAAGTGGGTAACAGGCCAAGTTTAGGTAACAAACTAAATCAGAAGAGACTGAAATACCAGCTAAGTTTAGGTAACTACAACAACTGGAAAATTTTGTTCAGCAGCAGGCCAGTCTCAATGTCTTTTAAAGGAGCCAAATATGCAAGACGTGAACTGGACCCAAGGATATTGAGTGATAACAGTAACGATGATGAGGTGGTGATGGCCAAAAAAAGGGATAAGACATGAGAAGAAAAAATCTAGTTAATGGCTTCGATTTATATATTAAGCATAAACAATAAAAAGTTGTAGTGCTAGTTTAAAACTGTTCATATATCTTTGGAGCATCTAAGCTAGAAAGCTAAGATGAAATTAAAATTGTGCAAATTAATTCTGTTGATGCGCTCATGTATCTTAACATACCTACTTCACCCTCTTCATCTCTTTCATCTAATTGATCAGATAAGCAGGCAGAAGAATTTAATTGATTGCTGTAGTATTCAAAGCCCTCAAGAAGACTGGATGTCTCTTCGTTATAATTTGGTTCTGAGCTAGCATTGATGAACTCTTCCTGTAGCTCTGGTTCACAAACTTCAATCCTTGTTTCAATGTCCAAGAGTAAACCACCCAAATATTCGATGTCAAACTCCACTGCCCAAACCTCCGTCAAATCCATGGGAAGAACCCTAATTTTATGAATATAAGGTGGAAGATTTCCAAGATCTATGCTTGAACATGTAATTCCACCAATGTAGCTAGGCGTTCGCATATTAGACAATGTTTTCTGCCAGAAGAACTAAGATGTAAGGGTTGAATTCTAGATTGAGAAGTAAAATGACTGGATATAAAAAAGGCTACCTGGATGCGGGATTTCACTAAACTGTTCAGTTCAGCACTTCTTTTTGCATCAAAAAACAGTCGTGACAATAACAAATTCCAGCACAAAGTGCCATCATCACCAAAAAGCTTATCATCAAATGCTGCATCAGACATGATGGGACCCTTATTGCCTAAATGCACGTCTTGAAAGGAGCTGCTAGAATATTTGTCTTCTAAAGGGCTTTTTACAGATCCTTCAGATAATGTCACATCATTCAGTGTGACTAACTTCTCAGCGGTCTTTCTGGCATCACGTGTAGATGATAAAACTGGATTTGCTTTACTTTCAACGCCACTCTTTGAAGCTTTCTTAGTTAGCTTTTTAAAAAAAAAGCGAGCCTTCGAATAAGTTGATGAACCATCAACCCTAATAGTTTTCTCTACAATCTCTCCATGCAAGGCAGAAGGTTTTAGAAATGAAGGGAATTCAGCACTAAATGATGCCAGATAGTAGTTGAATTCCTTGCTTATTTGAGCATACCAATTTATCAATTTATTGTCACGCGAGGAGGCTAGACGAAGAGCTTTGCACCAAGATTCTTTCTCCCAAGCAGTATCAAAATACAAGTAACATGTTTTGCTTCCATCATAGACTGTTGAACTCTTGCTTTCCAGCCTAATGGGATACCTTTTGGCCCTGTTGCAGAGCAATATTAGATTTTCAAAAAAGTATTTCTTAGGCTAATCAAGCTGTCCCTAAATACTTGTGATAAGGCTAATAATGATGATATGTTATGACTTTTTAGATTAAAGTCAATGATGTCAAGCACTTCTAAAATAATTTAAACAAACAGACAAATTTCAGAAAGCATAATAAGCATGAAATGAAATCTCTTCATCAACTACGACTAAACAATTTAAGATTGATTATTACTGTTTCAAAAAAATAATGGAGTACAAATAATCCATCTCGCCCAGAGTTGATAGTTCAGTAGTTCACAAGTACCAAATGAAATGTTCAAGAAGAGGGAAAAGTCAATGGTCTTAGTTGATGGAAACATGAAAAGTTCACCTTCTAGCGTACAATCTTTGTGAATAAGGATATGTTTTGTTTGAGTTTGGTATTCAAACCCCAAAATTTCAATTTCTTTGCAAATATAATTAAATGCAAATACTATGATTATTTTTAATTATCTTATCAACTCTTACCTACACTACTTTTTCCTACAATCCCTCCACCACTACACCGTCAGCTGATATTGAAACCTCTTGCCCATGAATTAGTACAGAGCTTGCAAATTGATATAAGATTTCATTATCCTATGTATGCATGGGTCATATGGGATCTCCAACAAGATCCCTTGCGTGGGAAAATAATAGGTACTTGAATGGAATCCTACTGAGAAGGTAGTCCTCCCTAAGATCCTTGTCAATTGGTCAAGCAGTACTATTCAGTTGGTCTGCCAAAAGTTTTGACGCCAACCAAAATACTCATGGTCAACCAAAATAATTTTTAATCTAACCAGATGCATTTAACCTAGTAGAGATCCCTAGGCTGTGCCAAACTCGTGCAAAGATGACTAACATAATTTGGTTGGTTAACCAAAAAATTTTTAGTCAAACAAACACCCTTGGTTTAACTGAAGATTTTTTAGTCGGTCAACAGAGAAACATTTAACTAGTAGAGATGTTTAGGTTGCACCAAACTCAAACAAAAATGATTAAGTTACATCCAACTCAATAGTTTATGCTCAGATATAGTGCACCCCAAACATCATTCCCTTATTTGCAACTCGAATATGATATCGCTTAAGTTTGGGAGCAAACCAAGCATTCAAACTTAGTTTGGGTGCCATCAAAACATCCTTACTTAGCTTCAATGCAATCCTAACATCTTTGTTGAGGTTTGATGCAACCTGTGCATTTTAACAAGACTATGTGGGACTTTATTGGCCGAATATTTTTTTTGGAAAAATTTTTATGTAAACAAAATAAATTTTTTTTATTGCTTGCAGTAGTCAACCAAACGACTAACAGATGCCTTGAATATCCTACATAGGTTCCATGATCATTCATAATTCATAAAATGTTGCACCTGTCAAAGTGAAATATTGACGCCAGGTCTCTACATCAGAGCGATAGCACAATCGCAAAGGGATGCAAGGAAAAATAAGATGCATGATATAATTAAAAATAAACATAAAGACTTAAATAAGAAAATTTAAAACAATGTCCTTCTCAATTATATATTGGGATGGTGATGAGGGATGGTTTATAGAGTTTCCTCCATTATATAAATATTAAATTGATGAAAATGCTTCAATTTTTGTAGCTTACCATTTTTTTGAAGATAAATTTGAAGAGGATACAGCTAATATTGTACAATCAAAGAGCTTAATGGTCGCTTGAGAACCATCCAGATCAGATAAGATTAACAAATGGTCTTTGATTTTAGCATACTTCTTTACAGGCTGTACTTGTACAATACTTTTCTTCAATTTCAGCTCCTTAGGTCCTCCAGTTTGAGAATCATTTAAACCAACCTTTGGAACATTTTCAGGCTCCAAAAACCAAACTATTCCCTGATTATGATAAACATGAATAAGCTTGAAAAAATATAAGTTGAAAAAAAAAAAAAAACAGCATTCTGACATGTCAGATGAAGACTGCATCATCAAGGAAAAAAAATTATAAAATAAAAATTTCACAAAAATAAACTTGTAAAAAACTCTACCTCATAATCTAGACAAAATCATATAATGAGATATGCAAACATTAGACAGGAGGATATTGGTATAAATGTGTGCCCATAACCCTATGAACATGCATGCGTGTGCTTGTGAATCATCCACAGTGGTTATGCATGCATACACAAATTTTTATGCACCTTGAAGATGCCATTCAAATACAACAAATTAAGCAACAAACATTTAGAGTTCTACCAAGCAATTAAGGTTATCATTTAGGTAAAATACGAGATTCTTTTCAATCTCACATTGGCTATTTGATAAAGAACATGAACAATATGACAGAAGATGTAATGCAAGAAAAAATATAAGAGAAATGCTCTATCCACCCAATAAAGCCAGCACATACTCAATACAATTTTGTGAACTATAAATCATAATAAAAATTTAATGGTGGCTCATCATCCCCCCGTATTATTTTGCTCATCCTGTATCTAAGATGCTCCTATATATCTGAGATGCCACATAAAAAACATATTGAAATTTTGTTGGGTTTGTAAAAGTGAGACGCATTGCACAAAGAATAACGATACATTAACTCGGATAAAACTGAATTTAATAAAACAATTGACTGTATAATTCAATTGTGTAGAACTATACAATGGCAAACCGGCCAAAAGAGCCATTAACGCTATTCAAAGCCATATTAATTCTCAACTTATTATTTAAAAAATCTGACAAGAAAGTTCATAGTTTCCTTTTTTCCATCCTTACGGTTCCAAGAAATTGCTCAAAGAAACATTACGTAACAGCAAGTTAGACCAAATATATATATTTAAATTCCAGCACGTAATCACATAAACAATAAACATAATTCTAAACAAGCGCAAAATGACGAATGCCGATCACAAGGGTCGCAAAGACTGCACAGCCAAAATCCAGATCAATGTGCCGACGCTCACCTGCTTATTACACGAGGAGGCGAGCCACTGCTCGGAGTAGAGATCACCAGGTTCCTGCTGCGGCTGGGTCCCTGCAAACGCCTTCCGGCGAAGCCGAACGATGGCTAGGTACAACGCCAAGCCCTCTGCAGCTAGAACTAGCAGGGATCCAAGAAGGAAACCCAGAACAAGGGTAACGAAAGCCATCGTCGAGATGGCTGTAGAGTACAGGACCTATCAAAACCTCTCGCGAAGATATGTAGCGATCGCTGAGGCAGAGAAGGAATGGAACGACTTAGGGTTACTTCAACGAAGCGATTGCGGAATCAGTCGAGCGAGGAATCAAAGGCGCGTGATTTATTCGTTTTATCTTCTGCAGTACAGACGAGAAGGGTCAGGTAGAGCGAAATGGTTCTGATACGATTCGACTTCCGTACTGGTTTCGTTCATCCAATTTCTCCTCGGCCGGCAGGTTGCTTCGTGGAGATGGTTAGAAGCCAAATTCCGTGTAGCCTCGATCAGTGTAGCCGTCCGTGCTCCGCTGAGCTGATTGGCTAGCATATGGTGGGCCGGATTGCAAACATGTGAGGCAACAGCGACGGCTACAGTTTATGCCTACAAATTTTTTATTTTTTTTAAGGCGGCATTGAAATTGGTTGAAAAAATTGAAAGATCTTGACTGTGGCTTGGAAGAAAAGGATGATAGCGAACGAATGAGAGCGACAGTTGCTACTATGAGAGAAATATAATGAAATTTTTTTTCTATTAAATTTTAATTAAAATCAATTTTAAAATATTAAATTTATTTTAGAATAAATATAATCTCCATAATCAATCAAAATTTTATACCATTTCAAATTAAAGTAAACAATATTTAATAAATTTAAGATTTATTTTAATAAAAAGTTGGTGTTAAATTTAATATAATCATTTAACTGTACATGTATTTTTTTGTGAGCTAAAAAATTTGAGTTAGTACAGTATATGTTTCGTATCTTAGTAGTGTATAGGGATGTAAATGAGTCGAGTAAAGTTGAATATATGTCTAATCGAACTAAGCTTGTTTAGATGTTATTGAGCTCGAGCTCCTTTATAAAGCTCGAGCTTGACTAGTTAAAAAATTCATAGGCTTGAGCTCATTTAGAAAGATCAAATTTGACTCGATTGTTGAGCTCGATTTCTTAATTTTAAATTAAAATTGTTTCATTTTTTAAGAGTTTTTAATTTTAATATAAAATTTATTTAAATTTATTAAAATATATTATATAATACTAATTTAAATTAATTATTAAATACATTTTAATTTAATCAAGCGGCTCAACGAGCTTTCGAGTTGAGCCAGGCTCGAGCTCGAGCTCGACTCGTGAGCTCGTTAACGAGTTGAGCTCGAGCCATCTCACGAGCCAGCTCGGCTCACTTACACACCTAGCAATGTATAAAGATTCAACACGAACAAATAAAAATAGTAAAATAAGAGAATTTTTTACGTGGAAAACCCGAAAAGGGTAAAAACCACGGGCCTAACCCAGTTGTAAAATTCACTAAGTAGTAAGTGATACAAATATCCTCATTTCTTTACTGCTGAAGAAGAGGAAGAATACAAAGATCAGGTGTCCACAGAAGGAAAGTCTAGACCCAACAATAGGGCTTACTTTTCTTAAGAAGAATTTTAAATAGTTGATATCCACAGGCGAACAAATATACCCAATAATAGAGTTAAATCTTGTTGATACTCTAGAGATGGTAAATATATCTGATGTTGATCCTTAATGGTGATGTTGGTTATCAGCGGCAATAGCTGGTGGTGGTCGTCGGTGACGATGGCTGGAAAATATAAAAGTTCTTCCTAGTTCTCCCTCCCCCCCCCTCTTTCAAGTGAAGAATGAGGGCCTATTTATAGATTTTTTTAGAGTGGCATGCTCTGTAAATGTGGAGAAAATCTAGGGCAAATTACGAGTGCTCCATCAAACGGTCCATTTTGATTCCCTTAATCATAGAGCTTTCGTCAAGTATTTAAGTGTCTTAATGATGTCAGAATTAAATTATCATAGGCTCATTGGATTCACCTTGTCGAGCCACTCAATTTGACTATAAGAATGTCATATTTAGAGATCATTTGATTACTCAATTAATACTTTGAAGCTTCTAAGTACGCTTTAAACCCATGATTCGAGCCCATTTGGACTAAAATTAGATCAATTTTGGTGTCATTGGGATACATTTTGTCAAAAAGTTTAGTTTGACTTTAAGTTTTCTATAATCAGAATTTGGATGATCCCAAATTTAATTTTGAAATTTTCTAATTCAAATATGCCTCAAGATTAGTGCTTGATCAAGGTGATTTTTGGTGACGTATCATTTGTCCCCTATTTTTGGATATCGAAGCTAGTAGAGTCCAAAAATATTTGTCTAATATTTTCAAAAATGTTACGATATAAAGCTATAGTTTATTGGATAATTATGAGTTACGACCGCTCCTTGGATGTCAACGTAGAACTCCCCTCGAAACCGTGAATCAAGTAAAACATCCTTAACTATAATTCAAGCTTTCCAGAAAAGTGATGCATCAATTGGATAGAAAATATTGAAGAATTTTTCTCTAAAATATTCTTCATTATGCAAAAAATGATTGTAGAGGCTCTGTTGGGCTCTAAAATTATATAAAATGAGTTTAAAATATCAAAAGATGGTCCCAAAGTTCTAAAAAAATGTTGAAATAGACCTATTCGAGCCCAAATTTATTTGGACTCACTGGGCCGACCAATCGACCTGCCACCTGCCATTGGCGTTTCTGTCGGTGGCCTACCCGTGCTGCCTTGCGCTGCTGCCCGACGCTGCCCGTGCGACGTTTGGTGTTACTCATGCGCTTTGTTTTGGTGCAATAATGGGGGTGTCATTTGGTGCCCCCCCCCCTCTTTTTTTTGATAAATGAGAGAGATTTTTTTCTTCTTCTTCTCTCTCTCTCTCTCTCTCTCTCTCTCTCTCTCTCTTTAAGAAATGAGAGAGAGATTTTTTTCTTCTCTCTTTTTACTAGAAGAGAGATTTTTTTAAATTTAAAGCTATATAACTCCCCTTCATTAATTCTTGTAACTCTTCTCCATAAATTCATGTAACGTTCTTCCATAAATTCTCATAATTCTCATAATTCTCTCATTTAAAATCATGAAACTCTTCTCCTCCCCCTTCAAGTATAAATACCCCTCCATGGGATGAAGAATTTGCACTTCTCCTCTCCAATCTTCTCTTACTCTTCTCCTCCTTCTATTCTCTACTTCTTCTTACATTAGAGATATTCTACTGTCTTGGATAGACAATATCACTTATCAAGCTCCAATACCTCTCTTTGTATAGAATTAGTAGCTCTTATCTTTCTTCTCCTTCTATTCTCTACTCCTTCTTACATTAAAAAAATTTTACTGTCTTGGATATAAAGTATCACCTATCAAGCTCCAGTGCCCCTCTTTGTTTAGAAGGAGTAGCTCTTGATAAAATAAGATCAACCACCTCCTGTACAAAATGATGGTCCAAAGAGATCTGGTGGTAGTAGTACCCAGAGGAGACCCAGTGATAGTCATTGGATGAGAAAATTTTTGACAATAATTGATGGTCTGGAAGAGATACATCGATCCTTAGACATAGGGAGTCACAATATGCCTATGGCATTGGTCAAATGATGAAATCCTAATGAAGGTGGTTAGGTGACATTTAGATGTTGGCAATCAGGCAGTGAGCTGATGGCAACGGTCGAGCTATATTTTGTTGGAGATAGTAGGTATGCATGCTAATGGGGTAGACAACAAATAACTTGATGGAGGGGAATGAGCACTATGTCGATCGCAATAGTCTATCAACACAGTCATGGTACAAATTTAGTGGAGGTTTGATGGTCTAGCTATGATTTATAGTAAGATTTATTTATTAAATGAGGTGTTAATTATTACCCCAAAAAAGGCCTGATCGGGCATGTGTTCCTCCATTGGGATTCATTACAGTGTTTAAGATGACTTTGATGAAAGCACTTCACTTCATGCTATTTTAATTTTAGCTCCTTATTTCAATGTTTAAGATGAGCGAGATTGTATGCTTGAATCTGATGTAGAATTTTGGAGACCATCAACCATGATAAACATTTAATCGCTTTTTTCATAAGTTGATTAAGGCTCATACATATATAAATAAAAAAAGAAGTTTGAATTTACTTGTAGGAGAGAAGAGTGTCATTCAGGCTGCCAAAGAAACTCCTAAGAAATAAAAATTTATGAGATCAACTTTTAGAGAGAGAAATGACCATATTAGATGTTATAGCTCGTATATAGATCATATCATTGAAGGTTATAGAAGAGTTCAAGAAGTCTTCAACTTATCATCAAGAAATTCAAAATCATATCCAAATGGCTCATAATAACTGTTTGATGCTCTAAAGTCTTAATGAAGGCTTTATCCATGGCTTTTTAAAGGGGATCGATTGGTACAATATAAAGTTGAGGTTATAGTTGATGGACTAACTACCAGCCAAGCATCTAAGAATTATCCTCCAAATTCAGGCAATAATAGATTTATGAAAAATGGTTGCTAGTGACATTATCACATACATTAAAAATATTAGAGATAATTTTTTTGGCCACAATCGTATTTGAGGCTACATCTAAAGTTGCTCCCTAGTCCAAATCAACTTTCCATGAAATTGATGCAGTGGTAGTTGATGATTGAGAGGCGATAGAATAATGCATAAGGTTGCCCCCAATATTGAAGGACTACCTTTAGACCTGATAATAGATCATGATAATGGACTATCTTGCTTCAACCATAACTTTGATGTGAATGACATTTCAAGGTTATAGCAAAGGTTTCTCCCTAGGCATGAATCATTTCTCACAGATGGCATCAAACTGTTGTGTGGTAGAAAATTTGAGTCTATAGAGTATGTGTTTCACATCTTAACAGTATATAAAGATTTATCAAGAATAAATAAAAGTAGTAAAATTAGATAATTTTTATATGGAAAATTTGAAAAGGGAAAAAACCATGGAGCCTAGCCTAGTTATAAAATTCACTATGTAGTAAGTGATATAAAGATCCTTCTTTCTTCACTGTTGAAGAAGAGGAAGAATATAAATATCAAGTGTCCATAGAAGGACAGTCTATACCTACCAATAGGGCTTGCTTTTCTCAAGAGGGATTTTAGAAAGTTTTTTTTTAATTTTTCTTTATTTTAATTTTTTTAAATTTTTTTTATTTTTTTTGTTTTTTTTTATTTTAGAAAGTTGATATCCACAAGCGGACAAATATACCCAATACAGGGTCAAATATTGTTGATACTCTAGAGATGGTAAAAATTTATGATGTTGATCCTCATTAGCGATGGTAGTTATCAGCAATAATAGTTGGTGGTGGTTGTCAGCGATAATGGCTGGAAAATATAAGAGAGCTCTTTCTAGTTCTGTCCTCTCCCCCTTTCAAGTGAAGAATGCGGGCCTATTTATAGGTTTTTGGAAGTGTCATGCTCCATAAATATGGAGAAAATTTAGGAAAAATTAGGAGTGCTCCATTAAATAGTCATTGTTGATTCTCATAATTCCAGAGCTTTTATCAAGCATTTATGTGCCTTAATGATGTCAAAATTAAGTGATCTTGGGCTAAAAAAATATTAGCCCGAACCTTACTTTCTCTCCCTCCTCTTTTCTTCTTCACTCTCTCTTCTTTCTCTCCCCTTCTCTCTCTTCTATCATGCAACCAAAATAAAGAAATAGAGGAGAGGGGAAGGCTTAAGCAAATGAGAAATGATTATATATATATATATATATATATATATATATATATATATAACCCAATGTTACAGCACTCCAAACTTAGTGCCACAACGCTCAATCAAACTCAAAAATTTGAGAGCTTAGCACTGTAATGCTACAACGCTCCCTTAAATTCTAGAAAGTTAAAGAGCTTAATGCCACGATTTTATCCACTTAGTGCTAGAAAGCTCAACCATCCTATTTTAAAAAAAAAATAGAAAAAATAAATTTATGGCTATTATAGGTTACAATGCACTTATCTCAATTTTCAAAAATATAAAATTTTTAAGATTTTTTTGATTAAAATTATAAATTTGTGATGTATAAATAGGGATAACTTTGTATCTACTAAACTTTCACTATGTAGCATTATGTATGCTATAGATTCTAGTGTTCTAGATATTTTGGTATTTTCTTTAAAAAAAAGTTCAAGTAAATTAAAAAGTGCACTATTTTTAGCAACAATAATTTTAACCTCAGAAAATAATATTGTACAATATTTAAAGCTTCAAATAGTATTCTGAATAATCCTTGGTAATCTAATAAAATTTTAAAATTTACAAAATTCTTCAAAATCGTTAAATTTGTTGGCTACTGATTGGGCATTTTCTGAATTTTTACAAATTAGTTGTTTTCATTTATTTCATTAAAATGTAATAAAATATGTGCTTATTTGCTTAAAATATGATTATGAAGAGTTTTGATGTTAGAAGAAGACATGTTATGCTAAATGTAGTGGGAGTTTTAAGGGCTTAAATATCTGAATATCTAATGTGCTAAACATTTGAGAGTCATAAATGCCTGAATTCTAATATTTATTTCTAATAGGAGGCATAAAGGCATGAGGAAATTCTAATACTTTTTTTTTGATATAAGAAGTATTTATTTATTTATTATTAGTGCAAATTTTATTTAATTTATGTGAACTACTAGCATTACTCAGTTCACTACAATAGTCTGCTATTAATTACTTTTAATTTAGTAAATGTATAAAAGGTTAATTATTCAAAATTTAGATCGATGAGTATGACTTATAATAGTCTGCTATTAATTACCTACAACAATAATCAATACATGTCAATGAGAAGTAATATACATGTAATCATTCAATCAATATCAGTATGAATATATAACTATAAAAGCATGTTACAGTCATGTGAATAACATCATCATAAAATAAATGTAAGTAATGTAATTCATGATTAGTGAACAATAGCCATATAAAGATTAATACATACTATTATTTCCTATACCCAATAGTTACAAAATAATTTATATTTTATATTTATATGAATCATAACACCCTATCATTTTTTTGATAATCATTATGTTGCATTTATCATATGTATGTATATTACTGTTCTTATCAAATACAATGTTTCAAATATCAATCTTATCAGCCTTATATATAGTGTCATATACCATTATGTGCATGCATATGATATAGTTTATAAATATCATATAATTCATATATATCATGTGTTCTTATATCAATCTTATCAGTCATATCATGAGCATGTATTAGTCATTTTTGATATCATGTCCATATCATATCCTGCTATGTCACTTATGTAATTTATCATGAATGTTCATGTTATATACATATGTAAGTAAGATAGGACATCTGGCTACATCTTATATTTTTTTTGTATCCAATCTTATAGGTTGACCCTATAAAAATTATTCTCAATCATATCAGTCATGTCTCCAAAAATCAATCTTATATCACAAATCATAAGTCAAGTGGCTTTTATATAAGAAGTCATCACTTCCTACCTGTTGGAGCATCATATCATATCTACCAATATCTTTATATCTCCATTTTCATATCATCTAGGATTACATTACAAATCATATTTAATGGGAAATCCATTGGCCCACTCTCTTGTACAGGATAACATGTCTCTAACTAATCTAAATAACTCAATTATTTTTAGCTAACCTTTCTTACCTTTGTATATATTTTGCATCATATAGATCATAATAGTAAACATCATATACATTTAATGTAATTATCAATATGCTCATCAATATTCCTATTAAAAGTCTGAGGAGGTTGTGAAACCTCAATGAACTAGCCCGAGACGCACAAAGAGGGGGGGGGGGGGGTGAATTGGTAATTTAAAAATTACTCAACAAAAATATTGATATATATATTTTTTCTAGAAAATGATTTTAAAACTAATCCAAACAATTTACTTAAAAATGTGCAGAAGCAATTGAGAATTTAAAATACTATTTCAAAACATGCAAGTTCCCTGTTTGCAAGCCATTACCTATTCTAATTGCAGTTGATTATAAATATCAAAATTCGTGCAAAAAATTCAACTTGTAGATAATAGAAAAATAAATTATAAAAAAGTAAATGTGAAAAGGAAAAAAAGCACATCAGAAATTTTTATAGTGGTTGGGTCAATCTTGACCTATGTCTACTCCCCGGAGTCCTTTGCTCCAGATATTGCACTAAACTGAGTGTCTCTCCTTTTACCCCCACAACAAAGAGGATAAGCCCTTATAGAAATCCCTACCACCAACCCTGGTGCGGCAGAGTGCCGGAAGCTAGGTCACCCTCCTGGTGATGGCAACGAACTTTCACTCTTTTTCTCCCTCTTAGAGAAGATAGAGAACCTCAGCTCCTTTTTCTCTCTCCTGGAGAAAGTAGAGAACCTTAGCTCCTTTTTCTCCATCCTGGAGAAGGCAGAGAACCTAGAGGACTTAACTTTTAAAGCCTCTCTCCCAAGAGAAACTTCAAGGAATCACAAGGCCATAGGAGGAATCAAGATATAAGCAAGCCTGGAGCAGCCTTATGAACCCCTCACACTACTTCTCCCTCATGCTCAACCTCACCTTCTTCTTCCTCTCTCACCCAAGAGCTCTTAGGAAATCTTCTCTCTCAGAGTTCCTTCAACAACTAACTTACTCCTCTCACTTGTTGAAGAGATTCTTAAAATATTGCTTAAGTATTGATCTTCAAATAACCCTAAAAATTTAAGTTGCCTATCTCTATTCGTGCAGTATGACATGTATTCGTACAGTATAAATAGTTCAAAAACTAGACCCATCCAGTACCATACAAACAGTCGTTTAGATGAACTGTTCAAATTTTGTAGATATATTATATAGTACGATCGTGAGATCATCCTGTACGATCTGTTTAAATTTTTTTATTCGTACAGGATGATCCCTAGGATGATTAAAAATTATCACTATTAATCATCCCATATTGCTCGTATCATATAATATGATTAGTTGATTTCCAATCATACAATATGATTATTTTAATAATCATAGTTTTGTTTGGTACGATCTTTGGGATGACCAAATTTTGGTGCGCACATATAAAAAATAATATCCAGCATTTATGTAAAGAGAAATAAAAAAATCAAGCAATAATATTTGTTATTATCAAAATCATAAGATAGGGATCCAAGATTGCAACAATCTCCCCTTTTTTGATGATGGCAAACATTTTTAGTTTAAAGAAAAATTAAAGTTTTTTCTCCTATGCTCCCCCCTCACCAGGTGATAAATTTTTAAAGAAATAGCGGTTTCATCTTTTTTTTTTGATTTTTTTATTTTTTTAATACAATAAAATAAGATAATAAAAAAAATAAACACAAATAAAATACTATTTAACAAATATAAACATACAACCAAACACATATTCTCCCTTTTGACATCACCAAAAAGAGGAGAAACACTAAAAATAAGAAAGAAAACTACAAAACTTAAAAAATAGAAAATACATCACACCAAAAATAAACTAATAGAAAGAAGATCCCTGATCAGGTGGTGGTGGTGGTGGTGGTTAGATGTAGTTATGAATTGAGAAGAGTTGTCGTTGGATTGAGGAGAATTGTTCCCCAAACCACGACATGTTAGTTTCATGTTGTTGTTGTTGGTCCAGGCGAGACTCTAAGTGATCGAATCTTTGTACCATCTCCTCATATGGATAGAAGTGAGGTGATGGTGTTGGTTCTGGTGTCACTTGTGCTGGTGCTGGTACAGTTGCAGGACCAGCTGCAGGAGCAGCTCCCCCTTCTTCATCAAAATCAGGCTCATCGTGCTCTTTCCTTTGATGAAAAAGAATATGAAGATCGAAAGCATCCATATAGAAGATATGAGTATTGTCGGGAGATGCAGGGTAGGTGAGTTTGTATTTTTTCTCTAAGATACAGGCTATGACGTGACCTCGGGTGACATTTTATTTTCTTCTAGTTGAGTTGAGTCAAATAGGAGTTAGGTTTTGAATATAATCAATGAGCATTTGAGCTTCATCGAATTGGGTATCCGACATTATGAAATATGTTACTAAGGAAAGCAATGGTGTGATATTGACATAGTCTCTAACTTTAGGTATGGCTGAGGTACGAAGAATATGCTGGATAACTCGTGCATTCTGGTTTAGGGAATGGACTAAAGGTTGGTGCTGGCTTAAGTATACATTCTGGATAATGAGATTTACATCACTCCAATCATAGTCAGATCTAGATGCTAGGGATTGGGGTCTAGGTCCTTCAGTGAAAAGTTGGATGTATTCTCCTAAATCCTCTTTTGTGATTTCTACTTGGCATTGACATACATAGGAAGTCATGGTGTAGGTCTCGGTATTAATCCTAAGGTTAGCTAGAAATTCATAGAGAAGTTCAGAATAGAAAGGAAATGCTAGGGTGAGAAGAAATTGATGGGTTGTGGAAGAAAATAGGTTCATCACCTCAAAGTTCAGGGCATGTTGATTGAGCATTCTTGAGGGAGTTATGCGAGCCTCCTTGTATCGGTAGTACGCATCTTCATTTTGAGTGGATTGAAAGCGATTGTTGATAGGGCGATGAGAGGAAGAGCCTCCCTGGGTCAATCGGCTTCGCTTGCTACCTCCAGCTATTTAAAAATTTTAGGGTTGTGGGGGTCTGAGTTTGAGAAGAGAAAGAAATTAAAAGTTGAGTGGTTGAGCTAAGGAAAATCCCTCCATTTATATATTTTCAGCCAATCATATAATACGATGTTAGATCATATAGTATGATCAGAGGAGTTAAATCGTCTGGATGACTTGTTGGAAAAGGTGGTCAAATCATACAATATGATCAGTATTATACTTGGCAATCTTAAGGAATTGCGTTCATCCCGATGAGTCGTCAGAATAAATTTTGACTAAAGGTATCATACAATACGAATAAGTGTTTATACAATATGAAGTATAATTATGATTGTACCAACTGAATTGAATTCATCCCAATAGATTCTAACACGTATATCATACAACATAAATATCAGTTCATATAGTACGAAATGGAATTATTTTTGTACAAACTAAATTGAATTCATCACAATGACTATCTACACATGTATTATATAATACGAAAGGATGTTCATATAGTACAATATCCAATAATTGAATTGTTTTAAAATGTTCGTTAAACTCTGAGCTGACACGTGTATCGTAAAGTATGAAAAGTGAATCGTACAATATGATATAAATAAGTTTTATTTTTATTTATTTTATTTTTTTTAAATTTTGAAAAAAAATTTATTTGGTCCAGTGAAGAGTTTGTGATGATTAGAGAACATCTACTAAACATAAATAAAAAAAATATAAAATCAAATAAACAACATAAAATAAACACATACAAATTTAAAAACAAATTACATGAACTTGAAGCACAAAAAAAAACTAGTTGATTTCAAATGATAGAAGAAATTTTAGATTCATTCTGAATCAAGCATGAATGTCTATTACACCTAGTCTAGTCCTCAAGGTGCTAAAGGTGTTATAGGCTAGAGGTTTAGTAAAGATGTTTGCCAATTGGTCTCTAGTAGGTATATGATGCAATTTTATATCTCCCATGGCTACATGATCTCTTATAAAGTGATGCCTAATATCTATATGCTTTATGCAAGAGTGTTGAATTAGATTTTTAGATATGTAAATGGTACTAGTATTATCACACATGATATGAATGGCGCCTACAGGTAGTCCAAGATTTAAGATTTGTTCCTTTATCTATAAGACTTGAGCAATATAGCTTTCTATAGCAATATATTCAGCCTACTAAATTTTGCTTTCTACTAGACTAGGAAATTAAAGATTGGCCAATAAACTAATAGGTTTTTGATGTACTTTTCCTATCTACCCTACATCTTGCAAAGTCAGAATCTGAATATCCTATGATCTCAAAGGATGAGCTATGTCAAGGGTACCAGATACCTAAGTTTTGAGTGCCTAATAGGTATCTAAAGATTCTCTTAATAGTAGTTAGATGAGATTCTTTTAGATTAGTTTGAAATCTAGTACAGAGAAATACATTAAATATTATATCAGGTCTACTGGCAGTCAAGTAGAGAAGTGATCTAATTATCCCTCTATATTTTTTTCTGATCTACTAACTTCCCATTTGGGCCCTTATCTAACTAAATGGTAAAGCTCATGGGAGTGTATATTGCCTTAGCATTATTCATTTCATATTTCTTAAGGATATCCTTGATGTATTTAGATTGGCTAAGGAAGCTTCCATCATCTCTCTGCTTCACACTAAATTTAAGAAAATAATTTAGCTTTCCCATCATGCTCATTTCAAACTCTTTACTCAGTGTTTTTGAAAATTCATCACATAGGTTTTTATTTGAAGATCCAAAAAACATATCATCAAAATATATTTGAATAATAAGTAGTTCTTATCCTACTTTCTTGATAAAAAGGGTGGTGTATACACTACCCTTAACAAAGTCTCTATATATGAGAAATATGCTTAGCATTTCATACCAAGCTCTAGGTGCTTATTTTAGTCCATATAATGCTTTCTTTAACTTGAACACATGATTGAGAAATTATGAATTTTCAAAACGTAGGGGTTGTTCAACATAAAAATCTTCTTTAATTATCCTATTTAAAAAGGCACTCTTAACATCCATTCAGTATAATTTAAATCCCCTAAAGCAGGCAAAAGCTAGTAGCACTCTAATGGCTTCTAGTATAACTACAGGGGCAAATATTTTCTCAAAATCTATTCCTTCAATCTGATTGTACCCCTTGGCTACTAATCTTGCCTTATTTTTCACTATTATTCCAGAGTCATTATTTTATTTTTGAAAACCCACTTTATTCCAATAACACTCTGGTCCTTAGGTCTTTTAACTAGTTCTCATACATCATTTCTAATAAATTGATTCAACTCTTTTTGTATTGCTAGGATCCAAAATTCACCGGTTAAGACTTGATCTATGTTGGTGGGTTCTATCATGGAGATAAATGCAGAATGACTAACTTCCTTGCTAAGTCCATGCCTAATTCTAACACCTTCATATGGGTCTCTTAAGATAAGTTCTTTAGGATGACTAGATGAGTATCTCCATTCTCTAGGCAGGTGCTTCTGAGGTTCTACTCTATCTCCTAGGTCAATGGCTTCTACCCCTTGAATGACATATACTTCTTCTTCTGGTTTAGATTCAGAGATATTATCTGATTCATCAAACACCATATGTATATACTCTTCTACTACCAAGATCCTTTTATTAAATATTTTATAGGCCTTACCTATAGATGAATAACCTAAGAAGACTCCTTCATCAGACTTGGGATCAAATTTTCCTAAGGGTGATTTTCCATTGATTAGGATAAAATATTTACATCCAAAAACATGCAAGTGACAAAGGTTGGGTGTCCTACCCTTAAGGAGCTCTTTTGGTGTTTTATTTAATTTGGATCTAACATTCACCCTATTTAAAATATAACAAGCAGTATTCACTGCTTCTTCCTAAAAGTATCTAGGGAGAGTATATTCAGCTAGTATGACCCTAACAGCTTCTACCAAAGTTCTATTTTTTTCTCAGCTATTTCATTCTACTGAGGGGTTCTAGGGGCAGAAAAATTATATTCTATCCCTATCTCTTGATAAAAAGATTCAAACCCATCATTTTCAAACTCTCCACTATGATTATAATGAATGGTTGAAATTTCACATCTAATTTTCTTTGTATGCAGGTGGAGAAGATTCAAAATTTCTCAAATGATACACACTTTTATGTTAGTAATCTAACCCAAGTGAATCTAGAATAGTCATCTATGATTATAAATCCAATCAGCAAACGGCAATTCAGTTTTCACATTGTTAATCATTCGAAAAGGTGGTTCGTATCCGTCCTTAACTAACATCCACATGCGATAATCAATAGATTGCAGAAAAGTAGACATGCGTGTTTTTCAAAAATCAAAAGGAATATTGTCAAACAACGGTGGTCTGGTAATAGAATAACCTTCAGCAGTATTACGATTATTACAGTTAGCCATGGATCAAATTCAAAAGTTTTTAAACCTAAATTTTGAATCCCTCTCTGATACCACTTGAAAGTTCGAAAGGGATGTTAAGCCCTAGTGAACTAGTCCCGAGGCTAACCAAGAGGGGGGGTGAATTGGTTATTTAAAAATTTCACGATAACAACAACAATCTTTTCGATACTTAGCAGCGAAAACAAGTAAACAAGAACGAAAAGATCAGCCAAAGAAATTCACCCAAGCAGTTTATATTGAAAAGTAAAGTGCAAAACTGAATCAGAAAAGCAAACCAGATTTTATAGTGGTTCGGTCAACTTGACCTACGTCCACTCCCCGGAGCCTCCCCTCCGGGTATTGCACTAAACAAAAGTGTCTCTCCTTTTGCTCCCACAGCAAGGCGGAGAAGCCTGTACAAAACACCTCCTTTTCACCACATGGTGAGGCAGAGAACCTGACCTCCTTTCGCTTCCTCCTGAAGTAGGCAGAGAACCTTCGAACTCCTTTTGCTTCCACCTGAAGCGGGCAGAGAACCCCGGATCTTCTTGCGAATGATCCTCCCACGAAGAACACCGACTAGACGACAGACGACGAGCGGGGAAGACGACTCTGATCCGTGCTTGGAGCAACCTTAGTGAATCCCTCATTAACTCCCCCTCACAAGATCTCTTCTCTCTCTCCCAACTCTCTCTTCTCTCTAGGGTTTCTCAGGGAAGGAAGGTAGCAAAAGATTTTTCCAAAAATTGGAAAAAGTTCTTTTAAAGGAGGGCTTAAAATTTGCCCTAAATCTCAACTGGTCGGCCAAGATCGTCCAGGATGATCGGTAGATCGTCCTGTACGATCAGTTCAAATTCAGCTGATTCAGTCTGGACGATTAGGCTCTTCTGGACGATCAGTAGAAAAAGTTATTCATATCGTCCCGTACGATACGGCGATCGTCCGGGACGATTAGTGCAAATTGAGGAAAATCGTCCAGAAGACAGTTCGGGTCGTCCAGAGAAATCTGTGCTGGACGACCGAAAAATGACTTGATCGTCCAGGACGATTTGGACATCGTCCTGTACGATTAGTTCAAAAAGGCCCAAAATTATCCAGAACACAGTTCGGGTCGTACAGCTGAAATGCACAAGACGATCACGATCGTCCGGGACGATCCTGCGATCGTCCAGGACGATGTGATCGTATCAATTAAACATTAATTATTTTCCTTAATTACCAGACTAATTTAGGCATGATTGTAGTGAATCGTCCAGGATGATACATGTATCGTCCGGGACGATCAGACCAAAATACTTAAAATAAAATTTGCCTAACTTAATCTGGCGGTAGAAATTTCTGATTTGAGCATATCGTCCCGTACGATCCAAAGATCGTCCAGGATGATCTGCTTAATCAGACCCTCTTAACTTAGTCGCCCTAATTAGGGTTTTTATTTTAGCTGGATCGTCCAGGACGATGTGAAAATTGTCCAGGACGATCTGAACAAAATTTTAACAGAAACTCTAATTCACTCAATCTTTCTCCCTGAGTGTGTGTGTGCAAGGTTACTTAGCTAGAGAATCAGTTACATTACAATTGACTCAATAAAAGGAAAAATCATACATTTGACACACTTGGACCCGATCTTGAGTTGGCTTGAGTGGCTCGCGGTCTTTTGTGCCTGAAACAGATTAGCCAAGCAAAATACACTAGAAACATGTTTGTCATCATCAAAACCAGATTTGCAACAATCTCCCCCTTTTTTATGATGGCAAATATTTGTAAAGTAGTCTGAAAATAAAAGTAAACTAGGAGATCAAACAAAACAAACATTTTTTAAATTTTCATTTAACAGCTAAAATAATACAGAAAACATGACTCAGAAAATAGAAACAGACACGACTACAACTGACTCCCCCTTTTGACATCACAAAAAGGAGGAGGGAAAAACAGAACACTGAAATAAAACATAAAATAGAACAACTACAAAACAAGAAAATTAGAATTTTTCCTTGATTTTAGATTCAAAAACCAATGACAGGACGATTGACAGCGCTGAAATCCAGAAAAGATTGGAAATAATCAACTTTCGTAACTCCGACCCCGGGCACCTTATCGATGCAAACCTCTTTCAAAACAAAAATCCGATTCAGAAGAAAAGACATTAGATTTGAAAAAAGATCCTTTCAAGCCTCGTTCCAGAAAAATATCTGATATAATAGTGTTACAAAATAAAAAATTAGAAATCGGGATTTTCAAAACACAAACTTTTGAAAATATTAAGTGGCGCACAGATTTTTCTAGGACATTTAACAATCTGAAAGGGAAGAAAGCTTGGTTTGGGCTCATTTTGTGCCTCTTTTTTAAATTGGTTGGCGCTTTGCGCATCTTTTGATTTTTGATACACTTTGTGTATCCAATTTGGCAATTTCGCATCTTTTCAGTTTTGGGCTCATTTTATGCCTCTTTTTCAAATTATCTGACGCACTGCGCATCTTTTATAAGCTTTCTCCTTTTCATAATCATTAAAGAGTCTCAGCTGTGAGATTATCTTCCAGACATAGGAGATAACTCTCCTTGGTAAGGAAGAATGATCCACAAAATAAAAGCCATACACCATATGATAAATACAATCACTTGGTTTTAGAAAATCAAACTAATGACTCAAGACTTTGAAAAACACTATTGATATGAGGCAGATTACTGTAGGAAGATAAAATAATCTCTATTTCAAAAACTAACATTTTAATTTTGAAAAAAAATTTTATTCGAAAGAAACCATACACCAGTAAAGGAGTTAGAGGAAGAAAATAATCATCAATGTTTCTTCCCTTTAACAGGTTCAGTGGAATCAATCACTGCGTACTAGCTTCCAAACCAAAACAAGGTAAAAACTCATAGTTAGAAATTTAGATTTTCAGAAATAGTGAGCGGTGATCAGATTTTGAAAAACATAAAAACAGTAAGTGCAAGATATGAACTAGTGAATACAAGCAGGTAGAAAATCACATCAAAGTAAATACTCAAATCAAACTAACAGTAAGGCTAAAACAGAAATCAGCAGAAGAAATAAAATCAACTGAAAGTAAATAATCAAAGCAAAAACTAACTAATAGAAATCAGAAATCAAAAAATTAAACCTAACTAACAAAAATCAGAATACCAATCAGAAAGATCATAAATCAGTAGTCATCAGAATCAAGCATTTATATCAATCACTCCTAATCTGGTTCTCAAAATGCTGAATGAGTCAAAGGCCAGCGGTTTAGTGAATATGTCAGCCAGCTGATTTTCAGTTGCTATATGATGTAGCTCAATGTCCCCTTTTGTAACATGGTCCCTAATGAAGTGATGCCTAATGTCAATGTGTTTGGTCCTAGAATGTTGGATTGGATTCTTAGAGATACAGATGGCACTGGTATTATCACACAGAACAGAAATTGTGCCAACGGGTACTCCTAAATCCAAGACTTGTTGTTTCAACCAAAGAACTTGGGCCACACAACTTCCTAAGGCAATGTACTCAGCTTCAGCAGTGGAAAGTGCAACTGAGTTCTATTTTCTACTGGACTAGGAGACTAACGACTGTCCTATGAATTGACAAGTCCCAGAGGTACTCTTATTATCCACCCTACACCCCGCAAAGTCAGAGTCAGAATATCCAATGATCTCAAAAGAGGTGCTGTGCCTAGGGTACCAAATTCCTAGGTTTGGGGTCCCTAAAAGATATCTAAGAATTCTCTTAATAGCAGTCAGGTGGGACTCTTTAGGATCAGCCTGAAACCTAGCACAAAGATAGACACTAAACATGATATCAGGTCGGCTAGCAGTCAGGTAAAGCAGTGAACCTATTATCCCTCTATACTTCTTCTGATCAACGGATTTTCCATTTGAATCCTTATCTAACTGAACTGAGGTGGGCATGGGAGTATTGATTGGCTTGGCTTTGTCCATTTCATATTTCTTCAAGATGTCCTTAGTGTATTTTGATTGATTGAGAAAGGTTCCATCATCCGTTTGCCTTATGCTAAACCCCAAAAAGTAGGATAATTCTCCCATCATACTCATATCAAACTCCTTACTCATTATTTTGGAAAACTCATCACATAAATATTTATCAGAAGATCCAAAAATTATATCATCAACATAAATCTGGACAATGAGTAAGTCATCTCCTATTCTCCTCAGAAAAAGGGTGGTGTCTACGCTCCCCTTAACAAACTCTCTTTCTAACAGGAATGTGCTAAGCCTCTCATACCAAGCTCTGGGTGCCTGTTTCAATCCATATAAGGCCTTTTTTAATTTATAGACATGACTTGGATATTGGGAACTCTCAAAACCTGGGGATTGTTCTACAAAAATATCTTCTTTAATTACCCCATTTAAAAAGGCACTCTTGACATCCATTTGAAACAGCTTAAATCTCTTGTAACAGGCAAAGGCTAGTAGCACTCTAATGGCTTCCAATCTAGCTACAGGGGCAAAAGTTTCCTCAAAATCTATCCCTTCTATCTGATTATACCCCTTAGCCACCAATCTTGCCTTATTTCTCACCACCACACCAGAATCATTCATCTTATTCTTAAAGACCCACTTGGTTCCCACAATACTTTAGTTTCTAGGTCTTTCTACTAACTCTCAAACATCATTCCTTACAAATTGATTCAATTCTTCCTGCATTGCTAAAATCCAAAACTCATCCGACAAGGCTTGATTGATGTTGGTGGGTTCAGTCATTGAGATAAAGGCAGAATGGTTTACTTCCTTCCTAAGTCCATGCCTAGTCCTAACACCTTCAGAAGGGTCTCCTAAGATCAGTTCTTTAGGATGACTCAAAGAATATCTCCAATCTCTAGGCAATTGGGTTAGAGGTTCTACCCTTTCCTCCAAATTTGTATTTCCAACTCCTTGGGTAACCTCAACAATCTCTTCATCTTCTACTTCAGATCTAGACTCCTTAGGATCAGATTCATCAAACACTACATGGGTTATTTCTTCCACCACCAAAGTCCTCCTATTGAACACCCTAAAGGATTTCCCCACACTTGAATATCCTAAGAACACTCCTTCATCAGATTTGGGGTCAAATTTTCCTAAGGGTGACTTCCCGTTGTTCAGAATGAAAACCTTACAGCCAAAGACATGGAGGTGGGACAGATTTGGTGTTCTACCCTTAATGATCTCATAAGGTGTCTTGTTCAGTTTGACTCTCACATTCACCCTATTCAGCACATAACAGGCAGTGTTCACCGCTTCAGCCCAAAAGTATTTTGGAAGTGAATACTCGGCAAGCATGGCTCTAGTGGCTTCCACTAAGGTCCTGTTCTTCCTTTCAGCTACCCCGTTCTGCTGAGGGGTCCTAGGAGCTGAAAGATTGTGACTAATCCCATGATTCTCACAAAAACTTCCAAATCTTTCATTTTCAAACTCCCCTCTGTGATCACTATGGATGGTAATAATCTCACATCCTAACTTCTTCTGAATCCAAGTAGAGAAAGATCTAAACTCATCAAATGACTCAGATTTGTGTGACAAAAACTTAACCCAAGTGAACCTTGAATAATCATCAACAATCACAAAACCATAGACTCTCCCCCATAAGCTGGCATTGCTAATGGGTCCAAAGAGGTCCATGTGAAGAACTTCTAAAGGTCTAGAGGTGCTAATGTCCTTAACTGAGTGAAAAGAGGACTGGACTTGCTTCCCCAACTGACAGGCATCACACAGGTGATCCTTAGTGAACTTAAGCTTAGGCACACCTCTAACTAAGTCCTTTTGGGTGACTCTCCTAAGGGTTTTCATACTGACATGACACAATCTCCTATGCCATAACTAAGACTCATCAGCAGCAATTTTTAAGCAAATTGAATTATCAGATTTAATGCTACTTACATCCAGCTTGTAGACGTTGTTGATCCTTTGCCCCTACAAAATAACTTCATCATTTAAGCTTAAAATGCAGCCAGTGGGCAGGAATTTGATGCTGTATCCCTTGTCGCAGAGTTGACTAATGCTCAGCAAGTTGTGTTTCAGTCCATCTACAAGCAAAACATTATCAATCACAAAATTCTTTGAATCACCAATTATACCTGTGCCTACCACCTTCCTTGCCTCCAGCTCTGGCCTCCAGCGAAATGAACTGATTTGCATCTCCAGTCATATGTCTAGAACATCCGCTGTCCAGGTACCACATGCTCTCACGAGGTCTTATGTGAGAGCACACCTGCAAAGTCATCAAATGTCAGTCTTAGGAACCCAAACAGGTTTGGGTTCCTTCTTATGAAAAGAAGAATGCGATGCATGCGTGCTGTGCTGTGAAACAGGCAGTTTGGGTCTCCACACCCAATGTGTACTACGGTGAACAGTATAAGTGTGTGATATGTGTCCTAACATGCCACATGAAAAACATCTAACACCAGGAAAAGGATTAACTAAACGTCGTGAGTGATAGTGCCTCTTCCTAGTAGTGTATGAAACATGCTTTGATGAACTTGCAATAGAATTTTTAAAAGGTGGCGGTGCATAAAACTGTTCAAAGGTAGGCGGTGTTTTGTTCTTTTCAAAAGCGCTGATTTTTACTTCCAAAAACTCATTCTCTTTCTTTAAACTTACAATTTCAAATTTTAAAGCGCCACAGTTACTTTCTACTTCACATGCCATTGTATCTAACTCTTTAAAAGCTTTTTCTAAATCAACATGCGTGATTTTCAAAGAATCATGCTCAGAAACTAAATCAGAATATTTTTTGTTCAATTCATCAAACTCATCAAGCAGAGACATGTGATTGGAATCAAGTGTGGAATGATCTTTAACTACAGAATCATGCTCTTTTTGTAAAGTCAAATAATCTAATTTTAAACTAGCATGGGTTGTCTTAAGCTTCCTATACGATGTATGAATCTTTTCAGAAACTTCAAATAACTGATCGTAAGTAAGCTCACATACCTCTTCCTGGTCCGACTGACCAGGGTGATCATCCGCCATCAGACACAAGTTTGTTTCCTCCTCTTTAGCTTCAGTCTCAGAAGAGTCGGATGCAGAGTCTGCCCAGAACGCCTTCTGAATCCGCTTCTTGTCCTTTCTAAACTTTGGTTTCTCCTCACTCTTCTCCTTGCTTGGGTGAGCTTTAAGTGTTGGACAATCAGCCTTAATGTGTCCAGGCTTCCTGCATTCAAAACAAACCGATTCAGATGAACCCTTAAAGTTTTTATTGAACTTACCCTTGTTCCACTTCTGATAGTTCTTATGTTTCTTCCTTAGAAAGCTTTTGAATTGCTTTGTGATTAAGGCAACATCATCGCTATCAGACCCGGAAGTGCTAGCATCTGAATCTTTGGCCTTTAGTGCCACTGTCTTCTCTTTCTTGCGTTCACCTGCATCAAGTTGCCTTTGGTTCACCCCTTGCTCGTAAGCAATGAGTGATCCAAGTAAGCTTTCAATAGAGTAAGTATTTAAATCTTTGGATTCAGTAATAGCAGTAATCTTAGCATCATAAGAAGCAGGCAAACATCTAAGAATCTTGTTCACTCTTTCGTAGTTGGTAAGTTCTCTACCTAAAGCATGCAAAGAGGTAACAATCTGAGTGAACCTTGTGTACATTTCTGAAATAGTCTCACTAGGTTTCATGCGAAAAAGTTTGTAATCATGTAACAAGATGTTTAACCTAGATTGTTTGACTTCAGTTGTACCTTCGTATGTTATACATAACCTATCCCAGATTTCCTTTCCCGTTGTACAAGTAGAAACACGCATATTGTCTTCAGATTTCAAAGCACAAAAGAAACAGTTCAAATATTTTGCATTCAACTGTGCTAAATCACGATCATCAAACGTCCAATCAGCAAACGGCAATTCAGTTTTCACATTGTTAATCATTCGAAAAGGTGGTTCGTATCCGTCCTTAACTAACATCCACATGCGATAATCAATAGATTGCAGAAAAATAGACATGCGTGTTTTTCAAAAATCAAAAGGAATATTATCAAACAACGGTGGTCTGGTAATAGAATAACCTTCAGCAGTATTACGATTATTACAGTTAGCCATGGATCAAATTCAAAAGTTTTTAAACCTAAATTTTGAATCCCTCTCTGATACCACTTGAAAGTTCGAAAGGGATGTTAAGCCCTAGTGAACTAGTCCCGAGGCTAACCAAGAGGGGGGTGAATTGGTTATTTAAAAATTTCACGATAACAACAATAATCTTTTCGATACTTAGCAGTGGAAACAAGTAAACAAGAACAAAAAGATCAGCCAAAGAAATTCACCCAAGCAGTTTATATTGAAAAGTAAAGTGCAAAACTGAATCAGAAAAGCAAACCAGATTTTATAGTGGTTCGGTCAACTTGACCTACGTCCACTCCCCGGAGCCTCCCCTCCGGGTATTGCACTAAACAAAAGTGTCTCTCCTTTTGCTCCCACAGCAAGGTGGAGAAGCCTGTACAAAACACCTCCTTTTCACCACACGGTGAGGCAGAGAACCTGACCTCCTTTCGCTTCCTCCAGAAGCAGGCAGAGAACCTTCGAACTCCTTTTGCTTCCACCTGAAGCGGGCAGAGAACCCCGGATCTTCTTGCGAACGATCCTCCCACGAAGAACACCGATTAGACGACAGACGACGAGCGGAGAAGACGACTCTGATCCGTGCTTGGAGCAACCTTAGTGAATCCCTCACTAACTCCCCCTCACAAGATCTCTTCTCTCTCTCCCAACTCTCTCTTCTCTCTAGGGTTTCTCAGGGAAGGAAGGTAGCAAAAGATTTTTCCAAAAATTGGAAAAAGTTCTTTTAAAGGAGGGCTTAAAATTTGCCCTAAATCTCAACTGGTCGGCTAAGATCGTCCAGGACGATCAGTTCAAATTCAGCTGATTCAGTCTGGATGATTAGGCTCTTCTGGACGATTAGTAGAAAAAGTTTTTCATATCGTCCCGTACGATACGGCGATCGTCCGGGACGATTAGTGCAAATTGAGGAAAATCGTCCAGAAGACAGTTCGGGTCGTCCAGAGAAATCTGTGCTGGATGACCAAAAAATGACTTGATCGTCCAGGACGATTTGGACATCGTCCTGTACGATTTGGACATCGTCCTGTACGATTAGTTCAAAAAGGCCCAAAATCGTCCTGAACACAGTTCGGGTCGTACAGCTGAAATGCACAAGACGATCACGATCGTCCGGGACGATCCTGCGATCATCCAGGACGATGTGATCGTATCAATTAAACATTAATTGCTTTTCTTAATTACCAGACTAATTTAGGCATGATTGTAGTGAATCGTCCAGGACGATACATGTATCGTCCGGGACGATCAGACCAAAATACTTAAAAATAAAACTTGCCTAACTTAATCTGGCGGCTGGGAATTTCTGATTTGAGCATATCATCCCGTACGATCTAAAGATCGTCTAGGACGATCTGCTTAATCAGACCCTCTTAACTTAGTCGCCCTAATTAGGGTTTCTGTTTTGGCTGGATAGTCCAGGACGATGTGAAAATCGTCCAGGACGATCTGAACAAAATTTTAACAGAAACTCTAATTCACTCAATCTCTCTCCCTGAGTGTGTGTGTGCAAGGTTACTTAGCTAGAGAATCAGTTACATTACAATTGACTCAATAAAAGAAAAAATCATACATTTGACACACTTGGACCCGATCTTGAGTTGGCTTGAGTGGCTCGCGGTCTTTTATACCTGAAACAGATTAGCCAAGCAAAACACACTGGAAACATGTTTGTCATCATCAAAACCAGATTTGCAACAGGTACCACATGCTCTCACTAGGTTTTTTGTGTGAGCACCCCTACAAAGTCATTTAAACATTAGATTTGGGAACCCAAGTGAGGTTGGGTTCCACCTTATGCATTGATTAATGATATGTATGCTTGTTATGTTATGATGTATGTATTTTTAGCCTCCACACTAGATATGTCTTATGATGGATAGTGCAAGTGCAGGCTATCTGATATAGCATTCCACAGGAGTAACACCTAACACCAGAAACAGGATTCACTAATCTATATGGGTTATGGTGCCTCTTCCTAGGGCTATATGATTCATGCTGTGTTGATGACTTTTGCCACTATGCCAGAGTAGGCGATGGTTTATTATTTTGATGTGCATTTATTTTTTCTTATAGGAATTTATTTTTACTTTTAAGAATAGACACTTCTATTTTTAATGGATGCTCTCTATCATCTACCTCTATTGCACATACCTCTAGTTTCTTGAATGAATTTTCTAGTTTAAAATGTGATATTTTCAAGGAATCATGTGCACTAGATAAATCAATATGCTTCTTATTTAATGTATCATATTCATCAAGTAAAATCATGTGATCATTATCTAAATTTGAATGCTCGATAATCAGACTAGCATACTCTTTTTACAAATTAGAAAATTCAATATTCAAGTTAGCATACATCTTTTTAAGTTTTCTATACGAATCATAAATGTTTTTTGAAATAATAACCAATTCATCATAGGAAAGTTGACATACCTCATCTTAATCTTATTGATCAAGATTATCGTTAACAATAAGACACATGTTTGTTACCTCCTCCTTTGCTACTGTTCTTCCCCTTCCTGAATTTTATATTTTTTTTACCCTTCTCCTTGACTGGGTGAGTTTTCAAGTTGGGGTAGTCTGTTTGGAGATGTCATGTTTCCTACAGTCAAAACATATTATGTTAGATGATGCTTTAAAATTTCTATTACTTTTACCTTTATTCCATTATTATTGATGACATCTTTACTTCCTCTTTAAAAGTTTTTGAACTGGCAGGTCATCAACGCAATGTCATCATCCTTCTCCGCTATAGAACTGTCACTATCTGAATTATTTACTTTAAGAGCCACAATCTTCTCCTTCTTCTTTCACCTATATCATTTATTCTTTGACTCACGCCTTGCTCATAGGCAATGAGTGACCCAAGCAAATTATCAATTGAGTACACATTCAAATCCTTTGGATCAGAAATCATAATAACTTTAGCATCATAAGAATTAGGTAGGCAACGTAAAATCTTATTGCTTTTTTCAAAATTAGAAAGTTCTCTACCTAGTGCATGCAAAGATGTCACTATCTGGATAAACCTAGTGTACATTTCAAATACAGTCTAGCTAGGTTTCATGCAAAAAAGTTTATAGTCATGTAGTAAAAATATTTAGCCTAGATTATTCAACTTCACTAGTTCCCTCATATGTAATACACAGTTTATCCCATATCTCCTTCCTCATAGTATAGGTAGATACTCGCATATAATCCTCAAATTTCAAAGCACAAAAAAAATTTAAACATTTAGCATTTAATTGTGCAAGTTCTCCATCCTCATAACTCCATTCAATAAAGGGAATATGAATTTTGACACCATTAACTACATGAGATGGAAGTGAATAACCAGTTTGAATCATATGCCAAATTCTATAGTCAATGGATTGCAAATATGTAGACATGCAAATTTTTTAGAAGTTGAATGGGATATTTTCAAATAAAGGTGGATGGGTTATGGAATAACCCTCAGCAATATTCCTATTACCAAAATGCGCCATTAGATCTATACTTGAAGATTTTAAAATTTAAATTTCAAGACCCACTCGGATACCACTTAAAAGTTTGAGGAGGTTGTGAAGGCTCAATGAACTAGCCTAAGACACACCGAGAGGGGGGGGGGGAGGGGGGATGAATTGGTAATTTAAAAATTACTCAACATAAATACTAATATATATATATATATATATATATATATATATATATATATATATATATATATATATATATATATATATATATATATATATATATATATATATTTCTAGAAAATGATTTTAAAACTAATCCAAATAATTTACTTAAAATGTGTGGAAGCAATTGAGAATTTAAAATACTATTTCAAAACATGCAAGTTATTCTTTTTTCAAGCCACAACCTATTTTAATTATAGTTGATTGTAAATATTAAAATTTGTGCAGTAAATTCAACTTGCAAATAATAGAAAAATAAATCGTAGAAAAGTAAATGCGAAAAGGAAAAAGCACACCAAAATTTTTTATAGTGGTTCATTCAACCTTGACCTATGTACACTCCTGGAGTCCTCTGCTCTGGGTATTGAACTAAACTAAGTCTCTCCTTTAGCCCCTACAATAAGGTGGAGAAGTCCTTACAGAAATCCCTTCCACCAACCCTGATGCGATGGAGTGTCGGAAGCTATGTCACCCTCCTAGTGACGACAGGAATCCTTCAATCTCTTTCTCCTTCATAGAGAAGGCAGAGAACCTTAGCTCCATTTTCTCCCTCCTGGAGAAGGTAGAGAACCTAGAGGAATTGACTTTGAAGCCTCTCTCCCAAGAGAAACTTCAAGGACTCACAAGGCCACAGGAGGAATCAAGATGCAAGTTAGCTTGGAGCAACCGTGTGAACCCCTCACACTACTTCTCCCTCATGCTCAACCTCACCTTTTTCTTCCTCTCTCACCCAAGAGTTCTCAGGAAATCTTCTCTCTCAGAGTTCCTTTAATAGCCAATTTACTCCTCTCACTGAAGAGATTCTTAAAATATTGCTTAAGTACTGGTCTTCAAAAATTCTAAAATTTAAGTTGGCCATCTCTATTCATACAATACGATCTGTATACGTATAGTATGAATAATTCAAAAACTAAACTCGTCCAGTATGATGCAAATAGTTATTCAAATGAACTATTCAAATTTTGTAAAAATATCATACAGTATGATCGTGAGATCATCTAGTACAATCTATTTAATTTCTCTATATTCATATAGGACGATCCCTGGGACCATAAAGATTTTTTTGGGTAATATTCATAAGGGTCTTCATGCTTCCATAATATGGTCAGTTGATTTCCAATAGGTCATCTAGTATGATGTAACAATCGTATAGTACGATTAGTTTAATAATCATGGTTTTATTTGGTATGTGTTGACCTCATTATTCGAGGTCAATTTCCCCATAATCAATTTCTAGCACCTAGGTCTTCGCAGCCTAGTGTAGACATCGCTTTTAGGATTTCCCTTAGGTGGATTCCCATTGACGTAGCACTGACTTAGCTTGCTAACTCAGCCCAAATCGAATTGAACCATTTAAAATCAATACAATAAAATAAAAATCAAATTCATTAAACTTTACATCAAGTGAACCTAATATGATCAAATTGGTATCAATCCAATTAAAATTATTTGATTTTAACATGATTTGAATTAAATTAGATCATCTCGAAGCATATCGACACGAACCAGCATGATATTTAGTAAATCGACTTGAATCGAATTTGATTTAACAACAATCGTTTTGATTAAATCCAAATTAACC
Source organism: Dendrobium chrysotoxum (assembly GCA_019925795.1). NCBI lineage: Eukaryota > Viridiplantae > Streptophyta > Magnoliopsida > Asparagales > Orchidaceae > Dendrobium > Dendrobium chrysotoxum. The sequence continues at coordinate 19,016,245 of CM034309.1, forward strand.
CGTCTTAAACCTATCTAAAATTGAAATCAACATTGATTAAATTAGATTGATCAAATCAAACTGTCATAAGTTTAAAGTTTAAATTTCAATAAACTTAATTCATTATTCTAATTAAAATATTCATGCAATAATAACCATTGATTAGAGGGTAGGATAGTAAATTTTTTTTTAAGGAAAATCTGCCAAAGGTTTAAATAAGTGCGGTTAGGTCCAACCACCTGAATCCACTATCTCTATCAGTTTGCGAAACATCCCCAGGCCTTGGCCTTTGATGGACAAAGAACTACAAGCGGAAAAGCCATGCTCCCAGTTCGTGGAATTGCCCCAACTCCCGATCTCTCTTAGTTCGCAAGGCCTCCCTCTCATTTTGCAAAAACCCCCACTCCCTCTCCAGTTCGCGAAACTGTCCCAGGTCTCCCGCCACTCCCAGTTCGTGAAGGCCCCAAACCCATCACCCCTCTCTGGTTCGCACGAAGCCTAGACGGCCTCCTCCTGTTCGCACGTCTTCCCCAAGGCCAAACGAACTCTCCTTGTCTCCCTCACTTGCGTGGACAGCAGGCCCGAACTCTTCCACATCCTCCTTCTTCTCTCTCTCTCGACCGGACCGAGGCCCTAGTTCTGCCTCTTGCAGATGTTTGCGAACTAGACACCGTTCTCTTGGGTGTCCGACGTCTTGACCCCAATCCAGCCGGAACCGGTGGCTGTCCTTCTCATTGACAAGCCATATCTTTTCAGCAAAGGTAACGATTTCCCTCCTCTTGCAGCCCTTGAGTTCAAAATATGTGAGAAAGACAATTGCAAGGCTCTGTAGCTTGTATAAAAATTCCTATACTATTGTGGTTAGTGGTCAACAATGCATGCTATGTTAAAATTCTCTAATAGATTTTGTTTTTCAATCAACCACATGACAATGAATCGAATCAAATAATGGACATGATAAAAGTTATGCGTAATTTCTTTGGTCAAATATCGAAATCATAAGATAGAGATGATGTTTGTGCTTTAGAAAATTATTTTGTGAATATCAATGCAAACTCCGTATCTATGTATATTCCTCTTTGCATTTCAGCACTTGTAAATCTATTTCTCATTACATATATATATATATATATATATATATATATATATATATATATATAGGTATGCATGCAATTGTAAATTCATGTATTAGAAAAAAAAATGAGTTGGTTGTAGTGATATTTGAATCTCAACATACATATATACATATCTCTCTTACCTTTATGTGATGCCTACCTTAGCAAGTTCCCTTGTAAATATTCGTTCATAAAATTTCCATGGTGAGTAAGTGAGATTGGAATGTTGGAAAACCATTCATAGTCTTTTCCTTTCCACTTGTGAGTTTGCATAAGTCTCTTATAAAGTGTCTTGGGGAGGTGTTGGAGAATAATCATGTGCTTCAAATATGAGTGTGGGGTAGATCCAAAAGTGATTTTGCGTTGCGTTCATTGGAAAGTTTTCTTGAGTTTTGGAAAGAGTAAAGCGTATCTTTTGAGAAGTTTTGAAAAATGAAAGCGTATAGTTGTATTGAAAAAATGAAATGTGTAAAGGTGGAGATGTATTTGGATTTGTGTGTAAAAGTGGAGATGTATTTGGAATTGTGTGTTTTGGAAGGGTGATTTTGTTATGTGAAAGGTATCTTGTGGAAAATGAAATGATGGGTTTTAAAAGTGACTTATGTGTGTTTTGGAAGGGGTGATGTTGAGTTTGTATAAAGTGACTTGTGTGTGTTTTGGAAGTGGTGTTGGGGAGTTTGTATATGTTCGGAAAAGTGTATGTTTTGTGAAAAGTAAAAAAAAAAGTGTTTTGGGAAGTGTATTGAAAGGAGAAGTGTTTTGAAATTGTTTGTGTGGAAAAGTTAAGTATGTATAAATGTGAAAAAATGAACTATGTGTATATGTTTTTGAAATGGTGAAAGTGTGTGTATAATTTTGAAAAGTGAATTTTGTGGTTTTGAAAAAAGTGAAGCATGAAATAAGTTTTGTGTCTAAGTTTGAAAAGTGAAAGTGAAAAGTGTATGTTTTGCAAAAAATGAAAGTGTTGGCATTAAAAGGAAAAGTGTTTTGAAAAGTGTTTGTGTTAAAAGAGAAATGTTTTGAAAAATATTTGTGTGGGAAAGTAAAATGTTTTGAAAAATGCTTGAATTAAAAGTGAGGTTGTGCAATGGGTTTGTACATTCATGATTCAAGAGGAAGATGGCTCAAAATTGTATGATACGTATAAGAAATTGTTGGTTGTATGAATCATAGTTCATGATTAGAAAGTTTCTTGAGTTGTTGGAAGGAAATAAAGTTGCTATAATTTTTCTTTCTTCTCTCAATTTTCATTCGGCATAAGTATTGATTTGGAATAAGTAAGTTGGAAGCTTATAGTTGCAAGTTGGATTCAATTTGAAGTCTAGTAATTCATTCTTTGCACTTACATTAAGAATGGATTCTTGCTTTGATTTAGTGAAAGAGAAAATGTTGGAGAGCATGATTATATTTTATGATTCAATCGTAAATGTATGAACTTTGAATGGATAAAAGTATGATTTTGGAAAGGTAAAGTGTTTTGACAAGTGTATGTGTGTTGAAAAGGTGTTATGTGGGGAAGGTGAAAGGCAAAAGTGTTTAGTTTAGTAAGAAAAAGACGACTAGCGTGTGTTTTTGAGAAGTAGAACTTGTGTGAGTTTTGGAAAGGTGGAAATTGTGTGTTTTGGAAAGTAGAATTGTGGAGTTTATATGTATTTGGAAATCTTGTATTTTAAGGAATAGAGTGGTGTGTTTTAAATGGTGTTTTAAAATGTGTGATTAGTTTGAAAGGTAAATTGTTTTGAATGGTAAGGTATATCATTAAATGAATAGTAAAGTGGGTCTTGTATGAGTTGAAGATGGAATGAAAAGTTTAGTGTGTGATCTTTGAATGGTAAAGTGACACTTGATTGTTGGAGAATGAAAAATGTTCATTTTGAAAAGGTGAATTATATGTGTAAACAAAGTAAAGTGAAAAGTGTATGTTGAAAGGGGAGTTATATGTTTTGAAAGAGTGTGTGTGTGGTTTTGAAAAGTAAAGAAGTGACATGTGTGTACTTTGAAAGTGGAATGTGTAAAAGAGTGAAAAGTGAAAGTTAGATTGTTTTGGGAGATGAAGAGTGTGATTATTTGGGAATGAGTTTGTTGGGTGTTTACGAGAGAATGAAAATTTTAAAGAACGCAATGCCCCTCTTTCTCTCTCTCTACCCCTCTCTTTCTCTTTCTTCTACTTCTCCCTTCTTGTGCCTCGAGGTGAATAGTGGAAAAATAAATAGTTTGCTTTCAAAAGGGAACAGTTTAAAAGGTAGATAGCTTGTGCCTGTCTTCAAGCCCGAAGAAAGGTACGTCTTATTTTTAGTAAATTTTAATTATTTCAATAATAATTATTAAATGTGCTTCCTTCCCTATTTTATTCTTTTTATCTGTATGAACTGCGAGGAACGATATCGATCAAGTGAGCTAAAGGAAATGTACCAATGGCGTCAGTCGCCTCTATCCAACTGGGTAGAGGTGCTATGGGCGGAACCACCGGGTCGTAGCCCTCGGTGTTATAAGTTTTCTTAAAACTTAGAAAGCCCCTAGGAGGCCGTGGTGTGTTTTGTGCGAACTCCTCCCCTCTAGGTCCTTGTAGCAACTTCAATTTTATCAGGATTACTTTATTTTTATTTTAGATCCTTAAACCCCTTTACACGTGCGCAATGTCCTGAGGGTTAATAATAATAAATGATTTTCATCCCATACAACTTTAGTGACATTTAAGGATAAAAAATTAAGGACTGAGTCTTAGAGAATTTAGACTTAGGTTGCATGCACACTTTAGGATAGAAACTCAGAACATAGAAAAATTAGTGACATCCCCCTTAGGCTTAGTGTTCATTATTAACTATAAATTTAATTAGGCTAATCAAATTTAAACGATCATTTAACAAAAATTTCAAACACACCAATAATAACTTGGATAAAAATATACGAAAATCACATAACTTTTAATAACTAAGTCATAATCAACACACACAACCACTAAAAGATTCAACTTGAACATAAATTTAAAATTGGGTTTAATTAACATTTTAATCACCTCATAATAAAATAATAATAATTAAATAAAATCCATTAAAAGTAAAACTAAACTCATAATACAAAATATACATAGAACTAGAACAAATTTAATTAAATAAATATATTTTCTAAAATAAAAAGCCCTTTAAAAAATCAAACTCTATTCATTAAAGTCTTTTCAAAAATTAATTATAAGCATAGTATAAAATATCATTAAAGAAAATTGATTGAAATACATAGTAATCTAAAAGTCTAATAAATTGTCAAAGATTCAGTAAGTTATTAAATTAAATAATATAAAAGAAAATAGGTTAATTCAAATGACTAAAGAATAAATCCTATTAGTCAACTTTAACAATCAAAATTCAATCTAAAACAAATTCCAAAATAGTAAAGATACTAAAGCTTAAATCTGAACATCAAATTTCCCTTGACCTTTCAACTGATTAAGTTTCAATCAATTAGAAAAGTTCAACTAAATGTAAACTCAGGATATATCCAAACCACACAGCCTACCGCACACACTTAGATTTGTTTGCTAGGACAACCGACTCTAGCTCTAGGTTAGGTCGGTGTTTATTTTCTTGTTGCTGTGTGACGGGCTTTCTCGTGTTTTTTATTACATGCTGTGTATGATTCCTGTTAGTGTTTATTTATTTTTACTGCTCTCTATAATATGATGTGATGGATGATAGATTACCCCTAGGATAGGAACGATCTGGATGCTCACATAATCTTCTGCAGGTGGCCATGCTTGTGCAGGGCTGAATTAAATGGGGGCAAATTAAAGATTTAAATTGACATAAGTTTTCTGCAGGTGCTTCAGAAAATGCTAAGCCCCCTTAAAATTAAAAGAGCATGGCCAAACTAGGCTGATGAATTTAAATGTGAATATATAACTGCTTGGGAATGATTTTATTATAAATGCTTAGGATAACCCTGTAGGTGATCTAGATTTTCTTTTTCTTTCTGAGATGTAAATGTAATGTATATGTAATTTGTTAAAGTCAAGTGTTGTGAAAGTGATTCAAAAGTGGGATATCACACCCAACTCGGAATCCAAAGAGAAGAGAATGTCCCTTAGGAGAGTATTCTCTTCTATTTGGAAAGCCAAGTTAGGGTGATTCTAATATCCAAAGAGAAAATAAAATACCCCTTCGGGGATGAGTTTCTTTTCATTTGGATATCCAGGCCCGACGGACCCAAGGAGCTCATAGCGGATCCAAGAAGCTTGTAAAAGAAAGAAGACAAAGAAGTGAAGATGAATAAATTGAAGAAACGAAAATTAGAAGAAAGAATATCCCATTTTGAAATCACTTGCGTCAGTTCTAGGAGTAGAATCTGGGTTTATTGTCAGTGGTACCCGGCCACTTTACATTTTCAGCAGACCATGGGTTGTAAATAAACTAGACATTGGACATTATATTTTTGGATAATTTAATTTGAGTGTTTATATTATTTGTGCAGTAGCGTTTTTTAGGACTCTTGCATGCCGTGTTTTGTTTTAGCCTGGATACGAATCGGAGTGTTTTTTTGGTAAGGACCATGATAAACTTTTTCTACTTGAAATTTAAAAATAAAATTTTTTAGGCTCACATAGAAACTCTAACGAATCTAAGAAATAAGCTCGGATCGTCGAGAGTTAGCATAAGCATATTATTATTTTCTCTTCCTTGTTAGGCACCTCCCCGCCAGCGGGTTCTCGCAGACCACCTGACCTATTAGGGTGCAGTTCTGTCAAGGGGATGTTGTGCAATCTCTAGGGAAAAATCTATTTTCTAAGCCTGATTTTAAAACTGCTTCATAAATCATTTTATGCATTCGAGTCAATTAGCATGCATTACATTAGGTACAAATTAAAAGAGTCTAAAACTTTAATTGCATTACACTCTCAGGCATCATTTACCCTACATAAGTAAAGGGGCCAATTAGGATTTATCTTAGATGTCGGCCCTGATTCCTCAAAACTTAAATAACGTTCCTACCCATCTTTCAAAAGAGACTGGACACATGGATTTGAAGCACCTAGGTGGTTAGCTGGCTCCCCAATCCAGGCCGAGATAAGCCCAGATTTGCACTGTATTAGTTAGGTTCAGGTCACTACTTTGTAGTACCCAATTTAGTTTTAGGTTATGAGGCAGATTGTCAAATCTTAAGTCCTCACTCTCTGTTAATATGATCCCAAATTTTTAATAAAATGTCAACTTAAATATAAAATTTCTCTCTTAAAATGTAAAGCCCAACATAGGGTAGACTGAGGTTGCCTCTGAGCTTCTCAGAATCTGGTACCTCATACTTTTCTTCCTTTGACTCGTTAATAACTGTTCAACATTGAGCTTTCTCCTTGAAAATTTCTACTTCTTTCCTTGTCTTCTACTTTATAATCAAAGGATACAAAATCACTGCTTTAATCGAGAGTTTTCTTAGGAGTATCCCTCCTAGGATGTAATTAACTATAGGGGCTTGCCCCTATAGGGATTTGAGAACTCCAGTTTAAAATAAACCTTATTTTATGTACATAAGACAAGGGAAAAATCTCTGGGAACGCAGATTATTTTCTAAAACTCATTTTTAATTTTTAATATATTTGTATAATGTTATTTTTATCTCCCTAGATGATATAACATTCTCCTTATTATATTCGATCTTAAAAGTGACGAATTTAATAAAACTCATTCTTATTTTTGGATGCCTTGAAGAATATCACGTTCATCTTTTAAGATGATGTCGTATTCTCTTTATTGCCTCTAATCAGAAGAGTGGTTGAATTTTCAAAACTTCATTTCTGTTTTTAAACATATTTTATAGAATTTCATAATCATCTTTTGAGGTGATATGTTATTCTCTGAATCGTGTTTGATCACATAAATGTCATTTTTCAAAACCCTATTTTGATATTAAATCCATTATAGAATATTGTGTCAGTCTCATGAGACTGTACTTTATTCTGAATGCAGTATTCATTACAAAATAGGAGAAATCAAAATCTGCGTGGCGACATAAATTTTCCCACCAGTATGATCTTTGGGACGACCAAATTTTGTCTCTATCAATCGTACGATACGATCAAGATCGTACAATACAATCTGCTATCATTAATTAAACTATGATTTAATTGATTAATTATGGGAGATAATTTAAGTAAGATTTCAAAATATCATACAATACGATTAGGATCGTACGGTATGATTAGTTTAAAAATATTTTTTAAATTTCTTACTTAATTTATCTAGTGGCTAGGATTTGCATATTAAAATGAATCATGCAGTATGATAAGCATCCTACAATATAATTAGTTCACAAGAATTAATGATTTAATTAGTAGTTACAAAATATTTTTTAAAGATCGAGCGTATAGTATGATTATAGGTTATACAGTATGATTAGTTTAAAAAAATTATCTTAAAATTTTCTCACTCCAGTGTGTGTGTGTACGATCACTAATTGTATAAACCCTTATGTGGCCAGACTCAAGAAATAGAAAATTATAAGAAAATTAAAATTATAGTCTCTTTTTGACTTGACATCCTATTCTATCCAAGCTTGAGTCTTTAGTAATCTTGAGCGGTGTATAATTTCTTGAAATGTTAATACGCACAGATAAAAAATAATATCCATCATTTATGCTAAGAGAAATAAAAAATTTAAGCAATAATGTTCGTTAACATCAAAATCACAAGCTAGGGATCCTAGATTGCAACACCTGTAGTATGCCAAAAATGCATGGTTAACTAAATGAATGGTAAATATACGTATATCATATATTTTATATCCAAATATAATATACTGACTCCTAATTATTTTATCTCAATATTATATTACTCATTTCAATTAAAATGGCATATAAACAATATCTCTGAGTAAAATTTTAATATTAAATAATCAAAATGCTCAGAGTGATGATACCTACAATATATCAAAATGTATATGATGGAAAATCATTAAAATAAGAAAAATTGCATTTTTATTTATTTCGGAAGGGAAAAAAATAAGCAAAACATAAAATCATTAAAACTAGATGTAAGGTTAGGGTTACCTACCACGATCAGATTACTTTTTTCAATTGGAGTGATAAAAAATGTTAACTCAAATCTCACTTTCTTTCTTCTCTATTCTCCTTCTCTTTTTTCTTTTCTCTCCCTTCTCTCTGTTCTCCCACCTTTCCAAAATAATGAAATGGAGGATGAGATTGTTTAAGCAAATGGAAATATATATATATATATATATATATATATATATATATATATATATATATATATATATATATATATATATATATATATATATATATATAATTTTTTTGAACCAATGCCGCAATGCTCCAAACTTATTGCCATAACCAGTGGCGGAGCCAGAAATTTTATTCAGGGGGGCCTAAATTAAAATAGTTATGTTTGCCATCTCATTACCGGAGCCAAGAGGAGCTATAAAATAAAAAATTAGAATGCAAATAACATGGTATTGAGAGCTTAGAAGATATAAATATTTGCCACGGGCGGTCACCGCTTAGGGGCAAGAGAGTAGCGAAAGGGAAAACAAAAGCCTTGCGTGAGGTCGTGAGTTGCAAGTCGTGAGAGAGACACAAAGGGGAAAACGAAGCAGACCGTTTGGGTCGATGGCTAAAATTTACACGAGATTCTTTAAAACATTTTCATTTCAACTAATTTAAGTGAGTTTCAAATTCAAGCATTTTAATATAATTTTAGCTAAAATTTAGTCGAGATTCTTTAAAATAAAGTTACAAATAAATGTCAAAGATTTCAATTAAAACTTATGTATTTATTTTTAACAAAATTTTAATAAAAATATTGAAAAAAAGGAAATGCATTAATTTCAAAGGACAACACACTTAAAAATATATGTAAATAAATATATAGAATATAATTAGATATGCAAAATTTTACTCTAATAGTACATGTATGCAACAAGAAAACTTTAAAAAAATAATTATTTGCTTGCTAAGAAAGCCTCTCTTTTCATTTTGCTTGATGGTGATTGGGTAAACAAATATAAAATAGGTTTTTTTTTTAGGGGGGGCCCGTGCCCCCCCTTGCCCCCCCTCCCTCCACCCATGGCCATAACACTCCCTCAAATTCTAAAAAATTGGAGAGCTCAATGCTATGATGCTGTCCACCCAATGCCATAACACTCAACAATTCAATTTTAAAAAAATTGGGGAAAATAAATTTGAGTTCATTACAAGTTACATTATATTTCTCTCAATTTTCAAAAATATAAAATTTTGAATTTTTTTATTAAAATTATAATTCTATAGTGTATAAATAGGAATACCTTTATATCTGCTAAACTTTTACTGTGTAGCTTTATGTATGTTATAAATACAAGTATTCTAGATATTTTGGTATTTTTTTAGAAATTTACATTAGGAAAATTGAATAAGTGTGCTATTTTTAGCATATTAGAAAATAATATTGTCCTCAAAAAATAACATTGTATAATATTTAATCCTTCAAAATAACATTCTAAACAATTTCTTACAATCTGGTAAAATTTTAAAATTTATGAAATTTTACTTAATCGTTGAAATTATTTGCTACTGATAGAGCATTTTTTTTTGCAAATTAGTTATTTTATTTTATTTCATTTAAATGCAATTATATATGTACTTATTGGCATGAAATGTGATTCTAAGGAGTTTTGATGTTGGTGGAAGATATGTTGTGCTAAATGTACTGGGACCTATAAGGGTCTAAATTTTTTAATATTTAATGTGCTAAGCATTTGAGAGTCATAAGGGCCTAAATTTTGATATCTATTTCTGATAAAATGCATAAGTGTATGTGGGAATTATGTTACTTTCTGCTTTGATAATATTAAGTATTTATTTGTTTTTTATTAATGCAAAGTCTGTTTAATTTATGCCAACTTTTAGTACTACTCTGTTCACTATAATAGTAGCCATTAACTACTTTTAATTCAATAAATGTGTAATGGATTAATTATTTAAAATTTAGATTGATGAGTGTGACTTACTGAGTTGTGTTGGCTCACACCTATTTTGCATTTTGTTTTAAGTCAGGAAAAGGGTAAGAAGCCAGCTAAGTAGCTGAGGTTCTAGGTTCTGATCTTCTGAGTTGTATAAGTATTTTTTAAAGATTTTGTATAGTAATTTCTATTCTTTGTATTATTTTCTTCTAGTCTGTAGCCATGCAATGTAGTGTAAAGATTTTATTATATATATACTTTAAAGATGAATGAAATGAAAAAAAATTGTGATTGAGTTTATTTTTTGCTCATTGGAAGAAATTAGTAACTCTGCTGTCAGTTGATATTTGAATGAAATTTGAAAAAATTATCAAAACTAGATCTTAGCCTTCGTTTGTCACCATCCAATATGATGTGATATGTCCTATCTTTGGGTTATATTAAATTGAGTTGTGAGAAGTAGCATCAAATGGATCAGCCTAAATATATTATGGATGTTATGGTGGGAGAGCTCCATTATACTGTGATTGTGTTGTCCTTGATTAAGGATTTGATTATTAGCCATTTACATTTATAGCATATTGGAAATATTTTCCATATATGGTGCCAATAAATTATGTGTTAAAAAAATTTACAGTGATAACATATTTAATATTTTAGCATTGTACAAATATCTAAAATGTTTATATAAAAGTTGAAGAGATACCATAATTTTTCATGTAAAAAAAATCAAAGGGAAAATCATGGGGCCGAGCTTAGTTTCAATAATCCATTATATAGTTATAGATACTAAAATCCTTTCTTCTCAATAATTAAAGCAGATAGGATTATGCGATCAAGAAAAAATTATTTGATTTTCTCTATAGGATTTATAAAAGTTGTTTATAGGCTGACAAATAAAGTCCAATAATAGTGTTGGATGTTAGTAGACAAGCGATAATAATTAAATGATGGGAGTCGGTGATGGTGGCGGTGATTACTGATGGTGGCCATCAGTGGTGATCATCGAGAAGCACAATATGGTTATTTAGCCCTCTCAGCTATTAAACCTTTTTCATGTGGAAAATTAGGTCCTATTTATAATTTTTTTTGGGAGAGGTGCTTTGGTAAATTTGGCAAAATTTTAAAACACTCTATATAGATCTCCTATATTATATATCATTTGGTCAATATTTAGATTTCTTTATTATGTTATAATTGAATGATCTTGGGCTCATTCCATTATATCATAGATTCTCTCAATATGATTATAAGCATTTAAGATTTGGAGAGTAGTTGGTCATTCAATAAATGTCTAAAAGCTTCCAAATATTCTTCAAGTGCTTTATTTAAGTTTAGTTATACTCATATTGGATCACTTATGGTATCAATGAGTTCATCTCATCTAAATGTTCAATTTGATTATAAGTTTATTGAATTTAGAGTTTGAATGATCCTAAATTTAAATTCAAAAGTTTTTAATTCAAATATTACCTCAAGATTTATTCTAATCAAGTGAAATTCCTAAATACATATTCACACTTGTAGATCTATACTGCACTTGAGTTGTATCAATATTATAATCTATCTTTTTCAGGAAACACATCTCCAAATTTTACTATCTACTAGCAAGTAGCACCTAAGATGAATATTTTACTTATTTTGGGCATCCTTTGATTGAAATGTGATATTATTGGATTTTTAAATTAAAGTTTGGTACCATTTTCTTTATTGTAGTTGTTCATCTTAGATTAAATTTCTACTTAATGAAGTCATTTTGTTTTATATACTAATGTATTGGAAAAAATTTTGCCTTACTGACCCTTGAACAAAATAAACATTTATCTCCAAATATCATAATGACTTGATTCCAGCTAATTAGTATAGTTTAAGATAATATAATCTATTCAAAGTAATACTAATTTTTAACTCATGAGATCCATCATGAACTCACTAATTTAATTGTCAACTCTCTAAGATCATGGTAAACTCACCAAAATACACTGATTCCAAGGGTTATCCAAGCATGTTCACCCAAGCTCGGAAGCTACTCACCAACATTCACTCAAATAAGTCGATGACTTCCTCTAGTTAAGTTGATTACTTTATTCAACAAGTCAACAATTTCAACTAATATTTTGGTGGCCTCATTCATTAAAGAGTTTAATTAAATTATTAAATAACAATTTTAATATATTTATGATACATGTCTCATGTATTTTACGTTAATAAACTATTAAGCCTTCTTATGTATTTTTTTAATTTATGTAGCTCATTATTCAATCGCTCTTATAGTCTTAAACATTGACCTACATTATAAAGAGGGGGTTAGCAGGAAAGCCTAGGACATTTTGTTGGTGATATCAGAATTTTAAGTGTAGCTATAGTAGCTGTGGTGGTCTGATCCTTGACAGTTTCTCAGTCTTGATGGTGTCGATGTTCAATATCATTTTGGTTATATGTAGGGCTTTCCTTATATCATTATGAACTATCACAATGTTATGTTGCATAACTACTTTAGTTTTAGGCTGTTTTATTTGCTCAGTGTTTTAACTTTTGTTATGTATTTTATGTTACTTTTAATTGTTTTATTCAGTGTCCTTGCAGTCCTTTTTTTTAGGTTTTTGGAGATTCGTTCTCGTTTTGGGCAGGGTCCTTTTTTGGTTGGAAAGGCTGAGCTGATTGATTACTATATTTTCCTTTCCTATTGGTTGCTTAGAATGTTATTAGGCTTCCTTGTAATCGTGCTTAGTAGGGACTTTCGGCTCTTAGGTTTTATTTTTCCTTTTTTTGTAGCTCTTTTGAGCAGTAGCGAGCTGGAGGTCCCCTTAAGGACTAGTACTCCTTTTTTTTAATTAATACGTAGGTCCCGTTGTTGAGTTTTAACCAAAAAAAAAAGGAAAGCCTAGGACATAAATTTTGTGCTTAAACCAATTTAGTAAAATCTATAAACTTCTTATTGTAGATTATCTCTTTGATATTTATTCTTTCTCTCATTGAGAGTATTATTGTGATTCTAGTATTATCTATGGATAATTTTGATCTAACATCCTATGATGTCCCAAGATCTAATTAAAAAAATAAAAATGATATATTTTTATCACTAATTTAATCTACGAGAGTCACTAATTTTTATTTATTTAAATGAAAGCCAGCAGATGCAACCATATACTTCAAACTATTTCACCATATCCGTCATTCACCCAAAATCATTCACAAATGTTAAAAGTTTAATCAATACACTAGTCTATTTTTACTACTTCTGACTATAAAAGAATAAAACATAAAAAAGAAAAATCTAAACTAAACCTAAAAATCTTGATCAGATCAGCCTCACTATATTGGATACCAACCCCTTCCTAAAAAATATGTAAAAACCACAGAGTGAACTACTAGCTCAGTAAATTACCAAAACCTACCAATATAATTAATGGATGATAGAAAAAAGAATATGCATAAAATAATTTAATACATATCAGTATAAATATGCAATAGTGAAAGCATGCAACGATTAATATGAAAAGAACTATTTTATATGAACTATGGAAATCGATATAAGCAATAGATCTTTCAATCAATGATCATTAGCCACATAAATGATCAAGTTACAATGCAACAATTATGTTATGAATCTATGAATTTCATTTCATTTCAATCTATATGTCATTTCATACATGTGTCAGTATATTTACATTTGTCATATACATGTTGTACAATATCAATACATATATATCATGGTCTATATCAAATACAATGTATCATGTATATCTTGTATTTCATATGTATCATATGCCTTTTTATCAATCTTAATAGTCTTATAATATATTTGTATCACTCGTATCGTATATAACGTATGAATCATATTATATCATATTATTTATAAAGTTTATCATATATACTCATGCTACATACATATGTAAGCAAGGCATTACATTTGGCACATATGTAAGCAAGGCATTACATTTGGCTACCAATGCTATTTTCTTGTATTAAGTCTTGCATACCCTTAAGACTAAATAGGAATCATTCTCCATCATATCAGTCATATTACTAGGAATCAGTCTCATATCACGTATCATAAATCAAATAATTTTCATATAAGAAGTGTCACTTCCTACTCGTCAGCGTATCATAACATATCAGTCAATCTTCTTATACATCCCTTTACATATGACTTAGGATTACATTACAAACCTTATTTAAAAGAAAGACTACCGGGTCACCCTTCTGTATATGGTAACATGTCTCCAGCCAACCTGAATCAGTCACTCATTTTCAGCCATCTTTCTTGCTTTTACACTCATGAAATATTGTATAGAACATAATAACAACATTATGGGCACATCATATACAGTGATCATAACATATGAACCTATTCATTATACTCATCAATATGTATATAGTATGTTAAAATATATATTTAACTAAATGAATAGTAAATTTATGCATATCATGTATTTCATGTCCATATGTAGTATGCTAACTCCAAATTATTCCATACAAAGTATTACTCTACCTATTTCAATTAAAAAAACACATATGTAAAACTAACCAATGAAATCTCAATATAAACTAACCAAAATGCTCATAATGATAATATTATCACATTCTAAAAGTTACGCAGTGGAAGTTTACTAAAATGAAAGATATTGCATTTTATCAATTTTAGGAGGGGAAAATAGATAAAATGCAAAATTTTTGAAAACAAAGGTAGGTTTAAGATTACCTACCACAACTAGAGCATTTTTTTGTAGCTGGAGTGATGAAAAATTTGACCAAACCTTAATTTCTCTCTCCTTTTTCCTCTTTCTATCTTTTCCTTTCTCTCATCTTCTCTCACTTGACCATGAAATGAAATGGGGAGGGGGAGATGGTGGGTGGTGCTTTTAGTAAAATGAAATTGTATATTTTTATTAAAAATATTTTTTTTAACTCAGTGGCATCGTGCTTATGACCCAAGTGCCACTGTGCTCACTCAATTTTTAAAAATTCCAAGAGCTTGGTATTGTAGTGCTCCCTCGGTCAAAATTTTAGGAATTTTAGTGAAATTGAATTTAAGGATACTACACATCCTCTAAGGTATGGAGAGCATAAACTTATGCAAGGAACAAGATGGGGAGTACTTTGAGAAGCCAAAAAAGCAAAATATAAAGACCTAAGTGAACACAAAAAATTAAGATTTTATTGTTGGAAGGCTACTTGCATAGATGGAAAAAAACAATCAACATGATGATTCAGAGAATTTTGGAGTAGATTCCTAGAGCTACACTAAGAGTAGAATTGTTGGAATAACTTTGGATGATGTCATATAAAGGCTCCCATTAAGCGTAAGAGCAATATCTTCAACTCAACGATTAATGAAATGTGTATTACAATAATAATGAAGAAAAATCTACTTCCCTATCTCACTAAGCACAAAAGAAAACAAAGAAGAGAAAATCTAAACTAATAAATGTGTTCTCAAGGGAAATTATAGAGGCAAATTCTCTTATAAAATTTAAAATCTCTCATATTGATTCTTATAAGGACAGAGCTGACCAATCATGCTGCCTATTTTGGATTGATTATTTATTTATTAAACATTAGTGATGCTTTGAAGTGTATGCTATTCTTCATTACATTCAAGGAATTATTACATTATTGATCAAGTTTTTAGTAGTTAATCATAGTGAAAAGTCCATTGAATACATCCTTGCTAAAAAAGAGGCAAGAAATAAGTGAATTGCTAAAGGAGATGCTGGACATGAAGGATTTCAAGTCGAATGTGGTTCAAGCTAATCTTAATTAAGGTCTAATGGAGGGAACTTTTTTCTATGCACTTGATCTATAGCAGTCGAGGATTTTGGATGAGCAATAGAAACTCGCTAATCGCCATGTCAATGTAGAGGAGTATGAAGAGTATATCTATAAGTGAAGTGCTTTAACTTTATGTCAACCAATTAGCATCAATTTGATATGGAAATTTTTATGATATCCCAATATCATTAAAGTCACCAAGGCAATATGAGGGTGGAGGAAAAACTGCATTAACATTAATAATGATAATAACCTAATTAGTGACTATATTATCATGGAGATTAGTACAAAAAGGCTAATTATCATGATGATAAAAGAAGGGATTGGTCACCATCTATGCAACATTATCTAAACATCACCCCATTAACAGTTTTAATGACTAAGCATAAAGACTATTTTAAGTAGTGTCCATCACATTCACTGAACTAGACAGAACAATAAATGAAAATCCCTATGATAATGTAGTTATCATCATAACTATGATTGTAATTAATTAGATTGGTATCATTCTAATTGATATTGGGAGCTCATTGAACATAATTTTTAAAAGTGTTTTTTTAAAATATAAATTTAGGCCCAATTAGCCTAATGCAAAATAATGGCCTCTCTTTATTTTCTGGAGAGTAAAGAGAAACTAATGAATGATTACATTGTCTATTACATAGGAAGAAGAAGAAAGATAATTCTTGATAATAACTGACTTTATCCTTATGGAAGCCCCAATAACTTACATTGCATCTTTAGCTGACCTCTCTTGAACATCTTCAGAGCTATAGTGTAACAACCTTAAAATAAAAAAAAGGAATATTTAAAAATGAAAAATATGAAAAATCTAAATTTTTTGAACTAGAGTATTATGGCATTGTGCTTGAGAATGTAGCAGCATAAGAAAGCACTACCATAACACTAAGCTCTTTGGAATATCATGAAAATAATTTAGCACAGTAACATTGAAAGTTCGATAGGGATGTTAAGCCTTGATGAACTAGTCCCGAGGCTAACTAAGAGGGGGGGGGGGTTAGTTATTTTAAAAAATTTGTGAGCAACAGGAAAGATCTTTTTGATAATTTGTAGCAGAAATAAGTAAACACAGAAATAAAGAGATCAAACATAGATTTCACCCAAGCAGATAATAACAGAAAAGTAAAGTGCAGAAAATAATCAGAAAGAGCACACCAAATTTTATAGTGGTTTGGTCAACTTGACCTACGTCCACTCCCCGGAGCCTCCCCTCTGGGTATTACACTAACACAAAAGTGACTCTCCTTCTGCTCCCATAGCAAGGCGGAGAAGCCTGTACAAAACTCCTTTCCACCAACCCGGTGAGGCAGAGAACCTGAACTCCTTTCGCTTTCTCCTGAAGCGGGCAGAGAACCCGGACTCCTTTCGCTTCCTTCTGAAGCAGGCAGAGAACCTGAACTCCTTTCGCTTTCTCCTGAAGCGGGCAGAGAACCTGGATCTTCTTGCGAACAATCCTCCCACGAAAAACACCGACAAGATGAGAGACGACGAACAGAGAAGACGAATCTGACCCTTGCTTGGAGCAACCTTTGTGAATCCCTCACAAACTCCCCCTCACAAGATCCTCTCTCTCTCTCTCTCTCCCAAGCTCTCTCTCTCTTTCTCAAGGTTTCTCTGGAAAGGAAAGTGGCAAAAGATTTTTCTTGTTGGAAGAAAAAAAAAATTTTATAGGAGGACTCAAAATTTGTCCTAAATCTCAACTAGTCGGCCAATATCATCCAGGATGATCGCTAGATCATCCTGTACGATCAGTTCAAAATCACATGTATCAGCCTGGACGATCTAGTTCTTCTGGACGATTAATAGAAAAAAGTTGTTCAGATCGTCCTGTACGATTCTTCGATTGTCCGGGAAGATTAGTATAAATCAGGAATTTCATCCAGAAGATCGCTCTGGTCGTCCAGGGAACTTGTGCTGGATGATCTCAAAATGACTTGATCATCCAGGATGATATGTATATTGTCCTATATGATTATTTCAAAAAGTGCCAAAATCATTCGGTTCACAGCTCTGGACGTACAGGTCAAAATATACTGGACGATTTCAAAATGACTTGATCGTCCGGGACAATATGGGTATCATCCTGTATGATTAGTTCAAAATCAGAAATATCGTCCTGCACACAGCTCTGGATGTATAGGTGATAGGCACTAGATGGTCATAATTTTTACACATCATCCCGCACGATCCTGCTATCGTCTAGGATGATATGATCGAATCAATCAGACCTTAATTACTTTCCTTAATCACCAGACTAATTTAGGCATGATTGTAATGGATCGTCTAGAATGATACACGTATCATCTGGGATGATCAGATCAAATCTCTTAAAATAAAACTTGCCTAACTTGATCTAGCGGCTGAGAATTTCTAATTTTAGCCTATCATCCTGTAAAATATTAGGATCGTCCAGGATGATTAGCTTAATCAAGCCGACTTAACATGATTGTCCTAATTAGTGTTTTTATTTTCACTAGATTGTTCAGGATGATGTGAATATCGTCCGGGATGATCAGAATAAAAATTGAACAGAAACTTTAATTCACTAAAACTCTCCCCCTGAGTGTGTGTGTGCAAGGTTACTTAGCTAGGGGATCAGTTACATAGCATTTGACTCAATAAAGATGAAAATAGTATATTGGACTTAAATTTTAAAACAGACTGACTCGATCTTGGACTGGCTTGAACTTGCAATTGATCCTGCGTACCTGAAAGATTAAACAGGCAACCAGAAATAGAAATGTTTATTATCATCAAAATCATAACCCTTAAAACTAGATTCACAACAATCTCCCCCTTTTTGATGATTGAAAACATTGATGCAGTAGTTTTAAATAAAATATACAGGAGTACTCAATGCACACATGAAAGAAAAATATCTTTTCAAATTTCACTAAATATAAAATACAATAAGGAAAATAACTATAAAACAAGGGCAATACAAGAAACAACTAGAACAGTACAAGAAACTATTAGTCACTCAAAACACTAACTCCCCCTTTTGACATCACAAAAAGGATGAGGAACAGACACAACAATACAAGCAGAAAACATCACAAAACACAAAGCTAAAAAAGAGGCGGATCCTGATCAGAAGGAGGAGGAGGTGGTGGCGTAAAGTAACTGTGAATGGTGGTAAAGTGTGCTCCAAACCAGGCAATGTCCTGGTCGTGCTGCTGTTACTGCTGAGCAGTGTAGTCATTGAAGCACTGCAGATCCTCAGTGTGCTGCTGCTCTTGGGCAGCCACATAAGAATCAAACTGGGCCTCCCACTGATCAAACCGCTGCACCAGATGATCAAAAGGGGATGTAATATGAAGGGGAGCAGGTGCATCAGGTGCAGTCAGGAAAACTGGATCATATCATCCAGGATGATGTAAGGATTGTCCAGGATGATCACCAATAATTGATGCATCTCAGTCATTTGATTATAGTGGGGATGATTTGAATGGATCATCCCGGACGATGGATGGATTGTCCAGGATGAAGAAGATCATCCAGGACGATGTAAAGAAAAAGTGAAAAAGATGAAGAATGGAGAGGAAAGATCAGGAATCCCAAAAACACATACAACAAAATAAAAATAAAAGCAGAGTAAATAAAAGTAGAAACAAGAAATACAAAAACATGTAAAAAATAACAAATTTTTTTTTAACCGATCAGCTCTAGGAAATTAGAATTTTCCCTTGATTTTGAATCCAAAAACCAATAAGAAGATGATTGACAGTGCTGAAATCCAGAAAAGTTAGAAAATTGACTTTCATAACTCCCACCTCGGACACCTTATAGGTGTAAATTCCTTTCAAAATAAAAATTCAATTCAGAAGAAAAGATTCGAAAAGAGATCCTTTCAAGCCTCATTCCAAAAAAATATATGATATAATAGTATTATAAAGTAAGAAATCAAAAATCATAATTTTTTATCTCAAGCTTTTGAAAATATTGAGGGTGCATGAATTTTTCTAAGACATTTAAAGATCTGAAAGGGAAGAAAGCCTATTTCTTTGTGGGCTCATTTTGTGCCTCTTTTAATTTATTTAGAGCTTTACGCATCTTTTAATTTTTGATACACTTTGTGTATTCTTTTAATTTTTGGCGACATTGCGCATCTTTTCAGTTTGGGCTAATTTTGTGCCTCTTTTTATTTTGGCGCTCTTTGCGCATCTTTTTTAAGCTTTCTCCCTCTCAAAATCGTTAAAGAATCTCAGCTGTGAAATTACCTTCCAGACATAAGAGATGACAAAGCTCACTCTCTATAATAAGGAAGAGTAATTCATAAAATAAAAACCATACATCATATGATAAGTGCAATCACTTGGTTCAGAAAATCATAACAATGACTAAAAACTTTGAAAACACTATTCATATGAGGTAGATTACTGTAGGAAGAGAAAATAGATCTCTATTTTAAAAACCAACTTTTTAATTTTGAAGAAGATTTTTATCGAAAAGAAACAATACATCATTAAAGGAGTTAGAGGAAGAGAAACAATCATTAATGTTTCTTCCCTTTAACAGATTCAGTGGAATCAATCACTGCTTACAAGCTTCCAAACCTAAAAATAAGGCAAAATTTTCAGTCAAAAATCTAGTTTATCAGCAGTAATGAGCAGTGATCGAATTTTGAAAGGAATAAAATAGTAAGTAAAAAATAAGTAGGAAATCGCAATAAAATAAATACTCGAATCAAACTAACAATAAGACTAAAATGAAAATCAGCCGAAAAACAAAAACTAATAGGAAACAGATAATCAAATCAAATAACTAACTAATAGAAACAGAATGAAAAATATACAAATCAGTAATCAGTAGTCATCAGAATCAAGCATTTGTATCAATCACACCTAATATGGTCCTCAAAATGCTGAATGAGTCAAAGGTTAGTGGTTTAGTAAATATGTCAGCCAGCTAATTTTTAGTTACTACATGATGTAGCTCAATGTCCCCTTTTGTAACATGGTCCCTAATAAAGTGATGCCTTATATCAATGTGGTTGGTTCTAGAATATTGGATTGGATTCTTAGAAATGCAGATGGCACTAGTATTATCACACAGAATAGAAATTGTGCCCACAGGTAATCTAAAATCCAAAACTTGTTGCTTCAACTAAAGGACTTGGGCCACATAACTTCCTAAGGCAATGTACTCAGCTTCAGTAGTGGAAAGTGCAACTGAGTTCTATTTTCTATTGGACCATGAGACTAAAGACTGTCCTATGAATTGAAAAGTTCCAGAAGTGCTTTTCCTATCCACCCTACACCCTGCAAAGTCAGAATCAGAATATCTAATAATCTCAAAAGAAGTGTTGTGCCTAGGGTACTAGATTCCTAGGTTTGGGGTCCCTAAAAGATATCTAAGAATTCTCTTAATAGCAGTCAGGTGGGACTCTTTAGGATCAGCTTGAAACCTAGCACAAAGATAAACACTAAACATAATATTAGGTCGGCTAGTAGTCAGGTAAAGTAGTGATCCAATTATTCCTCTATACTTCTTCTGATCAATAGATTTTCCACTTAATTCCTTATCTAACAGAACAGAGGAGCTCATGGGAGTGTTGATTGGCTTGGCTTTATCCATTTCATATTTCTTCAAAATATCCTTAGTGTATTTAGATTGATTGAGAAAGGTTCCATCATCCATTTATCTTATGCTAAACCCCATAAAGTAAGACAATTCTCCCATCATACTCATCTCAAAGTCCTTACTCATTATTTTAAAAAAATCATCATATAAATGTTTATCAGAAGATCTAAAAATTATATCATCAATATAGATCTGGACAATGAGTAAATCATCCCCTACTCTCCTCAAAAAAAGGGTGGTGTCTACGCTCCCCTTAATAAACTCTCTTTCTAATAGAAATGTGCTAAGCCTCTCATACCAAGCTCTAGGTGCCTGTTTCAATCCATATAAGGCCTTTTTTTATTTTGTAAACATGATTTAGATATTATGAACTCTCAAAACCTGGGGGTTATTCTACAAAAATATTCTCTTTTATTACCTTATTTAAAAATGCACTCTTGATATTCATTTGAAACAGCTTAAATCCCTTATAACAGGCAAAGGCCAGTAGCACCCTAATGGCTTTCAATCTAGCTACAGGGGCAAAGGTCTCCTCAAAATCAATCCCTTTAATCTGATTATAGTCCTTTGCCACCAATCTTGCCTTATTCCTAACCACCACACCAGAATCATTCATCTTATTCTTAAATACCCACTTGGTTCCCATTATACTTTGATTCCTAGGTCTTTCACTAACTCCCAAACATCGTTCCTTACAAATTGATTCAGCTCCTCTTGCATAGCTAAGATCTAAAATTTATCAGAAAGGGCTTGATTAATGTTTGTGGGTTCAGTCATTGAGATAAAGGCAGAGTGGTTTACTTCCTTCCTAAGTCCATGCCTAGTCCTAACACCTTCAGAAGGGTCTCCTAAGATCATTCTTTAGGATGACTCGAAGAATATCTCCAATCTCTAGGCAAAGTGTTTTGAGGTTCTACCCTTTCCTCCAGATTTGCATTTTAAACCCCTTGGGTAATCTCTCCTACCTCTTCTTCTTCCTCAACTCTAGTCTCCTTAGGATCAGATTCATCAAACACCACATGAGTTATCTCTTCCATCACCAAGGTCCTCTTATTAAACACCTTAAAAGATTTTCCCACACTAGAATAGCCTAAGAATACTCCTTCATCAGATTTAGGGTCAAATTATCCTAAGGAAGACTTTCCATTATTCAGAATGAAAACCTTACAGCCAAAGACATGGAGGTGGGACAGGTTTGGAGTTCTACCCTTAATGATCTCATAAGGTGTCTTATCCAGATTGGATCTAACATTCACCATATTCAGCACATAACAAGCAGTGTTCATCGCTTTAGCCCAAAAGTATTTTGGAAGTGAATACTCAGTAAGCATGGCTCTAGCGGCTTCCACTAAGGTCCTGTTCTTCCTTTTATCTACCCCATTCTGCTGAGGGGTCCTAGGAGCTGAAAAATTGTGACTAATCCCTTGCTCCTCACAGAAAGTTCCAAACTTCATATTTTCAAACTCTCCACTATGATCACTATGAATAGTCAAGATCTCACAACCTAACTTTCTTTAAATTCAAGTAGAGAAGGACTTAAATTCATCAAATGACTCAGATTTATGTGACAGAATTTAATCCAAGTAAACCTCAAATAATCATCAACAATCACAAAACCATAGACTTTCCCCCCTAAGCTGGCAGTGCTAATGGGTCCAAAGAGATCCATGTGAAGGACTTCTAAGGGTCTAGAGGTGCTAATATCCTTAATAGAGTGAAAGGAGGACTGGACTTGCTTACCTAATTGACAGACATCACACAGGTGGTCCTTAGTGAACTTAAGCTTGGGGACACCTCTAACTAAGTCCTTTTGGGTGATGCTTCTAAGGGTTTTCATACTAGCATGACATAATCTCCTGTGCCACAACCAAGACTCTTCAGCAATAGTTTTTAAGAAAATTGAATTATTAGCTTTAAAGCAACTCACATCCAGCATGTAGACATTGTTGATCCTTTATCCCTGCAAAATAATTTTGTCATTTAAGCTTAAAATGCAGCAAGTAGGCAGGAATTTGATGTTGTATCCTTTATCACAGAGTTGAATGATGCTCAGTAGGTTGTGTTTCAATCCATCTACAAGAAAAATATTGTCAATCATGAAATTCTTTGAATCCCCAATTATACCTGATCCTACCACCCTCCTAGTGGTGTTGTCTCTAAGTGTAACCTTGCCTCCAGCCCTGGCCTCTAGCGAAATGAACTGATTTGCATCTCCAGTCATGTGTCTTGAACATCCGCTGTCCAAGTACCACATGCTCTCATGAGGTCTTGTATGAGAGCACACCTACAAAATCATCAAATGTCAGATTTAGGAACCCAAACAGATTTGGGTTCCTTCTTATGAAAAGAAGAATGCATTGCATATGTGCTGTGTTGTGAAACATGTAATTTGGGCCTCCACACCCAATGTGTACTACGGTGAATAGTACAGGTGTGAGAGATGTGTCCTAACATGCCATAAGAAAAACAACTAACACCAGAAAAAGGGTTAACTAATCTATGTGGGTGATAGTGCCTCTTCCTAGGTTTGTATGAAACATGCTTTGATGATTTTGAAACAGATTTTTCAAAAGGTGGAGGTGCATAAAACTGCCCAAAAGTAGAAGGTGTTTCATTTTTCTCAAAAGTAATAATTTTTACTCTTAAAAATTAATTCTCCTTGTTAAGAATTACAATTTTAAATTTCAATGTTCCATTGCTACTCTCCACTTCACATTCCATGTTGTCTAATTCTTTAAAAGCTCTTTCTAAATCAACATGCAAGGTTTTCAATGAATCATGCTCAGTAACCAGATCAAAATACCTTTTGTTCAATTAATCAAATTCATCAAGTAAAGACATGTGATTGCTATCAAATATAGAATGATCTTTAACTACAGAATCATGCTCTTTTTGTAAAGTTAAGAAATCCAATTTCAGGCTAGCATGCAATTTCTTAAGTTTCCTATACGATACGTGAATTCTTTCAGATGCTTCAAATAATTGATCATAAGTTAGCTCACATATCTCTTCCTGGTCAGACTGACCAGGATGATCATCTATCATCAAACACAAGTTAGTTTCCTCCTCTTCAGCTTCAATCTCAGGGGAGTCGGATGCAAAATCTGCCCAGAATATCTTTTTAAATCCGCTTCTTGTCCTTCCTGAATTTGGGTTTCTCCTCACCCTTTTCCTTGCTTGGGTGAGTTTTAAGTGTAGGACAATCGGCCTTAATGTGTCCAGGCTTCCTGCATTCAAAATAAACAGTACCAGATGAATCTTTAAAATTTTTACTAGACTTACCCTTGTTCCACTTTTGAAAGTTCTTATGTTTCTTCCTTAGAAAGCTTTTGAATTACCTAGTGATTAAGATAACATCATCGCTATCAGACTCGGAAGAATCAGTGTCAGTATCGTTGGCCTTCAGCGCCACAGTTTTCTCCTTCTTCTTCTCACCTGCATCAAGCTATCTTTGGTTCACCCCTTGCTCGTAAGCAATGAGTGACCCAAGTAAGTTATCAATAGAATATTTATTCAAATCTTTCGATTCAGTAATTACAGTTATCTTAGCATCAAACGAAGAAGGCAAACATCTCAAAATCTTATTCACTTTTTCATAGTTTGTAAGTTCTCTTCCTAAAGCATGTAAAGAAGTGACAATTTAAGTGAATCTCGTATACATTTCAGAAATAGATTCAGTAGGTTTCATGCAAAAAAGTTCGTAGTCATGAAACAATATGTTTAACCTAGACTGTTTGACTTCAGTTGTATCTTCATAAGTGATGCACAATCTATCCCAAATTTCCTTACCAGTTGTACAAGTAGAAACACGCATGTAGTCCTCAGATTTTAAAGCACAGAAAAAATAGTGTAAACATTTGGCATTCAGTTGGGCTAAGTCACGATCATCAAAAGTCTAATCAGTGAAAAGCAGTTCAATTTTCAGTTTTAACATTATTAAACATTCTAAAAGGTGATTCATAGCCATCTTTAACAAGCATCCATATGCGATAATCTATAGATTGAAGAAAAGTTGATATGCGAGTTTTCCAAAAATCAAAAGGTATGTTATCAAACAATGGCGGTCGTGTAATTGAATAACCTTCAGCAGTATTACGATTATCAAAGTTAGCCATGGATCAAATTCAAAAGTTTTTAAACATAATTTTTGAGTCCCGCTCTGATACCACTTGAAAGTTCAATAGGGATGTTAAGCCCTGATGAACTAGTCCCGAGGCTAACCAAGGGGGGGGGATATTGGTTATTTTAAAAGATTCATGAGCAACAGGAAAGATCTTTCAATAATTAGCAGTGAAAACAAGTAAACACAGAAATGAAAAGATCAACCACAGATTTGACCCAAGCAGATAATAACATAAAAGTAAAGTGCAGAAAATAATCAGAAAGAGCACACCAAATTTTATAGTGGTTCGGTCAACTTGACCTACGTCCACTCCCCGGAGCCTCCCCTCCAGGTATTGCACTAACACAAAAGTAACTCTCCTTCTGCTCCCACAGCAAGGCGGAGAAGCTTGTACAAAACTCCTTTCCACCAACCCAGTGAGGCAGAGAACCTGAACTCCTTTATATTCCTCCTGAAGTGGGAAGAGAACCCGGACTCCTTTCACTTTCTCCTGAAGCAGGCAAAGAACCTGAACTCCTTTTGCTTCCTCCTGAAGCGGGCAGAGAACCCGAATCTTCTTACGAACGATCCCCCCACAGAAAACACCGACAAGATGAGAGACGATGAATGGAGAAGATGACTCTGATCCTTGTTTGGAGCAACCTTTGTGAATCCCTCACAAACTCCCCCTCACAAGATCCTCTCTCTCTCTCTCTCCCAAGCTCTCTCTCTCTCTCTCTAAAGGTTTCTCTGGAAAGGAAAGTGGCAAAAGATTTTTCTTGTTGGAAAAAAAGATCTTTTTTAGGAGGAATCAAAATTTTCCCTAAATCTCAACTAGTCGGCCAATATCGTCTAGGATGATCGCTAGATCATTCTGTACGATCAGTTCAAAATCACATGTATCAGCCTGGATGATCTGGTTCTTCTGGACGATTAGTAGAAAAAAGTTGTTCAGATCGTCCCGTACGATTCTTCGATCGTCCGGGATGATTAGTGTAAATCAGGAATTTTGTCCAGAAGACCGCTCTGGTCGTCCAGGTGAACTTGTGCTAGACGATCTCAAAATGACTTGATCGTCCAGGACGATATGTATATCGTCCTGTATGATTAGTTCAAAAAGTGCCAAAATCGTCCGGTTCACAGCTCAGGACGTACATGTCAAAATATACTAGACGATTTCAAAATGACTTGATCGTCCAGGATGATATGGGTATCGTCCCGTAATATTAGTTCAAAATCAGGAATATCATCCTATACACAGCTCTGGACATACAGGTGATAGGCACTATTCGATCATAATTTTTAACTCATCATCCCGTACGATCCTGCGATCATCTAGGACGATATGATCAAATCAATCAGACCTTAATTGCTTTCTTTAATCACCAGACTAATTTAGGCATGATTGTAATGGATCGTCTGGGACGATCAGATCAAATCTCTTAAAATAAAACTTGCCTAACTTGATCTGGCGGCTGAGAATTTCTAATTTTAGCCTATCTTCCTGTACGATATTAGGATCGTCCAGGATGATCAGCTTAATCAAGCCAACTTAACATGATTGTCCTAATTAGGGTTTTTATTTTCACTGGATTGTTCAGGATGTTGTGAATATCGTCCGGGACGATCAGAATAAAAATTGAACATAAACTCTAATTCACTAAAACTCTCCCCCTAAGAGTGTGCGTGCAAGGTTACTTAGCTAGGGGATCAGTTACATAGTATTTGACTCAATAAAGATGAAAATAGTACATTGGACCTAAATTTTAAAATAGACTGACTCGATCTTGGACTGGCTTGAACTTGCAATTGATCCTACATACTTGAAAGATTAAACAAGCAACTAGAAACAGAAATATTTGCTATCATCAAAATTGTAACCCTTAAAACCAGATTCGCAACAGGCGTTGTTGGCAGCGCTGTAGCATAATGTTGTATTACATGCAAGGCTACGACGCTTGGTCACATGGGCGCCATGGCATTAGGTACTAAGCATCATATTTTAATATATTTTATAATAAATATCCTTGCCATCCCCTCTCCACTTCATTTCTCTTGGGTTGGCTAGGAAGGAAAGAAAGGAGAAGGAGAAGAGAAGGGAGAGAGGAGAGAAGAGAGAGAGAAGAGAGGGAAAAACATTTTATGGCTTTTTCAACGAACATTCATTTTACAAAAAATATTCTACTTGTAATAAAATAAGCATTACTCTGCATATATTTTAAGTAGTTTCGAGTTTGGTATATTTTCTCTCTCTTGAAAGTGATAGAAAGTTGATATCACTTGTTTTTGTGAACTTTCACCATGCAACTTTTGATATGTGATAGATATTCTTGTCAAGTGCATTTTGACCTCAATGTTATTAAATTTCACAGGATAAATTAATAGTTTTGATATTTTTAAGCTAATAAAAAATATATAAATTGATAGATATTCATAGTATTTCATGGATTATTGTATTTCATGCATATTATTAAAATTTTATAGAAAATGATATGACTGGTGTAAGATAATTATGAAATTGCAAGAAAGGTTGGCTTGTTATAAAATGCTCATGGTTGGTTGGAGAAACATACCCTATATAGAAGGGTGGGTCACATGCTTTCTTTTAAATTATGGGTTATGGTGTAATCCTGATACGAGATATAAGATACAAGATAGGGAGTCATAGGGGGACATGATACACCAACAGTCAGGAGTGACGACTCTTACAAGATAGCCACTACCTGACACTTGACAGTGATCTAAGATATGAAAAACATCATGTAACTAGCTGGATCTTCTACCTCATTGAATCATAAAATATTGATGCATATATATATATATATATATATATATATATATATATATATATATATATATATATATATATATATATATATATATATATATATATATATATATATATATATATATATATATCATTATTAAACATATGACATTGATTTGTGCATAAATAACATAAGATATAGATGCATATAATGATAACATGTAGTATGATGGATAAGATGGGTAAGATTGACAACTACTAATTAATATGACATGATATATGAGAGAGATAACTGATGAAAAGTATGACAGATGATATATAAGACTGAATACGAATGACTGATGATTGATAGTTGTGGCAAACTAATTGAATGATATCAGAAATATGATTGTTGTGCAACCAAACTGATATGATATTGATATGCACCTAATATGATACACTATATGATATGTAACAGATGAAAGATGACTATTCATATGTTATGATTATTTATATGTTGTGAATTAATTTTAGTTTTAAATATTGGTACTTGATAGGATTTTATGCTCATTTTATGATATTTACATATTTTTCAAGTAAGGGTAAGGAAACTTGAGGATGATCGGAGTTGCTAGCATCTTGTAGTCTTTCTCTTTTGTAGTCATGATGTATTCATTTTGATGAGCTCAATCATTGTATACCATAACTATTGTATATATATTATTTTGGGCTTATATCAAATTATAAATATTGATGAATATATATATATATATATATATATATATATATATATATATATATATATATATATATAGTTATGTTTTGTGCTATTTCTATGAAATTTGTAAGCTCTAGTTGAATGGTTAAAAGATAGACTAATATAATTATTGCAAATTTAAATTTTAGGGAGTGATAGAAGTGGTATCAGAGGAATGGTTGTTGAAAGAATTGAATTATAACTAGAGCATATGAGCAAAATAAAATTGAGATTGTGTCTTGCATACTTGAACATCTGTTACACACATTATAAGGTTGTATACATATATTACATAGATGATTGAATATGAATTGCATATGTATTGTATGTTAAGATTTTGTGGAACTAATTAGGCAAAAGTGATGAAGCCAAAAGGAAAAGAAATTTTGCCTAAACAAGAAATAGTAGTGGCTCTAATGACACTTGAAGGTATATTAAAGTTTGTTAATATAATTGCTCAGATGGTTAAAGATAGATTGGCCAAGCAATTTAAAAAAATATGTTTTGAATGAAAACCTCCACCATTCAAGAAATTGGGTGAAGGTAGTAAGAAAATGACAGACAATTTTATGAAAGCACCTATCAGAACCACCTTATAATATATTTGGTGTGGAAGAAGGCATACAGGACAGTGTTATAGAATGGTAGGGCAATGACTCAGGTGTGGTGGCTTTGGCTTAAGATTATGCATGGTCCACAACCTATATATGGACAAGGAGTTTTCAGACTGGTAAAGGGATTATGAGTAGTACTACACCATCTCAATAGGAGATGTATGATAGTTCTGTTACATGCCTGAGAGTTTCATTGGTACAATTCTTTATTTTGAATATTTATAAATTATGTTTGATTAATTTATTGATTTGAATTACATTATATGTTATATTATAGATTGACTCATATGCATACCTATCTATGATTTAATTGATATGATTAATGTAACCAGTGATCAGTTATGTTATGAAATATCGAGGATGATATTTTTTCTAGATGGGCAGATTATAATAGCATGAAAATCTAAAAAAAAAGGAATAATTTAAAATAAAAAAATATTAAATTTTGAAAATTTTGAATTGGAGCACTATGGTGCTAAGAAGCCCCAAGAAAGTGCAACCGTGATGCTAAGCTCTCTACAATTTCAGGAAAATAATTCAGCAATGCGGCACTGTGTTGTATTACATGCAGCATTGCGGTGCTTGGTCAGATGGGCGCTCGATGCTAAACACTAAATAACATTCTTTAATATATTTTATAATAAATATCCCTGCCATCCTTCTCCACTTCATTTTTATTGGCCTGACTAGGAAGGAAAGAAAGGAGAAGGAGAAGAGAAGGAAGAGAGAAGAGGAGAGAGAGAGAGAGAGAAAACTATTTTTGGAGCTTTTTTTTTTGTTATTCCTATTACAAAAATTATTCTACTTGCGGTAAGTAACCTTTGCATTTATTTTCAATGATTCTGTGTTTGGTATATTTTCTCTCTCCTAAAAGTAATAAAAAGCTAAGATATCCCATTTCTATGAACTTACACCATGCAATTTTTTATATGTGATAGATATTATTGTCAAATTCATTTTGAAATGAATATTATTGAATTTAACTAAGTAAAATGATAGTTATAATTTTTTAAAGTTAATGAAAAATATATAAATTGATAGGCATTCATAGTATTTCATGGATTATTGCATTTTATGGGCGCATATTACTTAAATTATATAAATATGATATGACTTATGTAAGATAATTATGGAATTATAAGAAATGTTAGTTAGTTATAAAATGATTCAGATTGGCTGGAGTAAGATGCACTATATAGGAGGGTCCGACAGGCTTTTCTTTAAATTATGAGTTATGATGTAATTGTAATACAAGATATAAGATACAACATAGGGAGTTATAAGGGGATAAGATATGCCGATGGATATGAGTGATGACTGTTATAAGATAGACACATAACACCTGGCACTTGACATTGATATTGTAATTACCTAAAATGTGAAAATTATTTTCAATGAAAATTTGAATTTCTATCTAAATTGGAGCATAATGGAATTGTTCTTGTGAGCGTTATATCAATATGCTAGAGTGCACAGTGGTGCGAGAAATC
The DNA here is from genome assembly GCA_019925795.1 of Dendrobium chrysotoxum. Classification (NCBI taxonomy): domain Eukaryota; kingdom Viridiplantae; phylum Streptophyta; class Magnoliopsida; order Asparagales; family Orchidaceae; genus Dendrobium; species Dendrobium chrysotoxum. The sequence goes on from CM034309.1 coordinate 19,047,370, forward strand.
ACCACCATGGTATTAACAACTTTATTCTATAGTAACTTTTGAATAACATGCAGCACTGTAGCATTGGGTCGGAGCATCACGATGCTAGTCACTAAAATAAATAAATGAAGAAAGGGAAAAGAAAAGAAATTCTTTCACTTTAGGTCTTGGGCTATGATAGAAAAGATACAGGAAAGCACCATGTAACTTACGGGATATCCTATATTGCTAAATCATAAAACAATTATACATATATACATTAATAATATTATTAATCATATGACATTGATCTGTGCATAGATGGCATATGATACATATACATGTACTAATAATATATAATTGGATATATAAGATGGATAAGACTTACATTTGCTAATTGATATGACATGAAAGAGGAAAGATATAACTGATGCAAAATAAGATAGATGATAAATAAGACTGACTATTGATGACTAGTGACTGATAATGGTGACTGAATGATTAAATGATATCAGAAACATGACTACTATGTAGCCATACTATATGATAATGATATGAAACTGATACGATACATTATATTATATGCAAAAGATAAAGATGATTGTTCATATGATATGATTGTTTATATGTTATTATGGGCTCCAAAAATTCACTTATGACCTCTCCATGACCCTTATCTTTTATGTGTCGATGAGGAGAGATTTAACAACTTTTAGGTTATGGAGTAAATTTTTAAAAGGTAGATTAGGTTTTAGACAACATACTACTAAGAGATTTTGCCCTCATTTTACGAGGACTTTATGATTTGAGTTCAAGTTTCCTATAGGTGCAAACCCTTATATTTAATTAACCCTCCTGATAATGAGATATAACTTTCAATTAAGGCTAGTCGTTAAATAGATACATAGTATCCATGTTGCAAATCTGGTTTTGATGATGACAAATATATTTCCAGTGTGTTTTGCTTGGCTAATCTGTTTCAGGCACAAAAGACCGCGGGCCACTCAAGCCAACTCAAGATCGGGTCCAAGTGTGTCAAATGTATGATTATTCCTTTTATTGAGTCAATTGTAATGTAACTGATTCCCTAGCTAAGTAATCTTGCACACACACACACTCAGGGAGAGAGATTGAGTGAATTAGAGTTTCTATTAAAATTTTGTTCAGATCGTCCTGGACGATTTTCACATCGTCCTAGACGATCCAGCCAAAACAGAAACCCTAATTAGGGCGACTAAGTTAAGAGGGTCTGATTAAGTAGATCGTCCTGGACGATCTACAGATCGTACGGGACGATATGCCCAAATCGAAAATTCTCAGCCGCCAGATTAAGTTAGGCAAGTTTTATTTTAAGTATTTTGGTCTGATCGTCCCGGACGATACGTGTATCATCCTGGACGATTCACTACAATCATGCCTAAATTAGTCTGGTAATTAAGGAAAGCAATTAATATTTAATTGATACGATCACATCGTCCTGGATGATCGCCAGATCGTCCCAGACGATCATGATCGTCTAGTGCAGTTCAGCTGTACGACCCGAACTGTGTTCAGGACAATTTTGGGCCTTTTTGAACTAATAGTACAGGACGATGTCCCAATCATCCTGGACGATCAAGTCATTTTTTGGTCCTCCAGCACAGATTTCTCTGGACGACCCGAACTGTCTTCTGGACGATTTTCCTCAATTTGCACTAATCGTCCCGGACGATCGCAGTATCGTACGGGATGATATGAACAACTTTTTCTACTGATCGTCCAGAAGAGCCTAATCGTCCAGACTGAATCAACTGAATTTGAACTGATCGTACAGGACGATCTATCGATCGTCCTGGACGATCTTGGCCGACCAGTTGAGATTTAGGGCAAATTTTAAGCCCTCCTTTAAAAGAACTTTTTCCAATTTTTGGAAAAATCTTTTGCTACCTTCCTTCCCTGAGAAACCCTAGAGAGAAGAGAGAGTTGGGAGAGAGAGAAGAGATCTTGTGAGGGGGAGTTAGTGAGGGATTCACTAAGGTTGCTCCAAGCACGGATCAGAGTCGTCTTCTCCGCTCGTCGTCTGTCGTCTAGTCGGTGTTCTTCGTGGGAGGATCATTCGCAAGAAGATCTGGGGTTCTCTGCCCGCTTCAGGTGGAAGCAAAAGGAGCTCGAAGGTTCTCTGCCTGCTTCAGGAGGAAGCGAAAGGAGGTCAGGTTCTCTGCCTCACCGTGTGGTGAAAAGGAGGTGTTTTGTACAGGCTTCTCCGCCTTGCTGTGGGAGCAAAAGGAGAGTCACTTTTATTTAGTGCAATACCCGGAGGGGAGGCTCCGGGGAGTGGACGTAGGTCAAGTTGATCGAACCACTATAAAATCTGGTTTGCTTTTCTGATTCAGTTTTGTACTTTACTTTTCAATATAAACTGCTTGGGTGAATATCTTTGGTTGATCTTTTCATTCTTGTTTACTTATTTCCGCTGCTAAGTATCGAAAAGATTTTTGTTGTTATCGTGAAATTTTTAAATAACCAATTCACCCCCCCCTCTTGGTTAGCCTCGGGACTAGTTCACTAGGGCTTAACATCCCTTTCGAACTTTCAATCCAGTGATAGTAGCAGTGATTTTAAACATTGAAATTTAAAATTTATCACTGTGCACTTAAAGTGGATGGTGGGGGGAATGATGATGAACCTAATAAAGAGGTAGTTGACCCAACCTAACTGAAGGATCCTTGTCGGTAGCCATAGGTTGCATCATCTAAGGGTATCTTATAGACTTGGGGTGAATGTTGGCCTAAGAGGATAGATTTAAGCATAACTTAGCTAACAAAGGGCTTTGTGCACTTTCAATTATATCATATTGATTCATTTCTCAAAGATTTAAAGCTGTTTGGGAACATATGGGCTCTGACCATAACTATAATTTAGTGGCAAACCCATCCATTCAGAGGGCCCCAGTATAAACATTTATTTGTGGTGCCATTTAGTGTTGAAACCACTGGTTAGAGGACACATGCCACATCCTTATTGGTAAGCAAAAGTTTGAAAATAAATTTTAGTGATATTTTCGAATGTATATTCTCTCTTTGTGACTTGAAGTGATATTCAAATTTATCTACCTCAATAAATTATTAAGGAGGGTGGATGGGTTTTTGCTTTAAGAGCAGGTGATTAAATTTTAATTTTAAAATTAACATTTTGATAGACATTGAGTTATGAAGTTTGGTAGATCTCTGAGATCTTACCCTCTGATTGAGATTTACGTTCAACATGACCATCATTAGGGGTGACGTTAAAGTCAATTTAGAAGCTTGTATTTTATAAGAATTTGGGAGGTATTTTAAATGTTTAGGGTCTTCTCTTATTGAGAATTTTTATCAACATGGCCATCATCAGTAATATTTGTTGCAAATCTTATTTTGATGATGACAAACATGTTTCTATTGTGTTTTGCTTGGCTAACCCGTTTCAGGCACAAAAGATCACAAGCAACTCAAGCCAACTCAAGATCGGGTCCAAGTGTGTCCAATATACTATTTTCCTTTTTCTTGAGTCAATTGTAATGTAACTGATCCCCTAGCTAAGTAACCTTGCACACACACACTCAGGGGGAGAGCTTGAGTGAATTAGAGTTTCTGTCCATATTTTTTGTTCAGATCATCCTGGACGATATTCACATCATCCTAGACGATCCAGTAAAAACAGAAACCCTAATTAGGGCTACCAAGTTAAGTGTGCCTGATTAAGCAGATCGTCCTGGACGATCATTGCATCGTACGGGATGATATGCTCAAATCAAAAATTCTCAGCCACCAGATCAAGTTAGACAAGTTCTTATTTTTAGATATTTGGTCTGATCGTCCCGGACGATACGTGTATCATCCTGGACGATCCAGTAGAATCATGCCTAAATTAGTCTGGTAATTAAAAAAAGAAATTAATACTTGATTGATACGATTATATCGTCCAGGGTGATCGCAGGATCGTCCCGGATGATCATGATCGTCTAGTGCATTTCAACTGTATGACCCGAACTGTGTTCAGGATGATTTTGACTCTTTTTAAACTAATCATACAGGATGATACCCGTATCATCCTGGATGATCAAGTCATTTTTCGATCGTCCAACACTAGTTTCTCTGGATGACCCGAACTGTCTTCTGGATGATATCCCTCGATTTATCCTAATCGTCCCGGACGATCGCAGAATTGTACGGGATGATATGAACAACTTTTTTCACTGATCGTCCAGAAGAGCCAGATCGTCCAGGCTGAAATAGCTGATTTTGAATTGATCGTACAGGATGATCTATCGATCGTCCTGGACGATCTTGGCCGACCAGTTGAAATTTAGGGCTATTTTCGAGCGCTCATATAAAAGATCTTTTTCTTTGTTTAGAAAAAACCTTTTACCACTTTCCTGTCTAGAGAAACCCTAGAGAGAGAGAGAGAGTTTGGGAGAGAGAGAGGATCTAGTGAGGGGGAGTTTGTGAGGGATTCGTAAAGATTGCATAAAGCACGGATCAGAGTCATCTTCTCCATTCTTCATCTCTTGTCTTTGTGGGTGTTCTTGGAAGGATCATCGCAAGAAGATCCGGGTTCTCTGCCCACTTCAGGTGGAAGCAAAAGGAGTCCGGGTTCTCTGCCCGCTTCAGGAGGAAGCAAAAGGAGTTCAGGTTCTCTGCCTTACCAGGTGGTGGAAAGGAGGTTTTTTGTACAGGCTTCTCCGCCTTGCTGAGGGAGCTAAAGGTGAGTCACTTTCTGTTTAGTGCAATACCCAGAGGGGAGGCTCCGGGGAGTGGACATAGGTCAAGTTGACCGAACCACTATAAAATCTGGTTTGCTTTTCTGATTCTATTTTGCACTTTACTTTTCTGATATTAAACTGGTTGGGTGAATATCTGTGATTGATCTTTTCGTTCTTATTTATTTGTTTCCGCTGCAAAGTATCGAAAAGATTTTTCTGTTGCTCATGAAATTTTTAAATAACTAATTCACCCCCCCTCTTGGTTAGCCTCGGGACTAGTTCACTAGGGCTTAACATCCCTATCGAACTTTCAAGTGGTATCAAAGCAGGATTCAAAATTTTAGTTTAAAAACTTTTGAACTTGATCCATGGCTAACTATAACAATCATAATACTGCTGAAGGTTATTCTATTATAAGACCACCGTTGTTTGATAACATTCCCTTTGATTTTTGGAAAACACGCATGTCTACTTTTCTTCAATCAATCGATTATCGTATGTGGATGTTAGTTAAAGATGGTTATAAAGCACCACATAGACTTCTTAATGGTATTAAAACTGAACTCCTGTTTGCAGATTGGACTTTTGATGATCATGATTTAGCACAGTTAAATGCAAAATATTTGAACTATTTCTTTTGTTCTTTAAAATCTGAAGACTATATGCGTATTTCTACTTGTACAACGGGTAAAGAAATCTGAGATAGATTGTGTATAATATATGAAGGTACAACTGAAGTCAAACAGTCTAGGTTAAACATCTTGTTACATGATTATGAACTCTTTCACATGAAACCTAGTGAGACGATTTCAGAAATGTACACAAGATTCACTTAAATTGTCACCTCTTTGCATGCCTTAGGTAGAGAACTTACAAACTATGAAAGAGTGAACAAAATTCTTAGATATTTGCCTTCTTCATACGATGCTAAGATTACTACGATCACAGAATCTAAAGATTTAAATACTTACTCTATTGACAGCTTACTTGGATCACTCATTGCTTACGAGCAAGGGGTGAACCAAAGACAACTTGATGTAGGTGAACGAAAGAAGGAGAAGACAGTGGCGCTAAAGGCCAATGATTCAGATGATAGCACTTCCGGGTCTGATAGCGATGATGTTGCCTTAATCACAAGGCAATTCAAGAGCTTTCTAAGGAAGAAGAATAAGAATTTTCAAAAGTGGAACAAAGGTAAGACCAGTAGAAACTTTAAAGGTTCATCTGAATCTGTTTATTTTGAATACAGGAAGCCTGGACACATAAAGGCGGATTGTCCTACACTCAAGGCTCACCCAAGCAAGGAGAAGGGTGAGGGGAAATCAAAGTTCAGAAAGGATAAGAAGCGGATACAAAAGGCATTCTGGGCTGATTCTGCATCCGACTCCTTAGAAACTAAAGCTAAAGAGGAGGTTACAAACCTATGTTTGATGGCCGGTGAGCACCTTGGTCAGTCCGACCAAGAAGAGGTATGTGAGCTTACATACGATCAATTATTTAAAGTTTCTGAAAAATTCATACATCGTATAGGAAGCTTAAGAAAACTCATGCTAGTTTGAAATTAGATTATTTGACTTTGCAAAAAGAGAATGATGTTTTAATTAAAGATAATTCCACTGTTGATTCCAATCACATGTCTTTACTTGATGAATTCGATGAGTTGAATAGAAAATATTCTGATTTAACTATTGAGCATGATTTGTTAAAAACATCGCATGTTGAATTAGAAATAGCTTTTAAAGAATTATATTTCATGGCATGTGAAGTAGAAAGTAGCAATGGTGCTTTAAAATTTGAAATTGCAAGTTTAAATAAAGAGAATGAGTTTTTGAAAGTGAAAATCAATGCTTTTGAAAAGAATAAAACACCGCAGGCTTTTGAACAGTTTTATGCACCGCCACATTTTGATAAATTTGGTGTTAAATCATCAAAGCATGTTTCTTACACATCTAGGAAGAGGCACTATCACTCACGTAGATTAGTTAACCCTTTTCCTGGTGTTAGATGTTATTCATGTGGCATGTTAGGACACATTTCCCACACCTGCACTATTCACCATAGTACACATTAGGTGTGGAGGCCCAAACTGTCTGTTTCACAGTACAGCACGCATACATTACATTCTTCTTTTCATAAGAAGGAACCCAAACCTGTTTGGGTTCCTAAGACTGACATTTAATGATTTTGTAGGTGTGCTCTCATAAAAGGCCTCGTGAGAGCATGTGGTACCTAGACAACGGATGTTCAAGACACATGAACGGAGATCCGAATCAGTTCATTTCACTGGAGACCAGAGCTGGAGGCAAGGTTACTCTTGGAGACAACACCACCAGGAAGGTGGTAGGACAAGGTATAATTGGTGATTCAAATAATTTTATGATTGACAACGTGTTTCTTGTAGATGGATTGAAGCACAACTTACTGAGCATCAGTCAACTCTGTGACATAGGATACAACGTCAAGTTCCTTCCCGCTTGCTGTATAATAAGCTTAAATGACAAAATTATTTTATAAGGACAAAGAATCAACAACGTCTATATGCTCGATGCAAGTTGCTTTAAAGCTGATGTTTCAATTTTCTTAAAAACTACTACTGATGAGTCTTGGTTGTGGCATAGGAGATTGTGTCATGCCAGTATGAAAACCCTTAGGAGAGTCACCCAAAAGGACTTAGTTAGAGGTGTTCCCAAGATTAAGTTCACTAAGGACCACCTGTGTGATGCCTGTCAGTTAGGGAAGCAAGTCCAGTCCTTCTTTCACTCTATTAAGGACATTAGCACCTCTAGACCTTTAGAAGTCCTTCACATGGATCTCTTTGGACCCATTAGCATTGCCAGCTTAGGGGGGAGAGTCTATGGTTTTGTGATTGTAGATGATTATTCGAGGTTCACTTGGGCTAAATTTTTGTCACATAAATCTGAGTCGTTTGATGAGTTTAAAGCTTTCTCTATTTGGATTCAGAAGAAGTTAGGATGTGAGATTATTACCATCCAAAGTGATCACGGAGGGGAGTTTGAAAATGAAAGATTTGGAATTTTCTGTGAGGAGAAAGGGATTAGTCACAATTTTTTAGCTCCTAGGACCCCTCAGCAGAACGGGGTAGCTGAAAGGAAGAATAGGACCTTAGTGGAAGCCGCTAGAGCCATGCTTGCTGAGTATTCACTTCCTAAATACTTTTGGGATGAAGCGGTGAACACTGCATATTATGTGCTGAATAGGGTGAATGTGAGAGTCAATCTGAATAAGACACCTTATGAGATCATTAAGGGTAGAACTCCAAACTTGTCCTACCTCCATGTCTTTGGTTGTAAGGTTTTCATTCATAATAACGGGAAATCACCCTTAGGAAAATTTGACCCCAAATCTGATGAAGGAATGTTCTTAGGATATTCAAGTGTGGGGAAATCCTTTAGGGTGTTCAATAAGAGGACTTTGGTGGTGGAAGAGATAACTCATGTAGTGTTTGATGAGTCTGATCCTAAGGAGTCTAGATCTGAAGTAGAAGATGAAGAGATTATTGAGGTTACCCAAGGTGTTGGAAATGTAAACTTGGAGGAAAGGGCAGAACCTCAACCCACTCTGCCTAGAGATTGGAAATTTTCTTCAAGTCATCCTAAAGAACTGATCTTTGGAGACCTTTCTGATGGTGTTAAGACTAGGCATGGACTTAGGAAGGAAGTAAACCATTCTGCCTTTATATCAATGACTGAACCCACTAACATTAATCAAGCCCTTTCAGATGAATTTTGGATTGTAGCAATGCAAGAAGAATTGAATCAGTTTGTAAGGAATGATGTTTGGGAGTTAGTAGAAAGACCTAGAAATCAAAGTATAGTGGTAACCAAGTGGGTCTTTAAGAATAAGATGAATGATTCTGGTGTGGTGGTTAGAAATAAGGCAAGATTGGTGGCTAAGGGGTACAATCAAATTGAAGGGATTAATTTTGAGGAGACCTTTGCCCTTGTAGCTAGATTGGAAGCCATTAGGGTGCTATTAGCCTTTACCTGTTATCAAGGATTTAAGTTATTTCAAATGGACGTCAAGAGTGCCTTTTTGAATGGGGTAATAAAAGAAGATGTCTTTGTAGAGCAACCCCCAGGTTTTGAGAGTTCACAATATCTGAATCATGTTTTTAAATTAAAAAGGCCTTGTATGGATTAAAATAGGCACCCAGAGCGTGGTACGAGAGGCTTAGCACATTCCTGTTAGAAAGAGAGTTTGTTAAGGGGAGCGTAGACACCACCCTTTTCCTTAGAAAAGTAGGAGACGATCTACTCATTGTCCAAATTTATGTTGATGATATACTTTTTGGATCAACTGATATAAATTTGTGTGATGATTTCTCTAAGACAATGAGTAAGGAGTTTAAAATGAGTATGATGGGAGAATTGTCCTATTTTTTGGGTTTTAGCATAATACAATTGGATGATGGAACCTTCTTGAATCAATCAAAATATACTAAGGACATCTTGAAGAAATATGAAATGGACAAAGCCAAGCGAATCAATACTCCCATGAGTTCTAGTGTTCAGTTGGACAAGGACCCAAATGGCAAATCTGTTGATCAAAAGAAGTTTAGGGGAATAATATGATCACTACTTTACCTGACTGCTAGCCGACCTGATATCATGTTTAGTGTTTGTCTTTGTGCTAGGTTTCAAGCTGATCCTAAAGACTCCCACCTGACTGCTGTTAAGAGAATTCTTAGATATCTTTTAGGGACCCCAAACCTAGGAATTTGGTACCCTAGGCACAACACTTCTTTTGAGATTATTGGATATCTAATTCTGATTTTGCCGGGTGTAGAGTTGATAGAAAGAGCACTTTAGGAACTTGTCAATTTATAGGACAGTCGTTAGTCTCCTGGTCCAGTAGAAAGCAGAACTTAGTTGCACTTTCCACTGCTGAAGCTGAGTACATTGCCTTAGGGAGTTGTGTAGCCCAAGTCCTTTGGTTGAAACAACAAGTTTTAGATTTAGGATTACCTGTTGGCATAATTTCTATTCTGTGTGATAATACTAGTGACATCTGTATTTCTATGAATCCTATCCAACATTCTAGAACCAAACACATTGACATAAGGCATCACTTTATTAGGGACTATGTCACAAAAGGGGACATCGAGTTACATCATGTGATAACTGAAAATTAGCTGGCTGACATATTTATTAAATCACTGGCCTTTGACTCATTCAGCATTTTAAGGACCAGACTTGGTGTGATTGACTTAAACGCTTGATTTTGATGAATTCTGATTTTTGATTTGACTGATTTAACTGATTTGTTTCTATTAGTTAGTTGTGTGATTTGATTATCTATTTTCTATTTGTTATTATTTTTACTATTTTTATTTTACTCATGTTGTTAGTTTTTGTTTAAAATATTTATTCTGATTTGATTTACTACTTGCTTTTTGATTTATAATTTTTTTTTATGTTAAAAAATTCGATCACTGCTCACTTGTTGATAAACTGAATATCTTACTATAAGTTTTTACCTTATTTTTGTTTGAAAGCTTGTAAGTAGTAATTGACTCCTCTGTATCTGTTAAAGGGAAGAAACGTTGATAATTGTTTTCTCTTCCTCTAACTCCTTTGGTGGTGTATGATCTCTTTTTTGGATAAAAATCTTTTTCAAAATTAAAAAGTTGGTTTTTGAAATAGAGATTTATTTTATCCTCCTACAGTAATCTACCTCGTATGAGTAGTGTTTTCAAAGTTTGAATCAGTGTTAGCTTTTCTTAATCAAGTGATTGCACTTATCATATGACTTATGGTTTTTATTTTGTGAATTATCTTCCCTATTGTAGAGAATGTGTTTTTTGCCTTCTCTTAAGTTTGGACGGTATTTTCATAGCTGAGATTCTTTAACGATTATGAAAGGAAGCAAGCTTACAAAAGATACGTAGTGTGCCAACCAAATTGAAAAAGAGGCATAAAATGAGCCCAAAACTGAAAAGATGCGAAAATGCCAAATACACAAAATGTATCAAAAATAAAAAGATGCGCATTGCGCCAAACAAATTGAAAAAGAGGCACAAAATGAGCCCAACTTAAGCTTTCTTCTCTTTCAGATCTTTAAATGTCTTAGAAAAATTCGTGTGCCACTTAATATGTTCAAAAGCTTGAGATTGAAAATCATGATTTCTGATTTCTTACTTCGTAATACTATTTTATCAGTTATTTTTCTAAAGCGAGGTTTGAAAGGATCTCTTTTCGAATCTAATTTCTTCTTTTCTGAACTTGATTTTTGTTTGAAAGGGATTTGAGCCTGTAGGGTGTACGAGGTCAGAGTTACGAAAGTTGATTTTTCCAAACTTTTCTGGATTTCAGCGTTGTCTGTTGTCTTCTTATTGGTTTTTGAATTAAAAACTTAAGGAAAACCTCTATCTACTGGAGCAGATCGTTTAAAAAAAATCGTTGCTTTTTCTGTATTTTGTTTGCACTGTTTTCATTTTTCTATTGGTTCTGGTATTTCTGTTTACCCTCCTCCTTTTTATGATGTCAAAAGGGGGAGTCCGTTGTAGTAGTTTCTGTTCTTATTTTATTTTTGTGGTTGTGTTTCTTGTATTGCGTTTCCTGTATTGCTTTGATTGTTAAATAAAAATTAAAAAATTTTTGCTTTTTGAAACTACTGCACATATGTTTGCCATCATCAAAAAGGGGAAGATTGTTGCAAATCTGGTTTTGATGATGACAAACATGTTTCTATTGTGTTTTGCTTGACTAACCCGTTTCAGGCACAAAAGATCACAAGCAACTCAAGCCAACTCAAGATCTGGTCCAAGTGTGTCCAATGTACTATTTTCCTTTTTCTTGAGTCAATTGTAATGTAACTGATCCCCTAGCTAAGTAACCTTGCACACACACACACACTCAGGGGGAGAGCTTAAGTGAATTAGAGTTTCTGTCCATATTTTTTGTTCAGATCGTCCTGGACGATATTCACATCGTCCTGAACGATCCAGTAAAAATAGAAATCCTAATTAGGGCGACCAAGTTAAGTGTGTCTGATTAAGCAGATCGTCCTGGACGATCATTGCATCGTACGGGATGATATGCTCAAATCAGAAATTCTCAGCCGCCAGATCAAGTTAGGCAAGTTCTTATTTTTAAATATTTAATTTGATCGTCCCGGACGATACGTGTATCATCCTGGATGATCCAGTACAATCATGCCTAAATTAGTCTGGTAATTAAGGAAAGAATTAATACTTAATTGATATAATCATATCATCCAGGACGATCGCAGGATCATCCCGGATGATCATGATCGTCTAGTGCATTTCAGCTGTACGACCCGAACTGTGTTCAGGAAGATTTTGGCTCTTTTTGAACTAATTGTACAGGATGATACCCGTATCGTCCTGGACGATTAAGTCATTTTTTGATTGTCCAACACTAGTTTCTCTGGACGACCCGAACTGTCTTCTGGACGATATTCCTTGATTTACCCTAATCGTCCCGGACGATCGTACAATCGTACGGGACGATTTGAACAACTTTTTCCACTAATCGTCCAGAAGAGCCAGATCGTCCAGGCTGAAATAGCTAATTTTGAACTGATCATACAGGACGATCTATCGATCGTCCTGGACGATCTTGACCGACCAGTTGAAATTTAGGGCTGTTTTTGAGCCCTCATATAAAAGATCTTTTTCTTTGTTTAGAAAAAATCTTTTGCCACTTTCCTGTCTAGAGAAACCCTAGAGAGAGAGAGAGAGAGAGAGAGAGTTTGGGAGAGAGAGAGGATCTAGTGAGGGGGAGTTTGTGAGGGATTCACAAAGGTTGCTCCAAGCACGGATTAGAGTCATCTTCTCCGTTCTTCGTCTCTTTTCTTTGTGGGTGTTCTTGGAAGGATCATCGCAAGAAGATCCGGGTTCTCTTCCCGCTTCAGGTGGAAGCAAAAGGAGTCCGAGTTCTTTGCCCGCTTCAGGTGGAAGCAAAAGGAGTCCGGGTTCTCTGCCCGCTTCAGGAGGAAGCAAAAGGAGTTCAGGTTCTCTGCCTCACCGGGTGGTGGAAAGGAGGTTTTTTGTACTGGTTTCTCTGCCTTGCTGAGGGAGCTAAAGGAGAGTCACTTTTTATTTAGTGCAATACCCGAAGGGGAGGCTATGGGGAGTGGACGTAGGTCAAGTTAACCGAACCACTATAAAATCTGGTTTGCTTTCTGATTTTATTTTGCACTTTACTTTTCTGATATTAAACTGCTTGGGTGAATATCTATGATTGATCTTTTCGTTCTTGTTTACTTGTTTCCACTGCAAAGTATCGAAAAGATTTTTCTGTTGCTCGTGAAATTTTTAAATAACCAATTCACCCCCCTCTTGGTTAGCCTCGGGACTAGTTCACTAGGGCTTAACATCCCTATCGAACTTTCAATATTTAAATAGGTTGTGTGTTTATCATTTAAACTGTGTCAACTCTGATTGCCCATTGATAAAGGATTGGGTTAAATTATTGATGGCACGAGTTATCATACTGATATTTAGAATCATGAGTTTTATACTTTTAGCAATAAAACTTTATTATAATAAGCCTTGAAGGCCTATTATCAATATATAAAATTAAATACTCTGGTTTATGCTATGACCGTGTATTTATTTAGTAGTTCAAGTCGTGTCAACTTCGGTCCATTTAAAGAGGAGGATTGGACTTAAACTTAGGTTCACTTTTGACCTGTGTATCATCATCATCCATCACATATGTATATACATCACACCATCCTATTTCTGTCTATCAATAATCTGTAATCTTTATATAGATTTCTTGCTTCTGCTTACAGGTGAGTTGGAGCGCTATGCTAGGGTCATTTGTTGCTTCTTATAAGTAAATTGTTGTGTAATGCAAGCTTTATTAAGTTTGTTTATGGGTTAACTGTAGAAATTTAGAAGTCACTAGCTGTTGTATGAAGGTGAACTACATTCGGTGTAAATCTTCCAACATTATCTATAGGTGGGACTGTTGTATGCATTTCAAACTCATATTCTCTATCACAAACCTACCACCTTAGCTCATAGGCAAACTGATGTGCATGTAATAAACCTCCTATAGTTTCCCGTAGGTGCTACATCTATCACAAATTTATTGCATGTGTTCGTGACGCAGTGTTGTATTCATTACAACTCTTCTATCTACAATTGTTGGGAACCCTTCGTATTCATCGTATATTAACCTTCATTATTTGCAGAGGTATGATGTATTTATTTGCAAGTTGACATTATAGGGAGGTTGTTATATTTGTTGCATGTCTCCCATATTTTACACATGAACATGCTATTGCATTCATTGCAGTCTTCTTGAATGTGTTTTTAGAATGGCTGCCATACAACATATCCAATGTTATCGTTCACAGGCTAGTTAGTGTGTTCATCAGTTTCCTATAGTTTCTTGTAAGAGGGTTGCTATGTGTATCATAGGTTTAAGATCATGGCCATAGGCAAGTTATTGTGTTCACTACATGTCTCATGCATATGCTCATCAGTGAGTTGTCATGATTGTTGCATGTTGTACATTTTTATTCATAGAAAAGTTATTTTGTCCACTATAAGTTCATTTAGCTATTTTGATTTTACAAATTATACTTGGTTTCTTTTTATTTTTAAAATATTAATTTAGGTCCAATTCCCTATGATTTTAATTACAAGTTTGGTTCCTTATAATCTGCTTAAGTCTTGTTCATTTTCTGTCTGAATTTTGGCAGCCTCCTAGCATCTCGCTCATTTAAGGGAATTTGTGAGAGTCTAGGCCTGCCCGCCATGTCAAGAAAGATGTGCATAGTTAGTGTTTGGCTACACTGCAGTCATGGTCTTCTAACCATACCAAGAAAGGCGTGCATGGGTTATAAGGGTATCTGCACAAAAAATTATAGATTTTCTTGCTGGCCTGAAAGTACGTATGGGTTCTTAGGTTTTACTCTCTACACTAAGAAAAGCGTGCAAAAGGCTCACCTGCCACGCTTCAAGTATCACACCGAGCTCCCACCCACCACTCTAAGAAAAGTGTGTATAAGTGGTTTTCCCGTTGCGTCACAAACACTGAAAATAGGATTTGAGGATTTTTTGAGTTTAGGAATCATTGTACCCTATGCAAGAGAAGAGTAACGGTGGTGACGAAACATGCATAAATCCCCTTTTTATTTTTCTCTTTCTTCTTTTTTCTTCTCTTCTCTCTCTTTTTTTTCCTTTTTGAATAATAATAATAATAAGGTGGAGCTACCTATTAGGGTGGCAAGGGAGGGTATTGGTTATTTTGGGCCTTGGAGAGGTATGTGTAATGGGTTGATTTTATATGGGTTAATTTTGGAGTGATGGGAAGAGGTATTAGTTAGCTTTGGGTTTAAAGTGGATATGCAGAGTGGTTGAGGAGTTGAGTTCTTTGTAAGTGGGCTGCTTGGTTGATTGACGGGCTGAGTTGGTAAATTAGAGTAGTGGGCTACTACTAGGATTTGGTGAGTGTAGATAGTATGGAGTGAAGTGTACAGGTGGGTTTGTAAGGATGAAGCTGGAACTTGGTGGGCTACTGGAAAGTAGAGAGCTGTGAGGATCGGTCGGGTAGAGGTTATCTGGCTATGAGGAGTTCTTCTACAGAAGTGTTGGTGTTCATTCGATTGGATGCAAGTAGAGGTTTGGCCGGTCATGTCTGCTAGCGGTTGGGAGGATTGGGCGCAGGCACAGCTTACATAAGAGAGAGGGACTGGGCAGTTGGATTGGATGGATTGAGAGGTGTGAACATAAGGAAGATCGGAGGATGGTTTACTTGGAATAAAGGGTTCGATTATTATGGTTCATTTGAATGGGACTAGATCGATCGACATAGGTGAGGCGAACGGTCAACTGGATTGATCAACACAAGTGAGGCTCCATGGAGAGTTATGACAGGAGGATCAAATAACTGAGTGGCGCAATAAGATGAGCTGGATGTCGGTTTGGTGTTGGGTTGGTTCTATAAGATTGTGCTCAGGGAATAGATATCAGGAGGGGGATTCGGTGGTTGCGATCTAGCAAAAATAGCACAACATGAACGGCGTCGGCGCCAAATAGGTACGAGCTACCTCTCTCTCTCTCTCTCTTATATTATTATTATTATTATTATTATTATTATTATTATTATTATTATTATTATTATTATTATTGTTACAGAAGTAATAATGATAAAATGGAATTTTTTATGCTTTAAAATTCATGCGTCGTCGCCTTAAAATTTATATCAATTTTCTTATGTGAGGTCTTCGTATAATATTAAAGTCATTTTTAGAAGATTCAGACATTCCAAATGCAACAACAAAGTTCATTTTGCAATCAAACATTATTTGGGCAGTGTTGCATGTTATTTTTAGGCGTAGATCGTCAATTTCAATCATTTCGCCTGATTAACGGCAAGGGGCTCCCTCTTAGATAAATTTAATATTTTAATTACAATGGTGTAGTTTGTTTTGGGATCAAAGGTCATTTGATCACTCTAGTAATGTGTCGCACCCGCTAACCATTACTTGCCTCGTCGATTTTGGCTCTTTTTTGCATTTCTTGTTGTGAGGGTCAATAAATACCCCCAAAAAATGTGGTATGCATCTAGAGCCAATCATATTTATTGTAACACAGTTGACCATCATATAGTAGACTTGTTTGTAGCTTTTGTTTCACTCGCTTAGCTTGGTTATATTTCTTCTAATGCATTTTTATCTTTTATGCAAGAACATATTTCATTGGTGGAGATATGATAATTTTCTCCCTGGTGTAACTAGTGAGGCTACCATTTGTGATGCTATTGATGGATATGATCCTTGAGGGGAAGTTAACATCAGGGATAGACTTATGAGAATATGTTGAGAGGGCGTGACATCTTTCACAGCTTTTTCACCTATTCTCCTAGGCTTTCAGTATCTCCTTCATACTCCATTATAATTAAAGATCCTTGTGAGTGGGTGAGTAGTATGAAGTTAAAATGTAGGGAGAAAAATCCATTGGATAGCATTATTGATCATATTAGCCATGGCATATGTGATATCATATAGCCTATAGCAAACATTATTGAGCATACGGGGCAATCTAGATTATTGAGCCACTGTCATCTACAATCAACCTCACTAGAGTGGCCACAAGATTCTTCTATTGGAGAGATATAGAGCATTATTTGCAGATTCCTACATTGGGTAGATATGTGTTGCAGGCCCAAAGGAACACTTTGCAAGAGACTAGGATTTATGAGGCAATATATGCCTCCTTATTTAATTTTGGGCGCATTCCTTCTTTACGGGCCCGTGGTCTAATAAAGTTTTGGGATGCTGGGAGTAACACTTGTTGTATCATGCTAGAGGAGGTGATAATTAAACTCTAGGAGCTACAAGCAATGTCTGGATTGCTTATATTTGGTCACCACTTTGAGGAATGTATTCATCTTAACAAGGAGCTTTTTCATAAAAGACTATCAATAGAAGGGCATCAGAGGGGAAGGTTAGTTTTGATAGATATTTAGCCTGCCCTTCTTCACCATTATTTCTAGATGTGCATATTATTAGGTCTACCGATATGGTCATGAGCTACCACTCTTGTGGATGTCTGGGTTCGTAGTTTCCTTCAAGATAACTACCTGTCCTTCTCTACTACATCACTATATGATTCATTTAGTTTTAGCTTATAGTATGGGGATCTACTATCAAAGGAGACTGTTGAGCCATTCTCATTAGTTGGCTACCTATCTCCCGCACTACTAGGAATCAATCAAGACTTTTTTGTTATGATATTTTTGGCTGCATGACTATATACTTTCATACTTTCAGTCAAAGTAGGGTCTATTTGATGTGGCATTCTTCTAGCAGCAAGCAAACTTTCAAAAGGGGAGCATCTTTCTCTAGCTCTGATAGTGCTTACCAGGATGTGCAGGGTTATGTGTACCACTTTTGAGCTGAGTTTCCTTGAGCTATGGGACCTGAATTTATTTTGGCATTACATATTCAGTTGGATTCATCTATATATTTTGGGGGTGTTTTCTTTCTTGGAGTGCCCCTCTTACTTTTTGAAGAGAGGATACCCCACTGTCATTCAGCTATCATAGGCCTCTTCCACCTTGGAGTCAGAGCATATGCTCCTTTCTTCTTCACTCCACACTTGGTGGTAGGTCATTTCTCTTTAGTTCACCAATCAGAAGTTATTGGTCTATCTCTCGATCTAAGGGAGATAACTATTGTTGATGGACTTGATCAAAGGAGGTACACTCTACTATATAGGGGGCACACTTTAACGGTAGCTAAGTGCTTTATCAGTATGTGTCCCAGCTGGTTATGTCATTACTTAGGTAACCTTGTGGCACTAGAGGGGTATTAGCCCAACAGGTGACTTGCTAGTTTAGTCTCACAGGCCATAATATATGATGGGTGACCATTCATTCCTATGGAAGTAGATGTTAGGCATATGGATGCCATTCCAAGGGAGACCCGATTTTATGCAGCTTCCATAATGTGGTCACATCTATTAAGGATTGGTACTAGCTCCAATTTTTGCTTAGCCCCTTCTCATAGTCAGACAAGTATCATCTATACTTGTCTAACCTCGGTGCAACTTTCTTTTGCCCCTTACTTGGAGCGTGGCACTCAGAAGTATGGCTGTAGGGTGAGATTATTGGGTGTACTAGTGGGATAGAGACCTCATCAGGACTCTTCACAAGCCAGATATGACAGAGGTAATTAATATATCCCCTCTCTCTTTCTTTCTTGTTGGTAGTTGATCGTCAAGTGGTTCATTATTTACTTGATAATTTGGATTTATTTTCCTTCATTTTTAATGCAGGGAAATATAACTAGGGTTATACTACCATGATGGATACTACTTCTCCTTCCATCATGGTGTAGGATGTAGAACCTGATTTGTGATATATTGAGGTACCCTGGTCTTTACATAGACACACTCGTTCTCAACATAGAGCCTCCTCATACATTTATAGATTGGAAAACTAGTCCTATACCATGGCATCTCTTGATTCCTGAGGAAGCATCTGCTGATCCTTGGATGTCAGTTGATGCGTGATCTCTCTTCTGAGTTTTAGGGGAAAGCCTTCAGGATGTGCGGATGTCAGCCTTCGCAGGTTACGAAACTACAGAGTTTTTTTTTTAGTAAATTTTATGTTCCTGATAGACCCTTTTTTATCATTTTGGCCTAGAGAGTCATCTACGGCCAATGAAGCATCACTTGTAGAAGTTCATGATAAGCCATCATATACACTGATAGTCTAGACTTAGCCTGAGTAGCCGTAGCATATCTTCTGAAAAGTCATCCTATCAACCTTACGGGCTCTTCAGGTATAGTTTTGTCCCATTCCAGTCTTATTTTTCATGTATCATTGCTTTATTCTTTCTTATACATATCACTTGTAAATTTTTTATAGTACCTGATGGGGAAGACTATGTATTAGAGATTCATTATCACCTTTCATCAACACTGATCCTCGGCACATTAACATGTATGATAGCTCAACATACTTCTTACGGGGCTTGATATCATGTGTGGACCCTGGGTCTCTTAAGTCCATGGATCGCTTCACTTCTATGCCCAACCACACCCTTAGTTTACTGGCACATCTCAGGTTAGATGTTTTAGAGCTGACATGTTGGGAGACACTATATCATAAAGCAGACTTCCATACCAGAGTGCCATTGTCAGAGCTTTAGGAGCGAGTTACTTGACATTGAGCGGCAGCCGATGTTGTGCATGATCAGTTTGATAAGAGCACTAAAGCTCTTAGGAGGCATCACTAAAGTTCATCCAGCATGTCCAATGAGATAGAGGGGCTATCCTCTTGTGTGAAGGATCTCTAAAAAGACATCAAGAGAGTGATGTCTCAGAAGACTTCCCTTTAGGAGGAGCATGATCAATGGAATGCATTTCTAGGAGAGAGCAGTAACACAATCAGATGTTGTATTAGGCTAAGTTGGATGCTAAGGCTGCACTGACCCGACTATGGAGGAGTTATACACTACTGAGACTGAGTATCAGGCCTTAACTAAGATGATATTGTAGCTTATGGATCTACAAACTCACCTTCTCTGAGATGTTGCCATTTTTTTTGTGATGTACTTAGCTATCTTCATTCTTGATTGTATTTTATTTAGAGAATTCTTTATGATGATTTCATATTTGCTCTTATTGAGGGTTTCTCTCCATTTGCATTTTGGTGATATTATCAATCTTGCGAGAGATTTTAATATTTATTTGGGGATTACAAGGTGCAGCATGAAGTTAGCCCAAATAAATATTTAAAATGCTCCTATCTTTGAGAAAAGTTGTAAGTGTTATTCTGAGTTTTCCTGAGCTTTGCAAGTTCACTAGCTAGTACAACTTTGTTTCCTCTAGTTTTCTATAGTTTCCTTTGGCTTAGGTACACCATCTTCTTTTTCCAATTTTTACTTTACATTATTACCACCTTTTTTGGATTTTGATGCTTCATTACCTTATACCGGTCCTTGGAGGAACAGGATGCAGCCAGCTAGCTACTACAGGAGACCTTGTTGACCTCATTTTCCATGTATTCTCCCTTGAGCATGCTTAACCTACTCTGTTGAGCCTTGTTGATCCTAAGTTGACTCAAATCAATGTTGATTTTTTGTTCATTTTTGCCAAATTTATTCAATCAAACTGAATTAAACCCAAATCAACTCGAATTGAGTGAAATTGATCCCAATTCAGGCTCAAATCTGAAACAAACTTGCCCAAATTGACTCCAAGATAAGTCCAACTAGTTTGAATCCTTCCCTAAATCAAGAAATGAGATTGGATAGCTGGCTCTTTACCTTTGTCATGACTTTTGCTGTTCACTACTGCTATAACAGTCTTAGGGAAGAAATTTTCTATCCAAGCCCTTAAAACAAGGGCATGATAGGTATTTCCCTTCCTCCCTAGAAGAATGGGGCCTGCGACCTGTCCAAAAATAGAATGATGGAGTTCCATGGGTGGGTTCAGTGGGCATTAGAGGCAGGAGAGAGAGGAGATTTCAAGGGAGTTTTAATTTGGCTTCATTTCTACCTAGGCAATAAGAAGAGTGGGAGAGTGAAGGGATTTGTGGTTTCCTTCTAGTTCGATTGGAATGATTCAGATGATGGGAGGGAGGTCGAATCTCGTGGCTAGGAGGGACGGACGGAGCAAGTTCTTCTTCACATTGTAGGTATATCTTCCTTCTCTCTCTCTTTCTACTTCTTGTTCTTCTCATTATATTTTCTTCTTCTTCTTATTTACTTCCGCCTTCCCATTCTTCTTCTTTCTTTCTTTCGGCTCCCATTCAACCTTCTTCTTCACCCTCATTTTCTATTATTTCCACTTCACCCTTATCTTCTTCTATTTCTTCTACAACTTCATCTTCTTCCATCTATTTCCTCTTCTTTTACCTATCCTTGTTCTCCTTATTCTTATTTTATTTCCTTAAAAAAAAAGAAAAATAAGAGATTAATCATACTAAAATCTCTCTTAAAATTGAAATATGAGATTTATTGTGATGTTCATTTGAGAAAAAGATAATGGTTTCTTTTAATTTCCACATGCTCATTGTGTGATGGCCCTAATCTTTTTCTTATAGGCATATATTACTTTCTTGTTCATGATCATATTTATTCCCTAAGTGCTACATGAATGCTTAGTCATGATCATATTCAGAGAAGTTTAAGTGCATGAGTGTAGTTCAATGCCATATATGTATTTGGAGGTAAATGTATATACATTTATTGGAAACTTTGACATCGCTTGTAGGATGCTTTTCTTTACATAATTGTTAAGTGAATGACTTTTCTCCACGATGTCATTAACTTAAGCATGCTTAGTGAAATTTGATATGTAGAAATGTTTACATTCAAGATCATGTTTTAACATCATTCGTTCATTCGATATCAAATGAAATCTATGAGTTTATTGGAAAGCCCATCTTGCTAGCATAAATAAGTTTCATATGGTTTATGTCTTATTATTACAAGTTGGGTTTATTATAAAGCATGAGTTAAGAGACATTATTTATTATCAAATAGGGAAGTTCTACTTCATAAATAATGTTTGAACTAAAATGTTTGATATACACGCCTATGTATTATCCTTATGTGTGGCTATGATTTAGTAGTGAGTATACATTTGATATAAAAAGATTCATGAAATTATAAAAAGAATTACATACATGCTTGGATTATGACAACCACTTCACTCCATACAAAAGCTTGCATTCATGTTGAATAATGGCCTTATGTTCTAATCGTCACTTCATACTGTATGATAGGTAGAGATTTTTTCAATCATTCCAAAACTCATATTGTATGATAGGCAGAGGCAAAAATCAGTAGTCCCAGCAATCATCTTAGATAAGACCTTAATTTTTAAACTAATTGTATTGTACAATATCAAACATACTGGACGATCGGTAGAGATGATTTTTAATCATCCCAAAAATTATCCTGTACGATCACAAGACAATTGAACTAATTGTATAGTATAGTATACATATTTTAATTAGTTCAACCCGAGCTTGTTCCATCATACAGGACATTATCTAGTTTTTGAGCTAATCGTACTGCACAATTCTTGATCGTATTGTACTAATAGTTTTGGCTGAATTGAAATGTTAGGATTTTTTTGAGACCTTATATAGAAAGCTTTTTTTAATTGTCTCTAAGAGGGACTTTTGGCTATTGAAGGAATTCTGTGAGAGAACTGTGAGAGATCTTAGAGAGTTAAGAAGGAGTGTGAGGGTTTTCACATGGTCTCTCTAAGCAAGCTTGCACCTTGATTCCTTTACAGGGCTCTGGGAATCTGCAGGGGCTACTATGGAAAGAAAAGCTTCAAGTTTAAAGGTCGAGGTCTACGGCCTTCACCAGGAGGGTAAAAAAGGATTGCAAGGTACTCTGCCTACACTAGGAGGGTACAAAAGCTTCCAGGTTTACTAACTTCACTAGAAGGGTGAAAATAGCTTCCAAGGTTCTCTACTTCACAAGGAGGGTGAAAAGTATTCTGGTTCTTTTCCACATCAGGTTGGTGGAAGTGATTCTTATAAGGGCTTCTCTGCCTTGCTGTGGGCGCAAAAAGGAGAGACATTAAGAGTTTGGTAATACCTAGAGAGGAGGACTCAAGTGAGTAGACACAGGTTATTGTTTGACTGAACTACTATAAAATTTTGGTGTGCTCGTTCTAATTCTAATTTTGTATTTTGTTTTCTACACTTTACTTTTATGTAATTTATTTTGTTAAAAATTGTATGTTGAAAATGTTATGGTTGATATTAAAGTGATCTAATTAAATTATCATCATCATTATGATTGTTGTTATTTTATTAGCTTCTGTATCAGGTGATCAAAATACTTAATTTAAGTTTTTGAAATTATCAAAAAGAATTTTCTTTGTGTTATAGACTTTTTTTTAATAACAAATTCAACCCCCTGCCCCCCTCTTGGTGTGTCTAGGCCAGTTCAACAAGCATTAACACTCCCCATTGAACTTTCAATTGGTATCAAAGTGGATCTCACAAGTAGTGTTTTAGAAAACCTTGAGAAAAATGATCCGTGACACACTTTGGAAATAGAAACACCATGAAGGGTTATTCAATAACTCGTCCACCACTTTTTGATAATATTCCTTTTAATTTTTAGAAAATTTGCATGTATTCTTTCTTGCAATCTATTAATTTTTGCATGTGGCATATGATTCAAGAGGGATACTCTACACCTTTTAGATTTATTAATGGAGTTAAAGTAGATGCACCTTTAACTGAATGAAGTAATGAGGATAGAGACTTAGCTTAATTAAAAGCTAAATTTTTAAACTCCTTTTTCTGTGCACTTAAGTCTAAAGATTATATGAGAGTTTTTACATGTACCACTGGCAAGGAAAGTTAAAAAAAAATTATTTTGTCTACCTAGTAAATATGATGCCAAAGTCACTGCAATATACAAATCTAAAGATTTAAATGTTTATTCCATTGATAATCTACTTGGCTCACTCATTGTCTATGAGCAAAGTGTGTGTCAAAGACTTTTGGATGCAGGTGACAAGAAGGAGAAAGTTGTGGCATTAAAAGCTAATGATTCAGAAAGTGACAACTCTATAACTAATGAGGATAATGAAATATCATTGATAACCCGACAATTCAAGAGCTTTTTGAAGAGAAAACAAAGACATCTTCAACACTGGAATAAAGGTAAAACTAATAAAAAAATAAAGATTTCTTCTGATATTATTTATTTTGAATACAAGAAACTAGGTCACTTAAAGTCAGATTGTCCCAACCTAAAAACTCACCCAATCAAGGAAAAGGGAGAGGAGAAGACCAAAGTCAAAAAGGGGAAGCAAAGGATACCAAAGGCATTTTGGGCAGACTCCACTTTAGACTTATTAGAACTGGAAGTGAAGGATGAGGTGACCAATATATACCTTATGGAAAATAATAGTCTTGATTATTTTGATCAAGATGAGGTATGTGAGCTTTCATAAGATGAAATATTTGAGTTTTCTAAAAAAAATTATGATGCATATCGAAAGTTAAAGAAAATGCATGCTAGTTTGAATATTAGGTTCTCTAAATTACAAAAAGAGCATAATAGTCTTAGGATTGATCATTCTAGTTTAGATAAAGAACATGCTTCCTTACTTGACGAATTTGATGATATAAATAAGAAGCATATTGAATTAACCAAAGAATATGAATTCTTGAAATTCAAGCATCTTAAATTAGAAGAAGTACACAAAGAACTAGAAACACTTGCAACTAAATATTATCATATGAGCATGCATTGAAACATGAAGTAAAAATTTTTAAAAGTGCCAATGAGTTCCTTAAAGCAAAAGTTCATGCACTTCAAAATAATATACCACCATCTACACTAACATAATGGTATAACCCCACATCACTTCATGCATCACAAACCCCTATGAACAGGCACAACACCCTGAGTAGATTAGTGAATTCTTTCTCTGGTGTTAGGTGTTACTCTTGTGACATATTAGGACACATAGCTTACACTTTCACCATACACTGTAGAGCACATCTAGTATGGAAAATAAAATCATTTGCAACACAACATAACATGCATAAAATTCATTCATTAAAGCATAAGGTGGAACCCAAACTCACTTGGGTTCCCAAAACTAACCCTTAATTGACTTTGTAGGGGCGCTCTCACAAAAGGCCTAGTGAGAGCATGTGGTACCTGGATAATGGATGCTCATGACACATGACTAGAGATATAAAGCAATTCATTATGCTGGAGGCCAGAGCAGGAGACAAGCTAACACTGGGAGACAATACCACCAGGAAAGTGGTGGGTTCATGTATAATTGGAAACTAAAAGAATTTTATTATTAAAAATATTTTGTTAGTAAATGAATTGAAGCACAACATGCTTAGTATTAGCTAATTGTGTGATAAAGGTTTTAATATTAAATTTCTATCTACAAAGTGTCTGATAAGCTTAAATGGAAACATTATTTTAGAAGGAAAAAGAGTTAATAATATTTACATGCTTGATTTGAATTGTATTGACTATTTAAATTCTTTATGTTTAAAATATGTTGTCGATGAATCCGGGCTATGGCATAGGCGACAATATCATGCAAGTATAAAAACTCTTAGGAAGATCATCCAGAAAGACCTAATTAGAGGCATACCCAAACTAGATTTTTCTAAAAACCACTTTTGTGATGCCTGTCAATTAGGAAAATAAATAAAAAAATTCTTTTCATTCCATTAAGGACATCATCACTCTAAACCATTAGAAATTCATCACATGGACTTATTTGGACTCGTTAGTATAGTCAGCCTAGGTGGGAAGACCTTTGGATATGTAATTGTAGATGATTTTTCTAGATTCACCTAGGTTAGATTCCTAACATATAAATGTGAATCATTTGAGAAATTTAGGAATTTCTCCATCTATATATAGAGGAAATTAGGATGTGAAATATCAACTATCCATAGTGATCATTGTGGAGAATTTGAAAATGATAAGTTTGAATCATTCTGTAAGGAGCCATGTATAAAACATAATTGTTTTGCCACTAGAACCCCTCAACAGAATGGGATAGATGAAAGAAAGAATAGAATCCTAGTAGAAGCTGCTAGAGCTTTATTAGTGAAATATTCACTTCCTAGATATTTCTTGGTAGAAGTAGTTAATACTGCTTATTATATTTTGAATTGGGTAAAACTTAGATCCAAACTTTATAAGAGCCCCTATGAGCTACTTAAGGGTAGAACACCCATTTTGTCTCACCTTTATATCTTTGGATGTAAATATTTCATTCTGATAAAAGGAAAATCTTCACTAAGAAAATATAACCCTAAGTCTGATGAAGGAGTTTTCCTAGGTTATTCTTCTATAGGTAAATCCTGTATAGTTTTTAATAAGAGGGCCTTGTGGTAGAGGATACCACCCATGTAGTATTTAATGAATCTTATAAATTTGGTGAGCCTAGGTTAAAAGAAGAAGAGGATGTAGAGGTCACCCAAGGAATAGAATCCATTGACCTAGGAAATAGAGAAGAACCTCAAGAGCCCTTGTCTAGAGATTGGATATATACATGTAGTCATTATATATAACTCATCTTAAGAGATCCCTCTATTGGAGTTAGGACTAAGCATGAACTTAAGAAGGAGGTAAGTCATTCTACTTTCATCCCTATCTGATGAATTCTAGATTCTAGCTATGCAAGAAGAATTGAACCAATTTATTAGAAATGATGTTTGGGATTTGGTTAGTAGACCCAAGGACTAGAGTGTTGTAGGAACCAAATGGATTTTCAAGAACAAGATAAATGAATTTAGAGTAATAATTAGAAATAAAGCTAGATTAGTAGCTAAGGGGTATAATCAAATGAAGTCATTAATTTTGAGGAGACTTTTGCCCCTATAACTAGGTTAGAATCTATTAGAGTGCTGTTAGCCTTTGCTTGCTTTAGAGGCTTTAAGCTGTACCAAATGGATGTAACGAGTGTCTTTTTGAATGGGGTGATTAAGAAGATGTATATGTAGAGCAACCCCCCTGGATTTAAAAATTTAACCTTTCCCAATTCTTTCTCCAATTTGAAAAAGACATTATATGGATTAAAATAAGCACCTTGGGCATGGTATGAAAGGCTTAGCAATTTTCTCCTAGAAAGATCCTTTCTTAAGGGTAATATAGATACCGCCCTATTCATTAAGAAAATAGGAGAAGAACTACTCATTGTTTAAATATATATAGATGATATACTATTTGGATCAACAAATAAAAATCTTTGTAATGAATTTTTAAGAACCATGAGTAGATAATTTGAAATGAGTATGATGGGAGAGCTGACTTATTTTCTTAGTTTTAGTGTAAAGCAAATGGATGAAACTTTTCTAAGCCAAATAAAATATATCAAGGATATTTAAAAGAAATATGAGATGGAAATTATAAGAAAAAATTAATACACCCATGAGCTCTACCATTCAATTAGACAAAGATGCAAGTGGAAAGTCAATAGATCAAAAGAAATATAGGGGTATAATAGGATCACTTCTATATTTGATTGTTAGCAAACCTGACATTATGTTTAGTGTTTTCCTTTGTGCCAGATTTCAAGTAGATCCTAAAGAATCCCATATAAAGCTATTAAGAGAATCCTTAGATACCTTCTAGGAATCCAAATTTTAGGTATATGGTACCCTAGACATAGGTCCTCATTTAAAATCATAAGATATTCATATTTAGACTTTACAAGATATAAGACTGATAGAAAAAACACCTCTAGAACCTATTAGTTTATAGGTCAATCCTTGGTTTCCTTGTCTAGTAGAAAATAAAACTCTATAGCTCTATCCACCACTGAGGTAGAATATATTGATGTACGAAGTTATGTTGCTCAAGTCTTATGGCTAAAGCATCAAATCCTTGACCTTGGACTCCCTGTTGGCACTATTCATATTCTATGTAAAAATACCAGTGCCATATGCATATCTAAGAATCCTATCCAACACTCTTTGTACAAATCATAAAGAAATCAGACACTGCTTCATTAGAGACCATGTTGTTAAGGGAGATATTGAGTTGCATCATGTAGTAACTGACAATCAAATGGTAGACATCTTTACCAAACCCTTAAGCTATGACACCTTTATCACATTGAGGACTAGATTAGGTGTCATTAATATTCATGCTTAATTTAGGGCAAGATGAAATCAATAGCTTGAGATTTTATATGTTTTGTGTGTTTCTGTATTTCTGTTTTTTATTTATGTTTGTGAATTGTTCAGTGTTGTTTGCATAGTAGTAGTTATTCCCTGATCATTACACTCCACATAAAAAAAAAATATGTTCACATCATACTGTATGAACCTCATTTGTACTATATGATATACACAAATCAGCA
This sequence comes from Dendrobium chrysotoxum, assembly GCA_019925795.1. Lineage (NCBI taxonomy): Eukaryota > Viridiplantae > Streptophyta > Magnoliopsida > Asparagales > Orchidaceae > Dendrobium > Dendrobium chrysotoxum. The sequence continues at coordinate 19,075,389 of CM034309.1, forward strand.
CATCCTCGTCGTTTGTGATTTTAATGGTTCAAATTTAAGCAATCATTCATGATCATACTATACAATCCACGTGTTAGTAACCATTGAATGAATTAATTTGTCTAGTATGATAATCAAAGCATCATCGTACTATATAAACAACTGTTTGTACTGTACAAACCTTAAAGTTAAAAGTAATACTGATGACTACTCAGGATGATCATTTTTAATGAAGATCGTCCAGTATGATCTTGATCATATTATTTGATTTGACCACTTTTTTAACAGATCATCCTGATGAATTGAATTCTTCTGATCATCCAGTACGAACCTCGATCGTACTATACAATCTACTAAAATTCTATAAGGAGAGATTTTTAAGGTTTCACCCGTTCCATCCTTCTATTCCTCTTTTCTCTTAGACTAGTACCTTTAATCTTCTTAATGGTCGATGGTAAGCGAGCTCGTCAACTGATCCAAGGCAGTTCCTCCCTCGTCCTGTTGATGGTTGCTTCTAAACAGTGGAGGATGAAGCTGCCTATCACTAATTTTGTGAAGCCCAGATTACACCATCTTTCATTCTTGACTAGTCAATTCTAAGTTATAGAGTAATAGATCTCTTCACCACTTGCACCCTTCAATTCCTTATTACCCTCACCTTCCCTTTCAATTCTAAACTTCTTTATAAAATTTTCACAAGCCTACGAGCATTTGGAAATTTCTCTATCATGACCTCATTTAGTTGTACATGACCCTTAGAAATCATTGAACAAGACTTAGAGGAATACATACACCTATCCATTAAAGGGGTTCAACCCTATATCCTATCGTTTAAGGGAAACTATGACTAGACCACCATAAATTTAGTTATTAGGAATGCTCCTCTAAACCAACACCAGCCACTTGTCTAATTATTAAACCAAAATGCTCGTGTCATCCATCATGTTCTTCGGACTTCCATTCTTCCTAAAGCTAGAGATAGGGTAAACATCACTTCACTCTTATATGTAGTTATCTACCTAATCATGTTCGGTAATGCTTTTGATGAGGCCCAAATGATCATTACTTATCTATAAAAGCTTACTTCCCTTTGCTCATGTTCAACCTATCATAAGCACAACATTGCATTAGGTGACTTGATTACCTATATTTTGGATCAAAAATATTAGCTTACATATCCTACACATGCATATAAATTTCCTATTTTATACTTCTATGGCTCTTTTCATGTCTTCTTTCATCATCACCAAGGGAAACAACCCAAAGAAGAGCCAAAATTTGATGAGGAAGGGGGAGATCATCCAGCAGCACCACTGGTACTAGAACCAAAACCAGCACCAACATATCCGCCTTATTCCTATGAGGCACTGATACAACATTTTGATTGATTGGAGTTCCAACTGGATAGCCAAATTCAATAGTAGCAGTAGTAGCTTGTGACAGACATGGCATGGTTTGTTGAGAAATTTGACACTATTCATCACTATTTTCAACCACCATCACTTGATTAGGATCCTACTTCTAGGTTATTTCTTTGGTTGGAGTCTTTCTATTAAATTTGTGTTGTAGTCTTTATTGTGATTGTTATTTTTATTTTTATCTCCTTTTTGGTGATGTCAAAAGGGGGAGTGGTTGGTTGTATTTTATGATTTTCTTTTTAATCCATTTATGTTAAGCCTCTATGTTGTTGTGTATTCATTTATTTTTTCAACTTAAAAAAGAATTCTCCTATTTTTTAAAAGTATCTCATCTAGTGATGTGGAGATTAGGAGAAAATACTAGTTTCTTATGATTTCAATCAAAAATATTTTCTATCATAAAAAAAGGGAATATTGTTGCAATCCGAGATCCTGAGCTTGTGATTTTGATGATAATAAATATTATTGATTGTACCTTCATTTCTTCTACTATTTTATATTACATATTTGTTTTTATGTGTATTACTATTTCATGTACATCATACACCATGCAAGAAGATCCATGGCTCAAGTTTGGGTAAAATAGCAATATGATTGACAAGAGTATATATTTCTTATTTATTTATTTTTACATTTCATGAGTTAAAGTCTTGTAAAAGGTGCATGCTATTTTGACAACCATGCACACACACACTAGGAGTGAGAAAATAAGTTTTAAATTTTTTGAACTAATTATACTATACGATCCAGTGTTTTTGAAATTATTTAAAATGGCTAATATCATAATTAATGTCTTTGAACTAATCATATTATACGATCTAGATCGTATGGTACGATCCATTTAAAATAAAAGCACTAGCCGCCAATCAAAATTAAGTATTTTAATTTTCAATATGTGAATTGATCATAATGTATGATGATGTTCGTATAGTACGATGTTAGAAAACTTTGTTTATTTAATCCCCATAGTTAATCAATCAAATCAAGGTTTAATTAATATCCACGATCATACTGTACGATGTTGATCATACTGTACGATAGGTAGAGATGAAAATCGATCATTCCAGTGATGATCCTTGATGAAATCTTGATTTTTAAATTAATCATACGGTATGATGTCAATCATACTGGATGTAGACATAGATATTTTTTAACCATCTCGAAAATCATCATGTACGATCACAAGATAATTAAACTAATCGTATTGTACAATCTACAGATTATATTGTATGATCAGTATACAAATTTTAAATAGTTCATCCTGAGCTTATTCCATCGTACTGAATGTTATTTAGTTTTTAAAATAATTATACTATATGATCCTCGATCATATTGCAGGAACAATTTTGGCTGAATTGAAATGTTAGGATTTTTTGGAGACCTTATATAAAAAGCTTTTCTTAAGTATCTCTAAGAGAGAATTTTGGCTTTTGAATGAATTCATTGAGAGATTTGTGAGAGATCTTGGAGAGTGGGGAAGAAGAAGGTGAGTTTTATGAGAGGGAGAAGTAGTGTGAGGGTTTTCACACGGTCGCTTCGAGCAAACTTGTACCTTGATTCCTCCACATGGCTCTAGGAATCTGCAGGGGCTGCTCTGGAAAGAAAAGCTTCAAGGTCAAAGGTCATGGTTCTCTACATTCACCAAGATGGTGAAAAAGGATTGCAAGGTACTCTGCCATCTCTAAGAGGGTGCAAAAGCTTCCAAGTTTGCTACCTTCACCAGGAGGGTGAAAAGAGCTTCCAAGGTTCTCTACCTCCCCATGATGGTAAAAAAGGATTTCGATTCTCAGCTATATTGGGATGATGGATATGATTATTGTAAGGGCTTCTCCGACTTGCTGTGGGGGCTAAAGGAGAGACACTAAGAGTTAGTGCAATACCCAGAGAGGAGGACTCCAAGGTTGTGACATAGGTCATTATTTTATCGAACCACTATAAAATTCTGGTGTGCAAGTTTTAATTTTATTCTCATATTTTATTTTTTACACTTTACTTTTTTATAATTTATTTTCTTAAAAAATACAAGTTGAAAATGTTGTGGTTTATATTTGATTGATCTAGTTTATATTTAATTGATCTAATTAAATTATCATCATCATTGTGATTGTTGTAATTTTTATTAGCTTTTGTATCAGGTTATCAAAATATTTAATTCAACTTTTTAAAATTTTCCTAAAAAATTTTCCTTGTGTTAAAGAATTTTTTTTAAATAACGAAGTCACCCCCCAGCATCTTGGTGTGCCTAGACTAGTTCAACGAGGCTTTACACCCTCTATTGAACTTTCACCATTCATTAGAACACATTGAACGTTGGGTTTCATACATCCACCCTTTTTTTAATAATGCATGTATATATATACATGCAATGTTCCTTATGCACCAATTACATTATGATGAATGCCAAATTTCATGCACCCTTCATAAGTTGATTTTTTTTTCAAGTAAAATATATATGTTGTTTTTCCAATCCAATGTTTCTCTTATGAGTTGTTGTTGAGATTATTCGTGAAACATGGCATTCGTAAGAAATGTTGTTCCCATATAATGTTGTAGTCATGCCTAAGAAGTCTTTATTAGATTGGTGAGTTCATGCATATGTTTTCACTCCAAATAATGTATGTTGAAATATTGTAGAAGAGCACGGACTTGTATGAGCGTTTATTTTGCTCCATGAATGATAGTTGGGGTTGCAAGTTGAGTTTGATATGAACTATGCAATAAAAGTGAAACTTCACCATATAGATCTACATTCATTTCTCTTGAAAAGCAACATCTCTCTAAATAAATTTCTGTATGGCAATTTGCTCTTTAAGTTTCTTCCTTAAAGCATGGAAAAGAAATGAAACTTGTTGTTATATTCCATTTTCTAGGAAGGGCTAAAGTTGCAAAGTGTCATTTGAAATGATTTTGATGTGAGGAAATTTCTTGTGCTGAGATTCATTTGTTAACATTGTATTATTATTTCATAAAAATGTTTAGAAGCATGTTTGTTATCAAGTGATGAATATACTTACAACTTTGCTAGATAATTTCATCTATTCTAAGTTTTAATTATAAACATATAATGAAATAATTCAATTATGTTTTGCTCATGTTAGTAGGCTTTTGTATGATTCATGTATGGTTTTCCTCTATGTTTCTTGTTAGAGAGTTTTCATATGCTTAATATATAATATGCTTCTTCATTAACTTTCCTTACTAATGTTAGTGAGCTTTCATACACATCGATCTGAATGTATACATAACTTCATATATTATCATTATTCACTTCCATCATCTGCTTATACATGTTCTCTTTATGATTACATACGAGGTACTTCATGTCTTGCATATGTCACTGGTTAGCGGGTCGTGTTTGCTTGAGCCTCTTGGGAAGGCTCCTACGCTTTGCTGGGGAACTATAAATATGCCCTGGTATGCCACGGTCAGGTATAATTTTTGAAACTTATAAAGACCTCTCTATTGTATGTCAAATGACAACACTAATGCACACACATTGTGGACTGTTATTTTACGTACCTACCCAAATCTGTATGGTAGGATGTCTATTCAAATGATCATAGGATAGTACACCTATGAAATCCTATCCTTATTGGTTGGGGCTTGCCCCCTCTGTGAACCTTAGAGACCTTCATGGTCATCTAGTCATATAGTGTAGGCCCACTTGTTGTGCCATGTGCATCGTTATTTTCCCACTTGAAGCGGGCCTTGCTAAAATGGTTTTCTTTTGGGTCTAAAATATTTAAGAAATTATAAAAATCATACCTTTAATGATTTTTGAGCCTTTAATATTATTTCCATAAATATGTCAAAAAAATGCAAAATGAAGTAAAATGCAAGCTCTAGCATGTTAGGTAGACTTGTATGTTATGTTATGAATCTCCTTGTAGGTAATGTCTTCGGCTTTGTTAGTTGAACCTATTATAGCATCCCATGTTTATGAAGTTCATTTGCTACCAATGATAATAAAGAGAACTATTAAAAGCCATGAAACCATTTGATAGAATATAGGACTAATGAACTCATAACTAATCTTAAAATTTATAACGAACCAACTAAAGATAATAATTATAAATAAAAAATCAATTAAGTAACAAATATAAGAAATTAAATTACAAGATAATTGATGGGAAACCTGAGCCTACGAGGCTATTAAATTAGTCCCAAGGTGGGTGAAATAAATCTCATGGCCCTAATTTAAAACTGATAATTATCACTTAACTAAAATAATCAATCATTAACAAATTAAGTTTTAATAACTTTCATTGCATGCAATTTGGAGAGTAAACTTGTATCAAAATCATAATATTTTAAGGGTTAAAAATGATTAATAAAATGTAACAAATATGTATATCTTTAACATAACCCAACCCGTTAATTAAGTTTGTAGGCTGGACTATCTCGAGCTGCGGGGCTACGTGTCCTAAGGAGGCCTTGGTCCTTGTGCCTTTTGTGACAACACCACGAATCGATTGACGGTAAAATTTATGTAAATCCATAAAATCATTAAAACCTCTTAACTAAACTACAACTTTAAAAAATTATAAAAAATCAAATAAAAATAAAAAAAAAAATTTAAATTCCTATGAACTCTTAATATAGCCATAAATAAATGTCTACATTAATTAAGGAAAAACTAAAATTAAATAATAAAATCTTCTCACATAAACCCTCCAACACTCAATAAAACACTAAAATGCTAAGCTTCAAACCTTAAACTAAAAACCCCTTAACTTTAAGCAAGCAAATGAACGTATTGAAGAAGCAAATGAAATTCAAGTTATACCTTAGTGCCATAACCCATGTCAGATTTATATGCATCATTGTACGCTTCTTCTTAATATATGTAAAGTATATATGCTGGACTACCCCGAGCTATGGGGCTATGTATCCTAAGGAGGCCTTGGTCCTTGTGCTAGTTATGATAATGCCATGTACCTCACAAATTAAGGGAGAAGGGTTTAAAGTTCTATATAAATTGTCTCTTTTAGAAATTTAAAGCCACCATTAGGAACCCAAACCAATTCCTTAACCACCTAAGTGTTAAACCTTAAGTCAAGTAGAACCTACATGTTATTGTAGGTAGCAAATGTTCTATTCCTATGTCATCTTTTAAAATCCGCTAACCTTAGACATAGGAAGCTTAGGATATTTTCTTTCTTTATGATTGGCAATAGGCCCTCCTTAGTGTGTCACCAATTGGCCTTACCTCAAGTCTTAGATGACCAAGGAAGGATTAACCGACCTTTCTACCTCATAATCATTTCAACCTTGATTAAGTGTAGGATTGAGGATGGGTTATTTTCCTCTCAATTCTTTCTAACCTTAGCATAGGTTAGGGCCCATGCACTTGGACTCTTCATAACTTAATAATCATAAGTATAACCCTAAAACTAAATATCAATTAATTCATCTTAAATAACTAAGCACTTAAAGAGAAATTTAAGAGCTAATAAATTAAAAATAAGAACTGGATATTATATTTTGAACCTCTCGTTTAAATTGGGGTAGTTATGTAACACTAATTTTGCATACATTTAGGTGCTGGATAAGACACATTTTTATAGGCATCCTAAGATAGGGTGTAACTCGAATAATATTTTTCTAGCTTGGATTATTTTTGGTTCCCTTCTTTTTCTATTTTGTAGATTGATGAGTGGGCACTTGCCCTTAAGTGGTTAGATTTTAATAGAAATATTTTCTATATGTGGTCATATTCCTAAGGGGAAAATGAAAATGTTCAAATAATTTTTATAAATATGCTTTATAACAGGTACCACAAGAAATGCTAAGCCCTTAGGAATGTGATCTTAAGGACTAGGTTTGGATGTTGATATTGTGGTTATTATTAATAATTTGCACTACCGTATATTTTTGTATGGTGATTATGTAATTTTTATTTTTAAAATATAATTTTAGTTAGGAAAGCCTTGTAGGTCTGTGGGCATTTCAGAAGGTAGGAGGCCAAATGTATTAAGATCAATCAAGACTCCACACACTATTTCATTTATATATTGATTTAGGTTGTGTTGGTTATGGTAGAGCTCAGCCACCCTTTTTTATTTTCCTGGGTGTATTACAAAATCCAGCTGTATTTATGCCATTATTTTTTTTTTTGATGATTGGTGTGTTTACTATGACTTGCACATTATAATTGTATCTTTTTTTATGTTTCTTGCTTTATTTTCTTAGGGTGGCTTGGACGGAGTCTTCGTTAGGCTCTTAGGATGTTAAATTTTTTACAAAGTCAATTTTCCTTAAGCAAGATAAAATGAATATAAGGCTAAAAATTGACCATTTTTTAAAAATTAAAAGCATTATCCTTCTTGGATCATTCTTTAAAATTTAATTAATATTTCAAACCAAGCCCACTTCATAGTGACTACCGGCTAGTTCTAATTAGGCCTTACCCATGCATGCATAGCTTGAGTCAAAGAATGTAGATTTTTTATTATAACATAGAGAGATAGTTCACCTTTCACATTTGTATAATACCATTCATGGTTAAGCTTGAGGCCCATTACCCTTCTATGCCTCCCACCACTCTTGTATTTACATATGATCAGACTTCATATATTTAAGATGCTAGGTGAAGTTTAGCTGGTACCCCTTTCCAAGTAGGGTGGTAAATCCTGGTCGGGGATGCCTAGATCCCTTGTGGGGTTTAGGTTATAAGTCCCCTCATGGTGTCTTGCATTACTTAGGTCATGGGCATTAGTACTCGGTGTACAGTACATCCTTTTTAGATATAGGGTTAAAGGCTGGCGGTATAGGTATATCGATGCACGCCTTATCATTGGGTAGTTTCTTCATTCTTAAGAGGCTATAAATTTCACATATCCACATCACACTAATGTCACCGCTTCCATCATTCTCTCATGCATACTTGGTATGAGATATTTCTTCTCTAGACTTCCCTCTTTTAACTGGCCGAGTGACTATATGATTCTTGCATGCTGAATAGCCCAATTGAGCCTATCTTCCTTTGGATTAGGAGAGCCTCTCTATTTCACTATACACCAAACCTAGAAGATAATAAAATAGCATCCTTAATCGAGAGTATTCTTAGGTTGAGGCTTAAAATATAATTAACCATGGGTGTTTGCGCCCATGAGAAACTAACACCTACATCAAATAAACCCCATTCAAGATGATGTATTGAATGGAGGAAATCTCATGATTATCGAGTTATACATATTATTATCCATTAAAATGTGTAGGCAAGAGCTATTATTCTCCTTGGATTATTATATGTATAACTCTATTTGCTCTCATATTAACTTATTTTCTTAGAGTGTAAAGGCCTACGATTATTTTATCCTATGGGATAGTGCGATCATACCCTTCACATTCAAAACCCCACTTACAACATTCTTTTGAAGGCCCACATATTTTTGGTGACCACAATAGGACATGTTTCTCTCTCCATCTTCTGATGTTATATTATTCTCTTTAGTGTTCACTCCCTATTTGGTGCTCCTTAGTTAGGTTCTTCTTTTCCTAGCCTTCTAGGCTATTCCACCCTCTTCCTTTAGATCTTCTTATTGTATTATCTTATGCTAATTATTATAGCTTTTATTAACAGACATTGCCATAGCCTATTCTAGTCCTTCGATTACTTTCTCTTTTGGCTTGGATGCACTGGTGATACTTCTTGAGTCCTTACTATCCATCCTTCCTAAGGGGGCATTACCTTTGGATCCTTAACGAATTCAACCTACATCACCTTTAGCAAGCCGTCTCCCTCCAAGGCTACAATGTTTTCTCTCCCTTAGAGGAGAGGCTCCGCAGCCATGTGCCCTGGCCTTCGGTCATCCAGCTGTCTAGTAGCCAGCCCAGGAACCTGCTCATCCTATCCTCATCTATGCTCAACTAGTATGCTCTATGGCTAAGTAATTAGTGAAAGTGCGAATAGGTTGTTAGACCTATTGCTCACATCCCTAGGCTAACTAAGAGGGGGGTGAATTGGTCCTTTTAAAAATTACTCTTGGTATTTTAGAAAATTCTAAAGCAAATCATACAGTATGATATAACTTTGTACAATACGAACAGAGATAATTTTTTGCTCTTTCGTTCAACACAGTAATTCAACCACAAAGGAAATAACTTACGGAAAAATAGAAATGCAAAAAAATAAATAGTGAACAGAAAACACAAGAATTTATAGTGGTTCGGTCAAACACGACCTACATCCACTCCCTAGAGACTCCTTCTCTAGGTATTGCACTAAACTCAAGTGACTCTCCTTTTGCCCCCACAGCAAGGTGAAGAAGCCTTTATAAACTCTCTTCCACCAACCCCAGTGGGGCAGAGAACCGTCGTCCTTTTCACTCTCCAAGTGCGGTAGAGAACCATCGTCCTTTTCACTCTCCAAGTGCGGCAGAGAACCATCATCCTTTTCACTCTCCAAGTGCGGCAGAGAACCGTCGTCCTTTTCACTCTCCAAGTGCCGCAGAAAACCAGAATCCTCTCGAACAATATTCTTGTAGAAGTCTCCAAGGAACTAGTAAGATGCTTGAGGAACAAGTAAAAGAAATCCTCTCAATTGGATAACCTTGTGAATCTCCTCACAATTCTCTCTTGAAAGATCTCTCAAAACTCACTCCCAAACACTCTCCCAATCACTCTCCTTTCACTTCCCAAAAGAATTTTCGCAGAAGGATCTTTCCTTCAGTTAGTTTTGAGTCATTTATATACTTGGGACAGAAAAAAACTGCCCAAAAACTGAATTTTCAAGTTAAGTCCATGCCGATCGTCCCGTACCATCTAAGATCGTACTGTACGAATAATTCAAAAATTGAATAATCCATCCTGTACGACTCATCAGACGAACAAGTCAGAGCCATTCGTACGAACATTTCATCCCGTACGAACCCTTGGACGATCAAGTCAGTGAGCTTCGTATGAATAGTTCATCCCGTACGAACCCTTGGACGATCAAGTCAGTGAGCTTAGTATGAACAGTTCATCCACGAACCCTTGGATGATCAAGTTAGTGATCTTCGTACGAACCGTTCGTCCCATACGAACCCTTGGACGATCAAGTCAGTGAGCTTCGTATGAACCGTTCGTCCCGTACGAGCATATGGATGAACCCTATTTTGAGTAGTTTGTACAGCAAGAACTCATGTACGAATAGTATTCGTACTGTACGAACATGCCTTAGAAAAAATTTCTTGGCTGATGGGTTCTTCCTAGAGGACATATTCTACAAATTGTACCGTACGATATGAATTCGTACTATATGATCAGTTTGAAAATTTAAACTTTTTACTCCCCCATTGTGTGTGTGTGCACAGTTATCCAACTTACAATCACACTCTCTCATACTCAAGAAAAAGAAATTTTACAGACTTCATTTATAGTGAACAAGTGAACTTGAAGTCTTCAACAATCTAGAGTGTGAATTTCCTGAAAAATATATTAATACACACAACAAAAGCTCAAATATATGTTAGAAGATGAATTAGACAAATAATAAGCTTTTGTAATCATCAAAAACATAAGCTTGGATTAGAATTCACATGAACAAGCCGATTCACCCAAATCACAGCAATCTCCCCCTTTTTTATGATGGCAAAACAACTATTGTTTGAAATGAAATACATAAAAATAGATCTTCTAACAACACTAAATATACTCCCTTAAATAAAAGATCTACACTCCCCCTAAATAAAAGATCCCTAAAGTTCCCCTAAAAGAATGACTTATCCTATCCCTAAGTTCCCCCTAAAGACTAATCAAGATATATGAGGATAGAGAATGGAATACACAAGGGAAGGGAAGGAAAGAGTGTAGGAATGAACACAAGCACATACAAACATACAAGCACATACAAACATACAAGCACATAAAATAAGTCAAACAATAAAACTCTCCCCCTTTTGCCAACAGTAAAAAGGACACTTAAAAAAATAGTTGAGAAGTGGAATCATGTTAAATGAAGTTTAACTACAATATTCAATTGAGATGCAAAAACTAAAGACTCAAAAGTGTTAGATTTCAAAGTATATTAAGAAAAAGAAAAGTTGATCTAAAGTAGTAATGTATTAGATATATTAGTAGTCTCAATTTTTGTATAGAAGGTGAGATAATATTACCAAAATTCTAAGTCTAAAGTGACAGCTATTGATTAGTGAAAATAGAGAATAAAAATACTAAAGGAAAGAACATTTGACAACTTTACGCATCTTTTCAAAATGTAGGCTAATTTTGTGCCTTATTAACATTTGGCGACATTGCGTATCTTTTATTGGATGACACACTTTGTGTGTCTTTTCACATTTGGCGACATTGCGCATCTTTTCTTGTATGGCACATTTTGTGCATCTTTTCAAGCTTTGCTTTGAATGTAAGATTCTTTCCAAGAATATTATCTCTTAGTCACAAATATAATAATAAACACAAAGATATAGAATGTGAGAATAATTTTAAAACATCAAACATACACAAATTTAGACTAAATAATACATGTCTAAATAAGATTAAGTAAGATCTTCTAATCCACACCAAAACATAACGAAATCTAAAAAATTTGAAAATTTAAAGTTATGCATAGTATTTTTTATTGTAATATGAACTCAATTAACATTGTAGATCAATAATCAACTATAGTCAAGTGAATTAAAGAAAAATACAACAAGGCCAGTCACTAACACAGAAGGATAAGCACAAAAACACTAGAATATTTCATTACTAATCATTTTAAAACATACAACATAGTAAGTTTTACATTGAGGCACATTCTCATCATAAAAAAAAACTTGCTTATATTTCCAGACATAAACTTGACAAAAACATAAAACAGCCTAATAACTGATAAAGAGAAACACAATCACATTCAAGCCAAACCATAACAAAGCGAGCTAGAACTGAGAAGGACCCTGATCTGGAGGAGGAGGAGGTGGTATACCACCGAACAACGCAAAATAGCTGTTAAGAGTAGCAATATTAGTGTTTACAGCATCAAATTGATCATCATGTCTCTTCAAATGAGCCTCCATGTCATCAAATCTTTGGTCCATTCTATCAAAATGTTGGACCATATTTTTGATAGAAATCTTGTGATGGTCCAGATGCAGTTGAGAGTGCACCTGAAGGAGCAGTAGCAGAAGGAGGTTCATCATCTGAGCTGTCAGCTATACCCTCTTTCCCAAATAACGCTCTAAAGGAAGCGTCAGTGAAGTACAGTGGGAGTTCAGAAGGACCAGAAGGATGAACTAGGTTGTATTTTCTCTCTAGGATGTAACACACAATATGTCCTAAAGCAATATTTTCTTCCTCTTCACACTAGCCAAACCAATATCAGACAGATAGTAGATGTAGTCTAAGATCAATTGGGCTTCATTTATAGGTTGACCAGTCATAATAAGAAATGTGGTTGAAGAAAGAAGTGGAGTCATATTAACTCGATCTCCTACTTTAGGTATGATTGATGTCCTAAGCACATGTTGGATTACCCTAGAATTTTGATTCAATGTATCTACCCGGGAGACATGTGTAGGTGTGCTTACACCTCTAAGAACTCGGTTAATTTCTGACCAACCATTTTTAGGTCTAGTGGAGAAGGTATGAGCTCTAGTCCCTTGAGTTCTAAGATGAACATATTCCCCTAAATCCTCCTTAGTTATCACAACTTTTTGTTTAAGGACAAAAGAAGAGATGACTGTGTGATCCTGGTTAAAGGTCATGTTGGCCAGGAACACATGAAATAAATCCTTATTGAAAGCATAGATCAAGGTCAAGAGAAAAGAAAAGTGGGTCGAGTCAAAGAGGGGCATAACTGCAAAATGAATATTTTCCTGCAGTAATATGCGGGAAGGAGTAACCTTAGATGCAGCATACCTAAGGTATGCTTCCTCATTCTCCTCACTAAGATAGTTTTCATCACAATTCCTTCTAGACGCAGGACCCCTAGCCAACCGTGCTCTTTTTCCACTGCCAGACATCTTCTCTCAAGGCTCTAAAAGGTTCTAAATAGAAAGTGAAATGAAAGAAAATGACCCTCCTTTATATAGAAAAAACTTGTAATCGTACTGTACGAATACAGTTCGTACAAGATGAATCTTGCTTCATCCGGGATGAATAAAAGTTCATCCGGGACGACCGAAAGCAGTCAAAATGAAACGATTTTTTGTAAGCTGCTCGTCCCGAGGCGTCCTTTCGTACAGGCTTTTTGACTTCCTGATCGTACAGATGATGACGTGTTTGTCCGGGACGATCAGAAAATTTAAGATCGTTCAAGCGACGGTTAGGTTCATCCCTCACGTGAAACGACACATGGATCGTACAGATGAATGACGTATTCATACGTACGATCACCAATAATAACTGCTACTAACTGTGTTTTCTCCCAAATCGTACAGACGAAGTATAGGTACGATGATGCAATCGTACAGTACGATACAATATCGTACAGTACGAATAGACACAATAAACTCCCATCACTTCAAAACTTGCATGCTTTTCAACATTCAATTAAGGAATAAAAAACATAACAAAAATTTTTTATTTTTCCCTCCTTTTCCTTTTTTTTAAAAAAATATATAACAAAAATATCCAATGAACAAACTAACAAATGCAAATAAAAATTTTTTTAGAAATTTTTAATCAAGCATTAAGATCTATCACACCTAGCCTTGTTCTCAACATGCTAAATGTGTCAAAGACTAAGGGTTTAGTGAAAATATCTGCAAGCTGATCTTTAGTAGCGACATGATGTAGTTCAATTTCTCTTTTCGCTACATGATCTCTTATAAAATGATGCCTTATGTCAATATGCTTGGTTCTAGAATGTTGAATAGGATTCTTTGAAATATAAATGGCACTTGTGTTGTCACAAAATATTGGAATGGTGCCAACTACAAATCCTAAGTCACTCAATTGTTATTTCAACCAAAGCACCTGTGCTACACAACTCCCTAAGACAATGTATTCTGCTTCAGCTGTAGAAAGTGCTACTGAATTTTATTTTCTACTGGACCAAGATACTAATGAATTTCTAATGAATTGACATATTCCAGAAATACTTTCCCTATCCACCCTACAGCCTGCAAAATCTGAATCTGAGTATCCAATAATTTCAAAAGAAGAATTGTTCTTAGGATACCAAACTCCTAAATTTTGAGTTCCTAAAAGATATCTTAAGATCCTTTTTACTGCTGTCAAATGTGATTCTTTTGGATCAGCTTGAAATCTAGCACATAAGCAAACACTAAACATAATGTCAGGTCTGCTAGCAGTCAAATAAAGCAAAGATCTAATTATTCCTCTAAACTTCTTTTGATCAACAGATTTTTCATTAGGATCCTTATCTAATAGGACTGAGGAACTCATGGGTCTAGTGACTGGTTTAGCATTATCCATTTCATACTTTTTGAGGATTTCCTTCACATATTTAGATTGACAAAGAAAGGTTCCTTCCTCATTTTGCTTAATTTTAAAACTAAGAAAATAACTCAAATCACCCATTAAACTCATCTCAAATTCACTACTCATTTTTTTTGAAAATTCATCACATAGAGCTTTATCAGTTGATCCAAACATGATATCATCCACATATATTTATTCAATGAGTATTTCAGTTCCAAGTCTTTTCAAAAACAGAGTGGTGTCCACACTTCCTTTAACAAATGATCCATTTAATAAGAAAGTGCTTAACCTCTCATACCATGCTCTAGGTGCCTGTTTTAATCCATATAATGCCTTTTTTTAATTTGAAAATATAATTAGGGTATTTAGGATTTTCAAAGCCAGGAGGTTGCTCAATATAAACATCCTCATCTATCACCCCATTTAGAATGACACTCTTAACATCCATCTGATACAATTTAAAATCTTTAAAACAGGCAAAGGCTAACAAAACTCTTATTGCTTCAAGTCTTGCTACAGGGGCAAATGTCTCCTCAAAATCAATTCCTTCAATTTGATTATACCCCTTAGCTACTAATCTAGTCTTATTTCTCACAACTACTCCTGAATCATTCATCTTGTTTTTGAACACCCACTTAGTCCCAACTACACTTTGATCTTTTGGCCTTTCAATTAACTCCCAAATATCATTTCTCTTGAATTGATTCAACTCCTCTTGCATGGCCAAAATCCAAAATTCATCCAAAAGTGCTTGTTCTATGTTCGTGGGTTCTATCATTGAAATAAATGCTGAATGATTCACTTCTTTCCTTAAACCATGCCTAGTCCTAACTCCTTCACTTGGTTCACCTAAAATCAACTCTTTAGGATGACTCCTTACAAATTTCCATTCTCTAGGCAATTGGTTTTCTTCTTCTTTTTCAACCTTTTCTTCAACTTTTTGATTTTCAAGTTTATGGGTTATCACCTCAACCTCATCTTCATCCAACTTAGACCCTTTACTATCATAGGATTCATCAAAAATAACATGCGTGGTCTCTTCAACTACCAATATTCTCTAATTAACAACTCTATATGATTTTCCAAAACTTGAATATCCAAGAAAGATTCCTTCATCTGATTTTGGATCAAATTTTCCTAGAAGAGTTTTATCATTATTATGTATGAACACTTTACATCCAAAAATGTATAGATGCGAGAGGTTGGGACTTCTACCTTTAAGAAGTTCATAGGGTGTCTTATTCAATTTAGATCTTATGTACACCCTATTCAACACATAACATGCTGTACTAACTGTTTCAGCCCAAAAGTATTTAGGAAATGAATATTCTGCCAACATGGCCCTAGCAGTTTTAACTAATGTCCTGTTCTTTCTTTCTACAACTCTATTCTGTTGAGGTGTCCTAGGAGCTGAGAAGTTGTGTTCAATTCCAAGAGATTTGCAAAAATTATTAAACATTTCATTTTCAAATTCTCCCTCAAGATCACTTTGGATACTGACTATTTCAAAACCAAGTTTCCTCTGAATCCAAGTGGTAAAATCTCTAAACTCTTCAAATGATTCACTCTTATGATTCAAAAATCTAATCCAGGTGAATCTAGTATAGTCATCCACAATAACATACCCAAATCTTTTTTCTCCTAAACTTAAAGTACTAACAGATCCAAATAAATCCATGTGAAGAATTTCTAAGGGCTTGCTAGTCCTAATTTCCTTGATCGAATTGAAAGAGGATCTCACTTATTTTCCTAGTTGACATGCATCACACAAGTGATCTTTAGTAAAATCTAATTTGGGTACTCCTCTAACTAGTTACTTTTGAGTGATTTTCCTAAGATTTTTCATGCTAGCATGACAAAGCTGTCTATGCCACAACCATGATTCATCAAATACAGTTTTCAAACACAAGGCAGTAGATGGTTTAACAGAATTAAAATCTAGCATGTAAATATTGTCCACCCTATCACCATTCAAAATAACAGTTCCATTTAGACTAATAACACAACTTGTAGGTAAAAACTTTATATGATAGCCCTTGTCACATAATTGACTAATACTCAATAGATTGTGTTTCAAACCTTCAACCAACAGTACATTCTCAATAACAAAATTTTCTGAATTTCCAATTATACCTGTACCTACCACTCTCTTGGTGGTATTATCTCCAAGCATCACCTTGCCTCCATTCCTGGCTTCCAGTGATATAAATTGATTCGTATCTCCGGTCATATACTTTAAGCATCCACTGTCCAGGTACCAAATACTCTCACGAGGTCTTGTGTGAGAGCGTTCCTGCAAAATGATCAAACATTAGTCTTGGGAACCTAAATAAGTTTGGGTTCACCTCTTGACAATTTTAAACCAGATGCATGTGTGATATACTGTGATTTATGCACCTTAGATCTCCATACTAAATGTGTTCTATACTTCAAAGTACATGTATGGGAAATATATCCTAAACTACCACAAGAAAAACACTTTATCCCTGGAAAGGGATTCACCAATCTATTCTTCCTAAAAATTTTCTTTTTAGATCTTGAGTCAATATTCTTGTGGTAAGATTCATGAAACTCTTCAAGTTTAGGTGGTATTTTATTTCCCTTAAGTGCTTTAATCTGTACTTTAAGATAAGCATTAGCACTTTCTAAAATCGAATTGTCAATTTTTAACTTATGCTCTCTAGAATCCGATTCATCCATAAAGGTCTTAAAATCTTTTTCAAGTTCAACATTTGATGATTTTAAAAGATTATGCTGTTTGTTTAAATCATCATACTCATCCAACAAAGTCATGTGATTGCTGTCAATTAAAGCATGATCTTTTCTAAGGATCTCATAATCTTTCTGCAGCTCTATATAATCCATATTTAACTTAGCATGCAGTTTCTTAAGTTTCCTATATGCAGAGTGTATGCGTTCAGAAACTTCAAATAATTCTTCATAGCTTAAATCACATACCTCATCCTCATCTGAATGGTCAAGATTATCAGCCATTAAGCACAAATTGGTAACTTCCTCTTCTGGTGCTGTTTCTGATGAATCTGAGGCTGAGTCCGCCCAAAAAGTTCATTGTACTCTCTTTTTACCCCTTTTATCCTTTAGTTTCTCCTCGGTCTTCTCCTTACTAGGATTTCCTTTGAGATTGGGGCAGTCTGTCTTAATGTGTCCTGGCTTCCTGCACTCATAGCAAATGACTTCATTTGAAGCCCTAACATTCTTCTGGAACTTACCTTTGTTTCACTGCTGGCGTGTTCTCTGATTCCTTTTTAGGAAACTTCTAAATTGCCTCATCATCAGGGCAATATCCTCTTTATCCTCAGGTAGTGATTAATCACTTTCAGAATCATCCACCTTTAAAGCAATGTTCTTCTTCTTTTGCTTCTCACCTGCATCAATCTGTCTTTGAGTCACCGATTGCTCGTAAGCAATTAGTGATCCAAAAAGATTGTCAATAGAATAAACATTCAAATCGTTAGATTTTGTTATTGCAGTTATCTTTGCATCATATGTAGGAGGTAAACAACATAATATCTTGTTAACTTTCTCAACATTTGTTAACTCCCTACCTAAAGCATGTAATGAAGTGGCTATGTGTGTAAAACGAGTGTACATGTCAGAGATTGATTCATTCTGTTTCATGCAAAAAAGTTTATAGTCGTGTAAGAGAATATTCAATCTAGTTTGTTTTACTTCATTCGTACCTTCATATGTGATGCAAAGTCTATCCCAAATTTCCTTTCCTGATTTACAGGTAGACACACGCATGTAATCTTCTGACTTTAAAGCACAAAAGAAACTATTCAAACACTTAGCATTCAGTTGAGCTAATTCACATTCTTCTACAGTCCAGTTTGCAAAAGGTGTTTGAACTCTTATTCCTTCTACAATCCTAGTAGGTTCAGTATAACCATCTTGAACTAACATCCACATGCGATAGTCAAGTGATTGCATAAAAGTAGACGTACGAGTTTTCCAAAAATCAAAAGGGATATTATCAAACAAAGGTGGTCTAGTGATCGAGTATCCTTCCATAGTATTTCTAATTCCAAAATTAGCCATGATCGAAATTTCAAAAAGTATTTAAAACAGTTATTTTTGAAATTGGCTTTGCTACCACTTGAAAGTGTGAATAGGTTGTTAGACCTATTGCTCACGTCCCTAGGCTAACCAAGAGGGGGGTGAATTGGTCCTTTTAAAAATTACTCTTGGTATTTTGGAAAATTCTAAAGCAAATCGTACAGTACGATATAACTTCATACAGTACGAATAGAGATAATTTTTTGCTCTTTCGTTCAACACAGAAATTCAACCACAAAAGAAATAACTTGTGGAAAAATAGAAATGCAAAAAAATAACCAGTGAACAGAAAACACCAGAATTTATAGTGGTTCGGTCAAACATGACCTAGATCCACTCCCTAGAGACTCCTTCTCTAGGTATTGCACTAAACTCAAGTGACTCTCCTTTTTCCCCCACAGCAAGGCGGAGAAGCCTTTACAAACTCTCTTCCACCAACCCCGATGCGGTAGAGAACCGTCATCCTTTTCACTCTCCATGTGTGGCAGAGAACCGTCATCCTTTTCACTCTCCAAGTGCAGCAGAGAACCGTCGTCCTTTTCACTCTCCAAGTGCGGTAGAGAACCAGAATCCTCTCGAATAATATTCTTACAGAAGTCTTCGAGGAACTAGGAAGATGCTTGAGGAACAAGTAAAAGAAATCTTCTCAATTGGATAACCTTGTGAATATCCTCACAATTCTCTCTTGAAAGATCTCTCAAAACTCACTCCCAAACACTCTCCCAATCACTCTCCTTTCACTTCCCAAAAGAATTTTTGCAGAAGGATCTTTCCTTCAGTCATTTTTGAGTCATTTATATACTTGGGACAAAAAAAAACTGCCTAAAAACTGAATTTTCAAGTTAAGTCGGTGCCGATCGCCCCGTACGATCTAAGATCGTACTGTACGAATAGTTCAAAAATTGAACAATCTGTCCTGTACAACTCATCAAATGAATAAGTCAGAGCTGTTCATACGAACATTTCATCCCGTACGAACCCTTGGACGATCAAGTCAGTGAGCTTCGTACAAACAGTTCATCCCGTATGAACCCTTGAACGATCAAGTCAGTGAGCTTCGTACGAATAGTTCGTCCCGTACGAACCCTTGGACGATCAAGATAGTGAGCTTCATACGAACCGTTCATCCCGTACGAACCCTTGGACGATCAAGTCAGTGAGCTTCGTACGAACCGTTCCAGTACGAACATATGGACGAACCCTATTCTGAGCAGTTCATACAGCAAGAACTCATGTATGAATAGTATTCGTACTGTACGAACAGGCCTTAGAAAAAATTTCTTGGCTGATGGGTTCTTCCTGGAGGACATATTCTATAGATCGTACCGTACGATATGAATTCGTACTGTACAATCAGTTTCAAAATTTAAACTTTTTACTCCCCCATTGTGTGTGTGTGCACAGTTATCCAACTTACAATCACACTCTCTCAGACTCAAGAAAAAGAAAATTTACAGACTTCGTTTACAGTGAACAGGTGAACTTGAAGTCTTCAACAATCTAGAGTGTAAATTTCCTAAAAAATACTTTAGTACACACAATAAAAGCTCAAATATATGTTAGAAGACGAATTAGACAAACAATAAGCTTTTGTAATCATCAAAAATATAAGCTTGGATTAGAATTTACATGAACAAACCAATTCACCCAAATCACAACAATTAGTGCCAAGGTTATTACATATTTAATTCCCTCATGCAGCGGTCAAGCAGCCCACGCCTGTAGTACCAATTATTCAGATGACTTCGGCACCTCAACACTGATAGCTAATAGTTCCCCCACCAGCTACTCCAGTGGATATTACCTGTGCTCAAGCCCCCCCCCCCCCCCTCTCCTTCCTCATCGAGGAAAAGGGGTGCCAAGGCTGAGCTCCCTTCCCCTTCCACTCACCAACTTTTTATTTTTAACCAGCTTTCTCATCCTGAGACCATCAGGTAGACCCCGACATTAACTTCCTTAGCAGCTCCTATCCCTTTTATCAGTCAATTAGTTAGTTTGAATATAGCATCTTCCTCCACCTCCAGCCTTGGGAGAAGGGCCTAGAGTAATAAGAATAGGATGCTATAATTGGTAGCATATGAGGTAGTGGTGTAGAAGATGGTAGATTCTATGGCTCATTAGAAACCAATGCAGCAAAGAGTGGTTCCCTTATAGTGGGATCCATGCTGCCCACTAGTTCCAAAGTTCCTTGAGGTTAAAGTTTCTCCTGAGATTGATGCAAATCAAGGAGGATACTTCTCCCCACTAGTGTATAGGTGCGATGAAAAGGTCATCGTTCATATTTTGGTGGCCCCTCATATCATCACTACCTTGCTAGAGCCCTTGCCTAGAGGATTATGAGCATTATCCGCTCAGGGCGAGGTAGGGGCCATATTAGTGAGGAGAGATTACTTCATTAGATCCCATGTATAGCTTCAATGATAGTTTCCCAGGCAGAGTTATAGGTGACAGAGAGGATAGCCTACTCGTTGGTAGCATGTAAGAGCATTTACTATAGCTAGACCTCAGGTGGATGTTTTTATATTTGGATGATGCCCACATTATCATGGATGATTCCCATAGCTAGAGCCTATTTGACCTCAACTCAATTCAGTGGTTATTATTCCCCATACATGGTCAAAGGTTTTGATTGGGTCCCATCATAGCAGCTGGGTCTAGAGGCATAGATAGGTAGACTGACCTGTGGAGACATTAAAGATAGTTATAGTAGCTCAGTAGTCAGATATAGTTCCCCCATTAGGATCAACAGTAGTTATAATAACTTATGATACTCCTACATATAAGGAGAATGTTGTCCCATTTGATAGTTCCTCGGCTCGATTACATATGGTTCTTGCCCCTTGTCCCCATAAGATCTCTTCCCTTATGGGTCCCTATATTGAGGTCATCTTTCAAACCTTCTCCTAGGATGATATTATTGGAGGAGAGTCAGATGAGGATATCCCTATCCACCATGTATGTGTTGTTATGAGATAAGGTGTCAAATGATCAGAGAGCTAGATAATGGCATGAAGGAGTAAGGGGAGGCTAATGTGCCTTCCATCTCAACACAGGGTGGTCCTCCTTGGTCTATGGATACCAATGCTACTATATTATAGTTGCATTTGTAGATAGTTGAGATGGATAGAGTCATGGCGGTGACAATTGCCCAGTAAACAACTTTGGGGGCTATACCTTAGGTCATGGATGTAGGTACTCCTACTATATCTAGAGATGAGCTGGTAGTGCTGCATATTTTGGTGACAAAGCCTATAAGGGTGGACAGGGTCTAGAGGGCAGTTCTAGTAATACCCCCAATAGTGAATTTCTATGTTGTGGTATAGGATCAGTCAGTTTAGTTGTCTCCCAAATAAATTCAAGTTATGATTTCATAGAGATTTGAGCAGACCATCTCCTCTAGAAAGTCTAGAGATTTAGTCAGTACAAGTTGTTCGTACCTAATAGAGTACGAGCAAGAGTCGTATCCCACTAGTTTTTTCCCTCCATATTTTTGACAGTTTGATGGGTTGGGAACCCCACATAATATATGGCTCAGTATCAGGCCATGTGTTATAATATCAGAGGGAACTATGCACTGATGCTCAGGTTATTTATCAGTAGTTGGACTAGGGTGAGTGGTATGCTAATCTCCTTAATGATTCAATGGGCACATTTATAGAGCTTGAGCATATTTTCACTCAGAGGCTTATCAGTGCTAGGTAGAGAGTTATAGTTGGTGGTTGGTAGTGACCAAACAGCATCCCTATGAGTCTTTTCCTACTACATTATTATGTGGAGAAATCTTAGTCTTTAGTGTGAGCCTCAATTACAGGAGCAACAAACAATTAAGATTTTGTTGAAGAACATTTATGGTCCTATCACTACATACTTGAAGAGTTTCAACATTCGAACCTTTTTGAAGCTATTAAATAGGGTCACTAGCTGTAAGACAGTGTGCCCACTACAGTCCCTCCTAAGGTTGAGAGTCAACCTCCACGTAGACCTCAAAGGCAAGAGTTTTTAGAGGCACCACCTCCAACGAAGGTGGAAGTATAGAGTAACTTTAAGTCTCAGGAGAGAGATAAGCGGCCCATAGTTAGGTTAGTGCTACAGAGGCTACACCATGGCCACAGGTCCAACCCACAAGTACGGCCACCGGTGCAGTTTCATCCATAGCCACAGGTCTAGCAGTAGCCTAGACACCCTTATAGGACTCTAAAGAGTCGATAATATTTATAGGAGATGCTTAACAAGGAATATCACTTTATGAGGGAAAGTATATGGAAGATATTTTAGTTCTTTATTAAGATGAATATTCTGGCATTTCTAACTAACAGGAGAGTAGAAGAGGAAGGTAAGACAGAGCATCAATTATATTGTCCATACCATCAGCATATTGAGCATGTCCTTGAGGATTTTTTGTATTTAAGGACAAGGTGGAGAACTTTATGGCTGGCAGGAGATTCACTTACAGAATAATAATTCCCCGAGGCAAGATGACTTAGACTGTTTAGATGATTACATATTTCAGTTAGTGTGATGGTCAGAGTAGTGATAGTAGAACACTCCTTAGTTCTAGGGGAGAGCAACATCTTGTACTCTCTCGCAAGATAAGGGGCATGATCAGATAGGTAGTACAGAGTTCAAAGGTAGTTGAGAGGAGGCCTGCATAGGTCACTTTATATGTTTCTTCTCCTTCTTCCATTATAATGCCTAATGAACACATTTCTTTACTTTCATGTATTAAGATGTACAAGAGAGAGAAATTTATTATAATTTTAGAAGGGAAGAGGAAATCTCTTCTAGCACTTATGCTGAAGGATTTTGTTATTCCTCTTATTGTGATGAATTAATGGAAGAAGATAATTCTAGCTACTTTTGGTCTTTAGCTCCTAGTTCTTCTCTTCCTATCATTTCCACTTTTTATGTATCATATATTTCTAGTAATGATGATAATCCCTCATATAAAAAAGAGTTTGAGTGTGAAGAAGAGCTATTTTTGTTATTCCTGAGGACAGTTATTATATGGACTCTGGAGATGAGTCTGAGAACACACCCCAATTATATTCCATAGAACCAACACAAGAAATGACCCCTAAACTAAATGAGTCTTATATTGAGTTGAACTTATTTTAGGAGACCCAATTACATTCAAGAAAGGTCTTTCATCCTAGAATGGCTAAAAATAATAAAGAAATAAATAAAAATATCATTACCTAACAAGATGATCCTGTCCCTTCTCAAGCACAGGCTAAGGAAAGGGGGGAAGGCCCTCAGTTGGATGTTGATTATAAAGCATGTCCTAAGGATGATTTCCCTCTTACCATTCCCAAGCTTATGGTTAATATTGTTTCATCCCATATCATATTTTTTTTCATGGATGGTTCATCTAGCTATAATTAAATTAGGATGGCCTCTAAAGATAAGAAGTTTACTACATTTCACACCTCTATTAGTGTGTATTATTATAAGATGATTCCCTTCAGCCTCAAGAATACTGGGGCCACTATCAGCATGCTATGACTATTATTTTTGATAAGCTGATTCATGAGCAGGTTGAATGCTATATGGATTACCTCATAATCACAAGCAAGGTCCATAGATATCATCTTCGAGATTTATGAATCATTTTTAGCACTTGCATAAGCATAACCTTAAGATAAACCCCCTAAAGTGCGCATTTGGAGTTACCGCGGGGAAGTTCCTTGGTTTTATAGTCCATTACCATGGCATAGAGATCAATCCCATCAAGATCAAGGCCATAATAGATTTAGAACCCCCAATAAGTCATATCTAATTAAGGTCTCTTTAGAGTAAGCTCATTTCTTGTGTAGAGTTATCTCTAATCTTAACGGTAGGTGTCATCCCTTCACTTCTCTAGCTAAAAAGGATGTCTATTTTCATTAGGATAAGCATTATCAGGAGGCCTTTAAGAGTGTAAAGCGCTACTTGACAAATCCTCCTATGTTGGTTGCACAGATCCTAAGTCAACCATTGATTCTTTATACTATAGCCTTAGATGAGTCACTTAGTGTACTATTAGCTTAAGAGAATGAGAAAGGCTAGGAAAATGCCTTATATTATCTTAACAGATGTTTGATTCCTATAGAGCTAAAATATTTGATAATGGAAAAGTAATGTTTGGCTTTGATCTTTGGTATGAAGAAGCTTAGACACTACATGCTCTCACACAAGATCAGCCTCATTTCTTGAGTCAACCCATTATAGTATTTAATGACCCTTCTGACTTTGTTAGGTCATTTAGCACGTTGGTATATGATCTTACTATAGTTTGACATTACCTTTATTTCTCTGTGGGCTGACAAATGATAGGCTCTAGCTAATTTTCTTGCTGCTCACCTGATCCCTATAGATTCTCCACTCAATGATAATCTATCTGATGAACTAGTCATTAGTGTGAAAGAATAGGAGTCCCCTACTTAAGAGTTTTACTTTGATGGTGTATCCTCCATCAAATCACTTAGCACTCATGAAACTCTTGTAGTTAGGGTAGGTTTGGGCCTTATTTTTATATCTCCTAAAGGCCATACCCTTTGTTACTCTTATAATATTGTAGAATCTCATACTAATAATGAAGCTGAGTATGGAAGTCTAATCTTGGGACTTGAGTTGGACATTTATATGTATATTATGCTAGTGAAGATCTTTGAAGGATCCCAACTAATCATTAATTAAGTAGCTAGAATCTTTAAAGTTCCCAAGCCTGAGCTCTTATCTTATCATAATAGGGCAATGGAGTTCTCGTATGTCATCTCTAAAGTAACTTTGGCTAGAATCCCTCATTCTAAAAATGTTAGAGTGGATCCATTGGCCAAACTTACTAAGGGGTTGGCTGACCCAACTGGAAATCCAGTATCTTTTGTTATCCAGTATCATTAGGCCTTATGCCTAGCAGATTTATCTTCTCCCAATTTGACCCTCACAGTTTTTATTGTTAAGGAATAGTCAGATTAGAGATCCCCTTTTATTGAGTATTTGAAGCATAGTAGGCTTTTAGATGATCGCTCTCTTACTATTCAGATTAGAAAAAAGAGCTTTATCATTTGCTTATGTGAATGACACCTTATATTAATGCTCTTTTGAATAAATGTTCTTGCCTTACCTCAATAATGAGGAATCTTATATGATCATGGGTGAGATACAAGAGGGTCTTTGTGGTGCTCATCAGTCCAAACCTAAGATGAAGGTCAGGATTAAACTCCTTTGTTATTACTGACCGACCATGGTCTGTGATTGAATAGAGCATTCTAGGAATTTCCATCAGTGCCAGATTTGTAGTACAGTTATTCATCAACCCCCTAATTAGCTACATTCCACTGTATTCTCTTATCCATATAAGAGTTAGGGCATGGATGTAGTGGGCAGAAGCTGTTCCCTCTCCTTCTTTTAGATGTCATAAGTTTATTCTAGTTGCCACTAACTACTTCTCTAATTGGGTAGAAGTTGTTCCCCTTAGGAAGTTAAATCAGAGGATGCGATATGCTTCTTTTGTGATCATGTTGCCTACCATTTTTGTGTTTCTCACTGCATAATCTTCGATAATGGCCCATTATTTAGAAGCACCAAAATTGCCAGGTTTGCTTGCTGCCACAATAACAATTGGCATTATTCCTCTATTTATTATTCTAGAGCTAATGAATAGGTTGAGGCTTTTAATAAAACCTTAGTCCAATTGATAAGAAAAATATATGTATCAAATAAACAAGAATGGCATGATAAGTTGCCTGAAGCAGTATAGGCTTATAAGACTACATATCACACTCCTACGTAGTCTATGTTATATACTCTAGCCTTTGGGGTTAAAGTTAACCTCCCACTTGAGGTTGAGATCCCTTCGCTAGGTGTAGCAGTTAGCCATAATCTTTCTCATGAAGATATTATCCAACTGTAATTGGAAGAACTTGATGGTTTAGAGGAGTTATATTTGCAAGCTCATCAAAAACTCAAGTTATATCAGGCCCGTATGGCCCAGATACATGATCGTCTTATTCAACCCAATGCTTTCCAGGTTGGTAATTTAGTTCTTATCTTGTATAGGCATTTCTCTTGCATCGTCATCAAGGTGGTAAGTTTGAGCCTATTTGGGAAGGCCCCTTCACCATAAAGTAAGTATATGAAGGCGGTGTTTACCTGTTAGTTCATGTAAATGGTGTTTATCCCATGCCCATCATCAATGGTTAGTATTTGAAAAAGTACTATGCTTGAGTTTGCACATTACAGGGGAATCCCTTTGCCACCTATAAATATCCATCTATATAGAAATTACTTTAGGGGATTCCTCCTACTTTTTGGCAGCTATGGACATGATGATTTGCCCTCTGCAACGTGATGTTAATCATCCAAAGTATGAGGTTGTCCTTAAGAGTTATAATTAAATGTATCATAGGCATATTTACGCTTATATCCGTGCGCACCAATTACCTTGGTTTCATTGCATGTAACCTCTATTTTAACCCTCTATGAGGGTTGATTTTTCCCATGTTCACTCATCATCTTGAGTGTGGTTTGGGTTATCAAAACCAATCTACTTGATTTACCTTGGTTTTTCTCATTTCTTAGTGTGAGTTATATAATTTCTTTATATCTGAGTTATATGATTTATTCAACTTTTTATAGACTCGTAAAATTTGAATATCTTCAAGTTTATTATAAGTGTTAGCTCCCCAATTTCACTTGTGACCCCCAAGTGTGGTTTGGAAAACCAAAACCACTCATTTAGATCCCTTATGGAATGTGATACTGGGTCCACACCCAACCTATGTTAGTAAGATATGGTGATGTTGACCTGTTATCTCAATATGGGTTCCTTTTCTCCCTTAGTTTTATTATGATGGTTGTGCTCCTCAGCTCATTCACATGAGTTGAATGTGGCCTTGGTTATCAAAGCCAATGTGTCATTCTTTTATAGACCCTATATACAATATCTATCTCTCCTAATTTTATTCATGTGGTGAATATATCCTAGGTTATCAAAGCCAATCATGTCTCCATCTCTTTGTGCTCTAGTCACTAGAGGATATCTCAGGCTAGAAATAATTCATGGATATGGTATATGTTATCTTCGACAATATGGGATATACCCAATCTATAACTGTGAACACAATATGAAAATTTAAAATAAATATGACAATAGTAAAAGAGAGGGAAGCTCTCATGCAAGCAAAATTTGTTACCATTGTCATAAGTGGAACCTAGTTCTATTCTCCAAGAGCTTATGTTCCTCCAAAGTGTTATCATTTTCTCTCCTCTAAAGCTTTATGATTGCTTAGGAGATAACCCTGTACTCCTCTTTTTATAGCAAGAGTTGTGTGTTCTCCGCCACTGACATAGTGTACCCTATTATGGGTGTTAGCATCATTTCTTCTAGTTTTCTATTCGGAAACCATTCCTTTACCTACTTAGTGACATAGCTCTCCATCAGAGTCTTGCTCTTAGCTGTGAAGACAATCCTTTGGATTATGTTGATATTGCCTACACTTTTTACAGGGTCCCATTATTCATTATGGGTGTTACCTCTGTGATTCCCTAGTGACTGTTGGTTTCCAACAGAGCTTTTATTTTTGGTTATGATTGTTAATCCCTTGCTACTTCAGTTATATTCTCCCTGGTGTGAGATCACATTATCACTTTGTTGCTCATATCTCCTTTCCTATTTTGGAAAAGAGGTATCATTATGTTATTCCCTTGATTACTTGATAGATTTATGCGATATAGTCTCAGTTTTGTCTGAGAAATTTTGCTAACATTTAGATACTCATGGCCACAACAATTTTGTCCTCTACCATATGATAATTAAGGTTTAAGCATGGGACTTCTTGGACAACTCATCATTTGGGATTTTCCCTTTTGCCTTCCCTAGTTGGATTTGTTCCTTTGGGACTTTCATATGCTGTTATGTAGTCATGTTCTTCATTCTATAAAAGTCATGATAGTCTTTCCTTGATTTTGCATGGGAGTATTTATATTCTCTTCGCTATGGTGCTCGTCTATGGATAGGCCCATACAATGTGTTTTTTTGTAGATTTCTATATTTAGGAAATCCCTTTTACCACCCTTTTCTCCTCATGCCATCGCGGGCATATATGTTGGGTGGTGGTTTAGCTCCCTTACTCTTACTCACTATTATGATGTGGCCAGGTGAGTATTGAGTCGTCCTCATTCACTATTATGATTTGGTTAGGTGAATATTAGACTCCTTCCTTCTTTTTCTCTATTGTTACGATGTGGTCATGGATGAATTAGATTCTTCTTTTGATCTTACTCACTTTTGCGATGTGGTCAGGTGAGTATTGAGTTATCCTCATCCATTATTATGATCTGGTCAGGTGGATGTTGGATTCTTTTCCATCTTTTTCCCTCCTATTGAGATGTGGTCAGGTAGGCATTAGATTTTATTTCTTTGGTTCTTTATTTCACTATTGCGAAAATGGTTAGGCGAACATTGAGTCATTCTCATTCACTATTACGAAGTGATCAGGCAAATGTTTGACTCTTCTATCTTTTGTTTTGTTGTTGTAATGTGGTTAGGTAGACTTTAGATTTTGTAGCACTTTACTCATTATTACAAATATGGTCAAGTGGGTATCAAGTCATTCTCATTCGCTATTACGATGTGGTCAGGCGAATATTGAACTCTCTTTCTAGTTGGTTCCCTTGTAATATCCTGGGGGGGTATACTTCACCACCTCCTCATTCCCCCTATTTTTGTTTCTTGTTAGGGGGTTGTTGAGTTTTTCTTGGCTCTTTGTCTTGTTATTGCCAATATGGTTAGATGAATATTGAGTCATCCTCATTCACTATTGCAATGAAGTCAGGTGAATGTTGAACCCTTTTCCATCTTTTGTCCTGCTGTTGTGATGTGGTCAGGCATGCATTAGATTTCTTTTCCTTGGCTTTTTGTCTCAAGGTTACAAATTTGGTCAGGAAAATATTGAGTCATCCTCATTCACTATTATGATGTGGTTAGGTGAATGTTGGACCCTTTTTTATCTTTTGTTCTATTATTATGATATGGTCAAGTATGCATTAGATTTCATTTCTTTGGCTATTTGATTCGATGTTGCAAATATGGTAAGGGCATGTAGTCAGGTGAATGTTGGACTCTTTTTCATCTTTTATCCTACTATTGGATGTGTTCAGACAGTCATTAGATTTCTTTTCCTTAGCTCTTTATCTCACTACTGTGAATATGGTCATGCGAATTTTGAGTCATCCTCATTCATTATTGTGATGTGGTAAGGTGAATGTTGAACCCTTTTCCATCTTTTGTTCTGCTATTATGATGTGGTAAGGTAGATATTAGATTTTCTTTCTTGGGTTCTTGCTCACTTTTGTGATGTGATCAGGTGAATATTAAGTTATCCATATTCAATATTGTGATGTGGTCAGGTAAATGTTTGATCCTTCATTCCCATCTTTTGTTTCACTATTACGATTTGGTCATGTGGACATTAGATTTCTTTCATTTGTTGGCTCTTTCTCACTATTTTAATCAGGTCTCGTGAGTATCGAGTTGTCCTCATTCATTATTTTGATTCGGTTAGGCAAATGTTGAATTTTTTTTCTACCTTTTTTATCCCACCATTTCTACATAGTCGTATGATTATTGCATTGATTGTGTGATCATTGTGTAGTTGGGCGATCATCATATGATTGATTGATGGTTGTATAGTTATGGGTTTGTTAAGACTCTTTTGTTTGTTGTTGGGTTGTATCTTCCTAGAAATAGGGAGGTCAACACCAACACATGCAGTTTACCTATCATTCATCGTATATGTTGAGGGTCCATTTGTTGATCTTATTTTCCATGCATTCGCCCCAATGACTTTATTGAGCCTCATTGAGCCTAAGTTGACTCAAATCAACACTGATTTGGGTTTAATTTTGCCAAATTTATTTGATCAAATTGAATTGAACTCGAATTGACTCAAATTGAGTCAAATTGAGTCTAACTTAGGATCAAATCGGAAACAAACTAGCCCAAATTGACTCCATCATAACTCCATTTATCCACGTCAGCAGTGAAGCGAGACTGTCCAATCGCCCTTAGTTTGGTATGGATGCCTGAGATTGCATCGAACGGAGATCCAGGAGACCAGATGTACCATGTGGTCTGGATGTGAAATGAAACAATAAGATCTAGGCTCTTGATCTTAAGATAAACTATCCAATTTTTGTATAATTCAAACATTTATCTAATAAACCCTAAATGATGAAGAAAGGTTCAAACTCGAAAATGATTGCACCAAACTTCATAAAAATTTAAATAGAGCTAAATGGGAGTTAATTGAATAATGTTGAGATGATTTCATGGTTTAAAACACACTTTATGTAAAGTTATTTAAATCCAAAGCTTCTAGACTAGGGTTTGCAATTTACCTTGAAAGAAAGGGTCTCGAAAGCTGCTCTAGGGCTTGTTATCAAGACCAATCCTTCTGAAGAGTTCAACAGTTGGGGAAGCTCAAATCAACAACTAGGAGCCTTGGATGAAATGTGGGGCTGAGTATGATAAAAAAACTCATCATTGGAGATGTGCAGCCGGTGGGCTAAAGCTTGGGAAGTGTGAGGGAATATCTAAAAAGCTCAAACAAAATAGCAGTAGCCACCAAGAGAGAGTGAGAGAGTGTAATTATTAATATGAATCCTTTTGCTTTTTTGGCCTAATTCAAAACCCAGAGGATTCTTGGATTGATAAGATCTATTTTGAAGCACTCCTAGATGATGCCATGTTTCCCCTAAGTAGTTAGAGGGCAGAGTAAAAAAAACTAAGCCAAAGACAATGATGTGTAAAGGGCTTTTCATCATCTTATGAGCACATGGGAGCATTTATTTTGATTTAAGCCAAATCAATGTTTGGCAATTATTTAAAGGGTGTTTAAGGATGATTTAGAGCCCATTTAAATAGATTGAGCAAAGAAACTTGGTGGGAAATGGAGTGGATAGGTAGTTTGACCAATTGAGGAGTTTTGTGAATATTTATGGGTTGTTTGACCTGTCAACAGGTCAACATTACTTAGGTGGAGTCTAGGGGAAGTAGTTATGCTAGTGAGGTGGACTCCAAGTGGTTTGAAGAAATGTAGACAAGATTTGAATGAATGGTTAACTGTATGTAATGGGTTTGACCATACACATATGTTTGACCAAGTCAAACTTATCAAGTTTGACTCATCAATGGCTTTGGCTGCATTTAAACCATGAAATGAAATGGATTTGAATAATTAATGTGATTGGAGAGCTTTAATTTGATTGCATATGATGGTTTGACCCAATTGAGTTAAGTTTGGCCAAACCTGGAATCAATTGACCAAACCAACTGTTGATTGGTTCAAGGTGATTAGTCATATCCAATCCACTAGAAGTGATGTTCAGAGGAGTTTGGTGAAGATTTGAAATGATTTGGGCTTTAACAGGAGGTAATTGATTGTAAGTGATTAAATTTTGATTGGATATAGAGTGTAGGCAATGATTGATGATTGATTGTAGCTTGAATGATTACAAGTTAGATGGTGTAGATCAAATGATTATGAGCTGAATAATTGTAAATCAAGAAACTATAGATTAACTGATTGAAGGATGGATGATTGATAACTGGATGATTGTTAGTCGTGGTAATGAGGAATTGGGTAGTTCATGATGGCCTTATAAAAAAAATGAGGTCAATATACCATGGGTGTTAAAATCGAAAGTTCCATTACATTAATGTTAGCTTAAGTTACTCTTATAGATGATTTTGAGATTACCATTCTTAGCCTCATTCACATTAACATGAACCCTACTTTGGACTTATAGTTCACTTTTAGAAGTGTCCAAACCATTCCTCCTCATCAATACCAATTATCATTCGAATCCTCTAAGAATATTTTATTGGTTCTTTCCTAGCTTGACTTGGCTAGAACCCATCATCAACTTAAGTTTGTTGCAATCCAGGATCTTAAGCTTATGATTTTGATGATAAGAAATATTATTGAGACTTTGGTTCTCTTTATATTAGTATTGGATATTTATTTTGTACACACTAATATTTCAGATACATCATACACCGTGCAAAAAAGATTAACTCAATACTGGGTAAAATAGGTTTGATGTTTTTATAAGAGTCTTTATTTTTATTTATTTATTTTAGTATTTCTTGAGTTAAATGTCCTATAAAAGGTGTATGCCAGCTTAGTAATCATACACACACACATCAGAGAGGAAAACTAAGTGTTTTAATTTATATGAAGATCATCTAGTATGATCTAGATCATATTATACGATATGAGTAAACCAGGGATTAATTAAAATATTTAATTAAGATTATCTAAATTTATTCTAATCATACTGTATGATCCAAATCTTATAAGATAATCAGTAGAACTCAAAAATTTTGCCACAAAAAAATTAGGTAATATTTTAAAATTCAAAAATTGAACTAATTGTATTGTACAATTAACATCATACTGTATGATGACATTAAATTTTATCTAATCTAATCCTATAATTAGATAATTAAATTAGGATTATTTGATATTACATATCGTACTATATAATGACCTGCTTCATACAGTATGACCCAATTCTCTCCCATGATGATATTTAATTGCCATCAATCATACTAGATGAAATCCTATTCGATTAATTATACCACTATTGATATCGTACTGGATGATCAGTTCAAGTATTTGAACTAATCTTGTAGACCCTTGCTTATCATACAGTAATAACATAATGAATTAAACTAATCATACTGAATGATCGCCTATTGTACTGTACAATCAAAAGCAACATAATTGAAATTCTAGAGTTTTTTTAGAAGCCTTATATTTAAGCTCTCTTATTAGATTTTTAAAAAGTCTTTTGGCTATTGAGAGCAGGGGTGTCAAATATTGACCCGAATAGATAACTCGACCCAAAAAAATTGGTTCGAGTTTACCCGTTTAACAAATGGGTCAGGTTTAGGTTTTATTTTTTGACCCATTTGAAAGATTGGGTCGAGTTTAGGTTAACCCGATAACCCAGTTTAACTCATTATTAACTTACTAACCCTCTCTAGTCACCCTCAACCCACACCACACTCACACATTACGGGTCACACAATGTACCCACACATTTACTTGCTCTGCCCAGTCACTCCCACCTCTAGGCCAGACTAGCCACACCCGTACTGCCAGACACATAACGTATGCACACCCACACCTGCAGGCCGCAGCACCCTTGCATAGTCTGCCAGGTGACCTAGGCCACCCTTACCCTCTCAGCAGTCACACATGCCCACACCTATGTGCTCAAAAGCTTGCTCACTTGCTCCCACGTGCTCTATTACTCACCCGCTTGCACTCGTCCGCTCACACCCGTATACTCAGCACTCGTGCGATCCTGCCAAGCCGCCTCGCTCATAGTCACCAGGCTGATTTTAAGTCAAGTCAGGTTAACCTGGTAAATCGATGGGTCAGGTTTGGGTCCAAATTGTGGACCTATTTGTAGGTTTGGGTCAACCTATTTGGACATGGGTCAATTCTGGGTTTGACCCAAACCTGACTCAAAAACCAATTTCGACACCCTTAGTTGAGAGATTTTTATGAGAGTGCTTTGAGGGGTTGACTTATCGAGAGATCTTAGAGTTTGGAGAAGGAGAAGGAGAAGTTGTTTGTGAGGGAGAAGCAGTAAGGGGGGATTTCACGCAGTTGCTCTAAGCAAGCTTATACCTTAATTCTACAATATGTCTTCGTTGATCTTTTGGGTTGCTCTGGGAAGAAAGTCTTCAAGGCCAAAGATCATCAGGTTTGCTACCTCACCAGTAGGGTGAAGAGGATTCTAATTTTTTTGCCTCACTAGGAGGGTGAAAGGGATTCTATGTTCTATGCCTCACTAAGAAGGTGAAAAAGATTGTAGGTTCTTTGCCTCACTAGGAGGGTGAGAAAAATTCTAGGTTCTCTACCTCACTAAAAGGGTGGAAAAGATTTTGATACTCTGCTACACCGGGTTGGTGGAATAGATTTTGTAAGGGTTTCTCCACCTTGTTGTGGGGGCTAAAGGAGAGTCACCAAAAAGTTTAGTACAATACTCGGAGAGGAGGACTCTGAGGAGTGGACGTAGGTTAAGATTTGACCGAACCATTATAAATCTGGTGTGCTTGTTCTATCATTCTTTCCATATTTTATTTTCCTGCATTTTAATTTTCCCTGCATGTTATATTCTTGCAAGCATTTGTTGAGATTATTGAGCTTTATTTTTATTTGAATTTTATTAAAAAAGAAAAAAAATTTAAAAAATAAAATAAAATAAAATATATCTTCACATTTATTTTTCTATAAAAATCCAAAAGAGCAAAAATATTTGTTTTATAAATTTCTTAAGCTGAAGTTTATATAATTAGTTTTGAGATTTCAAAAGAATATTTTGAGAGAAAAAATTTAAAACACCAATTCAGCCCCCCCCCCCCCCCCCCCCTATTGGTTTGTCTTGAGCCGTTTAAGTGATTTGACAACCCATCTTTGAACTTTCAATTAGTATCAGAGCAGGTTCTCTTGAATTATTGGTTTAAAAATCTTGAGTAAATCCAATGGAAAATTACAATGGTAATTATAATACAACTAAAGGATACTTAATTGCATGTTCACCTATATTTAACGTTATTCCTTATGATTTTGAGAAAGTGTGCATGTCTATATTTAATCAATCTATTGATTATCGCATGTGGCTTATGATTCAAGTAGGATATACACCTCCATCTCATTTTATTAATGGTATTTAGAAAGAAATTCTTTTTAATGAATGGAGTTTTGAGGAAAGAGAATATGCACAACTCAATACAAAATATTTAAATTATTTTTTCTGTGTTTTAAAATCTGAGGACTATATGCATGTTTGTTCATGCACAACTGGGAAGGAAATTTGAAATAGGCTGAATCTCACTTATGAAAGAACCAATGAAGTTAAATTGTTTCGTCTAAATATATTCTTGCATGACTATGAGTTATTTTACATGAAATTTAATGAGACAATAACTAATATGTACACTAGGTTTACTAAGATTGTAACATCATTGCATGCACTTGGTAGAGAGTTGTCCAATTTTGAAAAACTCAATAAGATTCTACATCATTTACCTGATAGTTATAATGCTAAAGTTACTGCCATCGATGAATCAAAAGATTTGAACACATACTCTATTGATAATCTACTTTGCTCACTCATTGCTTATGAGTAAAGTGTGAGTCAAAGACTGTTGGATGCAGGTGACAGGAGGAAGTAGAAGACAGTGGCATTGAAGGCCAATGACTCTGATAGCAATAGCTTTGCAGTAGATGAAGATGATGATATATCATTAATGACCTGGCAATTCAAAAGCTTTTTGAAGCAAAAGTAAAGATATCATCAACACTAGAATAAAGGTAAATAAGGTAGAACTATAAAAGTCCTCTAACACTGTTTGTTTTGAGTGTAAAAGCCATAATACTTAAGATTCGATTGCTCCAACCTAAAAATGAAGCCTACTAAAGAAAAGGGTGAAGAAAAGAAAAGTTTCAAAAAATAGAAGTAAAGGACATAGAAGACTTTCTAGGCAAAATCAGCTTCATACTCTTTAAAATAAGAACCTAAGGATGAGGTAACAAATCTGTGTTTAGTGGCTAATAATTTTATTATTAACTCCAACCAAGAAGAGGTATGCGACTTACCTATGATGATTTATTTGTTATTTTTAAAAAATACATGAATCATATAGGAAGTTAAAAAAATAACATGCAAGATTAAATTCAAAGTTTTCTGAATTAGAAAAGGAGTATGATAGTTTTAGAACTGAACACATTGCATTATATAAAGAACATGCTTCTTTACTTGATGAATATGATGAACTAAACATGAATCATCTTCAATTAAATAAATCTCATAAATCCTTGAAAATTGAGCATGTTGAGCTAGAGGATGCATTTAAGGAATTAGAAACACTTGCAATCGAACTAGACCATAGTGAGCATGCATTAAAACTTGAAGTTGGAAGCTATGAGAGTGTAAATTAGTTTTTTAGAGTAAAAATTCATACACTTCAAAATAATAAACCACCGCCTACACTAGCACAATGGATACAGCGCAAAATATAGCATGCATCTCACATCCCTAAAAGGATGCACTGCTACTTACATAGGTTAGTGAATCCATTTCCAGGTGTTAGGTACTATTCTTGTGGCATGGTAGGACACATAACCCGCACTTGGACTATACACCATAAAACACACCTAGTGTGGAGGCCAAGGTCATTTGCATCACAGTATAGCATGCATTTATCTCATCCATTAAAGCATAAGAAGGAACCCAAACTCACTTGGGTTCCCAAATCTAACCATTGATTGACATTATAGGGATTCTCTCATAAAAAATCTAGTGAGAGCATGTGGTACCTAGACGACAGTGTTCATGTCACATGATTGGAGATTTGAAGCAATTCATCACACTAGTGGCCATAGTACGAGGCAAGGTAACATTGAGAGATAACACCACTAATAAAGTGGTGGGTTTAGGTATGATTTATAACTCCAAAAATTTTGTTATAGAAAATGCTTTGTTAGTAGGTAGATTAAAATATAATCTGCTTAGCATTAGTCAGTTTTATGATAAGAGTTTTGATATGAAATTTTTATCTACTAAATGTATGATTAGTTTGAATGAAAAAATTATTTTAGAAGGAAACAAGAATAAACAATGTTCTCATGCTTAATTTTACTTGTATTGATAATTCATATACTTTTTCTCAAAATTGTTGTTGATGAATTATGGCTATGACATAGGCAGCTATGTCATGCAAGCATGAAAACCCTTAGGAAGATAACTTAGAAGGACCTAGTTAGAGGCATACCCAAGTTAGATTTCTTTATAGACCATCTATGTGATGCCAACCAATTAGGAAAATAATTTAAATCATCATTTCATTCCATCAAGGACATCAGCACCTCTAAACCACTAGAAATCTTGCATATTGACTTCTTTGGGTCTGTTAGAACAATCAGCTTAAGTGGGAAATTTTTTGGGTATGTGATTGTTAATGATTACTCTAGAGTCACCTGGGTTAGATTCTTATCTCATAAAAGTGAATCATTTGAGGAATTTAGGATGTTCTCTACTTATATTAAAAAATAAGATGTGAGATGTCTACTATTCATAATGGTCATGATGGAGAATTTGAGAATAATAAGTTTGAATCTTTCTATAAGGAGCTAGGAATTGAATATAACTTTTTTGCCCCTAAAACCCCTCAGTAGAATGAGATAGCTAAAAGGAAAAATAGAACTTTAATAAAAGCTACTAGGGCCATGCTAATTGAATACTCTCTCCCTAGATATTTTTGGGCAGAAGTAGTGAATACTTCTTTTTATGTTTTGAATAGGGTGAATGTTAGATCAAAATTAAATAAGACACCTTATGAGCTGCTTAAGGGAAGGAAACCTAATCTTTCTCGTTTGCATGTCTTTGGGTGTAAATATTTTATTCTAATCAATGGTGCATCTCCTCTAGGAAAGTTTGATCATAAGTCTAATAAAGGAGTCTTCTTAGCCTATTTCTCTGCATATAAAGCCTATAGGATCTTTAATAGGAGGACAGTAGTTGTAGAGGAGTCCACCCATATTATATTTGATGAATCTGATAAATTAATTAAACCTATGCTAGAAGAAGATAAAGAAGTAGAGGTTACCCAAAGAGTAGAGTCTACTGACCTAGGTGATAGAGAAGAACCTTAGGAGCCATTGCCTAGAAATGGAGATACTCACCTAGTCATCCTAGGAAGCTCATCTTAAGAGATCCTTCTATAGGAGTTAAAATTAGGTATGGATTTAGGAAGGAGGTTAGTCATTCTATATTTATCTCTATGGTAGAACTCAGAAATATAGACCAAGCCTTGTCTGATGAATTATATATTATGAATGATGTAAGGGAGTTGGTTAGTAGACCTAAAGACCAGAGTATTATAGGTACCAAGTGGGTATTCAAAAATAAGATGAATGATTCTGGATTAGTGGTTAGAAGTTAGGCTAGGTTAGTGGCTAAATGGTATAATCAAATTAAAGGTATTGATTTTGAGGAAATATTTACCCCTATAGCTAGACTAGAAGCCATTAGAGTTATATTAGCTTTTGTATATTTTAGAGGCTTCAAATTATATCAGATGGATATTAAAAGTGTCTTTCTAAATGAAATTATTAAAGAATGTACATATAGATCAATCCCCCATATTTGAAAATGTTTTTTTTACAATCATGTTTATAAACTGAAAAATGCCTTATATGGGTTGAAGCAAGCATATATGGCATGGTATGAAAGGTTTAATACATTTCTCCTAGATAGATACTTTGTTAAGGATAGTGTAGATATCACCCTATTCTTAAAGAAAATAGGAGATGATCTACTCATTATTCAAATATATATGGATGATATATTATTTGGATCAACAAATAAATATCTTTGTAAAATTTTTTTAGAAATCATGAGTAGAGAGTTTGAGATGAATATAATGGGTGAGATGACACATTTTTTTGGATTTAGTGTGAAGCAAAGGGATGAAGGTACATTTCTCAATTAGACCAGGAATATTAAGGAAATTTTAAAGAAATTTGATATGGATGATGCTAAAGCAATAAACACTCCAATGAGCTCAACCATATAATTAGACAAGGATGTAAGTGGAAAATCAGTAGATTTGAAAATGTATAGGGGGATGATTGGATCACTTTCATATTTGACTGCTAGTAAACTAGATATAATGTTTAGTCTTTATCTATGTATTAGATTTCAAGTTGTTCCCAAAGAATCCAGTATGACTGTAGTTAAGAGAATTCTTAGACACCTTATAGGCACCCAAAACTTAAGAATCTAATATCCTAGGCATAGCTCTTCTTTTGAAATTATAGGATATTCATACTCAAACTTTACAAGGTGTAGAATAAATGAAAAAATTACTTTTAGAACTTGTTAATTCATATGGTAATCATTAGTTTCTTAGTCCAGTAGGAAGCAAAACTCAGTAGCCTTATCCACCGCTAAGGCAAAATATATAGTTGTAGGAAGTTATGTTGCTCAAGTCTTATGGATAAAGCAATCGATCCTTGACCTTAAACTCTCTATAAGTACTATCCCAATCATCTGTTATAATAATAGTGCTATCTACATTTCAAAAAATTCAATTTAATACTCCTATATGAAGCATATAGATATTAAACATCATTTTATTAGAGATCATATATATAAGGGAGATATAGAACTACATCATATAACTACAAAAAATTAACTTACAGACATTTTTACAAAACCTCTTAGCTATGAAACTTTCAGTATAATTAGGATTAGACTAGGTGTTATTGATATCAATGCTTAAGGATAATGAGGTAAAAATATAGAAGCAATCAATGTGTGTTTATTTACTTATATTATTTATTTCTTTTACTGATTATTTATATTTGTTTATTTTTGTTTGTGACTTGATTGTATGTGTACTTATTTGTAAAATTCACTCATGGTATTTTCCTTGATCATCACACAAAAATAAAAATTTGCTCACATCATACTATATGATTTGTTGCAAATCTGGATACATGTATTATAATTTTAATGATAACAAATATTATTTTCTTTATATTACTATCACTGTATATTTGTTTTTGGTTTCTCTACCTACTAACATTTTCAGGTCCTCAAAGATCACTTGCAAAAACAAATCAACTCAAGATCGGGTCTGCGTGTAATTTCATTTCAATGTAAATTTTCCTTTTCTTGAGTAAAATGTAATGTAGTGGATCCCCAAGCTAAATAACCCTACACACACACACACTGAGGGGGAGAAATTTGGTGAGTTAGAGAGTTCTTCTATTTTAGATCATATCATATAGGACGATCCAAAATTGTCCTAGACAATCATTTTAGAACAGAAACCCTAATTAGGACATCCTTGATAATTAAGTTTACTTAACTAATCATCCTAGATAATTTTTTATCATACAGGATGATCAATATAATCTAGAAATTAGCCGCCAATCATATTTTTAGTAATATTTTATTTTTTATATTTTAAACTAATCGTACAGGATGATCCTCATCATCTTGGATGATCCATAACAATCATGCCTAAATCCTGTGATTAGGGATTTAAATATATTTAGATTGAATGATCATATTATACAGGAGAATCGATAGATCGTCCAGGACGATTCATGATTTTTCTTATGAACATACTAGACGTCCCGAATGATTTATCAGGATGATATTTATTAATTTGAACTAATCGTACAAGACGATAGCAAGATCATTTAGGATGATAAGTATATTTTTTCTAATCAGTCTGGACGTCTCGAATGATTTCTCAGGATGATATACTTTGATTTGAATTAATCATACAGGACGATCGCATAATTATCCAGGATGATAAGTATAGTTTTTCTAATCAGCCTGGACGTCCCGAACAATTTCTCAGGATGATATGCTTTGATTTGAACTAATCATACAGGACGATCACAAAATTATCCTGGACGATAAGTACATAATTACTGTTCTGATCGTACAAGTAATACATATCATTTTGCTTGGATGAGCTGATTTACACTGATCATACATGATGATATACATATCGTTCTAGACGATATTATTGGCAAATTGAAATTAGAGCATTTTTTGAAGCCTCTCTA
The DNA here is from genome assembly GCA_019925795.1 of Dendrobium chrysotoxum. Lineage (NCBI taxonomy): Eukaryota > Viridiplantae > Streptophyta > Magnoliopsida > Asparagales > Orchidaceae > Dendrobium > Dendrobium chrysotoxum. The sequence continues at coordinate 19,116,880 of CM034309.1, forward strand.
TTTAAGCTCTCTAATTGTCTCTTTAGACAACCTTTATTGTTGTTGAGTCCAATCCAAAGAAAGATTAGAATAGGAGAAGGAGAGTTTGGGAGAGAGAGAAGGAGAATATTATGAGGGAAAGTTTATGAGGGGATTCACAAAGGTTGCTCCAAGCAAGGATTCGATCATCTTCATCCTTCTTCATCCTTAGTTCCTTGGTGGCTCTGAGGAGATGATCATCATCATCAGGTTGAGGTTCTCTGCTTACTCTAGAAGGGAGTAAAAAGATTGTCAGGTTCTCTACCTACTCTAGGAGGGAGTAAAAGGATTTCTGTGGTTCTCTATCAACTCTAGGTGGGAGTAAAAGGATTCTGGGTTCTCTGCCTCATCGGGTCGGTGAAAAAGATTTTGTAAGGGCTCCTCCACCTTGCTGTGGGGGAAAAAGTAGAGACACTAACTGATTAGTGCAATACCTGGAATGGGAGATTCTAGGGAGTGAATGCAGGTTAGATTTGATCGAACCACTATAAATCTGTTGTGTTCTTTCTACTTATTTTTTGTATTTATTTTCACTTGTTTCTGTGATCTGATCTGTGATTAAAATTTTTTATTTTGATTATCTACTTCTGCTTAATCTGTTTGTGTTTAAAATATTCAAAAAGGTTTTTCTTTTTGCTTAACAAATTTTTAAAATACCAATTCACCCCCTCTCTTGGTTAGCCTTGGGCTAGTTCTATAGGGTTTAACACCCATCACAAACTTTCAAGTGGTATTAGAGCGGGATTCATAAAATCAAGTTTTAGAAAACTTTTGAATTACGATCAATGGCTAACTTTAGTAATCATAATATCACGGAAGGTTATTCAATCACACGACCACCTTTACTTGATAATATTCTTTTTGATTTTTTTGGAAAACTCACATGTCAACCTTTTTACAATCGATTGATTATCGCATGTGAATGCTTGTTAGAGAAGGATAGTCTACACCTTATAGACTTGTCAATGGTGTCGAAACTAAAATTTCTTTTGCTGAATGGATAACTGATGATAGAAATCTTGCACAACTAAATGCCAAATGTTTAAACTATTTTTTCTATGCCTTAAAATCTAAAGATTATATATGTGTCTCCATCTGTTCAACTGGTAAGGAAATTTGGGACAGATTATGCATAACCTATGAAGGTACACAGAAAGTGAAATAATTTAGGCTAAACATTCTTTTGTATGATTATAAACTTTTTTGCATGAAACCTAGTGAATCAATTTTTGAAATGTATACTAGGTTTACACAGATTGTTATTTCCCTACATGCCTTAGGGAGAGAGCTTACGAATTATGAAAAAGTAAATAAGATTTTACAATATTTGCCTTTTTCCTTTGATACAAAAATTATTGTCATTACTTAATCTAAGGATCTGAATACCTATTTAATTGATAACTTAGTTGGATCACTAATTACTTATGAGCAAGGGGTGAACCAAAGGCAGCTTGATGCAGGTGAAAGAAGAAGAAGAAAATTATAGCCTTAAAGGCTAATGATTCTGACACTGATGGTTCTGTTCTGATAATGATGGCATTGCCTTAATAACAATGCAATTTAAAAGCATCTTACGAAAAAAATAGAAACATCATCAGAAGTGGAATAAAGGTAAGAATAATAAAAATTCTAAAGCTTTATCTAATGTTATTTTCTTTGAACGTAAGAAGCCAGGGCACCTGAAGTCAGATTGCTCAACTCTAAAAGCTCACCCAAGCAAGGAGAAGCCTGAAGAAAAGCCTAAGTTCAGAAAGGACAAGAAAATATCTAAAAGACTTTTTGGGTAGACTCAGCATCTTACTCCTCTGAAACTAATGCTGAAGAGGAGATAACCAACTTGTGCTTGATGGAAGATCATCTTGATCACTTTGATCATGAAGAGGTATGTAAGCTTACATATGATCAATGATTTGAAGTATCTGAAAGAATTCATTCTTCATATAGGAAGCTCAAGAAAGCACATGCTAGCCTGAAAATTGAATTTTTAAATCTGTAAAAAGAGCATGAAATTCTAATGAAAGATCATTCAACTCTGGATAGCAATCACATGGCTTTACTAGATAAATTTGATTCTTTAAACAAAAATCATCTTGATTTAACTGCTGAGCATGATTCCTTAAAAATATTGCATGTTGATTTAGAAAAGGCTTTCAAAGAATTAGAAACTATTACATGCTAGATAGTAGTGAGCATACATTGAAATAGCAAGTGGCAAGCTACAAAAAGGTAAATGAGTTTCTAAGAGAAAAGATCATTGCATTAAAGCAAAATAAAACACCACCTTCACTTGTATGGTTTTATAAAACATCAATAAAGCATGCATCATTCAAACCTAGGAAGAGGCACTATAACCTAAATAGATTAGTAAACTCTTTTCCTGGTGTTAGATATTTTTCTTGTGGCATGCTAGGATATATCTCTCACACCTGCACCATTCATCGTAGAACATATTTTGTGTGGAGACCAAAATTATAAAATTCACAGAATAAAATACATGCATCACATTCTTTTTTCCTTCACAAGGGACCCAAACCTGTTTGGGTTCCCAAATCTGATATCTGATGATTTTATAGGGGTGCTCTCACAAAAAGCCTCGTGAGAGTATATGGTACTTGGATAGCAGATATTCAAGGCATATGACTGGAGATGCAAATTGATTTATTTCACTATAGGCGAGGGTAGGAGGCAAGGTAACACTTAGAGACAACACCACCAGGAGAGTGGTGGGATCAGGTATAATTTGTGATTCAAAAAATTTCATCATTGATAATATTTTGCTTGTAGATGGACTGAAACACAATTTGTTAAGCTTCAGCCAGCTCTGTGATAAAGGCTTCAGCAAAAAATTTCTGCCAACTTGTTGCTTTATAATCTTAAATGATAAAATTATTTTAAAGGGAAAAAGGATCAATAATATCTACATACTGGATCTAAATTACTTTAAAGCTGATATTGCTATTTGTTTAAAATTAATTACTGATAAATTATGGCTATGGTACAGGAGATTGTGTCATGCAAGCATGAAAAGCCTTAGAAAGATCACCCAAAAAGACTTAGTGAGAGGTGTCCCCAAACTAAAGTTCACTAAGGACCACCTGTGTGATGCCTGTTAGTTAGGGAAGCAAGTCAAATCCTCCATCCACTCAATCAAAGACATTAACACTAGCAAACCCTTAGAAGTCCTTCACATGGATCTCTTTGGACCTGTCATCACTTCAAGCTTAGGAGAGAAAGTCTTTGAATATGTGATTGTTGATGATTATTCAAGATTCACCTAAGTTAGATTCCTATCTCAAAAAAGTGAATCATTCAAGAAATTTAAATCTTTCTCCACTTGGATTCAAAGAAAATTAGGTTTTGAAATTCTGCTATTCATAGTGATCATGGTGGAGAGTTTGAAAATGAGAAATTTAAAACCTACTGTAAGGAGCAAGGGATAGATCATAACTTTTTAGCTCTTAGGACCCCTCAATAGAACAGGATAGCTGAAAGGAAGAACAAGACCTTGGTAGAAGCTGTTAGAGCCATGTTAACTGAATACTCACTTCCTAAATACTTCTTGGCAGAAGCAGTGAATACAGCCTGTTATATTTTTATTTGGATAAATCTTAGATCTAAGCTTAACAAAACACCCTATGAAGTTCTTAAGGGTAGGACACCCAACCTCTCTCACCTTCATTTCTTTGGATGTAAAGTGTTCATTCTGAATAATTGGAAGTCTCAACTAGAAAAGATTAACCCAAAATCTGATGAAGGAGTGTTCCTAGGTTACTCAAGTGTTGGGAAATCCTATAGAGTCTTCAATAAAAGAACCCTGATTGTTGAGGAGACCACTCATATTATGTTTGATGAATCTGATAATTCTAGAGGGTCTAGGGTAGAAGAAGAGGAGGTTGTAGAAGTCACCCAAGGAGTAGAATCAGCCAATCTGGAGGAAAGGGTAGAACCTGAAGTTACACTTCCTAGAGAATGGAGGTATTCTTCGAGTCATCCTAAATAACTGATCTTAGGAGACCCTTATGAAGGTGTTAGAACTAGGTATGAACTTAAAAAAGAAGTAAACCAGTCTGCCTTCATTTCAATGACTAAACCCACTAATATCAATCAAACCCTTTCTAATGAATTCTGGATTCTAGCTATATAAAAGGAACTAAACCAATTTATTAGGAATGATGTCTAGGAGCTAGTAGAAAGACCTAAGGACTAGAGTGTAATAGGAACCAAATGGGTCTTTAAGAATAAAATGAATGATTCTGGTGTGGTGGTTAGGAATAAGGAAAGATTAGTGGCTAAGAGGTACAACTAAATAGAAGAGATTGATTTTGTGAAAACTTTTACCCCTGTAGCTCGATTAGAAGCCATTAGAGTCCTACTAGCCTTTACCTGTTATAAGGGATTTAAGCTTTTTCAAATGGATGTCAAGAGTATCTTTTTAAATGGGATAATAAAAGAAGATATGTTTGTAGAGCAACCCCCAGGCTTTGAGAATTCTTAATTTCTAAATCATATTTTCAAATTAAAAAAGGCTTTGTATAGATTAAAACAAGCACCCAGAGCATGGTATGAGATGCTTAGCACATTCCTACTGGAAAGAGAGTTTGTTAAAGGGGGCGTAGACACCACCCTTTTTCTGAGGAGAGTAGGAGATGAATTACTCATTGCCCAGATATATATATTGATGATATACTTTTTAGAACTTCTGATAAAAATTTATGTGATGATTTTTCTAAAATAATGAGTAAAGAATTTGAGATGAGTATGATGGGAGAATTGTCCTACTTTGGGGGGTTTAGCATAAGGTAAATGGATGATGGAACTTTTCTTAATCAATCAAAATACATTAAGGATATTCTAAAGAAATATGAAATAGATAAAGCCAAGCCAAAAAACACTCCCATGAGCTCCAGTGTTTAATTAGATAAAGACGCAAATGGAAAATTAGTTGATCAAAAGAAATACAAAGAAATAATTGGATCGCTGCTTTACTTAACTATTAGCCGACCTAATATAATATTTATTGTTTGTCTCTGTGCTAGATTTTAAGCTGATCCTAAAGAATCCCACATGACTGTGGTTAAGAAAATCCTTAGATATCTCTTAGGAACCCAAAACTTAGGAATCTGGTATCCTAGGCATAGCACTTCCTCTGAGATCATAGGTATTCTGATTCAGACTTTGTAGGATATAGGGTGGATAGAAAGAGCACCTCTAGAATATGTCAATTCATAGGACAATCCTTAGTCTCCTGGTCCAGTAAAAAATAGAACTTAGTTGCACTATCCACTGCTGAAGCTGAATACATTACCTTAGGAAGTTGTAAGGCCCTGGTCCTTTAGCTGAAGCAATAAATTCTAGATTTAGGACTCCCTGTAGGCACAATTCCAGTCCTCTGTGATAATACTAGTTCCATCTGCATTTCAAAGAATCTAATTCAACACTCTATGACCAAACACATTGACATAAGACATAACTTTATTAGAGACCATGTTACCAAAGGAGACATAGAGCTACACCATGTAGCCACTAAAAATAAACTGGCTGATATCTTCACAGAACCACTGTCCTTTGAAACCTTTAGCACCTTAAGAACCATACTGGGTGTGATAGATATTCATGCTTGAAAATCATGCTTTTTGTTTATGGTTTTTATTCTCTAAGTTTTGTTTATTTTTTTTATTTCTCTTTATATGTTTTTGCTTTTATGTTTTTTTTTATTTCATGTTACTTTTTCTATTTCATTTGATTTGTTTGATTATTTCCCCTTTACATGTTTTTGCCTTTATGGTTTTGATTTCATGTTGCTTTTCATCAGTATCTTAAAATCATATCACTGCTCACTTCTGTTGATAAACTTGCTTTCTAAATGAGATTTTTTGCCTTGATTTTATTTAGAAGCTTATTAGTAGTGATTGACTCCTCTAAATCAGTTAAAGGAAGAAATATTGATAATTATTTCTCTTCATCTAACTCCTTTAATGGTATATTTTTCTTTTTAAATTAAAATCTTTTTTAAAATTAAAAAGTTAGATATTGAAATAGAGATCCATTTTATCTTCCTATAGTAATCTATCTCATAGGAGTAGTGTTCCAAATCATTGAATCACTTTCGTGTTTTCTTAATCAAGTGGTTACATTTATCATATGAGAATGATTCTGTTTTGTGATTTACTTTTCCTTATCTAAGAGAGTAAGTTTTTCTTCTCTTATATCTGGAAGATAATCTCACAACTAAGAGTCTTTTAGAGGTTTAGAAAGAAAGAAAGTCACAAAAGATGCATAAAGTACGCCAATCAACTAAAAAAGAGGCACAAAATGAGCCCAACACTAAAAAGATGCGTAATATTTTCCAATTAACTATAAGATACACAAAGTGTATCAAAAAATCAAAAGATGCTCAAAGTGCGCCAAATAAACTAAAAAAGAGGCACAAAATGAGCCCACAAAGAAATAAGCTTCCTTCTCTTTCAAATCTTTAAATATCTTAGACGAATCTTTATGCCACTTAATATATTCAAACACTTGAGTTTAAAATTCATGAATTCTGATTCTTTACTTTGCAATACTACTTTATCAGATATTTTTCTGAAATGAAGCTTGAAAGGATCACTTTTTCTTATCTAATTTATTTTCTTCTGAATTAGATTTTTGTTTAAAAGGAATTTAAACCTGTAAGGTGTCCGAGATAGGATTTAGAAAAATTGATTTCCAACTCTTTCTGGATATCAACATTATCGATTCTTTTCTTTTGAGTTTTTAAATTTAAATTTGAGATAAAAATTATCATTTACAGGGGTTGGTCGATTAAAAAAAACTTATTTTTATTTTAATGAATTATTTTATCTTATTTTTCTATTTTGATATTCTCTATGATTTTTGAGTTAATTTTTTGGATCCTCCCTGATCACCTCTTTTCATTATTAAATTCCTTGAAAATTTTTTACATCGTCCTAGATAATATCTCCATCATCCTGGATGATATCATCATATCACTGTAAACCTTCTATCTAACAGTTGATCTGCACCTATTATTGGTAATCGTCCTAGATGATACACCTGTTCGTCCAGGACGATCCACATGGCAAAAATAGTTGGATGATTTAAATGAAAGTTTGTACGATCAATAATGGCTCATCATCCTAGATGATCCATATGTTCGTCATGGACGATCGAGCCGGTTAATGATCGTACAGACTGACTCGGGACAATCGTCTGTATCTAATCATCCTGGACAATGCCTGATCATCCTGAATGATATGACCGCCTTTTTGACCAATCGGCCTGGACGCCATTATAGCTTTAAATTATCCTAGATGATATCACGATCGTCATAGACGATATGGACAACTCTTTATAAATAGGCCAATTCTAAGCTAATTTTCTCACCCCAAAACTCCTCTCAATTCCTAGCACTCAAATCTTCTCTATGGCTGGTGGCAAATGTTCCAGAATGTAGAAAGGCAGTTCCTCTAGGGGAATTATTGATCCCTACTTTACTGAAGCAGCGGATCAAGCTGCTTATGCTCTTTATAAATCTACAAGGATTACCCCTTCCAAAGTGGTCAATTCAACTGTTCTGACCTATAGTATACTTGATATCTTCACTCATACATCTCTTTCTTTCATTATGACCCTCGCTTTTCCCTTTAATTCTGAGCTTCTATTTGAATTTTTTGCTAGTCTTTGAATCAATTCCTCTTATACTTCCCTACAATCCCATGTGAATAGATGACCCATTGAAATCACATATCAGGACCTACATAAACTTCTTCATCTTTCCACCACTAGTGATAAGATTCACATCTTTCTCGTCGATCCTGACTTTAATTAGAGTCCTATTAATACCCTCCTTAGGAAAATAAATGCCCCTTTTTACGACTCTGTAGCCCATTCTTTAGTAAAAGATGCACGGACCATCCAGCATGTTCTTGGAACTTCTATTATTTCCAAAGCTGGGGATTGCATTCACATCACTCCCATCCTTTCCCTCACCACTTACTACATAATGGATCATAGAGATTTTAATGCTGCCAATCTCCTAATCAGATACATTGAACATCTCACAAGCATTAGGGATCCCGACCACAGAGAAAACCAAATCTAGCTTTAGGATACATCATTACTTATGTCCTTGAAACCAAGTATAACCTTCAATATCCTAAACCACCTGACTACCAACCAACCTTTTATTCCAATAACTCCTTCATCGTCCTCCACAGTACTCACCTTCATCCAGAACATGGGGAGGATGTGGGTGAAGAAGAAGAACCTATTCCTGCTCCTGTTTCTATTCACCAGCAGTCCCAAATAGATTAGCTGGTGGAGCGATTTGACCAATAGGAGGCCAGGTTTGACTCCTGCATAGTTACACAGGAGCAGCAGTATACAGAGGATGTTGCTCATTTTAATGCCTATGTAGCCCAACAACAGCAGCAGCATGACTAGGATATGGCCTGGTTTGGGGAGCAGTTTGCTTCCATTCACAGTCTCTTTCAGCCACCACCTCCTCCCCCTCCACCTGATCAGGGTCCTTCTTGTTTTTAGTTTGCTCAGTGTTTTTGTGTAGTGCTTGTATTGATGTTCTTTTATGTACTTTATTCTATTTTATATCTTGCCTCCTTTTTTTGATGTCAAAGGGGGAGTAGTGTATCATTTGTCTTATTTTTGTGAAATTTATCTTGCTTTATTTTTGTTTCTATTTTTTAGAATATTTTTAATTAATTAAAAATATATATTAATTTGAAATTTCTAATAAATAATATTTGTCATCATCAAAAAGGGGAAGATTATTACAAATCTGGATATAAATACTATAATTTTGATGATAATAAGTGTTATTTTCTTTATATTTATATCATTGTATATTTATTTTTGGTTGCCCTACCTACTAACTTTTTCAGGTTCTCAAACATCACTTGTAAAAATAAATCAGCTCAAGATCAGGTCTGCATGAAATTTCATTTCAATGTAATTTTCCCTTTCTTAATTCAAATATAATATGGTGGATCCCCAAGCTAAGTAATCTTGTATACACACACTCAGGGGGAGAAATTTAGTGAATTTGAGAGTTCTTCTATTTTTTATCATATCATACAGGATGATCGGTTCAAAATAGAAACTCTAATTAGGGCATCCCTGATAATTAAGTTTACTAAACTAATTATCCTGAATGGTTTTTTATCATACAGGACAATCAGTATAAATCTTAAAATCAGCCGCCAATCACATTTTAGGCAATATTTTATTTTTTATATTTTGAACTAATCATACAGGATAATCTTCATCGTCCTAGATAATCTATGACAATCATGCCTAAAATAATCCTGTGATTAAGGATTTAAGTATGATTAGATTGAATGATCATATAGTACAGGATGATCGATAGATCGTCCAGGATGATTCATGATTTTTCCTCTGAATGTACTAGACATCCCGAATGATTTATCAGGATGATATTCATTAATTTGAACTAATCATACAAGAAGATCACAAGATCATCCGGGATGATAAGTATATTTGTTCTAATCATCCCGGACGTCCCGAATAATTTCTCAGAACGATATGCTTTAATTTGAACTAATCGTACAGGACTATCGCATGATCATCCGAGATAATAAGTACATTTATTCTAATCGGCTTGGACGTCCCGAACAATTTCTCAGGACCATATGCTTTGATTTGAACTAATCATATAGGATGATCATAAAATCATCCAGGGCAATAAGTATATAATTATTATTCTGATTGTACAGGCAACATAGATCGTCCTGCCTGGATGTGCTGATTTACACTTATCATACAGGATGATATATATATGGTCCTGGATGATATAATTGGCAAATTAAAATTATGGAAAATTTTTTAAGGCTCTCTATTTAAGCTCTCTAATTGTCTCTTTAAACAACCTTCATTGCTGTTGAGTCCAATCCAAAGAGAGCTTAGAATAGGAGAAGGAGAGTTTGGGAGAGAGAGAGGGAGAATATTGTGAGGGGGAGTTTGTGAGGGGATTCATAAAGGTTGCTCCAAGCAAGGATTCGATCATCTTCTTCCTTCTTCATCCTTGGTTCCTTGGTGGCTCTGAGGAGACGATCATTAGCATCAGGTTGAGGTTCTCTGCCTACTCTAGGAGGGAGTAAAAGGATTGTCAGGTTCTCTACTTACTCTAGGTGGGAGTAAAAGGATTTATGTGGTTCTCTGCCAATTTCGGGTGGGAGTAAAAAGATTTTGGATTCTCTGTCTCACTAGGTCAGTGAAAAAGATTTTGTAACGGCTTCTCCGCCTTGCTATGGGAGCAAAAGGAGAGACACTAACTGATTAGTGCAATATCTAGAATGGGAGGTTCTGGGGAGTGGACGTAGGTCAGATTTGACCAAACCACTATAAATCTGCTGTGTTCTTTCTACTTATTTTTTTACATTTATTTTCACTTGTTTCTGTGATCTGATCTGTGATTGAAATTTTTTATTTTCATTATCTGCTTCCGCTTAATCTGTTTGTGCTTAAAATATTTAAAAATAATTCAAAAAGATTTTTCTTTTTGCTTAACAAATTTTTAAAATACCAATTCACCCCCCCCCCTCTTGGTTAGCCTCGGGCTAGTTTTATAGGATTTAACACCCCTCATGAACTTTCATGATTCACATCATACTATACAATCTTTAAAAATCTTCATATCACCAATGCACAATGCACCCAACAGCTTTGATTGAATCAATTATTAGTGATCATATTGTATGAACACCTACTTCATACTATACGATACATATGATACACACCATTAGATGAATTCAATTTGGCTGATATGATATTTAATAACCTATCATCTGTACGAACACATATTTATTCTGTATAATTGATTAGTTAAAGATCATACAGGCTGACTCCTTAGGAAGATTGATTTGATGAAGATTGTTCAATACAATCAGACTAGATGAATTAACTTCTTTTGATCATACTATATGATCCATATCATACTATGTAATCTACCTGAAATCCATTTAAGGAGAGAGAATTCAAGCTTTTCAATCACACCTTTCATCCTTCTCAATTTTTAGCTCTTCACTCTAAATCCTTCTTCTTTACAAATAGCTACAGGAAAGTGTTCAAGGGTTATTATAGGCAGCTCTTCAAGATTTCCTGTAGATCCTCAATTTCATGAAGCTACCGATGAAGAATCCTACTATAGGTACAAGGCTATAGGGATAACTCCATCAAAATTTATCAATCAGGACGCTCTTAACTTCTAGATATTGAACCTCTTTGATGGCACTACACTACACTTTATTCTAACCTTAGCTTTCCCTTTTAATTATGAATTGCTCTTTGAGTTCTTTTCCAACCTTAGAGTAAATAGTGAGTGCACAAAACTTCAATCTTTTATTTATAAAAGACCTGTAAATATTACCAATGAAGATTTTGATCAAATCCTACATCTTTCTACTACTAGCCTCAAATCCCACTCCATAGCCTTTATCCCTGACTATGACTGGACCCAAGCAAACATTACACTTAGGGATACTCCACTGAACAGTCATGATCCTTTAGTCTACACCCTTGTTCAAGATGCGCGTATAATTTAACATATCCTTTAAACACAATCATTCCTAAAGCAGGCGATAGGGTCAACATCACACCCCTTCTATCACTCATCACATATTTCATTATGATTGAAATTAAATTCAGTACAATATATCTGATTATTCATGACAAGTATTAGAGATCCCAAGAATAAATGTAAGAAAAACCTAGCACTAGGACACCTCATAGCCTTTGTCTTGGAATCAAAATATAACCTACAAAATCTTGCGCCACTAGTTTACCTCCCAATCTTCTACTCCAACAGCTCTTTTCACATGTTCCATAGTGATAGACACTACCATGGTCGTTTTGTAGTGGATCTCGAGCCAGAGGAGGTAGGGGGAGTTCTAGCACTAGGCACAACACTAGCTCCTGCGCACCACTCATAGGACTATGACTCAATAGCAGAGTAACTAGACTGCATGGAGATGCAATCAGCTATATAGTATCAGAAAACTACTCAGTATTGGGAGTGGCTTCACTAATACTATGAGCTTTTCCAGATGTAGCATGGGCTGCATCAACAGCAACACCAAGAGATCCAACAAATGTATCGGCAGTAGCACAACCTGCTTCACAGCACCACCAACAGATCCAGTAGTAATGCAAGGAAGATCGAGCCTGATTTAGTGACCAATTTTCTACCCTTCACTAGTATTTCCAGCCACCACCACTACCACCTGATCATGGTCCTTCTAACTTCTGAGTTACATGTGTTATATGGTAGTTATTCTTTTCTTTTCTTTTGTCTTTTATTATCTTTTATCTTTATCAAGTTGAATTTATTTTTCTCCTTTTTGGTGATGTCAAAATCTGGTGTAGAATGATGGTAAAATATATCTTTGTTATATTTAGTTCAATTTTGTTATATTTACTCTTATGCTTGTTATATTTTATATAATTAAAATTATTAAAAAAAACCACTCCCTATTTTTCAAGAACTCAGTTAGTAAGAGGGAGATTAGGAGACAAAAAAATTAATTTGAAAATTCAGCCAATAATGTTTGTCATCATAAAAAAAGAGGAAATTATTGTAATACATGATCCTAAGCTTATGATTTTGATAATAATAAATATTATTGGATTTTTACTTTATTTCTCTTGATATTATTATTATATTTATTTTGTGCACACTAACATTTCAAATATTTCATACATTAGGCAAAATGATCAACTCAAGATTTGATATTTTTACAAGAGTTTTTATTTTGATTTATTTATTTTTTATATTTCTTAAAACAAAAGTCCTGTAAAAGGTGTTGCCAGTTTAGCAACCATGCGCACACACACCGGGAAGAAAATTAAGTGTTTTAATTTCTATGAATATCATTTAGTATGATTTGGATCATACTGTACGATCTAAGTAAACCAAAGATTAATTATAATGTTTAATTAAAATAATCTAAATTTGTACTAATTATATTGTACGATCCAAACCATACAGGATGATCAATAGAACTCAAAAATCCTGCCGCCAATCACAAATTAGGCAATATTTAAAATTCAAAAATTGAACTAATCGCATTGTACAATTACCATCATATTATATGATGTCATTAAATCTTGCCTAATATAGTCTTATAATCAGGTAATCGAATCAGGATTAATTGATATTTTATATTATACTATATAATGACATGCTTCATATAGTACGACCCGATTCACTCCCAGGATATTTAATCACCACTAATCATACTGGATGAAATCCTATTGATTAAACTAATCATACTATAAGACCCTTGATATTGTACTAGATGATCAGCTCAAATATTTGAATTAATTATATAGGCCATTATTTATCATATAGTACTAAAAATATGTATTGAAGTAATCATACTGTAAGATCAACTATCATACTGTATGATCAAAAATGAAAAATTTGAAAATTTTGGCTATTGAGAGATTTTTTCTAAGAATGCTTTGAGAGGTTTACTTCTTGAGAGATCTTAGAGTTTAGAGAAGGACAAGGAGAAGTTGTGTGTGAGGGAGAGGTAGTGCGAGGGATACCATGTGGTTGCTCTAAGCAAGCTTCTACCTTAATTTTTCCATGTGTCTTCAATGATCTTTTGGGTTACTCTGGGAAGAAAGTCTTCAAGGCCAAAGATCATCAAGTTCTCTGCCTCACCAGGAGGGTAAAAAGGATTATAAGTTCTCTTCCTCATCAGGAGGGTGAAAAGGATTCTAGGTTTTCTGCCTCACCAGAAGAGTGAAAAAGATTCTTGGTTCTTTGCCTCATCAGGAGGGTGAAAAAGATTCTAGGTTCTCTACCTCATTAGGATGGTGGAAAAGATTTTGGTACTATGTTGCACTGGATTGGTGGAAGAGATTTTATAAGGGCTTCTCCGACTTGTTGTTGGGGCAAAAGGAGAGTCACTAAAAGGTTTAGTGCAACACCCGAAGAGGAGGACTCCGGGGAATGGACGTAGGTAAAGACTTTACTGAACCACTATAAATATGGTATGCTCGTTCTACTTCTCTTTTTGCATTTTATTTTCCTACATTTTAATTTTCTCTTCATGTTATATTCTTGTAAGCATCTATTGAGATTGTTGAGCTTTATTTTGATTTGAATTTTGTTAGAAAAAGAAAATAAAAATCTAAAAAATAAAATAAAATAAAATATTTACATTTGTTTTTCTACAAAAATCCAAAAGAGTAAAAATATTTATTTTATAAATTTCTTTCACTAAAGTTTGTGTAATTAGTTTTAAGATTTCAAAAGAATATTTTGATAGAATATTTTTAAAACACCAATTCACCCCCCTCTTAGTTTGCCTTGGGTAGTTCAAGTGGTTTGACAACCCATCTTTTAACTTTCATAGTTTGGGTTGAAAATGATGTAACCTTTGAGTGGTTGTAGGGTTCCATTAAATTTATAAATGACTATTATAGGGATATATTTATCAATCAACTCCAAATCATTCTTAGTTCTATATTCAATTCTCTTCAAAAAGGTTTAACCTTTATTAGCCCTAGAAAATACCTCCTTCAAGTCTTGACTCAAATTGGTCCCACTAGACTCAAATGGCAATTTAGGTATTCCAATTCTCTCTCATTGGTTCAAAATTTTCTAGTGTAATATAATTGACAATATGACTATGTTTAATATATGAACCTAAATTTGACCTAAGGTTAGAATTAACCCTAAAGCCCCAAAATTCATTTCATGATCTTAATCCAAATGGTCTAATCTCCTAACCAAACCCCCTTCATATAGTTTAGATTATTAAATAATAATTTAATAGACCTTAATTCACCATTGAATTAAAGCTAGACCTCTTTTGAACTTTAACATAACCTAAAATGATCTAATTAGGTTAGCATAACTATAAACCTAACAGTTGGAGGATTTCACTATGTTCAATCCTTTGGATAGATCCCAGTAGATTGATAATGACCTAGTAGGGCCAAATAGATGTTTGGTAAAAACAAATGGCCTATTGTCCCAATTGAACTCAAATTGATCAATTTGAAAATATAGGGCAAATTTTGCCAATCTCAATCTAGTTACTCAAATGGATTATTCTAATTGCCTTGAAAACTTTTTAATGGATCTATTATGATTTTCTTAACCCCTTAGCCTTTGTATAGGACAACTTGTCCACTTCACCATAATTGACTCAATTTCCCCCTTAAAACCAAATTGACCAAATTGTCATATTTGACGAAATTGAAACCAGTTCATCTTTAAAAATCATTTTAATTAAGCATTCATAGATGGATTAAGCTAAATTGACCATTCACAAAGCCTAATTTGACCAATTAACCCATTTGCAGATTAACCCAAATAGAGCATATTAACCAAATTGGCCAATTTGATCAAACGGATTGTAAAAGTGTCGTTGAATGTCTTACATATATTCCCTATATATGAGTTAAGCCTATTTCTCTTGTTATATCACACAAGTGACTTAAATTCCATGTTTTTTTATATTATCCTTATTCAAAGGGAACCATAAAAAATTATTATATAAATAAAAACAAATTAATGTACGAACAAATATATAACTATTCAAGAGAAAATATGAATATTATAATATGTATTACCTCAAACTCACAAAATTGCATATCACAAACTTCTTTCAAACAAGAAATGTAAGAAGCATCAAATCTATTCCTTATAATATCTCTTATTTTGTATGTTGCATGATTATAAGGATTGAACCTACAAAAAGTATTAATATATAAAATTAAAAAATATATATTTATGTTGCAACTTCAAACAATTATGTGTAAATATATAAGTGCCACTCTTATTCTCAATATAAATATAAGAGTTTGACCCTTAAGAACCAACTTCAAATTTATGCTCCATAGTTGTAGAAGGCCCAACATAAAAAAGTGTTGGTGGGGGATAATTTTAGCTAGACTGTAAATATGGAAAATATTAATAACTAAATAGGTCATCATGGGATGTTGGTTTGAGGTGGTTATAGATAAAATGGGATGGTCTACATAGGATTTGGGGAATGTAATATTGGATTCTAATATATCAAACCACGAGCATTTGATATTGTATGCGTGGTGGATATAAAGATTATAGGTGATTACCTCTCCCCATGACATGACCGTGGTCATGGAATTATCTTTTTTCACTAGCTAAATAAGGAGGTGATAGATCTATGAGGATGCTCACAACTACTTCTAGATGATGTATATATTGTAAAGTAGGAAATTATTAGCTTAGATCATAATATCATATAAAAAGACAAATATAAGAACAAATTACAAAGCATACTCATCATCATTATCATCCACACTATCATTTGAGTCCAAACTTTTTCCCTCCAGGTTATCAATACTTTCTTTATAAAATTATCAAATTCTTCACATTCAACATTATTATCTTGTTGATTATTGAGTAAACATCAATAGTAAATTTGTTGAATTTTGACATTTCTTCTTAAATGGCAAAGTGTATTATATTTTTATGTTCATCTCTATCTCTCAATTTAATTTTAATGACTACTAACCAATC
The DNA here is from genome assembly GCA_019925795.1 of Dendrobium chrysotoxum. Lineage (NCBI taxonomy): Eukaryota > Viridiplantae > Streptophyta > Magnoliopsida > Asparagales > Orchidaceae > Dendrobium > Dendrobium chrysotoxum. The sequence continues at coordinate 19,133,450 of CM034309.1, forward strand.
CTACTTATCTTTTATTCTACCATGATATTTACCATAATACACTTGTCTTGCTTGATGGGCTAGAATGAAAGGATCAAATTGCTATATTTAAAGTTCTTTTGATTTTGATTATTCTATACATATTAGGAACTCTTTTGTCTCAGAGAATATGATCAAATCAATCATAGATAAATAAGAATATTTTTTTTTCATTAACCCTAGGATATTGTAATTAAATTATTATTATAGAATTTTATTAGTCTCACTCTTTGTATATGTATTATCTTTAACAAAAACTCCATTATTATATATTTTTCTTTCATCTCAAAGTAAACTGATGTGGAATATGTATCCATTTACCTTATAAATGGGTCATGCCTTCATTAATCTCATTAATCACCATTCTAGATCACATAATTTTCAATTTTTAATTTTGTTTCTTGGATCATGAACCTAACACACGTTAGAGAAAGTGACAATTTAGATGGCCAAACATAATTACCTTTAGTTAAATAATAGTCAGAGATTCAGGCAACTTATATATAACTTACAATCATATTAAAAATTCATCTTTAATTTCTATATAGATGACACTAGCATTAGTGGTTAGTAATAAAACCACAAACAATCTATAGTTTGTTGAGGTTTTAATATGTTGTTAATATAGAAAATATGCTATAATAACTTAAAAGGAAAATAGCAAACTGACTCAAGGAAAGGTTAAGCATCTGGGCAATTTAAGAGAATTTATAGAATAGCAATCATAATCACTTTATCAGTTAGATATCTTGGCATGCATTTTTCTGATGCCTTTCCTAGTACTTAAGAACTTGTAATGACGATTAACACATTTCTCCTCCCTCAACATATTCATTACATCCAACTCCTTATTTTTTATTGGTTACTTTTATTTTAAAATATGCAATGGTATTAAAAATTATCCTAATCAAATTTATAAATAATTTCAAATAAATATAGAATGTCATATTATATAACTCTCAAATGAATACATCCATTGATATTAAACTAGACCTCCAACTCTTGCCTTATATGATAGATGTATTAGTAGGTGTTCAAATGGGTCAAAAAAGTAGGTGAATATATTCTCTTTAATTTACATAATATTATCAGGATATTCAATTCATTATGTAGCAAAGTCTCTTCATTTAAACATGTAGATATGCTTAATTCAACTAAGGGATTCAATATTGGTTATAATAAAGCAGTAAATGCAATAGACAAGAAATACTCTATAAAGATATAACAATCGTGACCCTTCATTTCAAATAATATTTTGAATTTCATATTGATGCATCTACTCAAATTTCATGATATCCATCTACTATTTTTAGTGATTGAATCCACTCATACACTTCTCTTTATTGATCCAACATCGAGAATAGGTAGCCTTATGCTTTAGGATTTTCCCCCATTATGCTTCTTTAAGCTCCAACTCTCTTCTTTTATGACACTCCTTCAAATCTATTCCTACTTTCAAATTATCTTTTTTTTTTATAATCTTATATATATATCATAGTGTTAAATATATTATTGAAGAAGCTCTTCTCAATATGTATCACATTTAGATCATTTTACATTAAATTTATCCTCTAATATAGCATATCCTAAGAAAACACTCCTCTTAATTTAATTATGATTAGCACTATAACCTAAAAGTCTGCAACATAATAATATTAATGAGTCAATAATCTTTAGTATTGTATTTATCTTTTTTAATAGTTGATACTTGTTAAACTTGGTGGCAGCCAAGATTTCTCAACTCTACTCTTAAAAATATATATATTTATTTCTTTAGATTATTAGGTAAGAATATCAAACACTGTCATTGCCAGGTCCCAAGTCCTGGATGAGAAAAGTGGAGGATTGTGTTAGGTAGTCGACAGCCAGCGTAAAACTTATCGAATAATAATGACATGAATCCTTTAAGAAATTATGTTAATGCTAGGGCATCCCCTGGAAGCGACGCACTGTATGGCCTGAATACAGCGACAAGTGTGCAAGGGCCACTACACCGCCGTATGGGTGTGGTGTTAAATAGGCAAGGGTTCCCACATCAAGGACGGATGTGGGCAAAGAAGCTAGTTCATGAAACTAAAATTAGGATAAGAACTTAAAATATAGGTTCCCTTATAGGAAAATTAATGGAATGAATGGATATTATAATTTATATGAAGATAAATATTATGTGCATTCAGGAAACTAGATGAGTTGGAGAGAAGGTTAAGGAGATTGATAGTTTAGGATTTAAACTTTGGTATTCGGGTAGGAGTCATACTAGAAATGGTGTAGGCGTCATTTTAGATAAGAGTTTGAAGGATAATGTTATAAATATTAATAGAATTGGAGATAGAATTATAGCTTTAAAGATTGTTGTTGATGCTAAGATTGTTAACATTATAAGTGCTTATGCTCCTTAAGTGGGTTTGGATATGGGTTCAAAATTAAAATTTTGGAATGACTTAGAAGAATTGATACAAAAGATACCTCTTGAAGAAAGAGTTTTTATTAGAGGAGATTTAAATGGATATGTTGGTAGAGAGGTAGATGATTTTAAAAGCATTCATGGTGGCCATAGGTTTGAAATGACAAATGAAGGTGGTAAGTCCATATAATATTTTTGTTTAGCTTATGATTTTTTAATTACTAATACATTATTTAAGAAAAGGAATGAGCATCTTATTACTTATAAAAATGGATATAGTACAACTCAAATTGATTATTTTCTTATAAGGAAATTAAATCATTTAGATTGCAAAGATTATAAAGTTATTCCGAGTGAAAATTTATGTACCCAACATCGTTTATTAGTTTTGGACTTGAAGATAATGGGGCAAAAAATAAAAAATAAAGTAATACAATATTCTAGGATTAGATGGGGGCATTTAAAGAATATTAACAAAAATATTTTTGAGAGTAAGATTTTAGATCTTAAGATTTTGTCTGTGCATGAGGATGCTAATGTTATGTGAGAAAAAGTGGCTTGTGATATTAAGAATATTGTAAAAGATGTGCTTGGAGTTTCAAAAGGAAAAGCTCCTAATAGCAAAAATAGTTGGTGGTGGAATCCAAATGTGCAAGAAAAGATTAAAAAAAAGAAGACTTGTTATAAAAATTGGTTTAATTATAAAAATTCTGATAATTGGAAAATATATAAAGAGACACGTAAGGAATCTAAGAAAGCAACATGCGATGCAAAGAGTTTAACTTTTAGTGATTTATATAATAGATTAGATACTAAGGAGGGAGAAAGATATATGTATAAGTTAGCCAAACAAAGAGATAAGAGTAGTAAGAATTTAGTTCAAGTGAAGTGTATTAAGGATGAAGATCAAAAAGTACTTTTTTAGAAGATGATATTCAATAAAGGTGGATGAGATATTTTGCTAAACTTTTTAATGAAGAATGCGAAAATAAAATTGACTGTAGTGACCTTAGCACCCTAAATGAAAATAAAAATTTCTATTTTTATCGGCATATTAGTAAAATAGAAGTTAGAGAGGTTTTAAAGAAAATGAAGGGTGGAAAAGCTGTTGGACCTGATGATATTCCAATAGAGGTGTGGAAATGCTTAGGAGATGAAGGAATTTCTTGGCTTACTAAACTTTTTAATACTATTTTAAAGACTAAAAAGATGTCAGATGAGTGTGTTAATCCCTATTTTTAAGAATAAAGGTGATGCACAAGATTGTGTGAATTATAGAAGAATTAAGTTAATGTGTCATACTTTAAAACTATGGGAACGAGTTATGGAGCATAGGTTGCGACGTGATACTAATGTTCCTCAAAATCAATTTGGATTCATGCCTGGTAGGTCTACTATGGAAGCCATACATTTATTAAGAGGTTTGATGGAGAAATATAGAGAGAATAAGGAGGATTAACATATGATATTCATTGATTTAGAAAAAGCATATGATAAAGTTCCAAGAGAAGTGCTATGGAGAGTTCTTGAAAAGAAAGGAGTTAATAATGCTTATATTCAAATCATTAAAGATATGTATGCAGGAGCTATTACTTGTGTTCAAACACAAGGTGGTTTGACCAAGTATTTCCCTATTTCAGTTGGATTACATCAAAGATCAGCCTTAAGCCCATATCTTTTTGCTTTAGTCATGGATGTTCTCACTAGACATTTGCAAGAGGATGTACCTTGGTGTATGCTTCTTGCTGATAATATTCTTCTTGTTGATAAGACTAGAGAGGGAGTTGAAGGTAAACTAGAATTGTGGAGGTCAACCTTAGAGTCTAAAGGTTTTCTCTTGAGTAGATCTAAAACGGAATATATGGAGTGTAATTTTAGTAATAATAGACCTAGTGAGGGGATTGTGACTTTGGGCGATCAAGTCATTAATAAGAGTACACGTTTTAGATATGTTGGATCTATTATTCAGAGTGATGGTGAAATAGATGGGGATATTATCCAAGTTGGATGGCTGAAGTGGAGGAATGAATCAGGCTTATTGTGTGATAGAAAAGTACCCCTTAAACTTAAGAGAAAATTCTATAAGATGGTGGTGAGACCTGCAATGCTTTATGGTGCCGAATGTTGGCCATTAAAAGAGAAGCATAATTCTAAGTTAAGTGTTGCAGAGATGAGGATGCTCAGGTGGATGAGTGGCTTTACCCTTAGAGATAGGATATGAAATGAGCATATTCGTGAAAAGGTTGGAGTAGCTCCAGTGGAAGATAATATTAGAGAGAGTCGCCTTAGATGGTTTGGTCACATAAAACGGCGGCCTCCTGATGACCCGGTTAGGAAAGTAGAGGTCTTAGATTTGACTTATGTTAAGAAAGGTAGAGGTAGACCTAAAAAGACTTGGTTAGAAAATATTAGAAATGATCTTTCTTTATTAGATTTAAACGAGAATTTGACTTTTAACAGGACACAATGGAGAAGAAGGATTCATGCAGCCGACCCCACGTAGTGGGATAAAGGCTTGTTGTTGTTGTTGTTGTTGTTGTTGTAGGTAAGAATATCTGATAACAATCAAGTCATAATTTTTTTATCATATTTTAGTGTGAATGCTTTAGATAATTCTATGTAGTGTAGAAAACGTAACTTTCTTGCAATGCTTCACCTTAATAACATACTAAATATCTTCACTTGTCAGCATAAGTGTTGCTTTCATCTAATAATTTTATTTTTTTGGAGATATCATATGTCAACACACCATCTCTTCATAAAAATTTTAACACATCTTTTAGTGGTTGTAAATATTTATCTATTTTTTCTTTGGAATTGTGGTCCAGGTATAATGAGCATGAGAAATATATGATATGGTTATGCATATTTTTGGAGAGAGATTATAAACATAAGTAGTATTAGCCAACATTAGTAAGATGAAGCAACTTGATTATGAATCAAAATGTAAATGAAGTGAAACTATTAACAACTAATATTTTATGGATTAGAACATACTCTAGGTATGCACAATCAAAGTGCTTACATACTTCAATATCCGATGTATGAATCAAAACGTTTGGTTTAACATGTGACCAATAAAACTCATAGATGCATAAATCTTTTGCAAACATGGAATGAGATGTAAATAAAATAACATATTATATGAAACATCCATTGCTACATTATTTCCCACTTTTTGGTTTGAATTGAGGTGCATTACAGTGCCTACTTTTAATTTTTATCGATTCAACCTTGTAATATAGCATACATCCACCAATGTAGAATCTATCTTTTTATGCACTCAAATTTAATTTGGATACTAATTATTTTATTCTATACAAACCATTTGGTACTAAATTTTCATTGGATTAGTTTCTTTCAGAAGTTCAATAACTTGATTGAAATATTCATGTGGCATATTAAACTTTATTTTGATACTAAGTACCCTAAATGTCCTTAATAATTTAGAGTGATTGGTGTAATAATTTCAAAGTGGTTGTTGAGTTGCACTTAATAAATCATAAAATCTATGGGCTTTGATGTTAGAAGATTCTTTATTAAATTTATAAATTGCAACCCAATTACATTACATAACACCTCTTTGTATCTCCCAATTTGTTTATTATTTACTAATTGAAGCATGTGACTTGTACTCTTAAACTTCAGCGGGTGTATTGTGTGCTTGATTTCTATACATAGGGCATATCTAATCTTTTCTTTAGATAAAAAATATTTATATTATTAAAAAGCTATGAACAAAAAATATTGAGCACACTTAAGAAATTCATATATTAATTCTTTCTCCTAAGTAATAGTCTATTATGCATCCACTATTATTGACATCAAGTATCCATATATATGTAGCATTATTTAATGGTTAATCATATAACATATTAAGTAATAAAAAAATATGAAGTGTATAAAATAACAAAGCACTAAAAATTATTTTCGTCTTACTAAAATTTTACTAACTTTATTAGTTCTAAAAAATTTTACATAAAAATAAACAACATACAAATAAAGTTCTAAACTAAATGAAATATCTTATTAAAGTTACTACGCATAAATAAAATCTCTTAAGAACCTTCATAGTCAAAAACTCTCCCTCTCTCTCTTTAGATAAACAATATATATGTGTGTGTACATGTATATATATGTATGCATGTATATATATGTATGTATATATATATTACTTACTAAATTTATAGAAAATAAAATTTAACTTACTAACTAATTCTATATATTTCATTTAATTCTACATAAAAAAATTTAAAGATCTACAAAATAAAATTCAAATCTAATAGAAAAACATTATAAAAAATATATTTGTAATCTAAAATAAAATGTAGATCTAATAATTTTGTTTAAAAATTAAAATTCTAACATTTAGGAGCTGACATTAAAAAAAAATAGATGTGTTACAGGCTAAAAAATTTTTAGTGCTAGGGTGAGAAAATTTATGTTTTTACTATGCATGAAGTAGAGGAAAGAAAGGCATATATATTACTAGAGTTTTTAAATGAAAACCCCAAAAAAAGGGGTAATCTAATGGGGCCCTGCCAACTTAAATGAAATAAGTTCACTATGTCAGTGTTAGTTACAAAGCTTCGCTCATTCCTTTTCTTAGTGATGACACAATTATAGGAGTTCAGAGAATTGACAGAGAAAATGATAAATTCTATTCGAGTGTTTAGGTCTAAGTGAAAACCAGTGTGACAATATTATTTGGGGCAGCAAATTGATGATGGAGGTTAGCGAGCGAGGTATTGTAACAATCTGAAAATTTGAAAACTATTAAAAAAAATGAAAATATGAAAATTTTTAACTAGGTGTTGGGTAGCGCAACGCTCTAGCGCCAAGCTCTCTAGAATTTTAGAATTAGCTTAGCGTGGTGATGCTATTGGTGGCATGAAAATGCAGTGCTGGTTTACATGCAGTGCTACTTCGCTGGGTCATATGAGCGTCGTGGTGCCAAGCACCGAAATGAGGTTTTATAATATTTTATTCTAAATATCACTGACATTTCCTCCACCCTCCCTTACTTCAACTGCTTGCCGAGAAAGGAAGGAAGAAGAAATGGGAATGAAAGGAGGAGAGAGGAAAGAAAAATTGAGTATTTGGCCACCAGTTTGCTTCGCCGCTTTTACAAAATCTCTTCAGATTGATATATGTGACTTCTATCCTACCTCTGTTTTCAAAGATTTTGATTTTTAAAAGTATTATTCTACCTAAATTGATTTTTATTATATTTTCTCCTGATTCAGTAGAGCTTGACTGAAATGATATGATATGACGACAGGTAGAAAGTAATGACTTCCTACATAAATCTACCTTACTTATGACTAATAAGACTAAGTCCTATAGATTGGACATACATGACATGAGATGACTAATACAAGAAAAACACCATATAAGCCAGATGTTGTGACTTGCATAATATTATATGATATGTGCACATGACATGATTTCAAATGATTAAATAGAATAAGATATGACATTATGACTATATAGGTTATATGATATAACTAATACATGATAAGCTGGTACAAGTATATGATACATTAATATGTGAAGACATATGATGTATGATATGATATGTAATGAATACTATATGATATAGATAGTGTTTATGATATAACTAATGACATTCGGAGCATAAGCCACTAACTAGACTTCAAACAAGCCATTTTTGTGTGTGAAATTTGGTTCTACACAAGTGCACATATTGTTTCAAGTAATAAAATAATGAGTAGAGTATTATTTCCATGAGGATAGGAATTACCCTAAGTTCACTCTAGTACTGCTTATATAAATTTCTTAATTCATCTTATCAATGGAATTTAAAGTGTGCACTAATGAAAGCTATCAGCTAAGTTCTTAAAATAAATATTCTTATTACGGGCCAGAATATACATGGTGGTAGAGTCAGAATTTTACGTCTCAGCATTGTATGAATATCCAGCACACAAATAGGGAACACAAGATTTTTTACGTGGAAAACCCTAGAAAGGGGAAAAATCATGGGGCCACGCCTAGTTAAAATGATTCCATGAGTATTTGAGTATATTATAGTTAAATGAATCATCCTTGAGGATGATAAGATTATAATGATCAACCATCCAGTTAAAATCTAGTGACAAATGGGGGCCAGGTGCAGGTTTGGTAACATTTGCTCGGGTGGAAGTCCGGCGTCAGTTGGTGGTCTAGAAAAAGTCCAATGTTAGTCCATGGTCCGGTGGAAGTCCAATGTTAGTTGGTAGTTCGGTGGAATTCCATGTGTTAGTCGGTGGTCCGGCGAAAGTTCGAGCGTCAGTCGATTATTCGGCGGAAGTCCGGGCGTCAATCGATGGTCTGATGGAAGTCCGGTGTCACTCGGTGGTTTGATGAAAGCCCAACGTCAAGCAGTGGTTCAGCGGAAGTCCAGAATCAGGTGGTGGTCTGGTAGAAGTTCAGGCGTTAGTTGGTGGTTTGGCGGAAGTCTGGGTGTTAGTCGGTGGTCCGACGGAAGTCCAACGTTAGTCGGTGGTCCGGTAGAAGTCCCCCATCAAGTGATGGTCCAGCATAAGTTCGATGTTAGTCAATGGTTCGGTAGAAGTTCGGGCATCAGCCGATGGTTTGGCAGAAGTTCGAGCGTTAGTTGGTGGTCTAACAAAGGTTCGACATTAGGCAGTGGTCTAGCGTTAGTTGGTGGTCTGGTAGAAGTCCGAGCGTTAGTCAGTGGTTCGATAGAAGTTCAGGAATTAGTCGGTGGTTCGATAAAAGTCTGACGTCAATCGGTGGATCAACGGAAGTCCGGTATCAGGCGGTGGTCCGATGGAAGTCTTGCACCACTAGGTGGTCTAATAGAAGTCTGATGCCACTCGGTGGTCCGGCGGAAGTCTAACAGTGGTCGAGGAGGAGCAAGGTGGCAAAAGAGATCTCAGCTCTTTCCCTCTTGCTTCCTTGTCTAGGGCCCCCTTTTCATGAGAAGTGATGGGCCTATTTATAGATTTCTGAGAGTGTCATGGCCAATAAATAGGAGGAAGATCAAGGGTAAATTGGGAGTTATTTGAATGGACGGCTGATGTTGATTCCCTTGATCATGGATTATTTACTGGATATTTGAATGTCTTAATGATATAAGAATTTAGAAATTTAGGCTTGCTGGATTCATCTCATCGAGCCGCTCGATTCGAATATAAGCATGTCATATTTTGAAATCATTTCGTAATCAAAATTATGGTTTGAAACTGCTAAATATGCTTTGGGTCTTTGATTCAGACTCATTTAGGCGCAGATTGAGTCACATTTGGTATCATTGGGTTTGTATTTTCGAGACGTTCAGTTCGATAATAAGTTTGCTAAGATAATTTTTTGATGATATTTCAGTTGCCCCCCTATTTTTGAATGTTTAAGCTCCAAAAGTACAAAAATATATGTTATAGCTCCGGGGAAATTTTTGACACAATTTAAACTTGAAAAATAATCTAATCTTGGATGTAGAGGTCTCAAATAGCTTTAAAAAGCCAAAATTGAGTCTGGAACATCGAAAATGATCTTGGGGACCCCAAAAATGTCTGATTTGGCTTGTGAGGGCCAAAAAATTGGGTCATAAACAAGCTAGGATGGGCTAGCCGCTTGGAACTGCCACACACTGCCCAGAGCTACCTCGCATTTTCCTTAGTTGCCCACTACCCAGTGCTACCACACGCCTGCTCACTGCCCAGGACGCGGCCCAATCCACCTGTCTGTACGCCTTATGGGTCGTGCGCCAACTGTAGTCGATTAGCTGCGGTTAGCCAGCAGATTGGCGAACCATCGACTACATGCCAGCTTTTTTTTATTTACAACCTCTATAACTTCCTCCCCCAATATTTTTAACTATAAATACCCCTCTTAGGGGTATGAAAAAAGTGCACCTCCCCCCTCTCCCTCTCTACAGCCTTCTTACAACATAGGCTCTCCCCTACCTTGCATAGGTGGTATCTCCAATCAGGTTCTACGGCCCCTCTCTGTTGAGAAGGAACCATCTCCCTTACAATTTTTCCATTGTTTTTGGATAGACAGCATTCGCTATCCAACTTTAATGCCCTTCTATGGGTAGAAAGAAATCTCTTCTCCTTCCACCTTTCTTTCCATCAGACTTTTTTCCACACTAGAGGCATTCCACTATTTTTGATAGATGGCATCCCGTATCAAGCTTCAGTGCCCCTCTTTATGTAAAAGAAGTTATGATGAGAGTTTACTGGGGGGAGAATCGGTGATTTTTAACAGACAGTTGGAAGTTCAACGGTGATTAAGGTTAGTTGGAGAGTTGAAGGAGATATTTGGAGGGTGTGTTTGTTGGAAGTAGTAGGCATCTATGTTAATGGGAGTTGAATAATAAATAGCATGATAGTAGTGGTCAGGTGATGCATCGATGGGAGTAGCCAAGCAATATAGTGTCAAATGAGTGAAGGCCTATTAAGGCTTCGATCATTTTAAGATTATTTGTCAAAGGGTTTCTCAATTACATTAGCCTGTGTGAAAGAGGTCGAGAAAATCTATTAAGGATGTTTGACCTATCCGAGGTTATTTACCAAAATATTTCTTAATGGCATTAGCCTATGTGAAAGAGGTTGGATCAAATCCCCCTGGGATAGATCATTTAGTGATTGAGACACATTAAAGATTACGTATTTTTTGAATTACAAATTTTAATATTTGATTGACATCCTCCTAGGATGTTTGACCTATCTAAGGTTGTATGTCAGAGCATTACTTAATGAGGTTAACTTATATAGAAGAGATTGGATCGAATCCCCCTGGGATAGATCATTCAGTGATGAGACATAATGAAGATTATGTATTTCTCAAATAATAAATTTTTAATATTTGATTGACATCCTCCAAAGATGTTTGACTTATCTGAGATTATATGCATAAGCATTGCTCGATGACATTAACCTATATGGAAGAGGTCAGATTGAATCCCCCAAGGATCGATCATCCAGTGATTGAACCACAATAAAGATTGTGCATTTCTCGAATCATGGATAAAGAGATTAGATTTATCGCAAGTTTTATTATCATTTTTTATCTTTTTTGAGGAGATAATATCAAAATGGAGCAAACAATACATTACTGTATTATGTAAGATAATACAACAACTCACTAGTATGACTTAGGGATATAAAAGTTACACCATACTAAACACATAAGGTAGCGTACGAGGATAACACGATATTTAACATGAATGGAAAACTAAGGATATCAGAGTGACACCCTACTTAACATAGAAGAGATATACGATAACACAAGACAAGTAGTATTATTAACACAAAGACCAAAATTGTGTGGTCATTTAAGGGTGCTCTTCTGATATAGATATGGAAGTGAGTTTTTCTATGAGAGAAGCCTTTTTAAGGGATAAATTTATTTTGAAGATTGAAATCTTTGATGCTTCAGGTAACTGATGGCATGGTTGAGACTACTTAAGATAGCAATATTGCATCATTCGTTGGTATCCTCGCACCATACCAATCCCAGTAGAGATGAAAAATTTTAGTTTGAGGTGTGGAATGGAGGCAATAACTCCAAAGATTAACTAGAGGGGTCTTCCAAAGATAGCATTGTAAGCTGACTTTAATTTCACCACAATAAATTGGATCGTATGAGTCGATGCTAATTGTCCCTTTTACTCGTATAAGTTGATTATCTAACCCATATAGCAGTCCTGTGATGGGTTAAAGGTCTTCTCTGGTAAGGCCTATGTTAAGAAAAGTAGAGTAAAATAGGACATCCACTGAGCTCCCATTGTCAACCAAGATCCTCTTAACATTGTAGCACGGGTCACCAATTCCCACACTAATCACAAGTGGATCGTGATGAGGGCTTTTTACTCCCTCCAAATCATGATCATTAAAAGCAATAGAATGATCGATACGAGACTTCTTTGATATTAACTTTTCATCTTCAGCTAATAAGACTTGATTAGGCAATAACGGCCCCCTACAATGGTTTTAATCTCACTAATTATTTGATGATTATTTAATGGTTATCTTCATTGTTGTTGATTTTACCCCCTAATGGGATGAATCTAATCTCAAGCAGGTAGATTTTGAATAAACTATCGAAGGTAATCTTGCTGGATAAGTCTCTCAATTTTATTCTAGAGCGACTTACAGGCTTCAATGGTGTGCCCACGAATATGATAAAAATATCAGTATTTATCCTGATTTCCTGTACTTGGCTTAAAGTATTAGGCCACTTAATATTTTCTTGATCTTATATGGCCATCAGTACAATTGCTCGAGAGGCATTGAGTGGTGTATACTCCCCCTCTTGCTGAAGCTCGTGTCATGGTAATAGGGTCTAGGAGGCAGGTTTTTCTTTTGTTGTGAGAATGAGTCATCCATTATAGAAGTATTTTTATATTTTCTAGGAGTTTGCTCAAATTGCTTCCTATGAGTATTAATATCTTTATCTACTGATATTTATGCTTCCACATGATGGATCAGATCAGCATATGAAGGAACCGTATCACGCATAAGTGTCGAGTAAAAGTGACCCGGATGGAGGCCTCCAAAGAAAACTCCTCTTAGCAATTCGGGATCCACTCCTAAAATTTACCGAGCCTCAGTGGAAAATCATCAAAAATATTCCTTAAGTGATTCTTCTTCACTCTAGCGAATCCCAAAGAGGTGAGAAGAATCTTTAGTAATTATTTGATTGGCTATGAATTGTTTGAATACTTTGGCCAATTTGATGAATATGGGGATCATTCCAGCTAGAAGTGAATAGAACCACGTTCAAGCTTGTCCCTTGAGGGTGGTAGGGAAAACTTGGCATAGGAGAGTATCTAAGGCTCGTTAGATATGCATGATGGTTCTATAGTGATCGATATGCTCATAGGGATCGAATGTCCCGTCATAGGAATTGATGCTCGATAGTTTAAATCTTGTCAAAATGGGGTGTTGAATAATTGCTTCAATCAGGGGTGATAACTCCTAGAAGTCCCATTTATAAAGAGATTATCTTACACCTCCCACAGGGAACTCTTCTCAGATCAATCATCATAATTCATGACATAGGGCAATGCTAGGGAGCTCAATAATGTGTGGTTGGGCTAAGTCTTCAAGGAGGTACGGAGGAATGTGAGGTTGCCAACCTATATGTGAAGGATGGGTAGAACTTGCTATGTCAGCAAGTTTGTTATCTTGATATGATTGTAGATGCCTCCTTGGCGAAGGAAGAGGATGATTCTCAACATGAAGATGTTCGGGTAGAAAAAAACCTTTGGCCAGTGGTGGATCTCTAGGGAGAAGAACTTCCTCTTGTTGTGCTAGCGTCAGTTATCGAGTCTCTCACAAAAGTTGAAGGATCTCATTTTAAGATTCTTCTTTCTAAAATGTTCTTCTAGGGAAGGTCCCAAAGTTCCTTCTCTAGCAGTATTTTGCCACCTAGGATAGAAAGAGGTAGATACTTAGCATCCATGATTTATAGACTAATTCCTGGATTGATGGGTGTTGGAGCGGGAGGCTCCCAAGATATGATTTCTATACATGTTGGCAATTGAAGCAATACTTATGATAGTGGGATTAAGTTTCCAACATATGACATCAAACTATTATGGGCTAGAATATATAGAGACATAGAGTCAAAATTTTATGTCTTGGCATTATATAAATATCCAGCACACCAACAGAGAACATAAAATCTTTTACTTAATAGATCCTTGAAAGGGGAAAAACCACGGAGCCACGCTCAGTTGAAATAATTCCACTAGAATTTGAATAGATTACAGTTAATTGAATCATCCTTAAGGATGATCAGATTACAATAATCAACCGTCTGGTTAAAATCTAGTAATAAATGGGGGTCAGGTGCAGGTTCGATGACATTTGGTCGGGTGAAAGTCTGACATCAGTCGGTGGTTCGGTGGAAGTCCAGGTGTAATTCGATGGTCTAACAGAAGTCTGGGCATCAGTCGGTGGTTTGGCAAAAGTCTGAGCATCAGTCGATGATCTGATAGAAGTCCGGAGTCAGTCAGTGGTCCGGCAAAAGTTTGACGTCAGGCGATGGTCCAGTGAAAGTATAGAATCAGATGGCGATCCGATGGAAGTCTGGGAATTAGTAGGTGGTTCATAGGAATTTTGGGCGTCAATCGGTGGTCCGATAGAAGTATGATGTCAATCAGTGGTCTGGCAGAAGCCTGATAGCAAGCGATGGTCCGACGAAAGTCTGGCAATAGTCGATGGTCTGGCAAAAGTTCGAGCATCAATCAGGGGTTTGGCAGAAGTCAAAGTGTCAGTTAGTGGTCAGATGGAAGTCCAGCGTCAGTTGGTTGTCCGGTAGAAGTCTATCGTCAGGCGGTGGTCTGGCTTAAGTCTGGCATTAGATGGTGGTCCAGCAGAAGTACGAGCAGTAGTCGGTGGTTCTGTGGAAGTCCAGGCATCAGTCGGTGGTTTGTCAGAAGTCTGACATCAGTGGTCTTGATGAAGTCTGACATTAGGCGATGGTCAGGCGGAAGTCCGGTGCCACTAAGTGGTTCGGCGAAAGTCCAATGGTGGTCAAGGAGGACCTAGGTGGCAAGAGAGATCTCAGATCTTTCCTTCTTGCTTCCCTGCCTAGGCCCTCCTTTCATGAGAAGTGATGGACCTATTTATAGATTTTTGAGAGTGCCATGGCCAATAAATAAGAGGAAGATCAAGGGTAAATTGGGAGTGGTTTGAATGGATGACTGATGCTGATTCCCTTGATCATGGACCATTTATTGGATATTTGAATGTCTTAAAGATATAAGAATTTTAAGATCTTAGGCTCACTGGATTTGTCTCGTCGAGCCACTCAATTCGAATATAAGCATGTCATATTTTGAAATTGTTTAGTAATCCAAATTATAGTTTGAACCTTCCAAATGTACTACTGGTCTTTGATTTGGACTCATTTGGGCTCGAATTGAGTCAAATTTGGTGTTGTTGGGTTCGTATTTCTGAGATGTTCAGTTCGACAATAAGTTTTCTAAAATCATAGTTCAGATGGTCCCAAATTTAATTTTGGAAGTTTCCAACTTAATTTTACCTTGAGATTCGTGCCCGATCAATATAATTTTTTGATGATATATCAATTATATATCTAAAAGACTTTGAACTTATGATAGTTAAAAACTCATGATTGCAAAAGTTAGATCTCTTTTAATATTATTGTGAACTAGAGAGTAAATACTCATCATCTCTATCAAGCTCGTTAGGGTGTCTAGCTAAGATTTCTCTCAACTACAGTGATTATATCTCCTTAAGATTCGAAGTATCTATCCATCATGTCTATAAATGGAATAATCTTATTTTAAATCCCCTATTTATTCCACTTTTCCTCTGTCAAGGTTATATATCATACTACATTTTAAGTTTATGTAAAGCCTATACATAAGCTAAATTAAACATGAAGGATTTAAAAATAACATTCAAAAGTTCATGTAATTCAAATTTAATCTTAAGCAAACATGATTTTTAATGTATCATAAGCCTAGATATGATCTAGCCAGCCATATAAATTAAAATAAATAAAACACCATTCATTTCAAACAAAATAAAAGTGCAAGAGGTAAATTAAGGAAAGATAGTACCATAAAGTTCTTTACAAAAAACATACAGACTCTACTTCTCTTAGAATTAACTTTCTTGGCTTGCTCTTCCTCTATCTTATTCACTAGACTCTAGAAAATAATCCACCATAGTACACCCCCCCCCCCCCCCCCCACAACTACTATTCCCCCAAGCACCTCCAAACACATAAGAAAGAAGCTTCATATTTATTGCTTTTATAAATAAGTGAATTGGCACTATGTCGCTGACATGGTAGCATCTTAACACTATTAAATCGATGTGTCGGTTCATTATTCATTATATCAGTTCAAGGGTTCAACTATCATAACTGTTGTTGACCTCATTTTGATGAGGTCAGTCCTCCTCCCATAGGGTCTTCTTAGAGTTAAGTTTTCCTACCATAGTGTAGAGATCGCCTATAGGATTCCCCTTAGAAGGACATCTGATGGCATAACATTGTCAAGTTTTAGAAAGCCTACAAGCTCCTTGGGACACCCTCTAGTGGCATTAGGTAGGTGACAAACTCACTGAATCAAATATCAGGTCAACTCTAGTTTAAAACCTTTATGATGCTAAAACCATCTCTCTAGTCAATTTAACCCACCAAGTCGGATAAGCATAGTAAGCTAGATGGATCGACTCAAACCTATGCGATCTATGTCAATCTAATTCATATCAAGATCAATCAAATCTAATTTAAATTGATAAACAAACAAAACTAAAAATCAAGTTAAATTAATTTAAAATATCAATGCTAATTCGAGTAAAGTTGAACTAAATTTAAACACATTGACATAATTTGTAAGAATCAACTTAGACCGAAAGCTTGTTTTAGTTTTGACTAAATTGAATCAAATTTAAACTCACTCAAGCATATTTTAATCAACATTGATCGACCCAAATTAAGTCAAATAAAATCTCTTCAAATTACATAAACATGAACTCAAATCTTTTTAATTGAATTAAATTCAACTCAATTTCAATTCAGATCGACTCAAGTTAAATTAGCCCCAATTCAAATTAAATTAAACTAAAATGAATTAATTGAAAATCAAATATATCCAAATCAAGTGAATCAAAATCAAGAGCCTAAAAATCACCCAAAACCCACTTTAACCACTTCATCTATTTTTTTTTTTTGCACGTTCTCTTCAGTAAATAGCAGTCTTAGGCCTTTAAGGGTAATGCAAGGGTTGATCTAGGTTGTTGGTTTGATAGCAAAGTGAGGATATGATAGTAATTTATCTTCCTAGCTATTTTTAGGTGTAACAATTTATCAAGATAATCAGATTAGAAAGTAAGTCAGGAACCACCTTGTAATAACCTGAAGAGTTTGAAAACTATTTAATAATGAAAATATGAAAATTTTGAACTGAATGCTGTAACACTGGGTAGCGCGGCACTTTGGTGCCAAGCTCTCTGGAAATTTGGAATTAACTTAGCATGACAGCGCTGTTGGGGGGCATGGCGGGGTAGTGCTGGTTTACATACAATATTGTAATGCTGGTTCATATGAGCGCTATAGTACCAGACACTGAAATAAGTTTTTATAATATTTTAATATAAATATCCTACAATTTCCTTCAGTCTCCCCCTATTCAATTTGCTTGCCAAGAAAGGAAAGGAAGAAGAACGAGAAGAGAGGCAGGAGAGAGGAAAGAGAAATTGGGTTTTTAGCCATCGGTTCATTTCACTGCTTTTACAAAATTTGTTCAAATTGCTGTAAGTGACTTCTATCCTGCTTCTATTTTCAAATACTTTGATTTTGAAAGTATTCTCTTGCTTAAATTGATATTTATTGCATTTTTCCTAATTCAATGAACTTCCATTGTATAAATTTTTGTATGTTGTAGTATTGATTATTCTAGTCAATTTAGCTAGTTGGTTTTGTATTTTTTCCAATTAAAATTATTGCATTTTGTATGATTTGCACTAAAATAAAGATTTGGTATTTTGATATGCTTATACTATTAATACAAATATTATGAATAAATACATATATGTGAATGAGTAATAACTGGTTATTATTACTTTTATAGTAATGTCTGTGTACTTTTATAATAATGTGATAATGTGTGTGGAAATAAGGAAAGTCTAGTTATTTATTGAGAATGGTTAGAGACCAATTTATATCATGATCGACTAAAGGGTTATCATTTAAATATTATGGTTTATGGTGATATCCTCTACTAAATCACATACTTTAAAGATTGAGAGTTATAAGGAGTTAACTATCATACCAACGGGCAAGAGTGATGACTCTAATGAAAGCCACCTAACACTAATTTACTATTATTAAAAAATACCCCACAAGCAAAAACTCCTTAGTTGTTTAATATGACTATTTGGACATGTTTATAAGATATTGATTTACTATACTGATTTGCTGTTATTGATTTACTGCTACCAAGTTATTATTACTGATTTAGTGTTACTGAGCATGTGATTAAGATATTGATACCATATAACTAAAAATCATGTATACACTCTTATATAATTAATTGATAGCACTTTCTATAATGTTATTAATTTATGACAGCTTTCATGCTTTATTGATTTATACAATTTCTTTACTATTTGGATAGCACTACTACAATGTTAGTTAATGGTTATTACAAATGTACTATTTCAACATCCACATTATACTATTTTATAGATTTTACTACTTTATAGATTTTACGGCTACTCCTACTTTATTTGTTTTATTATTTCTGTGCATATTTATAATCATATTGACTGCTCCTTCTATTAACTAAATGATTACAAACATACTACTTCATTTTCTTGCTTTGAGTTTAGCAATAGGGTTTTAGTGACTTATGAGGCTTTTTAAGCTCAATATATTTAGTTTAATAATTTGAGGTCAGGGAAAATGATTGTGAGTGTGAGATTGATCATATACATGATTCTTCAAATTTTTTTATTATCTTATCTTTAAGGTATTCTTTTGTGGTAAGGAGTAGGTAGATAATATGTTATAATTCTATAACTCTTGGCTTTTGTATATGATTTTATAGTAATGAGCACATATATATATATTAATATTTTGATTAATATATTCATTTTTACTAATATTTTAATTGTTGAAAGAAATTAGATAGCCCTGGTTATTATCATAAAAATATAAAAGATACAAGTCTTTCTAATTTAGATTCTAGGGTGTGACATGCCTGGGGTCTCATATGCATATTAAAGTCTTCTTTTTTTTAGGCACCTCTTTGCCTACGGGTAGAAGCAGACCACCAGATTTGTGAATGTGCAATTTTGTCTTAAGGGAGTTATACTCTTTTATGATAAAATATATTTCTAAGTCTTTTAAAATTTCATTCTAATTATTTATAGAGTAAATTATTATATATTGCATTAGAAACCAATTAAAAAAATAAAACTTAATGGCCTTCAGTCTAAGAATCATAATCCATCATGGTTAGGGACTATTTAGGATTTCTTAGATATCGGCCCCGCTTTCCAAAATCTTAAATAATAATAATAACTCACCCATCTCACATTATTTTAGATTGAAATCATGGTTTTAAAGTGATTATAAGGAGTTGTAGCTGGCATTCTCATTCTAGGTGAGAATATAAGTCCAGAAGCGTTGGAAATTCCCAAAACTCTTCTCAAGAGTCAAAGATATAAGACCCATTTCCCTACTTTGCATATCATTACACTAGGTTCGAGTCATTATACTATATCAATTCACTTTAGTTCTAGATTTTAAGGCTGACCTAAAATCATAAGCCCTTGCCCTCCAAAAATATAATCCCATATTTCTAAGAAAAATTCAACTCAAACACTAATTTTCAATCTTAAATTGTAAAGCCTGATATAGGATAAACTAGGGTTACTTCTAAGTTTCTTAAAATCCAGTGTCCTCTACTTTTCTCCTTTTACTCGATAAGAACAATTCAACGTTGAGTTTTTGCCTTTGGAGATTTTCACTTCTATCTTTGTCTTTAGCTTTGTAATCAAAGAATATGAATCACTACTTTAATTGATAGTTTTCTTATGAATACTCCTCTTATGATATAATTAACCATAAGGGATTGCCTTTATGGGGAATTGAGAACTCCATATTAAAATAAATCCTACTTTATTATTATAAAATAGGGGGAAAATATATGAGAACTTATATAGTCTTTCCAAAACTCATTTCTACATTTAAAAAAAGTTGTAGAATATCGTCATTATTTCTTAAGATAATGAGATATTCTCTCTGTTATATTTAATAGTAGAAATGACATATTTTTCAAAAATTCATCCTAGTTCTTAAACCCCTCATATAATTTATATTCATTTTTTTAAATGATATACTGTTTTCTTTTATGTGCTTGATTACAAGGATGACAAATTTCAAAATCTCATTTTTTTCAAACACGTTTTTATAAAATCCCATATTCATCTCCCTATATGATATAATATTATTTGAGTTATGTTTGATTACCAAAATAATTTGTTTTTAAACCTTATTTTTGTCTTTGAATCTATTGTGAAATATCATGTTCATATTTCGAGATGATATGCTATTAGAAATACAGTATTTGATCACAAAATTGGAGTGTATTGAATCTGTGTGGTTTTATCTTCCCACAACTATAACCTACTGCAGCATTATGATGATTTAGCATTGTGGCGCTCCTTCCTTGACACTTTAGCACATAGCTCTTTGATGTTTTGCCACTACAACGTTGCCTTCTAGCTCTTCGATGTTGAGGATGTGGTACCTCCAAATCCAATATTTAGTTCAACCTATTTTGACCCAATTTGAAAGATGTAATTGCTTGAATATTTGCATTTTGAACTTTTTTTGTATGAGTTTGGAAATAGTTTGTGTGTGAAAAAGCTCTATATGTGTTATGGAGTAGGGTCCATGGGTTTGAATGTATATGGGTGGAGTGCTTAGGTATTGTGTTGTTTGGAGCCCCAACGTTGAACTTGGCGCCCCGGTGATGGGCTTGGTAGGTGCTTGAATAGTGGCTCCCATTCATTATGAGCTTTGGAAAATGAAAAATGAACTAGCGCCCCAGCACTCAAATAGTGTCGCCTAGGTGCTGGGCCGAATTCTGCACTTAAAAAATATCCAAAATCCACTATTCATTCTATTTTGTTTCATTTGAGTAGCGCTTAGTGAGAGAGAGAGAGAGTTTTTTAGTAGAAAAAAGTCTATTTTGGACAGCTTCGGTTTGTTTTTAGCCATCGGCCAAGTTAGGAAAGTTGCTCGAATCGAGATAGATTGTATTTTGTCTATCTCAATTTTTCATAATTTAATATTTTTGGATTTTTTTCATCGAATTTATAATTTAGTTTTACAAAAATGCAGTTTTATCGGATTTTAGTAACTTTTTATTTATGTAAATTTTTATATGTTATTGGTACGATTGTTCTGATCATTTTGAATATTTATTTGAGATTTTTGCCGAGTGATTTTTGAAAAGAAGTGATTTTTTACAATTCAAAAATTTATTTGATATCTAAAAATAATACTTTAGTTTAATTAAAGTTTCAAAATATTGCTATACACAATCTGATAATTTGATTATTTTCTTAAAACCCTACTTAGCAATATTTTCTGTTGCTTACTATTAAGACATTTTTGTAAGTTATGAAATTAGTTTAATTGTACTTTACTTAATATAATGCATTGAAATATATGTATATTGATTGAAATATGAATTTTTATTGGTGGCGAGAAGATTTTATTGGCGAAGAGAAATGATATTGTTGATGACGAGAAGAGATTCTGTTATTTATTTGTATATATTGGAAGCTGGAGCTTGAGGGCTATTCTGATATTTGCTATAAGATATTTATTTATATTTCAGTCAATTTCAGTACAATTTCAGTAGTTATTTAAATTCTTATAAAACATTCAGTATCAGTATCTATTTCAATTTTGAGTTTCTATTTAATACTTTAGTTTATTATTACAACACACTATTCCCAATATGTTTGGTTTAAACTATTGATTCTGGTTTTAGATTATGATAGCCTACTAAGCTGTGTTAGCACATTCTTACTTTTGTTATCATTTTCAAGTCAGGGAAAAGATAAGAAGTGACCTGAGTAGTTTGATAGCAGGCTCTGATGTGTGTTATAGGTATACTTTTTGGCTAGTTTTAATTTTGTAGTCTTGGTTTTATTTTAGTGTACTTTCTATTGTCGAGCGTTGTTATAGATATACCTCAAATTGTATCTATATTTTTGGATGATATATAAAAAAATCATTTTTGAGATTTTGTCTTCCGCTTCATATTATATTCAATAGTGGCTCTATATTGTACAAAGTGAAAGTTAAGTTTTTTTAGTACTTATCCAATTGGATCTTGGGATCAATTTCTAGTTTTTGCCATGATAGAGCATGGCTTTATGTATGTGGTATCGGGTCATACTGGGTTGGGTCGTGATAGAGGATGAGCATAGTGCTACGATGCTCTATTGGTGCCACCGACACGCTCCTTCAATTATGTAGTATTTTGTTTCCTTCATGCAAAAAAATAGATTTAAATAGTATTTTTTATGAAAATAAACAAAATTTGGATGATACGTTTTTTTACTTATCACATTCAGGTGGGGATCTATGCTTCTTCAAGCATTTAAGCTCTCTTGATTCTTTAGCCAAGAGTCTCCGTCATATAGAGAGTGAGACTCTATTTATTGATTTTGAGAGTGGCACACACCATAAATATAGGAAAAATTTATGAACTCCATTGGACAACTCGTATTGATTCCATTGATAAAAAATCATTCACATTGAGGTACTTTAATGTTGTAAAAATTGAGCGATCTTAGGTTTGTTGGATTTGTCTCATCGAGCTGCTCAACTCAACTATAAATATGCCAAAATTAGAGATCAACTGGTCATCCAATAAATGTCCTAAAATTCTCAATCAGGCTTTAGGTTCTTGATTTGGGGTCAGTGCTTGTCAAGATGTCCAGTTGGACTATAAATTTTCTGAAATCTCAATTTGGATGATCCTCAATTTAATTCTAGAAAATTTCAGTTATGCATCAAGATTCATTTCCAATCGAGATTATTTTTTATGAGGTTTCAAGATGAAATCATAAATTGATTGTCTCATAAGATAGGAAATGATATATTTAGATTGATGGAATAATTGAAAAAATTGACCAAAATTTGTTCAAAAAGGTCAAAGGATACCATTGGGCGAAATAGGTCGTTGGAGGATGAAATGAGGGTGTTGGGATGAAATTATTTTGACATTTTTGGCAGCAAAAATTTTGTCAAAAATCCTTAATTTATTTTTGGTGAAATTTCCATTGAAAAAAATCCAAAATTTCCCGTCAATTTTTTTCATATAAAGTAAAATTTTCCTCTGCATGTTTTCTTTTCATCAATTGCTGCTCCTTTGCCCTGCCGAGTGCTCGTTGGATCGATTGCGAAACATCGAGTGAGCCGGACGAATCCGACCCGCATTTATGGCGATGTCAGCAACTCTGCGTCCTCCAGAATCCTGTTAGGCGAGCCGGCGCGAGTCTTTGGGCTCTTGTTGCCTCTCTGTTTCAGTCTCTGCCGCGCATTTGATGTCTTCTCATCTTTCCCCGTGATAGCTTCCTCGATCAATTCTAATTTAGGTTTCTTTTCTATTCTGCATTCACTCGATCCATGCGCTCTTCTTTTCGTTTCAGGCATTTGATTCGGTTACTGGGTAGATTTTCAAACCTTTCTTCAACGATTTAATAGAGTGACGCATCTTTGCGCCATAATTGGTTGAGGATGTCTTGTTTTTGCCCTCTTCATGAATTCAAGTTACTGTTTTTAAGCCCGAGCTATTGATTGCATTTTGATTATTATTTTTTTATGTGAGATTTTCTAGGAGTGATAGTTTAGGGCATGGAGCATTTATTCTTGTTTCAAAGGTATTATTTTGTTCAATAGGGGTTACGTTTTATGGTTTTTTCTGCCCTCGAAGATATTAAATTCCATGGTTTGAGTTTATTAACTAGTCTGTCGTAGTACAGGTCTTCGTTTTTCATACTTGTTTACAAGCTATCTAAGTAATTTTTGCTTCGTCTCTTTGCAGATTAAAACATCTGGAGATTGAATGAAGTGGTTGAAGAACCTGAGCTTATTCCCTATGCATGCTAGGTTTGCCAATGGGATAACTGGAGTTGGTTCATTTTGGCACCGAGGTGTAGAAAGATGCTTGAATAATTCACCTGGCATTCAAAAGATTGTGAATAGAGGAGGTTATTATGACATATATCGATATGGGTATACCGCATTGACTGGAAATCTGGGTTTAGGAAGTGAGGATATAGGCCTTCTAGCCCGCTCAATGTCTGGAGTCAGAATGTTGAAGTTGCAGCATGATTCTAGTTTACATCCGAATATGCTTGAAAAATCCTCAACTATAGGCCATAAGATCGGGAACTCTGTACGACAGGAGCATTCGGTGAGCAGAGTGTGGTTGGCAAAGCGTTGGGCTGAAGAACAGAGAAGGAAAGATGTAATGAGAAGAAGGAAAAGGAGATATGCACAACGTGTAGAAACCAAGGAGCCTATGCTTGATACTTCTTTGAAATTTCCATTCGTGCAATCATTCTTTACCAGATCAATTCCAGCTGACCAAGGATGGCAAACAATTGAACCTGCTATACATCCATATGAGGAGGGATTTTTATATCCACAAACTCCCGAAGAGGTATACATCAATTTATTTATCTTACACCTCTTACTCATACGGCTAGTACATTTAGTACATTTATTATACTTCATGCTTTCCTGAATGTGAATGCTGGATAACTAATGCATTGGTTCATGAAGTCTTTTTTTGTCGGCATCCAAGACATGATATTGAATGTGAAGGGATTTTTTATTTTAACCTAAAAAGGTTTGGAAGGTTCGATCGAGGAAGACTTGCTCTGAGGTTTTTTCTAGAAGAGCCAGATAAGTAATAGCTTACATTTAGGTGCAGCATTGTGAAAGAATCTTTCATGAAGAAGGCTGGATTAAAAGTGCTAAAGTAGTTGTGATTGATTAGTGATATGTAATATTGGTTATATGATATGCTAGAATCTGATAATAGTCTTTAAATCATTAAATAATTCATAATTAGAGATTCATGTTTGTGGATTTGTTAGATTGTTAGTTAGCACTCATAAAGTAACTGATTAGTATTTGGCATTGGATTAATTAATCTCTTTTTGCTTCAAGATTACTCCTTTTTTAAGCTTTAAAGGATTATATCATAAATTGCCAACAATGTGCAAGTCAATAGCATTTTGGTTTTTTTTTTTTTTAGTAGGAGGGAGAAGCAAGATGATTAATTTTGCTTTCTCTATTTCCTCATTCATTTATATGACAATTTTGTGTTAAATCCTCCCTCCCCCAATCAGACACACACATAAAAAAGAAAACTAGTTTGATTGTTTAATGTATTATACCTTAACTAAGTTGTTGTGCCGTTTGTGCCTTAGGTGAAACTGGCACCTCTTCTTGCAAGATCTAATTTGCTTATCACAAGGGACATAGAATGGGCAAATATTATGTTTGCTTTTGAACAGGTACTGCTTTTAAATTGCGCTTCTTGCTTTGTTTAGTATATACATGGATTTCCATGTGTTAAATTTTGATGCATTAACATAACTATCTTATTTTTCAGGGATATGAATGAACCTCTTTTATTTGACTTCCTGTTTGCCATCAAATCATTTGCAGTGTTGCATTAATTTAGTTAAATAATGCATTTAACTTATTAGCTCTTATTTTGAAGTACTAGGTTCACCTGGCCACAATTAAATACCATTCGATAGTTGTATGGATTTAAACATTTACTTACGGTATTCTATAGGGATTATGGAGAACAATCTAAATCTACTTCTTATTTACAGATTTATTCGGTGTACATATGAATCTATTTAGAACATTATTTGAATCTTATCTAAACAACTGAGGCAAAGGATTGATAAATTTAATGAATTTTAAAGAATTATAATTGATCGTTTTTGCATTAATTAACATCTGAAAATATTCTTAATTAGTTAGGAGTGAATTTAAAGATGAATAATTATGTCAAGGTACGATGTGTAGGTTCACAAATGCTCCTTTTGATTGTTATGCTGCTTATTTGTCTAGCTTGGCTTATCATATTTCTTGTGGAAGTGCTTCTGCCTTCAAAATGGAGGATTTGACATGTTCTGCCTAGGGATGGCAATGTTGCTCGAAATCCGAAATCAATTAAAAATATTTCATGTTGAATTATGTGTCAAATTCTAAACCTGGTGCAATTTCGAGCCTAGGGTGCCTTGCTTGAAAAATGATTCGAGCTGACTTGAAATATTGCATAAATATAAATTTCTTCCATGTTATTGGTAGGAAGGTAAATGTTTGTAGTGGTTCTTGGTCATGATTCAGTTGAAATGGTATCACATATCAAAACCTTTAACCAATAATTTTTCTCCTGGTTTAAAATTTTTAGATTTTGAGCTGGCTTGAATTAATTTCTAGTTGATTCAAAATTGAATCATATCAGTTGAGTTGGCTCAATTCGAAATGTACTTTGATTTCAAGTTGAGTTTTCTAATATTTCAGTGCAAACTCAATTCAAAGCCACCCCTAGTTTCTTTAGAAATTTATCCATGATATGTTATCCAAATAGGCACATTGAAATATTTGTAATATGTATTTAATATATGGATATATATCAGCTATAAGCATACCAAAGGTAGTTGAGATTAGATTACAACAACAATAACAACAACATCAAGCCTTTATCCCACTATGTGGGGTCAGCTACATGAATCCTTTTTTTTCCATTGTGTCCAGTTAAGAGTTAAATTCTCATTTAAATTTAATAAAAAAAGGTCATTTCTAATATTTTTTGACCAAGTCTTTTTTAGGTCTACCTCTACCTTTTCTTAACAAAAGTTAAATCCAATACATCTACTTTTCTAACCGAGTCATCGGAAGGCCGTTGTTTTATATGACCAAACCATCTAAGACGACTCTCTCAAATATTAACTTCTGCCGGAGCTACTCCAACCTTTTCACTTATATGTTCATTTCATATCCTGTCTCTAAGAGTAAAGCCACTCATCCACCTGAGCATCCTCATCTCTGCAACACTTAACTTAATATTATGCTTTTTTTTAATGGCTAACATTCTGCACCATAAAGAATTGCAGGTCTCACCACCATCTTATAGAATTTTTTCTTAAGTTTGAGGAGGACTTTTCTATCACACTACATGCCCGATGCATTCCTCCGCTTCAACCATCCAACTTGAATTCTACTAGTAATATTCCCATCTATTTCACCATCACTCTGAACAATAGACCCAAGATATCTAAAACATGTACCCTTATTAAGGATTTGATTGCCCAAAGTCACAATCCCCCCACTAGATCTATTACTACTAAAATTACACTCCAATGGCTCCTTATAAGGGACACATCAAAATATATAAAGCAAATAACCAAGTATGTTTTGGAGTATCAATTATCTAAGACTTGTTTAAGACTAGAGTCAGCAACTACGATATGAATGATCCATGTTGGTCACCAATAATTTAGTAAGGATCAAAATATACACTTTGTTTTTGTGTCATGAAACATCCTTAATTTTAAGTATGCCGTTATTCAGCTTTATTTGGTCTAAAGACTAGGTGCATTCAATCTATACAGCTTTCAAATTTCAATGGTTTCTCCACTTCATGATCCAATGCTTCTTTTGAGATAAGTGGTTCCAATATTTGATAAATAAACTATGATAAGGATAGTACTTGAGATATGCATCTTCTTTCTCAATTCCTCGACCAATTTTATGTTTTAGGAATTATATGATTTTATTTTAGATTAATATGCTCATTGAGGGCATTTCTTTGTTGAATTACAGGAAAATAGATATGCAATGGTGGATCCTTGCTATCCTCAGTCGGTGTGGAGTTCTTCCTTCCTATTAAGCTTTCTAATACTTTTTTACTTTATTATTTTTCATTGAGGAAATGTTTTTTTTTCTCCTTTGGCATCTCTGGAGTATTTGGAATGATAATTTCTGTTCTTCATTCCAGCCTGTGGGTTTTATTCGTGAACAAAGCAATGTACTTACACGGCAGGTAGGCTGCTCCTTGTCGCTTAATTATTTACCAACTTGTGTTATACTTCCTTAACTTTGCCCAAGTTCTGTGATTTAAGCTACTTGTAGGAGTTTATCAGAAATTCTCTTATATTGAAGCATTATCTAGAATATGTGATTGTCATTCTGTATTTAATTAGACATATGCTGATTGCTGAACATGCATAGTGACTAGAAGCAGTTCCCATTTGGAGTTTTTTTAATCGAAATGTGGCATCATTGGTTGGCATGTTGCCATTTGTTATATGTTGGAGATTATATATTTAACACAATTTTTTTCAACTGTAACTAGTGTTTGAAATGGAGATGTATCTTTTTGTAAGGTAGATATTCAGATGTCTTGTCATGCAAATCCATTTTAGATATTGATGTGTATGGATCTGTGCATATAGGAATGACATGAGGGCTTCTTCACTTATCATACTGGTAGTGTTTCTTTTAATAGCTTTTCTGTGCTCTTTTTTCTTCATCAAATCTATATTTGCAGTGTTGAAGTTGTTTTTAATTATGGTATTGAGCTTAATCCCTTGGTGTCTATCTTCTGCTTAAATTTATTTCTGTTTTATTTTTTCACTCAAGTTTGTTTTATGAGTATAAAAATTTTACAGCTACTTCGAACAAGACGGCCATTTATTGCGTACATAACCGATGCTAGGGGCAATGAAATATTTAGGGTGGGTAAGAAAGCCTAACCCCTGTTGATAGAGAACTTTTTAACTTTTTATAGCCCACTTATTAATTTCAATATAGTTTTTTCCATCTTTATGCTATATTACTTTTAGATGTAGGTTCACAGGCCATTTTGGTGGATAACCAGCACAATCTATGCAGAGGTTGATGGAAAGGTATGCAAATTTGCAGGTTTATTTTTGTTGGAGTTTCTTTGAGTTGTGTAGTTAGGATATGGTTGAAGGCAAGTGCTATTGAATTTTGTCTAACTAGTCATACATCATTTTGTTTATAGGAAATTGGTGTTGTTTGCAGACGTTGGCACCTTTGGAGGAGAATATATGACTTATACTTTGGGTATGATATCATTATTTGTATCTCAAAGTTCTCTTTACCTTTGCAAGCCAAACTGATTTTAATTATATATATATATATATATATATATATATATATATATATACACATACAATTTTAATCATAGATGGTCCTGAAATATTATTCATTATGGTTGTAATAGAGATATGATCTATAACTTTTTTGTGATGAGCTAATTTTAGAACCAGTTAGCTATGTGACTCGAGAATTAATTAACCTAGACACTATCATCTTTCAATTTTGAGAAAATGCTAATGACAATTGGAGAGAATTAGTTTAGTGTATTTCATTTTAACGTTTATATAATTTATACAATCCTAGGAAAGTATCTAATAGAAAAAAAATGAAATCAGATAATATAATTAATTATAAAATAATTACAGAAGTTTATGGATTGATGAGTACACAGTAAGGATCCCACATATTAATGGGGTGGTATAGAGGAATGAAAGAGGGCGGCAGTCTTGGTGAGTGTGGTTCCCAATGGGTGAAAATCATGCAGCCGTTTCACACTATCCCTTAAGTAAATGAATGAATGTCATCCATTCCAAGCTTGCTCGATAATTTATAAAAGATTGTCCTTGATAATCCTTTGATGGAAATATCAATAAGTTCATCTGTGGTAACAAAGTCAGGTTCTCCTATATAAAGTGTGTGTCAACTTTAATATATTTTGCATAGTTATGTTTCATGATTGTTCTTTCATTCATCCATTTCATTTTATTGGGGTGTATCTATACAAGATACTAAGTTATTCTTTTTCTTGGAAGTATGAGGAGAGAGAATAGTTGAAGTAGTTCTTGGTGTTGTCGGATCTGACTCTTTTATTTTTTAGAACCAAATTAATTCTGTTCATATTAGAAAAGATGGGAATGATGGTACTTACATCACTTCTGGCTTTCAGTAAAAATAAATTCAATGACACACCCATGCAATTATTGATGATGTACAGTGTACACCAACCATTAAGCCCTAAAGATATTAGGTATAGAAGATGATGCCCAGATGCCAATATGAATTAGACAAAAAAAGAAAAAGTGGTCTTTTGTCTCTCATTAGATAATTGGTACATTTATGTTTTACTAGTTCACAAACATCATAATGAAGTTCTTTGATATTGCTTTCTGTGAATATCGAAGAAAATATAGTTTTATGAACAATAAAGGAAGGGTGGCAAATGCGTAAATGTTAGAGCCATATTTTTTATTGAATTCAAGTCTTTATGAAAGAAGAGATAATACTGAAGAATCTATGGAGTTTTCTTTGATAATTAGATTTCTCATAGTGGTAAAGAACACCCCTTTCTTTAGCCAATCAAATCGTCCTTGCCCCCTTTTCCTGAAAGATAATATGAATGATAAAACATAATAGTGCATTTGAAATCTTGGTAAGCTTTGTTATGAATAGCAAGTCGGTAAATAATTTCAGTACATGGAGGATATTTTAGAATGTAGTGGATTTGTTTATAGAATATCTCCTTGAATGGTTATGGTTATCAAGGTTCCATCTAACATTATTATTTTCTTGCTGTCAAAACTAGGGGTATATGAAATAAAATTGAGAGTGGAGTTGTTCATATGGCATGTAGATTCTGAAGCAATGATTTAGGAGCTAGAAATGAGCATCTGTGAAACTTTAAGGACATGAGAAGAGGAGGTAGTTCTGGAGAATGCTCGAATATAAGTACTTGATTTTTTTTTTTCAGGTGCTTCTATCATGCTTTTTTGTCTTTTTGTTCATTGTAAATGGTCTCAATTTTTGTTCTCTTGAAGAATTGGCGAACCAATCTTGACTACTTTCGATAAAATTTTTTATTCAATTAGTATGTTCAATGGATGTTTTGAAACTCCCCGTTAAATTTAAATTGCATCCTATAATTCCAACAAAACCAGAGACCAAGGGTATGTAGGTGTTATTGTTGTCCATGTAGAGAGAAATTGTTGTTTCGCTCACATGAAAAAAAAAAAAAGGGGGCAGCAATACAATGATGAAGGGCTGCAACAATAGAAACATTTTGCTGCCATGCAATGATGAATGCTACATCAGTGGGAAATATTTACTGTAATGTAGCGATGAAGGTTGCAATAATGAAAATACAAGAAAGATAAAAGCTTAGGGCTTTGATACCATGACAAAATTAGAGAGAATCAGTTGAGTGTATTTTATTTCAACATTTGCATAATTTATACAATCCTAGGAAAGTATCTACTATGAAATAGATAAATAAAATTAATTATTAAATAATTAGAATTTTCCATATAATGATTAGTTGGCAGTAGGGATATTATGAATTAACGAGCTGACAATAGAAGAGGAAGTAAAGAGGGTGGAAGTCTTGATGAGTTTAGATCTCCTAACTATGCATCATTCCACCAATGCAATGGCTTCTTGAATTATTGATGAGATACAATGTAGATTCTTTTATGAAAAATGCATCATGGTTGGAGTGCATGATGTGAACTGGATAGAATTTTCTCTGGAAGTTAAATTACATTTATTTTGTGTGGGGAGTAAATTCTAGAGGATGTACCATGTATCAAAACTTAGTAGTTTCGACTGGAGGGTAAGACGTATCTACATGGTAAGTAAAATGGAGAAAATCTACATGGTAAGTAAAAAGGAGAAAGGTTATAAAATTTTGGGCTGCTGCATAATTTTGGGGCATCTTTCATTGAAGTAAAAAGTCGGTTAAATGGAACAAATCAAGAATTTGACGCAAAAACTTGTCTGTTTTGGCTTTAAATCAAGCTAATATCTAAATCAGCATGCTGATGAACAAGCTTGGCTCAGATCAAATCAAACTTGAATTTAGCTGGGAGTGGAGCCATTGAGCTAGCCCTAAAATGGAATTGGAGCTGGTTTCCTATCAAATTTGAGAGGCCGCCTCATTTTGTGGTGTAAATTCAGCAAAGGAAGCATTTCCTTTACTCATTAAAGCGCATTAATGAAAAAGAGAAATTGTAGAAGCCACTTTTAGAGAACATTGATTTTATTGTTTCCCTGCGTTTTTTGCTGGCATTAGCATTATTGGAAAACCAACTAAAAAAAGTAATATAAGCTAATTTGCCATTTCAATTGGCAAAACAAACAATAAGCATCTCTGTACAATTTTCTTAGCATGTCTCTCTATGAGAAACAACTTTTGAAGCCCTCTAAATAAGCTTGCACTTAGCTGCACAATACCATTGTAACAAATTTTCTACGTGATTTTGTCTTGGAGGCAATTAGATCATGCTTTTCTCCATATGTTCACATCAATGCTACTATTTTCTCTTTCTTTCTTTTGTATATGTATCCTTAACAATTGTTTGTCATCTTTTACTTCTCCTAGCCCTACACGAATTCCAATTGTAGTTTTGAAACAGCAGTAGTAGCTGGAGATTACGATGGATTGAAGCTTAAACTTGCTTATGTTTTCTTTTTGTCATCCTTCTTTTGTTGTTTTTGTTTTCTTTTTTGTTCTGAGTAGGGGCCTAATGAACGCTCCATTGACTAGCACACAACAATTGTATTAGGGGCTGACACTGGCATAAAGGACTTAACTTCTTCCTACAAGAATTTTCAGATGGATCTTAGGAGCAAGAGATTTGCAGTAAATCTATAATTGTTCTAGCAGGGAGTACGGATTTCGCCATGTCGATATGCATAGGAGAGCAGTTGGATGTACCATCACTTTTGGTCTTGAACGCTTCAATGCTTGCTTGCCCATGAGTGATGCGCTTGGGTTTATGATCCTTGCAAAAGGGCAGCCTTAACCACCATGGCTAAGTGGTGATTTAGGATGTCTTATGATTTAAGGTTTTGTAATGTATATCTGTAATGGAATACACAAAATCATACATGAAAGTCAAATTTGTAGTTCATGAACTGATAATTTAGACAAGTATTCATTTCCTTTGAAGAAAAATTGAAAACATGTAGAAATCAGCTTCAAATGATAATTGAATAGCCTCCCATGAGGAATAACATAGATAAATATTGATAAACCACATATTTGAATGGAAACTCATTCTGCAAAATGAAAAATTAGATTGTATAAAATTTGACCAAACTCAATCGGACAATAAACCAATTATAGAAAATGTAGAATAAGAGTAAGAAAGATGAGAGATCACCAATAGAATTAAGCCTCAAGTCGGGCCATGGCCATTTTCAATCTCTCAAAAGCCTGGGTAGCGCCTCTCCCCACAAGAAATTATCCTTCTTTAGCTGCTCTATTAAGGACCAGGCTATGTTGTTGTACCCCCTCACGAACCTTCTCTAAGAACTAATAACCAGTCAAACCTAGAAAGTCCCTCAACTCTCTCAAGTTCCTAGGTAGAGACCACTTCTGCATTGCTTCAATTTTGGTTTGATCGGCTGCCACCCCCTCCTGAGACACTACATGCCCCAAGTACTCCACACTCGTTTGTGTAAAGTTGCACTTTTTCAAGTTGGCCCTTAGCTGATGCTCCTATAGGACTCCTAAGACCACCCTCAAATGCTCTAGGTGCTCCTCCTCGATTCTGCTATACATAAGTATGTCATCAAAGAAAACTAATACAAACTTCCGGAGGTACGGTTTGAACACCCTGTTCATAAGGGACTGGAAAATAGCAGGAGCATTAGTATGGTCAAATGGCATCACCAGGAACTCGTAGTGCCCCTCGTTTGTCCTGAAGACTGTCTTCTAAATATCTTCCTCTCTCATCCTGATTTGATGGTAACCTAACTTCAAGTTCATCTTGGAGTACACCACTGCTCCATACAGCTCATCTAGTAGCTCATCGATCATCGGAATGGGGAACCTATCCGGCACAGTCTCCTTATTCAAGGCCCTCTAGTCCACACAAAATCTCCAGCTCCCATCATTCTTCTTGACCAGTAAGATTGGGCTAGAGAAAGGGCTCACATTCGGCCTGATGCTCTCTGCCTCTAACATCTCCCAGATCAGCTTCTCAATCTCATCCTTCTGAATTTGAGGGTAGTGGTATGGTCGTAAACTAATCAGTGACACCCCTTTCGTCAAATTGATTGCATGCTCCTGCTCTCTGGGTGGTGGTAAGCCTTGAGGCGGATGAAAAATCTCACTAAACTGTTGTATGAGTGATTGTACTGAAAGATGGATGTCTCCCCCTTTCCTCAGACTGGCCCCTTCCAAGCTTTGCAGTTCCACCAAAAATCCTCCTCCCACCTCCTATATGGTCCTGATCATGGATTTGAGAGATACCCCGGCCCTGGACAGCCCTACATCTCCCTGAATCACCATCCTTCTTCCCTCCACCACCAATTCCATCCCAGTGCTCTCCATTTGACCTTGGAATCTCCCAAGGTCTACAGTTACTTCATCCCTAGGATGACATCAATGCTCCCCAACTCCAATGGGAGAAAATTCTCCCTCACCTGAACCCCCTGAATAGTCAGCACTATTCCCCTACACACTCCTCTACCCATCTCCACCTTCTCAATGCCCATAATCACCTCATAACCCCCAGTGTCCACCAATTTCATCCCTAACTGGTCCATGACCTGATTGGAGATAATATAATGGGTAGCCCCATTATCGATCAAGACCACCATCTCTCTGTCTACTACCCCCCTTCACTTTCATGGTGTGATTCGGGGTGAACCTCATCACTAAGTTCTAGGAGACTTTTATCATGTCCAAATATAGCTTATCCTCCTTCCCTATTCCTACCTCACTCTCACCTCCCTCCTTAGCTTCCTCGTCATCACAGACGGTGAGAACCTGAAGAGTTCGATCCTTACACCTATAACCCAACGTGTATCTCTCATCACACCTGAAGCACAATCCCTTTGCCCTCTTCTTCTACAACTCCTTCTCCGTCAGCTTCTTGAAGTTTCCCCCAAATCTCCCTCCTCCAGGCTTTTCCTCTGGGGGCTCCCGCAGGCTTCCTGGTGCTGGTCCCTTAGGAGCTAAGAAAGTGGTGGTCATCCTGTACAACCCCCCTGAGCTACTGACCTTGGCTCCTCTATCCAAATACTTCTAGTCCTACACCAACTGCACCAACTCCATGGCCTCTCCTAAGTCACGTGGCCTCATCACTCTAACAGCCGCTCGGATCTCGGGCTTGAGCCCCTTCATGAAATTTTCCTCCAACACAGTCTCAAAAAGTCGATCGAGCCGGCTAGCTAAGTACTTAAATCTGTCGCGATACTCTGCTACAAAACCCTCTTGTGTCAGGGCAAAGAACTTCCCATAAAAGTCTTCTCCCCTATCGGTTCGGAAACGTTCTAGTAAGCAATCCTTGAACTCCCTCCAGCTTCAAATAGGTTGCCTCATGTCCCTCCATTGGTATCACTCCTATGCATTTCCCTCCAAGCATAGACTGTTCACTGTCAATTTCTCCTCCTATGTCAACTTGTTGACGGCAAAATACCTTTCTATCCTGTAGATCCACCCATGTGCATCCTCCCCTTCAAAAATCGACATCTTGGAAACCTTCGGATCCCCCCCCCTCCAATTTCCTCTGATTCCTCCATAATTTCCCCTTCCCCAAGTGGGTGGTCCTTCCCAAGTGTTCTGATCCTCCCTCGCATGTTCATACCCAAATCCTTCTTTGAATTCCACTCTCCTTCCTTCAAAATTAGCACCTCGACGGCCATAATCTCCCTCCCTTCATTCCCAATCAGCTCCCCTTTGCTCCTGCCCCCCATATCCACGCCTCTCCCCATACCTACCTCTTCTATCCTCCCTCTAGAAAGGCTCCAGATGGGGTCTTCTCCTTTCTCCCTCTACGATCTCACCTCATTTTCTTCCTTACGAATTTCAGAATTCATATTTTTTCCTTCTGGCCCTCTCGCCTCTGATGCCGCCGTTTGGTTGTGGAGATCTAATATTTTCTTCATCGTGTCTAGTAAGTCAGCGACTTGCTCTTCCATGGAAGAAATTCTGTCCTCCACCGTTGCCTTGATTTGGTTCATCTCCCTCTCAAGGCGTTCTTCCAACGCATTCATCTTCTTGGCCGCCATTGATACACGGATTTTTGTAAGACTCTATTAAGCCGGTTTTACCTGAACCGGCCCAGCCTGTTCAGGTCTATAGGAGGCGGAAATCATCCGCCTCCTTCCCTGCTTGTCCGCCCAAAGGGGTGGGTCCCACCCCTTAAAACAAAATTCAAACCAAGGAGGAGGGGGCGGCTAAGGCATTGGGAGGGAAATTTAATTAGGAAACTTTTTGTATTAAAGGGCATGAGGGGATTAGGGGAGTTTTAGGTTTTGTTTGATTGAAATTAGGGTTTCCTTGGAGGCTTGGGCTCTAGACGATCTTGTCTAGAGAATTGGGAGAGACGATCCTCCTCTCGAATTGAGGATCTCTTGTATCTTGCTTTCGCATTTGCTTTGCTTTATTTCCAAGTCGTAATCTATCGTTCCTAGTTTGATTTGCTCCAAATTATTGTGTTTTTCCGCTGTTTTTATCAATTTTGCTTAGGGTTGCTTGCGAACTCAAGTACATCCGGTAGGATTACTTGCGAACTCAAGTATTTCCTATCAAATTGGTATCAAAGCAAGTCTTGGGACCGGTGGAGGGCTGATTTCGGCAAATTCCTGCAGCAGATTTTTGGCCGGAAGGGGGGGGGGAAGTTGCTGTTTTTTGACTTCAAAAATCAGATTTCGTGAATCTGCAAACTCCGGATTGCGATGGCGGCCAAAAAGGTGGATGCTTTGGAAGAAAGGATCGAAGGGGAGATAAATCAAATCAAGGAAACCGTGGAGGAAAGGATGTCTTCCATGGAAGGACAAGTGGCCGATCTACGGGATATGATGAAGAAGATGTTGGAATTCCAAACCCAAACGGCGGCATCTGAGGCAAGGGGCCCCGAAGCGAAAAACACCAAATTTGAAATCCGTAAGGAGGAAGAAGAGGTGGAAATCGTGGAAGGGGGAAGAGGAAGACCCCATTTGGAGCCTTTCCAGAGGGAGGAGAGAGGAGGGAGACACGGAGAGAGACAAGGGTATGGAGGCGTGGAGCCAAGAGGTGCGGAGTGGGAGCACCGGGAGGGATACTATGGCCGTCGAGGTGCTGATTTTGAAGACAGAATGAGGGATTTCGAAGGGGGTTTGGGACATGGGAGAGGAAGGGAGGATCGGGAGACATGGGGGGGCTCGAGCACATGGGAGAGGGGAAATTATGGAGGCTTACGGGGACATAGTGGGGATCAGAAAGTGAGGAAGCTAAAGATGCCCATATTCGAAGGAGAGGATGCTTATGGGTGGATTTACAAGGTGGAGCGATACTTCGCCGTTAATGGGCTGACGGAGGAGGAGAAGCTGACAGCAGCGGGCTTGTGCTTGGAAGGAAAAGCCCTTTCATGGTATCAGTGGAGAGACCAAAGGAGGGCTATCAGGACCTGGAGAGAATTCAAGGATTGCATCATAGAACGTTTCCAAACCTATCGGGGAGGGGATTTCTATGAGCAGTTCTTTGCTCTGACACTGGAGGGATCTGTAGCTGACTACCGGGAGCGATTTGAGCACTTAGCCAGCAGGGTGGAGCGACTCTCAGATATAGTACTTGAGGGAAATTTCATGAAGGGGTTGAAGGTGGAGATCCGAGCAGCAGTGAAGGTTCTGATGCCCCGCGACTTGGGGGAGGCTATGAAGTTAGCCCAGTTGGTGGAGAATTAGAGAAATCTGGAGAGGGGGGCCAGGAGTAGCAGCACCGGAGGAACTTACCGGATGACGACCACCCATCTAGCACCGAAATTCCTTGTAACAGGGGGGCATCAAGAGACCACCAAGGAGAGGACAGGAGGAGGTGGAAGCGGGGGAAATTTCAAGCGGTTGACAGAGAAGGAGATGCAGGAGAAGAGAGCTAAGGGGTTATGCTTTAGCTGCGATGAAAAGTATACGCCAGGGCATTGATGCAAGGACCGAACTCTTCAGGTTCTCACCGTCTGTGATGACGAGGAAACTGAGGAGGGAGGGGAGGAGGAGACAGAGGAGGAGATGGAGGAGAAAATGCACCTGGATCTAGCTGAGGTATCCTTGAACTCGGTAGTAGGATTCACGACGAATCATACCATGAAGGTGAAGGGGGAGATCGAGAACAGGGAGGTAGTGGTGCTGATTGATAGTGGGGCTACCCACAATTTCATCTCCTCTCAGGTCGTCGATCAGATGGGAATGAGATTGGTGGACACGGGTTGCTACGGGGTGATGATGGGTACGGGGAAGGTGGAGAAGGGCCAGGGAATTTGTAGAGGAGTGCTACTGACTATCCAGGGGATTCAGGTGAGGGAAGATTTTCTTCCACTAGAGCTGGGGAGTACAGATGTCATCTTGGGGATGAAATGGCTGCAGACGTTGGGAGACACCAAGGTGAACTGGAGAGCACTCACGATGGAGTTAGTGATAGATGAAAGGAAGGTGGTGATTAAGGGAGATGCAGGGCTATCTAAATCCATGGTTTCTCTCAAGACTATGGTGAAGGATATACAGTTGGCAGGAGGAGGATACTTGGTGGAGCTGCACAGTTTGGAGGGAGCAGGATTAGAGGAAGGGGGGGACATACCCCTCTCCATTCAGCCATTGATTCAGCAGTTCCAAGAGGTTTTTCAGCCACCCCAGGGATTGCCACCGCAGAGGGAGCAGGAGCACGCCATTGTGATAAGGGAGGGAGTGTCACCCATCAGTGTACGTCCGTATCGCTACCCTCAGTTACAGAAAGATGAAATTGAAAGGTTGATTAGAGAAATGTTGGAGGCAAAAATCATCAGACCCAGCATCAGTCCTTTCTCTAGTCCCGTTCTATTAGTGAAAAAGAAGGATGGCAGTTGGCATTTTTGTGTGAACTACCGAGCCCTCAACAAGGAAACTGTCCCTGACAAGTTTCCTATACCGGTCATTGATGAGCTATTAGATGAATTGAGTGGAACCGTGATCTTTAGCAAGATAGACTTGAAATCAGGATACCATCAGATCCGGATGAAGGAGGATATACCCAAGACGGCCTTTAGAACTCATGAGGGGCACTATGAGTTCCTGGTGATGCCTTTTGGCCTCACCAATGCTCCCGCTACTTTTCAGGCCCTTATGAATAAGGTTTTCAAACCTTATCTCAGAAGATTTGTATTGGTGTTTTTTGATGATATCTTGGTCTACAGCAAGACAGAGGAGGAGAACTGGGAGCATTTGAAAAAGGTGTTGGAGGTACTGCATGAGCACCAGCTGAGGGCCAACTTGAAGAAATGCTGCTTCGCACAAGGCAGTGTAGAGTACTTGGGCCATGTGGTATCAAGGGAAGGAGTGGCAGCAGATCAGTCCAAAATTGAGGCAATGCTTAAGTGGCCAGTGCCAAAGAATCTGAAGGAGTTGAGGGGATTTTTAGGACTGACAGGGTACTACAGAAGGTTCGTAAAGGGGTACAGCACTATAGCGTGGCCACTCACCAAGCAGTTGAAGAAGGACGGGTTCCTATGGGGGGAGGCAGCTACATCAGCTTTTGAGAGCCTGAAGAAGGCCATGACTACAGTACCGGTCCTAGCCTTGCCAGATTTCACTCAGACCTTCATCGTGGAGACGGATGCATCCGGATACGGATTGGGTGCAGTGCTTATGCAGAGTCGTAGGCCCATTGCCTATTTCAGCCAGGTACTGACCGCCAGAGCCAAGCTGAAGTCAGTCTATGAGAGGGAATTAATGGCCATCGTTTTGGCCATCCAGAAGTGGCGGCCCTACCTACTTGGGAGGCACTTCATTGTCAGGACAGATCAGCGGAGTTTGAAGTATCTACTGGAGCAGAGGATGGTGACAGAAGAGCATCAGCGGTGGCTGTCCAAGCTGCTGGGGTACGATTTTGAGATTCAGTATAGGCCCGGAGTGGAGAATAAGGCGGCGGATGCCTTGTCCAGATGTATGGGGGAGCTGCAGACAGTAACACTATCGGTTCCTTTGATGCTTGATTGGGAGGCCATCAGAGAAGAGAGTGCTAGGGATGAGGCTTTGGGAAAGATCAGGGCAGATTTGCTAAGGGAAGAGGGTAGCCACCCAAGGTATTTGTTGGAGGGAGACAAATGGCTATATCAGGGAAGGTTCGTAATGCCCCGAACCTCGATCCACATCCCGAGCTTGCTCCAGGAGTTTCATGGAAGCGCTGTAGGGGGCCATTCAGGAGTGCAGAAGACATACAGAAGACTAGCCTCGGAGTTATACTAGAAGGGGATGCATAAAGATGTAGAGGAGTTGGTAGCCAGATGCGAGATCTGTCAGAGGAACAAATACATGGCTATGTCACTAGGAGGACTACTACAGCCTTTGGCTCTACCGGGACGAGTATGGGAGGAGATATCCATGGATTTCATAGATGGGCTACCCTGTTCAGAAGGGTTCACAATGATTTTAGTGGTGGTGGACAGATTGAGCAAGTATGCTCATTTCATCCCCCTCCGACACCCGTACACCGCAGTGACAGTGGCTTCAGCTTTCATCAGAGAAGTGGTCAGATTGCATGGAGTACCAGAGGCGATAGTATCAGATAGGGATAAGGTGTTCCTCAGCCATTTTTGGAGAGAGTTGTTCAGGTTACAAGGGACAGTTCTGAAAAGGAGTACAGCTTATCATCCACAGGCGGATGGCCAAACGGAAGTAGTGAACAGGAGCTTGGAGACTTACCTGAGATGTTTTGCATCAGAGACACCCAAGCTTTGGGCTAAGTGGCTATCATGGGTGGAATATTGGTACAACACCTCTTTTCATTCGGCTTCTCAGATGACTCCATTCAAGGTGTTGTACGGAAGGGATCCTCCCCACTTAGTGCACTTTGGGAGTGGTAGTACTCCAGTGTCTACAGTAGAGGAGTACTTGGAGGAGAGGGATAGAAGACTGGAGGAGTTGAAAAGACATCTCCTGAGAGCTCAACAGATTATGAAGAAGCAAGCGGATGGGCACAGGAAGGACATCCAGTTTGAGGTAGGGGAGAGGGTATTCTTGAAGCTCCGACCCTACAGACAGAAGACAGTCGCCAACAGGAGAAATGAGAAGCTGGCTCCAAGGTACTTTGGGCCTTATGAAGTGCTGGAGAAGATCGGAGCAGTAGCATATCGGCTGAAGCTACCACCAACGGCTACTATACATCCGGTTTTTCATGTATCACAGTTGAGAAAGGCTATTGGCGACTACACAGCCAACCCCGAGTTACCGGCGACACTCACTGAGGATTTAGAGGTGATCCTGGAACCCTTAGAGCTGATGGGGGTTCGCCAGAAGGAAGATGGAACTAAGGAAGTGTTGATCCAGTGGAAGAACCTTCCTGACTACGAGGCCACGTGGGAACCATATGAGAGGGTGAAACATCAGTTTCCTTGCTTTCACCTTGAGGACAAGGTGATTCTTTGGGAGGGCGGTATTGTTAAGCCGGTTTTACCTGAACCGGCCCAGCCGGTTCAGGTCTATAGGAGGCGGAAATCATCCGCCTCCTTCCCTGCTTGTCCGCCCAAAGGGGTGGGTCCCACCCCTTAATACAAAATTCAAACCAAGGAGGAGGGGGCGGCTAAGGCATTGGGAGGGAAATTTAATTAGGAAACTTTTTGTATTAAAGGGCATGAGGGGATTAGGGGAGTTTTAGGTTTTGTTTGATTGAAATTAGGGTTTTCTTGGAGGCTTGGGCTCTAGACGATCTTGTCTAGAGAATTGGGAGAGACGATCCTCCTCTCGAATTGAGGATCTCTTGTATCTTGCTTTCGTATTTGCTTTGCTTTATTTCCAAGTCGCAATCTATCGTTCCTAGTTTGATTTGCTCCAAATTATTGTGTTTTTTCGCTGTTTTTATCAATTTTGCTTAGGGTTGCTTGCGAACTCAAGTAGATCCGGTAGGATTACTTGCGAACTCAAGTATTTCCTATCAGACTCAAAAAATAGTATTTCTTTACCAAAAACAGCAACACCAATGGTCCGGACAGGAAAACTTCTGCAGGAATCCGCCAAAACCTCCCCAAAATAGGCCCAGAAAGCGGCTCTGATACCAATTTGATAGGAAATAACATAAAGTACAGAACTTTACTGCAGAAATCAGCAAAACCAACAAGCTTCCAAGCAGTTTTTGAGAGAAAGTCAGAGAAATAATTGAGAGAAAACTTTCAATTTAATAGTAGAGGAAAGAAAACAACAAGATATAGTTGGATCTCCAATTGGAGAGGAAGATCCTGCTCTCCCAATCTCTAGCCCCGGAAACTAGAGCCCAAGCAAAACCACAAGAAACACCAAATTCTGCAAAAATGCATCATAACCCTAGCCTTAGAACAGAAAATACTACTTAAAGCAAAACAAAACAATAATTCCCTAAACAGCCCTAGAATTTGAATTTTCCCTCTCAAATCCTTCTCAATTAAAGCCATAATATCACTATAAGGAGGGGTGGGCCTCACACCCTGTCCACCCCCCATCAGGCGGGTCTATTCCGCCTGGAATAGACCCGAACTGGTCAAAGTGGGACCGGTTTAGCCAGCTCCTCAAGAGCCGGTCTAACACAACATGGGAGCAGAATTACTATCAGTTATTCCGAGTTATTCCTGAATAAAACCCTAGTGATTACGTGATGCTAAAGGCATCAGGATAAGCATGAAAATTGGAATCAATAGATATCCTGGTAGAACCGAACATGGGAATCTCCAGGCATCGGATGGTTGAAACTTGAATAATTAGGATAAAACTGAATTCAAAGCTTAGAGAAGTTTTCTAATTGCAAACCAGTGAGTGATGCTGAACTAATTAGCCCAACAACCAAAGCAAACCAAAGAGTAAAACATTAGATTATACATCTCATTCTCATAAGTAGTAATCATTATAGGCATGTTTTCATAAATGACTTAAAAAATACCACCTAATAGAACAATTGAAGTGCAAACCTCAAATAAACAATACATGCACTTTCATTGATTGTATACCTTCAAATGTCTATCAAACTGTCGCAGAATTATGGTATATTATTAAGGATATAGTACTTTTTCTCGTCAGCCTAGTTTTTAGCATTAAGTTGAAGCAAACATTTTATATTACTACTTATATTGCTTCTTTACAATGCCCTACTAAATAGTAAAGGATATCTCTTCTTTACTTGAACAAGAAAATATGGTTCACCATAGCATGTTTTTTTTCACATGAAACAAACGAAGTATATACTTAAAAATGTAAGAAGTATTCAAGTGCAAGCAGCAGAAGGTATCCTCCACTTACCATTTGGATTGGATGGTATCTTTGGCAATCTGTATCGATGAGACTTATGCTGTTCACAAAGCACTGGACTAGGAAATGCATATTTAGGGCTATCCATATGCTGAAAATGTATAAATTCACTGTTGAAATTACACATAGCTTAAACACAAAACATCTGGACTACCATAGATTACTTGCTATTAACTTCTGCCTGGATTCGGTGGTTTGTTGTTTGTGTAGATTGGAAAGAGATCAAATACTGATAACAACGCTGGTAGTATTTTTATTTCTCTCAGGCAACATCTTAGAAACTAAACATAATAAACTTTACAAATCAGCAGTAATCATCTGATAATATTTGTTCCACAAATTCAATTTTGTAGGCAGTGTTTTACTTATTATTGTTGCTTAGAAGTATTTCTTTGCATCCTTGTCAAATGCTTAAGATACATATCAGAGTATGC
Organism: Dendrobium chrysotoxum; assembly: GCA_019925795.1. Taxonomy (NCBI): domain Eukaryota; kingdom Viridiplantae; phylum Streptophyta; class Magnoliopsida; order Asparagales; family Orchidaceae; genus Dendrobium; species Dendrobium chrysotoxum. The sequence continues at coordinate 19,177,172 of CM034309.1, forward strand.
ATTGCTTCCTTGTGGAGTTTCTGTGATTGGCTTAAAGGTTCATCTATTTGTCTAATTATGTGCTGAGTAGGTTGTAGCAAACTTTTGAAGCATATTCGCTTTTCAGGAATAAACAGTTTGCTGTGGTGGAAAACCCTGGTCTTTGGAACTGGACATTCACCCTGAAGGATGAAAATGATAATGTGCTCGCTCAGATTGATCGGGACTGGAGGGGGTTTGGCTTTGAGGTTTTTTCTTACTCTTTTCTATAGATATCATCAATCATGCGACTAGAATTTTATTCTTATCTCTTTTAATTATATAATTCTTCATACATTTCATGTCATTTTAACTTTTAATTTGCTCACGAACTGTTTAAAGGTAAAAGCATGCAAGACATGGCTGGTGCTCCTGTATAGCTACTTTGGGATGTTATGCGTCAAACAATTCCCATAATCAAGGGCTGATTTAAAGGGGCACATGCCCCCACCCCACCCCCCACTATTTGATGTTTCAATAATAAGAATTCAATTTGTGACTCCACCAAATAATAAAATTAATTAATGTGGCACCTTCAAAAAAAATTCTTGGCTCTGCTATTGACCTTAATAGCCTCCTAATGGTTGCCAATAAGAAATATCAACCTTCTTATGGTCTGATTGTTAGGCAGGTATCCTTCAGTTGTGGATTTGTTGCATTAGCATGTTGGAAGGAAGCATGCTTTTGTGGCAGTTCGTGTTCTACATCTACTTCTAGCTTCATATGTTCCTTGTTCTCCTTGAGGGTATCCTCTGTCAGTAGGTGTTTTGTATGGTATAAATGCATGGAAAAGATAATAGCTAGGTATTTGACAGCCGAACAGAGCTGCTGTTTTACTGTGGCATGAGGGAAAACATTGGCATTGCTGTGATTAGCTTCGTAATCCTTTCAAGCAACTTTTTACAAACTCTTTTTTTTTTTTGGAAAAGGATAGAAAAATATCTCAAATATTTTGCTAATTAAAGGTAGGGCACAAAGCTAGTTACAAATAAATAGGCTCAATGTTAGCTATAGATTAGGGGGCACCATGTAGAGAGCTACTGAATATCTGATTTAAAGAATATTACTGCCCATACTCTTAACATGTGATTTCTATCTTTGGAACAAGGAGCATACCACTTGAGCTAGTGTATTAACTTCATGCCAACCATCTGTTTTTTCTTTAAATGGAAAATTCAAATATTTATTTTAGATTTGATTTTCAGTAACATTTGAGCATCATCTTCCCATCTAATTGGACGAGCACATTAATTATTTAATGAAAGTGAAAGTGGAAACTATTTTCTTTTCACAGCTTTTCACTGATGCTGGTCAGTATGTGATTCGATTTGGTAATGCTTCCTCAATTCCAAAGATTGGCCTTGCTTCAGCTGTAAGTGTCTTCAAGGGCTCTCCATGGAAATTAAGTTAGATCACATGGTACTTCTTTCACTTCTTTTCTGATAAGTTCTTAATATTTTCTAGGTACAAGAATTAGACATTAAGCGTCCATTAACTCTGTCAGAAAGAGCTGTCGCCGTTGCGCTTGCCATTTCTCTAGACAACGACTTTTTCTCACGAACTGGTGGTGGCTGGTAAGCTTTTTAGAAAATTCGTTTTTTTCCCCATTAAACTTTTTTGACCTCCAATTTATTCATGTCATCCTCGAGAAAACATGCTTCCATGCTGCCGCTTTTTATTTTTTAAATTACAATTTTTAGCAAATTCCCATTAATCTAGTTTTTAATAAGCTTTGATTTACTAATTTCTAGTGATGAATTTCCTTGAGGAGCATAACTTCTTTATTCCAATTAGTTTAAAGCTACATTTCACGACTCTGATATTGTTGAAGTTCTTGTTAATGGGGGTTTACTATTTCGCACATTCCTGATGTTGAATAGAGTTGAAAATGGTAAAACTTGAAGAACATATATATTGCTTTCCATTTTACAGTTAGCTTTAGAAGAGGGCTAGCTATTTAAAGCGTTGCTTTAGCGTCATCTGGCTATGATCTTCAAAATTCAAATAGATTTTCAAGTTCATGATTTAATAGTCTAAGTTTTAAAGGTGTTTGAGTTGGTTTTATCATTCTTAGGGAACGTATCCGAGGTAGTCTATCATTTTTATTGTTTCATGATTTAATAGTCTAAGTTTTAAAGGTGTTTGAGTTGGTTTTATCATTCTTAGGGAACGTATCCGAGGTAGTCTATCATTTTTATTGTTTTATGTTTGTCATGGTTACGGTGAAGGAAGATTGGTTTCACGTGATGGGATACAAGTCCTCTTTAGAATTTAAGCTCTGAACAAATATAGTGCTATTGAATTTTATTAATGTGCAGATCACTATTTGGCATGCTCCTCAAAACAGCATGATATTGTGCTCCATCTATATTCCACCTTTGCTAATTTGACAGTCATCTTCAATTTTGGTGAATCAAGTGAATTATAGGTCAATAGTTGATTCATTTGGCTGAAGTAGCTCCAATGGAAGATAAGATTAGAGAGAGTCGCTTAGATGGTTTGGTTGCATAAAACGGCAGCCTCCCGATGAGCCGGTTAGGAAAACAAATGTCTGAGATTTGGCTTACCTTAAGAAAGGTAGCGGTAGGCCTAAAAGACTTGGTTAGAAAGTATTAGAAATGACCTTTCTTTATTAGATTTAAATGAGAATCTAACTCTTAACCGGACACAACGGAGAAAAAGGATTCATATAGCCAACCCCACGTAGTGGGATAAAGGCTTGATATCGTTGTTGTTGTTGTTGATTAATTTGGTTAAATCCTGCGGCAATGGCACATTTACAAGTTACCGTTTATTTTTTAATCAAGTACTAGATTATATCAAAGTCAGAGAGCTTATCATCTGCTGTTTGCACCCTTGTGCTGCTAATAATATTAGCCGCAGAGGTACCCAGACTCGCACATAATACTTACAGTGCCCAGCTGATAATTGATGATTCTCTTTCAGGGGACTCCCCATCATTGTTGCTGGTGAATAGGAGACGATGAATATGGCCGAGGATGCTCAAGTTTTTTTGTCTTCTTAAAATGGTTTGATTGTTTATGTTAAAGCTCACAAATCAGTATATTGCGTTTTTCAGTTTCTTGTTTTTAATGATTCAACTTCTTTCCTAATAAATTTTTTCTCCCAACAAGCAACTATTCTAGTTTTAATCGTTAAAATTCTAATTTCTCAGTTTGGCTGCCATTATGGGCCTATTAGGTGTAATATCAATGCTATTTTAGGTGTAATAATTTGATAGACTCAATGTGAGCGCTTCAGTATTGGCTGTTGCGGGCTGAGATTATCACTAGTATTGCATAATTTATGGATTTGAAATAGCTGTTTTTCTGCTTCAGATGATCCTGTTGGCTTTATGCAATCATATTTTAGGCTTTTGTTTGGGACGATTTTCTTACTGCTTCTTACAATAACTTTTTAGTATAAAAATTCATTTTTTTGTATTAAAAAGTTGTTTTAAGAAGCAATAAAAAAGTCGTCCCAAACGAGAGAAATTATTACGTTCGGAGTCCGGACACAGAGAAACGTTCGGTTTTGTGACTATGAACAGTAAAAGCATATGGGTGAATAATAAAAACACAGTGGTGAACAACAATTATGCTTTCACTGTACTTTCATTGTTCACAGTCACAAAATCGAACGGTTCTTTGCGTTCGGACTCTGCACGTAATAATCTCTCCCCAAATGAAGCCTTAGTTTGATCAAAATAGATAATCAAGTGTTCTCACAAGAGAAATTGAAGCAATAATTATTCATGTTGTGGAGTAGCGCAAGGGCGTGCCACTAGTACTTCTTTTTCAAGATTTTATTTTGCCTCTTTTTTTTACTTTTAATATTATAACATCTAACCATGATTATTTATGTTAATTTTATCATTTAAACTTCATGAATTTTTAAGCTTTGGTCATGCATCAACTTGTGAGAATTGAATGAGTGGTAGGTTTGGTATGTGAAGAACGAGTGTGGATAGGTTTCAAGTATTTATAAATATCTTTCTTTTCTTAAGATTTAAACAAAGTATTTTCAATAGTGGTATGAGAGCAATAATGAATAAAGGAATGGTTTACATCCAAGTTTTGAGTTCATTGATATCACCATTGAAGAACTTAATAATTTAGAAATCATGGGTGTTGAGCAATTATTGTTTCCTTTTATGCTTACAAGAAAAAAAGCAAAATAAGTAGAAAAGGCATAAAGAGATAATGGTGTAAATTATTAAAACTTAACTTGAAAGAAGGATTCTTTGATAATGGTAGATTCTAAAGAGGAAGAAAAAATGGCCAAAGGTATGGTCATGGATGTGGAAGAGAAGGAAGAGGTGGCTACAATAACTCCAACTTCTTCAACAATAGAGATAATGGTGGAAATCCACTAATAACAAGTGTTTGTGGAAGAGGTAATTCATGGTCAATGGATGACAAGTCTCATATCAAATGTCATAATTTTCATCAGTTCCACCATCATACTTCTCAGTGTAGATGTAAAAGAAGATGAGAACAAAAAAGAAGAAACCTTGTTATTAATGTGTTTATATCAAATATTAGAATGATTCTCTTTAATGTTCAATATGATGTTGGAAAGTATTTAAAGGTTTGTTATAATAATTCATCATGATTATGGCGTCCAAGATACAAGCACCTTAACTTTGGCAACCTTGAACTTTTGGTGATGAAGGACATAGTGGAAGGTCTACCTTGTATAAACCAATCTAATAAACTTTATGAAGAATGTTTGCCTAGGAAAAGTTTTCCAAAGGAGTTAGCTTCATGAGCCATAAAGCCACTTGAGCTTATACACACTGATGTTTATTATTGCCCTATTTTGACGACGTCTTTTGATGAAAATAAATATTTTATCTTTATTGATATTATTTTCTAGAACAATGTTGGTGTATTTGTTGAAGGAGAAATTAGAGATGTTTGAAAATTTCAAGTTGTTCAAAGCTCTTATTGAAAAAGAAAGTGGACTTGACATTAAATCAATGTTTAAAAAAAGACAAAATTGAGAATTAAGGCGTTTTCTCTTAATGAGGCAAGGTGTAAGTCTCAAAATAGAAAAAATAAAAAAATATATGAACTTATAAATAATTAATAAAAAAAGATAAAAATAAAATAAAACATCAACATATTTATTTGATTTATCATAGATATAAATTGTAAATCTTAATATTAAATGTTATTATAAATTGAAAGTTTGAAATAAGATTCAAAATAAATACTCATTTAAAACTTAAGTACGCTATAAAGATTAGGATTCATACTGGCCTTATCCTTTCATATTCTTCACAATATGTATGTAACAATTATATCCTTAAATTATGTCTTATTGTCATCTTCTAAACCTTCTTCAATTATAACATTTTTTTAAACTCGCCATATTAATTAGGTTCAATGTAATATTAAATAAAATAATAAATTAATAATATAACAAAGTAATCTATTATATTTAAATCATCATTTGATATATTTTTTAAAGCTTGAACTCCAATTTGCTTTTTACTTTAAATTGATTGTGAAGTAAAATTAAGTTATTATCAATTCAATAGTCATTTTAATATTAACATTGATAAATTCATTCTCTTCATCATCAAACGCATTCATCTATTTTCATTTTTAAATCTTTCACTATTTTTTTCTATTATCCATTCATCATTAAATTATATATCATTAACAACCAAGGGATTTATTTTATCATCATAAGTTATTCATCTCTATAATTTGAAATATTTATCTTTTAAATTTTTATTAAATTTAACACAATGATTCAACCTTATTCATTTGTCCTATAGTTAATTGGTTCATTATTTTTGTATAATAGAATAAAAAATATAATAATAATAATAATATATAATATATAATAAAAAATTATAAAACTTAACCAGAATGAGATGCTGCCTCAAAACACCTTGAGGCCTTAAGCTTGTGTACCTCATTTAAAAAGGCGTAAGTCTCACTGGCACTAGTGAGGTTTAAGCCTTGAGGCGCTCATTGTGTGCCTTAGTTTGAAGTGCGCCTTTAGGCGTATGCCTCGAACGATTGATTTAACCATATATTAAATATATGTGATCAATGTAAATTCACATCAAATGAATTCTAAAGATATTGTAAAGATCATGGAATTTATTGTTCCCTTATAGTGCTAAGATTTCTTAACAAAATAGAGTGGCAAAAAGGAATTATTAAACATTTCACACTATGGCTTGAAGTAAAGTGGATATTATTATCTTTTGCCTACTTGAAAATTCTGAACATTTAGGCTATAAAGAAGTAGCGAAAAACAAAAAAAATGCGGTTAAAGAAATCATAGAAATCACAAAGAATGATATATGAGAGTTTGTTAGACTTCCGTAAGGACATAAGGAGATTGTAGTTAAATGGGTATCCAATAAAGTAGTAGCTAACCCTTAATCTCTTGGAGTATCCAATAAAGTAGTAGCTAACTATTTTGGGATACAGTTCCTTTAATTCTTTTATTGAGTTGGTTCTCAATTTCAATTTTGTAAGCCTTGAACATGTCTAGTGATTGGGATTTCTCATGAATAAGATACATATACTTATAATGAGAGAAATCGTCTATGAATAAAATAAAATATTTTTTACCATTCCAAAAAGCCAAAAGAAACGGTTCAAAAATTGTTGTGTGGATTAATTTTAAACTATCTGAAGCTCTATTATCACCTAATCTCTTAATATTCTAAAATTTCCCCTTAATACAATCAGCTCAAATCATAAAGTTTATGAAATCAAGTGAATCAAGAATTACATCAAACACAAGCCTCTCAATTTTAGGTTTCATGACATTATTTTCAAATGAACAATAATAGCCAAATTTGTTCAAAGGAGAAACAAAAACTAAATTTTATCTAAATAATGGTACAACATAAGTCTCTTTTAATATAAATAGTATTCAGTCTTCAATAATAACTTATAGTTTTCTATTGCCACAACCTTTACTGATTTGTCATTGTCCACACAGAAGAAATCTTTCAGTGTCATTTAGCTTTTGGTAACTTATGCAATCTTGTATAGACACGCTTATGTGAGTCATGGAACAAGAAACTATCTTTCAATTATGTCTTAGCATCAAAGCTAAATTAATCTCAAATTCGACAGGAATAACAAGTGTATATTTATTTACACACTAAGCATGATATTTAGTAGTCTTTTTTATGTGTCCATGTTTATGATAAAATTAATCTCAAATTCTTTATCTTTCTTATTTTACTATTTTGTTTGAGCTAGATCACTTAAAATTTACTTGTCCTTCTTTTTTTCATATTCTTGTATTCCGACGTGTCGACCAAGTGAGCACTATTAGTCTTTTCTTGCTTGACCTTTTCTTCCTCTTGTACATAATGAGAAATGAGCTCATTCATAGACCATTTATCCATTGGATAGTTATTAAATTGACTGAAGTATGTAGAAAGTGATATCAAAACTAAATGCACTAGCAAATCCTTAAATAACTCAAACTTTAATATCTCTTGTTTTGAAACATAATAAGGCATCTTTATGATTTACTTCCTAATATTTTATTTTCTCTTATACCTCATTGAGATCAAGCTTGCCAAAAGCATGCTTATTTCAGCCTTACAATTTTTAGCAAAATGCTTTTCAGTTTTCTCAAGAAACTCCTTCGTAATAGTGATCTTTTCAGGAAGAGTACCATTAAAGGCTTCTGAAATACCACACTTTATGATCATGAAACTAATGTAATTTAAACGATCCCATTTTTCAAGGTATTGTTTATCCTTATTAAAACCCTTATTTGTAAGGTCGCCAAGTTGTTCAATCCTTAATACAATTCAAGATTCATACATCTAAGAACAATCATAATGTTCACTTTCCATTTCTTGAAGTTTGTCCCATTTAACATGGAAATGGAATTGATAGTAGTAGATATTATAGAAGCAGATGCAATAGATGGATAGAGGATAAAATAAATAAACAACTTGCTAACATAAGAATCCATATCAAATAATCAATTGAATTCAAATAATGGTGAGTCACATCACAAGATGCCTATCACAACATTTATATTTAACCTTTTGATAGAAATATTAACTTGTTATTAATAATCTTTGTGTAGTAATTAAGTGTTGATAATAAATAGAATCGAATAATAAGTCTATCTTTGGATTGACTTATTATTCGCACAGAACATCTTACAATTTTATATATTTGTCACCATATGTGTGGATGTAATTTGGCCAAATATTAACCTTCCTATGGGCCAATCAATATTTGCATGAATTACATTCATACAATGATCTTAATTTTCAAAAAAATTAATTTATACAAAAGAATTTACATTGGTATTATATTTCTTCAATTAACATATTTTAGAATGTTAGACATCTAAAAAAATAATTTAAAAAGGTTGAATTTAATTGAAAATTTTAGTACTCTTTAAATTGCAACCCAATAAAATAACTAAACATCACTTTATCAATAAGGTGCATTAATTCAATTAATTATTTACAATATTGCTCACATAATTCTTAAAAATATATATATTTTACAAATTGACATTACCCTCTACATCATAATTTAAATCAATTAAAGATGAATAATAAGTGAATATATATAATCAAAGTATTATAAGGCAAATTTATGGCCTTGAATTTAAAATAAAAGAATAACATGAAAGTTATGGATTCTTTGTAACCGAACGTTAATAGATTTGGTCAAGAAATTAATTTAAAAAATATTGGCAAAAAATTTATCAAATTATTAATAAACATATATGAAAAAAAATTCCGTGGGCTCCAAAAATTCGACCCTGGCCTCCGCCCATGTTTCTTTCTTCGGGGGAGTTTTAACGGATTAAATTCATGGATAAATTTTGGAAGGCAGATTGGGTTGTAGATAAGACACTACCCAGAGATTTCGCCCTCATTTTGCGAGGACTTTATGATCTGAGTTCTGGTTTCCTATAGGCGCAAGCCCCTATAGTTAATTACCCCTCCTGATCATGAGAGAAAACTTTCGATTAAGGCTAGTCGTAATCAAATACATAGAGATACGTATATCTCGCATATAGTAGCAGCATGGGTTTAGATTTGGGGATTTGAAGATTTCGATATTTAAAATATAAAATTTTCACCACCTTGCACTTAAAGCAAGTGGTGGGGGAATGAATGATGGACCCGATCAAGATCCCATGGTTCCGTCGTCCTAGGCCATCGTGGTCCCTGGTCTACTTAGTCAGAGGAGGTAGTCGATGAAAGTTTGATAGGGATATTAAGCCCTTGTGAACTAGTCCCGAGGCTAACCAAGAGGGGGGGTGAATTGGATATTTAAAAACTTCTTTAAATAAAAAGAAAAATCTTTTTATATCTTGTAATGAAAACAAATTAAATCAATAATAAAAAGATCAATCATAGATTTCACTCAAGCAGTTAATCGCAGTAAAATAAAATGCAGAAAATAATCAGAAAGAACACACCAGATTTATAGTGGTTCGGTCCAACCTAACCTACGTCCACTCCCTGGAGGCTCCCTCCAGGTATTGCATTACACCTTTAGTGACTCTCCTTTAGCCCCCACAGCTAGGCGAAGAAGCCCTTACAAAATCACTTCCACCTTCCTCGGTGCGGCGGAGTAGCCGGGTCCTTCGACACCAAAGAGATCTTCTTCTTTCCAAAACTTCCTTCGAGACGACCCTTGAATACGATGGTACTTAGGTGCAAGCTTGCCGGAGCAACCGTGTGAACCCCCTCACACTCCCTCAAAAATCCCCCTTCCAAGGCTCTTCTCCCTCTCAAACTCCACCCTTTCCTCTCTCCCTTTCAAGCTCTCTCTTTAAGTTTTCTCCAAAAGAAACGAAGCCTCAATGGGTGCCAAAGACACCTAACAAGTGCCTTGAGAAAGCTTAAAAAGAGAGCTCCAAAAACCCTTCCAAATCAGTTTTGGCCGAAAAGATCATCCAGGACGATCGTAGGATCGTCTAGGATGATGTACTCCAAAAGACGGCTTCAGAAAACCCTAAAAACTCAGTTCTGCCGCCAAAGATTATCCAGGATGATCGCAGGATCGTTCAGAATGATGTGCAGAATTTGACCTGATAGTCCAGGACGATCACCTGGACAATATGTTCAAATTTGCACTAATCGTCTAGGACGATTATAAGATCATCCACAATGTTTAGAATATCAAATTAAGCAGATTTAATTAACTAATCATAGGATTAATTTAGGCAATATTATCATAGATCGTCCAGTACAATATGGATTGTCCTGGACGATTAGACTAAAAATTGAACTTAAAATCTTGCCTAAATTATTATAGCAGCTAGGGTTTTGAGATCATATTGGATCGTCCAGGACGATATAAATATCGTCCAGGATGATCAGTTCAATGAACAGATCGTCTTGGACGATCTAAAATCGGTAAGTACGATTTATTCAAAAGTTAAACTTCTAGTTTTAACAGATCTCACTCCCCCTGAGAATGTGTGTACATGATCACAAGCAAGCATACACCCTTACAGGACTTGACTCAAAAAATCAAAAAGTACATTAAATGAGAATTACAAGAATCACACATCATAACCTATTCTAACCATTCTTGAGCCTTGATTCTTTGTTGGATTGTGCATGCTGTTTCTTGAAATGTTAGTATACACACAAATAAATAAACATTCCAAATATTAGGAGATATGAGCCATAATATTTGTTATCATCAAAATAAGAACTCGTGAGCCCGAGTCGTAACAATCTCCCCTTTTTTTATGATGATAAATATTACTGGTTAAGTTTGCAAACAAAAAGCATTTTCTCCTAATCTCTCCCTCACTAAGAAAAGACTTTTTAAAATAGAGAGAAACTTTTTTTATTTAAAAAAACTACACAAATACAACAAATAAAAATAAACTTCATAAATACAATAGTACGTTCTCCCCCTTTGACATTATAAAAAAGAAGAGGAGCATAGAAAAACAAAGCAGAAAAAATAAACTAAAAGAAAAAAAACACTCCCTGATCTGGTGAAAATTTTTAAAAATATCAAGAATTTTCTTATAATGAGAAAGTTGCCTCCTGATTTTATCCAAAAGCTTAGTAAGGCATGAATTGACTACTCATAACCCAGAAAGGTTAGAGATTCAGAAATTGTTAATCCAAGATTCAGAAATTGTTAATCCAAGCTCAAGTTTTTTTTTTAAAGGCTAAAAAATTTTTAAGCCAATATCTAAATCAAGAAAAAATTAGATAAGGAAACAAAAATATTTCAAAACTCCTTCCATGAAATATATCTAATAGAAGATTAATGCAAAGTAATGAATCAAAAATCTTGATTTTCAAGCTCAAGTAACGAATCTATCGACAAGACATAAGAGTTTACTAAACTTTAGAGATTTAGAAGAAGGGAAGCTAACTTTTTATGGCCCTTTTTTGTGCCTCTTTTCAATTTGGTGCACTTTACGCATCTTTTAATTTTTGATACACTTTATGTATCCTTTTATTTTTGACGACATTATGCATCATTTAATTTTTGATACACTTTGTGTATCCTTCTATTTTTAGCGATATTGCGCATCTTTTAATTTTTGTAATTTACCTCCTTTCTAAATCTTTAAAATCAGTAAACCTTATTCTTTTGATAAAGATGAACAACCTTAATAAGATAATCTTGAAGTTGGTTCAATAATTTGCAGAAGATTCCTATGGGATAGTCAAAATATTGGGAGATGAAAAAAGTTTCAATTTCAAAAACCAATTTATAATTTGAAACAGATTTTGAATCAAAAGTGAAATAATCTAACATAAAGAAATAAGATGGAGAGATAAAATCATGAGTTTCCTTCCTTTGTTTGATTTTAGAGAAATCAACCACAACTTACATAGAATTTTTAGAAAAATAGGAGGTAAAGTTTTCATTTTTAGAAAAAATGATCTTTGAAATATAATTTTTATTTTTTAAAGTGTAAATAAAACAAAAAGTGATATATATGTGCTGATCAGAGAAATAACTAAAATAACAAAGAAACTAATTTTTAAAAAATTTAAAAGAAAAACAAAATAATAATAAAACATAAAAAACACAACAAATAAAAATCACAAACAACAAAAGTAAAAAAAAAACACAAACACAAACATATAAGCAAAACATTAATTCATATAATCTTACTCCTGGTCTGATGATTTAGAAGTTAGGTCTGCCCATGAGATTTTTTGCTTTGCATTATTTGCCCTTATAATAATTTGCTTGGCTTTATCTTTTTCTTTTTAGGAAGGGTTTTTAAGTTCGGGCACTGATTTTTTATATGTCCAGGTTTCCTACATCCAAAGCAAATAACATCAGAAGAAATCTTAACATTTTTACCTTTTTTACCTTTGTTTTTCTTTTGTTGATGTTGATGCTTGTGCTTTGAGTCGCTTTCTTCAATATCTTTAACTTTCAGTACTATAGTTTCACCTGCATCCAAAAGCTTTTGACCCAAACCTTGCTCGTAGTCAATGAGTGAGCCAATCAAATTATCAATAGAATATTCCTTCAACTTTTTTGATTCACAAATAATAATAACTTTGGCATCAAACTTATCAAGCAGGCAACGTAGAATTTTATTGATCTTTTTAAAGTTTGAAAATTCATTACCTAAAGCATGTAATGATGTCACAATTTGAGTAAATCTAGTATACATGTCTAAGATCGTCTCATAAGGTTTCATGCTAAAAAGTTCATAATCATGCATTAGAATATTCAACTTATATTGCTTAACTTCACTAGTTCCTTCGTATGTAATGCATAGTTTATCCCAAATTTTTTTTGCTAATAGTACCTGTAGATATTATCATGCAATCATTAGAATTTAAAGCACAAAAAACATAATTCAAATATTTAGTATTTAATTGAGCATTGATCTGATCTACTTTACTCCATTCAAAAAAAGGAATATCAGTTTTGATTCCATCTACAGTACGTGACGGTACAGAATAACCAGTTTGAATCATATGCTTCATGCGATAATCTATTGATTTCAAGAAAATAGACATGCAAATTTTTCAAAAATCAAAAGTACTATTTTCAAATAAAGATGGTCTGGTAATGGAATAACCTTGAGCTATATTTCCATTTTCAAAGTTAGCCATGGATCAAATTCAAAAGTTTTTCAAAACTAGATTTTATGAATCCCGCTCTAATACCACTTGAAAGTTCGATAGGGATATTAAGCCCTTGTGAAGTAGTCCCGAGGCTAACCAAGAGAGGGGGTGAATAGGATATTTAAAAACTTCTTTAAATAAAAAGAAAAATCTTTTTATATCTTGTAGCGGAAATAAATTAAATCAATAATAAAAAGATCAATCACAAATTTTACCCAAGTAGTTAATTGCAGTAAAATAAAATACAGAAAATAATCAGAAAGAATGCACCAGATTTATAGTGGTTCGGTCCAACCTGACCTACGTCCACTCCCTGGAGGCACCCTCAAGATATTGCACTACACCTTTAGTGACTCTCCTTTAGCCCCCACAGCTAGGCGGAGAAGCCCTTACAAAATAACTTCCACCTTCCTCGGTGCGGCGGAGTAGCCGGGTCCTTCGACACTAAAGAGATCTTCTTCTTTCCAAAACTTCCTTCGAGACGACCCTTGAATCTGATGGCACTTAGGTGCAAGCTTGCCAGAGCAACCGTGTGAACCCGCTCACACTCCCTCAAAAATCCCCCTTCCATGGCTCTTCTCCCTCTCAAACTCCACCATTTTCTCTCTCCCTTTCAAGCTCTCTCTTCAAGTTTTCTCCAAGAGAAACGAAGCCTCAATGGCTGCTAAAGATACCTAATAAGTGCCTTGAGAAAGCTTAAAAAGAGAGCTTTAAAAATCCTTCCAAATCAGTTTTGGCGGCAAAGATTGTCCAGGACGATCGCAGGATCGTCCAGGATGATGTACTCCAAAAGACGGCTTCAGAAAACCCTAAAAACTCAGTTCTACTGTCAAAGATCGTCCAGGATGATCGCGGGATCGTCCATGACGATGTGTAGAATTTGACCTGATAGTCCAGGATGATCACCTGGACGATATGTTCAAATTTGCACTAATCATCCAGGATGATTATAAGATCATCCACAATGATTAGAATATCAAATTAAGTAGATTTAATTGACTAATCATAGGATTAATTTAGCAATATTATCATAGATCATCCAATACGATATGGATCGTCCTGGACGATTAGACCAAAAATTGAACTTAAAATCTTGCCTAAATTATTATGGCAGCTAGGATTTTGAGATCATATTGGATCGTCCAGGATGATTAGTTCAATGAACAGATCATCTTGGATGATCTAAAATCATCCAGTACGATTTATTTAAAAGTTGAACTTCTGGTTTTGACAGATTTCACTCCCCTTGAGAATGTGTGTACATGATCACAAGCAAGCATACACCCTTACAGGACTTGACTCAAAAAATTAAAAAGTATATCAAATGAGAATTACAAGAATCACACATCATAACCTATTCTACCCGTTCTTGAGCCTTGATTCTTTGTTGGATAGTGCATGCTATTTCCTGAAATATTAGTATACACAAAATAAATATACATTCCAAATATTAGGAGATGTGAGCCATAATATTTGTTATCATCAAAATAAGAACTCGTGAGCCCGAGTCGTAACAGTCGACCCAACCTGATAGAAGGATCCTTATCGGCAGCCATAGGTTGCTTCGTCCAAGGGTACCTTGTAGACCTGAGGTGGGTATTTATCTAAGGGGATAAATTTGAATCCACCTAAGCTGATAGAGGGCTTCATGCCCTATCGATCATATCCTATTGATTCATATATCAAAGATTTGATGTCAATAAGGAACATATTGGCTCTGGCCATAATCGGTATCACGTGGTGCCATTTGGCGGCAAAATCACTCGGTTGAGAGGGTCCTGGGTCATAACCATTTATCCTGCAGTGCCATTTGGCGATGAAACTGCTGGTTAGAGGACATGTACCACGTCCTTACTGGCAGGAGATTGTTTAAGAATGGATCCTAGTGATATTCTCGACCAGGCATTAGCTCTTTATGAGCTGAAGTAAATTTTAATTTGTTCACCTTGGCAAACTGTTGCGGATGGTGGATGGATTTTATGCTTTAAGTTATTGATGGTTAGATTTTAATTTTAAATATTTTGATTTTAAGATCTTGGGAATTTCTGTGGAGTTTTGGGGTTTTGGATTTTGTGGGAGTTTGAGAGGTATTTTGAAAAATATTTAAAATTCACCCCTACGGTTGAGATCTACATTCAACACGGCTATCATAAGAGTATTTGGGGTCATTTTCATTTATGGATTAAACTTTATCAACTCTATCGGGCTATTGATAGAGGATCGAGTTTCATAGGCTTTATGTCTTTGTAAGTGAATTCTCTTGATTATAGGCATTGAAGGCCTAATATGAACGTATAAAATAAATATCTCAATCGACCCCGCGGCTGTATATTCGTTTAATAGTTTGAGCTATGTCGACTCCTATCTACATAAATAGAATGATCAGGCTCAAACTTGAATTCACTTATTGACCCGTATAACATCCCTAGACGTCATGTGTGTACCAATAACACGCTCGTCGGGGCCCATGCGGGTGTTTGGTGGCATTTTATGATTATTTATTGAACCTTATCGACTCCTACTTACTTGCTTAGGAGAATCAGGTTCAAATTTATTGACCCGCGCAGCATCCCTAGACGTCGCATATATTCACACAATATGCTCGCTGGGGCCCATGCGAGTTTTTGATTGCACCTACCCCTTTTGGGTACCTAAGTGTATATAAATTATGGTGCATGTGCGGAGGTACTTTTGAAATATTTATAAACACCTTCTATCTACTTGCACAGATGTTGCAGATCCGCTGGCGTAGTGTTGTAGCTTATGAACGCCTTCTGTCTGCTTGTACGAGTGTTACAGATCCGGTGGCATTTTGCAGCAGCTTGGAGATTGAATTATTTGATTCCTTGTACAGGTAGACTGTCATGTACTACTCATTACTTTTCGCAGGTAGATTGTAGTACACTAATAAATCTCCTACCTTGACTGGTATATTTTTGTTTAGGCTGTATTTTCTTGTATTATACTTATGGACAATATTTAGTGTATATGTCGGGTTTTCTACAAGGGATCGTAGACAATTGCACTTGTTGCATATCCTCCGACGTCTGCTTGTAGATAACATGCAGCATGTATACGGGTCACTTTCAATGGCCCTTAGGCATTTACATTTGTCCATAAGAATTTGTATTTATCAAGTATCGCCTGCTCCTATCTGTAGAAGCTCGATATATTTGTCTGATGTTGGGTGATGGTTGACTACAAGAGCATTGCAATATTCCTCACCTTTTGCTGCATTCTTTATGCATTTTGTCGTAGTCTTTGGCCCACGAAGTACACCCGCCACTGCTGCAGGTAGATGTATTCATTCGTAGACTGAAATATACTACAGGATACTGTATTTATTGAAGTCTTTCTGCATCTTCTTATAGGTGAGCGTTGTACATACATCTGTATTTGTAAAAAGATTATATGTACTACAGATCTTCTACCTCTGCTTGTTGGGGATCGGTGTATTTAACTGATGTTGGATAATTGTTGGTCGTGGATGTATTATAGTGTCTTTGCTACAATAATTGGTAGGTATCTCGAATGTACTATGGACATGCTATCTTTACCTGCATGAGGATCATTGTATTTAAATATTAATGCATGACAATCTTTCTACATTCATTTGTGGGCAAGCTGTAGTGTCCTCAGGCATCAATAACCCTTTTACCAATATTCTCATACGAATGCAATTGGAACTGCTACGTCTTTTTGCATGATTGTTACAAAGGATATCATCAATTCTGACTTTGCTACTTTTGAGATGTATCCACTTATGCTTTGAAGCCAGTCATAGAGCACTATTATACTTGATGTACATTGGTCTCGCATCGTAGAAGACTGGTGTATTCATAATCATATGTTGGTTGCTGCCCTTCTTTGCATATCGACAATCACATTCACTAATAGCTCCTCCTTTTAATGCTTTCAAGCTTCTCTAACATAGACTTATGAATTGATTGATATGAACATCACTAGTTTCATATTGTTTCTATATGGATTAGAGATTCTGTAACACGTTTTATAATCAAATTGCATATGAGTTGCAACGTTTAGCGGAATATCCTTATACCTCCACTTGTGATTAGATCACACATCCTTATGATCGTTCATTGCTTGTGCATGACTTATGTCACCTGTCATAAATCCTTCACTACTTTTGAGGATAACTTGTATCTTATGTGGTGAATTTAGTTGCTAGTGTTTGCATCTCAGTTGAAATGATAATCCCTTGATATCTCATTAAGATCCTTCATAAATCTCTCTTTTGCTCATGAGCAACTCATGTTTAATGAGATTTTAATGTAAATCTTTTATTGCTTCATTGCTCCTTGTTCAAAACATCTAATTGCAATAGAGCTCAATTCCTTATGATTCATTTATGTCACTTATGATTCATTTGATCTTTATTTGCATAATCAACCTCATTGATTAGCACTTATATTTCTTAGATTTTGATCTTTTATTATGCAAGTTCAGTCCTTCTGTATTTGTTCGATGTTTAGTTCGTTGTGCAAGTTCAAGTTGTTCAAATACTGTCCAAGTCCAAATTCAAATTGAGTTCATGTCCATTGCACTTAGCTTATTCGAGTTTGAGTTCTCTTACAAGTTCAATTAATTTTCAATTTGAGTTAAGGTCCTTTGATTTGTTCAAATTAGAGTCCAAGTTCAGGTTCTCTTCTTTTGAGTTCAATCAAATCTAAGTACGGTCTCAAATTCACCCGAAATTTTGGCAGCCTCCCGGTGTCTCCCCTGTTTAGGGGAAACACTAAGAGTATAGGCCTTCCCACCACGTGCAATAAAGCGCGTGCATGGGTGTCCTTAGACACCTTGGACGTGCCTTCATTCCCACCACACTAATAAAAGCGTGTATGTGGTCTTCGACAGTACCAATTTCAAAAGAAGAGCAGTTGTTTCCTCATAGGTACAGAGCCGCATATGGGTACTTAAGATCGTCCCCAACACGTTAAGAAAAGAGTGCATAGGGCATGCCCGCCTCGTCATAGGTGTCGCACCGGGTTCCCTTCCCACCACGTGAATAAACGCGTGTATAGGCGATTTGCCAGCTCGACACAAATGCCGAAGATGAGATTTTAGGTGATTACCCGCCTCATTGTAGGCACCACACCGGAGTCCCATCCCACCACGAGTAATAAAGCACATGCATAGTCAATTTTTCGGTGCATCACGAACCTCAAGAGTGAGTTCTAAGAGTTTTAGGGTTGAGAGATTACACCTTGGTGACCAATAAGGTGGAGTTGGCACACAGATCGAGGCAAGGGCTTAATTTAAAATTAGTGATAAATTAATTATAATTAGTTATATTTAATCTACAACTAATTATATTTAATTTAAAATTAATTATAAATTAATTAGATTTAATTCATAATTAATTAAAAAAATTAATTATAATTAATTATATTTAATGTATAATTATATATATTTAATTTTAAAATTAATTATAAATTAATCAGATTCAATAGTTAATTTAAAATAAGTCATAATTAATTATATTTAATATATATTTAATTATATCTAATTTAAAATTAATTATAAATTAAAGTAATTAATTAATTATAACTGATATTAATTAATTATAACTAGATATAATTAAATATAATCAATTATAATTAAATAAATCAAATAGAATTTAAAAAAAAAAATTGAGCAGGATTAATCCTAGCTTGATTTGAGCTAGATTTAGCCGAATCCTGCCAAATAGGGCTAACAGAGAGTTTAACTCTTTTGGGCAGAGAGTTAAACTCTCTGTTTCGAGTGATTTAGCCGAAGAAGCACAAGGAAGGGAGATGGTTACCCTCATAGTGAGCTCCTGCTGCTACTTCTGATCGGACAAAGAAGGGAACGTTGTCGAGGGTGCGAACAGCTTGCTATAGCAGGGAGATTCAGCAAGGCTAAGGCACGGGCCGGTTGGGAACTTGGTAGAGGTAGGGGGAAAGTTTCCTCTCTCTCTCTCTCTCTCTCTCTCTCTCTCTCTCTCTCTCTCTCTCTCTCTCTCTCTCTCTCTCTTTCTCTCTCTGTTTCTCTCAAGGTCAGAGGAGGTTGGCCGCAAGAGGGGGAAGAGCTCGGTTTAAGGCTTGCAATTAGGGAGGTTATGAGGTTTCAGGTGGAGGAGCGGGGCTTGGGATCCGACGGGTAGGAGGTCTGGCGGCGTCGGCTTGAGGTTCGGGACAGGGATTCGGTCGTGGACTGGGGAGATTTGCGAGTGGAGATCAGCACAGTGGAGAGGTCAGACTGAGATCGGGCTTAACATGGGAGGAGAAGATGGAGAATGGGATGGGGAGATCGGCAGCTGGGTGGCTTCGACGTCGGGTTTAGATCGGAAGATAGGGACGGAGTCAGCTAGGATGAGTTCGGGAATGTGGGAATGAGTCGGAGAGCAATGAATGTCCTCATTTCCTCTTCCTTTTATCAACGATGGGAGGCAGCGATCGAGAGCAGGATTTATGCAGGAATTACAGGAGGGGACTTGAGCGACGCCGAATTACAGACCTGGGAACTGTAGTAGGTGGCGGATATGGACTCGACAGAGTGCAGGTATATATATTATTTTTTATTTGATGATTTCTTTTGGACCTTATGTAGAGGTCAACAAATGTCTCCCAACAAATATGGTTCGTGTCTAGAGCGAATCACGTTTGTTGAATGTTGATTGCCCTTGTGGATCTCCAAAAATTTACTTTGGATGTCACACAGAGGTTCCCATTTAGTGGATCTCCAAAAATTTGCTTGGATGTCATACTAAGGTTTTCATTTAGTGGATCTCTAAAAGTTTGCTTGGATGTCACACTAAGATTGTCATTTAGTGGATCTCCAAAAATTTTCTTGGATGTCACACTAAGATTATCATTTTATAGATCTTCAAGAGTCTATCTATGTGTCTTTATAGATCTTTAGATGTACTTGTAGTCATCAATACGATTGACATGTTGGCTCTTGTCAAGTAGAGATCCATAGGATAGTAACACAACACTTAATACCGATATCCCTAGGGTGTTACTTTGTTGATTGATGGTAGTAAATGACATTGTCACATCTGTGTTCTTCTTTCACCATCACTGTCATCTTAGTTTTCAGCATTTTTGTATAAACTCAATATTTATTAATATTGCAATTATATATGAATTTAAGATTTGCACTTTATAATTACAGGTTTCATTCAGGATCTTTCCGAGCTTTACAGATTTTATGCAATTGCTTTCAGCTCAGGTACGGTCTCTTCCCTTTCTTTTCAGTTTTGATATTATAATTATACTGATAATTCTTTGTTTCTTGTGCAAGTCACTATAGAGACAGGATCTAGCCAGTTCACTGCTACAGAGGGCTTCAGCTTTGGTACATTTTTACTTTGTTTGTGTAGTTTCTTTTTTTTTCTTTAGTTGCTTTCTAACACCCTTGTTGCCCTACGCAGGTTCCAGGAGGAGAGAGACACTAGTTCGTGAGATACTACGAGAGACCTTGGTTTCAGGTAGACTTTTATTTTTAGTAGCTTTTCATATACTCGCATAGTTTCTTATTTCTACTGATATTTCTGTTACTTTATACAGGTTCCAGAAGTGCAGAGTACCTGGTCTTTGGATGGAGCAGAATAAGGCTGTCGACTTCCTCTTGAGGCATAGCTTTAGGAGACAGATTTTAGTCCTCTGTGAAGGACATTGTACTTTTCTTTTTATTAATGTGAGCTTGTAAAAGAGATGTGAACTAAAAACTTGTATATGAATTCTGAATTAATAAAATGAAGTTTTTTTTTTGAATTTTACTGTTGACAAGCTCTCTTTCTACTGTTCTTGTGATTTCTGTGATTGTACTCCGAGTTATGTTGATGGTGTTGTAGATAATTTTAAATATTTATTTGGGGATCTCGGCACGCAACGCGATGTCGACCCAAATAAATATTTAAAATACCCCCAGTCCTTAGGGACACTTGTTAATATTATTCGGGATACTTCTTTCTGTGACTTTAGCTTGAGTTATGAGATTTTGATTTCTCCTGCCCTGTGCTTTATGCTGCAGACATTGATGGAGAGTTACCTAATTTATCTTTACTGACTTGTCAGGTGGTTTGTGTACCTTCTGCCCTATGCTACTTGCTTTGGCGGGCTTGATGAATGAGTTGATATTGGTGACCTAAACCCTTTAGGTTTATATTAGGTCGGTGGCGAGAAATCATCGGTCCAGGGCTTTGTGCATAACGGACTTATTGATAACGATAAAATCCTCTTAGTTTAGCCTTAGACTTTATGTGAACTTTGGGATAATTTCTTCGATCATTTGCCTTATGCTTTGGTGGACTTATTGAAGAAAAATTCCTTCGATCCTCGCTTTGTGCTTTATGGATTTGTTGAATGATTTACAGGTTTTGGATTTGATTGATAGTACCAAATATAGGTAGTACCTTGATCCTTAACCACTTGAGAAGACTTCAATCCGAGTCACTTGAGTTCATCAGATTGGGCAAGCTGAGATTTGACAGCTCTTCGTCCTCTGGTTGCTGAGATGGGGGTTCCTCTACCACGGCCTTTTTTATAACATGTTGAGTAGACGGAGCTGCCAGCGATCCGGCCATATTTGAGCTTATTGGATCCGACCTCTTACACCCATTCAGTCTTCAGACTCGAGCTATGGGAATGGTGCTTCCCAATGCTGATTTTGCTAAAGTTGATAGATTTGGAGTCGTCCTCTGTGGTTGAAGATTCAGAGTCTACGTACATTCGATAGTTTTTTGCAACTCCTCCTTTCCACTGGAACTTTGATTCTCCAGTCATTTAGGAGAATTTGGTATACTATGATCACTTGAACTTATCAAGTCAAATTTGCCTTCGTACTTCCTACAGTCCCTACTAACAGGTTAACGAAGTGGGGGTTCTTCTACTACGGCCTTTCTTGTGGCGTGTTGAACAAACAGAGCTGTCAACGATCCGACCATATTTGGGCTTGTTGGATCTGACCTCTTACATCCACCCGAACCTTAAGCTTCAGGCTGTTGAAAAACTTTAAGCTATTTTGACTCAATTTATTGGAGTGTGCAGTCACAAAAGTCTCTTTCTTGACTTTTGAATCTTGGTATGTTGGAGAAAGTGGTGTCTCGATCTTTTGAAAGATCACCTGCACATACTTTAAAAAAGATGTTGTATTTTTTAGCCTGAAAGAATATTCATTGATGATTTTAAATATTTATTTGGGGATCTCGGCATGCAATGCGATGTTAACCCGAAAAAATATTTAAAATGCCTCTGTCTTGCAGGGACGTTTCAGAATAAAATAAATTTAAAATTTTATGATTTTAAATATTTATTTGGGGATCTCAGCGCGTAGCACGATGTCGACCCAAATAAATATTTAAAATGCCCCATATCCTGCAAAGAAATTTTGAAATGCATTCTTGCAATACAAGAGAATTTCAAAATATAAAGTGTATATGTTAATAAACATGCATGAAATACACAGTACATTAAACATATTATTTTTTTGAGCAATTTTATGCATGATACTTCTTCAGGTGTCGACCATTGATCGGGGGCATAGGCCTCTGACCGTGCAGATCGGTAAGCTGGTAGGCTCCTCCTTGGTACACCTTTTCGATAACAAAGGGGCCCTCCCAATTGGATACGAATTTACCACCAATATTTTGGTGAGGTATGATTGGCCTTCTCAGCACCAGGACAAATTCCCTTTTTTTGAAATGCTCGATGACTCACCATTCGATCAAATAATTTTGTCATCCTTGCTCGATAGATCTCCAAATTTTGTTGGGCTTGCAATCTAACTTCATCGAGTGCATCGAGCTCTTCCATTCATAGGCAAGCATTCTGCTCTTGCGTTAGATCATGTTGAATAGCTACTCGAAGTGACGACAGTTGGATCTCTAGTGGCAACACTGCTTTAGCTCTGAACACCCATGAGTAAGGAGTTACTTTGGTCGGTGTTTTGTAGGTTGTATAATATGCCCACAATACTTCTGTCATCTTCATATGCCACTCTCTTTTGTTCTTGGTGAGGATCTTTTTCAACAACTTCACCAGCATCTTGTTGAACGCTTCTGCCAGGCCATTCGCCCTTGGATTGTATATTGATGAATACCACCAATCAATTTTATGTCGATCAACAAACTTGTAGATTTTCATACTCTTGAACACTGTGTTGTTGTCTGAGATAACGCGGCATGGTACACAGAATCTATAAACAACGTTGTGGGTAAAGAAATTGATCACGTACTCGGACATGACTTATTTGAATGGTGCTGCTTCTGCCCACTTGGAGAAGTAGTCTGTTGCTGCTAGAATGAAGCTATGTCCGGCTGATGACCGTGGATCTATTGGCCCAATTATATTTATGCCCCAACATTCAAATGGCCAGGACGCTATTATTGGGTGCAGTGGATTTGGCGGTTGATGAATAACATCATCGTAAATCTGACACTCGTGGCACCTCTTAGCATGGTCGATATAATCTCTCACCATTGTGGATCAGTGATAACTCATTCTTTTAATTTTGACGGCCAATTTGGGACCTGACTGATGCGCTCCACAGAGCCCTTCATGAACTTCTACCACCACTTTATCAGCTTCCCTGGTCCCTAGGCACCTTAGTCACATTTGATCAAAGGCTCGGCGATACAGCGTGTCGTTGACAAACATGTATCGTAACGCTCTTCTTCGAATTTGCATAGCCATAGATTTATTTGTCGGGAGTTTGCTTTCTTTGAAGTAGTCGATGAATTGTTAACTCCAATCGTCTTCGACTTCAACATCTAAGCAATATAACCACGACTCTGAGCATCTACTAGTTCTTCGTCTCTTGACTACTTGACATTCTCTAGGTTGATTCCTAGTAGTAATCTGTTGAGGAGGTTGAGGATCAACCGGGGTTGCATCCTGTTGGCTTGAATTTGGTATTCCCTCTACCTGCAGGAATTATAAGATTGCTGGCTCTAAGACCCGACGATTTTCAACAGCAATAAATATATGTGGTCTCTTATCTTCATTTGCAAGCTCCTTAGCCAATTTGGCTAAACAAACTACTTTTGCATTCTGTCCTTGAGGAACTCGAGTTATCCTGGCATTTGGTACTTATTTTAGATGCTCGAGGGTCAGTCGGTGATAGTGGGCTAATTCAAGTTTGTAAATTTTGTAAATGCCCAAAACTTGGTTTATCATAAGTTTAGAATCACAGAAAATTTAGAGATCTGTGATTTGGACACCAATCGTAATCTCCAGTCCTGCTATTAGAGCTTCGTATTCGGCTTCATTATTGGTCTGAGGTTCAATTAGACTAAACGAGAATCTCATGATACCTCCCTCGGGTTCTATAAAGACAAGACCGATGCCAGCTTGGGCCTTTGTAATATTTGGAGGTCTGGAAGATCTGATAGACGATTCCCCATCAAAATATATCTCCCAAAATTATAGTTTCTCCTCTTCCTCAACTTGCATGATTTGTTCATCGGGTAAATCATCATTGAGGGGAGAGTCTGTTGGGATTGGATGTGCGGCGAGAAAATCTGCTAAAGCTTATCCCTTTACCGCTTTCTGTGGCATGTACACGATATCAAATTATAGTAATATTATTGCCCACCTTGCCAAACAACCTGTCAATGCTGGTCTTGTCATCAAGAACTTCAGTGGATCGATCTTTGATATCAAGGTGATTTTGTGGGAGAGTATATAGTGGTGGAGTTTCTGGACTGTAAAGATCAACACCAGACAGTGTTTCTCAATTAGAGAGTATTGCACTTCTGCTCCGATTAATCTCCGACTAATATAATAGAGTGCGTTCTCTTTTCCTTCTTCATTATGCTGAGCTAGTAATGCTCTGATGGACTCTTTTAGTGCTGCCGTGTACAGTATAAGAGGCTTCCCCAAAATTGGAGCTGCGAGAATGGGCGAATTTAACAAGTATCTCTTGATACTGTCAAATGCTTCATAACAATCTTTATCCCACTTGAAACGAACGTCTTTTTTATCAGTTTTGAAAATGGCTGGCACCTATCCGATATATTCGATATGAATCGCCGAATGAAAGCCAATTGCCCTTGTAGGGAGAGGAGTTGACGGAGGCTTCTTGGCGGCGGCATCTCAATGATCACCTTGATTTTGTTGGGGTCGATCTCGATTCCTTGATGGCGAACAACGTACCCTAGAAATTTGCTGGAGGAGACCCCGAAAGCACATTTGAGAGGATTCATCTTTAGATCAAACTTTTTGATTCTCTCAAATACAATCCTCAGGTCATTTAAATGATTTTTATGGTCCATGCTCTTAACGACCATGTCGTCTACATAACACTCGACCTTCTGATGTAATAATTGATTAAAAATACGCTTCATTGTCTACTGGTAGGTGGCACCAGCGTTCTTCAAGCCAAAGGGCATGACCATGTAGCAAAAAATATCGATGGGCGTTCTGAATGAAGTATGCTTTTCATCTTCGGGCGCCATCTTGATCTGATTGTAGCCTGACAATCCGTCCATAAAGGAGAACATGTCGTAGTTGGACGTGTTGTCAACCAGAAGTTCTGATATTGGGAGCAAAAAATCATCTTTTGGACATGCCTTATTGAGGTCCCGAAAGCCTATTCAAATATGGATCTGACCGTTCTTCTTCTTCATAGGGACGATATTGGCGATCCAATCAATATACTTCTCTTCGTGAATGAAGCCCACTTCTATGAGCTTCTTCATCTCTATAATCACCTGTTCTTCAATCTCCAATCTCATTCTCTTTGGAGCTTATTTGATAGGTGCCACATCTGGTTTGATGGGCAATCTGTGAATTGCTACATCAGGGGATAACCCAGGCATCTCAGCGTATGTCCAGGCAAAGCAATCCCTAAATTCATAGAGAAGTTCTTTCATTTCTTCTGCTTACTCCTCAGGAAGGAGAGAACTAAGAAATGTAGGGCGAGGGTCTTCCTCAGTCCCCAAGTTAATTTCCTTTAGTTCATCCATAGTGGCCGCATGTCCATCATCTTTCAGTTCTTCTGGTGTTGGCTTGGCTTCTACAGGCTAATCGTCATGAGTGTCAACTTTATATGTCTCCTCATTACCGTTATCACCAGATTCAATTTCTTCACAAGTAATTGCTCGATAAGTTTCCTTCTGGAGGTATTTTCGCTTGATGAATCTGATGCCTTTATATACATCCATATTCTTCTGTCGTAAAGGATGCGGTTTCCTTCCGTACCAGAGGCATATGCATGTACGAAGCTGTCATTTGGAGGTAGGAATATTGATCTGCTTTCACAACATTCTTTGAATACCTTTGGTATTAAACCTAGGTAGCCTGGTAGGTAGTAATTCTTCAGAATCGACGAGCATATGGCACCAGTCATGATTACTTCTTCGAGCTTTCCCACGGAGTAGAATATGTTTCCTAGCTCAGTCCCCTTTTCAATTAGAGGTAGATAAAGGGTCGCAAGTTCTTCAACTTTATGCACAGCTTGTGGAATCATTTCTTTGAAATATTGTAGGGGAACACATGTGAATGGGAGCACACTATCTAAGATTGACAGGCTATCAATTCTTCTAGAGAATACATCTTACACCAAATTCATGTAGATAGAGTCATAGTCATAATCATCATTTGAATATTCAACCTCCCTACTCCATTCGTCCATCGAATGGCATACCCTCTGGGATTTTATATGGGTGACATCATCTTCCTCTGTGTCACTCCCAAGGTGAGGTATACATTTTCTTTCTTTAGAAGTGGTAGCTTTCATAGGAAGAGTCGGCGACGCCTTCTTTCTCCCCACTTGCTCCTTCTTAACTTCTTGTCCAGACTGGCTTGCATCCTTTGGGTTTGATGCTTTAGCCTCAAGAGAGCTTGATGGTTTTTGCTTCTTTGGCATAAAATACTGCACAACTTCATAGACTGTTGCTTCATGGACTGCAAAGGGCTGGATGTCACCAGAAATTTTAAACTCTTCCCCATCCTTAAGGTATTTCATGCACTAGTGTAGTGTTAACAGGACAATACAATACTCATGTAACCAGGGGCGACCCAGGAGCACCTTGAATGAGGTATCCGCATCAATCACATGAAATTTGGCTTCTGTATGTAGTTCTCCAAATATGAGGGAGAGCATAAATGATCCCAGTATTTTCTGCCCCTTTTTTTTAAAACCATGTACCATCAGCTTATCTGGCCCGAGGTGTTCTATGTCGAAGCACAACGATCTTAGTGCCTTCAAGCTTATAAGGTTGATGGAGGATCCAGGATCGATTAGGATTTGACTAATTATCAAACTGTCACTCTCTGCAGTGACATATATAGAACGATTATGATCTGCTATTTCGAGCATCATGTCTTCTTCGGAGAAAGTAATGAATGGTTCGTTATGAGCTTGCAGGACTTCGGTCAGGTTGTGCTCAGTGAAATACGCCTCGTATCTTTCGAGATCTTTGAGAGCTTGAATCAAAGTCTCCCAAAGGTCCTTAGACATCACCAGAGCATCGTATATACTGAGCTGGGCTGAGATCTTTCTTAGATGGGATAAGACATTATAATCTATCCCTTTGGTTGGAGTATCTTTCTTCTTAGGGTCCATGGGGATAATGTCTTCATTAACAACTATCTCCTTCCCCTTATCTTTACTGGAGATCTCCTTCTTTGGTAGAGACGGCAATATCTTGCCACTCCTCAACTACAACTGGGCAATCTCTTCTGGTTCAGACTCATTTGTTGATGCATTTTTCTCAGAGTCAGCCATTATTGCGTCTAAAGATTCATTTTCATAATCACCTCCCAGCTCTGCATGCTCCATCTGTGACGTTATGTCGTGCTCAGAATCAGCTTCTCTTGGGAAGTACAAATCTTCCTCTGAACTATAGTCCATCGACGATGTCACTAGACAGGTTTCAATAATAATCTCTCTAACATATTTTTCTTTTGCCGGAGTTATTGGCATTATTGAAATGACTTGACAAACTTCTACAGGAAGAGGATCCTCAACAGCTTCCTCTGCTTCGTCAATCTTGAGCTCTGACATAAAGTCAGTGAGCTTAATAGGACGTCTTACAGTCTGGTAATATTCATCCAAACTGTCAATGACTCTTTGAGTTGAAGTCTTTTTCTCCTTGGGCTTCTTCAGTTTGGTCTTCCTCTTGGAAGATTTCACCTTTCCAGACTTTAAAGTATTGACTTGGTTGGAAAATTATTTAGAAGTAGAAGCTCGCACCACGGGCAGAGCCTTGGGATCTAAAACTGGTTCCGTAGGAGACTTCCACTCACACCCAGAACTCCTTCCAACGGTTTCAACATTTTTCAGTTTTCTTGGAGACCGCAGTCTACCAATGTTCTTCTTGGGTTAGTTTCTTCTCCTTTCCTTTTTCCTCAATTAGGGGTACGAAGGAAGTCATAACTACCCGAAGTGATTCTTTTCTAGGATGGGCCAACACATTGTCCGACAATGTGAGTTCCCCTCTTTGATATTTTCTTTCTAGCCAATCTTTGAAGATGTAGCAATCTTCAATAGGATGGCTGACTACCCGATGATACAGGCAGTAATTTAGGTTACCACTGTGTTTCGACTCCTCGGGCCTCTTGCATTCCGACAGTTCTAAGCCACTTTCAGTACCTGTCGAAATAATTTGATGACACTCTCCCTTTTAAATGAATATTCTTTATTCATCTTATCTTTAAGGGAGGGGAACATTCAATCACCAGTCCCCATTATTTATCTCGGGCGTTCTCCACCACCCAGATAAGTTCGTGGTTTATCATTCCCCCCAAGTATCAGCTTCGGCTGGGAGTTAGGGTTGTAGGCTTGTTTAGGCTTTTCTTAATATTGCATCGGCTGCTTGCCTTTGTCCACATTATACGCCACATGTTTCTCCTTATCAGCTCAAGAGAAAAATATGGAGTTAGCCTCACCTCTTCTAGCACCTAAGGCTTTAGTCTTCTTAGGCTTATCAGAATAGTTTTCTGATTTTGACAAGTTCAATTTCTCAAACTTTGCCACTCTGTCTAGTAGATCTTGAAATGTGGTGATAGTAACCATACACAGGAATGGTTGCATTTTATCATTAATGTTTCCCATTAACAACTGTATGGCATGCTCTTCTTTATGTTGCTGCTCACATTTCATGCTCAAGTTATGCTAGTAAGTGATATATTTGGTCACTGATTCCTCCCTTTTTTTCTTATCCAAAGCAAGGTCAGCGATCGTTATCTTCTCGGTCGCACTGGTAAACCTCTTCACGAACATAGCTTCTAACTCCATAAATTTCTTCACAGAGTCATTTGGTAGTTCAGCGTAGCATTCGAAAGTAGCTGCTATCAAACTGCTAACGAATTGTCGAAAGAGTAGAGCATCATTTCCTCTAGTGTTCCCGCAGGTAGCTTTGAATTGAGCTAGGTGCTGTCTGAGATTTTTATTGCCATCAAAAGTGTTGAAATTTGGTATAGAATATCCCTTAGGATACGGCACCTGATCATACTCTATCGGGTACGAGCGACCTTTACCCACCAGTTTCTCTACTTGATCGATGGCTATGATAGCTTTGATCTTCTCCGTAATTATCCCTTCGAGCTATGCAGCAGTCACAGGCTCAGAAGTGCTTGTAATGTTCTGCGGAGTGGGTTGGTGAGTGGTATTTTGAGCCTCATGGCCATCCTCAGGAGTGCCCCGTACTACCGAGACTTGAGGCATTTGAAAGTTTAGAGGATCGGTTGGAGGATCGGGCATGGGATAGGCGACAGCAGTTCTCTGCATCCTCTGCATCATTGCTATCATTTGGGTCATCATCTCTGTCATTTTCTCATGCAATTGAAAGATTTACCTGTCCTTGGCCCTCATTTGATGTTTCATTTGCCTTTGTATTTCGGCGAGCGTGAAGTTCTCATCAGCAAAGGGATTCTCCTCAGCCTATTCTCGTTCTTCTTGGGAATGGCCACCTCTACCAGTGGTGGACCCATCTTCGCGGCAGTGGCGGTATACTTGTCTAGGCGGTGGTTGTCAATAATCATCATCTTCACCATCGTCGTAGTAGACCTCTTCATTGGCATTGGTATGCCTCACCATATAGGCCACTTTCATGTCTAAGGCGTTATTTACATCTTCTAAGTTTTCTTCAATATATTTTTTTATATTTTCTTCTTCCATATCTTCTATACATTCTTCCCCCATATCTTCTTCCTCTTCTTCTTCTAGCACTTGGATCTCTGAGCGGCGGCGCCACTGGATCTCCGGTTCTTGGCTTGGTAAGAAGATCTCTTCGATCTGCGGGCTGTGATCGAAGTTGGATTCATCCTTGGGAAGAGTTGGTGCGTGACGGGATCCCCTAGAGGATTCTCCAAGGTGTCGACCATCGGGAGGGATGTCATCATGATAGCTCTTCTTTTGGACCCATTTCTGATGTTGTTTACTGACGGGGGCGGATCTCCGGGAAGCTACACCGGATGTCACACCCAGATCAAATATTCTTTCATTCTTCTCTTCTCTGCAAGGCCTTGGCCACCAATTTTTTTTTCCTTTCTGCCGGGACCTTTCAGCGGTGGATCCCTAAACTCAAGGTTCAGGTGTCACATCCTGATGCTTACCGGATAAAATTTGTTTTCATCGCCTTCTTCTTTTGGCTATTAAATTAGACGACAGCCTTTCCCTTGGAGGGGTCCTTCTGGTCTCAATCATTAGTGGCCTCTAGAATCTCCTTTTCTTCATACCCTTTTCTTTCACTATCTTAAATATCCGATACACCCGAGCTGATAGGGTTTTGGGTTCTTTCTTTCTTGGATGGGTCGGGACCTCAGGCTGTTGGTCTCAGACAGATTTCTTCAGCTCCCCAGTAGAGATGTTCCTCTTAACCCATTTTAAACCGGCAAACCCATTCTTGGTGGGAATGGTTGCTTCAGGTTCTTGGGCTGGCAGGTTGGATGGGTGGATTGGAGTTGTTGATGAGCTCGAAGTTCAGCGTTCTGCTTTCTTCTTTGCCTCTTGTTGAGTCTTCCTCCAGATGATGAAGCTTCAATAATGTGCACCCTGGGTGCAGATAACCCAGTTGGCAGAGATATGATGTTTGCAGTCACCACAGAAATCCTTCCATCAGCCATAATCCTCTTAGTGTCCCGGGCTTCTGGCTGTGACAGCCGTTCAAAGACAGAAAACCTCCAATGAGGATTTTCAACAGCAGTAGGTTGTGGCACTGGCAGGTGTGCATGACATGTGCTAACTTCAGTGGAGCGCGGCCTTCTGGCAGGCCCTTCAGCTTTTCTGCCATTCATAGGTATTGCGGTAGTCCTTGCAACAACGGCAGGGAAGTCAACGCTACCAAACTGGATGGTATCTCCAGCATTCCCTGTTTCAATAACAGCATTTGCTAGCTGAATTCTGACTCCTTGTCCCAACTGGACAGTCATTGGTACATTCTATAGATCCATCCACATGAATGAAAGGTAAGGGTTAGTAATCAGAGTCTGATACATCACCCCACACTTTCATAATATAGAGACTTGCATAGAATTAGAAAGACAAAATAAAGTAGATAACATTAGCAAGCAAATAAAATAATTATAGAAATCCTGCTAAATGCGTTATCTTGATGAATTTGTTTGAACGATCATTTTGAAAGATTCAAAATTTTAATTCATTAAATGATCACTTTGGAATATTTGAATTTTTGAATCCGGGTTGAAGATAGCTACTACTGTAGTATTGAGATGACTAGCCAAAGATGGAAAGAGAAATCAATCCCCAGTGGAGTCGCCAGAAATCTATGGGCTCCAAAAATTCGGCCCCGGCCTCCAGCCGCGTTTCTTTCTTCGGGGGAGTTTTAGCGGATTAAGTTTTGGGGTAAATTTTGAAAGGCAGATGGGGTTGTAGATAAGACACTACCCAGAGATTTCGCCCTCATTTTACAAGGAATTTATGATCTGAGTTCAGGTTTCCTATAGGCCAAGCCCCTATAGTTAATTACCCCTCCCGATCACGAGAGAGAACTTTTGATTAAGGCTAGTCGTCAATCAAATACATAGAGATACATATATCTGGCATATAATAGCAACATGGGTTTGGATTTGGGGATTTCAAGATTTTGATATTTAAAATAGAAAATTTTCACCACCTTGTACTTAAAGCGGGTGGTGGGGGAATGAATGATGGACCTCATCAAGATCCCATGGTTCCATCATCCCAGGCCATCGTGGTCCCTGGTCTACTTAGTCAGAGGAGGTAGTCGACCCAACCTGACAGAAGATCCTTATCGGCAGCCATGGGTTGCTTCATCCAATGGTACCTTGTAGACCTGGGGTGGGTATTTATCTAAGGGGATAAATTTGAATCCACCTTAGCTAACAGAGGGCTTCATGCCCTATCTATCATATCCTATTGATTCATATCTCAAGTATTTGATGTCAATAAGGAACATATTGGCTCTGGCCATAACTGGTATTATATGGTGTCATTTGACGGCAAAACCACTCAATTCAGAGGGCCCCAGGTCATAACCATTTTTCTTGCAATGCCATTTGGCGATGAAACTACCATTAGAGGACACGTACCATATCCATACTAGCAGGAGATTATTTGAGAATGGATCCTAGTGATATTCTCGACCAACCATTAGCTCTTTGTGAGCTGAAGTAAATTTCAATTTGTCCACCTTGGCAAATTATTGCGGAGGGTAGATGGATTTTATGCTTTAAGTTATTGATGGTTAGATTTCAATTTTAAATATCTTGATTTTGAGATCTTGGAAATTTTTGTTGAGTTTTGGATTTTATGGAAGTTTGGGAGGTATTTTGAAAAATATTTAAAATTCACCCCTCTGATTGAGATCAACATTCAACATGGCCATCATAGGGGTATTTGGGGTCATTTTTATTTATGGATTAAACCTTATCGACTTTATCGGGCTGTCGATAGAGGATCTGGTTTCATAGGCTTTATGCATTTGTAAGTGAATTCTCTTGATTATAGGCCTTGAAGGCCTAATATGAACGTATAAAATAAATATCTCAGTCATTCCCGTGGTTGTATATTCATTTAATAGTTCGAGCCATGTCGACTCTTATCTGCATGAATAGAAGGATCGGGCTCGAACTTGAATTCACTTATTGACCCGCGCAACATCCCTAGACTCCACGTGTGTACCAATAACACACTCACCGAGGCCCATGCGGGTGTTTGGGGGCATTTTATGATTATTTATTAAACCTTATTACTCCTACTTACTTGCTTAGGAGGATCGGGTTCAAATTTACTGACACGCGCAGCATCTCTAGATGTCATGTGTGTTCACATAATACGGTTGTTGGAGCCCATACAGGTTTTTGATTGCACCTATCCCTTTTGTGTACCTAAGTGTATACAAATTATGGTGCATGTACGGGGGCACTTTTAAAATATTTATAAATGCCTTCTGTCTGCTTGCACAGATGTTGCAGATTCGATGGCGTAGCATTGTAGCTTATGGATGCCTTCTGTTTGCTTGTACGAGTGTTGCTGATCTGATGGCATTTTGCAGCAGCTTGGGGATTGAATTATTTGCTGCCTTGTACAGGTAGACTGTCGTGTACTACTCATTTCTTCCACGAGTAGATTGTAGTACACTAACGAATCTCCTGCCTTGACTGGTAGATATTTGTTTAGGCTATATTTTCTTGCATTCTGCTTATGGACAATATTTAGTGTGCATGTCAGATTTTCTACAAGGGATCGTAGACACTTGCACTTGTTGCATATCCTCCGACGTCTGCTTGCAGATAACATGCAGCATGTATATGAGTCTCTTTCAATGGCCCTTAGGCATTTACATTTGTCCGTAGGAATTTGTATTTGTCAAGTATCGCCTGCTCCTATCTGTAGAAGCTTGATATATTTTCTTGATGTTGGGTGATGGTTGACTACAAGGGCATTGCAATATTCCTCGCCTTTTACTACATTCTTTATGCATTTTGTCGTGGTCTTTAGCCCACAAAGTACACCCGCCACTGTTGCAGGTAGATGTATTCATTCGTAGACTGAAATTGACTACAGGATACTGCATTTACTGAAGTCTTTCTACATCTACCTATAGGTGGGCTTTATACATACATCTGTATTAGTAAAAAGATTGTATGTACTGTAGATCTTCTACCTCTGCTTGCTGGGGATCGGTGTATTTAATTGATGTTGGATAATTATTGGTCGTGGAGGTATTATAGTGTCTTTGCTACAATAATTGGTAGGTACCTCGAATGTACTGTGGACATGCTGTCTTTACCTTCATGAGGATCATTGTATTTAACTATTAATGCATGACAATCTTTCTACATTCATTTGTAGGCAAGACGTAGTGTCCTCAGGCATCTATAACCCTTTTACCAATATTCTCATACGAATGCAATAGGAACTGCTACATCTTCTTGCATGATTGTTACAAAGGATATCGTCAATTCTGACTTTGCTGCTTTTGGAATGTATCCACTTATGCTTTGAAGCCAGTCGTAGAGTACTATTATACTTGATGTACATTGGCCTCGCATCGTAGAAGGCTGGTGTATTCACAATCATATGTTGGTTGTTGCCCTTCTTTGTATATTGACAATAACATTCACTAATAGCTCCTCCTTTTAATGCTTTCAAGCTTCTCTAACATAGACTTACAAATTGATTGATATGAACATCACTAGTTTCATATTGTTTTTATGCGGATTAGAGATTCTGTAACATGTTCTATAATCAAATTGCATATGAGTTGCAATATTCAGCGGAATATCCTTGTGCCTCCACTTGTGATTAGATCACACATCCTTATGATCGTTCATTGCTTGTGCATGACTTATGTCACCTGTCATAAATCCTTCACTACTTCTGAGGATAACTTATATCTTATGTGGCGAATTTAGTTGCTGGTGTTTTCATCTCAGTTGAAATGATAATCCCTTGATATCTCATTAAGATCCTTCATAAATCTCTCATTTGCTCATGAGCAACTCATGTTCAATGAGATTTTTATGTAAATCTTTTATTGCTTCATTGCTCCTTGTTCAAGACATCTAATTGCAATAGAGTTCAATTCTTTATGATTCATTTATGTCACTTATGATTCATTTGATCTTTATTTGCATAATCAACCTAATTGATTAGCACTTATATTTCTTAGAGTTTAATCTTTCATTATGCAAGTTCAGTCCTTCTGCATTTGTCCGATGTTCAATTCGATGTCCAAGTTCAAGTTGTTCAAATACTGTCCAAGTCCAAATTCAAATAGAGTTCATGTCCATTGCACTTAGCTCATTTGAGTTTGAGTTCTCTTGTAAGTTCAATTAATTTTCAATTTGAGTTAAGGTCCTTTGATTTGTTCAAATTAGAGTCCAAGTTCAGGTTCTCTTCTTTTGAGTTCAATCAAGTCCAAGTACGGTCTCAAATTCACCCGAAATTTTGGTAGCCTCCCGGCATCTCCCTCGTTTAGGGGAAACACTAAGAGTCTGGACCTTCCCACCACTCGCAATAAAGCGCGTGCATGGTTGGTGTCCTTTGACACCTCGGCCGTGTCTTCATTCCCACCACGCTAATAAAAGCGTGTATGGGGTCTTCGATGGTACATGTTTCAAAAGAAGAGTAGTTATTTCCCTGCAGGTATAGAGCTGCGTACGGGTACTTAAGATCGTCCCCACCACGCTAAGAAAAGCGTGTATAGGGCCTACCCGCCTCGTCGTAGGTTACGCACCGGGTTCCCTTCCCGCCATGCGAATAAACGCGTGTATATGCGGTTTGCCGGCTCGACACGAACATCGAGGACAAAATTTTAGGTGATTAGCCGCCTCGTTATAGGCATCGCACTGGGGTCCCATCCCACCATGCGTAATAAAGCGCATGCATAAGCAGTTTTTCGGTGCGCCACGAACCTCGAGAGCGAGTTCTCGGAGTTTTAGGGTTGAGGAGTTATACCTTGGCGATCGGCAAGGTGGAGTTGGCACACTGATTGAGGCAAGGGCTTAATTTATAATTAGTGGTAAATTAATTATAATTAGTTATATTTAATCTACAACTAATTATATTTAATTTAAAATTAATTATAAATTAATTAGATTTAATTCATAATTAATTAAAAAAATTAATTATAATTAAATATATTTAATGTATAATTAATTATATTTAAATTTAAAATTAACTATAAATTAATCAGATTCAATAATTAATTTAAAGCTAGTCATAATTAATTATATTTAATATATAATTAATTTTATCTAATTTAAAATTAATTATAAATTAAAGTAATTAATTAATTATAAATGATATTAATTAATCATAACTAAATATAATTAAATATAATCAATTATAATTAAATAAATCAAATAGAATTAAAAAAAAATTTGAGCAAGATTAATGCTAGCTTGATTTGAGCTGGATTTAGTCGAATCCTGCTAAACAGGGCTAACAGAGAGTTTAACTCTCTTGGGCATAGTGTTAAACTCTTTGTTTCGAGTGATTTAGCCGAAGAAGCACAAGGAAGGGAGATGGTTACCCTCATAGCGAGCTCCTACTGCTACTTTCGATCGGACAAAGAAGGGAGCATTGTCGAGGGTGTGAACGGCTTGCGGCAGCAGGGAGATTCGGCAAGGCTAGGGCACGGGCCGGTTGGGAGCTTGGTAGAGGTAGGGGAAAGTTTCCTCTCTCTCTCTCTCTCTCTCTCTCTCTCTCTCTCTCTATTTCTCTCAAGGTCAGAGGAGGTTGGCCGCAAGAGGGGGAAGAGCTCAGTTTAAGGCTTGCGATTAGGGAGGTTATGAGGTTTCAGGTGGAGGAGCTGGGGCTTGGGATCCGACGGGTAGGAGGTCTGGCGGCATCGGCTTGAGGTTCAGGACAGGGATTCGGTCGTGGACTAGGGAGATTTACGAGTGGAGATCGGCACAGTGGCAAGATCGGACTGAGATCGGGCTTAGGGGTTCTGCGTGGGAGGAGAAGATTGAGAATGGGACGGGGAGATCGGCAGCTGGGTGGCTTCGACGTCGTGTTTGGATCGGAAGACAGGAATGAAGTCGGCTAGGATGAGTTCGGGAATGTGGGAATGAGTCAGAGAGCAATGAACATCCTCATTTCCTCTTCCTTTTATCGACGATGGGAGGCAGCGATCGAGAGCAGGATTTACGCAGGAATTGCGGGAGGGGACTTGAGCGGCGCCGAATTGCAGACCTGGGAACTATAGCAGGCGGCGGATATGGACTAGACAGAGTGCCGGTATGTATATTATTTTTTATTTGATGATTTCTTTTTGACCTTGTGTAGAGGTCAACAAATTCTTAATAATTTAACATTATAACTAGTTGGATGCTACTTGTTATGATAAGAAAAGATGTCTCATATCTATATAGAGAGGTGTATTTCTATAAGTATGAAGAAGTGTATCATATTTGTATGGATTGGAAATCATAACCAAGTCCTATAACTATTTTTTTATAATTATATTTTAACCCATCATAAAATTAAAAATATGATATTAGATTTATTCACATAATTAACTTATATTTTATGTTATACTCAAAGCCTTGATTCTGTAATATCAAATAGATCACTTATAAAAAGGGCTAAACTTTAAAATAGCCTATAATATACATACTATTATATTCTTATATATTTATATAGAAAAAATTGACTTTGTTTTTCTCAGAGGACTCGAAAGTGGAGATATATCTGTTGTTTTATCTTCATATGAAAACATGCATGAAAGCTCGTTTTGAACGAAGTTACCCTCACAAAGGGATAAAATTCTAGCATTTACAGACTTAATACACTAAATTACTTGAAATAGGTTTGAACAAGTTGAATTTGAACTTGTTTTGAATCTATGTTCAAATCATGGAGTTCACGATAGGAGCGATGAGTGAGAAAGAGAAGAAAACTTTGTGAGTTTGTGACTGGAGTTCTCCTATGGAATTTCGTGATGGAAGTTCATGTAGGGCATTAATGACATCAGGTATTTTGCTATGAGAGTTTGCTTGGGTCATCGACTGAAGCTGCAAGTGTGAAGGAGAAGGTATTCTGCGACGAGAGTTTGCATGGTGTATCAACTATCTCATGATAAGAGCTCGATGAGGGTTGAAGTGTGAAGGACAATGGTACTTCGCAATGGGAGCTCACCAAGGGCATCAAATGGAGCATCTATTTTGTGATGGAGAAGAGATATCCCAAGGTTTGAACAATCTTTGAAGTTTGAACAAATGTTTGAATTCGAACCAGCTCAAACGAATTTTGTTCATGATAGACTTCAATAAGCTGTCTAGATATACAATAGGGGGTTATTTCATACAAAATGAACTTTTAGGGCATATTCGCCTAAGAAAACAAACAACAAGCGTATTTCTCCACCTTTGGATACTAAGAGCAATATAAAGTCAAATTTTCAATTACATATCTAACACGTAAATATTTATATTTACGTATATAACACCTTAATCTCTAAATCATATCAAGAATATCATTAATATTAAACTTATTCAAAATAAAATACATTTTTTTATGAATATATTTTGATGCGACTTAAACATTAGGATGCTATAAATTTTTTTTGGACATTTAGGCCAATTAAGTTAAATTTACACACACATCACATATACAAGACTCAAACACAATAACTCTTAGTTGATTGCCAAAGCTCCCAACCAACGGACCAAAGTGAGATGCGTAGGAAAGAAATATAAAAATTTTGCTATTATACATACAAATACATAATAATCACAACTAATCTCAACAATTTAGGAAGTAATTAGTGTCAGCAATTTAAGGTTTTATTTGAGATGGCTTTCTTAATGCTTCTTAAAGCAGTTTCTAGTTCAAAATTTTTAATTTTTATACTAAAAAATTACTTTAAAAAGTAATAAGAAAGTCGTCCCAAACAAAACCTAAGTCTTTATTTGGGATAGCTTTTTTATAGTCTCTTAAATTATTTTTTAGTATAAAAAATTAATTTTAAAAAATATTAAGAAAACTGTCTGTAATGAAAGCATTCAACTAGTGCGGGCCCCACTTCTTTATTAGTAGTTTACATGCTGCCAAAGCTCCATCTTGCAAAAGAGCGACAGATGTGTACTTACGCGTCCCCTCTTAGTTAATTTAATTTTTTAAAATTTTAAAAATTACTATCAAGATTTTAATATTCAATTTTTCAATATAAATAAAAGGTGCCATTGGCATGGGGAATATTCTCGCAACCGCCCGCGCGAAACGTGTCGTTTTACGGGCCCCACAGCCTTCCCTAATTTCCTCGCCCGCTGACGTGGAATATGCCGAAAGCAATTTTATTATCTAATATTGTTTCGGCGCACCTACTTTTACACCCAGTGGAGCCCTGCCCAACTACAAGCTATCATCAAGCGGGTTGGCTCGTGTGCGCGAATGCCGCCCAGTGGTCGTCGGTGGAGAATATTCCTCACTGGCAGCTACGTGAGTCTCGCCAGCACATGATCCTGCTTCCTCTGCTCCGCCGGAGAAGTATTCTTAGTCTGCTCCACCAATCACAACTATCTGAATTATTTTATGAGACGTCAATTATACATGATGGTCTAGGTGAACTCGAAAACAGACAAAGGCAGTGGCGGAATCCGCTTTTAGTTTTCAGGAGTCAAACGATAAATTTATAAAAATTAAAAATATATATAAAAGTACAAAAATAATATATTTTACACATAATTATTTTTCAAACTTATTTATTAGTTTTAGAAAAATTCAAAAATAGCGGGAGGTCAATAAATTTTCGGATTTTTGGAGGGACAAATTACGTGAAAAAAAGATCGTTCGTGGGCAAAAAATAAAATTCGGGTGTGGGGGGGATTATAAATAATCCATACTATACTAAGAGTTTTAATTTTTTTGTCCCCCCTAACAGACAGGATAATATATTCACCTTTTATAAATAATGCTGTATTTTTAAATAAAAAAATCAAATATTTAAAATATTTTAATTTTAATATATGATAATATGTATTAAAATATTTATTTCATAATTATTCGATAAATTTTATACGAGCTATCGACTACCTAATGCAACCTTTTATTTTTTCTGATCTAGAGCTTGAGATCTGACAACAATAGTGTTACATAAAATATCGGTCTGCCAATGATACGATAAGGAGAGTAGACGTATTAGATCTGGCCTATGTTAAAAGAGATAGAGGCAACCCTAAAAGTTTTGGTTAGAAAGTATTAGAAATTATTTTTGTTATTGGATTTAAATGAGAATTTGGCTCTTAATAGGATACAATAGAGAAAAATAATTTATATAGTCGATCTCATAAAGTGGGATAAATATTTGATAGTTTTGTAGTAGTTGTTGGTGATGGTGATCCGTAATGTTAAATAGAATAATGTCCTTTTCATATTTGATAAAAATATATTTTTATATGGATTGAAGAGTATTTTGATTACTTGTTGATGTGGCTATTTTTTATCAATTTGTACCTAATAAGTAAACTTACTAAAAAAATGTAAATAATTAGAATATTATCTGTCCTACAAGTAGACAACATTATAATATATAAATTGTATGGCAGTTAAAAGAATTGGTAGTTTTAAAGGGAGTAAATAGTTTCTTACAAGATTTTATGAAAAAAATTATGTGGAAATGGGATTAAAAATAATAATTTGTATTAGAGTAATTTTAAAATATGTCGAGCAATTTTTTAAATTCATTCTAATATAAGATATATCAAAATAACTTAAAAGTTCTTTTTTCCGTTTTCTCATCAATATTATTTCTTAGGCTTCTTTTGCGACAGTTGCTGGATACTATTTTTTCAATGCTTTTAAATTTTTTTTTACTAAAAAGCTACTTTAGAAAGTAGTAAGAAAATTGTTCTAA
Source organism: Dendrobium chrysotoxum (assembly GCA_019925795.1). Classification (NCBI taxonomy): domain Eukaryota; kingdom Viridiplantae; phylum Streptophyta; class Magnoliopsida; order Asparagales; family Orchidaceae; genus Dendrobium; species Dendrobium chrysotoxum. Next base: position 19,218,070 of record CM034309.1, read on the forward strand.
ACAAAGTCTTGGTCTAATATGAATACTTATTATCACAACCTAACCCGATATGACCCACAGACGGTTTAGGTCCTATTATGTTGGTTTGCAACAGGTAAATCCTAAGATCTAAGTTTTGACAACTATTTAGAATTCTTCATCCAATTTAAAACTTGAAACAAGCAACACAGAGGCCACAGACCTGTTAATATCTTCCAGTATATATAAAATCAACTCATCCACAAAATTATCTTCATTTATCATATATATATATAATTACATTACAGTACATGGCTACATATCAGAGCACAAAACAGAGCAGATTAAATAACTAGCCATGGCTATACAAAAAATTCAGAAAAGAAATACATATAGAGACTCAGATCGGATCCTGAAAACTACTACTGAATAGGCTCTTTCTCTTTCTCGGACCCTAAAAAATAGAAGAAATAATAACTGTGAGCTAACACAACTCAGCATACCACATTTACTAATCTAAATTTTCAATTAAATCCTTTATTATGCATTTAACAAAATGTTTAAAATCAATATAATAAATTACTATGCTAAGTAGAACAGTAATTGTAGTCATAAAAAAAAAAAAAATCAAATAACAGTGTTGGGAAAAAATAACTAAACAAGTACTTCATATCAGATAAAATTCAAACAATTTTGGCCCTTATGCTTCCCATCAGACAAAATTCAAAGAATTTTGACTTTTATGCTTCCATTGAATAAAATTTAGAGAATTATGACACTTATGACTCTTAATAAACAGAGTGTGAATATAGCACCAGAATATGCCTTTGACACCAGAATGTGTATTTAACATCAGATCAGAACTTTCTCTACACACACCAGATCTCCTTAAAATCACACATTTCAATTAAATAAGCATAAAATTCATTGCATCTAGTAAAAGAAGTGTAAATAGACCTGTTTTCAAAATTAATAGAATGCTTTAACGGTAAACAGCTGAATGTACTACAATATTATTTTTGAAAATAAGAATAATTTTCAAATTTGCCAAAACCCCATAATTTCTTATTTACTTGGTGAAATTTTTTCAAAAAATACATAAATGTTCAAAACTATCATATATATAACATATAGAAAGTTACTCGGTGAAAGTTTTGTAGAAAATAAGTTATCCCACTTTTTTGCTAATGGAATTCTAAATTAAATCAAATAATTTTAGACATTTGATTATTTTTGAAAATTGAGATAAGTAAAATGCAATCTACCTCGAGATAAATAATTTTCAGAATTGGGCATACAGCTGAAAATGACCCAAAGAGGCCTGAAATGGTCTTTATCTCTAGGATTTTTTTTCTCTCTTTCTCTAGCCGACAGCTTTGAGGGAAATGGAAAGAATCAAATAATGGAAAATGATTTTTTTAATATAAAATTTTAGTTTAGTGTTATGGTGTCCAATCGAGCGAGCTGTTGCAAATCTGAATTCAAGGAGTATAATTTTGATGATAACAAACATGCCTGTGTTCTGTTTTGCTTGGCTAACCATTTCAGGTCCACAAGATTAAGTACAATCCAAGTCCGCTCAAGATTGAGTCGGTCTGTATGTGGTTTAGGTCTAAGATAATTTTTTCTCTTTCTTGAGTCAAATTCAATATAATTGATCCCCTAGCTAAGTAACATTGCACACACACACTCAGGAGGAGATTTTTGTGAGTTTAGAGTTTCTGTTAAGTTTTGATATCATCATCCTGGATAATAGACATATTATCCTGGACGATCCATTAAAAATAGAAATCCTAACTTGGGCCGTCAAGTTAAGTCGGGTTGATTAAGCCGATCGTCCTGGATGATACTCCTATCATACAGGACGATATACTCAAATAAAAAACTCTTAGCCGCTAGAATGATTTAGACAAGTTCTTATTTTTGGATCTTTAATCTGATCATCCCGGACGATACGTGTATCATCCCGGATGATACGTGTATTATTCTAGATGATCCATTAAAATCATGCCTAAATTAGTCAGGTGATTAAGAAAAGTAATTAAGGTTTGATTGACTCGATCATATCATCCTGAATGATAGTAAGATCGTACGGGATGATGTGTTAAAAATCCTGACCATCTAGTGCCTTTCACCAGTATGTCTAGAACTATGTACCGGATGATTTTGGGAAATTTTGAACAAATCATACAAGATGATACACTTATCATCCTGGACGATCAAGTCATTTTGAGATCGTCCAGCACAAGTTCCCCTAGACGACTAGAGCTATCTTCTGGATGAAATTTTTAATTTACACTAATCGTCCCAGACGATCGCAGAATCGTATGGGACAAAATAAATTTTGTCTACTAATTGTTCAGAGGAACTAGATCATTCAGGCTGATACATGTGTTTTTGAACTGATCATACAGGACGATCGACCGATCGTTATGGACGATCTTTGACTACTAGTTGAGATTTAGGATAATTTTTGAGCCCTCATATTTAAGATCTTTTTCTTCCAACAAGAAAAATCTTTTGCCACTTTCCTTTCTAGAGAAAACCTTGAGAGAGAGAGAGAGAGAGGATCTTGTGAGGGGGAGTTTGTGAGGGATTCACAAAGGTTGCTTCAAGCAAGGATCTGAGTCATTTTCTCCGTTCATCGTCTCTTGTCTTGTTGGTGTCTCTATGGGAGGATCGTTCGCAAAAAAATTTGGGTCCATGTGGATGCATGTCCACTTTTCTTCAGTCTATAGATTATCGCATGTGGATGCTTGTTAAAGATGGCTATAAAGCACCTCATAGACTTGTAAATGGCATTAAAACTGAACATTCTTTTTCTGAATGGATATTTGATGATCATAATTTAGCACAACTGAATTCAAAATGTTTGAACTATTTTTTTGTGCTTTAAAATCTAAAGATTACATATGTGTTTCCACTTGTACGACTGATAAAGAAATCTGGGATAGATTATGCATTACTTATGAAGGTACATCTGAGATTAAATAATCTAGATTGAACATCTTGCTTCATGATTATGAACTCTTTCACATGAAACTTAATGAATTGATTTCTGAAATATATACTAGGTTCACTCAAATTGTCATTTCTTTACATGCTTTAAGAAGAGAACTTACAAACTATAAAAAAGTGAATAAAATTTTGAGATGTTTGCCTTCTTCTTATGATGCCAAGATAACTATAATTACTGAATCGAAAGATTTGAACAATTATTCTGTTGATAACTTACTTGGATCACTCATTGCTTACGAGCAAGGGGTGAACCAGAGACAGCTTGATGCAGATGAGAAGAAGAAAGAGAAAATTATGGCACTGAAGGCTAACGATACTGGCACTGATTCTTTCGGGTCTGATAGCAATGATGTTGCCTTAATCACTAGGCAATTCAAAAGCTTTCTAAGGAAGAAGCACAAGAACTTTCAGAAGTGGAATAAAGATAAGAGTAGCACAAACTTTAAAGCTTCATCTAATACTATTTGTTTTAAATGCAGGAAGCCTGGACATATAAAGGCTAATTATCCTACACTTAAGGCTCACCCAAGCAAGGAGAAGGGTGAGGAGAAATCCAAGTTCAGGAAGGATAAGAAGTAGATTCGAAAGGCATTCTGGGCAGATTCTACATCCGACTCCTCTGAGACTGAAGCTGAGGAGGAGACTACAAATTTGTGTCTGATGGATGATAATCATCCTGGTCAGTCTAACCAAATAGAGGTATGTGAGCTAACCTAAGATCAATTACTTAAAGTTTCTGAGAAAATTCATTCATCGTATAGGAAACTTAAGAAAACTCATGCTAGTCTGAAATTAGAATTTCTGAATTTATAAAAAGAGCATGAAATTTTGATTAAAGATCATTCTACTCTTGATTGCAATCACATGTCACTACTTGATGAATTTGATGAATTGAATAAAAAGTATTCTGATTTGATTACTGAGCATGATTCATTAAAAACCTTGCATGTTGATTTAGAAAGAGCTTTTAAAGAATTAGACACCATGACATGCGACTTAGAGAATAGTAAGGGTGCATTAAAATTTAAAATTATAAGTCTTAAAAATGAGAATGAATTTCTAAGAGTAAAAATTTATATTTTTGAGAAAAATGAAGTACCTCCTACTTTTGCACAATTTATGCACCTCCACCTTTTGAAGAATCTGTTTCAAAATTATCAAAGCATGTTTCATTCAAACCTAGGAAGAGGCACAATCACCCATGTAGATTAGTTAACCCTTTTCCTGGTGTTAGATACTTTTCTTGTGACATGCTTGGATATATCTCTCACACATGCACTGTTCACCGTAGTATACATTGGGTGTGGAGGCCCAAATTGCATGATTCATAGCACAGCACACATGCATTGCATTCTTTTTTTCATAAGAAGAAACCCAAACCTGTTTGGGTTCCTAAATTTGACATCTGATGATTTTGTAGGTGTGCTCTCACACAAGATCTCGTGAGAGCATATGGTACTTAGATAGCAGATGCTCAAGACATATGACTGGAGATGCAAATCAATTTATTTCACTGGAGGCCAGGGATGGAGGCAAGGTTACACTTAGAGACAACACCACCAGGAGGGTGGTAGGAGCAGGTATAATTAGTGATTCAAAAATTTTGTTATTAATAATATTTTACTTGTAGATAGATTAAAATATAATTTGCTGAGCATCAGTCAACTCTGTGATAAAGGATACAACATCATGTTCCTGTCCACTTGCTATATTATAAGCTTAAATGACAAAATTATTTTGCAGGGATAAATAATCAATAATGTCTATATGCTGGATGTAAGCTGCTTTAAAACTGATGTTTCAATTTGCTTAAATTTTGCTGCTGATGAGTCTTGGTTGTGGCACAGGAGATTAAGTCATGCTAGTATGAAAACCCTTAGAAGAGTTACCCAAAAGGACTTAGTTAGAGGTTTCCCCAAGCTTAAGTTCATTAAGGACCACCTGTGTGATGCCTGTCAATTAGGGAAGCAATTCCACTCCTCTTTCCACTTAATTAAGGACATCAATACCTCTAGACCTTTAGAAATCCTTCACATGGATTTGTTTGGACCTATTAGCATTGTCAGCTTAGGGGGGAGAGTCTATGAATTTGTGATTGTTGATGATTACTCGAGATTCACTTGGATTAGATTTTTGTCACATAAATATAAGTTATTTGATAAATTTAAATATTTCTCCACTTCGATTCAGAAGAAATTAAGCTGTGAGATTGTGACCATCCATAGTGATCATGGTGGGGAGTTTGAAAATGAGAAATTTGAAACCTTTTATGAGGATCAAGGGATTAGCCATAACTGTTCAGCTCCTAGGACCCCTCAGTAAAATGGGGTAGCTGAAAGAAAGAACAGAACCTTGGTGAAAGCTGCTAGAGCTATGCTTGCTGAGTATTCACTTTCAAAATACTTTTGGGCTGAAGCGGTGAATACTGCCTGTTATATGCTGAATAGGATGAATGTTAGATCAAATCTGAATAAGACACCTTATAAGATCATTAAAGGTAGAACTCCAGACCTGTCCCACCTATATGTCTTTGGCTGTAAGGTTTTCATTCTGAATAATGGGAAATCATCCTTAGGAAAATTTGACCCCAAATCTAATGAAGGAGTGTTCTTAGGCTATTTTAGTGTGGAAAAATTCTTGAGGGTGTTTAATAAGAGGACTTTAGTGGTGGAGGAGATAACTCATGTGATGTTTGATGAATCTAATCCTAAGGAGACTAGAGTTGAGGAAGAAGAAGAGGTAGGAGAGATTACCCAAGGAGTTGAAAATATAAATCTGGAGGAAAGGGTAGAACCTCAAAATAAGTTGCCTAGAGAATGGAGATATTCTTTAAGTCATCCTAAAGAACTGATCTTAGGAGACCCTTCTGAAGGTGTTAGAACTAGGCATGGACTTAGGAAGGAAGTAAATCATTCTTCCTTTATCTTAATGACTGAACTCGCCAACATCAATCAAGCCCTTTCTGATGAGTTTTGGATCTTAGCTATGCAAGAGAAATTGAATTAATTTGTAAGGAACGATATTTGGGAGTTAGTAGAAAGACCTAAGAATCAAAGTGTAGTAGAAACCAAGTGGGTCTTTAAGAATAAGATGAATGATTCTAGTGTGGTTGTTAGGAATAAGGCAAGATTGGTGGCTAAGTGGTACAATCAAATTGAAGGGATTGATTTTGAGGAGACCTTTGCCCTTGTAGCTAGGTTGGAAGCCATTAGGGTACTACTAGCCTTTACCTGTTATAAGGGATTTAAGCTATTTCAAATGGATGTCAAGAGTGCCTTTTAAATGGGGTAATAAAAGAGGATGTCTTTGTAGAGCAACCCTCAGATTTTGAGAGTTCTCAATATCCAAATCATATTTATAAATTAAAAAAGCCTTATATGGATTGAAATAAGCACCCAAAGCTTGGTATGAGAGGCTTAGCACATACCTTCTAGAAAGAGAGTTTGTTAAGGGGAGCATAGACACCACCCTTTTTTTTAGAAAAGTAGGAGATGATCTACTCATTGTCTAAATCTATATTGATGATATACTTTTTAGATCTTCTAATAAAAATTTATGTGATAATTTTTCTAAGATAATGAGTAAGGAGTTTGAGATGAGTATGATGGGAGAATTATCATATTTTTTGGGGTTTAGCATAAAGCAAATAGATGATTGAACCTTTTTGAATCAATCAAAATACACTAAGGACATCTTAAAGAAATATGAAATGGATAAAGCTAAGCCAATCAACACTCCTATGAGTTTCACTATTCAGCTAAATAAGAATTCAAATAGAAAATCTATTGATCAGAAGAAGTTTAGGAGAATAATTGGATCACTACTTTACCTGACTGCTAGCCGGCCTGATATTATGTTTAGTGTTTATCTTTGTGCTAGGTTTCAAGCTGATCCTAAAGAGTCTAACCTGACTGTTGTTAAGAGAATTCTTAGATATCTTTTAGGGACCCCAAACCTAGGAATCTGGTACCCTAAGTACAACACTTGATTTGAGATTATTAGATATTCTGATTCTAATTTTACGGGGTGTAGGGTGGATAGAAAGAGCACTTCTGGAACTTTTTAATTCATAGGACAGTCTTTAGTCTCCTAGTCCGTAGAAAATAGAACTCAGTTGTACTTTTCACTGCTGAAGCTGAGTACATTGCCTTAGGAAGTTGTGTGGCCCAAGTCCTTTGATTGAAGCAACAAGTTTTAGATTTAGGATTACTTGTTGGCATAATTTCAGTTCTATGTGATAACACCAGTGCCATCTGTATTTCTAAGAATCCAATCCAACATTCTAGAATCAAAAACATTGATATAAGACATCACTTCATTAGGGACTATGTTATAAAAGGGGATATTAAGCTACATCATGTAGCAACTGAAAATCAACTGGCTGACATCTTTACTAAACCACTGGCCTTTGACTCATTCAGCATTTTGAGGACCAGATTGGGTGTGATTGACATAAATGTATAAATCTGATGATTACTAATTTCTGATGTATTCTATTTTCTTTATTTTGCTTTAGTTTTTGTTTGATTTGTTTGTCCGTTTTACTTAAGAATTTTTTCTTTCCTGCTGATTTTCGTTGTTTGATTTGTTTATCAGATTTGATTATTTCCTGCTGATTTTCATTTGCTGATTTTCATTTACTGATTTTCACGTATCTATTTTTCTTCCTTCTTATTTTTTATTTACTACTAACTCTCTTCTAAATCAGATCACTACTCACTACTACTGATAAACTGGAATTCTGACTGAGAGTTTTACCTTATTTTTTATTTAAAAGCTTGTAAGTAGAGATTGACTCATCTGGATCTATTAAAGGAAAGAAATGTTGATGATTATTTCTCTTCCTCTAACTCCTTTAATGGTGTATTATTTCTTTTGGATAAAAATCTTCTTCAAAATTAAAAAATTGATTTTTGAAATAGAGATTTATTTTATCTTCCTACAGTAATCTACCTCATATGAATAGTATTTTTAAAGCTTTAAATCATTGTTATATTTTTTCTTAATCAAGTGATTGCACTTATCATATGATGTATAGTTTTTATTTTGTGAATTACTCTTCCTTACTATAGAGAGTGAGTTTTGTCATCTCTTATGTCTGGAAAGTAATTTCACAGCTGAAATTCTTTAACAATTATAAAAGGAAGCAAGCTTACAAAAGATGTGCAAAGCACCAAACAAAATGTAAAAGAGGCACAAAATGAGCCCAAAGTTGAAAAGATGAGCAATGTCCCCAAATTGCAAAGATACACAAAGTGTATCAAAAATCAAAAGATGCGTAAAATGCCAAACAAATTGAAAAAGAGGCATAAAATGAGCCCACAAAGAAATAAGCTTTCTTCACTTTCAGATCTTTAAATATCTTAGAAAAATTCATGCACAACTCAATATTTTTAAAAACTTGAGATGAAAAATCATTATTTCTGATTCCTTACTTTGTAATACTATTATATCAAATATTTTTCTTGAACGAGGCTTGAAAGGATCTCTTTTTGAATCTAATTTATTTTCTTCTGATTTAGACTTTTGTTTGAAAGAAATTTGAACTTGTAAAGTGTCCGAGGTAGGAGTTACGAAAGACAATTTTCTAACTTTTCTGGATTTCAGCATTGTCGATCTTATTCTTATTGGCTTTTGAATTGAAAATCAGAGAAAATTTTGTTTTACTGGAACTGATAAAAAAAATTATTATTTTCACTATTATTTTTCTCATTTCCATTTTTTATTTGATGTGATTTTGCATTTTCTTTTTTTTTATTTTTTTTCCTTTTTGAGATGTCAAAAGGGGGAGTAGTTATTATTGTTGTGTCTTATTATTATTGTGTTCTAGTTATTGTATTTCTAGATCATTGTAATTCCTTGGCTTATTAATGTTCAGATATTTTTTTAAAATATTAATATTTATTTTCTGAACTTGCATTTCCTAACAAATGTTTGTCATCATAAAAAAGGGGGAGATTGTTACAAATATGAATTCAAGAAGTATAGTTTTAATGATAATAAACATGTCTGTGTTCTATTTTGCTTGGCTAACCATTTCAGGTCCACAAGATCAAGTACAATCCAAGTCAGCTCAAGATTGAGTCGGTCTGTATGTGGTTTAGGTCTAATGTATTTTTTCCCTTTCTTGAGTCAAATTCAATGTAATTGATCGCCTAGCTAAGTAACCTTGCACACACACACACTCAGGGAGAGATTTTTGTGAGTTTAAAATTTCTGTTAAGTTTTGATCACATCATCCTGGACGATAGACATATCATCCTGGATAATCCATTAAAAATAAAAATTCTAACTTGGGCCATCAAGTTAAGTTAGTTCGATTAAGCCGATCGTCTTAGACGATACTCCTATCATACAGGACGATATGCTCAAATCAAAAACTCTCAGCCGCCAGAATGATTTAGGCAAGTTCTTATTTAAGGATCTTTGATTTGATCGTCCCGAACGATACGTGTATCGTCCTGGATAATCCATTATAATCATGCCTAAAGTAGTCAGGTGATTAAGGAAAGTAATTAAGATTTGATTGATTCGATCACATCGTTCTGGATAATGGCAAGATCGTACGGGATGATGTGTTAAAAATCCTGACCGTCCAGTGCCTTTCACTAGTAAGTCCAGAACTATGTACCAGACGATTTTGGGCAATTTTGAACTAATCATACAGGAAGATACACTAATCGTCCTAGACGATCAAGTTATTTTGAGATCGTCCAGCATAAGTTCTCCTGGACGACCAAAGCTGTCTTCTGGATGAAATTCCTGATTTACATTAATCATCCCGAACGATCGTAGAATCGTACGGGACGATCTGACTAAATTTTACTTACTAATCATCCAGAGGAACCAGATCGTCCAGATTGATACATGTATTTTTTAAATGATCGTACAGGACGATCTTTGACGACCAGTTGAGATTTAAGGCAATTTTTGAGCCCTCCTATTTAAGATCTTTTTCTTCCAACAAAAAAGATCTTTTGCCACTTTCCTTTCCAGAGAAAATCTTGAGAGAGAGAGAGAGAGAGAGCTTGGGAGAGAGAGAGAGGATCTTGTGAGGTGGAGTTTGTGAGGGATTCACAAAGGTTGCTCCAAGCAAGGATCTGAGTCGTCTTCTCTGTTCATCGTCTCTTGTCTTGTTGGTATCTCTATGGGAGGATCATTCGCAAGAAGATTCGAGTTCTCTGCCTGCTTCAGAAGGAAGCGAAAGGAGTCCAGGTTCTCTGCCTGCTTCAGGAGGAAGCAAAAGGAGTCTAGGTTCTCTGCCTGCTTCAAGAGAAAGTGAAAGGAGTTCAGGTTCTCTGCCTCACCAGGTTGGTGGAAAGGAGTTTTTATACAGGCTTCTCCACCTTACTATGGGAGCAGAAGGAGAGTCACTTAGTGTTAGTGCAATATCCGGAGGGGAGGCTCCGAGGAGTGGACGTAGGTCAAGTTGACCGAACCACTATAAAATCTGGGGTATGCTTTCTGATTATTTTTTGCACTTACTTTTATGTTGATGAGTGTGTGATTGTGATTATTATTTTATTATCATTGAACATCTACAAATCATCGCATAACTGTAAATATTTTTAAAACATTCAAAAAGATTTTCTAAATTGCTGTTTGCTCATAAATTTTTTAAAAAACTACCAATTCACCCCCCTCTTGATTAGCCTCGGGACTAGTTCATAAGGGCTTAACATCCCTATCGAACTTTCACGAGCACCACAGTGATCCCTTCTGGAGCTTATAGCGTCGTAGCACTACCCCCAGCACCAAGGCATGAATTAATTCTTAAAATTCTAGAGAGCTCAACATTGCATATGTGCCAACCCCAACGCTACGATGCCCTATGGGAAAAATTCCAAAATTTTAGGATATGAATAAATCCCCGGGATATGCTTTAGAACACATACAAACTCTTGTATGCACAAAAAACTTACTCATACACATACAAAAGAGTTCTAAATGGAGAAATTCAGTGGATTATCTCAAATCATGTCAGATTAGAACATGTAGAACTATATACTAATTATGGAGGTGTCACCACTCTCCCCTCTTTAGAAAAATATCATCTTCGATATTTCAGAACCTAGATTATCGAAATAGATCAGGATATAAGTGCATCATCTCATATTTCTTCTTCCAGATAGCCTATCTTTTCGTTATGTTCTTCCATTAGACATTAACCATTAGATCTATTTATTCCTTAACCTTCTAACATCATAAGCCAAAATTCTCTCTAGTTCCTCTTTGTAGCTCAGATTTAGATGCATCTCAACTTCTTTTGCAAATATTCAATTTCTAGAATCAGATATTCATTTTCTCAAAAGCAACATGTGAAATACATTGTGAATAGCATACATATGTTCTGGAACTACAACTTGTAAGTAGACTTTCCAATCCTTTACGTTACTTTAATTGGTCCAACATACCTTGGACTTAGCTTCCCTTCTTTCCCAAACCTATTAATGCCTTTTTCAGCTTGATTTTTATATATACAAAGTTTCCTACTTGAAACTCTATTAATCAGTGCCTGACATCATAATACTATTTATGCCTATCTTGCACAGCTTTTAGTCTGTCTCTAATCAGATGGGTCTTTTCAATAACATCATCAATTAGAGCTGGCCCAATTATATTCCTTTCACGCACCTCTATCAATTGCAGTTTCATACCCAGACCTTGCTGAATATCCCTCCATCATAACCTGGAGGTGAACCTGTCATCTCTGTTATAAACTGTCACCTTTGGTATCCCATTTATTGGATAATTTCATGCAAGCATATATGTGTTAATCTATCTACAAAATCATACTATCACATTGGAATAAAATGAGAAGACTTTGTTAGATGGCCTGTTACAACTCAGATGGTATCATGCCCTTATCTTGACCTAGGAAAACCCATAGCAAAGTTTATAGTGACATCTTCCTATTTCCATTATGGAATCGATAATGACTGTAGAAAATCTCCCTGTCGTTAATATTTTGCTTTTACTAATTGATAGGCTTCACATTTAGAAATAAAATTAGCTACATCCTTTTTCAATCCAAGGCACCAAAACATTCATTTCATATCACCATATTTTTTTGCTTCTTTTTGGGTGAATATTATAACTAGAATAATGAGCCTTGTACAAATTTCTTGCCTTAGATTTCCAAAAATAAAAACCAACAATCTGTTCTTATAGAAGATAACAATATAATCAGATACTCATGGTTCAGATTTCTTACCCAACTTGATTTGATCAATCAGCTTCAAATAATTTATATCTCGCTTCTAAAATTTTTGAATCTTTTATTGTAAAGATGGTTGTATGATCATCTGAGTCAGAATGTCATAATCATGATTAATAGGAGTAATCACCTCCAATTGAAGTCTCTCCATATCCTGAATCAAAAAATCATTGGAGGTAAGCTGAATATGTGATAGTCCAAAAGATTTTTTTGCTTAGAGCATCAACTACCACATTCGCCTTACCAGGTTGATATTGAATAATCAAATCATAATCTTTAACTAACTCAAGCTATCTCCTTTGCCTCAACTTAAGATCCTTCTGAGTAAATATATACTTCAAACTTTGATTATCAGTAAAAACTACATACATGACTCCATGCAGATAGTGTCTCTAGATCTTCAAATCAAATACAAAGTAGCAAGCTCCAAATCATGTGCAATATAGCTTCTATCATATGGCTTCAATTGCCTAGAAGCATAAACTATATGTCATGCCTAAAGATCTAAATTAGAATAATTATCTATTTTATCTTTAATTATCTATCAGAGTTTCTATAAATTATCAATATAAATTAATATATCTAATGGAAGCAAATATATATAATATACATCAAAATATAAAACCAGATTCATTCCTTAAAATTATATTTATAATAGCCAAGAGATCATTACAATTAACAATCTATCTCAAGCTCATGACTATAAAAAGAATAAATAAAATATGAAGCTAATAAAAGGGAAAACATAAAGATCTCAAAAAACCTCACTTGATAGAATCCTGACTCATTCCTTAACTTGAAATCAATAAAACCATATAATAAGCTTACAAAGCCCAATAGAAATCTAAAACTCACCAAGAATTTCAATGCAGGATTCAATAATCAATATGTATGCTCATCTCAATTAATAGAATCAATAACTTTTAATATTATCAATGATCAGTTATCAATAGTACAAATCAATATGACGAGTAATGAAAAATAGGAATCATTACGCAAAAATTCAAAAATTAATAACAAGTGAGATAACATAAATGCGTTAGAAATCAATAAATCAATAATATACGGAATAACACATCGGTACTATAATCATTCTATCAATGAGGTGAATCAGGAACATATAAGAGTTATATCAGTATGTTATGTATCAATAGTGGTGACATAAGTCTGGTGTAGCAGTTTATAATCTATAAAACTTTGGAACTGTGTATGCATGAATATGAATAAGGACATTAATAAGAAATATATGAATCAGTGAGGTGAATTAGGAACATACAAGAGTTATATCAGTATGTTATGTATCATCAGTGGTGACATATGTCTGGTATAAGAATCTATAATCTATAAGACTATAAAACTTTATATGTATGAATATGAATAAGAACATAATTAAGAAATGCATGAATCAGTTATATGTTATTAATATTATATAATTCAATAAGACAGATCATCTAGCTTTAATGTGGTGTTTTTTAACATGCATATAACTGATGACTATTAATATCATCCACCGGTGCTCTACTTCTCCATATAATAGAAAAATTGTTAAAGGAATATTCCTCTCAGGAGGACACTATATATTGTCAAACGTCTTCTCCAACCCCCTCAACCAATCCTCTACTACTTTGGGCTTAACGGCTCACTCAAACCTTGGAGGCTTCAACCGTAAAAACATATATAAATGCTGGTCGACATCATCATATCGAATAGTAAGAACCCTGCTCTGTGCCTCACCTATTAGTTGGGCTATTAGACTGGTAAATTATGAAATAATATCATAACTAACTGTGAGAACAGTACTTTGTATGGGTGCTGCTTGACTAGCACTTTGGCCATTTGTCATATCAGGACCTTGTGGATCCATAATCATACAGAACATTCAACTAAACATACATGAACATAAAAAAAAGGAATGAACGTCCAAATAGACTCAAATTCTCTCACTTGGAGTACAGGTTAAATCTTATAGCTTTGTTTTACAATCCATTTTCAAAACTATTGCTCTGATGAAAAAAAGAGAGACCATCACAATCCAATCCGATAAGACTCACAGAGGGGTCAGATTTTATCGTGTTGGTTTGCAACAAGTTTTGAAAACTATTCAAAAATTTTCATCCAATGTAAGCCTTGAAATAAAGAACACTAAGACCACAAAGCTACTAATATCTTCCAATATACAAAAATTAAACTCATCCATAATTTTTTTTCATTTATCATTAAAATATATCATACATGTTTACAGATCATAACATAGAACATAATAGATCATAACATAGAACATAATAGATTAAATAATTATCCATGACTATACAAAAATTCAAAAAATAAATACCTATACAAACTCAGATCGGATCCTAAAAATTGCTACTCAATAGACTCTTTTCCTTTCTCAAACCCTAAAAATAGAAGATAGAATAATTATGAGCTAACACAACTCAGCAGACTACATTTACCAATCTAAATTTTTAATTAAATCCTTTAATATGCATTTAATGAAATGTTAAAAAAATATAATAAATTACCATGTTGAGCGGAATAATAATTGCATTCATTAAAAATTCATATAATAGTACTAGGAAAATAAATAAATAAGTATTTCATATCAGACATAATTCAAAAAATTATGGCCCTTATGCCTCCCATCAAACAAAATTCAGAGAATTATGACCCTTATGTCTCTCATCAGATAGAAGTCAGAGAATTCTGGTCTTTATGATTCCCAATAAATAGAGTGTGCATATATCACCATAATGTGCCTTCAACATTAAAATGTGCACTTAGCACTAGAACAGAACTTCCTCCACCCGCACTAGATATCCTTAGAATCACTCATTTCAATCAAACAATCATATAATTCATTGCATTATAGTAAAACAAATGTAAATAGACCCAATTCAGAAATAAACAAAAATGTAATGATAGGGAGCAGAATGTTCTACTAAGAAAAAATATATTGTTTTAGAATATAACCAAATTTTTAGAAATCATTCACATCATTATTCTAAAGCTTTAATTGTACAATATTATTTTTGGAAACCAGAATAATTTTTTAATTTTCTAAATCCCCCACATTTTCTAATTTACTCAGTGAAAATATTCTAGAAAAAATATATAAATATTCAGAACTGTCATATCTACAACATACATAAAGTTATACAGCAAACGTTTTGTAGAAAATAACTTATCCCCATTTTTTGCTAATGAAATTATATATTAATAAAAAATTTCAAAAATTTTATTATTTTTGAAGACTGAGATAGAGCAAATGTAACCTACCTCGAGCGAGACAATTTTTCAGAACTGGGTCAACAGCTAAAAATGATCCTAAGCCGCCTAAAACGGTCTCTCTCTCTCTCTCTTTCTAGCCGACATGATTTGAGGGAAATGGAATGAATCAAATATTGGAAAATGGTGTTTTTACAGCCTAGTGTCGTGAAATTCCAGTGAGCTTAGAGCCACGATGGCGCCAACCCTCGCGTCACGGCGACACCAACCTCAGCACCGCGGTGCCCTAAGGAAAATTTTTTAGATTTTCTGAACATGCAAATAGACTCCCGGGACAAGCTTCCGAATACATACAAACTCTCACATGCTCAGACACATCTAAAAGAGTTCTAAATGTAGAAATTCAGTGGATTACCTCAAATCAGGTTGAGTCAAAAGAAGTAGAATCGTATACTAATTCTAGAGGTGTCACACTTATAATGCAACTCATATAGGTATGGGGCCTTTCTATTGACTTAGTCATTAAGCTTGAGCTACAAAATGAAAAGGCTTGGCCGATTGAAAAACAATATGCCTTGAGCACAATAGGTAGATTGACAATATTATAAGAAAAGATTGTTGCTTCTCTCCATTTTGAGTTTGCTTAGATTTTACTTCGCAATTCAGTTAGCTACAATCTACCCGCAATTTAACATTTATATGGATCTTAAATTTATTTGATTCTTCTCTCTTAAATATAACTATGGTTAAATATGAAATGACATTCAATAAAAGCTTTTCCTCCAATGCTACCTCTAGTAATGAACTAATGATTCATGGCTATATTGGTAAATATCAAAGCTTCTCCCTAAATTTAATGCTCATAGGGCACAAATTGAATGGAGAAAACTTCCTATGAACTTAATCAATTATAATATTCAAAAGAGGAAAAAATAAGGGCAGTTCGCTCAATGATGTTGCCATTCCTTCTTAAAAAGAAGATCCAAAATTCAATACATAGTGATTGAAAAATAACATGATTATATATTTTCTCGTTAATAACATGGAAAATAAAATTGATGAAATTTCATATTTTATGTCATGATAAAAGAGATATGGGATATATGAAAAAACCTACTCAAATAATAAAAATACCCCCATATTACTTGAAATTAAAAGTGTCTTCTATGATCTTCAATTAGGTTATCTTTTCATTACTTAAAATTATTACACTTTTAAAATGTATTGGCTGTAATTGGATGTTTTTGAAGAACTAGATTGAGTGTCCTTGGGCTGCAATTAAATATTGAAAAATAGTTGTGCATTAAAGGATATCCAAAATCCTTCTTGGGATGAATAAAAATTTAAATGAAGTTTGATAAAGGATATTTGGAACAAAACCCTCCTATCCACTCGAGAAGTGTTTTCTAGGGTTTAGAGAGAGAAAATTTTAAAAATATAATAATATGAAACCAAGGAACTTCAGCCACTCCAAAAAGAACTTTGCATTTACCTCTCAATTATGTATACATCAAATGAAAGTTTCTCAAGGAAGAAAAAGCACTAAGTGTGACCATTGTCAAAAGTTTAAACTTACAAAAGAAACTTAATGGAAACAACACATGAAACTTAGTAACTAATTACAAGGGAAGCAAGATTAGGGATTCTCAACAACTAATCATTAAATTCTAAAGCCACGAATCCACACTCACATTCTTCAATCAAAAGTAGAAAGAGACTAGAAAAGGTGTTCAACTAACTCCAAACCAACTCAATGATATTCATATTAGCATATGATCAATTTCTCCAAAAGGTATTATCATAAACATATTTACAATAACCAATCATGGATTGTTGACTCAAGGGCATCATATCACATTATCAGGGATATCTTCCTTTTTCACAAAATATGTCCTTATTCTAAAAATTTCTAAGTAAAAGTTGTTGACAGACTATTACCTCCATTTACAAGTATTAAGAGAATCAAAATATCATATTTCATATCCATGAACTCAATTTTATTAATTTCTAAACTTTCTTTCAATCTCATATCAATAAGCAAATTTATTAGGTACAAGAATTACATTATTAATTTTTTCCTGCTCGTTGTGAATTCTAGGATGCCATATTGATGAAGGCGATTGACATTATTTAGGAGAATGTTAGACTCTACCTTTCGAACTATGAAAATAATTCTGCATTGCACATTATGTATCTCATCTTAAAAAAATTCAACCATATTATGACATATTCGTCTTGATCATCTAGGATTTATATATCTCAAAAAAATATTATCATGCTCTTAAAATAATAAAAATTTAGAATTATTTTAGTTGGAAACTTGTTAACTATCAAAATATGTCACGAATACCTATTATAGTCATCCCTATAAAACCTCTTAACCTTTTTCTCATTCATAGTGATACTTAAGAGATTTATTTATACAAATATCTCTAGGTCTAGGTGATTCATATCCTTTATGTATAATCACATTAAAATTATTTAGATTTTCTTAATTGAAGACAAATCTTAAATATATCCTATTGTGAAGAAATTTTAGCTTTGTATATGAAAAGTTCCCCTCAAACTTATGGGAAAATTCTATAAGATTGTGCTGAGACCTGCAATGCTTTATGGTGCAAAATGTTTGCCATTAAAAGAGAAGCATAATATTAAGTTACGTTTTGCAGAGATGAGGATGCTCAGGTGGATGAGTGGTTTTACTCTTAGAAATAGGATACAAAACGAGCATATACGTGAAAAGGTTGGAGTAGATCTAGTGGAAGATAAGATTAGAGAGAGTCTCCTTATATAGTTTAGTCACATAAAATGACGATATTCTGATGACCCGGTTAGGAGAGTATATGTATTAGATTTGGCTTATGTTAAAAAAGCTAGTGGTAGACCTAAAAAGACTTGATTAGAAAAGATTAGAAATGGCAGTTCTTTATTAGATTTAAATGAGAATTTGACTCTTAACATGACACAATGGAGAAAAAGGACATGTAGTCGACCTCGTGTAGTCAGATAAAGACTTGATGATGTTGTTGTTGTATATAACATCATTTTAAAATCTAAATTTGAATCCTCATGACTTAAAAAAAAAAAGAATATTCTTATTCAATTCTTGGGATTACCTTCTTCAACAAAAATTTGCACACAAAAGCTCTCGTAGATATACCCCTAAATAAGATGGAATTGTCAAAAGAAAAACTAGTTATCTTTTGGTACTTACTAGATCCATCAAGATTACTAGTAAAATTTCAAATCATTATTAAGGAGGTATCCTAACAGGCGCATATCTTATTATCCAAATTTGATAAAAAAATTCTTAGATTCAGAACATCTTATTAAGTCTCATAGAAATAGATTCATCTCCACTATTCTATTCTTTTTTTTTTTTTGAATATTTTGTTTTTGTTCAAATTCAATGTCAAGAAAGAAATAAACTTAAGCTAAAACTCATTAACGGCCGTTTGATTTGTTAAAAAAAATGCAAAGTAGTGTATTTGAAATATTTTATTTTATTTTGATGTGTAAAATAAATGCAAATATTTATCTTTTTTTTTAAATTTGACTTGGTGTAAAATAAATGCAGTGTAAAACTCAATAATGACAATGATTGATAATATGTGGTGGCGGGCTGTGGCTGAACATCGACAATCAATAGTTGGAGGTGGCTAGTGGCGACGAGCGGTGAGCGATGATTGTGGCTGGTAGCAGTTAACGATGCACTTTGATGGACGGTGGCCATTGGAGATAATGATCAACGACGGCGGCGGTCGATGACAAGCAACTATGGGTGATGGCTGACGATGATAATAACAATGGCAGATAATTTATAGTGTATTTGAAAATCCGTCAAATTTTTAATAATTTTTAAATAGATCAAAATTAAATTAGAGGATGAATTTCAAATATTTCAAAAAATTTCTTTTGCTTCAAAACAAAAATCAGTATTTTTAAAAGTTTTATATTTAAATGATTTTACTCTCCTTTTGTCTCAAACCAAACAGTCCCTTTGAGCATCTTTATTGAAATTATGATTACATAATTCCCTATTCGATAGGAATACAACTACTGCGGTGGCCGCGGGCTTTTATTTCTTGAATCGAACCTGTTCTTTTCCTGCTCTTTACGTTTTCAAAGATTCGATTCTTCGTCGAAGGCGATTGCTTCGCTCCGTCTCCACTCCTTTTCTCCCTCACTTGCTACCATCTTATTCCCACCCAGCGCTATTCTTTCTGTCTTAGAATTTGGAATTTTACAATGATCCATTTGAGATTTCGATCATGGAGATGACGAACCTGGAATCGGTTCAGTTCATTTTCCTCTGACTGGAGTTGTTAGGAAAGACGGTTAGAGAAGAACATAATAGGGATCAAGAACAATGTTCGAGAGTTTTGTGCATATTGAGAAGAGCTACCAGTACGGATCGACGGAAGCTGCGGCCGCGGCGCTATCAAGAGACCCGAAACCGCGGCTTCGGTGGACGCCAGACCTGCATGACCGCTTCGTCGACGCCGTCTCCAAGCTCGGCGGACCTGATAGTAAGTCCTACCGACTTCACTCTCTCTTCCGCTGTTTCTAATTACTTCGATGCTGTGTCATCGGATGAGGGTCCTGCACTAATTATAAAGCTCACTCTGCTTCGGCAAGTTGCGGACCAGAGCAATCGGGATCAAAATATTTGGCCTGTTGATGAAAACAAGATACGATCAGTGCATTAAAAAAAAAAAAAAAAAGATACGATCCTTGCATCGTTTGTTCATTTTCCTGTTAAAAATCGAACAGGAATTTGATTTTTTTTTTTTTTTTCGTTAATAGGTAACTGCAGACAATATGCCAAACAAGTTGACATAGGCAATGGAGACTATTCTCCTTCGTTAGTATATGCGCGAAATGATAGGAAATCGAGACCTTTTCTCCATAAGTTCAGATTCATGCGCTAGCATTATTAGATCCATTGGAATAAACATGAGACTGTTTTCCTTTTCTGTTTTTGTTTGTTAGTGCAGGGGTATATCCAAATTCATCTAGCTTAGTTTAATTAAGTCATCAAAAAACCCTGAATTAGATTCAACAAGTCACTGATTGTGAACGTCTTGCAACTCATAACTCTCCAAGCTAGAATTCACCTAAAGGCTCTTGAGCCACCTAGGCTTGAAATGGCATAAGTTGAGCACAAGCTAGACCTTAGTTGGTGCACAATATAGAACACAACGATAGACTCACAAAATCGCTTATCATCAAGGCTATTCATCTAAAGAACTCGACTGCTCACTCTAATTATTTGCGAGCTGACCAACAACTCTTGCTAGAAGAATTCCATCTCCCTCGATGTGAAACTTGCCTAAAGTTCCTGCTTAGCATTTAAACATAAGTTAGACTTACTTGCCACACAACTAATTATATTGAGGCCAAGTGATGTATTTTATATGTCATACAACGCATAACCAATTCTATATCACTGATCTTTCAGGTCTTCGTCTATAAATATGGCGTGGTTGGTTGAGTGCAAGTATGATAATACGATGCTTTTTGCCCAAATTATGTTTGTTTTAAATCTCTCTAAGCATCTCTCTACTCTATGGGCTTGATTTGTATTTATAGTAGATTCATAACATCTTTTATGGACAATATTAAATCCAGTATCCACTGAGATGCGGTCAGTGCACAAATGCCTTGGACAAATAACCATGTCATGGACCATCCCACAGAGAGGGAAAAGTCTCGTCCTTATTAAGCAAGTGACCCAATGACTATGGCACCTCTAAACAGTTGTATCACATGGAAGATCATTTGAGGAGGAGTATTCAAAGGATCTTTGAGCTCTTCTCCCAAGTTACTCTTACATAGTCTCGTATAAAGCACTAAGCAACTGCCTTTCCCATCCGCTGTCACTATCTTAGCCCTAGACATGTTGCCTCGAATTTATCTCATGTTTAGCCATACCTCCTAGAGAAGGCTTTCATAGAGTCTTGTCCACCCATCGTTCAACAAAGCATCAGGCCTAGCCTACAAATGTCCTTTTCTTTTTGCGTAGATTGTGTAGGGTCAATTGTTGTTTAATTTCAAGATGTTTGTTTTGAATTCCTATCGAGGCAAGTTAGACTTAGTCGACCACATTGCTCACTTTGAGCAGACCAACTCTCTTATCCCAAGTAGTGATGTAGTGAAGTGTACACTCTTCTTCAACACCTTCAAGGAAGCCCCACTGCGATGGTTCTCTCATTTTCCTCTGAGATGCATTACCTTCGAATATGCCTGGAGTCAATTTCAGCAAACCATAGTAGGAAATCCTCAAAAAATAAGCCAAAATAGCAGAATGGGGGGAGTAAAAGCTGATTTTTATTAAAATTACAACAAGAAACAAAAAATACAAGCGATCTACAATTAGAGAGGTAGATTGACTCTCCCAAACAACCTAGTCACCACTAGAAAGTCCTCGCAAAACAAAAACTACAGAAAACTACCATAAACTTAAGACATGCATGCCCCAAAATAAACCTTAGACCCCTCCTTAAATAAGCTCTCAAATTACCTCCAAAACTGATTTGTTTCCTTATTAATTTCCCTCTTTAATTTAAATTCAATTAGGAAATCTTTCCCTCTTGTTTTAAATTCAATTAGGAAATCTTTTCCTCTTAAATTCAATTAGGAAATCTTTCCTAATTTATCCTCCCTTTAATTCCTCTCCTAACATAATAAATTAATTCTTTAGTGGGCCCTACAAGGAGGGCCAAAATCTCCCCCTTGGATCTTGCCTGGTCCGCCCCTCTTTCCATCTCCTCTGCTACTGTATCAATACTCCCATCCTCGAATTGCACCTTATCCTCAAGGTGGAAGGATAAAAATTGTTTCTTGATCATCTCATAGGGTTCCCATATAGCTTCATAGTCAGGTAAATCCTTCCATCGAACAAGGACCTCCTTTGCTCCTGTCGTCCCTTGCCATGCTTCCTTGATCTCCATAGGTTCCAAAATCACGTCCATGTCCTTAATTAAAGTCGTCGGTAGTGAGGAAGTGGGTGTGTGATCTCTGATAATGCGCTTCAATTGTGCTACATGGAATACTGGATGGATGGCTGATGTTGCTGGTAACCCTAAACGATAGGCTGCCCCAATACGCTTCATCATCTCATAGGGTTCGAAATATCATGGGGATAACTTCTCATTCCTCATCTTGGCTAGTGTCTTCTGCCTATATGGTCTTAGTTTTAGATAAACTTTATCCCCGGGCTCGACCTGCACTTCTTATTTGTGTTCATCTACCTTCTTTTTCACAAGTTGTTGAGCCCTCAACAGATGCCCTTTCAGTTCTGCTAATATTCTGTCCCTCTCCTCCAAGTATTAATCTACACTAGGTACTGGTGTAGTGCCCTACCCATAGTGTATCAGATGGGGTGGGTCCCTTCTATAAAGGATCCTGAAGGGGGTCGTCTGGGCGGCTATGTGGAAGGATGTATTATACCAATACTCTACCCATGCCAACCTTTTTTCCCATAATTTTGGTGTATCAGATATGAAACAACACAAGTATGTCTCCACGCTCCTGTTGACTACTCTGGTAGTAACCGGTGAGCCCTAAGAACCCCCGCAGCTCTGTCAAATTCTTAGGAAGAGGCCAGTCCACCATGTCCTGAAACTTGGACTGATCAACTAACACCCCCTCTATGGACACCACATGCCCTAAATACTCCACTTGTGATTGCCCAAATGTGCACTTTTTCTATTGGAAAATAATAGATGCTCCCTCAAGGTCTCTCTTCAAGTGCTCCCAATATTCTGCCTCTATCTTGCTGTATATCAGAATGTCATAAAAAATTCCAAGACAAACCTTCGGAGATGTGGTTGGAACACTCGGTTCATAAGTGACTGGAAGGTGGCAGGGTAATTAGTGAGGCCAAAAGGCATCACTAGGAACTCATAGTGTCCTTCATGTGTCTTGAAGGTCGTCTTGTGAACATTTGTTGTCTTCATCCTGATTTGATGGTATCCTGACTTCAAATCAATTTTAAAGAAGAACACAACTCCAAATAACTCATCCAAGAGTTCATCTATTATGTGAATGGAAACTTATCTAGCACCGTTTCCTTGTTCAGAGCCCTGTAATCTACACAAAATCTCCAACTTTCATCCTTCTCTTTCACCAATAATATTGGGCTAGAGAAAGGACTCACACTAGATCTGATGATACCTGCTTCCATCATCCCCCTAATCAGCTGCTCTATCTCATCTTCCTAGATTTAGGGGTAATAGTATGGTCTGACACTAATGGGAGAAGTCCCTTCTTTCAAATTGATGGCATGCTCGTGCTCTCGAGGCGATGGTAACCCGACCGGTGACTGAAATATGTCCTGATATTGTTGCAGAATCTGTTGGGCCTCCACTGGAATTTTCGTTGTCTTCTATTTCTAGACCCCTTTTATGCTTTGCAACTCTACCAAGTAGCCTCGACTTGCATCCTGGATTGTCCTGAGCAGGGCTTTTAAGGATACCATGGTCTTGCATAAGCTAGCATCCCCTTTAAGCACTACTTTCTTCCCTCCACTTGTATCTCCATGGTCAATGATTTCCAGTTTACCTTCATATCCCCCATGGTTTGGAGCCACTACATCCCTAGAATCACATCAGTACTTTCCAAGTCCAGGGGAAGGAAGCCTCCACCACGTGAATGCTCTGCAAGGTCAACACCACCCCTTTACATATCCCCTTGCTCCTCTCTATCTTCCTTGTTCCCATCATCACCCCACATCCTTCAGTCTTCACAAACTTTAACCTCAATCGGTCCACCACCCAATTTGAGATGAAGTTGTGGGTAGCTTCACTATCCATCAAAATTATCACGGATTGCTCCCCAATTTGCCCCTTACTTTCATGGTGTGATTTGGGCGTAAATCCCACCACAGAGTTCAAGGACACCTCCGTCATATCCAAATGCAATTGTTTTGTCTCCTCCAAGACATCCTCCCGCTCGTCCCCACTCTCTTCTTCCCCTTCACAGACCATCAAGACCTTAAGGGCTTGATTCTTGCACCTATGCCCAGCTATAAATCTCTCATCACACCCGAAATATAGCCCTTTCGCCCACCTATCCGACACTTCTGCTTCTGTGAGGCGCTTGAAATTGCCTCCTGGATGAACTCCAGTGCTCTTCTCCTTAGGTGCTTCCTTATGAAATAACACTGTTTGGGTCCTCGGTGCCAGGGTCGTAGAGGTGTTCCTATAAGCCCCTCTTATGTGGTTGTTTCGACTGGTTTTCTATCTCTGATGTTTCTCCACCCTTTTTGCTAGCTCTATTGTCTCCCTTAGCCCTCTAGGCCTCAACCCCCTGAGCTTAGCTCGGATGTCTTCCTTAAGGCCCTTCATAAAATTTCCTTCCAACCCTTCCTGAGAAATTCCCCTTAGCCTATCTGAAAGCAGCTCAAACTTCTCCCGATACTCCATGATCTTAGCATGCCAAAAAGTGTGAGGCTCATGGTGAGTTATGATCTATTAGTAGATAGTATATACTTAAAAATTTTTCCCTAGTTTTAACTTAAAATAGGAGTTTCACTCAAGGAGATAAGTAAATTTGATGAAAGCTTAAACAATATCATATTTAATACTACAAGTCAACTATTATTTGATGGGTTTTTTCAATAAGTCTTGTCTTTATAAGCCGCTTATGACTACAAATGATAATTTAGTAATATCTACAATTCACAAGTCTCTCATATCTACAAGTTAATCAATGCTTCGCTATATCTACACTCTTAAGAATTCTTTAACATTGGATAACAAGCATTACACTAAATCCTAAAAGTAGCAAGGACAAATAGTCGAGCCCTTGAAGTAGGACTCCTTTGCGATGAGATTTGCATAAATAGAGAGAAGTGAACTCTCAAGCTTTAAAGATGGTTATTTTTGCGAAGACTAAAACTCTGGTGTAAGGTATGGCCTACTTAAAGGCAATAACTTTTTCTGATTAGAGATAATACAAATAAATGGACAATAATAGTTGGGATGATTTCAACTTATTAGAGAATTTTTATACAAAAAGATACTATCGGAGTTATTACTTTCACAAAAGAAGCATCACATTCATAAGAACACCACATACATAATTTAGATAACTTAAGTTTTCATTTCATTAATTGGAAGTTACAAGTCACTTATAGAGTCTATATCGTAGGGCTTTTACAAATAAAAATCATATTTATCTTTTTTCTTTATTCTTCTTTATCTTTAGGCTATTTGAAGTTAGAATTATCCATCTCGTCGAAGAAGTCAACAAGTAACTCTTGGAGCTACTCTGAGAGATGATGGTTCCTGCATGATTCTTTGAGTTTTTGAGAACTAGCGTTTTGACCACAAGTGATTTCAATTGGGATAACATCCTACCCCTTGATGGTACCTCTACCCCTAACCTTGACATTGGAATTGCCACGCTAACACCTATTATAATAGAGATTATCTATGGAGTCGAATTGGCAATTGGGGGAGAGTCGTAACTATTATAGTTTAAATCAACGATGTTGAAGCTACAAGAGAAAGTGCTAGAGCCTTTGGACGAGTAGCTCCTGCCCTTCTTTTGCACCTTCAACTCCAAACTCAAGTTATTATCTCGTTAGGGATTTCTTCCCCTAATGATGAGATTCCTTCCTTATCCATGTCATTGAGGATTGTGGCTAGATTCAAATTCATTCGTAGTCCCCTATCGGTTGTATCTTAATCAGACATCCCTTGGCCAACTTTATAAAAAGTTTTTTCTATTCTTGCCCTCCATTTTCTCCTCTAGACCATTCATCTTGATGCTCTTGGATGAGAATATGGTTGTACCCTCCTTGAAGCCCTTCACTACAAATAAGGTCCATAAGATGCTTAGGTTACACTTAACCCTCGGCTCATGGGGGAGGTCCATGAAGGAGACTACCCTTCCAAAGGAATTCAGCTTCAACTTTGAAAAAAACAGTTTGTAGAAGTTCAAAATCTTCGTGACTTCTAGGAAGAATGGAATCATAACTCGAGCCTAAATTGGCCATTGTAGAAGCGAAGCAAGAAGCTTTATATTCTTCCCTTTAATTTAAAAATTAAAATGCCATTCTTCCTTCATAAATTTCTCAGGGTAATTGATTGCTGAAGTTCATCTTTAGACAAGAGATATATGCAAGGAGTAAGGAAGAGGAAGGTAGTAGAAAGGAAGCTAGAGATATAGAAAGTGTAGAGAGATACAATGCCAAATGCTGGTCCTATTTTTAAGTGCTAAGACATGAAAACCATAAACTATCATGTCATATCAGTGCATTTAATTCACAAAATTTTCATTGTGACTATTGATATGACAACGAAATCCTTGAAAAAAATTCTCAGAAAGTCCAAACGTTGATAACCACCTTTGACTTGGTCAAACCCATTCTCTTAGCTATAAAAAGCTTGAATTTATATCAAAAGTGCAACTTCATAATGCATGGTTGAGTTCATGATAGCTAATTTAATTATGAAGGGCGGCCACTCATTATGTCTGAACACACTTATACAAGGTCAAATAGACAAAATAGATAACAATGAGAAATAAAACCTATACTTATTTGATAAACATAGACAAATTTAAAAAGAATATAAATTTTCATTTTTGTTATATAGATTTCAATTACATCAAGTCAAAAGAAAAGATATTACAAAAGCATAATACTTGAGCTGACATTCTTTTTCAAAAGTGCTTGCCTCATTAGAAGGTACACAAAAAAAATTCAAAATGAAAAGCAGAGGAGGTGCCTATAATATCAATTCTGAGGCCCATGTTTTGTAGGATGAATTGAATCTTGAAATCATCATGGAGAGATAGCAAAGGTACTCCAAATATGCACTGGATGATGGATCAAATGCAATCTCCTGAGGGAGATCTCCTCCTTATATTAGTTGGTGAAGAACGAACTTGGCCCCTATTGCAAATTGGCTCATATTGGAAGTCTCAGAAATGAAGACCACTAAGATCTTAAGTTCATCAACCTCTTGGTGATTAGCTTGGATGTCAAGTAACTTGGATAGGCGACTTATGCCATGCCATTTCAACCTTGTCTCTATTTGGTTGAGGTCATCATTATCAAATTGTCTCTCGACCCGCTCATTCACATTTGCTTTCTCAATCTCAATTATGACTTCTAGAGTTGTTGTCGCCTTCTTTAAAGATTCAATCTACGCGAGCATCTCTTGGAATCTACCCTCAAGGATCATCATATTTGTTTCTTTGAAGAAACTCTGCTCGTGATAGAGTTTCCTTGAAATCCATAGCCTTCTTGGTAGGAGCTTCAGACTCATTATTGGAAGCCTTCACATCCTTGATAGCCTTAGGGTTTACTTCCTCACTGTGGTCCTCCTAGGTAATGGCATCAGTATCAAGCCTTCCCATTAAATATTTTTGATAATTTTGACTTCTTTTGGAGTTCTCTTCAGCAATAGTGGAAAGATAAGCACAAACGAAAGATCAGCACCAACAAAAAGATCATCACCCTTCTTGAACTAGACTTCCTCATCCCCAATATATTTTCTAGACTTCATCTTCTCATAAGTCTTTACTTCGACATTAGTAGGAAATAAATCTTGCCTTATCACATCCATGTCGCTAATAATCTTTCATTCTATTATGAAAATCCCATAGATTTATTTATTATCGCTCTTCTCTCACTATTTCATGAGATGCGTGACTTTGGGGTACTCACTCCCTCATTTACTTGAAGTCAACCAATATTGGTAGAATCTCTTTCTCATATTTTTTTGAGAGGTTCAAGATAAATTTATTCACATATGAGGAGATGACTCCGAAGTGTTGAAAAACTTTGGGTTTGTCAATAGGTTGAAATCTGGATTGTCAAAAAACCTATTTATTTGCATACTAGGAGATGACTCTGGAGTTTTGAATCTTTCCACCTTATTCTTCAGCCAGAGG
The DNA here is from genome assembly GCA_019925795.1 of Dendrobium chrysotoxum. Taxonomy (NCBI): domain Eukaryota; kingdom Viridiplantae; phylum Streptophyta; class Magnoliopsida; order Asparagales; family Orchidaceae; genus Dendrobium; species Dendrobium chrysotoxum. The sequence continues at coordinate 19,246,397 of CM034309.1, forward strand.
AACAGTATTCTTACTATCTATTACTAGCGGCCTTTTGGACCCTTTATAAAAGTATCCATTCTTGTTGACAAACAAAAAAAGAGCAGAAATCCCATACCTCGTACCTGTCGGATCCAGAAATTTCGCAGGAATCCCGCCAAAGCACTGTTCATTCGGCGCCGCTCCGCGATTCCTGCCCGAATCCCGTCGATTCGCCTCGATCCCGCCTCTTCCCCGGTCTTTAAAAACACAGCCGAACTCCACTCGCAAGCTCTCCTACTTCTTCCCTGTCTTCCGATCCCCAAGCAGCCGAACTCCACTCGCAAAGTCTTCCCTCTTCCCGTCACCTCCACCTCTGCCTGACGCCATCTCTGCCCTGACCGAAACCTCCCTTCCTCCCTGCTCTCAGTCCCGCAACCCTTCCTCACTCAAGCCGAGACCTCCTATCCCGACGCCCTTGCCCTAGCTATCGTCGGTTCAGAAGGAGAGAGAGAGAGAGAGAGAGAGAGAGAGAGAGAGAGAGAGAGAGAGAGAGAGAGAGGGATTGATCTACCTTTGCTGCTGCTCGACTTTGCCCTCCCCTCCGACGGCTTTCCTTCCTATTGAATCGGAAGTTACGGCATTTTGATCGCAAGCAACAACTGGAGCTTGATCGCTGTGAAGGTGACTCTCTCCCTGCCGCACGCTACTTAAGTCAGATCCGGTGAAGCCGCCGAACTCTGAAGAGGGTAATAGAGGATTTAACTTGGTTATGAGATTTAATGATTTTGAATGCTGCAACCCGACAGCCAAATTAGCATAAATCCTGTTCATATTAGTTCAAATCCCATTCTTACCCTTTTATTTGATGGATTTAGCTCAAATATTATATAAATCATGTAACCCGATAATCTTGATTCTAACTACAAGTAACTAAATTAATTGTAATTAATTAGTAATTAATTTTAATTAGTTTTAATTAATTAGTATTAATTGTAAATTGATTATTATTAATTGTAATTAAGTATGATTAATTTTTAATTAATCGTAATTAATTAACAATTAAATAATAATTAATTATTATTAATTCTAATTAATTATTATTATTTATAATTAATTATATTAATTATTATGATTAATTATAATAAGGGAAGAAAAAGGCTAAGAAAGAGGAATGCTCTTCCCTTGCCTCGACCCTCGTGCCACGAACCTCTACACCGCCGGTCGCCAAGGTATAACCCTTCTGAACTTAAAAAACTCCGAGAACTCGTTCTCGTCGTTCGCGGCGGACCGGAAAACCGCCTATACACGCTTTCATAAGCGTGGTGGGATGGGACTCCGGTGCGGCGCCTACAACGAGGCGGGTAATCACCTCAAAATTCTATCCTCGGCGTTCGTGTCGAGCCGGCAAACCGCCTATACACGCTTTCATAAGCGTGGTGGGAAGGGAACCCGGTGCGACACCTACGACGAGGCAGGTAGGCCCTATGCACGCTTTCTTAAGCGTGGTGGGGACGATCTTAAGTACCCGTACCTGCGGGGAAACAAAATGCTTTTCTTTTTCAGGTACGTCAAAGACCCATACACGCTTTCTTAAGCGTGGTGGGGGATTGAAGACTTTACACGGCCGCGGTGTCCTCGAAAGAGGGCATCTACCATACACGCTTTCTTAAGCGTGGTGGGAAAGGCCCAGTTTTCTGTTATTTCTCCTAAACGGGGGAGATGCCGGAATGCTGCCGAAATTTCGGGTGATCATATGACTGCTTTTGGACCTGATTTGGACAAATTTTGGACAACTTTAAACTCAAAAAGAACAAATGACAAGATTCAAAATTTGATTTTTATTGAATATTAAATGACTTGAACTTGAAGTAAATCTTGATTCAAATTTGAGTAAAATTAACTTGAATTGAGCTTTGAATTCAAAGTTGACATTGGAACTTGGATTTGAACAAAAAGAGAACTTTGAACAAGATTGTAGGGGACCAATTTGAACATTCACAGAGGACTCGAACAAGACAACACAGGGAACTCAGATTTGGAATGAAGCTAGACATTGAAGTGAACTATAGTTCGAATACCAAGTGAATGGCATGAAGCATAACTTAAATGTCTAAGATAAAACTTGTAATGTGGCAAAGTGATATTGTTAGTCATGTCAGTAAGGATCAGTAACAAATGCAACAATATCTCTATGCCTAATGTCATCATACAAGCAAACAAATTCACAGGCATAATCGACTCATAAGGAATATCTAACAAATGCGGAGGCGAATTGAAGTCAACGCAAAGATCGTGACGAATGCAGATGAGCGTTAATAGTTCATTTATGAACGAGGAATGATGATATGCAACAAATAAATGAGCTGTCATGAAGGATCCGATAAATATTCGACACATTGATCTCTTGCAAGTAGAAGGATTCAATGATACTTCAAAGGACTCATTTCGTAGTCAACAACAATATGCAAGTAAACACATCAATCTCTTGTGGATTATTGAAGTTCACGTGTGGTGGGTTAAATGAATCATTAGCAAACACGAATGAGGAAAATGTAGTGAATACAACTCACCCATGGAGCAATCATGTAACTAGATGTATTCATCTCTTTCGAGAAGAAGAATCAGATATGAACGAATCAACAATCAGTAGAGAACAAAGAAAGTTTCTACATCTCGCTTACAAGCAGTTATGGGACATGTGTAAATACTGGTAAATGACGATGAGTAGTGAGCAAGTGAATGCAAATCAAAGTGAATACAAGGACATGTGATCTATTTGCAAGCATTGATCAATGAAAACCAAAGAGAATGCAAAAACACAGGTTTAGATAATCATACAAAATTTCCCAACAAATGATAAGGGAAATTCATGCGATTAATTACTAGAGACAATTGCATCGGTTACAAGGATGTGTATTGGATAAAATCTCAACTACAGTTTTCTTAAGAACTCTTTAAGCAATAATATAAAATCTGTAAAGAAATCTACCAAAAAGACATGCGACAAATGAAATACCAAGTTCAAGTTGAAGTGTAGCCTTCCCACAATCAATACAAGTCAGCATGCAAGTAATCATCCCGATACCTTACAAGTGAGATAAATCAGCGTACAAAGAGCATTAGGACTTAATGCAGTTGATGATATGTTCCACCGGTATATGCAAAAGCATGCATCAAGCACTAGGGTATCCCTACGACCAAGATCTGCAATACATACAAGTTTCCTACGAATACAGATGTATGCACCACATATCATCTGTGGGTAGTACATAAAAACTTCAGTAAATGCAGTATCCTGAAGTCAATTCCAATCTATGAATGAAAACATCTACCTGCCTACCAGCAACAGTTGTAGAGATCGTACGACGCCACCGAATCTGCAACATCCATGCAAGCAGACAGAAGGCGTATAAATCTCCAAACGAAACCCAGTGCTACGCCACCGAATCTGTAACACTCATACAAGCAGACAGAAGGCATCCATAAGCTACAACGCCATGCCACCGGATCCGCAACTTTCATGCAAGCGGACAGAAGGCGTGTGCAAATATTCCAAGAATACCCCCCGCACGTGTGCACTTTAATTTGTATACACATAGGTACACTAAAAGGGGAAAATATAATCATAACCCGCATGGGCCCCGGCGAGTGTGTTATTGGTACACATGTGACGCCTAGGGATGCTGCGCGGGTCAATAAATTCGAACCCGATCCTCCTATATAAGCAGATAGGAGTAGACAAGGTTCAATAAACAATTATAAAATGCCCCCAAACACCCGCATGGGCCCCGACGAGCGTGTTATTGGTACACACGTGACGTCTAGGGATGCTGCGCGAGTCAATAAGTGAATTCAAGTTCGAGCCCGATCCTTCTATTTAGGTAGATAAGAGTTGACAGGGCTCGAACTATTAAATAAATATGCGGTCGCGAGATCGACCGGGATATTTATTTTATACGTTTATATTAGGCCTTCAAGGCCTATAATCAAGAGAATTCACTAACAAGGGCATAAAGCATACGAAACCCGATTCTCTGTCAATTACTAGACAGAGTCGACAAGGTTTAAAATACAGAAATATGAATGACCCCACACCCCGATGATGGCCGTGTTGAATGCAAGCCTCAACCGGAGGGGTCCACACAGATCGTTTTAAAATACTATCTCAAATTTCACAAAATCCAAAACTCCACAAAACTCCCAAAATCCCAAATTTCCTACAAAATCCAATCTTCTGAAAAATCCCAAAATCCAAAAATCTTTCCAACTCCAAGATATTTAAAAATTGAAATCCAACTATCAACCCGCTTAAAGCAAAATCCATCCATCCTCCGCAACAGTTTGCCGAGGCGGGTAAATTAAAATTTACTTCAGCTCGCAAAGAGCTAATGCCTAGTCGAGAATATCACTAGGATCCATTCTCAAACAATCTCCTGCCAGCAAGGACGTGGTACGAGTCCTCTAACCGGCAGTTTCGCCGCCAAATGGCACTGCAGGATAAACGGTTATGACTCGGGGCCCTCTGAACCAGGTGGTCGCCGCCAAATGGCACCATTATATTATGGTTATGGCCAGAGCCCGTATGCTCCCCAATGGCACCAAATCCTTGAGATATGAATCAATAGGATATGATCGATAGGGCACAAAGCCCTCTGTTAGCTAAGGTGGATTCAAATTTGTCCCCTTAGGCAAATATTCCCCCCAGGTCTACAAGGTACCCTTGGACGAAGCAACCCATGGCTGCCGACAAGGATCCTTCTGTCAGGTTGGGTCGACTACCTCCTCTGACTAAGTAGACCAGGGACCACGATGGCCCGGGACGACGGAACCATGGGATCTTGATCGGGTCCATCATCCATTCCCCCACCATCCGCTTTAAGTGCAAGATGGTGAAATTTCTATTTTAAATATCAGATCCTTCAATTTTTCAATATCCTAAACCCATTGCTGCTACTATATGCCAGATACGTGTCTCTACATATCTGATTGACGACTAGCCTTAATCGAAAGTTCTCTCTCGTTACTGGGAGGGGTAATTAACTATAGGGGCTTGCGCCTATAGGAAACCAGAACTCAGATCATAAAGTCCTCGCTAAATGAGGGCGAAATCTCTGGGTAGTGTCTTATCTACTATCTCATCTGCCTTCCAAAATTTACCTCGGAACTTAGTTCGTTAAAACTCCCCCGAAAAGGAAAGCACCAAAAGTCGGGTGGAGGCCGGGGCCGAATTTTCGGAGCCCACAATTCTCTCAATTATGATCTTCTCAGCACTAGAAGCTTATTCTATAATTTGCCTTGCTTAGTTAAAGGTCTAACTCCTCTCAAGCTTCTATTTTCTTCATTTTTACCTTCTTCAAGGGAGGCATCTCTGCTAATAATGACCTTTCCACATACAGGGAAGATTTCTATTTGATCATCTCTCTAAATTTTTTTAGTAGCTCATCGATGATAACTAGGCCTAAAACATGCTTGAATGTTTTTATATCTGCATGAAGATGAGCTTTGAAGGAATTGTAGGTCAAAAGCATTATGATTATAGCTCAAATAGTAAAGTTCTAAAAAGTAATAGCAAACCTCAACGTTATAAGTATCAATGCATGCATGTTAAATGCATGCCAAAAATTTATACATTCAACTATGTCAATGCTCTATATCGAAACATCCTTATAACCTGAGTAACCCAGGCTTAATAGTGTTTGTCATCCTTATAACTTGAGTAAACCAGGCTTAATAGGGTTTGTCAGTATTGTTATTCTTGCGTCTTTCTCGGCTTTTGAGAAGGGATAACAGAATCAAGGAATTGATCTACACACATATAACTTGGGTCAAATTAATTAAGTAATTTTGAAGATCTGAATTGGGCTTAAGAAATTGTTGATTGAGAATTGGCTTGAATGGCCTACATTTAGGAACTCACCAAGCCTAAAGTTGCTTAACCCCTCTAGTCACCCAAAATTGTATTTCAGATTTGTCACTCAAGGGTTAGCTCTAACTCAACCTTAAGTATAAAGCTATTGAATTCTCGTGAGGGACATATAAAGTCATCCTTTAATTGAGTTTATTCGCTAAAAAAAACTCAACAACTTGCCCAAAGTACTAACCAGCCAACTAGAAGTTCTGGTCGGAAGAACTCACCATGACACTCGCCTTCAATTCAAAACTCTACCATAGTTACCTTGACTACAAGCTAACTTTAGGACAAACTTTCTCCATATACGGCTAGTTATATTGGGTTTAATATGTACATTCTATTGCAACTCAATAATTAAGATTGAGCTTATGATTTTTGATGACAATAAAATTAATTATTGTGTTGATAATTTTAGTGTTTCTCTTAGCATATCTTGGATACTTTTGTTTGTTTCTGTGTGTACTAACATTTCAGAGAAATCATATACTACCCCAGATTGATGAAGACTTCAAAAAAAGTTAGAATAGGATGCCATGTAATAGAGTCTGTAAATCTCTATTTTTTATTTTCTTGAGTCTGAGAGAATGTGATTGTAATTGGGTAACCGTACACACACACAGGGGGAGAGAGATAAAACTTAAATTTTTAAAGCTAATCGTATTGTACGATCTCCAATCATACTGTACGATTTGACTTAGTGTTTTCCTCCAAAGTGCAGTTAATCAAAATATAGCTTGAATTTTTGAACTGTTCGTACAGTACGATCTGTATTCGTACAGACGACTAACAATGTACGAAATAGGGTTCGTACCAGATCGTACCAAACTAACACATCCAGTTTGAACTGTTCGTACTGTATGATGTCCATTCGTACAGACGACTGACAATGTACGAAATAGGGTTCATACCAGATCGTACCAAATGAACACATCCAATTTTGAACTGTTCGTACAATACGATGTCCATTCGTATAGACGACTGACAGTGTACGAAACTATATTCGTTCCAGTTCGTACCAGAGAAAGCCAGGATTTCTTGAACTGTTTGTACAGTACGATCTACGATCATACCGTACGATCGTATGATAGATTTCTTGTAAATTTTAATTTTTGGACGATTTTTCTTGGATTTCCTATAAATTAAGTCCTAAAAATTGACTGAGTGAGTCCTTTGCTATAAACTTCTTTTGAGAGTGCCATTGAGAGTGTGTTTGGGAGAACTTGTGTGAGTAAAGAGTGAGAGACTAGTGAAAGGAAAGTTTGAGGGATTTAGAAGGTTGCCTAAAGTGAGGATCTCTTTTATCTTCTTCTTCAAGTTTCTGCCCGACTTCTTTGAAGGATCGTGGGAGAAGTTCTTCAATATTGGATCAAGGTACTTTGCCTTTCATCAGGAGGGTGAAAAAGGACAACGGTTCTTTGCCTTCACCACGAGGGTAAAAAAGGACGATGATTCTCTGCTGCATCGGGTTTGTGGAAGAGAGTTTGTAAATGCTTCTCCGCCTTGCTGTAGGAGCAAAAGGAGAGTCACTTGTGTTTAGTGCAATACCTGAAGAAGGAGTCTTCAGGGAGTGGACGTTGGTCTAGTTGGACCGAACCACTATAAAATTTGGTGTTCTTCTGTTCTCTTTAATTTTTCCATTTTTTTTTATTTTTCGCACTTTAATATTTTGTGGTTGAAAAATCTTTTATGATAATCATATCTAAACAACTGCATATTTTAAGATTAGTGATTTAATTTTCTAAAAGATTGAAAAAAGTTTCCAAAATTTAACAAAATTTTAAAATAACCAATTCACCCCCCTCTTGGTTAGTCTTGGGACAGTTCTATATGGTCTAACAACCTACACAAACTTTCAAGTGGTATCATAGTCAATTTCAAAAATTAAGGTTTAGACTACTTTTTGAAAAATGATCATGGCTAATTTTGGAAATCGAAATACTGCTGAAGGATATTCGATCACTAGACCACCTTTATTCGATAACATTCCTTTTGATTTTTAGAAAACTCGCATGTCTACTTTTCTGCAATCGCTTAACTATCGCATGTAGATGTTAGTACTGAAACGCTATACTGCACCTACTAGAATTGTTGATGCCATTAGAATTGAAACACCATTTGTTGATTGGACTTTAGAAGAAAGAGAATTAGCACAGTTAAATGCTAAATGTTTAAATAGTTTTTTCTGTGCTTTGAAATCTGAGGATTACATGCATGTTTCTACCTGCAAAACTGGAAAAGAAATTTGGGATAAACTTTGCATAACTTGTGAAGGAACGAATGATGTAAAATAATCCAGGTTGAATATTTTATTACATGATTATGAACTATTTCATATGAAATCAAATGAGTCAATTTCTGATATGTATACAAAATTTATTCAGATTGTTACCTCGTTGCATGCTTTAGGTAGAGAACTTACTAATTCATAAAAAAAATAATAAAATCTTACGTTGTTTACCTACTGTTTATGATGGAAGGAGGTATCATCAGATCTAGTGTGAGTCCTTTCTCTAGTCATAAGTGCAATAATAATAAAGGTATTGCACTTATGACTAGGCAATTCAAAAATTTCCTTAAGAGAAAGCAACGACGACGTCGGCATTGAAACAAAGGTAAGTTTAATAGAAATCCAAAAGTTTCTAATGAAGTCATTTGTTATGAATGTAGAAAGCCTGGATATATAAAGCCTGATTGCTTAAATCTCAAAGCTAATCCTAACAAGGAGAAAGTTGAGGAGAAAACTAACATGAGGAAGGGAAAGAAAAGAATGCAACGAGTTATTTGGGCTGACTCAGCTTCAGACTCTTCAGAAACAAAAGCAGAAGAGGAGGTCACAAATTTGTGCTTAATGGCAGACAAACTTGATCATTCAGATCAAGAGGAGGTATGTGACCTATCCTATGATGAATTATTTGAAGTTTCTGAGATTTTATAATGCATATAGGAAACTCAAAAAATTGCATGCTAGCCTCAATATCGATTATTTGAATTTACAAAAAAAAACATGAAAATCTTTGAAATGATCATAGAGACACAGATAGCAATCACATGGCCTTGCTTGATGAATTTGATGATTTGAATAAGAAGCATGAACTATTGAAAACATCTTATAGTGAGTTTGAAAATAATTTTAAGATTTTTATGGGTGAAGCTGAATATAGGGAATAGTACTTGAAGATTGGAAATTCAATTTTAGAAAACTTAAGTTCATATCTTCAAATAAAACTGAAAACTTTTAAGGGAAACAAGTCACCTCCCACACTTGAACAGTTTTACAATCCTAATCAAAAGCAAACATGGTCAAAACCTAAGAAAAGATAGTATAACTCATATAGACTAGTAAATTCTTTTCCTGGTGTTAAATGCTTTTCATGTGGAATGTTGGGGCATATTTCCCACACTTGCACTATTCATAGTAAAACACATTTAGTTTGGAGACCTAAGATGCATAAAGCATAACATATCAAACATGTATCGGGATTATCATTGTCAAGAGGTGATCCCAAATTTATTTGGGTTACCAAGTCTAACGTTTGATATTTTTGTAAAAACGCTCTCATACAAACCATCGTGAGAGCATTTGGTACCTAGATAGCGGATGTTCAAAACATATGACTAGAGATGCAAATCAATTTATATCGTTGGAGGCCAGGGCTGGAGGCAGAGTGACACTTGGAGATAATACTATTAAGAGAGTGGTGGGTACAGGTATGATTGGTAAAACAAAAAATTTTCTGATTGAGAATGCTTTATTAGTTGAATGCTTAAAATATAACTTGCTAAGTATTAATCAGCTTTGTGATAAGGGTTTTAATGTTAAATTTTTGCCTACAAGCTGTATTATAAGCCAAAATGGAGTCAATGTTTTGCATGGAAAGAGGGTAAATAATGTATACATGCTTGATTTAAATTGTATTAAATCTTCTAATGCTTTTTGTCTAAAAACTGTTGCTGATGAATCTTGATTATGGCATAGAAGACTTTGCCATACAAGCACGAAAAATCTTAGAAAGATTATCCAAAAAGAATTGGTTAGAGGCATACCCAAATTAGAATTCACTAAGGATCATCTGTGTGATGCATGTCAATTAGGAAAACAGGTTAAGTCCTCCTTTCATTCAATCAAAGATCTTAAAACTAGCAAACTCTTAGAAATTCTTCACATGGATCTTTTTAGAACTGTTAGTACTGTAAGTCTAGGAGGGAAAACTTTTGAGTATGTGATTGTGGATGATTATTCGAGATTCATCTAGATTAGACTATTATCACATAATAGTGAATCATTTAATGAGTTTAAAAATTTTTCTACTTGGATTTAGAGAAAGCTAGGTTGTGAAATTCTTGCGATTCATAGTGATCATGGGGGAGAATTTGAAAATAAAAAATTTAAAATTTTTTGTAACGAACAAGAGATAGATCACAACTTTTCAGCTCCGAGGACCCCTCAACAGAATGTCATTGTTGAAAGAAAAAATAGAACTTTAATAGAAGCCGCTAGAGCCATGTTGGCTAAATATTCACTTCCAAAATATTTTTGGGTTGAAGCGGTTAATACAGTGTGTTATGTTCTGAATAGGGTGAACATTAGATCTAAGCTGAATAAAATATTAGACACCCTATGAATTTCTTAAGGGTAGAACACCTAACCTCTCACATCTACATGTCTTTGGATGTAAAGTGTTCATTCATAACAATGACAAAACTCTTTTAGGAAAATTTAATCCTAAATCTGATGAGAGAATTTTTCTTGGATATTCAAGTGTTGGCAAATCCTACAGAGTTTTTAATAAAAAAACATTGGTGGTAGAGGAGACCACTCATGTAGTTTTTGATGAATCTGATATTTTTGGAGGGTCAAAGTTAGAGGAAGAAGATGTTGAAGAAGTCACCCAAGGAATTGAAAATACAAATCTTGAAGAAAGGGTTGGAATAGAAAATGCATTGCCTAGAGAATGGAAATATTCTAAAAATTATCCTAAAGAACTGATTTTAGGAAACCTGAGTGAAGGTGTTAGAACTAGGTATGGACTAAACAAAGTGAACTACTTAGCATTTATTTCAATGATTGAACCCACTAATATAAATCAAGCACGTTCTGATGAATTTTGGATTCTAACTTTATAAGAAGAGTTGAATCAATTTGTTAGAAACGATATTTGGGAGTTGGTAGAAAAACCTGAAAATCAAAGTATTGTTGGAACTAAGTGGGTTTTCAAAAAAAGATGAATGACTCAGGTGTAGTGGTTAGAAATAAGCAAGATTGATGGCCAAGAGGTACAATCAAATAGAAGGAATTAATTTTGAGGAGACTTTTGCCCTTGTAGTCAGACTTGAAGCAATAAGGGTGCTACTAGCCTTTACCTATTTGAAAGGTTTTAAATTATATCAAATGGATGTTAAAAGTGTCTTTCTTAATGGGGTGATAAAAGAGGATGTTTATGTTGAGCAATCTCAAAGTTTTGAAAATTCACAATTCCCTAATCATGTGTTTAAATTGAAGAAGGCATTGTATGGACTAAAACAGGCATCTAGGGTATGGTATGAAAGGCTAAGCACATTCCTACTAGAAAGAGATTTTGTTAGAGGAAGTGTGGGCACCACTCTCTTCATAAAAAGAGTAGGAGATGACCTTCTCATTATTCAAATTTATGTTGATGACATTTTGTTTGGATCCTCGAATATAAATTTTTGTGATGACTTTTTCAAAACAATGTGTAAGGAATTTGAAATGAGTTTGATGGGATACTTGAGTTACTTTCTTAGTTTTAGCATAAAGCAGAAAGAGGATGGCACCTTTCTCAATCAGTCCAAATATATCAAGGACATCCTTAGGAAGTATGAAATGAATAAAGTTAAACTAATAAGTACTCCCATGAGTTCCTCATTTCAGTTAGATAAGGACTCTAAAGGCAAATATGTTGATCAAAAGAAATTTTGAGAGATAATTGGATCATTACTTTATTTAACTGCTAGCAGACCTGATATAATATTTAGTGTTTGTCATTGTGCTAGATTTCAATCTAATCCAGAAGAATCCCATTTGACTGCTGTTAAAAGAATTATGAGATATCTTTTAGAAACTCAAAACTTAGGGATTTGGTATCCTAGGCACAACACCTCTTTTGAAATCATTGGATATTCTGATTCAGATTTTGTAGGGTGTAGGGTTGATACAAAAAGTACTTTTGAAACTTGTCAACTCATAGGGAACTCTTTAGTTTCCTAGTCTAGCAGAAAACAGAATTCAGTTGCCATTTCTACAGCTGAAGCAGAATATATAGCCTTAGGAAGTTGTGTGGCATAGGTTCTTTGGTTAAAACAACTCGTGGATTTAAGTTTTTCAATTGGCACTATTCCAATCTTCTATAATACTAAAAGTGTCATTTTTATTTCAAAGAATCCAATCCAACACTCAAGGACCAAGCATATAGATATAAGACATCATTTCATTAGGGACCATGTCACTAAGGAAGATATTGAATTAAATCATGTGTCTACTGAAAATCAACTTGCAGATATTTTCACAAAACCACTGGCTTTTAAAATTTTCAGTACATTAAGAACCAAATTAGGTGTTATTGATATTCATACTTAACAATTGCAAATTCTGCAAATTGCATTTGTGGTATATTTCTTTTTGTTAATGTTTGTATTTTTGTTCTTTGTTTGTGATTTATTTTTTATTTGATTTTTTTTCTCTACTTTGGTTTATTTTTCTCTTTTGTATTATTTTTGTTTTCATTTTTGTGTCTTATGGATCTTGTTTGATTTATTTTTGAAAAAGAATCTTGATTATCATGTGCAAATCTAAAGTTCATCTTCAATTCGTACTGTACGAACTCACTAAATTTTGCATGATATTTTTCTCTGAGCTGGCCAGACAAAAAATGTGATTTTGTAAATATTTCGTACTGTACGATTACGTCATCGTTTGAACAAACAGTTTATTTTTTTGTCATTATGGAAATGGCGAGAATTCCGAAAGCAGTTATTTTTTAAAGATCATCTGTACGAACATCTATTTATCTGTATGATCCAATTGTCGATTTGCATGCGAACGAACCTAACTGGCATGTACGATCATTATTAATCGATCGTCCCGGACGAACACCTGTTCGTCTGTATGATCAGGTTGGTCAAAGATCATACGAAACGCCGCATCATAAAGGCAACTTTACGAAAAGACATTTCGCTGAAATAACTGTTATTGACCATTTTCATTCGTATGTACGAACTCATGTTGTACGGTACGAATTTCTAAATCATACGTACGATCTCAACTCGTACTATATTAAATATGCCATTTTCTACAAATTGGAAGTCTTCCTTTGACATTCTTCACAACCTTTCACTTTCAAATTATCTTATGTTCAATCCTCTCCAAATGGCAAGTAGCAGCAGCAAACGGGCTCGACATTCCAGAGGCTCTTCATCTCGTTCTCATCAACTAGATGATAATTTTCTCTTGAGAGAAAATGAAGAAGCCTACGACCGTTTTGTTGAGGCAAAAATAACTCCATCTCGTCTTCTTATTCAAGAAGACATTAATTTTTCTATAATGCCTCTGTTCGACTCTACTCAATTTTTTTTCATTCTCACCTTAATCTATGTATTCCATTCTGATACCTTTTACTACTTTCTGGCTAATATGAGAATGAGAGAAAACCACACCATAATGTTCTCTTACATTTTTCACCAAAGAGTAGAGATCACCAAGGAAGATTTAGGCACATTTCTACACCTTAGAACTAAAGGAGTTAGAGCCCATTCCTTGATTACTAGAAATGACTTTGATTGGTTCCCTATAAACCAAACTCTTAGGGGTATACCTTAATCAATCATTTACTCCTTGTTCATACCTTAAATTAAAATGCAAGGATCATCCAACATGTTTTAAGAACTTCCATTATTCCTAAAGCTGGTGATCGAATCAATATAACTCCTTTGCTCTCAATTATAACCTACTACATCATGACCACCACTCCAATTGATGAAGCCCAGTTAATTCTGGACTACATCAATAGCCTTATTGACATTAGACTTCCTTCCACTAAAAGAAAGAAGAATGTGGCTTTAGGTTACCTGATTGCCTATATCCTTGAAAAGAAGTATAATCTCATCCATCCCGATCCTCCTAATAATCTTCCTTGCTATTTTACAGATGCTTCTTTATGTACTCTTTTCCACCGGGACCAAGGGGGTGAGGGAGAAGAATTTGATGAAGGAGGACCAGCACCTGCACCTGCTCATGCTCTTGGACCTGAGTATAATTTCTATTAAGAAATGGTTCAAAGATTTGATCGCCTCGAGACTTATTTTGATCAACGCTTTGATCATATTGAGACTCATCTGGACCAATAGGACTTCAGATATAATGAGGACATGAGTTGGGTTAGAGGACAATTTGACTCACTGAATACTTAAGTAGCTACCATCAATAGCTACTTTTCCATATTTAGTCCTCCACAGCCTTCTCCTGATCAGGATCCCCCAGAGTATTAGATTGTTTGTTGTTATTGTATCTTTTGATATTTTTAGTTTTTATTTATGATGTTGCATTTAGTTGTTTCTGTTTTGGATCAGTTAATTTTATTTTTTTTGGATCAGTTGATTTAGATGTTTTGGATCAATTGTATTTGCTTTTTATTTGAATTTATGTTATGTGCTTATTGAAAAAATAAATAAATAAATAAATTTTGAAATGAATGACATGATTGTCTTGTTTTGTTCTTAATTCTCTGGAATTATGTTTATCGACTAATTTACAAATGTTGATCTAAAAACTAAAAATTTTAAATTTTTTGCATTACAATATTATTTCCTTTATCAAATTTTGGTTTCTCTCAACCTTTAAATCAAATTATAATTAGGCTTCGATAAGAAGATTTCTAAAAGACATATATCTTATAGTTATTATTAATACAAAAATATTTATTATTGTCTTTTATTTACTTTTTCACTATGTTGCTTTTATTATTACTTATTAGGTTTTTATTTTCAGGTTTAATCTTCCTTTTGGAAGATAACCAACCAAGCTAAGACTTGCTGATTTAGGTTGTGGAAAGAACAAAATGTTAAAAGATGCATAAAGTGTGTCAAAATTGAAAAGAGGCATAAAATGAGCATAACCTGAGATGCGCAATGATCGTCAAATAAAATTCAAAATCAAAAAATGCGCAATGATTGCCAAATTTGGAAATAAGCATAAAATGAGCCCACACTACATCTAGTTCTTTCCTCTATATCTCTAACTCTTAGAAATACCCATACACTTAACAATAACTTCAACTCATGAATTTGAAACTAATTGATTTTTATTCTATTAATTTTTGTAATAATTATTCTATTTGATATTTATGCTTTCTAGAACGAACATTGATCCTGATCAACTATTCTTATCTTAGGTCTTTGATTTAAACTATGAATTTTTTTTCCACATCAGGAATTTAATATTGTTATTTGCAAATGTTTAAAATTTTCTTCTTTATCAACTTTCAGATTAGTTCATAACATCTTATATTTTCAGAGAATTTTCTTTTTTGTTGATGTCAAAAGGGGGAGGTATCTAGTGATTATTTGAAGTTGTGTGTTGTTTGTCTTGTTGTCTTGTGTTATTTTGTGATGTTTTGTGTTGTTTTGAAAGTGTGTGTTACTTTGAAAGTCTGGTGTTTGTTTTAAATGTTTTTTTTGGGTCTTTGGTTTTGTGTTTGTGTTTTGAGTTGTAAGACGAAATTTTTTGTAAAACGAAATTCTTTTTCCCATGATTTTTATTTTGTCACTCATTGAGGGCGAGCTTAGGAGAAAAGAATGTTAATCAGTAGTTCAAATAATAATTATTTTGCCATCATAAAAAAGGGGGAGATTGTTGCAACTCAGTAATCAAGATTGAGTTAAAATGAGTTTTGATGACAACAAAACTAATTATTGTGTTGATAATTTTAGTGTTTCTCTTAGCATATCTTGGATACTTTTGTTTGTTTCTATGTGTATTAATATTTCAGGGAAATCATATACTACCCCAGATTGATGAAGACTTCAAGAAAAGTTAGAATAGGATGCCATGTAATAGAGTATGTAAATCTCTATTTTTTATTTTCTTGAGTCCGAGAGAATGTGATTGTAATTAGGTAATCGTGCAAACACACACAGGGGGAAAGAGACAAAATTTAAAATTTTAAAGCTAATCGTACTATACGATCTCCAATCGTGTTGTACGATTTAACTTAGTGTTTTCCTCCAAAGTGTAGTTAATCAAAACATGGCTTGAATTTTTTAACTATTCGTACAGTATGATCTGTATTAGTATAAACGACTGACAGCGCACGAAATAGGGATCGTACCAAACGGACACATCCAGTGTTGAACTGTTCGTACAGTACGATGTCTATTCGTACAGACGACTAACAGTGTATGAAACTACGTTCGTTCCATTTTGTACCAGACGAAGCCAATATTTCTTGAAATGTTCATACAGTACGATCTACGATCGTACCATACGATCGTAGGACAGATTTCTTGTAAATTTCAATTTTTGGATGTTTTTTCTTAGATTTCTTATAAATTAAGTCCTAAAAACTGACTGAGTGAGTCCTTTGCTGTAAACTTCTTTTGAGATTGACCATTGAGAGTGTGTTTGGGAGAACTTGTGTGAGTGAAGAGTGAGAGATCTAGTGAAAGGAAAGTGTGAGGGATTCACAAGGTTGTCTAAAGTGAGGATCTCTTTTGTCTTCTTCTTCAAGTTTTTGCCTGACTTCTTTGAAGGCTCTTGAGAGAAGATCTTCAACATTGGATTAAAGTACTACCTTCACCAGAAGGGTGAAAAAGGACGACGGTTTTCTGCCTTCACCAAGAGGGTGAAAAAGGATGACGGTTCTCTGCCTTCACCAGGAGGATATAAAAGGACGACGGTTCTCTGCCGCACCGGGTTGGTGGAAGAGAGTTTGTAAAGGCTTCTCCGTCTTGCTGTGTGGGCAAAAGGAGAGTCACTTGTGTTTAATGTAATACCTGAAAAAAGAGCCTTCAGGGAGTGGACGTAGGTCTAGTTGGACCGAATCACTATAAAATTTGGTGTTCTTCTGTTCTTTTTAATTTTTCCGCATTTTTATTTTCCGCACTTTAATATTTTGTGGTTGAAAAATCTTTTATGATAATCGAATCTAAACAACTGCATGTGTTTAAATCAGTGATTAAATTATCTAAAAGATTGAAACAGTTTTCCAAAATCCAAGAAATTTTTAAAATAACCAATTCATCCCCTCTTGGTTAGCCTTGGGACAGTTCTATATGGTCTAACAACCTATACAAACTTTCACATTCTTTATGCGATTGCACTATGTATCCAATTTTATAATGCTGATCTTAATCCTCATTTATAAATAAAGGGTCACTGATTGAGCATAGATAAATAAAATCTAATAGGAGAAAACCATATGAAATCTCACAAGAATTCTCTATAAAATCTCTCTTTATGAATATTTCTCCATAGCTCAGATCAAATTGCCCTTCTCTATTCAAAGGCGTCCGACTAGGTTCATGGTAATTTAATTCTTTAAGATACTTGTGGAGACTTAGTTTCTCTCTTCTTTTTGTTCTTTGGGCTTGATTCGTTTCTCTAGAAGAGTCTTAGTATCTTTTCACAACTAATTTTAGATCCAACATTAATAATTTGCTAACTAGTCTTTGATCATGTATATAAAAATTTCTACCACGAAGTACGTAGCCTAGTGGTATTGCCCCTTACAAATTGAAGGGTTGAGATTTGATTCCTTTTATATTCTATTAGCAGTTTAAATAGGAACACATAAATTTATATTATCTTGTGTTCTAAAGTGATTTAGGTAACAAAAACTTTTAAATTTCATCTTGTTTGCACCAGGGTGCACTTGATTTGGAATGCTAATAATATGGGTTTAAACTTTTTTTTTTACTTTAGATTATGCTTTGTATTTTTCTTTTTGAATTAAAAAGAAATATTAATCTAAGGTCTTCAGAGATGTCTTTCATTTATTTTTTAGACTTAATATTTTTCAAGTACTTACTAGTTCTGTTTAGATTAAATATTTAATTTTCTATTCTCTCATTTCCTATCTCAATCTGTTTATTATATGCTAGCATCTAGTAATTGAAAAATTATGTCTAATAATTATCAGACAAATGTCAAATTTTCTTAATTAATTAATTATTTAATAATATATGATTGTTGAAATATTGCATCTGGATATTATTAGACATACAATAATAAACAAATATTTGAAAGTAATAACCAGATGTTTCCTTTTAATAAATAGATTAAGGGAGGGTGGCGTTGAGAGGGTGTGAGGGTTGGAACGCATGGCAAGCATGATAGGAAGAGGATAAGGGTATATTTTATAACATAAAATTTTCTTTATAAAACTTGAAGGTTGAAATTTGATAAGACTAAAGAACATTAAAAATTAGTGAAAGGATAATAAATGCAGATCAACTTAAAGGACTCTAACTTCATTCCTCTAAATTTAAATTATGTCAATTGCCACCGGAAAAAAATATCATTATAAGTACCCTTATCTTAACTACTTGGTGTTGATTTTATGAGTCCTTATTTTTTAATCATTCTTGTTGAGTGATGCCTTAGGTGCTAAATATATTCAACACAAAAATAGTTTTAATAACTTTTATCAATGTTACTTCAGCTCTACCCTTAATCGTTCTTAAACTTTTGACAATAATCTTATTTAGTATGTATTAAGTGTATTTTAAATTATTTATTGTACATTTCCAAATCACTGAAGCCTATTTTCAGATCCTATTTTCAATACGTGTTACTCCAAAAATTTTTTTATTATAATTATTCCTTGATTTATCTTTTTTAAAATTGTCATTTCTACTATGCTAAACTTAGTTATTAAAAACTTTTTCTATTATTATTAATTTGTTAAATACTTTTTTTAATTATCATTTCTTCTGTATCCCAAAGTTTTTTCTATGATGTATTTACACAATTGCTTACTTGATATTTTGAAAAAAATAAAATAAAGTGATCATCATATCATCATCATCATCATAAGCTTTATATCAACTATTTAGGGTTGGTTTTATGCTATGATGCACATACACGGACACGATGACATGACATAGACACGGGATATGTTAATTATTGAAAATATAGGACACGGATACGGGTTGGATACAGTATTATCATTTTTTTATTTTAAAAATAGTATATTTAAATTGAATAAGTATAATATTAAAAGTAATTTAAAAATAATAAGTTATTTAACTAGAATTTGTGCTTAAAATGATTAATATTAGAATATCGAGAGTCGGGCATCGATGTTATGCAATAAGTATCGAGTGTCGATGTCAAGATGGCATTTATCATCGATGTTGAGAGGCCGTTGGTCGTTGATGTTGAGATGATGTCGGACAAAGATGAGTTGTCAAGTTGTGAGTGTAGAAAATGTTACCGTTGAGCATCAATGTTAAAACAGTGTCAGACTTTGATGTTGAGATGGTTTTGAAATATTATTGTTGTAACAACGTCAGACGTCGATGTTGAGATGACATCTGCTATTATTTTGAAACCAAAGTCATGACTGCCAAAGAGAAATGAAAATGATAATTTTCGATGAATGGGTATTGAGTGCAAGCGATTAATTTGGTGTTGTGGATAGGAAATAAGAAATTTAGTTTTTATATTTTAAATAAATAAAAATTTTAAATACAAGGAATTATATTTAAAAAAAATTCATAAAATATTTAAAACACGCGTGTCCATTTTGTATTTAATATTTTTTAATCGTACACGTTTTCGGTGTGTCCGACACATGTCGGAGGCGTGTGTGTAGGTCCCGTGTCGTGTCGAATACTGCACGCCTCTTTAAGGAGAAGTGTCGGTGCATCATAGGTTTTATGAAGCCTCTTTTTTCTTTCAAAATGATAAAATTTTATAGAAAAAATAAAAGTTTCATATAATACATTCATCTTAAGCTATGAATTTAAATATCAGGGGATCGCTTTTCAGAGGCCTTGAATAAAAAAATTCATATACTAAGAATTTTATTTTCATGTATCTAATTATTATTCTCATTGTACTTTCTATGGCAAAAAATATCCGTGTTCCTTATGCATCTTCATGCATAACTTGATGAAATATAAGATCGTGGAACTTCTTTAAGCTTAAAATAGAAATAAATAACAACATATATCCAAATATTTCTGAGCATTTTTCTCAATATAAGTTTCCATACCACCACAAAAGCTTTGAAGAGATCTTGACTGAAATAGTATAACTCGCCAAAAAAACAAACAAAAAAAAAGAATGTTAACTTCTCAAAGAAATTAAGGGCTCATTTGATTTCTTTTAAATAAAAACATATTTTAAAAAATAATGATTTATTTTCATTCAAAAATATGAAAATGTAAGTTTTGAGTAAGGGGTATGAAGATTGAAGTTTATGTTAGTGTTTTAACTCCATCCAATCAAATGATAAATTTAACAAATTTCAGCTTTTTTGAAAACATGATTTCTAACTTCAATCAGCCTAATGAGACCTGAAAGGATAACAAGAACACCCTCTCCACCCCTCCT
The DNA here is from genome assembly GCA_019925795.1 of Dendrobium chrysotoxum. NCBI lineage: Eukaryota > Viridiplantae > Streptophyta > Magnoliopsida > Asparagales > Orchidaceae > Dendrobium > Dendrobium chrysotoxum. Next base: position 19,266,838 of record CM034309.1, read on the forward strand.
TTTATTCATTATCCTCCTCTTGCTATAATCACTTTCTTGAATTTAAAAATCTGGAACATATACTTTGTTCACCGCAATTGGGTTCCTAATATATTGGAATATTGATGATTATCATTTAATCTGATCATCAATATTTCCAATGGCATTTGGCAGAAGCAACACCAAAGTCGGTGTTGAGAATGATGGGCATGAAGGGATTGACACTTTATCATCTCAAGAGCCATCTGCAGGTTCATCTTCTTCACCGTATTGACCTTATGTTATCCTTTTACTTGTAGTGTTTCATTTATAATTTAACCGTTTCCATCAAGTTCTGTTGCTGACGAGAGCTGCCTTTTTGTATTTATCGTGCAGAAATATAGACTTGGAAGGCAAGCCCGCAAAGAGACTGGTTTTGATGGTATCAAAGATGGTAATATTTGTAATCTCTATTGACCTTTCAGCTCTTAAAAATGATACAGAGTATGCCTGGTTTTATTTGGTCTATGAGCCATGGATTTTATAGTAATAATTATCCGCTAGTTTCTTTCCTCAAAAATATTTTTGTTATCCTTCTTTTCTATTTACAGGTAAACCAAGTAAAGCAAGTTTCAACTCTTCTGCAAGCAACACTGTTTCTAGCGGGAACACTGGAGGGTATGTTTCTGTTTTTTTTATTATTATGCCTATGCAATCTTTTTAGTCTAGAATTTTTATTGTTATTTTTTGTTATCTTATTAATGCAGTTATCTTTTGGGTGGCACTTAAACCTATTATATATATATATATATACACACACACATATATCATATATTGCTTAGAGATTAACGTTCATCAGAATTTTAGATTCGATTAAAACATGGATAGATGTCATGAAGCGGTTGATCTGCAATACTCTGTTAAATACAAACAAGAATGGCATATGATTATTTTTTTCCTATTATACTTGAATAGTCATTTCAGACAATATTAATGGGCAATTATTTTCTTGAATTTTGATGTGGAGCAAACTTTGCTAGGACCCAGATTTATGTAAAAAAAGAAAAAAAGGTTGTTAGCACATACCATTTCACTTGGAAGAAAATTGGACTATCACATTAAGGAATGCAATGTAAAAAAATACTTTTGAGTTGTTTGGACGAGTATAAAGTAAATTCAAGTGAATGATTTTTTTGTTTAATTTGAAGTAAAATGAATGTAGTGTAAAGTTTAAAAATGATGGCCGGAGGCAGGTGACAACGGCGGTGGTGGCCAGCAGGTGATGGTGGTCAGAGGGTGGCAGTGGTGGCTGGTGGCAGTGGTGGTTGGATGGTGGTGGCGGTGGTGGCCGGCGCCCGAGGATGGCAACTGTGGTGGCCGGCGGCCGACGACAGTTGTGGCTGGAGGGTGGTGGCGGTGGTAGCTGATGGATGCTGTGGCCGGCTGTAGTGGCCTGAGGCTGGTGGAGGTGGCCGACGGTGGTCGACGGCAGTCAAGCAACCTAGCTTGCGGTGTAAAGCATTCTCGCTCAAAATTAGGCAAGTTTGGTTTACCTCAAAAATGAACTTTACACTACATTTATTTTACTTTGAATTCCTTGTTCATCCAACCAAACACCGAAATTATTAAAACCCCTATATTTGGAATACTTTACAACCTAAAGTATTCCAACTAAACAGCCCCCAAGTCATTCTATGAAATGCTTAGTTTTTTATAAACCAACTGGATTCAATAAGACTTGGAATTTTTTTGCTGTAGACTGGTTACTTCTCTCAAAATGGTTCTCCAAGAACCAGCACCAGCAGTATATGGAAATTGTACTATAGTTTCTAAAGAACTTTTCTATTCATTATGGTTAGGTTTCTTAGCACAAAAGAGGTAGAGAAAGTTGATCCAACAGATCCTAGTCTGTAAATTTTTAGTTCAAGAAGATTTCATGGAGGAAAACATTTCCAGTAATGAGCTTTGGTACATCTTTCACCACCAGTTTTCTATCAAGGCCCTTGTCATAACCTGAGAGTTGACTGAAACTTTTTTTACCCTTTTTTTTTGTTGTTATCAGAATTCCCACACGTGTTGAAAGCATCATGATCTTTTCGATTGTTACATTTATTTGTCATTCTTCCTTTTTGTATGATGGATTCTAGCCATTATGTGTAATGTGTAACTATACGTTACAGCATCAACAATTGCTTGCTTCCAGCCCATCTCAATTAAAATTATAAAGATATGCTAGATTGTTACCAAATTATTGTGGTAATATTAGATTTGGCGCCCCTCAACCCAAGATCCCACCCTCCCACCCACCCCTCCCCCATTTATGCATCATTTAGTATTCTAGTAAGTTAATCTGTTAAGTGTTTGACTTTTGTCTCAGAGAAATTCAGCTAACCGAAGCACTAAGATATCAGATCGAGGTGCAAAGTAGAATTCATGAACAACTTGAGGTCCGCAGTATTTCTTTTCTCCTTCATCATTTCCAATCAACTTTTTCATGATTCTCAATATATGAATGGGACTGATTATATGTTCAGGTGCAAAAGAAGCTCCAGTCAAGAATTGAGGCTCAAGGGAAGTACTTGCAGGCAATATTAGAGAAGGCCCAGAAGAGCCTCTCCTTTGACACAAACAACAACAAGAACATGGAAGCTGCCAGAGCCCAGCTCAAAGACTTCAACCAAGCACTTTCTGGTTTAATGGACAATGTTAACCAGTTCTGTATTTCTAAGGGTACTACAGAATTGGATAAAGTGACTGCTAATGTAAGCCTTAACAGTTCTCCAACAAATTCTGCCTTCCGGCTCTATCAAGAAGAGGAGGAGTCTCATAACCTAAAGTTTGCTTCACATAGAGGATCTCTCCTATTGGATTTGAATCTTAAAGGTAACCAGGATTTCTTTAGTGGTAATATAGGGAATGACTTAGATCCGCAAATGCATTTGCAAATAAGGTAACCATTGATCATGCAGTTCCAGTCTTCTTGAGCTGCAATTTTTCTAGAAGTTGCAATCTATGGAAGTTTTTGTTGTGTATAAATACTATTTTAATAAGGTGCTTGGCTTCAGAGGTTGAAGAAATTTACTCCTGTAAATGTTACAGTTAAAATTGATGAGCCATGAAATCTCTTGCAGTAAAAGACTATACATTTTGTCCCTCTGATTTTGCTGGAGTTGTTTAATTTCTCTTTTATTTATTCTATTTATTTTCTTCCATATATTTTCATTTAATCAGATACATGAGAAATCCAGGTGCCTTCTTCAATCTGAGGACGAGGAGCAATTTTTCAAGCCAAGTAAAACACGAGGAATCAGGAACATTAGTGAACTTGCTTTTCGATTTTTTCATGCAGTGGTCTGCTCGGCTAAGGCTCTGAGTGGAAGATAATATTAAATATACTGCATTAGGGCATGGCCTTTTCGAGTATACAGAGGCAATGGAGGTTCAACCTTGTCATATATGGATATTACTCCGCTAAGGCTCTTAGGTGGAATATTAAGTCAAATCTGTTTCATTAGGGATAGAATTTTCCTCGATGAACTGACATAGGGTTAGCCATCACAATGCTCCTCATACTACATGTAATTGTTGTTACACATTATTGAAAGTTGAGGTGACTCGAGCCTGGAAGATCAATGTGTGTGTGAGAGAAAGAGAGGGGGGGTTGTTGTTGTGTGAACTTGGCGATAAGAGTGATGGAGGAGGTAATTCGAGTAGAGCGATGGAGAGATGGAGGTGGATAAGGCCGTTGAAGATTGTATGTTGGCTTCGATGTGAAGTGGGTAGAGGCTGTTATAACAGGGCCATCGAGGAGGAGACGAATTGTCTTCAAATTCTTTGATAATCGAGAGCATAAAAAAAAATTGAGACATTACTATTGGCGGTAAGATTAGAAACCTAGAGAAGATTATCAGATAGATGAAGAACATGAAAGATGTCAAGAAGAATGAGCTTTCGTGTGGGTGTTGAAAGGAGTCCTATATTGAATAAGCAATAGGAAGGTACTGTTGTTGCTGATTGTAATGTGATCGGTGCTGTGGTATGTTGAGGGCTGAGAGAGGAGTTGAAGTGGTGGAGTCAATGTACCAATCGAATTGGTGCTTGGGAGAAGCAGTGACAAGTGCTTTAAGCTGTTGAGACGAGGAGGAGGCATACTATAGGTTGAGCCGGTGCCAATAGGTGAGGGTGGAGTGGCCACGTTTGTTGTTGATTTGACATGTTAATGGAAGAGAATTGCCTCTACTGCAATTAGAAGATTTTTGTATGGAGGGTAGGAATCGGCCGCTTCTGCGAGAGGCTCTACCGTGAGCTGTGTAGAGAGTAGTGTGAATGTTTGCAACGGTTAGTTATTTGGCAATGTCAACGACAATGTTAGTTTCCTTACTGATTAATAGTGAATACACTTCCTCAAGTATGATAGGAGTGAGTATTGTGCGAATTAATGTTTTGAAAGCTTGATATGGCGGTGGAAGGCCGTTGAGGGTGTAGATTATTATTTCTTCATTATCTATTATTGAAATGACTGTTGCAATCTTGTTAATGGGGTTTTAATGATTGTGAAGTATTGAGTCATGTTGAGATTTTTCATGGTGAAGTTGTGCAGTTTGTTGTTGAGTTGAATAACTCATGGACGATTGGAAGATTGCAGTCTCCGTTCAATAACAGTGAAGATGTCGTGGCAGGAGTCTAGTTGGAGAACATTAGGACGGACCACAACTGATAAGGTGGAGCATATAGCAATAGCGAGATTCTGATTGATCAAGACCCACTGATTGTATGCTGGATTGGGAGTGGATTGGCCATCGAGCTCAAGATGGAAACAAGTGGGAGCTTCGGTAGACCCGTCAAGAAAACCAGCGAAACTATTCACACAAAAAAATGATAAATAAAATTCACTCATTAAATCAAAATACAATAATAAAAATAAATCAACATTCAAATTAAAATAAAATGACATACACGAATTAAAATTCAGATAAAATGCATTTTTACATAGATAATAATAACACACAATAGAGGTGAAATAGATGGTAAATGATGAATAAAATAATAATAATGAGATAAAACTGAAAAACTGATAAAATTTTATAACAAGCTAAATCTATGAACTTCAGGTGAAATTCAGAAAGAGGTCGAATACTAAGTTAAATTTGGTAATAGTAATTAAATATTAAAATAAAATTTAATAAATCATTAAAAAATTAATAAATCATCAAATCAAATAAATAACTAATATTTTATCAATAAGGTTTATGGGCTAGACCCTTTGAGTTGCGGGGCTGTGTGTCCTAATGAGATTTTATACCTTGGGCTTGCTGTTACAAGTGCTTGTTGTTACAGTGCCACAAATTAATTGACAAAAGTATATATATACTTGAATATTAACAAATTAGTAATTAATGAACCAAACTCATTAAAAATTATTAATAAAACACTTAGATATATTTTGAAGCTCTTATACCCTTATGCTTGATTCCTTTCAGGAGGGCAAAATTGTATTAGGATAAGAGCTCTAAGGACTAAAAATGGTTAATTAAAACACCCTAAATAATCAATTATTAATCAACTTTAATAATTAAAATCCAACATAAAATGAACTTAAAAAATATCAAAGTCACTAAAACTTAAATTTGAATATAAAATTTTCTTGACCTTTTAACAAAGTAAATTCAATTTATAGAAAACTTCAACCAATAGTAAGCCTAGGATATCCCCATGCCACATAGCATACTACACACACTTAGATTTGTTTGTTATGGCACAAATTCTATCTTTAAGTTTGGCCGGTGTTACTTTTTTGCTTCTGAGTTTATGCATGTGATCGAGTGCTGGTTAATTGTATTGTAATGGATGTTGTGATGATCATATTTTGATGTTTTCTCTGTGATATCTGATGGGCGTTTAGATTTCTCTAGGTTAGGAGCAATCTAGATGTTGATTTCTAATCAAATTTTTTGAAAGTGACCATGCTGATGCAGGCTATTAAAAGGGGGGCTAAAATTAATAATGATTTAATACTGATATAATTTTCTGCAGGTGCTTTCATTGCTAGCATCCTAATTAAAAAAAAGCATGGCCAAGCTCATAAGTCGCTCAAAAAGTGAGCAAATTATTATAATGTGATGTGTTGTGATTTTATTTATATAAACTGATTTTTCATACTAACCATGCACGAGGTTTAGTGTCTTTTTTCATTTTCAAATGTAATTTAAATAATAGAGTTGTGAAAGTTTATAAAATGAAGTATTTTATTAAAACAGGAAAATCACGTATTACTAGCGAAAAATTTTCATTTTTTGACGGAAATCTTTTTGATGGTAAAACAAGTTCGAAAAAATTTTCTGTCGAATAAAATAGCCGAAAGAATTTTTCAGCTGAATTTTTCCACCAAAAACGTTTCTTGGCGGCTATCCGGGGGAAAAAAGTAGCCGGAATCATTAAAAAAAAAAATACAACAACAGCTCGTATGTCTGCCCGCCCACTGCTACCCGTACGCTTGCCCGTAACAACTACCCTCCCGCCTGAGCTGCCCGCCTGCCCACACAGCTGCTCGCCCGAGTTGTCGGCACAACTGCCCGAGTTGCTAGCCTACTTGCCCGCATGCCTTGCCCGTGGGATTCGAACTCAAAACCTGTTAATATTTTAAATAGTTAACCAATGTGCCTTAGAGGAAAATATGTGAAAAATTTTACTCTTATATATTTAAATATAATAATACGAAAATTAAAAATTAAAATAAATTAAAATAAGTTATTAAATTAAAAATTAATTAAACTAAGTTATTAAATTAATAGTTAATAAAAATAAATTATTAAATTAATAATTAATTAAAATAAATTATTAAATTAATAATTAATTAAAATAAATTATTTATAATTTTTTAAAAATGAATAAAATCCGTCGGAAACTTTGCTAGAAATAAATCCGCCGAAAATCCGTAAAAAATCTGCCGAAAAATCTGTCGATAATATTTTAACGTAATTCGTTGGAAATCTGTCGAAAAATAGTCTGCTAAAAAATCAGCCGATAATATGCGATTTTCCTATAATGTATGAAGTAAAAATAGAGACTAAAGAGAAAAGAACATCCTTTTTTGGAGAATTATTTTCATTTGGGTATCTTATTAGATGAACATGCAAGGAACTTGAAGAAAGTAATCAAGCTGGGAAAGAAGAACTAAAGATGAAAAATACTTCATTTTAAATGACTTGTGTCATTTCATAGGTGTAAAATTCAGGTGGTTGTCAGTGTAGCCTGGCCACCTTTGCTTACTGTAGACCCTAGGTTGTATTTTAAGTGACACTTGCCACATGAACTTTGGATATTATTTTCTGGTTGATGGTTTGATTACATTGATTACGCAATAGAAATTATCTATTTTTCATAGGTTTCTTTCTTGCATGTGTATATGCTTGAATTTTTCTAGGACCATAGGAATAAAATTATTTTTCTACTCATAATTAAAATAAAATTTAGGGATAAATAACATAGAAAGATAACCGTTCTAAGAAAGTAAACCAGGGGCCACCCGTGATCACATGCATATTAAAGCATTTTTTCTATCCTTATTTTAGACAGTTCCCCGACCGAGGGTAGAGTTTAGATAATCTGACCTATGAGGATGAGGTGTTGAACTTGGGAAAGCCTAATTTTCTAAAAAATTATTTTCTAAGTTTTTTTAAAATTTTAAGCATTTATGATTTTGACATTTCAAGTTGCATATATTGCATTAGAAATAAAGTAAAATTAAAATTTAATTACATTAGTTTTAGAGGCATAACATCCTTCATAAGTCCACTTGGGTTAGCCACTTGGCTCGACCCAAGTGTCCAAAGAAGGGTTCTCCTTAAGCCAACTTCCAAACCAAGTCCCGTTGGATCAAACCAATGGTGGCAATGGGTCCTCCTTGACCCAATACACCTTCCCTAGTTGACCCAACCCTTGGGTCAACTTAGGTTAAGAATTAGGCTAACCCAAAGTGGACAAAACCATCTTGGGTTGAGCCATTTCTCAACCCAAGCTCAATCGAACCCAACCAAGGCCTCCATTGGATAGCCCTCCAATACACCTACCCTAGCCAGCCCAGCCCTTGGGTTGACTTGGCTCAACCTCTAGGCTAGCTCAAAATGGTCAAAATCACTTTGACCCGAACTATCTCCCACCTCAGGTCAATTCAAACCCAATTGCCACTTGCATTGGGTGCACTAGGACTTGGCATGCCTCCCACATCCAACCCATGGTCTGGCTTGACCTAGATTAAGCCCAAATAGATCCAAATCATACAAGTTTGGGTTAACCCGAGCCACCTAGGCCAGTTGGGCTGCCTCCTGCCCAATTGAGCTAACCCGACCTCCAGCAGCCTTTCTAGCTTAACCTGACCTAGCCAATAGCCGACGGGTGTCAGAGTGAATAAGAAACTAGCTCTTGTGGTCCCCCCCCATCTCGGGCCTCATCCAAAGGCTTCCAAAGCCTAGGCTCACCAGCTTCGAGCTCACGAGTCTCTAGGACGATGTCCCCTTCCACCTGGAGGCCATCCAATGGCTTGCCCAAGTCATCTTGGCCGTTCATGGCCCCAGGAATGAGTTGAATAGGGCAGCTCGATCCACACGCCCCCATCTGATCCTATCTCAGCATTTCAAAAATGTCCCCTAGAGCCCCCTGAGCCTTCCTCAATCGATTTCTAGCTCCCTAGCCTTTTCCCTCCATCAGTTAGAGTGAACTCCGGAAAAAGCTTTTCACCTCCGACCATCCTCCGGTCTCGACGTCTGAAGGAGAAGTCTTTGCACTCATCCCTTGAAGCTTATTGATAGAAAAACTCATTCATTGGGGCTTTCTATGCGGTGAGATTTCAATCCCGAGCTCTCTAGCTAGGTAGTCCGGTCAAGTGTGAAGGAAACCTTCATACCAATAAATTTCTACCATTGGATTGAAGGTTTTTGATCCTCTGATGCTCCCTGAGAAATTTGGAGGGGTTTCACCGGCGGGATTCCTTAAATCATGCCAAAAAAGCCCAATGGCTATGGGATTCCATGAGAGGTGGAAGAGATAATCAGAGCCGTCGGTCTTGATCAACGACTCCAATTAGATCCCGTGTTCTCAGAGCTAGTTTAATCCCAACTGTTTGATCTGATATTGAACGATCGCGGTTAATCCTGTGTTATCCAGTCAGCCGCCAATGATTGGCCAGCCAATCAGGCGCTGCTCGCATGAAACAGTGCGGATGACTGGGTAATTGGCTATTTATTAAATCCAAAAATTCAAGGAAACTTCAAAAAATTAGATCTATCAATCCACTTGGCTGATTTTAAGTGTTCTTAGACTCGTTGGAAAGATCTCAGAGAGATCTTCAAACGCCCTAAGGTCCCAAGCCTTGTTCAGGTCTGTGTGAATCTCAATTCCTATTTGAATATTTATATTGTTTATGCATTTAAATATTAGTTATGTGTCACCGTGGCATGGGACTTTGGGAGAGTGAATTTGGACATGTCCCTGACATGTCCAAATTTTCCCTCCCCTGTTTGAGGTGTTCAAGGGCATGTGCATGCCAATTTAGATTCAAGGGTCATGGTTTGACCCTTAATTTCAAATTGGAACTATGGTCTATCCAATGAGACTTATAATCTAATTTTTGGTGTGGTAGTAGTGCTTAGATTAAGGGGTCTAAGGCCCCTAATTTTGCCCCAATCCAAACTTAGGATAACTCCCTAGGAATTTACTAAGGTAACTGATTAGCCACCTTAGCTAGGTCTACTTAGGCCCAAATTTAGGAAGTTTAGATCTTGAGATTAGGTGACCTCATGGTCCCAAATTCACTAGATTTGGAGCCCATTTGGCCCACCAACTAGGAACCCTAAAATCCCTTCCTAGATTTGGCCTAGATCCTTGTTTAATCCATTAAAAATTCATTTCAATTCCAAAAAATTCACATAAATATTCTAATTGACCAAAATTTAATTTTTAATCCATGAAAAATAAAACTACAATCAGTTGACCCATTATTTCCTTTTAATCTAATTTACAAGAAAAAATAATAATTAATTTCAATAATTAATTAAAAATATTTAAAATCCTAAAAATTCTCTAAGTGCTTGGAAACAATCCCTTAGGTCATTCCTAACCTTAGTGGGTGATTCCAAGTGATTTGGTCTTAATTTGGACTATAAAAAAAATAAAAAAACTCCCATAATTAAGGCAATTTAAAAAAAATTCAAAAATACTAAAACTTTTAAAAATCATAATTAGTTCCAGAAAAATCCAATTCAAACAGACTCAAGTCCATTCAAATTTAATTAGAATCTAATATTTTCTAAAAATGTCAAAACCCCAAAATTAAGTCAAAAAGTCAACTTTTTGGTCAACGATTGTTCAAATCTTGGTTTAAAATTCAAAAAATCATAACTTCTCATAGAAAAGTTTAAATTGAGCATACTTATAATCTAACTACTCATCCTAAGGCCTAATATTTGTTAAAAATCTAAAATCTTCAAAATTCACCTTAATTTATAAAGTCAACTTTCAGACCCTTAATTAACACATATAAATAATTCTGATAATTCAAAAATTAAATAATTAACTAAAATTCTAGAAAACTAACACCCTAACACATAACAACCACTTCATAGATGAAATTTTTAGGATAGACTACTCTGGGCTGTGGGGTTACGTGTCCTAAGAAGGCCTGATTCCACGAGCCTGGTTGCACAATGCCATAAATGGATTCAATGGAGTGCAAAATATCAAAATTAAGTTACTTTTAATTATTTAAATAAATTAAAATCTTTAATTTAACTATATCAATAAGGTTTTAAAGATGGACTACTCCGGGCTGCGGGGCTAAGTGTCCTAAAGAGGCCTGGTTCCTCGAGCTTGGTGGCACAACGCCACGAGCTGGTTGATGGAAAACATAAATTAACTTAACCTCTAAAAATAAAAAACTAATTAATTTAATCAAAATTTATAATCCCTCTAATCTTTAATTAATTAAACTCATTTGATTAATCAACCTCTAAAATATATCCTAAGTCAAACCTTAACACATGAATACTTAACTTCAAATACACTTCTATCCTTCAACCTTCAACAAACTCAAATATTAGAAAAAATTAACAAATGGCCCAGTTTAGGACCTACCCCATCCACACGACCTTTTGCACACACTTTAGGTAGTTTGCTAGGACAACTAACTCTAGTCTAAGTTAGGCCAATGTTTATTTCACTACTGTGTGCCGGGTTTTTCATATTTTCATTGCATGATTGTTATTGAAATTGATTGATGTGTTTGTTTACTTTTACTATACTTTATAAATTGATATGATGGGTAATTAGATTACCCTTATATTAGAAATGATCTGGATGCTCACTGAGTTTTTTGCAGGTGGCCATGATCATACAGGGCAATAAAAGGGAGCTAAATAAATAATAAATATAACTGCTACAGGTGTTTCAGCTCCTTAGCCCCCAAATAAAAAGAGTGTGGCCAAGTGTGTCTAATTTTCTGTATATATATATATAACTGTTTGGGAACTAATTTGATTGTTAAATGCTTAAGATAACCCTACAGGAGAGTCTAGATTTATTTTTTATATTAATGTAATTCATTCAAGGTTAAGAGTTGTGAAAGAGTCTTTGAGTTTGGGATATTTAAATCCAAAATTAAATTTCAAAGAGGAAAGGATAACCCTTTGGGGGATAGTCATTTTCCATTTAGAAGTTTAATTTTGGATCACTACACTACCCAAAGTGGGAAGAATGACGTCCCCCCTTGGGTGTAGAGTTCTATTTCCCATTTGGGTATCCAAGTGCAATGAATCCAAGGGGCCTGAAGAGGAGAAGACCAAAGAGCTAAAGACAGAAGAGTATTTCACTTAAAGTCTGCTTATGTCCATCTTAGGATTAAAATATGGGTTTGTGGTTAGTGGTGCCCGACCACTTTTAATTTATGCAATTCTGGTTTATAATAAATGGGGCACTTGCCTATGGATGTTAATTTGAGAAATTGATTACATTTATTGATGTTTGATGTACTCTACTTGTGCATAGGATCCTGCCTGCTTTTCTTAGTTTTTTTTGTGCTTGTGTGTCAATTTTATTTTAGCCTGGATACGCGGAGGCTCATGAGGGTACGCTAAAATTTTTCTACACAAATTTAAATAAAACTTTTAAGATAACATAAAAACTCTAACGATCTAAGAAGTAAGCCCGGGACCACCGGGAGTTCATATAACATATTAATACATCTTCTTTCCTTTGTTAGGCACCTCCCCACGTACGGGTTTTGGCAGACCAACTGGCCTATGAGGGTGCAAATCTGTCAAGGGGAATCTTTACAATTTATAGGATAAAACCTATTTTTAAGCCTTTTTAAAACTACTTCATTCCAATTTTATGCATTTAATCAAGTCAACTGGCATGCATTGTATTAGTAATAAATTTAAGAGGTGTCTAAAACTTTAATTGCATTTTTTTAGCATTTTCATCCTACATAAGTCAAGGGACTACTTAGGACAATCTCTATATATCAGGCCCAACTCTCAAAAAGTTTAATAAAAATGTCCCTGCCACTCTTTCATAACATGACCAGACTCATGGATTTAAAGATTGACTAGGTGGTTAGCTGGCTCCCCAATCCAGGTCAGGGTAAGTCCAGATTTTATATTACATTAGTTAGGTTCGGGCCATCGTGGACCAGTGCCCAATTTAGATTTAGGTCCAGGCAGATTTTGAATCATAAGACCCCAACCTCCGAGAATATAATCTCAAATTTCTAATAAATCAATCAACTCAAACTAAACACTCTCTCAATCTAAAATCTAAAGTCTAACACTTAGCTTAGGTTAGGGTACTTCTTAATTATTTCAGAATCCTAAAGTGCCTCCTATCATTCATCCTTTGATTCCAAAAATAAGTGCTCAATGTTGCTCCAATCTCATTTGAAATTCAAGTTTCATCTCTTTGATATCACTCCTAGAAAATTTTCAAATAGAATTTCTGCCATTATTCTAATCGAGAGTCTTCATAGGAACTTTAATTTCCTACGATGTAATTAACTACGAGGGCTTGCACTCATAGGAGATTTAGAACTCACATTAATTTTTCAAAACTCAATTGATATTTCTTTTGGGAAATCAAATTTATAATGATCGTCATCGTCATGTTTGAACGATTACTAATGGATGATATCTTCTTCCTTCGAGGAGATATATTATTTGTTAGGATAAATTTGAATATAAAATTATAGATAAATTCTCTTGATTATCATAGTTCAATATTTGGATGAACTTCATTTTGACCCTTCGAGGTCATATGCGATTCTCCCTTAAATCGGGCTACGATATTCAAGAGAAAATCTATAATTCTGGGTCTGAACCCGTTAGGAGATTCTATCTCCACCTTCTGAGGCAGTATATTATCCTTAATGGTTTGTTCGTCTTTGAAATTGAGATTTAAACTCAATCCCCAATTTTATAAAATAAATTTTCAAAATTTAAATTAGTCTTCTTTAAAAAAATTGAATCGACGATGATCGCTATCGTCATGCCAAATGATTGTTGATAAATGACATTCTCTTCCTTCGGGGAGATATATCATTTGTTAATAAAAATTTAGATATGAAATTAGCGATAATTAACTCAGAATATTGTATTTAGAAATTAGATTGAACTTCATTTCGACCTTCCGAGGTCATATGCAATTTTTTCTTGAATCTAGTTATGATATTCAAGGAGAGATTTGCAATTTTAGATTTGAACCCCTTATTTCAAAACCTTATTTCTACTTCTCGAGGTAGTATACCTTTTCGGATGGGTTATTCAATCCTATAATTAAAATCCAAAGTCAAAACTAAAATTTCCAAAGAAAACTAAAATTTTCAAAACATCTTTTCAAACTTCCACCAACAATAGTACTTTATTCTCAATATAGTATTCAATTACAAAATAGGAGAGAACGCTAAATATGCGTGGCATTTATTTTCCCCACACTCAATGATATTCACATCTTCTAACTTCTCACCATTTCTTTTTTAGTTGATTAAAAATGGCAAAGACTTTAGAAAAATAATTGGACAAAATGAGCGATTCGTTGGAATTGAAAGAGAGCTATTTTGCTTAGATATTGTTGTATAAACTTGGTGATAAGAGTCATGGAGGCGGTAATTTGAGTAAAGCGATGGAGATATAGAGATGGATAAGGCCATTGAAGATTGTATGTTAGCTTGGATGTGAAGTGGGTAGAGGCTGTTATAATAGGACCCTTGAGGAAGAGATAATTTGTCTTCAAATTCTTCGATAATCGAGAGCATCAAAAGAAATTGAGGCATTATTGTTGGCGGTAAGATTAGAAACCTAGAGAAGATTGTCAGATAGATGGGGAACATGAAAGATGTTAGGAAGAGTGAGCTTTCATGTGGGTGTTGGAAGGAGTCCTCTATTGAATAAGCAATGGGAAGGTGCCGTTGTTGCTGATGGTAATGTGATCGATGCTGTGGTATGTTGAGGGCTGAGACAGGGGATGAAGTGGTGGAGTCAATGTACCAATCAAATTGGTGTTTGGAAGAAGCAGTGACAAGTGCTTTAGGCTGTTGAGAGGAGGAAGAGGCACTATAAGTTGAGTCGGTGCCAGTAGGTGAGGGTGGAGTGGCCATGTTTGTTGTAGATCTGACATGTCATTGGAAGGGAATTGCCTCTACTGTAATTAGAAGATTCTTGTATGGAGGGTAGGAATTGGCAGCATCCGTGAGAGGCTCTACTGTGAGCTGTGTACAGAGCAGTGTCAATATTTGCAATGGTCAATTTTTTGGCAATGTCAATAACAATGTTACTTTCCTTATTGATTAATAGTGAATACAATTCCTCAAGTATGATAGGATTGAGTATTGCTTGAATTAATGTTTTTAAAGCTTGATATGGAGGCAGAAGGCTATTGACGATGTAGAATATTATGTCTTCATTATCTACTCTTGAAATGACTGTTGCAATCTTGTTAATGAGGTTTTAAGGACTGTGAAGTATTGAGTCATATTGAAGTTCTTCATGGAGAAGTTATGTAGTTTGTTCTTGAGTTGAATAACTCATGAACGATTGGAAGATTACAATCTCCGCTCAATAACAGTCTAGATGTCATAGCAGGAGTCCAGTTAGAGAACATCAGGACAGACCACAACTGATAAGGTGGAGCATATAGCAATAATGAGATTCTGATCGATCAAGACCCGTTGATTGTATGTTGGATTAGGAGTGGATTGGCCATCGGGCTCAAGACAAAAATGAGTGGGTGCTTCAATAGACCCATCAAGAAAACTAGCAAAATTATTCGCACGAGATAGTTTTAGAATCTGTGAGTGTCATACGAGGCAATTGTCATTAGAAAGTTGAATGGAAATAATGATTTTGATGGTGGGATGACAAACTTGAGAGATGAGGGAATAAGGCGAATGTGAATGTGGAGTTGGGAAAATTTGGTTTTGAGTATTGCTGGCTTGGGATTTGGAGGAGAGATCCTTTGTAAAGATTAAGTGGTGTTGTTAGGCGAGAAGCTCTGGTATTATGAGAAAGTACCTTATTGTAACCACAGTTAGTAGTTTTCTATAGAGAAGCAGAGAAAATAAGCTACCGAGAGCAAGGATGAAGAATATAAAGCTACATTAATAATATATTTATGTATAAAGTATACTTGTATGTCGTTTTCTTCTGTGGAGTATGTATGTATATGCAGTTCTTTCACATCAGATGAATGTAATTAGCTTTAAAAGTGTGTGGATGAGATGTAGTGGTTTGTTTCTAGCTAAGGGCTGTGATTAAAAGTTGCAGGTAGTGGTTGCTCCAGCTCTTTTGAAGTGGATGTCACTATTACTTAAACCTCCATTCTATGTTTGAAAGATGTGATAAATGATCATCGGAAGGGATCAAAATCATGAGCCCAATATGTTAAGACCCGGCCCGGGGGCTCAAATTAACGAGGCGGGAATGGACGATCGAAAGGTAGATTAAATTTATCTAATATCACTATTTATTACCATAACATTTGAAAGAGTCACTAAAACATCAAATTCAAAAACATAAAAACATAAAATATTAGGACTTATCTAGTTACCTTTCTTCCGGCACGCCTCTCCTATGATACACGTTTTCATCCCTTCTACTCATTATGATTAAAATAATTATACCTGAAAATTTTAAACAACTAACAGTAAGCCAAAGCTTAGTAAGTAAAATATGTCTCTAAACTACAGTAATTCCAGACAAAGAAATAATATGCTAAAAGTCACTTTTCATTTAAACATATCATAAATCTTATGTCTTATAAACATAATATTAAGCATACACATAAATCTTAAATCCATAACCTTTCATATTCATTTTACATTCATCATATCAATATTCGTAATTTTCTCATTTCATATATATAGTACAACCGTCACAAGAGCCACCGTCTAGTACCAATGAAGGTACTCCTTTTCCATTTCCATTTTCTTTTCCTTTAACATGCACGAGTGCAGCGTCCCCAGCTAGTACCATACGGGGGTGAGCTCCATCATTTCAACATGCACATGCGAGCATTCAATATTTCATTCATATCATATTCATATATCATAACAATATGTTATATCATATGCCTTATATAGTAATATCCTGAATCACATCATATGCGAGATATGAAACATGGAATCATTTGAAATGCAGTGAAATGAACAAATTACAATAACAATTAAATGAAACCTGAAACGATACAATTACCATAATATAGAAACATGTTTACTCACCTTGATTCAATGAATTTAGTTTTCACACTTGTTCTCTTTCCTTCGAGGTCACAACAATTAACACCTATAGGAAGTAATTTAACATTCATAAGCTATTCAATAATTCCAAACTTAGTTCTTTTCCTCTTATAAATAATATCCCAATCTCTTTCTCTCTCTCTCTCTATATATATATATATATATATTGTATAATTTCACTATTTACCCAAATTAACCTATTTCAAAAGCCTAAATCAGTTTAAAATAAATTTAATTTTCAGATTTATTCAAAATCCCTAATTTTGGAAACATGATTTTCATTATTTCCATTATATTTTCATGTCAAAACCTTTTCATTATCAATTTAATATTTAGAGATTTCTATTTTCAGATTTAAATTAATTAGAAATTAGGAAAAATAATATTTTATGAAAAACCCTTATTTTTAGCATTAGAAATTCTCCTAATGTCATTTGAAACAATAAAAATGAAAGGGTTTTCTTAAAAATTCAAAAATGTGAAAAACCATAACTTTCCAACTTCGCAAAAAAATGAGAAAACTTAAAATTTCATGATTAAAATCTTTTCCTAAACCTTCCCTAACATTTTCATGAAGAAATTTGAGGTTTCCCTCAAACCCTAGAATTTTCTCTTAGAAAAATCTTGGGAGAAAAATGAGGAATTCTAAATCTAAAACATACCTTAATCTCCCCTTGCCTTCCTCTTTACTTTCGCTCAAGGCCGGCTAGCGGAAATCGCCGTCGGAGCTGCCGCCTAGGCCTTGCCCGTGCGCCTCTTCTCCCTTCCGCCTCCGCCTCCTCCTTTTGATCGCAAGAATAGAATGGGGACCGAATAGAATTGGGTCCCCTTAAGAGGGAGGGGTTTGGGTTTTTAATTGCAAAAAGTCCTAAATGCCCTTACTTAAATAATCCCCGCTTTAATAGTTACTAGGGATAGTTTGGGTATTATGAGACTTCTATAAATTTTAACTTCGAAATTAAGCAAAATTGACTATATGTTCTTCATATCAAATTGCTCAGAATTTTGTGTAGAATTTTATAAAATTATTTTCGTTGTAATCCGACAACTTTGAAATTTTACTTAAATCTCGTCGCAGCGCATCAAAATGCGTGTGACGCCTACAATCGTCGATTTCGGGTTTTACACAATACTTAAGAGTTGTTTGGTAGTCTTATTTAACAAGAATTTATGCAGGGTTTAGTGTAAATTCTGCAAAACCATTTAATTGGACATTTTAAATCATATGTCATGTTTCTTAATTTTATCTTAAATTCTTGATTAGTTAATCTTTGCATTGAGCAAATTTAACTTAAATAGACACATCTCACAAACTCTCATCTTCGCATGTTGCTTTTGTCAATGCCTTCTCTCACGAGGTATAATCGTGACTTCCTTGCATATTTGCTTCATCAGGAATTTTGGGGAGATAGATGAGGGTTTGAGATTTTAGGATTATTAATATTACTTAAAAGAGAACTATTTTGCTTAGATATTGTTGTATGAACTTAGCGATAAGAGTGATGGAGGCGATAATTCCAGTAGAGTGATGGAGAGATGGAGGTGAACAAGGTCGTTGAAGATTGTATGTTAGCTTGGATGTGAAGTGGGTAGAGGTTGTTACAATAGGACACTCGAGGAGGAGACGATTTGTCTTCAAATCCTTCAATAATCATGAGCATCAAAAGAAATTGAGACGTTATTATTGGTGGTAAGATTAGAAATCTAGAGAAGATTGTTAGATAGATGGGGAACATGAAAGATGTTAGGAAGAGTGACCTTACATGTGGGTGTTAGAAGGATTCCTATACCACATAAGCAATAGGAAGGTAGCATTGTTGCCGATGGTAACGTGATCGGTGTCGTGGCATGTTGAGGGCTGAAAGAGGGGATGAAGTGGTGGAGTCAATGTAACAATCGAATTTATTTTTGGGAGAAGCAGTGACAAGTGTTTTGAGCTATTGAGAGGAGGAAGAGGCATACTATAAGTTGAGCCCGTGCCAGTAGGTGAGGGTAGAGTGACCATGTTTGTTATGGATCTAACATGTGGTTGGAAGAGAATTGCCTCTACTGCAATTAGAAGATTCTTGTATGGAGGGTAGGAATCGACCGCATCTACGAGAGGCTATACTGTGAGCTTTGTAGAGAGCAGTGTGAATATTTACAACGGTCAATTATTTGGCAATGTTAATGACAATGTTGGTTTCATTACTGATTAATATTGAATACAATTCCTCAAGTATGATAGGAGTGAGTATTGTGCGAATTGATGTTTTGAAAACTTGATATGGCAGTGGAAGGTCGTTGAGGGTGTAGAGTATTATGTATTCATTATCTACTGTTGAAATGACTGTTGCAATCTTGTTGATGGGGTTTTAATGACTGTGAAGTATTGAGTCATGTTGAGGTTCTTCATGGAGAAGTTGTGCAGCTTGTTTTTGAGTTGAATAACTTATGAATGATTGAAAGATTGCAGTCTTTGTTCAATAACAGTCTAGATGTCATGGCAGGAGTCCAGTTGGAGAACATCAGGATGAACCACAACTGATAAGGTGGAGCAGATAGCAATAACGAGATTCTGATCGATCAAGACCCACTAATTATATGCTGGATTGGGAGTGGATTGGACATCGGACTCAAGACAGAAACAAGTGGGAGCTTCAGTAGACCCGCCAAGAAAACCAGTGAAACTATTCGCATAAGATAGCTTCAGAATCTGGGAGTGCCATACGGGGCAGTTGTCATTGGAAACTTGAATGGGAATTGTTGTTTTGATGTTGGGATGAAAAACTTGAGAGATGAGGGAATATGGTGAATATGAATGTGGAGTTGGGAAAGTTCGATCTAAGTATCGTTGCTTGGGATGTTGAGGAGAGATCCTTTACAAAGATCAAGTGTTGATGTTAGGTGAAAAACTCATATACTATGAGGAAGTACCTTGTGGTAACTGCAATTAGTAGTTTTCTATAGAGAAGCAGAGAGAATAAGCTATCGAGAGCAGGGAGGAAGAATACAAAGCTACATCAATAATATATTTCTGTATGAAGTATACTTGCATACCTTTTTCTTCTGTGGAGTATGTATGTATATGTAGTTCTTTCACATCATATGAATGTAATTAGCTTTATAAGTGTGTGGATGAGATGCAGTGTTTTGTTGTTAGCTAAGAGTTGTAATTAAAGTTTGTAGGTAGTGGTTGCTCCAGCTATTTTGAAGTGGATGTCACTGTTACTTAAACTTCCATTCTATGTTTGAAAGATATGATAAGTGATCATCGGAAGGGATCAAAATCATAAGCCCAATACTTAGGAGCTATTTGGTAGTTTGATTTAACAAGAATTTATGTAGGATTTAGTGTAAATTCTGCCAAACCATTGAACTGAAGATTTTAAATCCTATGTCATGTTTCCTCTTTTTTGGTTTATCAGAGATCCATCTTGAGGAGTTGTTGGGTAATCCCTTCATTTAACTTCTTTTTTTCATGGGCTTCCAATGAACGTAAGAGAACTCTATTCTCATGTCTTATAGATCCATAATCTCTTCGATGAAGATTATGATACTATCAAATCTTGATTCTAATGTTCGAAAAATGTTCTCAATGATAGTCACATCTTCTAACTTCTCACCATTTCTTTTTTAGTTGATTAAAAATGGCAAAGACTTTAGAAAAATAGTTGGACCAACTCATCTTTTTTCATATGCAAAGCATCAAGTTATCTTCTTAAGATTTGAAGTCATACATTTTTAAACTCCTCTTCTCCCTTGTATGAGACTTGGATCTTTTCCCATTCTTGCTTGGCTAAAGTAGCGTTGGAAATCATTTCAAAATCTTCATCATCTAAAACTTGATAAATGTGAGAGAGAACTTTCTTATCTATCTTCCTTAAGTCTCTTAAGCTGCCGTTTTGCATTGATGATAGAGATGACTCGTCACTTGGCTCATGATAGCCTTTCTCTACAATCTCCCAAATGCAATGCACTTCAAGAATTGCCTTCATCTCGATACTCCAATCTCCATAATTCGGTGTTCTAAGCATTGGGACTTGGAAGTAAGCTATACTTACATTTCTCTAGAAAGGAACTTTTGGGCTCTAATACCACTTTCTTGAAATGTTAAGACTTTTTAGAACTAAAAAATGCTCGTTTACTTAGACTAAGAAGATGAGAGAAGATGAAAGATGTTACTAATTTTTATTTCTCAATTTACTTAATACAAATTCAAAAACATCATTACTATTTACACTAGTAGCACATCTATCATAATTATGCAACACATTTCAATTTAGCTATTACAAATGCTCTCTATAAAATATTTATATTTTCTATCATAAGATATTAAATGTTATTTAAGTTTCTAGCATTTTCTTCAAAATTTCACATTTATATAATAACAATTTATCTACCTAAAAGCATAAGATAAATTTTATAGAATCTTATTGTTTATCTTAAAAGGTATATTCATGTTATTAGTCATATGCTCTGCACAGAAGAAAATATGTAGTATTACACATAAATCTCACAAAAGAAAATATGTCAAATGCATTCACATAATGAAATATTTATTATAGATATTTATATATTTTTCCCTTTTTAATTATATCAAAACAGTTTTTGTCACTCTACCTCTCCTCAGTTAGTTAGAAAACAATGAAGCATCACATTAAACATTCACACATAAAGAAATATTTAACAATACAGTAAGATAATAATTAATTTCATACAGTAATTATTCTGTGCGGTCACCGGCAGTCTGGAGACGAATCATAACGTATCACATCACCTGATACATAGCGGTACAGCATCGGTACACAGCAAAATAATAACGTGACGGATCCTGATTCGCCTCCGGACCGCGTCTGATGATAGCACAGAATAATTTCTCCACCTCCCAAAGCCAGTTATTCAGTCGATCGTCAATGATAGCCCACCGGCGCCGGCAGTTCCTTCAACTTAAGCCCATGCACATGAATATCCTGAAAAATCAACGAGAATATTCAATCTCAAACTGTTCGACAAAATGACAGACGGTTCAAAAGCCACTGGCCGCACGTAGAGTTATGTGTTAACTGCGTAGCTCTACATACCGATGCATAGTGGTTGACATCGCGGTGGTGGGCCTCGTCGGCGCGGACGACCATGACGACATCACGCAGAG
Organism: Dendrobium chrysotoxum; assembly: GCA_019925795.1. Lineage (NCBI taxonomy): Eukaryota > Viridiplantae > Streptophyta > Magnoliopsida > Asparagales > Orchidaceae > Dendrobium > Dendrobium chrysotoxum. The sequence continues at coordinate 19,288,704 of CM034309.1, forward strand.
TGGCGCCTGGCTGGAGACGCCAGTAGTCTATGGCTATGGCCGGCGCGGGAACGTTGTCGATGTTGCCTTTATCGATCTCTTTGAGGAACTCGGTGTAGGAGTGAATAGCTTCCTCTTCGAGATAGCCAACGACGCGGTGGGCGAATTTAGGGGAGATGAGATAGCCGAGAAAGTATGCGTTGAAGAAGACACCTTGGACGGCTATGACGAGGGCTCGTTCGTACCAGCGAGGCTGTGAGACTTCCATGAAGGTCATGAGGTGCATTCGCTCGTTTTCAGCCTCCTCGAGGAGAGAACGGATCCAGCCTCCGCTGTGCTCGAAGCGGCGGAGAGAGCTCAGGTGGAGGAGCATTCCGCCGACCATTCCCGGCACTGCTGCTACAGTTTCCAGCATCATCGCCCGGCAGCCATACCTTCTCTGGTCGATCAAATGGTGAAGTTTTCACATTGCACATCATTATAAGTGAATTTACGAGAACAAAATTATTGATATGTATGATTATGAGAGAAATATATGAGCAGTTCATTAAGGTTTAAGCTAAAATATAACCTGAAAGAAGATGTCAGTCGGCCATCGGAGTGTCTTCACGGTCCAGTGAGCCAGCTTGTCCATCCACGTAACAGGCAGATGATGCTTGCCCAGATCAATCGATAAGTCTGACGAGTATGTATCCCATGGCTATTCTCCATCATTTTTTATTTTTCCACACCAAAAAAATTCAAATAAATTATAAAAAAAATCTCAAATTCTTTTAAAAACATAACTAAATCTGGAAAAATATCAAGATTAATGTTTTATTCACAAAATAAGTTAAAGTTTTGAAAATATTAAACTTTTTTTAGAAGAAAGGCTACAGAAATAAAAGCGAAAGAAAATTTTACCCTAAAACAAGCCCATTTCCACTGAGAGCCGTCCTCCTTCATAACCTTCTTGTGCTCCACGCCCCAATAGCTCATCACAGCCTTATCTTCCTTCTTCCCGCCGGCGAGTTTCGCCTCGTCGCCGTCGTCTTCGGCCGAGACAGCGGCGGTTCCCATGAACCGGGGGCCGAACACGGGACCAGCTGAGCCGTACCGAATGGCATGGTTGTTGAACCCAGAAACAGCCGGGCGGGAGATCGCCGCCGTGGAAAATAGGCGATTTCCGACTATCTTCATCGCCGGCGCTACCGCCATTCGTGAACCCATCAAAAGAGATTTTTGTTTGAAACGCAAAGTGAATTCGTGCACGTTGTTCGGCTGCGCAGGGAAGCCGACTATTTATATATAGAGAACGCGCGGTCCGTCCGGCTCGTTTGTTTGCTGATGTGGACGAATAGAGAAAGGCCACGTATGAATTTGTGCAAGTAGGCGGCACCTAGGGAAGTAATCATATTTGTATCTTGTGCCGCGGAGGACTAAAGATTATATGATGCTTTGGGCTGGTCATGTAGCTTTTGCCGAATTGACAGAACTGCCAGGCTGGATATCTTGGTAGTTGAAGCACTCCGCCAGGATAGATTACTCCAATTCTTGGGGAGCAAGAAAGAAGAAATTTATTTGAATTTTTGAAAAAAAAAAAAAAAATCATAACGGCTGTGGCTATTTATGGGGATCGGGAAGCTTCCAGAGTCACGGCTCCATGTGTACGGCTTCAATATAAGTTTGTTATCAGAGTTTTGTTGGGCTTTTATTGGAAAGTTAAGCAATTTATTTATTTATTTTTTAATTTATAAGGATAGTGAAGGCCTTGTAGCCCATTATATCTTATTTGTTGAGGGTTTAGACGATCCATTAAGAAATTTTGAATTTAAAATTTACATATGTAATATATGTGTGAATTTGTATCTAATCTAATACAACATTATATGTAATTTAAATTAAAATCATTTATAACTGAATTTAGGACTGTCAAAACTTTGATTATTGTAAATTTATAGTCAAATTGAATGTCTTGCTAAGATGAATCCATCGATACCAAATATGATCCGATCGAACTCCAAATGAGCCCAAATTAGACACTTGAAGCAGAATAAAAAACGTGGGATATTAATTGATAACTAAATGATGTTCAAATCTTATATATTTATAGTTAAATTGAGCGTCTCAATGAGACTAATCAAATGAGCCTAAGATAACTTAATTCTAACATCATTAAAGTACTTAAATGCTGAGAGAATAATCTATAATTGAAAGGATCAACATAATTTGAATATATTTATAGAGAATGTTACTCTCAAAATCTATATGTAGGTCATCATTCTATGTATGAAGAGGAAGGTGGAGCTTGAACCTAGAATTCAAATTATATAGAGCTCACATGATGGACCACCTCTTTATCCATGACTTTTTATTTGTCTTTAATTTTTCATGCAAATCTGATACTTATCAATTTGTGTTTTTTGTTATATATATATATGTTATAAAAAATTCAACTAATCTCGCACAAAACTTGAGGCAATTTAAATTGAAATCTTAACTAAATTAGGACCATCAAAATTTTGATTATAGCAAATTTATAGTCAAACTGAGTGTCTTGCTAAGAGGAATCAATCGATATTAAATATGATCTCATCGAGCTCCAAATGGGCCCTGATCAGCCACTCGAAGCTGATTTTAAAAACTTGGGATATTAATTGATAACTAAATGATATTCAAATCTTATATATTTATAATTAAATTAAGCATCTCAATGAGACTAATCAAATGAGCCCAAGATAACTTAATTCTAACATAATTAAAGCACTTAAATGCTAAAAGAACTATCTATGATTGAGGGGATCAATGCAATTTGAATATATTTATAGAGAATGTTACTCTCAAAATTTTTACATAGGTCATGATTCTCTACATGAAGAGGAAGGAGGGAGTATGGACATTGACTTCAAATTAGATGGAGCTCAGATGATGAACCATTATTGTTGACCACCACCACCAAACTACCAAATTAGCTTGATTATCTAAACAATAGATCAAGCTTTTCAAATATCTAGACCATATTTGGATATCTAAATTTTCTAATTGCCTAAATCATACTTTGATACCCAGTGTTTTAAGATTTTTTAGTAAGCCAAATTTACTCATATGTCCAAATCATACATAATCATGCATAATAAGTTCATGTAAACACTTAGACCTATTAGATGGTATAAGTCCACTAAACCTAGACAAAACAAAACATGTAAGTTATTGATCATTTATTATCAATGACATATGTCATAATGATGATTGATAAATTATAACCTAAAATATCATATCATGACTTCTTAGAGAGTTTAAAATAGCTATGATCATATATATCTTTCATAATTCTCATTTGCATATATTAAACTATATTTTCAAAATAAGGTTTTAATCATTTCAAAAAAATTATGATTAGGATATATCAAACTTCAAATTTTTTAAATATTGAAACATAAATAATTTTAAATTATTTTTACACATTAAAATGTATTAAAAATTATGTATATTATAATTTTCAAAGATAGTTTTAAATCAGGTATGATATCAAGTCATATCATATCATATAATATAATAGCTAGGTGGCATCATGCATAGGAGTTTTCACTACAATCATATTCATATCCCCTTATGCCTCCCATCATATCATGTATCAAGTTTACACCAATAATATATATTTAAAGCCCGTAAGCCCACCCTCTTGTACAGGATATCATATATTCATCAACCTGAATCATATAGTAGCCAGCCTTTCTTGCACATATACTGCACAACACATGCATATATATATATATATATATATATATATATATATATAACTTTTCTTAGGATAGAGCTTCTCTTATAAGCATAATTTCTAATACTTAGGTGTTGTATGATAGATAATGGTTGTCTTGGATAAAAAATGATTACAAGTCCATATGAGTAACTCTAATTGCGTATAAATGGGTTGTCTTATTCCCTTCCTGCTAAATGAATTATTTATAGCATTAAGGATTATAAGTCCTACATTTTTTTGTCCACCACTTAGAATTTGTATATCTAAAAATTCTAAATTTTTTTTTATTCGAGAACTTGACATCAATTTTAGATGATATAATTCATGATTAGTAATATAGTATCTCTGGTTAGATTTGATCGACTCCTTCACAACTAAGTAGTTTTAAGCTTAATCTTATTTTCAAAGTCCTTACTAGTACACTTGACTCTTTCGAACATTTTAGTGAGTTAATTATCATTGTCGAATAGGTTTTTAATACGGGGAGCTAATTATCTCACTCAATCATGATTATACATTCTCTGCCTTGTGGACTGAACCATCTTAAAGCATGAATTGCCCTACTTGAATAATAGTCATTGAATCAAGTCAATCATTGATGTTAACCAATTAAAATCAAGATAAAGGCATGCCTTATTTATCAATAATTTATCATGAATGTATCCTCAAATAGTAATTAAGCTTAACTTGATATGACTTAACTTTAATGATATTGCTTATTGCAAGTATTTTTATCTCTTTTAACCATTTAATTGATCTTATAAATCTTACTCATAATATTATTATGGACAGATTTAAATTCAATAGGAAAAAATTTTAAACTAAGCATAGTTAATACTTATATTAAGCATTTAAGCATGTTTTAAAAAAATTAAAACTAGGCAAAGTTGCTCATTTAAATGGCGACTTATGTTGACTAGGCATAGCTGAGTCGGCTAGCTATTACCAACAAAGAAAATTAGGTTAAATATAAGTCGTTGAAGTAATCGGCGACTTATGTAAGTCGCCCGTGAACGGGTAACTTACATCATGAATATTTTATTAAAAAATGTAAGAAATCACTATTTAGTAGCATTGGATACTGAAATAGTTGTGACAGGTATGATTGCAGACATGTGAGTTGAGTTTTATTCACATCTTAGTCCACCAACCACTAATGGATATCAACCTTGACTTTCTTAATATATGTCACGCATCTATTATAAATATGTAGGTCGTCTATATTGATAATTGTATACATTTTTTGGCACATAAATTTAACGTCACATTACCCCATTTGTCATATTGCTTTCTTGAAATTTTTACGTAGATGCCTTAAGCAGTGCCATAGGTAGTTGCCTGAGAAATCAAATTCATGATTCAGTACACTCTGACTCAACTATAACAAAGGTAAGTGAAAATAACCCATTATTAACATCCAACCCAACCAGAGTAAATAATGTTCCTCGATATTTATAAAACAGAAATGTTCCATCAAGACTAAGAACAGGCCCACCCACTTACAGAAGGACCGAATGCCCAAAAAAGTCTTTGAAATCTATTCGCCTCAGTGCTTTGAATTCTATATATAGTTTGTGGCATAGTAGAGGTAATGACATCCATGAATAAATTCATAGTCTGGTACGACTCCTCTCAACTACCAAAAATAGCCTTAATAGCCTTCCGCCGAGTATCTCAAACCTTCATGTATGAAACTTTTATGTTGAACTTTTCTTCCATTCAACCAATTATTTCTCTTGGCTTCAATTCCATCTATTTTCTATGGGTAGTATGTGGAAACTAATAAATTATGAATTACACTGACGGTGGCCACTTTCAAGAATTAGAGTGGCACATGTATATTTGTATTTGATATTTGAAATTTTTCATAAAACACCTAAGCATTTACTTTGAGCACAATGCAACCGCTATAGGCAAGGAAACACCGAGCAATCGTGCTTTGCACATGCAACTATAAATTTCTTTCTATTTAATGCAATAATAGTATATTGACCATTATTTATGATTGATCATCCTTGTAATGCAATTGCAAATTAGCATTTCTTGTGAAGCACATACCTTCAATTAATTCGGCGGGAAGCGAGAATTCATGCTCCACTATCACCTCATCAAGGCATCCTCGAACTCAACTTCCTGATCCCATTATTGTGTAGTCCTACAGGTGTCGACATAATTATTATTAGGCACCATTTTGTCCTCAGTGCCGATTGATCTGGAGTAGCAATCTTGGATGACATTACGAATATCTTCATTAGCAACTGCAACTCCATCATTCAACTCTGCTAAAAGATCATCATCATCATCAGAACACTGCTCACTAGAGCCACAACTCATAGGCTCATAACCATAATGATCAGAAGGGATCGATTGTGTAAAAGGGACAGAAGCTTCCTATGTTTGTTGGTTCTCTATATCACTACATTCAAAACATTCTTCTTGAGTTACTAATCAATAAAAATTAATATATTGGACAATTAATAATATATAATATATAGAACTCACTAGTCAATAGACTCTTCTTCTGATTCTAACCTTGAAACACCAGTAAGCACTTCAACCCTTTCACCTTGGATCGAAGATTTATATATTTATGAATTTAGAGGCTCGGTATTACCTCGCGTCAAACCTATCTCTTCAACTTCAATATACATGATGAGAAATTCAACAATAGCTTGGCATAATAATACTTCACAAACCTTGTCATTCTCAACATGTGAAGCGACGAACTCATTGTCCATAGGCACTCAACAAACTAAGTTGATAGAAAACTTCAAAGGATCGTACTTGAGGGCTCTGAGAATCCTTCTTAAGCTGCTCTAAGTTGATATTTCTTGGCACTTGCAGGGGACGATTCCTACCCCAATAATAAGTTGGCATGAAATTCGCATCTAATTGTAATTAACCTCCATACATTATCATGAACATTGCTCCTCATCCACTCATTATTGTACTCATACATTTCGCTATGAAAGATCAACAAATTGCATATAGTTAATATACGTTATTATTAATTTACACGATTATATTTCTACTCGGTATACAAAACTTAAAATTACAATATCGACTATTACTATAAAAATAACTTTTCAATTTGTCAAAATACTTCTCTTAATACATTATAAAGGTTAAACGCTTAATATAATATATAATTTCAAAATATACATCATTCCACTGCTACAAAATATTTTTGATTTAAACTTCATTCTGCTAATGGCAAAATATTTTGAAAATAAATAATGTTTCACTAGTACTAATTTGTTTAGATCATACAAATGGTGCTCAGTAATACAATGAAATTAAATTGAATTTAGATTTACTGCTTCTAAAGAAATAAGAAAATACATGACTACTTATTTGAACAAAAGTAGATTTAATTTTAATGATTTTTTAATAACAATATTTCTTTTAAAGAAATATTACAAAATTTGAATCATTTTTTTCATTTAACTTTTTTCGGGGCATGAAATACTCCATCACATTAAAAAAAAATTAGTGCAAAATTTTTAGAAGAAAATCGATAACATTACCAAAAAAATTACTTCAAATAGAATTAACTCTAACCAAATTATTGCTAACATAATTATCCTAATCCTAAAATACTTCTATCATACTTCACATACATAGAAGATTACTTAATTAATGAAAGAGAAAAAAAAACATAGAAGATTGCTTCCAACATCTTCTCCATGGCAATAGAGCAAAAAACACACAAATTGCTCACAAAAAATATGATGCAATCGTTCTTCCCTAACTACATCAGAAGAACTAACAAGATAAATCAACAAAAAAAAAACTTAAATCTTTAGATCTCTATTTCTCTTTTAAACTTTAACTCCTCTAAGTAAAATAAATTCTTATCAACAAATAACTTAGTTGAATAAGCTTAGAAATCAAAGCTTTGCTTACCTAAACACTCCAACCGGCGGGGAAGAGCAGATCGACGACGTAGGGCATGGGGAAGAGGAAAAAACAATCGGGAGAGGGAGAAAACCTGAAGGGAAAGCTTTTCCTAAGCAAGGCTGAAGTCGTCCGTTTAATGAGCGACTTAGGTCTGCCATGCCAGCGAGTCACATCAGACGTTTGACTACATCAGTCAGGGGTAATCACCAGTTAAACGAAAAGACTTTGCCTAATTTTAAAATTTTTAAAAATCGTGCTTAAATGCTTAATACATTTTCTAATTGTGCTAACATTAAAAATTTTCACAATTCAATATCTATTGCGAATATTCTCTACCTAAAGAAAATCAGTAATGGTTATTACCTTTCCTCCAACCTTCAGATCAACCAAGCTAATGAGTCTTATATGTTTATTCGAAGGCACTGCCCAACCTCACATATTAGGCCACATAATTGGCTACTCCTTCTCACCTAGCCGCCTATCTCGGGATTCCGACCCCATCTTATAGGCCTATGACTAGCATATAAAAAAGAGGCACATGGACTTCGAGTCCCTTTGGCTCTTCCGCGGCTTCGCTTAATATTATTTTAGGAACTCTTGTCTCTGCTCATTGCTTCCTTATCAGTAATGGCTGCGGGAGAGGAAAATCCAAACCCGAAGCCCGATCCAACCTCCATGGATGACACCTCTACTCTCCTTTCCTCTTATCTTGGTCTCAGTTTTGCCGTGTTTTTAGGGTTTCTCCCGCGCTTCTCGCTCTCTCACGTAGCCTCCCTGCAATCCCGCAATCGCATCCTCTCTCTAAAGCTCTTCCACGCCGAGGAGCAGCTCCACCAGATGAGCTCCCGCCGCAAGGAGGATTCAAAGGCCAATGCACGCGTCGTCGAAATCTTTGCAAGCCACCGTCATGCTTGGCAGCAGGAGGAGAAGCGCTTCCTCCACCGTATCGAAGCCGCGGCTGATGAGATAGCGGCGCTTCGGTCGCGGATCAGTGAGATGGAGCGTACCGAGGCCGACCTTCGTTGCTCCGTTGAGAGACTCAGGGGGGAGGTGGCCAAGAGGGATGAGATGCTCGATTTGATGTCAAGGAGAGAGTCGGTGGCGGGGGTGGAGCGGGAAGCTGAGGAGTTATGGAAAAATGAAGCGGAGGAAGCGTTGGACGCGGAGGATGAAGTGGAGGGTGGTTATTGCTGTGATTACGAGCGAATGGGAACGATTAGGGTTCCGAAGGAGATGGAACCTGTGCCGGAGTCCTGTTATGTTGAGGAGAGCGGTGATCTGGATGATATGGCGATGATGTACTGCCGGGGGAACAGATTCAGACCGAGTTTCTCACCGGTGGCAGCATCTTCCAAGCTATGGACGGAGGGCCCAAACGCGGAATGGCAGGTTAGGACTAGGGATTTTTCAACCGAGGAGTTTTTTTTATAATTGATTTTCCTGAAATCGTTTCATACGAATTTAGCATACTGCGGGGTTGATATTGTCACAATTTGGATATTTCATCCGCATTTTACCTTCCTTTTTTTTTCTTTCGCTGAATCCATATAATTACTTTCTCCAACTTTCGCTTTGTACGGGTGCAGCTTAGCCGTAATTCGTGAACAGTAGCTACTTTAACTTCACGCCATACTCATGGAGTTCCTCATCTTTCCGTCGCTTTGCTTCTAATTTATGAAATTTAAACCTTTTGATCCGAAGGTGATGACGAAGAAAACAGATTTTCTTTTTCCGGTATGGCGGATTTTCTTTGAAGCAGTCGCTAGTATTAGCGGCGGAAATGAAAGGGTTTATCACAGGCTTGGGGCGGTAAAGCTTCCATAATGTACATTGCTCTAAGAGGTTTATAGGCAAATCCTCCCTACTATAAATATTTAAAGTATTTACATGAGGGTTCATTCGAAACCAAATCTAAGAGGGTGAGGGCCGACCGCAGGCTCTCCCTGATTTTACCTCTGTTTGGTATTCCTATTACAATTTTAGCTAGCTGGGAAGAAAATTTTGGCATCCAAATATAGAAAAATCATTGGGATGCAGAGGCAGCAACTACTAAACTTTCAAGAAGACAAACTCATGCTGTCGGCGGATTGGTTTGGAAAATGAATTGATCACTGAAACTTAATTAATCTCCTTTTTCTTTTGTTTGCTCGTTGTCTTTGTGTTTGCTGATTGCTTTTGTTTATTTGTGTGAAGTTCACTACCTAACACCAACTTGTCGTTTACCATTTACAGCTCACGTGACAAGCAAGGCCTTTATTTCTTACAGTTCTTTTAACCTACCGCTGCTTTTCTTGTTTTTAAACTCAATGGCTGGAATAATACTGTCTATATTATTGGTTGGGTGCATTCGGACTGCAGCTTTCATTGATGAACACAGTTCATAGTTATATTCTAATTTAATTTCATTCCTCCAGTACTCATTCGTCACATCCAATTTGCTCTGATAGTATAGGTTGATGCTTAAGCATATAGGTTTATGACTTGGCTTTTTGACTTGCTAATTTGATTCAACCCTGTAGGATATCCAGTTTGATTCACATGAATCAACGTACTATCGGAAGCATCACGTAGCAAGGTGACTTACAATAGAGTTCAATTAACACCATACTCTGATAGATCAGCAGTTCAGTGACTCAAATGGCTTTATTTACAGGAGAGAGTATCCATGGAAGGTAAACAATGATGCTGCAGGAGTATCCTCCAAGCTAAAATTACTAGAGCAAGAGTTGAGTAATTTGGAGAAGGTAGACAAAGTGGAGCTGACAAATGTCCCCTTACTCTTGAGAAAGCTGTGGAAGCGGTACCAATCTCTAGCGGGAAAGATTGATGATTTATGTAGGAGAATGGTAACTTGCTTTCATCTTACCAAGCGTTTAATCATTTAATTTTCTGTTTTTGTTGATCTGCTTTTTCGATCATAAGAGTTTTGGACCATTAACCTAGCTGCTCAGTCACCTCTGCCCATTCTATTACAAAATAATGCATATCATTTTAGTCATGCGCCAGCTACATGTGTTCCAATTGGAAGTTTAAATTCTTATTTGTGTTCTGTTCACAGTTATTATCATAATCATGTCAAGCCAAGTTTGAAAAATGTTAATCACAAACTGGCTGAAAGTAACACCTACTTTTGCTTTGATGTATAATTCCTGGTAAAGCATAGAGTTTTATTTTTATATCCTGATGAAAACCATGTCATTGTTTTTTTTCCTGATCAAGTAAAGTTCCTCTTTTTCTCATTGTTTCAGCAAGTCACTGATGCCTGTGAACCAAGCCTGAGCCCGGATTTTCGAACTCAGAAGCAAACTGTTTATCTTGTTGAAGCATCCGCCCTCCAGCATCGAGCAAAAGAGATGAGGCAGAAGCTAAACGCTCTTCACGCAGAGACAGCCAAGACCTATCTTGGAGATGAGCTTACTGGCCAGGCCAAGCTTGCTATGAGGAGATCACTGGATTCCATTAGGAACGGCTTCAAGGAGATGCAGAGGAACCTTGAGATCTGGTTGGCAAGGATCATGGGTGATCTAGAGGGCATTCTCGCGAGAGATGGTGACTCACGTGTAAGGGATTACTATATCTCCCGATACCCTTTTGTCAGATAACAGTCAAATTTTTGCTAAATAATCTGATAATTATACCGTTTTCGTTTGCGAATTATGATTCACACTTATATTTATATTTCTGGCAATGATGATGCTTTTGGAATTAGGGGAGGCCCACCCCTTCAGGTCAGCATCTCTCTGCCATTCATTGATGGGAGTATATTATTGGGTCCTAGTGCTAGCTGGTTTTCGTCATTCACTCTCTATCTTAAATCATAGACTGTAGCTTTGAAGCTTGTGCAGGGATTTGAAAAGTGGGAACAGTTTTTTCTTATTTTTATTCTGGAACTTTTGAGCATCCGCAAGCTTCGAACCTTGTTGGTAGCCAATCTCCATCCGACAGATCAACACGAGCCACCAAAATTGTGGACAGTAAAGCTACAGTCCCCTAAGAAAATGTGTTTGAGGTCTATTCTTAGTGAACTAATCAAAATCAGATTTTTTTTTTAATAGGCATGAAAGAGCAATCTTTGTCAATTCTTTCACAAATTAGGTGGATCATCTTACACCTTTTGCTTGGGAAATAGTTGTCTGGTCCGCCCACTAAACAATGGACCACAACTTATTTTTTCTGTAGGCTTTTCCAAATCTCTCATTAAGTACATCTTCAGTAGGCTTTTCAGAAAATGTAAAAAGTTTTGTGAACGTCGAAGTTCCATAGATCCAGTCCTCTTGTTTCGTAAAAATAGTGTAGGGCCAAAAAAGCCTAAAATCTATAATTGAAAGGGACCGCACGGTGGTACCTTCTGGCAATCAGTGATTCAGTAATAGTCGAGGTTGAAGCATCCATTTCATCTGTAGCACAAAGCCTGTAGCTTAAGGAGTTGGCAGCGAAGATTCTGCAAGAAAAAAAATTTTTTTTTTTTGGGGTAAAATTATGGGCTTAGCCCGTCTCCATTGATGTAAAAAATTACAAGGAAGAAGGTAATAACAAGAAGGAGGCCAAAAAACAAAAACAAAAATTTGGCACCCATATCTACCTAGCAAAAAACATTGGTGAAAGAAGAAAACAAAACTTCACCAAGAAACAACTACACAGAAACCACAAGACCCAAAGAAGGCAGAAGCAAAGTAGCGAACAGGCTCAGGGATTGCTACATCCATCAACCCGGTTGCAAAAGCTCTAGAAGAACTGCCATCCAAAGGAGTAAATGAGCAATCCTAACATCATAGCCTCAAAAAACCCGCACTGGAGGGCACACCTGAGCAGAGAAGGTGCGCCAGCTTCAGTACCCATGCCCGAGAAATCGGAACCGAAGGCAGAATGTAGCAGCAGAACACAGAGGCAAGAACATACACCCGCACGAGAAGCCTATAGCAAATCCAGCAGGTTGTGCCCATTCTTCCATTTTAAGACTTTAGAGAAGACCGCAACTTTAATCTTATGGCCTAAAGTCAAAGATGAAGCAAATGTATTCCCAAATTTCCTTTCATTCCTTTCCCTCCAGATATGATAAACAGTGCAACAAATTAAGAGATAGTAAAGAGGCCTAGCAGATACACAGCCCACACTAGCAGTGTCAAAAGCTTGCAGGATATTAGGCCTAAGAAGGTGAGAAGACATGCTGGGTAGGACCATAGAAATTACCTTAAAAGAATAGTCACATTCAAAGAAAAGATGTGAGACAGTTTCAGCATGTAAATGGCAAAGGGGACAGGAGTTGCCAACAATAATTCCTCTAGAGAGCAAGGCATCAGCCGTCTTTAAGCCCCCAGTTAAAGCCATCCAACAGAAAGAGGAAAAACGAAGAGCATAATGTTTGTGCCAAACATAATAATGCCAGTTAACCTTCTCCGTATCCCTGAACAGGTAATTGTAATAAGACTTGTGTGTATTATCAAACCCACTACCCCATAACAGGCAGGCTTTAGCATTAGGTTCCACACGGATGCTCGAGAGGGCAAGGGAAACAGCAGGTGGGAGTTCAGGAGGAACATCCCACCCGTGCTCCTTCAGGATTGCAGCAATATTAGCATTGTAAGGGAAGTGATTCTTGATAGCCTATAACACACTGATGTCATCCAGCAATTGCCCATTATACCAATGATCCCAGAAAAAAGAAATAGGTGCACTTGAAAAAACCTTGAAGTGAAAGTTGCCCTTAGCATAAGTGGCATCCATATAAATTTTCCTCCAAAAGGCAGATGCTTTGGAACCCGGAGGTTTCCAAGGAGAAATATAATTGTAAAAAAACCATGAGGAGAGAGGGCTGCTTTGGTTATAGATTCTCCCAATGAGAGAGCAGTTATAACTAAATTGAACAGACTGTAGTGAAGGGAGACCAAGCCCTCCCATACACTTAGGCTTACAAGTGTTCCTCCAAGAAATCAAATGCAATTTTCTGCCAGTTGCATCACCAAAATAGAGGAACTTAGCACACAGTTTATCTAATTGCTTGATAATGGTTTTAGGTATAATAGCTCCTCTGATTCAATATGCAATCGTATTCCAAATAGTGTATCGGAGAAACTGAAGCCTGCCAGCAAAAGACAAAGCTTTGGCTTTCCACCTAGATAGTTTGAGAGAAACCGATTCCATCAGTTTTGAGAAATGAGAAAGCTTAGGTTTGTAAGGAGAAATCGGGATCCCAAGATAAAAAAGGAAGGTGGAAGTGGTGGGAATGTTGAGAGTGGAGGAAATGATGGTGGAGTTTTGACAGTTAGGGGTAAGATAAGAGTGCTCTTATCAAAATTAACTTCCAAACCAGAGGCATCAGAGAAACGCTTAAGTAAGTGACAGAAGATTTCACAGTTATGTACATCTGCCTTCCCAAAGATAATGAGATCATCAGCATACATTAGATGAGAGATCCTAGTCCCATCCACATTAAGAGCATCAAAAGTAAGCGCCTCAGAGGGAGAATCCAGGAGAGAGGAAAATGCATCCATGACAATAGTGAAAAGGTATGGACTTAAAGGACAACCCTGCCTAAGCCCAGCAGAAGAAGGGAAAAAACCCATGAGGGCCCCATCAATGCATAAAGAGAACCAAACATCATCTATACAAGCTTTAATCCACTGCAGAAATAAGTTTGGGAACCCCTTCTTAGCCATCCTAGCAATAAGAAAGTCCCTGGAGACACTATCAAATGCCTTTTTAATGTCAAGCTTGGCACAAAAAAGTTTGTACTTAGTAGAATTCCTACAATGAAAAAGAATATCATTGGCTAAAATGACATTGTCAGTAGAGATCCTCTTATGGATGAACCCGGTTTGATTTTCTTTAATAATATGAGGCATAACAGGTTTCATCCTAGCAGCCAAAATTTTAGCAATGATTTTATAACTGGTGTTGCACAGAGAGATGGGTCTAAAGTCAGTGATAGCCTCAGCATTACTGGATTTCTGGATGAGAGTGATGGCAGTGGCCTTAGCTGCCCTCGGCAGGTAAGGATGATTGTAAAATTATTTGATAGCATTGCAAATTGTATGACCAGATACCAACCAAGTGGATTTAAAAAAACTCAAAATTGAAGCCATCAGGCCCAGGGGTGGAATTAGAAGCTCCAGAAAAAACAGCATTTTTTATTTCTGCATCAGTAAAAGGTAAAGTAAGGGAATTGAGGAGTTCAGCAGGAATAACCTTACCCGTGGGGAATAAGGAAATGTCAAAATCTGGACGGTTTGGAGGGTTGAAAAGTTGTTGGTAGTAAGAAATGGTGTCGTTGATGGCCTCAGAGACAGAGAAGGCAGAATTGTTCATGGCAAGAGAGGTGGCAGTTCTCTTATAGTTCTTCCTCAACCGAATCCTAGAATACAGGTATTTAAGGTCATCTTCCCCATGTTTACACCATTTAACTTTTGCACGTTGAGAAATCCAAGAATACCACTGAGAGGAGGCAGCACCCAGTTGCAGATTAATGTTTTTAAGAGCCAGAGAAAGATTGACATAGTTGCAATCCGTATTCAAACTATTCAGAAGCACCTCTTGCTTATTTTGGAGATCCTTAAGGTGGCCAGCCACCTTATTAGCATTAGCCCAGCTTTTACCTCTAATGCTAACCTTGAGATGCTTGAATTTGGCACAAAGATCTACAAAGGGATGTCCATTCGATTTCACAGAAAAGACCTCAAGTAAAGTATACCAAAACTGCTCAAAGTTGACCCAGAAGTTTTTAAAAAGAAATCTATGAGGGAAGTAGAAGGTGTTGCCAGATTGGAGGACAATGGGGCAGTGGTCAGAGAAATCAGGATTTTTAATCACATAGTAAGAATTGGGAAAATAAGCTAACCAACTATCATTAACCAGCATACGGTCTAGCTTTATGTGAATAGGACTATCCGTTCTCTGATTGTACCAAGTATAGAATGCCCCTACAGAAGCCAAGTCATTCATCTTGCAATCAAACAGAAGGTTGTTAAAATCGCTAAGCATGCAATGGTGTAGGACATTCCCACCAAGTTTATCCGAAGGATACCGACAACAGTTGAAGTCTCCCATAATCACCCAAGGGATGCCATCAAAGGGGGAGATGCTCCTAATCTCATCCCAGAGAATTTTCCTTTCCTCCTGATTATTGGAAGCATAAATAACAGACAGAAGAAACGGCTTGCTAGTACCAAATTGCACCATACCCGCAATCATTTGGGAAGTAACAAGAGAAGGCTCGAAGGAGAGCCTATCAGATGACCATTTTATCCAAATTCTCCCAGGCACAGAACAGTGAAAAATTGTTGCAGCTTTTTTCCATATCATAAACCAAATGACAATTGAAGAAGTTGGAATCAGAGAGGGAAGAAACATGAATTCTATTTTCGAGAGCACAAAGCATATCCAATCCAAGAGATTGGACCAATCTTTTACAGTGGAACACTTTATCAGAGGAACAGAATCCTCTAATATTCCAAGCTGCAATGGTAGGACAGATCATTTAGGTTTGGCAGTGGGGGTGGGCAGCTTCTTAGTTCCTTTACCCCTGGTGTTCTTCGGTAAAGAGGAGATATGAATTTTGGAGTTTTGGAGATGGGGGGAATCTGGGGGTTGGTGGTTGGGGGAATCATTAGGATTGGCGGAAGGGGTGCAGTTTACCTGAAGAGCAGCAAACTTGGTATTGTTCAGGGTTGGGTGACATAGGTTCTCAGGCTCACCGAGGCTCTCCTCAGTAGGAGAATTGAGATTAGGTAGAGTGGGGTTAATATGAGATAGCTCAGCTACATTAATATGAGGGATTGACACGGCAGATATAAGCCCATTAGAGCCAGAGCCTATAAGAGAGGCATTGGAAGGAGCAGGGGGGTTGGTGGTAAGGGAAACTTGAGGGGGAACAAAGATAGGAGGGGCGATGGTAGTAATTGATGGTGTGGTGGAAGGAGGTTCCTGCTGCGGATTAGATGTCCAAGCGGAAGAGTCTCTATTACTGGAAGTAACTTTCGAGTGGTGTTTCCTGTGTGGATTCCGAGAGGTGCTGCGACCTCTACTGGGAGGATAGTTTGGAATATTGGTTTGTGGATTAGTAGGGCAGTGGGATGAGAGGTGGGCTAGGGAGTTACATGAAGTGCAAGGAGTGGGTTTCTATTCATATTGGATCTGCACCCTAAATATATCATCTTCAATTGAAATGGGAACCGGATCTGGGAAAGAATAAGAAGTGGAGACTTGAATGCAAACACGGGCATACGTTAACCTAGTTTTTGCAGCTGTCAAAGCATCAACAGCTATTGGAATACCGATTTTTGAAGCAATTTTTGAAATGCCCTCCGAATTCCAGCAAACCAAGGGGAGGTTATGAATCTTAACCCAAATAGGAACCGAAGAGAAATTTTCCCTGGTGGGATGGAAGTTTTTTGTCCATTTTTTAAAAATGAATGGCTTACCGTGAAAAAACCAAGCCCCCTTAGACCATACCATTTCATAGTCTTCAACCAAAGAAAACTTGAAAAGAAAAAAACCATTTGTGAGAGCAATCAGCTGGAAGGTACCTTTAAGCTTCCAAATCCTTTTAGCCGTAGCAAGGAGAGCTTCGTGATAGGGACGCTTACCGATAGAATACCCAACGAGCGAGAGGCTCCACTCCGACGCAGCAGCTTCAGCGAAATCTTTGTTAAACAGGACAACCTCTTCGGGGGTTTCCAGAAGAGAAATTGGAAGAGAAGGGGCGGAAGGACTAGGAGCAGCAATGATATTAGACCAAAGTCGGTCTAAGGCACGGGGCGCAGCGGGTGAGGCGGTAGGGGAAGGTATGGCAAGAGGGGGGAAGTGGTGGGGAGGAAAGGAATCCATGGTGCCACCGGCGAGGGCCGGTGGCGGCGGCAAGAGGATGCAAAAAAGGCGGGGCGTGAGAGCGGCAAGAGCGGCTAGGGTTCCCGTGCTTTCAAAAAAAGCCACCTCTTTCCTGCAAGAAAATTCGTAAGGCTTCCTAGTAGAAGCTGCCCAACCCTCAGCCTCGTTGATAACAATTAGTATTTTCATACTGAATTAATGATTTTATCTTCTCAAAATATATACTCTTTCTGGAGCTGCATCATATATATTTGTTAGCTTTAGATTGGCGTAGTGGTGCCAGAATTTTTTTTTATTTTATGGGACATAAATTATATATCTTAAAAATATTTAAATCTCAATCTAATCATACTCTGTAATCATTATATCACACGGTTAATAAAAATTTATAAATTACATAAAGAAAATTATCTCATTGGCTATAAATTAATAATCTTTAATAGAGAATTTAGTTATAAAATAATTTCCTAAAAATTTATTTAGAGTGATTTGACAAATTAAAATCTGTAATCATTAATCGAACAAATTCAAATTTGTGCAATTGTACTTGAAGTGCGTGAAAGCCTGATAAATATTTAAACTCAAACAAATAATTTTACCACTCACCACTTAAGTTATATGAAAAACAGTTTTGCCAATTATATAATTATATTATTATATTGATTAATAAAGAAAGCAGGACATCAAAAATAGGCAAAAAATAAAATAAAAACATTATATCAAAATATTTTACCATGGCTAATGGCTATATCATTCTATACATATAGCAAAAGTTATAATAGGATTTTTTTATAATATGAGAGAATTTAGAACAGTTATAATAGGCTGTCTGAATCACAACAGTTATAATAGGATTTTTTTATACGGATAAACATATCAAAATTGACCAAATTAAAAAAAAAAACTTTTAGGTCAGTGGGGGGCATGTGCCCCAGTGCCCCCATCGTGGCTCCGCCATAGGATTGGCACATAAGAAAATATGAGAGAATTTAGAACTTTGGTGAGAATAGTTATCAATTGATCTAAATTGAAAACATGAGAAGTAATAATTTTTTTGAAAAGCACATCATTCTGCGTGAAATAACAATCAACCTCAATGTATGTGATTTTTTCATGTATATGTGCGCATGATGTTGTAATATGATATTGGAAAAATGGTTTGTAACTTCGATGAAAGAAAAAAAGACGAAGAAATTCATGACTAATGGATTATTTCATATAGAATTTGAAAGCTTGTAACCTAGGAGATCAAATTATATGAATTTTGATATGTTTTAACATATGAGAATAATTCCTATGGGATTTCAAAGTCTATAATGTTGGGAAACTTCTATATATATATATATATATATATATCTGTGTCCGTGTCTGTGTAAAACTGAGTCAATTAAATTTATGATCTATTTAAGAATTAAATTATTATTTGTCTTATGTGGCATCTCAATTATAAAGTATTATACATTAGTTGCTATCTAAAATTGAGCCAATTAAATTCGTGATCTATTTAAGAATTAAATTATTATTTGACTTATGTGACATCTCAATTACATTTATATGGAATTAAATATTGTGTAGAGGTAAAATGTTTATTTATTTTAATGATGGACTAAAATAAAATAAATACATTTAATGTATAAAAGACTCATGATCTTCAGTTTAAGCGGTTAAGTTCTCATTTCTCTCATTTCCCATCTTGAGTGAAAATAATGGATATCTCGCTTTCTTAGAGAATGCCGCTTCAAATGTTCAAGACCGAAAATCTTAATTCTGCATTTCAATAGATTCATGTATGCTTCAGATATCTCTTCTCGACGATTTAACAAGTAATTTGGAGGCGATCAAATTTATTCTTTTATCTCAAGCTTTTGTAGGAGGAACAAATCTATTGTAAAAATATGTCAAAAACATGCATTGATCATTGTATCATCGGCCATTTAGGCCAATTATGACAAACTCTCACACACATCACTATGTAAGACTCAAACCCAAGACCTCTTAATTGGTAGCCAAAGTTCCAAACCAACAGATCAAGGAGAGTTGCATCTTTTAAATTCTCATTTTGATATATGGACTGAAGGTTGAATTTTTTTTTATTGTAATATTCTATATTATTATTGTAGTATTTTCATTACTAATATTTCTCAAAAAATCACCTTGATCAGGCACGAATCTTAATGCATATCTGAATTAAAAACTTTCAAAATTAAATTTGAGATCATCCGAACACCAATTTTTTAGCAAATTTATAGTCAAATTGAATGTCTCAATGGGACGAATCCAACGATACCAAAATCGGCCCAATCCGAGTCCAAATGAACTTAAATCAAGAGCTTAAGGCATATTTGAAATCTCCAAAGTATTAATTAGATGATCAAATGATATCGAAATATGATATGCTTATAGGCAAATTGAGCGGCGCGACGAAACAAATTCAATAAGGCCAAGACTGCTTAATTCTGATATCATTAAGACACTTAAATGCTTGACAAATAATTCATAATTAAGGGAATCAATATGAACTGTCTGATAGAATACTCCGAATTTGCCCTATATCTTCTTCATATTTATGGGCATGCTATTCTCAAAATTTATAAATAATCCCCTTCTTCTCACATTAAAGGAGGTTTGGACCTTTGGGAGACTTTTTGGAAGAAGGCTTAGACCCTTGATAAGAGACTCAAGGGTGAAAGTTCGATAGGGATGTTAAGCCCTAGTGAACTAGTCACGAGGCTAACCAAGATGGGGGGTGAATTGGTTATTTAAAAATTTCACGATAAGAATGAAAATCTTTTCGATACTTAGTAGCGGAAACAAGTAAACAAGAACGAAAAGATCAATCACAGATGTTCACCAAAGCA
Organism: Dendrobium chrysotoxum; assembly: GCA_019925795.1. NCBI lineage: Eukaryota > Viridiplantae > Streptophyta > Magnoliopsida > Asparagales > Orchidaceae > Dendrobium > Dendrobium chrysotoxum. The sequence continues at coordinate 19,309,002 of CM034309.1, forward strand.
GTTAATATCGGAAAAGTAAAGTGCAAAACTGAATCAGAAAAGCAAACCAGATTTTATAGTGGTTCGGTCAACTTGACCTACGTCCACTCCCCGGAGCCTCCCCTCCGGGTATTGCACTAAACAAAAAGTGTCTCTCCTTTTGCTCCCACAGCAAGGCGGAGAAGCCTATACAAACACCTCCTTTTCACCACACGGTAAGGCAGAGAACTCGACCTCCTTTTGCTTCCTCCTGAAGCAGGCAGAGAACCTTCGAACTCCTTTTGCTTCCACCTGAAGCGGGCAGAGAACCCCGAATCTTCTTGCGAACGATCCTCCCACGATGAACACTGACTAGACGAAAGACGACGAGCGGAGAAGACGACTCTGATCCGTGCTTGGAGCAACCTTAGTGAATCCCTCACTAACTCCCCCCTCACAAGATCTTCTCTCTCTCTCTCTCTAGGGTTTCTCAGGGAAGGAAGGTGGCAAAAGATTTTTCTTGTTTCAAGAAAAAGTTCTTTTATAGGAGGGCTTAAAATTTGCCCTAAATCTCAACTGGTCGGCCAAGATCGTCCGGGACGATCGATAGATCATCATGTACGATCCGTTCAAATTCAGCTGTTTCAGCCTGAATGATCTGGCTCTTCTGGACGATCAATAGAAAAAATTATTCATATCGTTCCGTACGATCCTGCGATCGTCCGGGACGATTAGTGCAAATCGAGGAATATCATCCAGAAGACAGTTCGGGTCATCCAGCGAAATCTATGCTGGACGACCAAAAAATGACTTGATCGTTCAAGACGATAGGTATATCGTCATGTACGATTAGTTCAAAAAGTGCCCAAATCGTCCTGAACATAGTTCGGGTCGTACAGTTGAAATGCACTAGACGATCATGATCGTCCGGGATGATCCTGCGATCGTCCAGGACGATATGATCGTATCAATAAAAAATAAATTACTTTCCTTAATTACCAGATTAAATTAGGCATGATTGTACTGGATCGTCCAGGACGATACACGTATCATCCAGGATGATCAGACCAAATAACTAAAAATTAAAAACTTGCCTAACTTGATCTGGCTGCTGAGAATTTCTGATCTGTGCATATCGTCCCGTACGATCCAAAGATCGTCCAGGACGATCTGCTTAATCAGACCCTCTTAACTTAGTCGCCCTAATTAGGGTTTTTATTTTTACCTGATCGTCCAGGATGATGTTAATATCGTCCAGGACGATCTGAACAAAAACTGAACAGAAACTCTAATTCACTCAAGCTCTCCCCCTGAGTGTGTGTGTGCAAGGTTACTTAGCTAGGGGATCAGTTACATTATAATTGACTCAATAAAATGAAAAATAGTATATTGGACACACTTGGACTCGATCTTGAGTTGGCTTGAGTGGCTCGTGGTCTTTTGTGCCTGAAATAGATTAGCCAAGCAAAACACACTAGAAACATGTTTGTCATCATCAAAATCATATTTGCAACAATCTCCCTCTTTTTGATGATGACAAATATTTGTAAAGTAGTTTGAAAATAACAATAAACAGAAGATCAAAAAATAGATATATTTTTTTCAATTTTCATTTAACAATCAAACTAATACAGAAAATATAACACATAACAAGGATTGAAACGACTACAACTGACTCCCCCTTTTGACATCACAAAAAGGAGGAGGGAAAAACAGAACACGGAAATAAAACATAAAAGAAAACAACTACAAAATAGGAAACTAAAATTGAGGCGGATCCTGATCGGAAGAAGAAGGAGGTGGCGGTGGAGGGTTGAAGTAATGGTGAATGGCCTGAAAGTGGGCTCCAATCCAGGCGATGTCCTGGTCATGCTGCTGTTGCTGCTGCGCAGCATAGTCAGTGAAGCGCTGGATGTCCTCGACGTGCCGCTGCTCCTGGGCAACCACGTAGGAGTCAAATCTGGCCTCCCACTGATCGAAACGCTGCACCAGGTGGTCAAAGGGAGAGGTAATGCAAAGGGGAGCAGGAACTGGAATGGCCTCTTCCTCCTCTTCCTCAACATCCGGGGCGGGCTCCGGATGTAGTCGTGTGCTGTGTAGGACATGCAAGGCATTGTTGGTGAGGAAGGAAGGAGGAACATCTGGAGCTGCGGGATATTGCAGGTCATATTTGATTTCGAGGGCATATGCAACGATGTGTCCTAAGGCTAGATTTAGACGACGGCGAGGACCTGGATCCCGAATGGTGGTGAGGTGCTCGAGGTACCGGATAATAAGGTCTGTGGCATTGAATTTCCTATTGGCCAGGATGTAGTAGGTGGTCAAGGACAGGAGTGGGGTGATGTGAATCCGATCCCCCGCCTTTGAAATGACGGAGGAACGAAGAACATGCTGAATAGTCCGGGCGTCCTTAAGAAGTGTGGAGCATGCATTGTCATGATAAGGGGCATTGGTATTGCGAAGGAAATGATTGGCGACACTCCAATCATAGTCTAGGTCAGTGATAAGGGTGTGGAGTTTGTCGCCAGTGACGGACAGCTGGAGAATATTGTGAAAGTCCTGATAGGTAAGTTCGACGGGGCGCTGATTTATATAAGAACGGAGAGTGGAATAATCAGTCGAAATCCGCAAGTTTGCAAAGAAGACGCGGAGAAGTTCAGAACTAAAAGGAAATACGAGAGTCATGATGAATGTGAGGGAGGTGTGTGCGAAGAGGTCAAGGACAAGATAAGTGAGAGTGCGGGGATTTACGATTTTTGATGGTGTGATCCCCACTTCGCAGTATCGCTCGTAGGCAGCCTGATCGGCTGCATTGAGGAAGCGAGGATCAACCGGTCCCCGGGATGAACTGGCACCCTTTTGTCGAGACCTTTTTCCACCAGCCATTAGGAATCCAAAGTGTAAGGAAGTAGAAGGAGAGTGGAAGAAAAAAGTGTGGAAAAATCTGAAGAAAACTACTGTTTATATAGAAAATGGCATGATCGTCCCGTACGATCGCGACATCATCCAGGACGACATGGGCATTTATGACGTCCTGGACGATTAGTCAAAAAGGCGATCCGATCGTCCAGGACGATCAGACACAGGCGATCGTCCCGAGGAGTCGGGCTGGACGACCGTTGACGAAAAGTATCATCCCGTACGATTAGGTGGATCATCCGGGACGATATGCAATAAATATGTCGGACGGGCCGAATTCCAATCGTCCAGCGGCTGACACGTGGATCGTCCAGGACGATGAGGTGGATCGTTTAGGACGATGGACAATAATTGGTGTAATGTCAGCCGTTTGATCAGATTAGAAAGATATGGATCATATCGTCCATGACGATGTAAGGATCGTCCAGGACGATCACCAATAATTGGGATTTTTCAGCAGCAGGAGCAGTGTGGGGACGATTTTGAATGAATCGTCCATGATGATGTTTGGATCGTCCAGGACGAAGAGGATTGTCCAGGACGATCGTGGTATCGTCCAGGACGATGTGAAGAAAACAGAAAAAGATGAAGGATGAAGATGATCAATCAGGATCCAAAAAATGCAACCATCAAATCAAAATAAAATAAAAACGAATAAATCTTACAGCAAAAACACATACAAGCAACATTTTTTTTTGATCAAGCTGCTCGAGTAAATCAGAATTTTTCCTTGATTTTAGATTCAAAAACCAATAAGAGGATGATTGGCAGCGCAGAAATCCAGAAAAGGTTGGAAAGATCAACTTTCGTAGCTCCGACCCCGGGCACCTTGTCGATGCAAACCCCTTTCAAAACAAAAATTCGATTCAGAAGAAAAGACATTAGATTTGAAAAGAGATACTTTCAAGCCTCGTTCCAGAAAAATATCTGATATAATAGTGTTACAAAGTAAAAAATCAAAAATCAAAATTTTCAAACTTAAGCTTTTGAAAATATTAAGTGGCGCACAGATTTTTCTAAGACATTTAACAATCTGAAAGGGAAGAAAGCTTGGTTTGGGCTCATTTTGTGCCTCTTTTTCAAATTGGTTGGCGCTTTGCACATCTTTTGATTTTTGATACACTTTGTGTATCCAATTTGGCAATTTCGCATCTTTTCAGTTTTGGGCTCATTTTATGCCTCTTTTTCAAATTATCTGGCGCACTGCGCATCTTTTATAAGCTTTCTCCTTTTCATAATCATTAAAGAGTCTCAGCTGTGAGATTATCTTCCAGACATAGGAGATGACTCTCCACAGTAAGGAAGAATGATTCACAAAATAAAAGCCATACAACATATGATAAATGCAATCACTTGATTTAGAAAATCAAACTAATGACTCAAGACTTTGAAGAACACTATTGATATGAGGCAGATTACTGTAGGAAGATAAAATAATCTCTATTTCAAAAACTAACATTTTAATTTTGAAGAGGATTTTTATCCAAAAGAAACTATACACCAGTAAAGGAGTTAGAGGAAGAGAAACAATCATAAATGTTTCTTCCCTTTAACAGATTCAGTAGAATCAATCACTGCTTACTAGCTTCTAAACCAAAACAAGGTAAAAACTCCCAGTTAAAAATTCAGATTATCAGAAGTAGTGAGCGGTGATCAAATTTTGAAAAGCATAAAACAATAAGTGCAATATATGAACCAGTGAATAAAAATAGGTAAAAAACCACAGCAAAGTAAATACTCAAATCAAACTAACAGTAAGGCTAAAATAGAAATCAGCAGAGGAAATAAAATCAACTGAAAACAAACAATAAAAATAAAAACTAACTAACGGAAAATAGAATACCAATCCGAACAATCAGAAATCAGCAGTCATTAGAATCAAGCATTTATATCAATCACTCCTAATCTGGTTCTCAAAATGCTGAATGAGTCAAAGGCCAGTGGTTTAGTGAATATGTCAGCCAGCTGATTTTCAGTTGCTACATGATGTAGCTCAATGTCCCCTTTTATAACATGGTCCCTAATGAAGTGATGCCTTATATCAATGTGTTTGGTCCTAGAATATTGGATTAGATTCTTAGAGATACAGATAGCACTAGTATTATCACCAGAACAGAAATTGTGCCAACAGGTACCCCTAAATCCAAGACTTGTTGCTTCAACCAAAGAACTTGGGCCACACAACTCCCTAAGGCAATGTACTCAGCTTCAACAGTGAAAAGTGCAACTGAGTTCTATTTTCTACTGGACCAGGAGACTAACGACTGTCCTATGAATTGACAAGTCCCAGAAGTGCTCTTTCTATCCACCCTACACCCCGCAAAGTCAGAATCAGAATATCCAATGATCTCAAAAGAGGTGCTGTGCCTAGGGTACCAAATTCTTAAGTTTAGGGTCCCTAAAAGATATCTAAGAATTCTCTTAACAGCAGTCAGGTGGGACTCTTTAGGATCAGCCTGAAACCTAGCAGAAAGACAGACACTAAATATGATATTAGGTCGGCTAGCAGTCAGGTAAAGTAGTGAACCTATTATTCCTCTATACTTCTTCTGATTAACAGATTTTACATTTGAATTCTTATCTAACTGAACTGAGGAGGGCATGGGAGTATTGATTGGCTTGGCTTTGTCCATTTCATATTTCTTCAAAATATCCTTAGTGTATTTTGATTGATTGAGAAAGGTTCCATCATCCGTTTGCTTTATGCTAAACCCCAAAAAGTAGGACAATTCTCCCATCATACTCATCTCAAACTCCTTACTCATTATTTTAGAAAACTCATCACATAAATATTTATCAGAAGATCCAAAAATTATATCATCAACATAGATCTGGACAATGAGTAAGTCATCCCCTAATCTCCTCAGAAAAAGGGTGGTGTCTACGCTCCCCTTAACAAACTCTCTTTCTAACAGGAATGTGCTAAGCCTCTCATACCAAGCTCTGGGTGCCTGTTTCAATCCATATAAGGCCTTTTTTAATTTATAGACATGACTTAGATATTGGGAACTCTCAAAACCTAGGGGTTGTTCTACAAAAATATCTTCTTTAATTACCCCATTTAAAAAGGCACTCTTGACATCCATTTGAAACAGCTTAAATTCCTTATAACAGGCAAAGGCTAGTAGCACTCTAATGGCTTCCAATCTAGCTACAGGGGCAAAAATCTCCTCAAAATCAATCCCTTCTATCTGATTATACCCCTTAGCCACCAATCTTGCCTTATTTCTCACCACCACACCAGAATCATTCATCTTATTCTTAAAGACCCACTTGGTTCCCATAATACTTTGATTTTTAGGTCTTTCTACTAACTCCCAAACATCATTCCTTATAAATTGATTCAATTCTTCCTGTATAGCTAAAATCCAAAACTCATCCGACAAGACTTGATTGATGTTGGTGGGTTCAGTCATTGAGATAAAGGCAGAATGGTTTACTTCCTTCCTAAGTCCATGCCTAGTCCTAATACCTTCAGAAGGGTCTCCTAAGATCAGTTCTTTAGGATGACTCGAAGAATATCTCCAATCTCTAGGCAACGTGGTTTGAGGTTCTACCCTCTCCTCCAAATTTGTATTTCGAACTCCTTGGGTAACCTCAACGATCTCTTCATCTTCTACTTCAGATCTAGACTCATTAGGATCAGATTCATCAAATACTACATGAGTTGTTTCTTCCACCACTAAAGTCCTCCTATTGAACACCCTAAAGGATTTCCCCACACTTGAATATCCTAAGAACACTCCTTCATCAGATTTGGGGTCAAATTTTCCTAAGGGTGATTTCTCGTTGTTCAGAATGAAAACCTTACAGCCAAAGACATGGAGGTGGGACAGATTTGGAGTTTTACCCTTAATGATCTCATAAGGTGTCTTGTTCAGTTTGACTCTCACATTCACCCTATTCAGTACATAACAGGCAGTGTTCACCGCTTCAACCCAAAAGTATTTTGGAAGTGAATACTCGGCAAGCATGGCTCTAGCGGCTTCCACTAAGGTCCTGTTCTTCCTTTCAGCTACCCCGTTCTGCTGAGGGGTCCTAGGAGCTGAAAAATTGTGACTAATCCCATGATCCTCACAAAAACTTTCAAATCTTTCATTTTCAAACCCCCCCTCCGTGATCACTATGGATGGTAATAATCTCACATCCTAACTTCTTCTGAATCCAAGTAGAGAAAGATCTAAACTCATCAAATGACTCAGATTTATGTGACAAAAACTTAACCCAAGTGAACCTCAAATAATCATCTACAATCACAAACCCATAGACTCTCCCCCCTAAGCTGGCAGTGCTAATGGGTCCAAAGAGATCCATGTGAAGAACTTCTAAAGGTCTGGAGGTGCTAATGTCCTTAACAGAGTGAAAAGAGGACTGGACTTGCTTCCCCAACTGACAGGTATCACACAGGTGATCCTTAGTGAACTTAAGCTTGGGTACACCTCTAACTAAGTCCTTTTGGGTGACTCTCCTAAGGGTTTTCATACTGGCATGACACAATCTCCTATGCCATAACCAAGACTCATCAGCAGCAGTTTTTAAGCAAATTGAATTATCAGATTTAATGCAACTTACATCCAGCTTGTAGACGTTGTTGATCCTTTGCCCCTGCAAAACAACTTCATCATTTAAGCTTAAAATGCAACTAGTGGGCAGGAATTTGATGTTGTATCCCTTATCACAGAGTTGACTGATACTCAGCAAGTTATGTTTCAGTCCATCTACAAGCAAAATATTATCAATCATAAAATTCTTTGAATCACCAATTATACCTGAGCCTACCACCTTCCTGGTGGTGTTATCTCCAAGTGTAACCTTGCCTCCAGCTCTGGCCTCCAGCAAAATGAATTGATTTACATCTCTAGTCATATGTCTAGAACATCCGCTATCCAGGTACCACATGCTCTCACGAGGTCTTGTGTGAGAGCACTCCTACAAAAGTATCAAACGTCAGTCTTAGGAACCCAAACAGGTTTGGGTTCCTTCTTATGAAAAGAAGAATGCAATGCATGCATGCTGTGCTGTGAAACAGGTAGTTTGGATTTCCACACCCAATGTGTACTACGGTGAACAGTGCAGGTATGGGAAATGTGTCTTAACATGCCACATGAAAAACATCTAACAGCAGGAAAAGGGTTAACTAATCTACGTGGGTGATAGTGCCTCTTCCTAGATGTATATGAAATATGCTTTGATGAACTTGCAACATATTTTTCAAAAGGTGGCGGTGCATAAAACTGTTCAAAAGTAGGCGGTATTTTGTTCTTTTCATAAGCAGTGATTTTTACTTTCAAAAACTCAATATGTTTATTTAGACTTGCAATTTCAAAGGTTCTTGCACTTTCATTACTTTCTAAATTACATGCCATATCATTCACTTTCTTAAAAGCAACTTCTAATTCAACATGCGATGTTTTTAACAAATCATGCTCAACAGTTAAATCAGAATATTTTTTATTCAAATCATCGAAATCATCAAGCAAAGATATGTGATTGGAATCAAGTGTGGAATGATCTTTAACTACAGAATCATGTTCTTTTTGCAAAGTCAAGTAATCTAATTTCAAACTAGCATGAGTTTTCTTAAGTTTCTTATAGGATGTATGAATTCTTTCAGAAACTTCAAATAATTGATCGTAAGTAAGCTCACATACCTCTTCCTGGTCCGACTGACCAGGGTGATCATCAGCCATCAGACATAAGTTTGTTTCCTCCTCTTCAGCTTCTGTCTCAGAAGAGTCAGATGCAGAGTCTGCCCAGAACGCCTTCTGAATCCGCTTCTTGTCCTTTCTGAACTTTGGTTTCTCCTCACCCTTTTCCTTGCTTGGGTGAGCTTTAAGTGTAGGACAATCAGCCTTAATGTGTCCAGGCTTCCTGCATTTAAAAAAAAATAGATTCAGATGGACCCTTAAAATTTTTACTAGACTTACCCTTGTTCCACTTCTGATAGTTCTTATGTTTCTTCCTTAGAAAGCTATTGAACTGCCTTGTAATTAAGGCAACATCATCGCTATCAGACCCGGAAGTGCTAGCATCTGAATCTTTGGCCTTTAGTGCCACTGTCTTCTCTTTCTTGCGTTCACCTGCATCAAGATGCCTTTGGTTCACCCCTTGCTCGTAAGCAATGAGTGATCCAAGTAAGCTGTCAATAGAGTAAGTATTTAAATCTTTAGATTCAGTGATCGCAGTAATCTTAGCATCATAAGAAGCAGGCAAACATCTCAGAATTTTGTTCACTCTTTTGTAGTTAGTAAGTTCTCTACCTAAAGCATGCAAAGAGGTAACAATCTGAGTGAACCTTGTGTACATTTCTGAAATAATCTCACTAGGTTTCATGCAAAAAAGTTCATAATCATGTAACAAGATGTTTAACCTAGATTGTTTGACTTTAGTTGTACCTTCGTATGTTATACATAATCTATCCCAGATTTCCTTTCCCGTTGTACAAGTAGAAACACGCATATAGTCTTCAGATTTTAAAGCACAAAAGAAACAGTTCAAGCATTTTGCATTTAACTGTGCTAAATCACGATCATCAAATGTCCAATCAGTAAAATGCAATTCAGTTTTCACATTGTTAATCAATCTAAAAGGTGGTTCGTATCCGTCCTTAACTAACATCCACATGCGATAATCAATAGATTACAGAAAAGTAGACATGCGTGTTTTCCAAAAATCAAAAGGAATATTGTCAAACAATGGTGGTCTTGTAATGGAATAGCCTTCAGCAGTATTACGATTGTTACAGTTAGCCATGGATCAAATTCAAAAGTTTTTAAACCTAAATTTTGAATCCCTCTCTAATACCACTTGAAAGTTCGATAGGAATGTTAAGCCTTAGTGAACTAGTCCCGAGGCTAACCAAGAGGGGGGGGGGGGGTGAATTGGTCATTTAAAAATTTCACGATAACAATAAAAATCTTTTCGATATTTAGTAGCGGAAATAAGTAAACAAGAACGAAAAGATCAATTACAGATGTTCACCTAAGTAGTTAATATCGAAAAAGTAAAGTGCAAAACTGAATCAGAAAAGTAAACCAGATTTTATAGTGGTTCAGTCAACTTGACCTACGTCCACTCCCCGGAGCCTCCCCTATGGGTATTGCACTAAACAAAAAGTGTCTCTCCTTTTGCTCCCACAGTAAGGCGGAGAAGCCTGTACAAACACCTCCTTTTCACCACACGGTGAGGCAGAGAACCCGACCTCCTTTTGCTTCCTCCTGAAGCAGGCAGAGAATCTTCGAACTCCTTTTGCTTCCACCTGAAGCGGGCAGAGAACCCCGGATCTTCTTGCGAACGATCCTCCCACGACGAACACCGACTAGACGAAAGACGACGAGCGGAGAAGACGACTCTGATCCGTGCTTAGAGCAATCTTAGTGAATCCCTCACTAACTCCCCCCTCACAAGATCTTCTCTCTCTCTCCCAACTCTCTCTCTCTCTAGGGTTTCTCAGGGAAGGAAGGTGGCAAAAGATTTTTCTTGTTTCAAGAAAAAGTTCTTTTATAGGAGGGCTTAAAATTTGCCCTAAATCTCAACTGGTCGGCCAAGATCGTCCGGGACGATCGATAGATCGTCCTATACGATCAGTTCAAATTCAGCTGTTTCAGCCTGGACGATCTGGCTCTTCTAGACGATCAGTAGAAAAAATTGTTCATATCGTCCCGTACGATCCTGCGATCGTCCGGGACGATTAATGCAAATCGAGGAATATCGTCCAGAAGACAGTTCGGGTCGTCCAGTGAAATCTGTGCTGGACGACCAAAAAATGACTTGATCGTCCAGGATGATATGTATATCATCCTGTACGATTAGTTCAAAAAGTGCCCAAATCATCCTGAACACAGTTCGGGTCGTACAGCTGAAATGCACTAGACGATCATGATCGTCCAGGACGATCCTGCGATCGTCCAGGACGATATGATCGTATCAATCAAAAATAAATTACTTTTCTTAATTACCAGATTAAATTAGGCATGATTGTACTGGATCGTCCAGGACGATCAGACCAAATAACTAAAAATTAAAAACTTACCTAACTTGATCTGGCGGCTGAGAATTTCTGATCTGAGCATATCGTCCCGTACGATCCAAAGATCGTCCAGGACAATCTGCTTAATCAGACCCTCTTAACTTAGTCGCCCTAATTAGGGTTTTTATTTTTACCTGATCGTCCAGGATGATGTTAATATCGTCCAGGACGATCTGAACAAAAACTGAACAGAAACTCTAATTCACTCAAGCTCTTCCCCTGAGTGTGTGTGTGCAAGGTTACTTAGCTAGGGGATCAGTTACATTACAATTGACTCAATAAAATGAAAAATAGTACATTGGACACACTTGGACCCGATCTTGAGTGGCTCGTGGTCTTTTGTGCCTGAAATAGATTAGCCAAACAAAATACACTGGAAATATGTTTGTCATCATCAAAACCATATTTGCAACAAAGGGAGCTCTGAGGGTTAAAGAAACCCCGAGCTCCACCTATACACAACCGTCGGCGAACCCTCGTTGCCTAGTCATTGTAGCCAGGCTTTCAGTGGCCGATTATCGTCGTGCGTCCACTCAGCCCCCGTCGCTAGGCCTCCGCACAACCACTATTGTCAGGTCTTCCTTCGACAACGGTTGCCCGTTAATTACGGTCCCTTTGACCATCGTCACCAACTATAATCCTTCCAACCTCTATCCCTTGGTGACACGAAAATCGCTTTTGCATCAATTTGAACTGAATCGGTCAGAATTGCCACTTCAACTTGTGAACCAATGAACCGACCCGGTTCTTTTGAACCAGCTGGTTCAATTACCACATTTTTTAAATAATTAAATGAATAATTTTTTTTATATTAAAGATTAAATATTAAATAATTTTCTTAAATAAACAAATTAATTTATATTTAAAACTTTTAATTATAAATTAGCATGAAATTTTTATTATATTTATTTGTTCCAAATCAACATGAAGCATTTCACATGGACCCACAACTCCATGTGAGCTCTTAACAAAAAAAAAGAAAAATCAGGAAGTTATATAAACAAAGCAAGAAAGAGTTTCCAAGTAATGTGAAACTAAAGAAATGAGTTGAGGTTTATGAGCTCATATCATGTATAATATCCATAAAATCAATTTTTAAATAGATTTTTTAATTAATTATTTATAATATAATAATATTTATTTATTAGTTAATAATAATTTATTATTTATCTATACACTATAAAATTAATTTTATCTATTTATTAATCATAAATTATTTTAATATAAATAAATTTTAAATATAAATTTATAAAATAAATTTGGTATATAACATATAGATATAAAATGTATTTAAATATATAATATAAATTAATAATAATTTATTATAAATTCATTAAATTATATTTGAATTAAATTTATATTGAATCTGTAATATAAATTAGTAATAATTTATATTAAATTATTGGTTATATGTAAACTAAATATAGATGAAAAAATCAAATTTAAAAATTTAAAAATATTTAAGTTTAAAATTATCATGTTATTATGAATGTAAATTCTTAAAATTATGAGATTTGAAATTTTTTTGCTCTTATGTGAGATTTTAAAATAATTTTTTTAATTAATTATGTAAGTTGTATTTTCATAGTTTTTTTTATTTCGTTTAATTTTTTATCTCATATTTGATATGATAACATCATTATTATATTAATTTAATTAATTTTTAATAATAATATTATTATTTACATCATTTGATTCGACCGGTTAAACCATGAACCTCTCCTTGTAGTTCGTTTTCCGGTTCGATTTTCACGACCTTGATTGTAACAACTCAAAAATATATTAAAAAAAGAACTTTCAAAGGTAAAGATTTGAATTTATGTTTTTACACCTATTTGCATATAATTGGAAGTCTTTTAATGCTTAAAAATAGTTGTATATGTTCTGGAATGAGTCTTAGAGATTCGGAGAGAAGTTTGGCAAAATATGAAAAATATAACTATTTGAGAGCCTCAGCGCTAGGTGTTTAAGCGCCTTATCTCTGCTATAGTACCAGGCGCCCAAAGAGTGAAATTGCAGCCCTCCATTCTCTGTATTTTTGAAAAATGAACTAGCACCGCATCGCTAAGCCATTATCTTTATTTTTATATATTTTAAAATCCATTATTCACAGTCGTCGAAGTAGAGAGAGAGGATTTTTAGAGAGAGAAACTCCATTTTGAAGAGCTTCAGGCCATTTTTAACCGTCAGGCCAGTTGAGAAAGTTATTCGGATCTAGGTAGGTTGCATTATGCCTAACTTTACACTAGTAAAACTTCATCATGTAATTTTTATATATTTTTGAGATTGAGATTATAAATATTTTGAGTGATTTGCGAAAATTTTATACCGAGTATTTTAGAATTTGTGCAGTTTTAATTGAATAGAAAATAATCTGGACTTTGAAAAATAGTGTTGTAGTATGATTAAAACCTTAAAATGATATTTTTCACAATCTTTGATAATTTGGTTATGTTTTGAAACTATGCATTTTTACTCTATTGGTACTTTATTAATCATGTTATTAATATAAACATTAAGAATGAATACTCGTATATAATTGAGTAATAACTGGTCAATATTGCTTTCTTTGTAATATGTGTAAAAGATAAGTAAGGACTAGTTGAACTATTGGTTAAAAAATGATTGACCTATACAGGATGGTAGGCCGACAGACTTTCTTTTAAATACATTTATTTGATGTTATCCTTAACGATACAATGATATAATGATTTCAAAGCAACGATTTAGAGTTATAGGTAATTATGAACAAAGAGTGATATATCTATTTACCGAGCCAATTGTTTTTACTGACAGGATACCGACTATTAAAAAACACCGTGATGCCAGGATTTCTTACTTGTTTAAGTGTGATTATTGAAATGTATATTACAAATTCATTATTACTATACAGCTTTATTGATATTGTATTTATTTACTGTTACTGCATGAATTTATTATACGGATTTACTATTATTACATTATTTTAGTGCTACTACCATTGGATTTATTGATACCAACACTATCATCAATATTGTTATTAAATTGTTATTGATACTACTATTGATTCACTATTAGTGTTATTAATTCACTGTACTTATTATGATATTATGCATGTAACATACTGAGCATGTGATATACACAACATGTGATTAAGATACCGATATGATACTTATATAGACTCACTGGATAGCATGTGTATATTCTTATAAGATTTTACAGCATTTATTTGAGTTTGAAAATTTTTTACTGATTCTTTGGTTTTACCACTTTATATGCTTACTTTATTGATTAATAGTTCTATTATGATGGCTACTTTATGGATTCAACACTCGTATTAGTTTATTAATTTCCCTACTATATTACTTTACTGGCTTACGCACCATACTATTTTATTATTTATCGATTCTTCTACTACTACATATGCGTTTTACTATTTCTACACTGATTCTTGATCACATGTCTATTATTATTATGAATTGATTAATGACATGCATACTTCTCTTTGTAGTATTTTAAATTTAGTTATAAGATTTTAGCGTGATTTGTTAGGTTGTTTAACTCATTATACATGATTTAAATAATTTTAGGCTATGGCAAGGGAGCAGGAGTGAGAGATTAATTTGGATTCCTCAGGTTCCTTTTCTTTTGTTTTAGTTATTCTTTTATAATCAGGATTTGGATAGACATGATATGATTGTATGATTCACGAGTAATGTATATATTCTTGGAGTAATGAATATAGATGGATATTGATATTTTGAATTATATTTTTTTTCTGATAATTATTGATAAATAAAATTAGATACATGTTGTGTTATTATTAAAAGCTAAAAGAAAAAAATTCTTCTAAATTAGATTATAGGCGTGTTATCTGTTGCCCGCCGACTACCGTTCCTTCGACCACCATCATTCGCTGATTAAGATCCATCGGACCTTCGTCATCTACCGACTGCGATCCCTCCGACCTTCGTTGTCTGCTGACTACAGTCCCTCCGACCACCATCGCCCAAGTACGATCCTTTTGACTATGGTCCCTTCAACCTCCATTGCCCAAATATAGTCTAACCAATCAAATAAACATGCAAACACTCTCTTGAGAATAACTCTCATGATATTGGACTTATTCAGCCACAAGGGAATCATTTTTAATAAACAACAAATACTAGTGGATTCATTTCAATTGGGCAAGGACCTATGATTTTTCTTCCTTTTCAATATTTTCCACATAAAAATTATGGTGTCTCTTATAACTCTTGTTCCACTATCTTTTATCTATATGTGTTTTAGATCTACATTCAAAGCTAGGATGCTAAGCTTTTTATCTCTCTATTACTGTGAATGTTCTAAGACATAATAATTTGATGTCATCTGTAGGAATCAATCCCACCCTTATAAGCACAATTAATACTCCTTTAACAGCAAATAGGCATAACAATCGCACCAACAGAGCCTCTACAGTCACTTTCAAGCCATTTTAAATATTTTGGAGAGAAATTTTTTAGTATTTTCTGCTCTTATTATCACACAACTTTCTAGAGTAACATCAATTGATGAAGCTGTATCCACTATTATTTTAGATGGCTTTGCAGTTATTCGTAAGAAGTTCTATTTATCGAATGATTTAGTGATTATTATCCCTAAAGGGTGTTATGATTTGTGCAAATTCGTTCTTTCAAGTGAATTTTGATACAAGTTAATTTTGATGATTAGAAAGGCTTATTATTTGTTTTATTTTTCTCCTAACAACTATTGGTTTATCTTTTTGTGTGTACTAACATGTTTTTCAGGAAATTGTACACTCCAGACTGCTGAAGGCTTCTAGGTCATTTATTAATATTTATTGTGAGTGAAGTCTATATCTTTTTTACTTTTCTTGAGTCTGAGAGAGTGTGATTGTAAGTTGGATAACTGTGCACACGCACAATTAGGGAGTGAATTTTTTTAAAACTGATCGTACAGTACGATATTGAATCATACGGGATGATTTGTGTTATTTATCGTCCACAAGGAACCTCCGTCTTAAATTTTTTTTAAGTCTTATTCGTACAGTACGAAATGACTTCGTATAGAAGGATTTTTAGGGACGTACGACTCAGAATGGTTCGTACGCCCTGTTCATACGGGACGAACGTCCGAGACGAACGGCTCAGAATGGTTCGTACGACTAGTTCGTATGGGACGAACATCTGGGATGAACGGCTCGAAATGGTTCGTATGCCCTGTTCATACGGGACAAATGTCCGAGACGAATGACTCAGAATGGTTTGTACGGCTTGTTCGTACGGGATGAACGTCTAGGATGAATGGATCGATTTGGTTCATACAACATCGTATTGGATGAAATGTTTTGAAATTTGAATTATTCGTACAGTACGATAAGAGATCGTACGGGATGATCTGCACGCGTAAAACTTGAAAATTTCAGTTTTTGGACGATTTTTCCTGTCCTTAGTATTTAAGTGTTTTAAAAAACTGACTAAATTCTATTCTTCTACAAAAATTCTTCTTGAGAGTGTAAGGGAGAGTGATTGGGAGGGTGTTTGTGAGTGTGTTGTGAGATCTTTTAAGAGAAAATTATGAGGAGATTCACAAAGTTATCCAAGTGTGAGGAATCTCATTGTTAGCACTTCAAGCTTCTTCCCAATCTCTTTGGAGGCACTTGCAAGAAGGTTGTTCGAGAGGGTTCTGGTTCTCTGCCGTCACCAAGAGGGTGAAAAAGGATGACGATACTCTGCCAATATTAGGAGGGTGTGAAAAGATGAGTAGGTACTCTGCCTACACCAAGAGGGTATGAAAGGACATGTAGGTTCTTTGCCTTCACTAGGAGGGTGAAAAAGGACGTCAGTTCTCTGCCGCACCGAAATTTGGTGGAAGAGAGTTTGTAAAGGCTTCTCTGCCTTACTATGGGGGCTAAAGGAGAGTCACTTTGATAAAGTGCGATACCTACAGAAGGAGTCTCTAGAGAGTGGATGTAGGTCGTGTTTGACCGAACCACTATAAAATCTGGTATTCTCTATTCTTATTTTTTACTTACTACATTTTTTTATTGCACTGCATTTTATTATTCTGTGGTTGAAAAGTATAAAAAATCATCTATGATCGTACGGTACGAATTAATATTGTATAGTACGATTTGTTTTAGTTTTTAATTTAAAATTTTTTAAAATTTCAAGAGAAATTTTAAAGAACCAATTCACCTCCCCCCCCTCTTGGTTAGCCTAGGGACTTAATCAATAAGTCTAACAACTTATTTATACTTTCAAGTGGTATCAGAGCCTGTTTCAAAAATTACTGTTTAGATTACTTTTTGAAATATGATTATGGCTAATTTTGAAAATCAAAACACACCTGAGGGTTATTCGATCACTAGACCTCCATTGTTTGACAATATTCAATTTGATTTCTAGAAAACTCGCAAGTCTACTTTTCTGCAATCTCTTGATTATCGCATGTAGATGTTAGTTCAGGATGGTTATACTGCACCCACTAGACTAGTAGATGGCATTAGAGTTGAAACACCTTTTGCTGATTGGACTTTAGAAGAAACGGAATTAGCATAACTAAATACAAAATGCTTGAATAGCTTTTTCTGTGCTCTTAAATCTGAAGACTATATGCGTGTTTCCACTTGTAAATTCGGAAAGGAAATATGGGATAGACTTTGTATTACATATGAAGGTACAAATAAAGTGAAGCAAACTAGGTTAAACATTCTTTTGCATGATTATGAACTCTTTCGCATAAAATTGAATGAATCAATCTTAGACATATATATACGTTTTACACATATAGCCACTTTATTACATGCCTTAGGTAGGGAATTAACGAATGTTAAAAAAGTAAATAAAATACTTCGTTACTTATTTGCTGCTTATGATGCAAAGATAACTATAATAACTGAATTGAAAGATTTAAATATTTATTCTATTGATAATTTTCTTGGATCACTAATTGCTTATGAGCAATCTGTGACTCAAAGATAGATTGATGCAGGTGACAAGCAGAAGGAGAAGAATATAGCTTTGAAGGTGGAAGGTTCAGACGGTAATCAGTCACTACCTAAGGATGAGGAAGACATTGCCTTAATGACAAGGCAATTCAAGAGTTTTCTAAAGAGGAAGCAGAGAAGACGCCAACAGTGGAACAAAGGTAAGTTTCATAAAAATATTAAAGATTCTAATGATGTTATTTGCTATGAATGTAGGAAGCCAGGACATATAAAGACAAACTGCCCCAATCTCAAGGTTAATCCTAGCAAGGAGAAAGCTGAGGAGAAACCAAAGGAAAGAAGGGGTAAAAAGAGACTTCAGCGAGCTTTTTGGGCGGACTCAGCTTCGGATTCTTCAGAAACAGTACATGAAGAGGAAGTCACAAATTTATGCTTAATTGCTGACAATCTTGATCATTCAGATCAAGAGGAGGTATGTGACTTAAGCTATGAAGAGTTATTTGAAGTTTCTGAACGCATTCATTCTACATATAAGAAATTTAAGAAATTACATGCAAAATTAAATTTGGATTATCTAGAGCTACAAAAATAATACGAAATCCTTATAAAAGATCATGCATTAATTGATAGCAACCACATGACCTTATTGGATGAATATGATGATTTAAATAAAAAGCATTAAATGTTAAAATCATCACATACTGAACTTGAAAATGATTTCAAAACTTTTATGGATGAATCAGATAGTAGAGAGCATAACTTGAAGATTGAAAATTTTATTCTAGAAAGTGCTAATGCATATATTGAGGTTAAGTTTAAAGCACTTGAAGAAAATAGGAATCCATATAAAATGGAAGATTTTCACAAAACCTACCACAAGTCCACTAATTCAAAATCTAAGAGAAGATCTAATAGGACATATAGATTGATAAATCCTTTTCTTAGAGTTAAGTGTTTTTCTTGTGGTATGATTGGAAATATTTCTCACACTTATACTATTCATCATAAAACACATTTAGTGTGGAAACCTAAGATGCATAAAACACAACATATCACACATGCATCTGTTTTAAAATTATCAAGAGATGAACCCAAACTGGTTTGGGTTCCCAAGACTAACGTTTGATAATTTTGCAGAGTCACTCTCATACAAGACCTCGTGGGAGCATTTGGTACCTGGACAGCAGTTGTTCAAAGCATATGATTGGAGATGCAAATCAATTTATAACGCTGGAAGCCAGAAATGGAGGCAAGGTTACACTTGAAGATAATACTACCAAGAGAGTGGTAGGTATAGGTATGATTGGAAATTCTAGAAATTTTTTGATTGAGAATGTTCTGTTGGTTAAAGGTTTAAAACACAATATGTTGAGCATAAGTCAATTATGTGACAAAGGTTATCATATTAAATTCCTGCCTACTAGTTGTGCTATTAGTAAAAATGGAATTATTATGTTGAATGGTGATAGAGTGAATAATGTTTATATGCTAGATTTAAATTCTGTTAAACCTTCTACTTCTTTTTGTTTGAAAATTGTATCTGATAAATCATGGTTATGACATAAAAGGCTTTATCATGCTAGTATGAGAAATCTTAGAAAAATCATTCAAAAGGAGCTAGTTAGAGGTGTACCTAAATTAGACTTTACTGTAGATCATTTGTGTGATGTATGTCAATTAGGAAAATAAGTCAGATCCTATTTCAATTCAATCAAAGAAATTAGAACTAGCAAGCCCTTAGAAATTCTTCACATGAATCTATTTGGACATGTTAGCACTTTAAGTTTAGGAGAAAAAAGATTTGGGTATGTAATTATAGATGATTATTCTAGATTTACCTAGATTAAATTTTTGAATCATAAGAGTGAATCATTTGAGGAGTTTAGAGATTTTGCCACTTGGATTCAGAGAAAATTAGGATTTAAAATTATATCTATCCAAAGTGATCATGGGGAAGAATTTGAAAATGAATTGTTTGATGATTTTTGCAAATCTCATGGAATAGAATATAATTTCTCAGCTTCTAGGACACCTCAATAGAATCAAGTTGTAGAAAGAAAGAACAGGACATTAATTGAAACTGCTAGAGCCATATTGACAGAATATTCACTTCCAAAATATTGTTGGGCTGAAGCAGCTAGCACAACGTGCTATGTATTGAATAGGGTGTACATTAGATTTAAATTAAATAAGACACCCTACGAACTTCTTAAAGATAGAAGTCCCAACCTTTCACATCTACATATTTTTGGATGTAAAATGTTCATTCATAATAATGACAAAACTCTCTTAAAAAATTTGATCCTAAATCAGATAAAGGAATCTTTCTAGATTTTTCAAGTGTTAAAAAATCCTATAGAGTTTTTAATAAAAGAACATTAATCGTTGAGGAGACCACTCATGTAGTTTTTGATGAATCTAATAATAGTGAAGGGTCTAAGTTGGATGAAGATGAGGTTGAAGAAATAACACAAAAACTTGAAAATAAAAAAGTTGAAGAAAGGGTTGAAAATGAAGAAGAAAATCAAATGCCTAAAGAATGAAAATTTGTTAGAAGTCATCCTAAAGAGTTGATTTTAGGAGACCCAAGTGAAGGAGTTAGGACTATGTACGGTTTGAGGAAAGAAGTAAATCATTCAGCTTTTATTTCAATGATTGAACCCACTAATATTGATCAAGCACTTATGGATGAATTTTGGATTTTGGCCATGCAAGAAGAATTGAATCAATTTAAAAGAAATGATGTTTGGGAGTTAGTTGAAAGGCCAAAGGATCAAAGTGTAGTTCGAACTAAGTGGGTGTTCAAAAATAAGATGAATGATTCAGGAGTTATGATTAGAAATAAGGCTAGATTGGTAGCTAAGGGGTATAATCAAATAGAAGGGATTGACTTTGAGGAGACATTTGCCCCTATAGCAAGACTTGAAGTAATTAGGGTTTTGTTAGTCTTTGCGTGTTTTAAAGATTTTAAATTATATCAAATGGATGTTAAAAGTGCCTTTTTGAATAAGGTGATAGAAGAAGATGTTTATGTTGAGCAACCTGCAGATTTTGAAAATTTTAAATTTTTTAATCATGTTTTTAAATTGAAAAAGGTATTGTATGGACTAAAACAGGCACCTAGAGCTTAGTATGAGAGGTTAAGCACTTTTCTATTGAAAGGATCATTTGTTAAATGAAGTGTGAACACCACTCTGTTTTTAAAAAGAATAGGGAATGAAATACTCATTGTACAAATATATGTAGATGACATTATTTTTGGATCAACTGATAAAAATCTATGTGATGAATTTTCAAAAATAATGAGTAGTGAATTTGAGATGAGTTTGATGGGTGACTTGAGTTATTTTCTTGGTTTTAGCATAAAGTAAAATGAGGAAGGAACTTTTCTTTGTCAATCTAAGTATGTTTAAACCTGTAACTACACCCATGAGTTCCACAGTACTATTAGATAAGGATCCTAAGGAAAAATCTGTTGATCAAAAGAAGTTTAGAGGAATAACTGGATCATTGCTTTACTTGACTGCTAGCCGACCAGACATTATGTTTAGTGTTTGCTTATGTGCTAGATTTCAATCTGATCTAAAGGAATCACATTTGACAGCAGTGAAAAGAATATTGAGGTATCTTTTGGGAACTCAAAATTTAGGGATTTGGTATCCTAAGAATAGTTTTTCTTTTGAAATCATAGGATACTCAGATTCTGATTTGCAGGCTATAGGGTTAATCGGAAGAGTACTTCTGGGACTTATCAATTCATTAAAAATTATTTAGTATCTTGGTCCAGTAGAAAATAAAATTCAGTAGCACTTTCTACAGCTGAAGTAGAATATATTGCCTTAGGGAGTTGTGTTGCACAAGTGCTTTGGTTGAAATAATAAATGGTTGACTTAGGATTTTCTATTGGTAAAATTCTAATCTTTTGTGATAACACTAGTGCCAATTGCATTTTAAAGAATCATATTCAACATTCTAGAATAAAACATATTGATATAAGACATCATTTTATAAGAGATCATGTAGTGAAAGGGGTAATTGAACTACATCATATCGCTACTAAAGATCAACTTGCATATATTTTCACAAAACCACTAGCTTTTGACACTTTTAGCATTTTAAGGACAAGGCTAGGTGTGATTGATCTTAATGCTTGATTAAAATTCTGTAAATTTATTGTATGTGTTTGTTAGTTTATTTGTTTCTAGTTTATTGTGACTTGTGGTTACCATTTGTGTCTTCTTTAAAAAGAAAAATAAAAAAAATAAAATAAAATATTTTGTTACGTTTTTGTTCTTTATTTTAGTGTTAAAAATTTGGAGAGCTGAAGTGATGAACTGTATTTTCTTTGTCTGTTCGTACTGTACGATTGCATTATCGTACTGTACGATAGGAACAGTTTCGTTTGTATGAATGGAGTGGGTTTACGGTTAGTGTCAGTTATGATTGTTGATTGTCCTATATGAACACCTCTTCGTCTGTACGATCTATATGTCGATTTGGATAAGGACGAACCTAACCGTCACCTGAATGATCTTTAATATTCTGATCGTCCCGGATGAAAACGTCATCATCTGTATGATCAGGAAGTCAAAAAGCCTGTATGAAAGGATGCCTCAGGACGAGCAGTTTACGAAAAGCCATTTCATTTTTGACCGTTTCTGTTCATCCCGGATGAAATGTATTTCATCCTGGACGAAATATATTTCATCTTGTACAAATTTTTTTCGTACAGTAGATTGGTCATTTTTTTATATAAAGAAGGGTCATTTTCATTCATTTTACTTCCAATTTTAGACCTTTATAAGCATTTGATAGAGTGTCAGGAAGCGGAAAGAGAGCTCGACAATCTAGGGGATCGACATCTAAGCAGAATTGGGATGAAAATTTCTTAAGTGCCAAAAATAAGAAGGCATACTATAGGTATGCCGCTTCCAAAATTACTCCATCTCGCATTCTACTGCAAGAGAATATTCACTTTGCAGTAATGCCTTTGTTCGACTCTACTCAATTTTCTTTCCTTCTCATCCTAATCTATGCCTACAACAAAGACCTTTTCCATGTCTTTCTAGCGAACATGAAGTTTAATCAGGACCATACTAGGATTACCTCTTTTGTTCTAAAATGAAGAGTTGAAATAACCAAGGAGGATCTTGGAGGATTTTTCCATCTAAACACTCTGGGCATTCGGGCACATACTTTGACCTCTAGAGCGGACTATGATTGGTCATAAGTCAATCAAGTTATTAGGGGTATAAGCCAACCTACTCACTATCCTAGAGTTGACTCATTGAATCAAAATGCTAGAATCATTCAACATGTTCTTAGGAGCTCTATCATTCCTAAAGCCGGATATAGAGTAAACATGACCCCTCTTCTTTTTACTGTTAGATATTTAATTATGTCTAGCCAACCCATAGATGAAGCCCAATTACTTTTGGACTATCTTTATTCCCTCATCGATATTGGCCATCCTAGTGTAAAGAGAAAGAAGAACATTGTATTAGGTCATGTGATTTGCTTTATTCTTGAAAAGAAGTACAATATGGTCCATCCTGAGGAACCTTCTGAGCTGCCACTTTATTTCACTGATGCTTCTTTTCGGGCACTTTTTGGGAAAGATAGAAATGGGGATAGTTTTGAGGACGAACCTGCACCTGCTCCTGCACCTGCACCTGGACCTGAGCAAAAGTTTTATCAGGATATGGTCCAGTATTTTGATCGAATGGATCAAAAGTTTGATCAAATAGAGGGACATTTAAAGCTGCAAGATGAGAGATATAATGAGGACAGGGTGTGGATTCGAGACCAATTCGAGTCAGTGAACACCAATATTGCAATAATCAATAGCTACTTTGCTATGTTCGCTGCTCCTCCACCACCTCTAGATCAGGGTCCCTCAGACTATTAGAGATTTTCTTCTTGTTGTTTGGATTGGTCTTTGCTTTGTTATTTTATAAGGCATTGGTTGATGTGATTATTATTCTTGTTACTATTCTTAAGTTGTTATTGAGTGATGTCTGTTTTGGCAAGCTTTCTTTTATGAGCAGTGTGTTAAATGTAAAAGCTTGCTTATTCATACTTTCAAGTGATAAATGAAAAAGTTCAGTTTTAATACATATTATTCTTTGATTGTTGATTATAACTGGAAATTTACAATTCTTTTACACTTGAATGTAGTTGATGAAATTTATAAAATATTAATTAAAATTTGATTATAATAAAAATTTCTATGTATAATTTAATTTCTCAAAATATTTAGATTTTATTATGATTTGGTGTAGATTAGAAGATCTTACTTTAAACTATTTTAGACATGTGTTACTTAGCCTAAATTATTGTATATTTAATGTCTTATTATTAATCTTAATTTCTATTTCAATGTGTTCATTATTGTACTAGTGATTAAAGGATTATGTTGTTGGGAAGAATCTTATTTGTTCAAAACAATATGTGCCAAAAAATTGAAAAAGATGCACAA
Source organism: Dendrobium chrysotoxum (assembly GCA_019925795.1). Taxonomy (NCBI): domain Eukaryota; kingdom Viridiplantae; phylum Streptophyta; class Magnoliopsida; order Asparagales; family Orchidaceae; genus Dendrobium; species Dendrobium chrysotoxum. The sequence goes on from CM034309.1 coordinate 19,333,317, forward strand.
AGTGTGCCATATAATAAAAGATGTGCAATGTCGCCGCCAAAATTATAAAGAGGCACAAAATTAGACCAAAAATTTGAAAAGATGCGTAATGTCGCAAATTATTCTTTCCTTTAACATTTTCTTAAATTTCACTACTCAATGATCCTTGCATTGGATATAGAAATTCGGTAATTTTTTCTTTCATCATTTATGCAATAGTTGTGGTTACTTAATCTGTCTATTACATTACTGAAATAGATCATCTTCTCTTCTCCTTATTATAGTCTGTGATCTAAACCATTTTGAGTCTTTACTTTTTGCATTTGATTTTAATATTGTAGTTATACTTCTTTTCACATTTTTTTTTAAATTTCTCAACACCTTTGAGTGTCTTCCCTTTTTGTTGTTGTCAAAAGGGGGAGTTTTATATTGTTTGACTTGTTGCTTTGTCTATTATATTGTATGTATATATTGTATGTATCCGTACGTACTTGTTATTATTGCATTATTTTTTGTATTATTTGACTAGTTGCTTTGTCTGTTGTATTGTTTGACTAGTTGGTTTGTCTGTTGTATTGTATGTATGTTGTATTGTATGTATCTGTACTTATTGCATGTTATGTGTATTTTTTCTTTGCATCTGTACTTGCTTGTCTTGTGTTTTTCTTTTTCACCTCTTCCCTCTATTTATTTCTTGTTAGATCATCTAACATCCTCTTTCCCCTTGTTTTAGGATAGATCATTTATTTAGGGGGATCTTTCGTTTAGGGGGAGCCTAGGAGATCATTTATTTAGGGGGAGCTAATATTTAGTAGAAGCTTAGGAGAAACAAGGGTATAATTATGAACTCAAACAATAAATATTTTGCCATCATCAAAAATGGAGAGATTGTTATGATTTGTGCAAATCCGTTCTTTCAAGTGAATTTTGATACAAGTTATTTTTGATGATTACAAAGGCTTATTATTTGTTTTATTTTTCTCCTAACAACTATTTGTTTTTCTTTTTGTGTGTACTAACATGTTTTTCAAGAAATTGTACACTCCAGACTCCTGAAGGCTTCTAGGTCATTTGTTAATGTTTATTGTGAGTGAAGTCTATATCTTTTTTACTTTTCTTGAGTCTGAGAGAGTGTGATTGTAAGTTGGATAACTGTGCACACACATAATCAGGGAGTGATTTTTTTTTAAACTGATTGTATAGTACAATATTGAATGGTACGCGATGATCTGTGCTATTTGTCCTCCACAAGGAACCTCCGTCTTGAAATTTTTTTAAGTCTTGTTCGTACAATACAAAATAACTTCGTACAGAAGGATTTTTAGGGATGAACAGCTCGGAATGGTTCGTACGGGACAAACATTCGAGATGAACGGCTCAGAATGGTTCGTACGCCCTGTTCGTACGAGACAAATATTTGGGACGAATGGCTCGGAATGGTTCGTACGGCTTGTCCGTACGGGATGAATGTACATGATGACTCAGTTTGGTTCGTACAACATCGTATTGGATGAAACAGTTAGAAATTTTAATTATTCGTACAGTATGATAGGAGATCGTACGGGACGATCTGCACGCGTAAAACTTGAAAATTTTAGTTTTTGGACGGTTTTTCTTGTCCTTAGTATTTAGGTGTTTTAAAAAACTGACTAAATTCTATTCTTCTACGAAAATTCTTCTTGAGAGTGTAAGGGAGAGTGATTGGGAGAGTGTTTGGGAGTGTGTTATGTGATCTTTTAAGTGAAAATTTATGAGGGGATTCACAAAGTTATCCAAGTGTGAGGAATCTCATTGTTAGCACTTCAAGCTTCTTCCCAATCTCTTTGTAGGCACTTGTAAGAAGGTTGTTCGAGAGGATTCTAGTTCTCTGCCTTCACTAGGAGGGTAAAAAAGAACGACGATACTCTAGCAACATCAGGAGGGTGTGAAAGGATGAGTAGGTACTCTGTCTACACTAGGAGGGTGTGAAAGGACTGTCAGTTCTCTGCCTTCACCAGGAGGGTGAAAAAGGACATCGGTTCTCTGCCGCACTGGGATTTGGTGGAAGAGAGTTTATAAATGCTTCTCCGCCTTGCTGTGGGGGCTAAAGGAGAGTCACTTTGATATAGTGCAATACCTAGAGAAGGAGTCTCTAGGGAGTGGATGTAGGTCGTATTTGACCGAACCACTATAAAATTTGGTGTTCTCTATTCTTATTTTTTACTTACTGCACTGCATTTTATTATTCTGTGGTTGAAAAGTATAAAAAATCATCTGATCGTACGGTACGATTTGTTTTAGTTTTTAATTTAAAATTTTCAAAAATTTTAAGAGAAATTTTAAAGAACCAATTCACCCCCCTCCCTCTTGGTTAGCCTAGGGACTTAATCAATAGGTCTAACAACCTATTCATACTTTCAAAGGGTTTGACCAGGCATGTACGCCTCCACTTGGGTTCATTACATTATATGAGATGACGTTGCTTGTAGGGTTAAGATTTCCTCCAACTCCTGAGTTACTTAAGATTTTTAAGGCATGTGGTGTCACCTTTCCCCAATTTTTATGCAGAGTTATAACGATTATAGTGGGTTTAATGGTTTTTTTCAGAGAATGTGGGGAAATACTGACTCTTGAGCACTTATGCAAAATGTACAAATTCACAAAAAATTCTCAAGGCCAAGTTTAATGCCAAATAAAAGAAGTTGTTGGATTTTTTGACATGTAACCCTTCTAAAAATCAGTCCAGCTCATTCTTTTTTGTGAAGAATGAGTGGGGTCTTCTAAAAGGATGGGGTAAGTTAAAAGTGCTGCTAAACTCACCTTATCCCGTAGAAAAAGGGACATTTAAAACCCTTAATTTTCCAGATGCAGAGAGCCTTCAGCAAGAGCTATGCTATATTGGCCAATATGTGATAGAGGAGAAACTTTTTAAGGTTGGTCTTTCCATTTAGGTAGGAAGATCTCCTATAGTTCAGTTGAAGAAATATAGAAAAATCCCTGAAATAAGTACCAGTGCTTTTAAGCCTTCATCCAAAAGCATTCTAGATGGTCAAAGGGAGGGTGGATCTTCCCCCTTGAAGAAAAGAAAGGCGATTAATAGAGCGAACTTATAGAGGGATGATGAAGGATGTAGGGAGGCTATACGCCCTTTGATGACTGATGTTATAACTTTTGATTCAGATAGTGAGATTTGGCCCTTGAAGTTACTTATACCTTAAGAGGTATTAAAATATGTTTGCTCTGGGCAGCATCATATAAATGAAATTGTGAGGTATCTCGATCTCCTTCTTCTTTATCTCCTTTTTCTTCTTCTTCACATATTTTAGCATAATTGTATGTCTACCACAAATGATCTAGAAGATGAACTTGGAGTCCCACTTTGACACAGTGCTGGATAATTGGAATATACAATTTGTGAAAGTTGAGTATCTGTATGGAGAGTACAAGCAAAGTCTAAATGTGAAGATTAAAGAGATGTCAGCCTTGGAGAGCCAATTGACTGAGTGCAGAGTTGAGCTAGAGACAATGTGTATTTCTCTTTCCTTTCAAAACTGGGAAGTGGATTGCTCTCATGATGAGTTGATTGAGTATCATACCGAAATTCAACAAAAAAGAAGGCTTTAAAGATACTTGCAACGGAGAAGAGTGCCCTTTAGGTTGACAAAGCTTTTGAGGAAGAGAATAAAGAATTACAAGATTGTCTCCTAGAGAGAGAGACGACCATATTTTTTATGTTGAAGCTCGCATAAAGGCAATATCATTGAAGGCTGTAGAAGAATTCAAGAAAATTTCAGCCTATCACTGAGAGATCTAAAATTGCACCCAATAGGCTTATAATAAACTATTTGATGCTGAGATGAGGGATTTGAAGCATCAGTGCCTTGAGGAAGGCTTTGTTCGTGGTTTTTTAAAAGGAGTCCGGCTGGTGTAACTCAAGGCAGGTGTTACGGTTGAAGGGTTGTCCCCCAGCCAAGCCTCTGAGGACTCCCCTCAAGATTTAAATGATGATGATATTGAAAGTGAGCTGAGAAATCCCTCTCTAGTGATGATGAGGATGTTGAGATCATGTAATATTTTTATTATGGAGTATTGTTGATCGCTTGATTGTCTCTTTTTATTTATCTTAGTGATTTTTATGCGTATATTTGTCTACCTGAGATGCATATATCTTGATGTTAAATAAATGGTGCTTTTTCTAAGGCAGAGTAATGGGTTGCATTAAAGTTCCATGGTTTATAATTTAATGAAACTTCTCATACGGATAGCCTTGCATCTTTTGAGGCTGGAGAGAGAAAGCTTACTAAATATTTTTAACATATCCCAAGTTATGTGTCAGGGAGTTACTTGACGAAGTTAACCAGTTGGAAAGAGATTGAGAGACTTCCACCTAAGATATTTGACCTATCTAAAATTATTTGCTCCATGCTTGATAACACTAACCTGAGTGGAAGAGGTTGTGAGAAATCCACTAAGAATATTTGACCTATCCAAGGTTGTTTGTTAAAGTGTTGCTTGATGGTGTTAACCTTGTGGAAAAGGTAAGATCGAATCCCCTAGGATTGATCATCTGATGATTGAGATACAACGAACGTTGTATATTTCTCAAAGTAATGGTAAGGTTTATATACAGCTTATTTGGGATTACAATTGTGATCCTGCTAAAAGAAGGCATTAGTAATAATGGATAAATAAAATTTCATTATCTCAGAAATGACAATACAATAATACTACGACATAACTTAAGAGTCACGAGGGCTACACCCATGCACAATCGCTTGTGAACCCTTACGCCTAGTCATTTTCGCTAGACTTTCACTGGCCAAACATTGCCAGATGTCCGCTCAGCAGCCACCGCCAGACCTCCGCTAGTTATTTCAATTACATTATTGTTGAGTTTAATATTGAAGGCTAGTACTAAGCCAAGCCTATAATGCATCATAAATTATATGCTAACAAGTCTAAAACTTTAAAGCTTTTCTTGGAAAACATTTTCACATAGGCGATCGCTCTGATACATTCTTATTGTCATTTCATTCTCATATGCAGGCAAGTGCCATAGTATGCTACTATTATTATGAGCAAGTGCCCTTGTATGTAGCAATTACAGCCAAGTCCAAAACCCAGACAAATTCTAAAAAATGAGCACGTATATATATGTATAAAACCATAAGAGAAGAGTAAGTTTAAAATTTATATTCTACTTCATTTCACTATAAAAGAAGTTACATGTATAGTGCCCTTAGGGCAAAAAATAAAAGAGAGAAAAAAAAATAAAAATTGCAAAAGATGGGCAAGTGAGACTCAATCACTAGTTGTACTCACACCATCACTCTCCTCACTCTTATTGAACTCCTTGAATAAGACAATGGAATTGCAAAATTAGAAAGTGACATCGCCTTTCGAAGCAAGCTTCTCAAGTAGCACTTGATCCCAAACCTATATCTCTACCCTAGAACCTCATCATGCTCATCACCGGTGAATAAGCTGACCCACTTATCCTCAATCGTCTTGACGTCAACAAAAGCCTTAGTGACATTGGTCTTAGCCTACACATTGTCCTCAAGTGTTGACTTCTTAAGATCCCTCCCCTTCTCCAGCTCACCCTGAAGAAGCCCAATTGTCTTGGCGAGTTCACTTTTGAGTTAACTCACCCTCATTTGCATGACAAGCTTCTCAAAGAACTCATTTTCCAAATACTTCTAAACTGCCTTATAGGCCCTCTCCAAGCTGTAGAACTTCATCAAGGCTCGACAATGGTGTCAAGCTGAAAAGAAGGTTGTCTGCCAAGCTCACCCCAATGTGTTCATCACCAAGAAGCTGATCTTTTTGATGGGGAGGCCCATCAAGTAGTCTTCAACATCCTGAGAATAGATGACACCTCCTTGATCATAGCATCATCACGAGATGCGACAATTTCCAATCTTCTAAAAGTCACTAGTGTCTTCTTGGGGTACATAGCCGACCGACGGGCTCTTCTCATCACAACTACTCACCACCTCTGTGGAGACCTCGATGGGCTCCTTTCCCTTGATGGGCACCACTACCACTAGTGCCAAGGGATTCAACTCTTGCTCAACCCTCCTCTTAGTCATCGCCTCATCTATGATAATCCCTATAGTTATAGGAGGAGGCTACTTTGATTCCTTAGAGGTCGAGGGGTTCGCCACCTCCTTTATCTTGACATGGAGTGGTCGTTACTCTTTGGGCATTAGTGATTTTTTTGAGGTTGACACCTTAGAGTGAGCGGCCTCCCCCACTTTAGCCATTTCTCTCTTAGGGGGCAGCATCTCCTCTCCATCAAGCTCGGTAGGCTCCTTGTCAAGTGTTGCCTTCTTCTTATTAACTCCTTTCCCCAAGGACTTAGCTCGGGATTTAGGAATCCCCATGTCCTTAGCAACTCACACCATCTGCACATGAAGTTAGCATGTTATAGTGAATCAAACATTTAAAAAACTTTTCATAAATAATATCCAAAGATAAAACACTCACCATAAAAATTATTGAAGATGTTCTAATTACTGACATGGAGCAGGATTATCAGCAGTTGGCCACTGATCTGCTACATCACCAAGCTCATCTTGCTTTTCGGGAAGGAAATTAGAAGGGTCGACACCCTCCATGCAACTGAGCTGTGAATGATGACAAACCTCACCTTCTAGCCATGAAAGTTGTTCGCCAACCCAGTCACCTTCATCACTGTCAGTGAGAGCTGCACACACCCATCCTTAAAAGTCTTCACAATGAAGACATGTCACAAAAGATTGAGCGACCGTCATAGCTTTCACTCATATAAGTATAAGGAAATGAAATATTCAATGCCATGGAATTCGGCAACACCTGTGCAGGGATGACCTAATTGAAGTTGAGGGTCTCCTCGAATTCATAGCATAATGGGAATCACAACCCCTAGGTGAAATGGTTGTATAGTACAATCAACATGTCCTTATAAGAAGTGTTTAGGTAATCATCCTCACTTGCAGCTCACACTTCAAGATCATTGTGTGAGAAGCGATACACATGGTAGATGAACTCAGTGCGCTCAATCAACAACCGTGATTCTAAAATATCTTTGACATTAACGAACATCGCAATGCAGTTTCATAGAGTATCCAAAGTAACAAGAAAACACTTGCAAGATCAAGGGAAAATAGGATTAGGGAAAGTTAAGCTCGCACCCATGAGGAGCCTACTTTGAGTATTTATAAGTAAAAGTATTATGCATCGATATCAAGGCACCCCCTCATATCAAGATTTAATGTATGAATCTTACCTTCCTTCTCTTCTTCATTCCCTAAAGATTTGGTGGCTCTTACTCACTCACCTTATTGAGTTGTCTCCAATAAGAGTCTTACACACACTCGCCTAAAGTGCCACTTGCCTAAAATCACTTTTTTGCGTGAATTTAAGTGAATGGTCCCAAAGCACATTAATTAACTCGCCACATAAATATATCATATCACTTGCAGCAATAAGGCAAACCTAAAAATCCAAAAAACCTCCTAAGTATTCTACTCATCACTCAAATGGCACACACTGCTGCTCATCGTTGTGATCAAACTAGAGAACTTACAAGGCAATCTCACTCACTGTATATATGGTACTCACCACATCATAAAGAAATAAGAGAACAAACGTTGGGAAAAATAAACTTGTCCAAACAAAAATATTATCAATACCATATGATAACATATATCTCAATGAGCACACACTATACAATAATAAGTAAAGTGACATGAGGTTATGTCAACACGAAAAGACCTACACACGGGCTCTGACGCTATTGTTGGTGTTAAGCCCCATATCTCAGCTGAATAATCTAACAAAAATTTGCCACCTGTCGAGAAGTTGGACACCTTCACTTGATGATAAATCATTTCTGACCCCAGGGAGGTGACCCCACTCTTTAGCTTGGTGAGCTTTTTGTTTAACTCAACAACCTCCTCTAAGGTTACAACCCCTCATGAGCGACCAGACTCATCGACACCTTGAATATTCATCATCTTCTTAAAGATAGCAAGCATCCGGTGATCTCCTCCAACAAGATAGGTCAAAGGGGAGAGAAGATGTCAATGAAATGACCAAATGAGAACAAGCATGTAGGTTGTACACCTTATAAATATTCTCCTTCGTCGTGGTCTCAACCTACAATGTTGTGGAACCTACCACATGCTCACCAACACCTATGAGTTCATCCTCTCTTGAAGGTCCGACATCTTAAAATTCTTCTAAAGGCGGCACCCTTATAATCAATAGTGAAAGCTCATCAATGGATAAATCTAAAAAACTTATAGGCATAGCTAGGAGTCAGTCATGCATAATAGTCCCCCATGAGCACTGAAAAAGCACTGAATGTTCCAAAGCCTTCTTCCCATGCTCGTTTGGCAAGTGCCATAGTAGCTCGCTCAAGAAAATGCAAACTATAGGCATTCTCACAGCGAGTACCTTATTCCCTAATAATGCATTTCACAAGTATTTAAAATTGTCCATTTTTCTCTTACATACCCTAAGAAGAGGTGCTTGAGAACTTGCGCCATCCTCAATAGAGATGACCTCTTTACAATCTACACTACTAGATGCCCAATGCCACTCGCCTCTTCAATGGCATGTCAAGAGACTCATCCTCCTCATCAGGAGGCAGAACAATCCTCACAGGAAGATCAACATTACCACAAGCAGCTTTGAGTTCAATGTCGCTTGTCATCACAGTCGGCACAACAATGATCTCGATTGTCACCCCAAGGTCGGCCTTACTCATCTTTGTAAGAGGGGCAAGGACAAGTTCGAGGATCTCCAGCGTCTCCCTTGACTTCTATATTCAGTGAGATCTCAATTGTGTTCTTTTTCATCCTCTCAGCTCTCCGTGATGAAAGGTGGCCTTCTTTGAATCCCTCACATAAGAGTGAGTTATCTTTGTAAGATTCATTCTCTTAGGACTTGCAAGTTATCATATCACAAAAAGAAAAAGAGTAAAATTCTCTAAATGTAAATCCTTTATTTACAAAAAAGCTAAGTGGGGAAGTGGCATCACGTCATCATCATCATCAATACGAAGTCATCACAATCAATAAGGCTACATTGAAAATCGGGCAGTAACTTTAAATTTACTTTATTGCTTTATGTTTCATATTTAAAATCATTCACTCATCCTTTTCTCCATTCAAATGCTAAAGGGCCAAGTGAATCCGGAAACTAAATGTATACTCATATATGCCTTCATAGATATTTAGCAAGTAGTTGGCAGATCACGATAAACGAACTCGCCCTCAAGGGGAACTCACAGTAGGAACTCGCCTAGTGATCTAAGAGGTGCTACTTGCCTAGAACTCATAAGAGAAGTCGCCTAGCTTGATCAACAGACAATACTCTCCTGAGCCTACCGAGGAGCTTTCCCTTTTAAATGGAAAATCAAGGATTCCTCATCTCATCAAGCTAGCAACTCAACACCTGCCATGTACTTGAACTGCCATCTAAGTCTCTTAGTCTTTTCTAGAGTGATCATTTTCATGGAAGCTCATTAAGCTAAGCTATAGAAAATTGCCTATTTAAGGAACCCTTGTTTCATCTTATTGCAACCATCCAACTTGAGCTTCATTCTCGTGACAATATCTCCCTTGCATCACCTCTTAAGAGAACCAAGATCTCTCACACAAGTCACTGGCAACATCAACAAGCCTGCTAGTCGTAGGTCCTCTCATCTCAACAATCACCAACTAACTCGCCCAAGCCTACTTGCTACTCATCACATCATCATCATCATCATCATCAATACGAAGTCAATGCAGTCACTGAGGCTACAATAAAGATCGGGCAGTAACTCTACATTTACTTTCCTGCTTCATGTCTGATAATCGTATTAAAAATCATTCACTCACCTTTATTGCCATTTGCATGTCAAAAGATCAAGTGAATTGGGAAACTAAATGTATACTCACATATGCTTTCATAGATATTTAACAAGTAGTTGATGGATCATGACAAAAGAACTCGCCCTCAAGGGGAACTCACAGTAGGAACTCGCTTAGCGATCTAGGAGGTGCTACTTTCCTGGAACTCGTAGGAAAACAAACAAAACTCTCTCGGGGCTATCGAGGAGCTTTCCCTATTATAGGGGAAATCAAGGAATTCTCATCTCATCAAGCTAGCAACTTAACACCCGCCATATACCTTGGCCGCCAACTTAATCTCTTACTCTTTTCCAAAGCGATCATTCTCATGCAAGCCTATCAAGCTAAGCTACAAAAAATGCCTATTTAAGGAACCTCATTTCATCTTACCGCAATCATCCAACTTGAGGCCTCTTCCTTCCGATGACAATATCTCACTCGACTCACTTCTTAGGAGATCCAAGATCTCTTACACAAGTCACTGGCAACATCAATAAACATGCTAGTCACAAGTCCCCTCATCTCAACACTCGCAAACTAACTCACCCAAGCCTTGCTACTCGACACTATTGAGCTCACCCGGAGATAACTCATTGAAGCCCTTCATACCTCGACCTCTTTCAACCAATCAAAGGATGACATCATGTCTAGGATATTTCTGTGAGCATTACAAGGGTGTTTTGTGTAAAATTATAATTTTTTTGTTTTGATATAACATTTTCTATACCTCTCAAAATCCTCTAAATAAAGGGCAATGAAAAATAATTTAAGACTATTTTTTATTAATTCTAGCGCTAGTTTGTGATTCATAATTTTTATAATTATTCTATTTATTATCTCTCTCTAGGTCTACTCTCCACTCTCCATTCTCACATAAATTCCAACACTCACTAAGTAGGCCTGCTAATAATATCAAATATTATCCAAAAAAATATATTTGGATCCAACAAAATCTTTGCTAGCAATTGTAGTAAAACAACTCAACAAATCATTCTTCTCATGACATGCAAAAAATAATCATCCATGCAAGCAACCACTTTAGTAGAGACATAAAAAATCATTAAAAAAAAACTAATTTCCTTTGATTAATTCCAATGCTAATACAATATGTTTATATTAAAATAATATAAAAATAATAAAAATATTCTTAATAATAATTATTTTATATTATAATAATAAATATTAGAGATTTCTATAATAAAAATTAAACACAATAATAATATTGATATGACACCATTTGTAAACATGTTAACTCTAATAACTCTCAACACTTAAGAGAATTCAAAAGTAGAACAGAAGGGGTAGCAAAATATAAATATATAAGCAGCCAAGTAGATCTAGTTGAAAGCTTGAAATTAAGTAGCAAAGTGGTACACCTAGAGATTCCAGAGGAACCGTTAGTCTCACCATTTGAAAGTAACTGTCAAATCCTTTTTTAGAAAAAAAAAACTGACGAGTGACAAAAAGCAAACAGATTCTGTCTTCGGCTAATTGGTCATGGAATTACAGCAAGGTCTCACTTCTTTTCTTCCTTCTCAGCCTCTGCAGCCTTCTTCAATCTGGCACCAACCTGCCTAGCATTCATTCTCTCAACACGAAGTTTGCCATAAGCCTTGAAAGCCTTCATCTCATCTGTGACTTTCACCATCTCAACTGAAGGCTTGTCAAGCACAAAAGGCATATAGTCACCCTTCACCTGGGTGGCAGTAGCAAGCTCTTCGGGAGTGGAATCACCAGCCTACAATAATGTAATTGAGGAAAAATATCTCACCAGTACCATATACGAAACAATGTTATTAAGAGGAAAAATTTTGATAGTATAATTCACCTTAAATTTCCTTGCACGCCTTGGGAAAATGACTAGCTTAGCTTTGTATGTCTTCAGCCTTTGCACATTGGCCTGGAGACCTTCCAAGGAGCGGTTCTTCCTACGGTGATCAACTGCAATGCCAATTGTGGGTGCAAGCTTCTTGGGAATTCCTGCAGCCTATATAAAGCCAGATATATGTATTTATAAAGACTTCATATTGAGGATGCAAAATATGATGATAGATTCAGGAACATTATACAAATTGTTAACAAAAAGAGAATAGCAAATAAAAGAAAAGGGTAGGCAGTTCTACTGGGTTTAGGGATCTGAAAGAAAACAGTAATGGCCGCATCTTAACTTGACAAAAAAATGTGAATTCGTAGTTCAATGTGATATAATGTTTACAGGAAAATTTAAAAGCTCGAGTGATCAATCTTGTAAGGAACTTGAGCTTAAGCTATTGCTTGCACAAACGCATGCTCAACAAAGATGAGAGGTTGTTATAGTTAACTGCATGATCCAAATAAACATAGCTACATATAGCAGTTAAAGGACAATTGCAGAAGGATGTAGAATTATTTTTCTTCGTGGAATAAAGTGCCAGAAATAACAGCACAATGCCCAATCTTGGTGGTTACCATGACGAATCAAGCTCTAACAAATGTATATATAACCGTTGATGTGATGATTAAGGAAAAACATTACATTATGCTTTTCAAGCATGTACAGAAAAAAAAAAAAGCAAATATAACATGTAAGAGCAAAACAGAACAAATTTGATAATAAACTTTGCCAATTACCTTGAGTTCCTCGAGAGTAAAGCCTCTACCAGCTCTTGGTTTCATATTGTACTTCAGTGTCTGGCACCGAACAACTGGGCGAAGGGGACCAGATGTTGGGCGAGGGAAGATTTTCAAAGCCTTCTTCTGTCTAGCTGCAATTTCCAACCAGAGTTGAATTAATTAAAAATAGGATTAAAAGGAAATATAAAAATGAAAAAAATAAAAAATGATCTAAAAGTAAGTCTTAAAAAACAGCTAGTTCAGAACATAGTGTGAGATGCCTACCAACACGTCTTCTGGTCTTTCGTGCAGGCTGGTTGAACCAGGTCCTCACATAGTTTTGCCAATGCTTTTTGAAGTGACCATTTGGCACTACATTATTGTGCTTCACCATGATTACACCTGGAAACCGTTGATACCAATCGGAGCAAGATAAAAATCATCACAAGATAAACTCACATATCTGATAAAACTGAGAATGCAAAAATAAATAGATAAGACAAGACAAAATGCTAACACATAATAACAACTTCTTATAAGCCGATTTTCACAGTTCAGGGCAAAGGGTTTATATAGAAAATGAAATTATCAAGCTCTAATATCAAATGAAATATCATTCTCTTCCTCAAAATATTTGCTTTCCACAAGATTCTGTTCCGTCAACATGAATAATTTCAATAATTATAATTAGATAATAATCATGTAAAAAGCCAATCCTCTGATGCATCAAGTTACTGGACAAACAAAAGGTTACTATGTGAGTAGACCCTCCTTTTCTTACTATTAGTTAAATAGAATGATTTTTCAAAGTCCAAATCTTTATTTGCTGCGGCAGGAAGATTTCTTGCTAGTGCTTTTGAAGGAGACATCATTTTCCAAAGAAATTAATTGATTTTATCAAAATCTTTAAAGTAATCTCTAATAAATCGTCGGTGCAATGTATGGTTTACTTTTATTGAGATATAAGTGGTATTAAAATGAAAGTGATATCTATCACATATTGTGTTTAGTTTTGAGTTTAAAAATCAAGTGATATATAAGCACAATATGAAATTTAGAAAACAAGTCAAAAGTAATACATTTGTCTCAAAATCAAACTTGAAGAACAACAACAAACAACAATATCAAGCCTTTGTCCGACTACGTGGGGTCGGCTATATGAATCCTTTTTCTCCATTGTGTCTTGTTAAAAGTCAAATTCTTATTTAAATCTAATAAAAAAAAGATCATTTCTAATATTTTCTAACCAAGTCTTTTTAGGCCTAACTCTACCTTTCTTAACATAAGTCAAATCCAATACCTCTACTTTCCTAACGGGGTCATCGGAAGGCCGCCGTTTAATGTGACCAAACCATCTAAGGCGACTCTCTCTAATATTATCTTCCACTGGAGCTACTCCACCCTTGTCACGTATATGCTCATTTCATATCCTATCACTAAGGGTAAAGCCACTCATCCACCTAAGCATCCTCATCTCTGCAACACTTAACTTAGTATTATGCTTCTCTTTTAATGGCCAACATTTGGCACCATAAAGCATTGCAGGCCTCGCTACCATCTTATAGAATTTTCCCTTAAGTTTGAGGGGGACTTTTCTATCACACAACAAGCCCGATTCATTCCTCAACTTCAACCATCCATCTTGAATTCTGTTGATAATATCCCCATCTATTTCACCATCACCCTGAATAAAAGATCCAAAATATCTAAAACGTGTACTCTTATTAATGACTTGATCGCCCAAAGTCACAATCCCCTCACTAGGTCTATTACTACTAAAATTATACTCCATATATTCAGTTTTAGATCTACTCAAGCGAAAACCTTTAGACTCTAAAGTTAACCTCCATAATTCAAATTTACTTTCAAATCCCTCTCTAGCCTTATCAACAAGAAGAATATCATCAGCAAAAAACATACACCAAGGTACACCCTCTTGCAAATGTCTAGTGAGAACATCCATAACTAAAGCAAAAAAGATATGGGCTTAAGGTTGATCCTTGATAAATCCAACCGAAATAGGAAAATACTTGGTCAAACCACCTTATGTTTGAACACAAGTAATAGCTCATACATACATATCTTTAATGATTTGAGTATAAGCGTTATTAACTCCTTTCTTTTCAAGAACTCTCCATAGTACTTCTCTTGGAACTTTATCATATGCTTTCTCTAAATCAATAAATATCATATGTAGATCCTCCATATTTTCTCTATATTTCTCCATCAAATCTCTCAATAAATGTATGGATTCCATAATATACCTACCCTGCATGAATCCAAATTGATTTTGAGAAATATTAGTCTCACGCCATAACCTACGCTCCATAACTCACTCCCATAGTTTTAAAGTATGACACATTAGCTTAATTCCTCTATAATTCGCACAATCTTGTGCATCACCTTTATTCTTAAACATAGGAATTAATACACTCATTCTCCACTCATCTGGCATCTTTTTAGTCTTGAAAACAGTATTAAAAAGTTTAGCAAGCCAAGAAATTCCTTCATCTCCTAAGCATTTCCACACCTATTGGAATATCATCAGGTCCAACAGCTTTTCCACACTTCATTTTCTTTAAAGCCTCTCTAACTTTGGTTTTACTAATACGCCGATAAAAATAGAAATCTTTATTTTCATTTAGGGTGCTAAGGCCACTAAAGTCAATCATATTTTCACATTCTTCATTAAAAGGTTTAGCAAAATATCTCATCCATATTTGTTGAATATCATCTTCAAAGAAAAGTATGTTTTGATCTTCATCCTTAATACACTTCACTTGAACTAAATCCTTACTACTCCTATCTCTTTGTTTAGCTATAACTTATACATATATCTTTCTCCCTCTTTAGTATCTAATATATTATATAAATCATTAAAAGTTAAGATCTTTGCATCGCATATTGCTTTCTAAGATTCATTGCGTGCCTATTTATATCTTTCCCAATTATCAAAATTTTTACATCTAAACCAATTTTTATAACAAATCTTCTAATTTTTTATCTTTTCATGCACAATTGAATTCCACCACCAATTATTTTTACTATTAGAAGATTTTCCCTTTAATACTCCAAGCACAACTTTTGCAATATTCTTAATATCACTAGCCACTTTTTCCAACATAACATTAGCATCCTCATGCATAGATAAAATCTTAAGATCTAAAATCTTACTCTAAAAAATATTTTTGTTAATATTCTTTAAATGCCCCCATTTAATCCTAGAATATCGTTTTACTTTATTTTTTATTTTCTGCCAATTTATCTTAAAGTCCAAAACTAATAATTGATGTTGGGTACATAAATTTTCACTCGGAATAACTTTATAATCTTTGCAATTTAAAAAATCTAATTTTCTTATAAGAAAATAATCAATCTGAGTTTTACTATATCCATTTTTATAAAATGATGGATGCTCGTCGCTTTTCTTAAATAAAGTATTAGCAATTAAAAAATCATAAGCTAAAGAAAAATCTAATATGATCTTCCCACCTTCATTTGTCATTATAAACCCATGGCCACCATGAATGATTTTAAAATCATCTACGTCTCTACCAACATGTCCATTTAAATCTCCTCCAATAAAAACTCTTTCTTCAAGAGGTATCTTTTGTATTAATTCTTTTAAATCATTCTAAAATTTTAATTTTGAACCCATATCCAAACCCACTTGAGGAGCATAACACTTATAATATTAACAATCTTAACATCAACAACAATCTTTAAAGCAACAATTCTATCTCCAATTATATTAATTTTTATAACATTATCCTTCAAACTCTTATCTACAATCACACTTATAATATTTCTAGTACGACTTCTACCCGAATACCATAGTTTAAATCCTAAACTATCAATCTCCTTAGCATTCTCTCCAACCCATTTAGTTTCAAAATCAAACTTGAAGACTTGAAGAAAATATTTTTTGGCATCGATTTAAAATACTAGAGCAAATATCAAGATGGTCAAACTTTAATTGAGGCTACCTCAATTATTAGGAGAAGAGTATCAACCTAGGAGTACATATGATAGGTAAAACAACATCAAAAGCAATCAAGCATCACAATAAGAGAGAAATATTTATGCAATTCAAATTAAGTAAGCCTACATCCAACAGAGAGGAGAGAGTATTTGATCTACTATCAAATAAGTTACAATCATAATGTATAATGAAAACACATGACCAACCCTTTCAAAAACCTAAATACACTCCCACTCAATAAAGAAAAAAAAGTAGCACCAAATCTCTCAAATTATTCACTTCATAAGTCACTGAAAAATGTACCACCAATTCGTTATGATGATATGTCAAAATCCTAAAAAAAACTTTTCATGATCTCCTCTTTCTTTCTCCTTCCCTCCCTCCCCACTTCTTTCTTTATGACTTCCTTTTCAACTCTACAAAAAATTCAAGACTTTCATGTACTTCCATGAAAACAAAATTTCTATGATTTATCCCCTTTCTCCTTTCCTCCCTTATTCCTTCTTTCAACATATTCTTCTCAACTCTACAAAAACTCAAGGTTGTCTTATGCTTCCATGCAACAAGTTACATAGCTACCACCCCTTGCAAAAATAACTAACTACTGAAAAATCACAACCATTTCAAACTTTTACAAAAGAAGATTGATACCTACTCACAATGCTTTTCATGCATGAATATTAAATCAAGTCAATACCCAAAATAATTGAACACAAAAAGCTTCAAAACTACTACACAATGTCATTAATGTATGATAATTAGTAAATATCTAAAAAATCTCACCCTTGACTTAATATTATAATGAAACGTGTCGGCTTTATAACTCCATCTTCAAGGCGATCACTCTAAAAGCCCAGGAAAACTCATCAAGTATAAAATGTCGTCTGAGTTGAGCATCTACAATAGAGATGTGTAGCACAAATATATTACAATATGAAGGTGTACCCGCTAAACCCATCGTGCACCTAATAAATTCTTTTTATCCTTGAAATAAGTATATATTCACTTTAAATGTTGTAACTATAGAAACTAGTATTGGGAAAGACTATGTGATAGAGTACTCTAATCATCTCTAAAATCCCTCTCTCAACTTGTGCATCTATTTATTCAGAACAATTCCCAAATACTAAATGCTAACCCTTTTTTGCTTCACTAAATTTAGATGTTTCACTAAGGTTATCGAATCTAATGCATCACCATTGGATATTGCATAATGTAATACATAGAGCTACCAATTGTATTTTTTCTTCAAGATAACCGAAGCAAACATACAAACCTCAAGGGAATTAACACTACTAGAGAATATGCATCCTAAAACACTGACAGCACTTAAAGTTAATATATTTTTTCTCAATTTTAGAACATATCCGACTCCAACCAACAAAACAAACACAACCTCATGCATCCACAACTTGACAATGCAGAATCTCTAGTCTTGCACAATTCCATTTTCATGTAAATGCAACCGCTATAACTTAGCTCATATGTGAAAAGTATCTCCAAAATATACAACAACAATAACATCAAGCCTTTAAAGTCAAGTGGGGACACGTGCCCCCCCTAAAAAAAAATCAATTATATCTACATAATCATAGTAATATTTTGCATGTAGTTGTTATTTATTGGCTTCAATTATTTAAATTTCCCAAGAAAGAGAGATAAAGAGTAAAATAAATTACAATTATTTTTTCTTGAATCAATCTAATCAAGCACAAATTAATAATATAGTTTAAAGCTCCATTTGGGACGACTTATTACAGCTTTCTAAAACTATTTTTTAATATAAAATTTTTAGTTGCAGAGAATTTTCAGCTAAAAAATTGCTTTAAAAACAGTATGAAAGTTGTCCCAAACGAAGCCTAAATCGTTAGATATATTAAAAATATAAAGTAGCAAAAATAAATTCGATGTGCTTAGATATCTTTTAAAATAAATTTGTTGATAATCTTCATAGAATAAAACTTTAAAGTCACAACAACTGCTTCGTTTTCCCTTTCGCTCCTCTCTCGCCCCCAAACGAAGACCGTCCGTGGAAGATATTTATGTCTTCTAAGCTCTAAGGGCCATGTTATTTGCATTCTTAATTTTGATCTTATAGCTCCTCTCGGCTCTGATAATGAGACGGCAAACGGAACTATTTTAATGTATTCTAGCATTCCAGATGAGACGGTAAATAGAAATATTTTAATTTAGCTCCCCCACGAATAAAATTTCTAGCTCCGCCACTACCAACAATAAACCTTCAATTGATCATTTCTCGAGAGCTTAGCAATCACCACCTTTGATAGAAGTGAACTATTATCATCATCTAAACCTATTGTGTTACATCCATTCAGCATGGTTTCTCAAAAATGAAAAGGAGATGAAGCGAAAAATAACAACGAAACTTAATCTTAGTCCTCAACAGTTACATTAATATTCTTTGAATCTCAAATGATGGAATTAAACACATTTAAAATGCAATTTAATATGCATAATGTCATGCACATGAAGCAAGTAGAGTTATTTTACTTCTAATGAAGTTTTTTGAGAGACTTTTGGCCATGTATAAAAACCTATGATGCACGGACACGAGACATGACCATTATAAAAAATATAGGACATGGGTACGGCGCACATATCATTACAATTTTTAAATAGTGTATAGAAATTAATATAACATCATATTAGAAATGACAAACAATAATAAATCAATGTCATAATTACTTGTCTAGCTTGTAATATGAAATGTCTAGTACAACCATAAAAAATATAAGAAAAAAATCATTTAGTACAACATGAAACCATTGATCTCTTAAACTAAAATTATATTTGTAGAACTTGCATACAAAAAAGAGTACTATTATATATATACCCTTTGATGCCCTAAGTGACTGCAAAAATGGCGAAGACGAACAAGTGAAAAATTGAATGAGTGAAGAGAACAACGAGAGAACGGCTGTAGCCGGACATACCGGGCTTAAAATAGAGCAGCCGCCTGCTGGGTTAGGCTCGCCTCATCGCAAAAATGAAGAAGAGTTGAAGAGAAGAAGAACTAATGAAGAAGACGAGTGAATAAGGAGGTTCCAGGCTTCAATTGTCGCTCTCTTCGCTTGGTCGGCTCGCCTGTTCGCATAAAAGAAGAAGATGATGGTGTAAAGCAAAACCCTAAGGCATACGGGCAGTCGGGCATGTATTACGGGATATATGGTTCGACTGGTCCCCTTAACACCTTTTATTTGATTAAAAGAATATAAAAAATAAAAATTTTGTAATTTAAATAAATTTAATTATAAAAAATTATGACATGCGTGTCCGTTTAAATTTAAATATTATTTTAATCGAACATGTATCGGCCGTATCCGACACGTGTGCCAGCCAGGTCAGGCGCATGTCCGTATCCGACACTGCATTCCCTCTTAAGTAGATTTGTCAGTGCATCATAGACAAAAACTAAAGCTTGAGCCACAAACCTTTCTCAATTGTTTCCTCTAAGGCCATTGTCAAACCTCATCTACCAAATATAATTGAATATAGGACAACAAATGAACTGAACCAAGTCAAGCAAGAGCTTGCTTGAGCTCGAGCTCATTTGATAAAAAATCTTGATTGTGCTTAGCTCAAGCTTGATTTAAGTTACGTGATATTCTGCATGCTTAGTTTATTTAAAAACATGGATGTATGAATTAAGATTGATCTTGGCTCGAGATCATTTCACATTATGGTTATCGAGCTATGATCGAGCAGCTCATTTGGACAAATAAAAGAGCCTTATTAAGCCAATTAACGAGTCATACTATCGACCTATTTGTTACCTAAACAAATAGGCCTTATCAAGTCTATTAATAAGTAAAAATATCGACTTGCTAGTCCGCTAACTGACTGGGCCTTATAAAACTTACCAAAACTATGGAACAACTAGGTAGCTGATCGAACAAACCTTATCAAACATATGCTTAATGAACATAAAACATACAACATTTTATTTAACAAAGATAAATTCAAATTTTAAATATATAAAATGAAGTAATAATTAAATATTTCAAGTATTAAATGAATTCATTACAAAGTCTTAAACATGAATTGATTTCTAAACAAGCATATTATCAAGTATTAAATAAGTGTATTATTGAGCATTAATTGAGCTTTGTAACGAGCTTTTTCACGAGCTTTATATAATATTATTCATTATCATAAACGAATAGAGCAATTGACTATTCATGCTTGTTCATTTATTAATTGATTATGAAAAATTTTAAATTTGTTTAGTTAATCAAACAATCATTAACAAGTCTAACCAAGCTTAATCACGAGTAACTTTTTAGCCTATTGATTCATTTGCACACTAGTAGAATCATTAAGAGAGCCTTCTCATCCAGCATTATCCTATCTTCTTCACTCATAGAAGTGCCTTAACAAGTCCATATTGGATTAGAGCACCACACATCTTAGAATTCCAAAGCTCAAAACTCTTTGAGCCAAAAAAACACCTCAATCTCAAACTTCATGTAATCATATTTCTCATAAAGCTCTAGTTTGATGCCAACTATTAAGGGAATAATGTCTATAAACACGTAGAACAAATTCGATAAACCATAATATAAATACAAAAAAATCAATATTTATGTTAATCAACTTAAGTAAGCCTATGCCCACAAGAGATAATAGAGGATCTAATCTACTAACATACGTCAGCAAGAAATGAGAGATCATCTAATCCACTAACAAAAATGAAACAAATCATGATGTACAATAAAAGAACACTCATTAGTCCTTCCCAAAACTCGAGTACATTCTATCTTAACAAAGAAAAAGGAGAATCCTTGAGTCAATCAAGGCGTAAGAGAATAATGTGAAAGAAATAATGAATAAAATGGATTAAATAACATTGAGCGAGCATTCTCATCCATCATTATCTTAGTCTTCTTCATCATAGCTCCAAACAACCCATGAGTGACTTCATAAGTCACTACGGATTGAAAAGCATCATGAAACTCCAAAAACTCTTTGAACCATCAAACTTTTTGACCTTGAACATCATATCATTGTATTCCTTATAACTCTTCACTCTTATACCAGATATTCAGAAAAGAATAATCCAACTTCATGATATGGAAGCATCAACCCATGAGAAAATACAATGATCCATAGAGTAATTGCAAAAGAGATCAAGCACCACAAAAAGTAAAAACAAATCTATAATGTTTGACTTAAGTTTACGTCCATAGGAGAGGAGAAGATCTGCTCTAACAACAAAGCAAAAATCATGCGTACAATTAAAAAGCACTCATCACCCGTTTCAAAATCTCAAGTACACAATCGCTTAACAAAGAAAAAAAGAGAAACCACAAGTCTGTTAAGGGAAGAGAATAACTTAACATATAACACAAAGGAGAATTAAAAACATAAAAAATATCAATTTTAGAAGTTCCTTAAAAAGGCACCATCAATTCTTCAAAATGATACTTTGAACCCTTGAAAATGAGTTTCTTGAGATCCCTATATCATTCTTTGTCCTCTCCCCTATTATCTATCTTATCAATTCCTTCTAAACTCCTTCACAAGAAACTCAAGATTGTCTTACACTTCCATGCATTAACTTATATAGCCATCCATAATGTATAACAATCTAACTTATGTAAAATCACCTAACACATTTTTAAGATTTCATACATGAAGTTGAAATCTACTTTACCATGTAATTCATACATAAATATTAAGTCAATATGTAATAAATCACATAATATGTTTTTAAGCTTTCACATAAAGCATAAAACATATATCATATTGTGATTTATGCATGATATTAGGTCAAAATCTAACACTCGTTATCATCCCTAACTCTACATATATGGCCAAAGTTGATAATGCAATAAACACTCAAAAAGTACAAAACATAAAAAGAAGAATAATATTATAAGTTATTAAGACCTTTTTTTATAATTAGGGATTACCGACTAAGTAGGAACTTATATAAGAAATATGATATTAAGCTCTAAGAACTAATTAACATCTTCTTCCACATAACATTTGCTTTCTAAATAATATTTCTACTTCTAAATGTGAAGTATTTTGAAAAATGAGAACATAAACACAAAAAGTTTAATGCAAAAACTTCACAAGCCAAAAATCAAATATTTATTGGGTTGCATGCCCCCCTTGCTTATTTATAAACAGACATATTATTTTCTTAAAGTCAAGTTTTTGCTCGTTACTTCAGAAATATTGTGTTAGTGATCTCAAAGGGAATAGCATCTCTTGTAGAAAAAAATATAATCTTGTCAAAATCCTTAAAGACATTCTCTAGGAAATCAGACATGGGGTATATGGTTTAGTTACTAAGATTTTCATGTTCCTAAGATATAAATAATATGAATATTACCAAGATGCTTTTCGTAATTTTGGTTTAGTGTTAGATATCAAGATGCCTCAAGACATATACCAACAAAGTATGAGAAAATATTTACATATCTCATATTTAAATAAGTTAGCAAACCAAACAGCTGAAATCTTGCCAATAACAAAAATATCATATAGCAGATTTCACTGAATCAGACAGTCCAGTAATACCAGAACTCATTCCACTTTCCCGGAATACCAGCACTGCAGAAGACATGAGACATAAAACTTACAGGTTTCAAAGAAAAAAAAAAGGCATAAAACTTCCTCCTAAACCACAACACCTAATTGCTCGCGTTCATGTTACAAGTAATAAAAACATTTTCCCGACTTAATATCTATTTGGGACGCCTGTAGCCGCATATAAAATTAGTTGTAAAACTATTGCGAAAAAAATAAAGCTTTTGAAAGTTGGGTAATATATCGATCCAGTTGTGAAAATTTTTTTCTCATCATAAGAACTTTAAAATAGCAAGAAAGTTGAAGTCGGTTAAAATAGAACTTAGAAAGGCTGTCCAAATTGCATCCTTAAAATCGATTAAAACCAACACTAAAATCATCCAGTAATTATTCCCAAGTCATCAACTTCTAGCACATAGTAGCAGAAATTGGTTTGCAAGTTAAAAATCACAAGCATATTCAAGTTAGGGATTCGGTGCAAACAAGTTCGAGAAATGCTCTCTATGTAAGATGAAAAGAAGCTGAAGAAAAACTCAAAAGAGGTATTGAAAATGTTACAACGAAGAAGGACAGTGGGTTTACGGTATGCCGACGCCGCGTTAGCTTTCTAACTCCGACTTCCGGTGCCCGAGATGCTGCGGCTAAGGATCTTGAAGGCAGGAGCTTAAAATTCCAGAAGCCCTAACTTAAACGGTATTGATGCCGCCCATCGTTTACTGGACTCATCCAACACTCGATATTAGCCGTTCGTTCAAACCTGCTATTAACAATACCGTTCATTTGGGTAGGGTTCTGGTTAGACCCGATATTGATTCGGTCAGTGTATGCTTAAGCCAAAGCCGGTTCGTTTAATGTATTGAACAAATCATATATCTAAATATGACTTGTCTAGCCATATGACAATATGGGTTTCCTGAGAAATTATTAGGGGTGACAATATTTGATACGATCCAAAAATCCTACCAACCCAACCCGAAAATTTCAGGTTTGAATAAAAAATGGGTGAGGTTTAAGTTTCATGTTCTAACCCGTTTCTAATTTCAGGTTCAGGTCAACCTGAAAATCCGAAAGCAGCTCGAAATTGACACGGGTCCCATCCCCCACCTCGTTGCGAAATCCCCCGCCTTGTGCTTGCCCCTGCGACCCGTGGCCCTGCTCTTGCCCTTGCGGCCCACTCTCACCTACCTCACACTCGTGGCCCGTGCTCGCACCCTGCTCTCACCTATGAGTTAGTGGTTCGGGTCTGGGTCTAAATTTCTGACTTGTTTATCTAATTGGGTCGGAGCAATTGAAGGCAAGGTCAATTTCGGTTTGGACTTGAGCCTGACCAAAAAATTCATTTTGATACTCCTATCTCCATATATCAAAGCTTCTTGCGGACATGTATTCACAATTGTTTATTCAAATGTATCGTATACCATAGTTGTGTACTTTGATATATCTACCAAACCTAATAACTTATTGGGTTTCGATATAACCCGAATATAACCTATTTAACATTATAATATCGAAGTTGAATATTTTTTAAATATGAAAAATAGACCATTTATCTTAATCTTTGGTTAATTGATTGATTTTGGGTGTCAACCAACCTACATATGCCTAACTTGAATTTTACCCATCTAACTTGCATGTCAGAACATTTGACATGAATCTTATATGTGCCATCCTGAATCCAATTTGCTTGGGTTGTTAGGTTTAGGATGTCAAAATAATCATCATGTTCAAGTTTAATCATACTCAGTTAAGTAATTAGCTCAAATTCAACTTTCTTTATAAATTTGTTTAGTAAACAAGTCAAACACAAATATGATCTTTATTATGTGAAATTATTTTTGGCATTAACGAGTTTATTGTTTTAGTAATATCCAAAAATATTACGCATATATAATAAGATAGTTGGGAGTTGCTCATAAAATATGAGATTTTTTATGTGAAAATTTTTGAAAGAAAAAAAGCATTGGGGTTAGCTCTTATAAAATAATTATACTAGTGTGAGTTGTATATTTCAAAGAAAGCATTTCCCAGTAATTAGAGAAAATAATGATATAATATAATAAATATAAATTATGAAAGAATGCTTCGATGATAGAAGTAAAAGGAGCCTTGAGGCTTCAGGGTAGTCATCGAGAGATGATTGATGATATGTTCAATTATTCTCCTTAGTAGTAACAATAAGCATCGGAGATGATGCCTATGATGGGTGTTGGTGTTGATATTGGCGACGAGAATCTACTTTGATGGCAATGACGATCATAGGCATTGCTACTGACAATGGGGTCACCCTTGCTAGTGATGGTCTAAGTAGGCCTTTAATGCTTATGGTGGGTATCAACCTTAATATTGACAATGGGCATCGATTTTAGTGGCAACAAGGAGTGTTAGCCTTATCTTTGACATCAAGCCTCAAGTACTTCGATGCCTCATTTTTCATGCTCAATCAACACAGTCCATCTAGCATGAAGATTTTACTTTCAGATATAGCTTATCCCCTTAAAAAATAAATAGTATGTTAGGTCCAATTGAGATAATTACCAAATTCATTCGAAGGACCCACTCAAAATATTCACCTGGCTTCATTTCAATTTTGATAATCTCAAATCAACATTCACCTATTCTTTCATGCCTCAAAATCTTAATGTGAAAGAATTTCATATTTCATCTCATAATTAATTTATCGGAGCTACTAAATCCATCTATCTAAGACTTAGCAAAAGTATATATATATATATATATATATATATATATATATATATAATCATTATTCATCAAAATCCATTTACACTAGCTAGAAGTCCAATCAATATATTTGTCCATCTTTCAATACTCCTAGCTAAAACAGAATAAAATAAAAAGTACACATATCTAAACATGAAATCCCAAAATCAGATCAACTTTACTCCACCGGATCTTGACCCCTTCTTAAAAAAATTGCAAAATCACATAGTGAGCTAACAGCTCAATAGGTTACTGAAACATACAACTGCTATTAATGTAAAGTAATATAAACAACATGCATGTAATCATTCAATCCAGATTAGCATAAACATGTAATAATAAGAATATGTGACACTCAATATGAATAGTGCGATTCATATAAGCAGTGGGAATCAATAAAAATAATGTAATTTAAAAATTAGTGATAAGTAATCATATGAAAGATTAGTATGTCATGTCCTTCCTATACTCATGTCCAATATAATGTCGCAGGTAAACTCATGAATCTATGCATGTTTATAATTAAACCTTATTTCTATGTATATGACATCTCATGCATATCAGTATACATAAAAAAAATGCATATCAGTATACATATCATATCAAGCAAGTGTGTCACATATGTTTTATATGTTATATAGTATCAATGCATGTACATCATACTATATCAAGTGTAATGCATCATGCATATCAAGTGTTTCATATGTATCATATATCCTTGTATCAGTCTTGTCATATGCTTGTATAAGTCTATACTATGTCATATTCATATCATGTCAATTATCATGTCATACCCTATTCTATTAATAAATAATACTAACATGTATGAGAATCATATTATAAGCAAGGTGGGACATTTGGCTTTCATGGCGTTTTACTTGTATTAAGTCGTGTAGGCCTTCCAAACAAAATAAGAATCAGTCTCAGTCATATCAATTATCTAAACAAAATCAGACTCATATCATATATCGCAAGTTAAGTAGCTTTCATATAAAAAATCTTCATTTCCTACCTGTCAGTGTATCATATCATATCAGCCAATCTCTTTATACATCCCTTTTCATGTCTTTTAGGACCGCACCATAAAACTTATTTAAATGAAAGCTCATCAGCCTACTCTCTTATATATAATAACATATCCCCAGCCAACTTGAATAAGTTAGTCATTTTTAGCCATCATTTTTTTCTTTTCCACATTTTATATCATATATATCATAATAACAGACATTTTGCACCCATCTTCTTCAATTATCATAGCATGTAAATCCATTTAGTATACTAATTAGTATGCACATTTTATGACAAAATACATGTTAGACTAGATGAACAATAACTTTTTACATATCATATATTTTTATGCCTAAATTTAGTATACTAACTCCAGATCATTTTATACTTGGCATTACTTTACTCATTTATAATAAAAAAGACATATATGTAAAACTAACTAGTGAAATTTGAATATGAACATGTCAAAATATTCATGATGATAATATCTACCATATATCAAAAGTTATATAATGAAAGTTCACAATAATATGAGATATTATATTTTTATCAAATTTAGGAGAGAAAAAATTAATACAACTCAAAATGATTAAAAATAGAAGTAGGGTTAAGGTTACCAACCATGATCATAGCTCTTTTCGTAACTGGAGCAATAGAAAATTCTATCCCAAACCTTGCTTTTGTTGAAATCCAGGATCTCGAGCACTTAATTTTGATGGTGACAACTAATACTTACTGAATCCATATGGACTTCCTTTAGATTATAAATGCTTATCCTTGTATATGAGCACTAATATTTCAGGTCAGATGCACACTGCTCAAGGTTACTGGAGACTCAAACCGGGTAGAATAGGATGTTGAAAAGTCTGTAATTTTTATTTCTTTATTTTTATTTTCTTGAGTCTGCCACAGAAGCATGTATGTGAAAGGAGCAACCATACACACACACAGGGGGAGATTTGTTTTAAATGTTAAATTTTTTTTAAGAATATCGTACTGTATGATTAATTAATAATACTCAGACTAACGGCTATTTTTCAGATGATTAACTTTGTAATATAATCGTACTGTATGATACTTATCGTACTGTGTGATAAGGTTCAATTGAAAAACCCTAGCCGCCAGAATAAGTTTGGTAAGTTCCTAAATTTGAACTGATCGTATTGTACGATTATGATCATACTGTACGATTAATTGAATACTTATCAAAATTATCTCCCGCAATCAGGAAATAAACGTTGGTTTCTAAATTAATGTCGATCGTACTGTACGATGATATATCATACCGTATGATAGACAGAGATGATTACATTCGTCCCTTCGATCGTACCAGACGAAACCAAGGTTTTTTGTTCTGTTCGTCCTGGATGATAGTTGTATCGTACAGGACGTTATCCTGAAATGAACTAATCGTACTATACGTTTAGTGGAGTGTTGGACGACTGACAGAGATGATTTCAGTCGTCCCGTCGAGCGTACCAGATGAAACCAAGATTTTTTATTCTATTCATCCTGGACGATATTCGTATCGTACAGGATGATATCCTGAAACAAACTAATCGTACTGTACGGCTAGAGGAGTGCTAGACGACTTGCAGAGATGAATTCTTTCATCCCAGGGATCGTCCCACAGATCATCCTGTACGAATAGTACGAATCAACATTATCGTCCTGTACCATATACATATCGTATAGTACGATATGTATAAACTTCGATAACTGTTCATCTGTGCTCGTACTGGACGGAGCTGTACTTGAACTGATCGTACTGTACGATTATATATCGTACTGTACTGTACGATTATATATCGTACTGTACGAACAGAAATGTAAAAGTTGAAACTTTTAGGGTTTTCTGAAACCTGATATAAAAACAACTTAAAATTTTTTATAGAGGACGTTGTTGGTCTATCCTCTTGCTGTGAGAGGCTTTGAGGGAGGAAGGAGAAGTTTTTCCTCGGAGAGATCCAGGGCTTACGAGAGGAAGGTGAAGGTGAGCTTGAGCGTGAGGGAGAAGTAGTGTGAGGTATCACACGGTGGCTCCAAGCTAGCTGCATGCTTTGCTCCTCTTGTGGCTTTGGGGAGTCTCGGGAAAGTTCTCGAGGAAAGAGTCACTTCAAGATCACCATCACCAAGGTACTCTGCCATCTCCAGGAGGGAGAAAAAGGAGAAGGTCCGCTGCCATCACCAGGAGGGTGACATAGCATTTGGTATTCTGCCGCATCGAGGGAGGTGAAAGTGAGTATTATAATGGCTTCTCCGCCTTACTGTGGAGTAAAATGAGAGTCAACTTTTACTAGTGCAAATCCCGGAGTAGAGGACTCTGGGGAGTGGACGTAGGTCAAGTGACCGAACCACTATAAAAATCTCTGGTGTGTTTTTTCCATTTTTTCATACTTTACTTTTCATGCTCTTAATTAGTAAGTTAAATTGCTTGGTGAAAAATCATAATTTGAATCTTGTATTGTGAAAGTTACAATTGAATTACCAATATCGCCGTTGTGATCGTTGTACTTGCTTCCGCACGTTATTCGTTTAGTTATCCTTTAAAAATACAAAAAAAGTAGAACTCTTGTTTATGGTTGAATTTTTTAAAATACTAATTCACCCTCCCTCTTGGTGCATCTCGTACTTTCAAGTGGTATCAGAGCGGGGTTTCAAAATAGTGTTTTAGAAAACCTAGAAATGTAAGATCCATGGCTCAATTTGGTAACCATAACACTGCGGAGGGTTATTCTATAACCCGTCCACCTTTATTTGACAATATACCATTTGATTTCTGGAAAATATGCATGTTTACATTTTTACAGTCTCTAGACTATCGCATGTGGATGTTGGTCCAAGAAGGTTATTCTGCACCATTTCGTATGTTGAATGGAATTAAAACTGAACTATCATTTAATGAATGGAGCATTGAGGATAGAGAACTTGCACAGTTAAATGCTAAATGTCTAAATTATTTCTTTTGCGCATTAAAATCAGAAGACTATATGCGAGTATTAACTTGTACTACTGGTAAGCAAATTTGGGACAAATTGTGTATCACGTACGAATGAACTAGTGAGGTCAAATAATCTAGATTAAATATACTACTACATGATTACGAACTATTCCGCATGAAACCTAATGAAACTATATCTGATATGTACACTAGATTCACCCAGATTGTAACATCTCTGCATGCTTTAGGGAGAGAGTTGTCTAACTCGAAAAAAGTAAATAAAATTCTGCGATGTTTGCCTAGCTCGTATGATGCTAAAATCACTGCAATAACTGAGTCAAAAGACCTGAACGTTTATTCTATTGATAATTTACTTGGGTCACTCATTACCTACGAGTAAGGAGTGAGTCAATGACAAAGTGATGCAGGTGAAAAGAAGAAGGAGCGAACTGTGGCTTTAAAAGCAAATAATTCTGAAAGTGACAGCTCAGCAGCGGAGGAAGATGACGACATCGCCTTGATGACTCATCAGTTCAAAAATTTTCTAAAAAGAAAGCAGCGCCGTCATCAAAGTAATTGGAACAAAGGTAAAAGCTCAAAGCATACTAAAGTTGCATCTGACACAATTTGCTTTGAGTGCAGGAAACCCAGTCATCTCCGACTGATTGCCCCAACATCAAGACTCATCAAACCAAGGAAAAGGGTGAGGAAAGATCAAAGTTCAAGAAGGGCAAATTTAAGACACAAAAAATATTTTGGGC
Organism: Dendrobium chrysotoxum; assembly: GCA_019925795.1. NCBI lineage: Eukaryota > Viridiplantae > Streptophyta > Magnoliopsida > Asparagales > Orchidaceae > Dendrobium > Dendrobium chrysotoxum. The sequence goes on from CM034309.1 coordinate 19,363,719, forward strand.
CGACTCTGCCTTAGAATCATCGGAAGAAGAAGCAGAGGAGGAGATAACGAATCTATATCTTATGACTAATGATAATCTTGATCAATCAGATCAAGATGAGGTATGTCAACTGTCTTACGATGAACTGCTTGTTATTTCTGAAAAAAATCCATGACTCGTATAGAAAGTTAAAGAAAAAGCATGTTAGTCTTAATACTGAGTTTAGTACTTTACAAAAGGAGCATGCTAGTGTAGTTAAGAATTTTTCTGACTTGGATAAAGATCATATGTCTTTGCTTGATGAATATAATGCATTAAACAAGAAGCATATTGAGTTAACCACTACACACGATATCTTGAAATCATCACATGTTGAACTAGAGAATGCATTTAAGGAACTAGAAGAACTAGTAGGGGAACTAAGTAGTAGTGAGCATACATTGAGATTTGAATATGTAAGTCTTAACCAAGAGAACAAATTTTTAAATGAAAAACTTCATGCATTCGAAAATAATAAAAAACCTCCCATATTTGCTGAGTTTTTTCAGCCTCCACCATGTGAATCATCTCATTCAAAACCTGCACGACATGCATCATCCAAACCAAGAAATAGACACTACCACCCCCGTAGATTAGTGAACCCATTTCCCGGTGTTAGGTGTTACTCTTGTGGCATGCTAGGTCACATAGCCCGCACTTACACAATTCATCATATGACACATCTAGTGTGGAGACCTAAAGCGCATTCATCACAGCATAACATGCATACATTTCATTCATATAAGCATAGGGTGGAACCCAAACTCACTTGGGTTCCTAAAGCTAACCTTTGATTGACATTGTAGGAATGCTCTCACAAAAGACCTAGTGAGAGCATGTGGTACCTAGACAGTGGCTGCTCGAGACACATGACTGGAGACATGAAGCAGTTCGTGACATTGGAGGCCAGGTCAGGAGGCAAGGTAACTTCGGGAGACAACATCACCAGAAAAGTGGTGGGCTCAGGTATTATTGGAAACACTAAGAATTTGATTATTGAGAATGTACTTTTAGTTGATGGTTTAAAGCATAATCTTTTAAGTATAAGTCAACTATGTGATAAGGGCTTTGACATAAATTTTTTTTCTAATAAATGCATGATTAGCTTAAATGATACACTTGTGTTAGAAGAAAGATGCATAAATAATGTTTACATGTTAGATTTAAACTACATTGAAACCTCAAACTCTTTGTGTCTGAAAATAATAGCGGATGACTCTTGGTTATGGCATAGGAGACTATGACATGCTAGTATGAAAACACTTAGGAACATCACTCAGAAAGACTTAGTTAGAGGCATACCAAAGTTAGACTTTACTAAGGATCATCTTTGTGATGCTTGCCAATTAGGAAAATAAGTTAAATCTTTATTTCATGCAATCAAGGATATCAACACCACTAGGCCACTAGAAACTCTCCACATGGACCTGTTCGGACCTGTTAGTATAGCCAGCCTAGGAGGGAAGTTGTATGGGTTTGTAATAGTGGATGACTACTCTAGGTTTACTTGGGTGAAATTCCTAGCTCATAAGAGTGAGTCATTTGAAGAGTTTAGAATTTTCTTCACTTGGATTCAAAGGAAATTAGGATGTGTAATTTCAACAATTCATAGTGATCACGGTGGGAAATTTGAGAATGATAAATTTGAATCATTTTGTAAAGATGTTGGAATAGAACATAATTTCTCTGCTCCTAGAACTCCTCAGCAAAATGGAATAGCAGAAAGAAAGAATAGAACTTTAGTTGAAGCTGCTAGGGCTATGTTAGCTGAATACACCTTCCTAGATATTTTTGGGCAGAAGCAGTGAATACCGCGTGCTATGTGTTAAATAGGGTAAATGTTAGATCCAAACTTAATAAGACACCCTATGAGTTGCTTAAGGGTAGGATACCCAATCTTTCCCACTTACACGTTTTCGGTTGCAAATGCTTCATCCTAATCAATGACAAGTCACTCTTAGGAAAGTTCGATCCTAAATCTGATGAAGGGGTTTTCCTAGGCTACTCACCTGTAGGTAAAGCCTATAGAATATTCAATAAGAGAACCCTAGTAGTAGAAGAGTCCACCCATGTGGTATTTGATGAATCCAATAAGTCCTCTGAATCTAATCATGAAGAAGAAGAAGTTGAGGTTATACGGGGAGTAGAAACCATTACCATAGAGACTAGAGTGGAACCTCAAGAACATCTGCCTAGAGATTGGAAATTTTCTTCTAATCATCCTAGAGAACTGATCTTAGGAGACCCATCAGAAGGGGTAAAAACTAGGCATGGACTTAGGAAAGACGTTAGTCATTATGCATTCATATCTATGATTGAACCTACGAATATAGATCAAGCCTTAGGAGATGAATTTTGGATCTTAGCAATGCAAGAGGAGTTGAACCAATTTGTTAGGAATGATGTATGGGAATTAGTCAAAAGACCTAAAGAATAAAGTGTGGTTGGAACTAAATGGGTCTTTAAAAACAAGATGAATGACTCTAGAATAGTAGTGAGAAATAAGGCTAGGTTAGTAGCAAAGGGGTATAACCAAATTGAAGGAATAGATTTTAAAGAAACCTTTGCTCCGGTAGCTAGACTAGAAGCCATCAGGGTACTGTTAGCCTTTGCTTGTTTTAGGGATTTTAAGCTGTATCAAATGGATGTCAAGAGTGCCTTTCTGAACGAGGTAATCAAGGAAGATGTTTATGTGGAGCAACCTCCGGGGTTTGAAAACTCACAATTTCCAAACCACGTGTTCAAACTGAAAAAAGCACTATACGGGTTAAAACAAGCACATAGAGCCTGGTATGAAAGACTTAGTACATTCCTATTAGATAGAGGCTTTGTTAAGGGTAGTGTGGACACCACCTTATTCTTGAAGAAAGTAGGAGTTGAGGTACTCATTGTTTAGATTTATGTAGATGACATCTTGTTCGGATCGACGGAGAAAAGCTTATGTAATGAATTTTCAAAAATAATAAGTGATGAGTTTGAAATGAGTATGATCAGAGAACTTAGTTACTTCCTTGGATTTAGTGTAAAATAAACGGAAGGTGGAACGTTCCTTAGCCAATCTAAGTACATAAATGATATTTTGAAAAAATATGAAATGGATAATGCTAAGGCTATGAATACACCCATTAGCTCTAACATTCAATTGGATAAAGATCCCAGTGGGAAGTCTGTAGATCAAAAGAGGTATAGGGGAATAATTGGATCGCTTCTCTACTTGACTGCCAGCAGACCAGACATAATGTTTAGTGTGTATCTGTGTGCCCGCTTTCAAGCTGACCCGAAAGAATCTCACATGACTGCTGTCAAAAGAATTTTTAGATATCTACTAGGCACCCCGAACTTAAGAATTTGGTATCCTAGACACAACACTACTTTTGAAATCTTAGGGTACTCAGATTCAGACTTTGCAGGATGTAGGGTAGATAGAAAAAGCACTTATGGTACTTGTCAATTCATTGGACATTCATTAGTTTCATGGTCCAGTAGAAAATAGAATTCGGTAGCCCTATCAACAGCCGAAGCAAAATATATAGTGGTAGGTAGCTGTGTTGCATAAGTTTTGTGGTTAAAACAACAACTGTTAGATCTAGGACTACCTATAGGAGCCATTCCAATCATGTGTGACAACACCAGTGCTATTTGCATATCCAAAAATCTAATTCAACATTCACGAACAAAATATATAGATATTAGACATTATTTTATCAGAGATCACGTAGCCAAAGGAGATATTGAACTGCACCACGTTGCTACTGAAGATCAATTGGCTGACATTTTTACAAAACTATTAGATTATGACATATTTAGCACTTTAAGAATAAAATTAGGTGTCATAGACATTCAAGCCTAAAAAAAAAAAAATATTTGTGTGTTTAATATGATTAGTTTGTTTAAAAACAAAAAAAACAAAAAAGATAAAACAAAAAAAAAAATCATAATGAAAAAAAAATGGTTTCCTGATCCTCTTACCTTGCTGCTCACAAACCTTGAATTTCTCTGACAATCGTACTGTATGATCCAATATCGTACTGTACGATAATATTCAAATCACTCCAATCTCAGCCGTCCACTCCCATTCACGGTCCAGATCTTTTATGTCTTATACCTATCGTACTGCACGACTCACCACTCGTACCGTACGATATATATTATTGGTGATCGTACTGTACGAATTACACATCGTACGGTACGATCTACATGTCAAGTGGATTAGGACGAATTTAAACTCGGCCGGTATGAACATTATTGCCTATCGTACTATACAAACACCTGTTCGTACTGTACGATTCTTTTTGTCAAAGGTCGTTCAGACGACTCCTCGGGATGAACGCCTCACACTCACGTTCGTACAGTATGATTTTGATCGTACTGTACGATTTGACTCACTTTTTGAACGGTCGTCCAGACGACATTATTGCACCTATCGTACTGTACGATCCGCAATCGTACTGTACGATAGTTCACAAATTCTATAAAATGAAGGGATTCTTTGACTACATTCACTCACTCTCACTCACTCCAAATTTCCTCTCTCTCTCAAATTCCTTCTTCAACCATGTCTGGTGTAAGTAAGCTCGGCCGAATGTTCGTCGGGAGCTCTTCCTCCTCTCGGCGTTTCGACGATCGCTTTCTCTCTGCTGCAGACAAGAAAGTATACACTAAACTTAAGGAAGCCAAAATCACTCCATCTCGCATGCTGAACCAAGCCGCTCTGAATTTCGAGGTGATGAACCTTTTCGCATCCACCACCCTTCAATTCCTGTTGACTCTAGCCTTTCCTTTCCACTCCGAACTCCTTTTTGAGTTTCTTGCCAATGTCAAAATCGACCTAGAAAACACCACTTTCACTTCCTATGTCTGCAAACAGCATGTCGTTATCACCGTTAACGACATTGTTGCACACATTGGGCTGTCCACTGACGGCCCTCGTCCCCAATCTATGATCTCACATGATTATGATTGTACATCAGTTAATATGACCCTTAGAGGTGTCCCATCCAATCAACACCTGCCCCTTGTCCAAACCCTGAATCAGAATGCCCGCGTTATCCAGCATGTCCTTCGCACGTCCATCATACCCAAAGCTGGAGACCGCATCCATATTACTCCAGTACTTTCTGTCGTCACATATCTAATCATGTCTGGAATAAAATTCAATGAAGCCCAAATGGTTTTTGATTATATCCATACCCTGTCTGCATACCGATATCCCGGTGCCCGCCGCAAACTGAACCTTGCTTTAGGGCATGTCATAGGATACATCTTAGATGCCAAGTACCACTACATGTTTTTCTCTCATTATGTTTTTCTCTATATGTTCTCACTACATATTCTCACTACATGTTTTTCTCTCATTATGTTTTTCTCTATATGTTATAATAAAAAGAAAATAAATTTTTTTTCTCTCATCCTATTTAAAAATTAATAAGTTATTCTTCTGAGGGGGAGCTAAGGAAGTCAGAATAACTGTGGTCATCAAAAAATATTATTTGACACCATTAAAAAGGGGGAGATTGTTGAAATCCAGGATCCCGAGCACTTAATTTTGATGGTGACAACTAATACTTACTGAATCCATATGGACTTCCTTTAGATTACAAATGCTTATCCTTGTATATGAGCACTAATATTTCAGGTCAGATGCACACTGCTCAAGGTTACTGGAGACTCAAACCGGGTAGAATAGGATGTTGAAAAGTCTGTAATTTTTATTTCTTTATTTTTATTTTCTTGAGGCTGCCACAGAAACATGTATGTGAAAGGAGCAACCATGCACACACACAAGGGGGAGATTTGTTTTAAATGTTAATTTTTTTTAAGAATATCATACTGTACGATTTAAAATCATATTGTATGATTAATTAATAATACTCAGGCTAACGACTATTTTTCAGATGATTAACTTTGTAATCTAATCGTACTGTACGATAAGGTTCAATTGAAAAACCTAGCCGCTAGAATAACTTTGGTAAGTTCTGAAATTTGAACTGATCGTACTGTACGATTAATTGAATACTTACCAAAATTATCTCCCGTAATCAGGAAATAAATGTTGGTTTCTTAATTAATGTCGATCGTACTGTACGATGATATAACGTACCGTACAATAGAAAGAGATGATTACATTCGTCCCTTCGATCGTACCAAATGAAATTAAGGTTTTTAATTCTGTTCGTCCTAGATGATAGTTGTACCGTATAGGACGTTATCCAAAATTGAACTAATCGTACTGTACGTTTAGTGGAGTGCTGGACGACTAACAGAGACGATTTCAATCGTCCCGTCGATCGTACTAGATGAAACCAAGATTTTTTATTTTATTCATCCTGGATGATATTTGTATCGTATAGGATGATATCCTGAAATAAACTAATCGTACTGTACGGTTAGAGGAGTGCTGGATGACTAGCAGAGATGAATTCTTTCATCCCAGGGATCGTCCCACAGATCATCCTGTACGAACAGTTTGAATCAACATTATCGTTATGTACGATAAACATATCATACAATACGATATGTATAAACTTTGATAACTGTTCGCCTATGCTCGTACTGGATGGAGCTGTACTTGAACTGATCGTACTGTACGATTATATATCGTACTGTACGAACAGAAACGTAAAAGTTGAAACTTTTAGGGTTTTCTGAAGCCTGATATAAAAACAACTTAAAATTTTTTATAGAGGACGTTGTTGGTCTATCCTCTTGCTGTGAGAGGCTTTGAGGGAGGAAGGAGATTCGTGAAGGAGAAGTTTTTCCTCGGAGAGATCCAGGGCTTGCGAGAGGAAGGTGAAGGTGAGCTTGAGCGTGAGGGAGAAGTAGTGTGAGGGGATCACATGGTGTCTCCAAGCTAGCTGCATGCTTTGCTCCTCTTGTGGCTTTGGGGAGTCTCGGGAAAGTTCTCGAGGGAAGAGTCACTTCAAGATCCCCATCTCCAAGGTACTTTGCCATCTCCAGGAGGGAGAAAAAGGAGAAGGTCCGCTGCCGTCACCAGGAGGGTGACATAGCATTTGGTATTTTGCCGCACCGAGGGAGGTGAAAGTGAGTATTGTAAAGGCTTCTCCGCCTTGCTATGGGAGCAAAAGGAGAGTCAACTTTTACTAGTGTAAATCCCAGAGTAGAGGACTCCGGGGAGTGGACGTAGGTCAAGTGACCGAACTACTATAAAAATCTCTGGTGTGTTTTATCCATTTTACCGTACTTTACTTTTCATGCTCTTAATTAGTATGTTAAATTGCTTAGTGAAAAATCATAATTTGAATCTTGTATTGTGAAAGTTACAATTGAATTACCAATATCATCGTTGTGATCGTTGTACTTGCTTCCGCACGTTATTCGTTGAGTTATCCTTTAAAAATACAAAAAAGTAGAACTCTTATTTAGGGTTGAATTTTTTAAAATACCAATTCACCCCCCCTCTTGGCGCATCTCATACTTTCATCTTTCTCTCTCCTCTCTACTCCTCTCTCTCACTTTTCCTCTCCCCTCTCATCCGGCCATGCAAAGAAATGGGAGGGGTGAGTATTTTGATATAAATGCGATTTGATATTTTATTTAAAAATGATTTTTTTTTTTATCTAGAATTACAACGTTTACTCAAACCCTTATAGACCTGAGAGCTTGGTGCTGTAACGCTTTGTAAGCACAACATCATAGTGCTCCTAGCCAAAATTTTAGAGTTATAGGAATTTTAGTGAAATTAAACTTTGTGGTTATTACATATTCTAACTCTCTTGCAAATAAATAAGTATGATCAAATAAAGTAATACTTTAGAGAGGTGCATCTCCCCCACAACATGGCAAGGTAGTTTCTTACCCATGATGCTTGAATATAATAATTAATATTCTACAACCAACATTCTCTCCATGACTACTAATTCTAGCAGGCATGCCGAGCTGGTTTAATGAAAAAGGAATGTAGTGTAAAAGATTTTCATCTCTTGGTTTTTAGTTTCAATTTTTCCGTTTGATTTGATGGAAAAGGAATGCATTGTAAAGTAAATAGTGTATTGAAAAGACATTTGAGTTGTTTGGTTGAGGACACTTATAAATTTAAGATTTCACTTTTTTGTTTAGTTAAAGTACAGGAATACAAAATAAAATAGCAATAGTTGATTGAAGGTGGATGACAATAAGGGAAGGGGGCTGAGACAGGTGCAACTAATTATGGTGGGGATGATGGTTGGTGATGAGTAGTGATGGTGAGGGTGATGTTGGCAATGACCAGTGAAAGAGCGGGGCAATGGCAGTCAGCGGGTGGGTGGTGATCAGCAATATCAATGGTTTGTGATGGGCGATAGTGTTGCTGGAAACCAATGAAAGGCGGGGATGACAAAGGGCAATGGCAGTGATAGTGGTCAGTAAAGAGTGGTGGCAGCCAGCTGGCGATGATAGCTGATTTACATCACTTTTACCCAAGATGTGTATTAGAAATTTGCTTAAAATGGGTGAATTCCAAATATGCTTAAGATGAATCAGAGGGTGATTTACAAATGCACTCTCAAAATGCATTGCATTTAAAATGCAATCATCTAAATGCCCCAAATGTTAAGACCCCTATGTTTACTCTACACTCTGAATGCAACCAATCATATTAGCCCTTAGATAATTATTGTGAGAGACTATGTTTTTCTTTATTTTCTTCCAAACTATTATTGTAAATAAAAAAGCTAGTGCATTACCACATTATACGAAGGCTAAGACCGCAAACTACTTACACTTTAGTGTTTTCTCTCTATCTTATTACATATTCCTTTCCATCCATCCATGTAAGCATACTTAGAGACTCCCACATTAACCTCTTTTTCCCTCCCCAAATTATAAGCAGGAAAGATTTAAGCTTGAATCTCACTTGGGATTTGGTTAAGGAATTTTTATTATTAACCTCAATTTAGTGCTCTCTTTGAGATTATTTAAGTTCGTAAAAGAGGTTTAATGGATGATTTTCCATACCATGCTGATATATTGCTCACTACTTTTGCTCTCAAACACTCTTCCAAAATGGCATGGAAGGTTCTACTTTTCAGACTAACTTAATAACACTCCTAGCACAATTCTAGTAACTTCTTAGGAAAGATATATGCCCATTTGAACACCACTTTGAAAAAAATTTACAAGAAGATGCTTTTCGTGCTTAAGGGATGATATAGATGATATTATTATGGGAAAAATGATGATTGTTGCATCCTAGAATATTCGTGGTGGTAGAGAAATATAAAGTTTAACGTCTTAGCTTTGTATGAAGATCCAGAACTCATACAGATAAAAAGAGAGGGTGTAGCATCTATAAGAGACAATAATATTTTTATGTGGAAAATCTTGAAAAGGGAAAAAACTATGGAGTGCGTTACATGATGGGACTTGAGAGGATCACTATTATTTGCAGTCAAGTAGAAATGAGGCCCTTCATTAGGGGAAGGCCTTAGCTTGATGTAATAAATATAGATCATATAGAGTGCGTTACATGATGGGACTTGAGAGAATCACTATTAATATATCTGTTTGGTCGGTAGAACCATAGTCAGCAGATAACATAGGTCAGAAAGATCATAGTCTGGTGATGGTGGTCGGAGGGATCGTAGTTAGTGGGCGATAGTGGTAAAAAAAGACCATTATCTAGCAACGAAGGTCAGAAGGACCATAGTCGGTTGGCGACAATACTCAGAAATACTATTGTCTGGTGAAGGAGATTGGAAGGACCGTAGTCAGCTGGCGACGAAGGTCCGAAGTTCGACGTCGGGTAAAAGTCTGACAAAAGTCCGGTGATGGGCAGAAGTTCGGTGATAGGCATAAGTCCAGCGTCAGGTAGAAATTTGATGACGGGCGAAAGTTTGGCATCAGGTAGACATTCAATGAAAGTTTGATGACGGGAAGAAGTCCAACGATAGGTGAAAGTTTAGCATAGGGTAGAAGTCTGACGAAAGTCCAACGACGAGCATAAGTTCGATGGCAGGCGAAAGTCCAATGTCGGGTAGAAATATGGCGACGAGCGAAAGTCCAACGTCGGGTAGAAGTCTGCTGAAAGTTTGGTGACGGGAAGAAGTCTGGTGATGAACAAAAGTTTGGCATTGGGTAGAAGTCTTACAAAAGTCCGACGATGGACAGAAGTCCAATGTCGGGTAGAAATCCAGTGTCTGGTAGGAGTCCGGCGATAGGTAAAAGTTAAGCAACGGGTGGAAGCTCGGCGTCGGGTAGAAGTCTGACGAAAGTCTAGTGACAGGCAGAAGTCCGACAATGGGCAGAAGTCTGGTGACGAGTAGAAGTCTGACATCGGGCAGAAATCTAGCGATGGGCGGAAGTCCGGTGACTGGTATAAATCTGACGATGGGCGGAAGTTCGTGTTAGTCAGTGGCCGGGAGGTGGTCAAGGAGTAGTTTGGTGGCAAGAGAACTCTTCCTTCTCTTCTTTCTTGGGCTCCCCCCCTCCTCCCCTCTTCGGGGTCTATTTATAATTTTTTGAGAGTGACGTGGCCAATAAATAAGAGGAAGATGAAGGGTAAATTGGGAGTGGTTTGCATGGACGGCCGATGTTGATTCTCTTGATCATAAACTATTTATTAGGCATTTGAATGTCTTAATGATATCAAAATTTAGCGATCTTAGGCTTGTTGGATTCATCTCGTCAAGCCGCTCGATTTTGTTATAAATCTTGATTCAAGGTTTCTAATTGTGATAATAATAAATATTTCTATTTTTATTTGATTGCCTAGTCTTTCAGGTCCACAAGATCAAGTCTAATTCAAACCAGCTCAAGATCGGATGTGTATGTGTTCAAATGTATTCTTTTTTCCTTTTCTGAGTCAAATATAATATAATGGATCCCTAAGCTAAGTAACCTTGCACACACACACTCAGGGGGAGAATTTTAGTGAGTTAAGGTTTCTATTCTATTTTGATCATATTGTCATGAATAATAGTAATGTCATCCTAGATGATCCATTAAAAATAGAAATCCTAATTAGGATAATCATGTTAAGTTAGTCTGATTAAGCAGATCGTCCTGGACGATCATCCCATCGTATAGGACGATATGCTCAAATAAGAAAATCTCAGCTGCCAGACTAATTTAGGCATATTTTTATTTTTAGTATTTTGGTCTATTCGTCTCGGATGTACGGTATCGTCCTAGATGATTCATTACAATTATGCCTAAATTAGCCATATGATTAAGAAAAGTAATTGAGGATTGATTGATCGATCACATCATCCTGGATGATCAATTATAAATCCTCATCTTCAAATATATCTCACCTGGATGACCCGAATTATATGCCAGATGATATTGCCATTTTGAACTAATCATACAGGATGATAGCTTTATCATCCTGGATGGTCGGTTATTTTGAAATCATCAAGCATAGTTGTCCAAGAAGACCCGAACTATATGCAGATGATATTGGACATTTTTGAACTAATCATACATGATGATATAGATGTCATCCTGGATGATCAAGTCATTTTCTTTAGATCGTCCAGACTTTTCTCCTGGATGACCTAAACTATGTGCTGGACGATATTCCTGATTTAGAAATAATCCTCTAGGATGATTGCAGAATCATCTCGAACGATCATAATAAATCATGTCTTCTAATCATCCAGAGGAACCAGATCATCCAGGCTAAAAGGGGTTGATTTACACTAATCATATAGGACGATTGCATGATCGTCCTGGATGATCTTTGATGACAAGTTAAAATTTAGGATAATTTTTGAGCCCTTCTATTTAAGATCTCTTGTTTGCTACTATTGAGATCTTTTACCACTGTCCTCACCTGAGAGAGTCTTGAGAGGGAGAGGGAGAGCTTGGGAGAGAGAGAGAATCTTGTGAGGAGGTGTTTGTGAGGTGTTCATAAAGGTTACTCCAAGCAAGGATTCGAGTCATCATCTCTAGTGGTCGTCCCTTATTTGGTGTCTCTGAGGGAAGGATCGTTAGTAAGAAGATCAAGGTTCTCTGCCTGCTTCAGGAGGAAGTTAAAGGAGATAAGGTTCTCTGCCTGCTTCAGGAGGAAGTGAAAGGAGGTAAGGTTCTCTACCTTCTTTAGGAGGAAGTAAAAGGAGTCTGGGTTTTCTACCTCACCGGGTTGGTATCAGAGCGGGATTCATAAAATTAAGTTTTGAAAAACTTTTAAATTTGACCCATGGCTAACTTTGGTAATAGAAACACCATAGAAGGATATTCAATCACTCGACCACCTTTATTTAATAATATATCTTTTGATTTTTGGAAAACTCGTATGTCCACCTTTTTATAATCTATAGATTATCGCATATGGATGCTTATTAAAGATGGATACTTTGCACCATTTAGATTAGTTGATGGCATTAAAACTGAACTTCCTTTTACTGAATGGGCTTATGATGATCGAGATTTAGCATAACTGAATGTAAAATGCTTAAACTATTTTTCTATGCATTAAAATCTGAGGATTACATATGTGTCTCTACTTGCACAACTGATAAAAAAATTTAGGATAGATTATGTATTACTTATGAAGGCACATCAGAAGTTAAGCAATCTTGGTTGAATATCTTGCTTCATGATTATGAACTCTTTCGCATGAAACCTAGTGAGTCAATATCTGAAATGTATACTAAGTTTACACAAATTATCATCTCCCTGCATGCCTTAGGAAGAGAACTCACTAACTATGAGAAAATTAACAAAATTCTGAGATGTTTGCCTTCTTCCTATGATACAAAGATAATCGCGATCACTGAATCCAGGGATTTAAACACTTATTTTATTGATAACTTACTTGGATCACTCATTTCTTACGAGCAAGGAGTGAACCAAAGACAACTTGATGCATGTGAGAAAAAGAAAGAGAAAATTATGGCGTTGAAGGCTAAAGATACGGAGACTAATTCTGCTGGGTCTGAAAGTGATGATGTTGCCTTAATCACTAGGCCATTCAAAATCTTTCTAAGGAAGAAACACAAGAACTATCAGAAATGGAATAAAGGTAAGAATAATAAAAATTTTAAAGGTTCTTCTAATATAGTTTGCTTTGAATGCAGGAAGCCATGACATATAAAAGATGATTGTCCTACACTTAAGGGTCACCCAAGCAAGGAGAAGGGTGAGGAGAAATCCAAGTTCATGAAGGATAAGAAATGGATTCAAAAGGCTTTCTAGGCGGATTCTACATCTGACTCCTCTGGGACTGAAGCTGAAGAGGAGACTACAAACTTGTGTTTGATGACAGATGAACATCTTAATCAGTTTGACCAAAAAGAGGTATGTAAACTAACCTACGATTAATTACTTGATATTTCTGAGAAAATTCATTCATCATATAGGAAACTGAAGAAAATGCATGCTAGCTTGAAATTGGAATTCTTGAATTGGCAAAAAGAGCATGAAGTTTTGCTTAAAGATTATTCTTCACTTGATAGCAATCACATGTCATTACTTGATGAATTTGATGAGTTAAATGAAAAGCATTTTGAATTGATTGTTGAGCATGATTCATTGAAAGCATCACAAGTAGAATTAGAAATTGCATTCAAAGAATTAGAAACTCATGTATTCAATGTAGAAAGTAGGGAGCATATATTAGGAGTGAAAAATTCAATTCTTGATAGTTCAAATAAATTTTTTGATGCTGAATTAACTGCTCTTATGAAAAATAAGCAACCTCCATCACTTAAAGAATTTCATACAAAATTATCAAAGCATGCATCATCCAAACCTAGGAAGAGGCACTATCACCCACGTAGATTAGTTAACCCTTTTCCTGGCATTAGATATTTCTCTTGAGGCATGTTAGGACATATCTCCCACACTTGTACTGTTCACCATAGTACATATTGGGCGTGGAGGCCCAAATTACATGATTCACAACATAACACACATGCATTGCATTCTTTTATCCATAAAAAGGAATCCAAACTTATTTGGGTTCTTAAATCTGATATTTGATGATTTTATAGGGGTGCTTTCACATAAGATCTCGTGAGAGCATGTGGTACCTGGACAGCAAATGCTCAAAGTATATGGTTGGAGATACAAATCAATTCATTTCGCTAGAGGTCAGGGCTGGAGGCAAGGTCACTCTTGAAGATAACACCACCACGAAAGTGGTGGGCGCAGGTATAATCAAAAACTCCAAGAACCTTTTGATTGAAAATGTTTTGCTTATTGATGGACTGAAACACAACTTGCTCAGCATCAGTCAACTTTATGACAAAGGATTCAGCATAAAGTTTCTGGCAAACACTTGTATTATTAGCTTAAATAATAACACTATTTTTTAGGTCAAGAGGATCAATAATATTTATATGCTTGATTTAAATAATATTGAGTGTGCTACATCATTCTTCTTAAAAACTACTGCTGATGAGTCTTGGCTGTGGTAGAGGAGGTTATGTCATGCCAGCATGAAAATCCTTAGAAGAGTAACCCAAAAAGACCTAATTAGAGGTATCCCCAAGCTTAAGTTCACTAAGGATCACCTGTGTGATGTCTGTCAATTAGGGAAGCAAGTCCAAACCTCTTTCCACTCCATTAAGGACATCAGCACCTCTAGACCTTTAGAAGTCCTTCACATGGATTTATTTGGGCCCATTAGCACTGCCAGCTTAGGGGGAAAGTTTATGGATTTGTAATTGTCGATGACTACTCGAGGTTCACTTGGATTAGATTTCTGTCACATAAAACTGAGTCATTTGATAAATTTAAATCTTTCTCCACCTAGATTCAGAAGAAGTTAGGTTGTGAGATCTTGACCATCCATAATGATTATATTGAAGAGTTTAAAAATATGATATTTGGAACAAGGGATTAATCATAACTTTTCAGCTCTTAGGACCCCTCAGCAGAACGGGGTAGCTGAAAGAAAGAATAGGACCTTAGTGAAAGCTGCTAGAGCCATGCTTGCTAAGTATTCACTTCCAAAATACTTTTAGGTAGAAGAAGTGAACACAGCCTGTTATGTGTTGAATAGGGAGAATGTTAGATCCAAACTGAATAAGATACCCTATGAAATCATTAAGGGTAGAACTCCAAACCTGTCCCACCTCTATATCTTTGGCTGTAAGGTCTTCATTCTTAATAATGAGAAATCATCCTTAGGAAAATTTGACCCAAAATTTGATGAAAGAGCATTCTTAGGATATTTAAGTGTAGGGAAATTCTTTAGTGTTTAATAAGAGGACATTGGTGGTGGAGGAGACTACTCATGTAGTGTTTGATGAATTTGATCCTAAGGAGTTTAGAGCTAAGGAAGAAGAGGAAATATGAGAGATTACCCAATGAGTAAAAAATACAAATCTGAAGGAAAGGGTAGAATCTCAAAATACTTTGCCTAGAGATTAGAGATATTCTTCGAGTCATCCTAAAGAACTAATCTTAGGAGACCCTTTTAAATGTGTTAGAACTAGGCATTGACTTAGGAAGAAAGTAAACCATTCTGCCTTTATCTTAATGACTGAACCCACCAATATCAATCAAGCCATTTTTGATGAATTTGGACTTAGTTATGCAAGAAGAACTTAATCAATTTGTGAGGAATGATATTTGAGAGTTGGTAGAAAGACCTAAGGATTAAAGTATAGTAGGAACCAAATGGGTCTTCAAGAATAAAATGAATGATTTTGATGTGGTGGTTAGGAATAAGGCAAGATTGGTGGCTAAGGGGTACAACCAAATAGAAGGGATTGATTTTGAGGAGACCTTTACCCTTGTAGCTTGATTGGAAGCCATTAGAGTGCTATTAGTCTTTGCCTGTTATAAGGGATTTAAGCTTTTTCAAATGGATGTCAAGAGTGCCTTTTTAAATGGGGTAATAAAAGAAGATGTGTTTATAGAGTAACCTCCAGATTTTGAGAGTTCCTATTATCCAAATCATATTTACCAATTAAAAAAGGCCTTGTGTGGATTAAAATAGGCACCCAGAGCTTGGTATGAGAGGCTTATCATATTCTTACTAGAAAAAAAGTTTGTTAAGGGGAGCGTAGACACCACCCTTTTTCTAAAGAAAGTAGGAGATGATTTACTCATTATCCAGATCTATATTGATGATATACTTTTTGGATCTTCTGATCAAAATTTATATGATAATTTTTCTAAAATAATGAGTAAAGAGTTTGAGATGAGTATGATGGGAGAATTATCTTACTTGTTAGGGTTTAGCATAAGGCAAATGGATTGATTTTTTCTTAATCAATCAAAGTACACTAAGGATATCTTGAAGAAATATAAAACGGATAAAGCCAAGCTAATAAACACTCCCATGAGCTCCAGTGTCCAGTTAGATAAGGATTCAAATGAAAAATCTGTTTATCGAAAGAAGTACAGAGAAATAATTGAATCACTGCTTTACTTGACTACTAGCCGACCTAATATAATGTTTAGTGTTTGTCTCTGTGTTAGATTTCAAGCTGATCTTAAAGAATCTAACTGGACTGCAGTTAGGAGAATCCTTAGATATCTCTTAGGAACTCAAAACTTAAGAATATGGTATCCTATGTACATCACTTCTTTTAAAATTATTGGATATTCTAATTTTGATTTTATAGGGTGTGGGATGGATAGAAAGAGCACTTTTGGAACTTGCTAATTCATAGGATAGTCTTTAGTCTCCTGGTCCAGAAGAAAATAAAACTATGTTGCACTTTTCACTACTGAAGCTGAGTACATTGCCTTAAGAAGTTGTATGGCCCAAGTCCTTAGGTTGAATCAACAAATTCTAGATTTAGGATTACATGTTGGCACAATTTTAGTTCTATGTGATAATACTAGTGCCATCTACATCTATAAGAATCCTATCCAATATTTAAGGATCAAACACATTGACATAAGGCATCACTTTATTAGGGACTATGTTACAAAATGGGATATTGAGTTACATTATGTAGCAACTAAAAACCAACTGGCTGACATCTTTACTAAACCACTGACCTTTGACACATTCAACATTTTAAGGACCAGATTGGGTGTGATTGACATAAATACATGAATTTGATGATTATTTAATTCTGAATTTTCTGTTTACTGTTTATTTTTCTTTTGGTTTTTGTTTGATTTGATTGTCTATTTCTTCTTGATTTTTATTTTTCTGCTAATTTTCCTTTATTTGATATGTTTATCAGATTTGGTTATTTCTTTTTATGCGCTTTCCTCTTAATTTTTGATTTACTACTTATTTTCTTCAGAATTAGATCACTGCTCTCTACTGCCGATAAACTGGATTTCTAACGGAGAGTTTTATCTTATTTTTGTTTGAAAGCTTGTAAGCAGTGATTGACTTCTTTGAAATAGTTAAAGGGAAGAAACATTGATGATTATTTCTCTTTTTCTAACTCCTTTAATGGTGTATTTTTCTTATTGAATAGAAATCTTTTTCAAAATTAAAAAGGCTGCACTTTGAAATAGAGATCTTTTTATCTTCTTATAGTAATCTATCTCATATGAGTAGTGTTCCAAATCATTGAATCACTTTCAGGTTTTCTTAATCAAGTGGTTGCATCTATCATATGAGAATGATTCTATTTTATAGATTATGATTCCTTATCCAAGAGAGTGAGTCTTCTCTTCTTCTCTTATATCTGAAAACTAATCTCACAACTGAGAGTCTTTTAGAGATTTTAAAAGAAAAAAAGTTTATAAAAGATGTACAAAGTGCGCCAACCAACTAAATAAGAGGCACAAAATGAGCCCAACACTAAAAAGATGCACAATGTTCGTCACTAGAATTTAAAAGATACACAAAGTGTATCAACAATCAAAAGATGGGCAAAGTGCGCCAAAAAATTAAAAAAGAGGTACAAAATGAGCTCACAAAGAAATAAGCTTCGTGCTCTTTCAGATCTTTAAAAAATCTTAAAAGAATTCATGTATCACTTAATATATTCAAACTCTTGAGAGTAAAAATCATGATTTTTATTCTCTAATTTGCAATACTGTTGTATCAGATATTTTTTCTAGAACGAAGTATGAAAGGATCATGTTTTCTTATCTAACTTCTTCTTTTTTGAATTAGATTTTGTTTCAAAGGAATTTTAACCTGTAAGGTGTCTGAGGTAGGAGTTATAAAAATTGATTTTCCAACTTTTTTGGATTTCAGCCTGTCAATTTCTTCTTATCGGCTTTTGAACTAAAAATTAAGGAAAAATTCTGATTTACTGGAGCAGATCGATTAAAAAAATATATTATTATTATTATTATTATTATTTTTGTTTTCTTGTTGTTTCCTCATTCTTACTTATTTTAGTTTTTTTTGTCTTTACTTTGATTTAGATTTTTTTGTGATTTTTGGGTCTGTCCTACTCCTAGTTTGTTTGGTTTTTCATGTTTATTTTTCTGTGATATTTTTGTACTATCTTTCTATGTTCTTATGTTTATTTTTTTCTATTTTCTCCTTTTTAAGATGTCAAAAGGGGGAGTAGTTTGTGTTGTCAATTATTTTGGGTTGTTGTATTTTTTGAGTTATTAGTGTGTTGTGTTATTGTATTATTTTCCTGTGCTAATAGAATTTGTGTTGCTTAGTTTTTTTTTCTGTGTTTTATTTGATGAATTGGAAATTATCTAACAAATATTTGCCATCACCAAAAAGGGGGAGATTGTTGCAAATATGGATTCAAGGTTTTTAATTTTAATGATAACAAATATTTCTATTTTTATTTGATTGCCTAACCTTTCAGGTCCACAAGATCAAGTACAATTCAAATCATCTCAAGATTAGGTGTGTCTGTGTTCAAATATACTTTTTCTCTTTCCTGAGTCAAATGTAATGTAATTGATCCCCAAGCTAAGTAACCTTACACACACACACTCAGGAGGAGAATTTTAGTGAGTTAAAGTTTCTATTCTATTTTGATCATATCATCCTGAATGATAGTAATGTCATCCTAAATGATCCATTAAAAATAGAAATCCTAATTAGGGTAATAATGTTAAGTCAGTCTGATTAAGTAGATTGTCTTGGACAATCATCCCATCGTACAGGACGATATGCTCAAATCAAAAAATCTCAGCCGCCAGACTAATTTAGGCATATTTTTATTTTTAATATTTTGGTCTAATTATCTCGTACGATATGGTATCATCCTGGATAATTTATTACAATCATGCCTAAATTAGCCAGGTGATTAAGGAAAGCAATCGAGGATTGATTGATCGATCATATTGTCCTAGACGATCAATTATAAATCCTTATCGTCCAATATATCTCACCAGGATGACCCAAACTATGTGCTAAATGATATTGCCATTTTGAACAAATCATACAGGATGATAGCTTTATCATCCTGGATGATCGATTATTTTGAAATCATCCAACATAGTTATCCTGGATGACCTGAACTATGTGCCGGACGATATTGGGCATTTTTGAACTAATCGTACAGGACGATATAGATAGCATCCTGGACGATCAAGTCCTTTTTTTAGATCGTCCAGACTTTTCTCCTAGATGACCCAAACTATGTACTAGATGATATTCCTGATTTAGAACTAATCCTCCAAGATGATCGCAGAATCGTCCCGGATGATCATAACAAACCATGTCTTCTAATCATCCAGAGGAACCAGATCATCCAGGCCAAAAGGGGATGATTTACACTGATCGTACAGAATGATCTTTGATGGCAAGTTGAAATTTAGGGCTATTTTTGAGCCCTTCTATTTAAGATCTCTTGTTTGCTACTGTTAAGATCATTTTTTACCGCTGTCCTCACTTGAGAGAGTCTTGAGAATGAGAGGGAGAGCTTGGGAGAGAGAGAGAGAATCTTGTGAGGGGGAGTTTGTGAGGTGTTCACAAAGGTTACTCCAAGCAAGGATTCGAGTCATCGTCTCCAGTCATCGTCCCTTGTCCCTTGGTGTCTCTGTGGGAAGGATCGTCAATAAGAAGATCAAGGTTCTCTGCCTGTTTTAGGAGGAAGCGAAAGAAGGTAATGTTCTCTGCCTACTTTAGGAGGAAGTAAAAGGAGGTAAGGTTCTCTGCCTACTTCAGGAGGAAGTAAAAGGAGTCTGGATTCTCTGCCTCATCGGGTTGGTGAAAAGGAGTTTTTGTAAAGGCTTCTCCGCCTTGCTATGGGAAAAAAGGAGAGTCACTGAATTTTAGTGCAATACCTAGAGGGGAGGCTCTGGGGAGTGGATGTAGGTCAAGTTGACCGAACCACTATAAAATCTAACGTGTTCATTCTTTTACTGTTCTGCTTTTAATTTTTGCACTTTACTTTTCTATGGATGATCGTGTGATTAAAGTTATTATTTTTGTTGATTAATCATCTCCACATCAATATGCTATTGTAATTGTTTTAAAACATTTAAAAAGATTTTCAAGATCATTTTTGCTTAAGAATTTTTAAAACTATCAATTCACCTCCCTCTTGGTTAGCCTTGGGCTAGTTCATAAGGGCTTAACATCCCTAATGAACTTTCAGATTCGACCATAAGCATGTCATTTTAAGAAACTGTTTAGTAATCCAAATTATGGATTGAACCTTCTAAATAAGCTTCGGGTCTTTGAATTGGGTTCATTTGGGCTCGGATTGAGTCGAATTTGGTGTCATTGGGTTCGTATTTCTGAGACATTCAATTTGACTATAAGTTTACTGAAATTGGAGTTCAGATGGTCCAAAATTTAATTTTTGAAGTTTCCAACTTGATTTTGCTTCAAGAATCATGCCCGATCAACAAAATTTTTTGATGATATATCAATGATATTAGGGCATTCTTCTCATATTGAAGCATCTATAAAAAGAAATAAGAGAAGAGATCCATAGAGATATGACCAATAATTATTATCTCAACTCATTTAAAATACTCACAAGAAGTTATATTATTATCAATCAAGTCATATTTAGAGAATATGGGTTTCTCAATTTGATAAACATACTAGGCTCCCCAAGGTTAATTACATTTGATAACACTATCAAGTGATACTCTTGATAAATAAAATATACCTTCATTTTTATTTGTGCTAGTGATTTATCAAGGTAAGAGTATGAAAAAATGATTGTTATCTTAATAAAATAGTTTATAATTTGACATGGATCAACCTATAAGATAGAGAAAATCATTGAAATCAAGTGAGATGAGTGTCTCCCCATACAAAAGCATATGTGATAAAGATCTTTGAATCATTGTAAACTAAAAAAGGAGTGTGATAGGCTCAAAAGGGTGGTGTGTATAAGATAAGAAGTCTAGAAAAAATAGAAATAACCTTGGTCAAGACTTTAGGAGCCTATTATCCCAAGTTATCAAGCTTAAAACTACTTAGATGAGAAGGTTGGTGACCCAACCCAATCATGTGATGTACTATCAGTAATCATGAACTGTATCATCCATAGTAATTCTCATGACCTCATACCAATAAAAGAAAACTCAAAATCTTAGAAAGTGATTTAGGGTATATAAGATCTTTTAGGTGAAAGCAATAACTCTATTGGTGTCCTCTTAAGGTGGTGGTGGAAAGGGCTATATGAGTGGTGGTGAAATGAGTACCCAGGATTTGGATTGATTTGGTATTGAACATCTAGCTATCAAAGGGTAAGTTTTTCAAAGAAGAAAATGGTGAAGAAATCCATATCAAAATCTCTTTATAATAAGCTTTTGGTTAAGGTATGTTAGAATTATTGGGAAGTTGAGGTCTTGAGGTGTTGTGAGAAATGTGGGATGATGCTTGGGAGAGTTTTAAAGAAGTTGAAAGCATTTTATGGTTGTGGGAAATTAGGATTGAAATTATGTAGAGGTGATGAGAATTGTGCTGAGAAATATGAGGATAAGAGTGAGAAACAACAATTAGTGGCTGACCAAAGCCCTAAGAGATTAGCTATTAATCTTCATCGAAGAGTAGAGCAGCCATGAAGCATTTTCACATAAAATTTACACAAGAAAAAAGAAAATTTTATGTAATGAATTTAAAATTACAAAGTTAAATCTTATTCGTAGGCCTTTTTCAAGCCCTAGAAGTGAATAAACTACTATTACATTGCCTCTTCTAATATAAAAGAAAAAAAAGGGAAATATAACAAAATTTTAAAGTTTTCAAAAATAAAAAAATGGGTTTTTCCAAATAAGGTAAATAGAGTGGTTCAAAAATCAAGCAATTTTTAAAGATTTTTTACTTCCTTATCAGGTATGGCCAACAAACCCATCAAAGGATTTAAATTATGCTTTTTTTATTATTCTCAAATGATTTTAGAGAATTGATGAGCCATTTCAAGAGCTTGCATGGAGAGTTAGACATTATGAATGACCTAAATCTTAATGCAATACCTTGATTTATAATATTATCATTGGCTTTTACCTTGATGTTGTATTAACTCCACTATACCTTAAAGAACTCTGATTAATAAAGTTGTAGTCCATGTACTCATTAAAAAATCCTATGGCAAGCTTATCCAAGAATTTTTTTATCATCCAAGTATCCTCGAAAGGAAATTAATTTTTTCATCTGACAAAGAATCTTTGTGATGTTTATTGGTGGAAAGACTTCTTCTAAAGTGATGCCATCAATATCCAAGGGTTGTGAGGTATAAGAAACCTATAAAATTAGACCTATTTCTCTTATAGTAAGGTTGCCTTATAAATCTTAAGACCTAAAAATTCTCTTATAAGATAGTGTATAGTCAATATTAAAAATAGGACTTATGTATATATTTGAAGGCAAAGCAAGGAGATAAGCATTTAATCCAAGTTTCTTAAGAAATTCGAATAGGACACAAGTCCACGTATGAAGCTTCCTAAATTTGATGGGATGATGCTTAGGGTGAATTCAAATAAAAACATAATCACTTTCATTAAATTTCTTAGAAAATTTAGAATATAATATATTTGAATATTTATTTTTATTTAATTGGATTTATTACTTTATTTTTTCAAGTAAATCATAAAAATTTTATGCAAAAGTGAATATAACATCTAATAGCAAATGATGAGAAATATTTATTAGATTAATTTGTTTCTATGGGCTATAACCATAAATAACTTCAAAAGATATTTTATGAGTTATTCTAAAAATAATATTGTTATATGCAAGCTCAAAAGAAGACAGATGTAAGTCCCCAATACTAATATTCTTACCTACTAAATATCATAGCAAGTTATTTATGAATATAATAAAAACTTCATTCTAATCACCTATTTTGTGGTAGCAAATAAATAAAAAATTTAATTATATTCCAAATAATGTTCATAATTCTTTTAAAAAATATTCAATAAATCTAACATCTGTCTAAAAATATTATTGATGATAACTCATATACTCTAATAATTTTTTGAAGAAAAATTTATCTAAGTGGAAGGCATTATTAGGTTTTGAATAGGATAAATTATGTGTAATTTTGGAGAACCTATCAAAAAATACAAAAATGCTATCATGTCCATGAGTGGTTTTTGTCAATTCTAAAATGAAATCCATAGAAATGTCCTCCCATGGTTGATAGGGGACTAGGATAGCATTATACTTGTCAATTTTTTGGTTAGTTATTTTGAACTTTACAAATGCGATAATCGGTAAAATGCATTCAACATCTCTTTTAAAGGAGATCGTAAAAAATCTATATTTTATCAACTTAATGTTTTATTACTTTCCAAAGAATCTCACTACATCTTCATAATGAAGCTCATAATTAGAAAATATTGAAGAGATGATTTATGAATATAAGGTTTATTTTCTCAATAAAGATATTCATTAAAGATAGAAAAGAGGCTAGTCAGAGTAAGAGGTTTATCCATGTGATTTTGATAAACATGATGAAAAGAAGAGTAGGTAGTATAATCTTTTTTTATTCATGAAAAGTTGAGGATTTGTGATTCTAATAAAAATATATTTAAAGTAGCTTGGAATAAGGCATCAATAGCTTTGTTCTCCATATATAGTTTGTGCATAAAAAAAAAATCTTGAAGAAATTCAACCCATGTTGCATGTCTGTAGTTAAGTTTTCTTTGTGTGTAGTTAAAATACATGACAAATTTAACATGTAATAATATTACTTCTAGCATTTAAAGAATTGGATTATGGCGTAACCTTCACTATCATACGTGAAGTTGTGTTGCTTTATCTCATTTAGTTTTTCACTTAATAAGCAATACAATGATTATCTTGACTGAGCACTACACATATATTGATCCTAGAGGCAAATAAGCAACTTCAAAGGGCTTGGTAAAGCTAGGCAACTTAAGGGTTGGTAAAAGGTCATAAAGATTTAAATATGGTCAAGGCTTTAGCTATATTAATTATTTATATAAAGTTATCACTTTTATAGATGCATGTGATTTAGGCTACGATGGTGCTTAAATTCTTAATAAGTTTTCTATAAAATATTACCAATCAAAGAAAAATTCTAACATTATATATTGATGTTGGCCACTGCATACTTGACTTGACTTTAGCAATTTATGACTGGAGTTTATTTATAGAAATAATGAGCCTTATGAATATGGTTTATTTTTTAAGTAAGAAACATCTCCTTATGTTGATCTAAGGTTTTTAACCCTTAATATTTCAATTTTATTTTGGAATAAGGATCAAAACTTGGCTCTTATAACAATATGATGTAAGGTCTCTATGATCCTTATGGTTAAGGTAGCAACTTGTTTGGTGTTCCTTAAGGATATTTATGGAAGGGTTGTGTGGGTGGTGCTAAAATGAATATTCAAGGTTTAAACATATTTAGTATTGAAACTTCTAAGATAATAAATGGTATGTTTTTCGTGAAGAAAAATGGTGAGGAGCTTCCTATCAAAGGTTTGGGATGTTAGAGAAATAATGTTATTATATTTATAAAATTTAGATTAGTGATTAAGGAGTTATATTCAAAATTTGATCACTCATGGCAGGAAATTATCTTATATCTTAATTTTTTGGCTACGGTATACTAGGTTTATTAGGGGGTTAAGACCTAAAGAACTTGTCAGAGATGTGGTGAATGTTTGAGAGAGTTTCGAAGAGGTTGAATGCATTTTGGGAATGACGGAAGATAGGATTGAGGTTATGTAGAGGAGATGAGAATTATGTTGTGAAAGATGAGGATTAAGAGTAAGAAAAGATAACTAAAGAATCACTAACGCCCTAGGGGATTATCCACCAAGCTTCACTGAAGGGTAGAGCAATCACGAAGCATTTTTGTATAAAATTTACATAAGTAGAAAGTAATTTTTATTTAATGAATAAAAGAAAACAAAGTAAGGTCATATTTATCGGCCTTTTTCAAGCTTAAATAACTTTAAAAAGTCTTAGGAGCTAATAAAATATTATTATATTGATTGATGACTTGTCTTAATACAAAAGGAGGGAATATAAAAATAATAATATTAAAATTTAAATCTTGTAAAAATAAGAAATTTAGATTGGACAAATAAGGCAAGTGGACTAATCTTGAAATCAAGTAAATTTTTAAAGTTTTTTCATCCTTGACTAGTGTGATCAATATACTCATCAAGCATCGTAATCTAGGCTTCTTAATTATTCTCTAATAATTTGAGAGATTATGAGTTATCTATGGGATTTTATAGAGACTTGTGCATTTTGAATGGCTCAAATCTTGATGTACTACTTGAGTTTGTGAATTGCCTTAGACACATAAGTTAAGGGAATAAGTTGGAAAATATATAGACTTATAATCATAAGATTATAAGATTTTGCTTATGAAAGGGAAGGTAACAAGATAAACTTAATTTTACCTAATAAGAGGTACTCAACCAAACTTACAATCCTATTTTTATCGCGACTGTCACTACCTAATGTATTAAGATAAAACATAGGCATATTAATTAAAACCATGCCTATAATTAAAGCTCTATCCTAATGAATATGATATGTATGCAAAGTTATATATTCTTAAGTAAGAAAGACTTATATATATGTTGGCGGTCATGTAATGAGATTTTAACAATGTTTTAGAGTTTTGAATGTTGGCTACCTTTATCATGTACCTCATCTTAGAAATATAATGAGCATTGAATGAGCATTAATTTTAAGATGTATTTTTTAGTAAATTGATTTAAAGTTGATTCTTACTTTATTAAAGTTTACTGAAAAGATTTTTTTCCTACGAACCTACCACAAAGTCATATATATTCCTAATATTCACAGTAGTAAATAAAGCAAAAAAGCATCACATCAAACTACTATAAAATTTTATAGAAGTAAATAAAATAGTGTTTTATAATGGCTATAAAAGAGTAAGGAATAGGCCAATTACATAAAAATAGTGTTTTATAATGCAGCTAACAATTTACATTAAAAGAGAGCTTTTTAATGATAAAAATACATAACTTGTGACATATTAAATAATTTGAATTTTTTAATGATAAAAATACATAACTTGTGACATATTAAATAATTTGATTTTTTTTATAATTACTATCAAAATTTTAATAATTATAAAAATTATCAAATAAAATAGACAAAACTCATTGATTTAAAAGATGCTTTCTCATGTTTATGATGATGCTTAGACTTGAAAATATGCATTGGTTAAGTCAAAAGTATATGAAGATCTATTTTTTCTTTTCTAAACTAACATATTTTCCAAAATTAGAAAAATGGTATTTATTAAGAATGAAAATTTAATTTTAAGCTTAATGATTTTGAAAAATTATTTGATTACACACAAAGTGTTGTAAATCTGGACTCAGACATTGTGATTTTGATGATAACAAACATTATTGGGTTGTTTACTATTCCATCTCCTGTTATTATTATTATTGGATATTTATTCCCATGCACTAACATTTCAGGCATGCCGTACACTGCATAAAGTGATCAACTCAAGATTAGGTAGAATAGGGTTAAGTTTCTTTAAGAGTCTGTATTTTTACTTTTATTTAATTTTGCATTTCTTGAGTCAAAGTCTTCTGTTTAGTGGATGCTAAACTTGATGACTGTGCGCGCACACACAGGGGAGTGAAAAAAATGAGAAAATTAAAAGTATAATTTTTTTGAACTAATCGTACTGTGCAATCCATATAATACTGTACGATCAGCTATTCAGAAAACATTATAATTGCTAATTGGTATATTTAAAGTTTTTACTAATCATATCGTACGATCGATATCGTATTTGACGATCGATAGAAATCATGATCTCAGCCATCAATCATTTTTTAGGGAATATTTTGAAATTTAAAATTTGAATTAATTATATCGTATGATTCTCATTATATTGTACGATATAATTAAATATTGCCTAATTTAATCCTGTAATTAGGGGATCACATTTGGATTAATTATTCCAGTCTAATTATACTGTACAATTAGACCAATCGTACTATACGACCCGATCTCTACACAAGATAATAATTAATATCCACCGATCATATAGGATAATAATCCAATTTAATTGAACTAATTATACTGGATGATTCCTTACATCGTACTGTACGATCAGCTCAAATACTTAAACTGATCATACAACACCCTATTCTTCATACAGTACTAACAAGACTATTTGAACTAATCATACCATACAATCATCTATCATATTGTATGATCAATGTTGATAGAATTGAATTATTAGGATTTTTTTGTGAAGCCTATAGTTAAGCTCTCTTAATAGACTTATTTCAAGTCTTTGGCTATTAGGTTTTCTGAAGAGAGAGATCTTGGAGAGTATTGGGAAGGAGAAAGGAGATTGTATATGAGGGGTTTCCATACGGGTGCTCCGAGCAAGCTTCTGCCTTGTTTCCTTCAAGTGAC
This sequence comes from Dendrobium chrysotoxum, assembly GCA_019925795.1. Taxonomy (NCBI): domain Eukaryota; kingdom Viridiplantae; phylum Streptophyta; class Magnoliopsida; order Asparagales; family Orchidaceae; genus Dendrobium; species Dendrobium chrysotoxum. The sequence goes on from CM034309.1 coordinate 19,391,383, forward strand.
TTGCTTGGTGTTCATTCTGAGTTTTAGTTTCTACAATTTACTTTTTCTGCTCTTTATTTTTTTTTTAAATTGCATGTTGGAAAATTATATGTTTAATGATATATTGATTTGAGTAACTCATCATCACTATAGTTATAAGTTTTGTTTTGTTAATTTACTTCCGGGTGATAACATTATTTGTTTTTAAGTTATTAAAAAATCTTAAAAAATTAGTTTGTGTTACAGAAATTTTTTAAAATAACCAATTCACCGCCCCCCCCCCCCCCCCCCCCCCCCCCCCCCTTCTCCTCTTGGTGTGCCTAGGGATAGTTCAATGAGGCTTAACATCTTACATCAAAATTTCATAAAGGGTTGAAATGACATATTTAAGTAATCATAACTTTCTCAAGTATATTTAAGATATTTTCTAATTTAATAATTAAAATATTAAATATTTCAACTATGAAAAATAAAAATCATCCCAAATAATTTTAAAAGAATTAGGATATGCTCCAAACAATAGCCTAGACCTATGAAAATTTACTAAGGCATTGACACTACTTAAGTGCAAAATGGTAATTTAATATATATTTTACTTTCACTTAAAAAATATACATCACATGCAAATGACCAAACTAAGTCTCGCAAGAATGCATGGAATCCATTATTAAGTTAAACAAAATCTCTGAAATTTATTAGAATTTTTGAAATTATTTAAGTGGGCCAAAAAATTGAAAAAATAGAAAATCATCAAATATATTAAATGGTCACAAAATTTTCAAGATAATTTGGGAAGATGTAAAAATACACAATAAACATTCCCTAATTCCTTAATTTAAAAATTAAAATCCTAATTACTAAGAGTTTTAAGTATGAAAATAAGATGTTAAACAACCAACAAAACACTGCAATGCTCATTAGGCCATGTGATAAGTATCAGAGGCTTAATAAGGTATCATTAAACTCTCAAGTAAGTTTGAGAATTTTCTCAATTCATTTGATACATTAAGTAATTAAAATAGAGATTCAATATTTTTAATTAGAAAAGAGAGGATAAATGCATGAGGGTTTTTATCCTAAATTCCCTATGGTTAGAAGTATTTTAGGTTAAAATCTTACAGAATTTAATTCACTAGTGTGATGATAACAAAAGTAAAAAAGAACTCTAAAATCCTAGTAAAATAACTAATGGATGGATTAATCTATCGTTCAACTTAATCTTAACTATTCAAAATAAAATGGATGGCATGCATTCATCATCCCCAGTAGACCATGTATTTTCTAACACAAACTAGACAGATTTTCTCCCTACCCATTAACTAACTTAGAGAAGTGTCAGGGCTGTAAGGGCTAAGATCCAGTGGGCTAAACTTAACTTATTATGGACCCAATACTTGAGAATGCTAACCACTTAAAGGCCATCTAGGTTTGAGATTCATACCTCCATTTAAACACTCTTTGGTTGAGCTTAACCTTGAAAATTTATTGTTAATCTAACCTCTTTGATTCCATTTATTTTGATTATACCAAGTGGAAGTATGGATTAGTACCTTGAAGCTTATAGATAGAGAATTTATTTTGGCAAAGTGTACTAATCATAAATATTGTTTAAGCTTAGTTTAACCTTAGTTAATGCCCTTACCATGGGTTAAGGCTATCAAGGATATTAGTTTAGGGTTTTATTTAATGGAATGGATTTGGCTATTTAATGAGTTTAAACTCACTTGAACCAACATAGGTTCAAATGGATCATACTGACGTATTTGACCAAGTTGGTCAAATCCATGGAGTCAAGTGGGCGAACTTAACTTGGGTTATTTCCCAAGCATCCTAAGTAATGTCCATGAGCAAGGGCTCAAGATAAATTCAACATTTAGCTGAATTAAACCTACTTGAGAAAGATAGGCTACCTTAATGGCTTAAATTGAGAAACATAACCAAAATGTGGTCAAGCCAATGGTCAAACTTAGTTGAATGAGGTTAGTTCATGCCATTACCATCCTAGAAGGCCTAGGTCATCTTATTGTATGTATAGTTATGTTGGATAGGGTGTTTGAAGGTCTTTTATCAAGTGTTGAATCCGAATTTGTTTGGTGGATTATGTCCCATCGTACTTTATGGATCTATTTGTGAGCTGAGGACCTGTTGGTGAGAATGATGAAGATAGAGAGGGAGAGGGAGAGAAAGTAGGAGAGATAAAGATGGTTTTGGATAGAATCTTTATTACCTCATTCAAAAGTACAAGAATAAGCAGGGTGAGGGCTCTATCATGTATAGCTCAAGCTAAAAAAGAAAAAAATGGTCACAATATCTCTTTATGAATCTCTCCCTCTCTCCCTTTTTGGCACATATCTGACATTGTAATGGTGTTGCTATGTTTTCTCTCTTTTTTGGGATTTTTCTTCTTGTATCCCCCTCTCTCTATTTGTACGGCCTGGAGAGTTACAATAGAGTATGTACAAAGTATAGAAGTTACATTATTATTCTTTGATATAGCTTGACCAATTGTGTTGGGTGGTGTGGATATCTTATGAGAGCTGGTGAGGGTAAGATGTACCTATGGTCATATGAAGATGGAGTCAGTAATGGGTAGGAGGCCAATCTGATGTTGCCCCACTAAGAGTGAGAGGGGGAGAGTAACAATTTGACATTGATATCTGAGTTTATCAATAATTTGATCACAAAGGATGTTTTATGTATGAGATGTATGCATTTAGCTTATTTTTTGATAGGACTCACATAGACTTGAATTTGGATGAGATGAATAAAAACTTGTCTAACTGAGAGAGAAACTTCTGAGGTTGCCCTCACTAAGGAGGGCAAGTGCTTAGAGGATGTGGTCGAAGATGGTTCACTATATTTCAGTGATAAACTCCTTCCCATCTCTTGAGCGAGTCCTTAGAAAGGACTATCTAAATAGAGTTCCACATGATTCGAATGTAACCTACAAAATACCTATGAGAGGGTACCTGCATAAGCAGTCATGGGTGTATATTAGGTTCATGTATACCCAAGTCGCTTAGTTTGACTTTTCATGGATAAAGTATATAACCAATGCCAAGTCAAAGGGTTTAAAAGGTCTAATTTTATGTGGATTACTTGGGGACATCACTAGGAAGATTCAATTGAACCAATTGAGCCAATTAGTTTGAATTGGTCAAAATGTTGAATTTCCAACGTAAGTCACCTTGGAATACATGATTTAGGATTCATTTGGGATAGCTTTTTTATTGCTAAATTTTTGTACTAAAACTCCATTTTAAGAAGCAATAAAAAAGCTTTCCCAAACGAAGCCTTAATTAGGGTAATTGGGTCAAACTTTTGGTACAAGATGATTAATTCCATCAAGTTAATAAGTTGGGTTGAATTAGTCATGATCATTAAATGGTGATCATTAAATGGTCACTATAGGGTGAATTGGCATTGATATAATCAATGGGTAGTTAAGTTTTAACATGTATAAGGATCATCTCAAAACCATTTGGAAGCATTGATTATAATTAGTTTGATCAAATTGACTAATTTTGGTTCATATGGCTCTATTTGGGTTAATTTATGGCAAAGCCAAATTATGCTTGGTCAATAACCAATTAAGCTTAATTTAGTTATGGTTATTTAATTAAAATGCTTTCTAAGGATTGATTATGTTCAATTTGGCTTGCGTGGTCAAATTGATTTAGTTTCCTTATGGGTTAACTAAAGTCAAATGGCTAGGTAAACTAATTAGCTTATCTAAGGGCCAATTGGGTTCAAACACCTATGGTTGATCTATTGGTTTTTTCTAAGGCAATTAAAGTAATCAATTTGAACAACTTAATTAAATTTAATAGTATTAGTCTTATACATTGAAATGGGTCATTTCGGGTTCAATTGGATTAATAAGTCTAATTGAGGTTTACCAAAAGTTAATTTGCCTCAATGAGATTATTAATAGCCTATAAAGATCCACCAACCAAGGGTCTAACCATGGGCAATTCTGTAAGTTTTAAGGTGTTGTTTGATATTGACCTAATAGAAACTTGTTAGATCTAATTAGGATTCAAAGGGTCTAGCTTATTCCAATGGTCACCTATGGCTAAGTCATCTATAGTTCAATTATTTAAACCCTATACAAGGGCTTGGCTAGGTGAAATGGGCATTTGATTGAAACTCATTGAATGCCTATATGGATTATAAGATTTTGTGCAAGGTTTGATATGTGTTTGACCACAAGAATTACTAATGCTCTCAAACCTATTTTGAAGAAATCTCACAATCAAATACATTATACCTACAAGTTGTTGACCAAATGATAAAAGTGGTTTATTGCTTGAACCACTAATTGCATCAACTAAGTTAGCATTAAGGAAGAGGACTATCTTAGTGTTATTAGAGAGTAAATCTATTGATTTGATAGATTGAATGATTAGAGATTTCTCCTATAGCCTTTTCTACATCCAAGAAAATCTTGTAGTCATTCTAGGGCCCTTCTTATCCAACCTAGTTCAAATTTTAGACTCATAATTCTAGATAAGTTAATAATTAATCCTATAGAATGATTTAGGAATTATAGATTAAAGTGTTTAAGGAGGAATTTTTCGAAAAATTCCTAGGAGTAAGCAATAAATCAAAGGGGTTGATTTATTCGTGTCCCCTAGTGAGTATTTTTGGAAGGTTATCTCAAGCTCATACTGAATGGGTATATTGCATTGTCATCAAAGTTTTAATATATTTTATGCCAATATTATCCCAAAGGAATCATTCCACAAGGTTTCATTGATGTAAGTACCAATTCCCACAATATTAGCTCCAATGGCTAACTTGAGATGGAAGTATCGAATGGTAGCTTCTCCTAAGAATAATGTAGAGTAAGAGACATAAACTTCAATCTTAGTGGAGATCCTACATGAAATCTCAATGGCCAAGATGAATATGCCTCCATTAGATCACAAGGGGTTGATTAACCCTACTTAACACCTTGGGAGATTAAATGATGGTATGGTACTAGCTCACATCTAAGGCATACAACCTTGCAGCTTCTTCCTCGCAACATCTAAGGATGTTGCACATACTTGGTTTGTGAAACTTTTGCCTAATAGTATAAAATCCTTTGATGAATTGTTCTAGCTGTAACCTAAAACATATCATGCTCCCAAAAGGTCGATTGTAGCCTATGTTATTATACATACTATATAACTAACACTCCAGTTGTTTACTAGTAGGGGTGCTCTCTAATGAAGCCCTCGAGATGACTTTAGCATCTTCTCAAAAAGGGAAACCTCGAATGACCCTCTAATATGTCTCCCTTTGGTTTGACTAGGAGAACTTCTTGGCTCTATCCTCTACCTATGAAACCTAATGTGCACTCAACCTTAATCCAATTGTAGCAGCATAGACCAATTTTCTATCAAATACCACTATTAGGTGATTAAGGCATAATGGACCAACAATCTATGTTTGAGCCTTATTCTAGAAAGATATGGTAGATTATTTCTTATGAGATGTTTTCTCTTCAATGTCATTTAGGTTTTAGCCTCCACATTTGTTGCCCAGTGAGCATTTGTGTTTGCATGACCTCATTTCTAATGGCCCTGATAGTATGTCTTACATAATGTCATATAACCTAATGCCACACCACGCAATCATTATCTTAGATTTGAATCCCAGCTCCAATAATATGTCCACCTAGAAAGCATCACTAAAGGGAAGTTAATGAACTCATGCACACTCTTCAAAATGGAAGCAAGGGTAATAAAGGAGGGGGGATTGGTGCAAGAGAGGCTCATGACATCAAACTTATCTACCATTTAGTTAGAAGCCTTCCACTCTTCATTCTTTACTTTCCTTCCCTTCAAAGAGAAAAACCTTTATCATACACATTATAAGGGAACTCTCGCTCTTCTAATTTCTTTCCTTGTAACTTGTTCTTGGATCAAAACAACTTTATTATCAATCACACAGTACTTGTAGGTCACTTGAATGAACAATTATAAAAAGTCTCCAGGGTCCCATGTGGTTGGCTCTTATGTTTATGAGTTTTATTATTCGCACTCCGCCCCCCTCTTGATTGATCAACAATTCAAGCTTTATATCCCCATTTCTCCTTACAAACTATTAATGTGTACTTCAAGCTGCCACCATGACTCAATGAGTTTTCTCCATCAACACCCTCCTTTATCATCATCTATTGGAATTTTCTAACTTGAGAAAATGGAGCCATGGAGGGAGATTCTCAACATCAAGACTTTGATTCTCCGATTTCATATGAGCTTTTGAGTAAATATACTTTTGTCCCTTACAAGCATCTAGTTGTCAATCTCGATGATCTTTACGAGTAGATTGCTAACCTCGCCATCCTTTTCAAGGTCAGCCTACAATAGGTACCAGTATTTATTTCCTAACTTCCTCAAACCTCAAATCAAGGAAGTCCATCAAAAGCATCACCATGTCCATAACTCTCCCTTTATATTGGACATCTTCAAAGAGGTGGTCTTGCTCGAATTCAAAGCCCTTCGCCTTGAAACCTATTAGAGAATGTTTGATTATGCAGATTATTTAGGCACATTTTAAAATATGACATTCATGTGCACTATCTTAGATGCCAACACGTGTCAACTCTTTATGAACACCTTTAAGGACACATTTTGAAGGTGGTTTAATTATTTGCTTGTTAGAAGCATCACTTTCTTTGAATAATTCTCATACCTCTTCCTTTCTTAGTTTTCCACTTCTAGGAGGTCACTGAAATCCTGTAAATCACTGTTCTATGGCAAGTAGAAGGCTGAGGAATCCTTTAGGGACAACACTCATCATTTCAATAAGGCTTCTCATGAAGTTAATGACGACACCAACAACCTCAACAAAGTCAACTTCATCCTAGGATTGCAAAACAAGAATTTCAAGTTTTTTATTACCAAAAACCTATCAACAAATTTGGAAGATATGCTGTAAAATGTCTCAAAATACATCAACAATGAAGAATTCATCTAGGATGTTGAGTAACCTGCATTATCCTCTCCAGACTCCATTATAGGCTAAATGAAATATATGATCATTTCTCACCATCCTCCTCACTACTAGAAGCATGCAAAAATTAAACTCTCTTGCCAAGTGGGAGTATATTGCCAGCCTCATCAACATATCTAAGGAGTGCTTGCATTGCCTCCTATGGAAGGATTCAAGGAAGTATTAACTAACTTCTTGTTGTGATCATAGTAGTGATTTATAAGAAAAAATTCTATATGAAACCTCATCACATATAGAAGGATCCAAACACCAGTGATAAGTCACAATTTGATTTGCACCATAATGACCAAAATCATGGCACCAAAGAATGATGCATCCTTAAGTCCATCCTAGAAAAGATGATTTGAGAGGGCCACTAGAAGGAACACCTTTACAATTATTACATTACCAAGCAACCAGCTAAGGAGCAGTCTTTGTTTGAACATAATGTGGGAATTGAGGGCATTAGCACAAGAGTATCCCAATAGCGAAGGATTCACTAGCTCATAAAATATGAAGGACATTTGTTTTCCTCCTATCCTACTCGTTGCCTTTCATTTTCAGATAATGATCTATGATAAGATAAAAAATTGTTATGTTATTTATCTATGATTATGTTAATTCGTGCTTATAATCTTTATATTTTATGCAAGAAATTATAAGAAAAATATAAAAATTGAACTAGTGCCGTAGGGACACAAGTTTAGTGCCACAATGCCATAACAAAATCTAGTGCCACAACACAATTCAGTGCCACAACGCCTGACCTTCAGCGCTATAGTAGAAAGCTTACCAAAATTTGATTAGAGAGCTTAGCGTAGAGGTGCTACCCACAAAGCATCATAACACTAGATCGAAGTGCCACAAAGCCAAATCGCCTAGTACCGTAGTAGAGGATGTTTAGATTGGTGAACTGGTGCGATTGTTAGTGAACTGACACACCAATCTAGCAATACTGTAGTGCCACAAAGCTAGCATTGTAATGCTAGTTAAAAAAAAATGAAAAATTATAAATAGTTTTCTCATTCCTTATGAAAAGAAGTTGGCCACTTGGAGGAGACTTATAGTGTCATTTTGTGAGAGTGTGTGTGAGTGGCATAGTGGAGTGTCATGCACCAAAATCTAAATTGGTAGAATTATTTCTTTTATCTTTTATGTAACAACTAGAGCTATCTCATTTCTTCTAGTAATAAACTGCCAGCGAAAACAAACCTATTGATCAAAACATCAACATACATCTATAATTACTATCCAAAAGTTATGTATAATACTTAGGAGTCATACAAATACAACAATCCATCTTCCCACTCTCGAGTACAAAAGATTAACTAAAATAAAAAAAAACAATAATATAACCTGAGGAATCTTATAACTGATCAGTATCACACTTCCGATCCTCTTTCTTGACCTAAAATTATTTAAACCATATATAGTGAGCTAAAAAGCCCAACAGGTCACTAGAATCCTACAATTAAACTCAAAGCACAATAAAGAAATAGTATGCATATAATCATTTAGTTTATAATAGTAATAGTCAACCTGATTATAAATTTATGTAGAAATGATAAAGCACATATTATACGATAAAATCTGTGAACTGCATGGGAGATGTTTGGGTTAAAAAAATGGTATTAGAGCAATACACCAACCTAAAGATGAGAACTAAGTGTCATAAAAGATAAAGTACTACATCATAGGAGCCACCTCTTAAACCCTGTATGGGAAAAAATGCTATGTTGTAGAAGTCACCACTTAAACTTATAGGGGCCACTTCTAGAATCCTATCTACCTAGTGGATGATTTTGAGATAGGGATACTAATAAAAATATCAGTTACTTAATTGGGGGAGATTATGAAACCCCTTAAGTAAAAAGAAGCTAAGCCTTTAAACATTAAGGCCCTTTTGGTGTAATGGTTGGAATTTTATTAAAAAATTCTCCAATTAAGTGTGCACATCTCAGAGAAATCCTGAGATGGATGACCTCCTAAGAAGTTACACCAATAGGAAAAAACCATGATGCCCTTAGACCAAAGCAATTAAAATCTCGATAATTAAGACTTTGGGCTATTACAGCTGCACTCTAAAGTACGACACCACAGTGCTCAAGTTCAAATAAAAAATTAGATTTTTATTTTAAATTTATTTTAATAATTATCAAATTTTTACAATTTACCCACCTTAAAAAAAGTCATATCTGATATTCCTCTTAAGGATTTAGGCACAAAACCAACACAAAATAAATTCATTTCAAAAATAAAATCAAATTAAAGCAAACCTTTGTTAAAGAATCCAAATTAGTTTAAAAATTGATTCCTATAATGCAGTCATACAATTCAGTCAATTACATATCATTTTGTATGAAATGAAATGCAAATGCACTTAATCATTTAAAATAAAAGATCTTACCAGTCAAACTCTAAGGTTATTGTCAGCCTTCCTGATACTGCAAGTTTTACACATGTGGCATTACTAGAGTAGGTGATATCAGTCCTGATATCGTGGACTCTCTCTGACTACCACTGACAACTCTATCATAAGCCCTGTTCATTGATCTTTCATTGTATGCTCTCGACCCTACAATCCTTTATCCTGTAGTCTGCCTAGATAATTATGCTCCAAAATTAATCCTTCCTCTAAATCCTTTCTAGGGATAATCGACTACCTTGTATCCTCGTTATCCACATAAAAATATCATCCTTTTAATAGGTAGCACTGACTTGAATGTCTTCTTCCACAATGGATATATTCACTATAGCTATTAGTAGATGCTATAAATTCAGATTCCCTCGAATCATTATATCCGCTTTCCTTATCACAAACACTTTCTCTATCTCTACTTGATTCACCTTTGGTCCTCCTCCCATTTACATCATACTTGGAGCCCATAGTGTACCTAGATGCCAATACTTCCATATCAATTACTATCAGTCTGGCTCGTTCCACTAACTCAAAAAAAATCTTAAATTTGTAGATTGACTATCAAATATCTAAACTCCTTATTTAATCCTTGAAGAAATCAGTAATATTTTTCTTCAGCAGTTGGAACCAAATTAGGATCATACCTAGCCAATGCAGTAAACTCAGCTTCATACTGCATCATAGTCTTATGTCCCGATTCCAATCTAATAAAGGATTCCTACATTTATCATTAGGCTGAATGAAGTACAAACTACATCTTGAACATTACAGTGAACTCTTCCATGTGATCTCTATATTAGCTTTATCAAAAAATTTCTGTCACTATTATCTGACCCACCATCTATTTGCTTCATCTTCAAATAGAAAAATAACTATTGGTACCTTCTAGTTCTCTAGGCACTATATGCTATTAAAGATTTTATCTATCCTCAGTAACCAATCTTAAGCAATCTAGGGTCCTACAACTCCCTTAAATAATAGGGGCTTCAGTTTATGAAATGTCTATAAATATTTATCTCCCTCTTCTTCCTTATTCTTAGCTAGCTTACTTTGTGTATCTCCTATTACCTATGTTATAACACTGGCTAGCTACATAGCACTATCAGAAGGTACTGGAGCTACACTATATTATTCATTTGGTACATTTTACTTTGGCAAATCTATTTTAATTCTTCACTAGCAAAATTTATATCTGAATAATTAGCACATGCAATCAATTATGTATGTAGAATAATGCAACTTAATATACCCAACCTTATCCAACTCATAATCAATTCCTATCGCTCTGGTAATAATTTGATTCTTCCAATAACCTTTACTTTGATACCAAGTTTGTTATGCCCTAAAATCTAAATTGGAAGAATTATTTATTTTATGTTTTATATAATAAGAGATATGTCATTTCTTTTAATAGTAAACTATCAGCGAAAATAAACCTATTGTTTAGAATATTAATATACATTTATAATCACTATCCTAAAACCATGTATAATACTTAAAAGTCATATAAATACAATAATCTATCTTCCCACTCATGAGTATAAAAGAATATCTAAAAGATAAAAGAAATAAAATAATAGTAAACTTAAAGAATCATATAATTGACTAGTCTTACACTTTCAATCTTCTTCTCTGAGCTGAAATCATTTAAGCCACATATAATGAGCTAAAAAGCCTAACAGATCACTAGAATCTTACAACTAAACTCAAAGTATGGTAAAGAAATAGTATATATGTAGTCATTGAGTTTATAATAGTAGCATTCAATATGATCATGAACCTATACAGAAATGATAATACATATGATATAATATGTGAATCGGTAAACTAATATGATATGGAGGCCAGTAAAATAGTGCAGTATTAAAATAGTAAAATTTATAACTAGTAAACCTAGTACGAATGTCATTCATATGTTATAGCAATACTATCTAATCAATAAAAAAATCATATAAATCAGTAAAACTAAAGCATCTATGAAGACTATCAAAATCCATAACAATGCAGTACTATCAAATTAGTATATATATAATGTTCAGTTATTCTATATCAATATTAAATTAGTATCTTATATCATATGCTCAGTAATATAAATCATGTGCTCAGTTTTAGTAAACTATATCAATAGTAGTAGACTAATAATAGTAACAGTGGATCGGTAATAATATCAATATCAATAAAATCTTTAGCAGTAAGAGTAAAATAGTATAGTAATAATAAATTTGTATCTTATATCATATACTCAGTAATTGAAATCATTTGCTCAATAAAAGAAATTGTTAAATAGTGAATCAATAGCAATAATAGTGATAGTGAATTAATAGTAGTAGAATAGTAATAATAAAATCTATAGCAATAACAGTATGGTAATAGTAAATTAGTAAAGTGATAACAAATCAATATAATGAATGCATCCTAATGAACACGCTAAATAAGTAAGGAGTTCTAGCTTAAATAGTATTTTTTCTATAATTTGTAAATCGATAAATTAGTAACTATTGGTTCAATAAACAAAGTCATCACTCTTTTTCCATTGATATAATAATCAACTCCTTATAACTCTCATTTAGTAATCACGTGAATTAGTGGAGAATAATACTAAACTATAGTATTTAAAGAAAAGCTTATCGACCCACCATTTTGTACAAGTCAGTTAGTCTCCTGCAAACATAAGTAAATAGCCAGTTTTTACTTATTTACACACGTTATTACAAAAAGTAATAGCAACTAACTTTACCCAATTATATACTTGTATTTATTCATAATGCTTGTATTAACATTATGCTTGTATTAAAATATAAAAACTAGTATTTTATATAAATTATACAAAATGTAATTATGACCATTTTTATTTAATAATATTATAAAATCAACTAGTCGAAATGTCCAGAATAATTAGTACTATAACAAATAAAAAGTTACGTAATAGATGTTCAAGAAATTTTGAGAAAATATAATTAAAATTATTTTAAGAGAAATCAAACGTTCCAAATATTTGAAATAAAAATAAAAGGGAAGTCACCTACAATAATCTAAAAAATTTGTGTAAAAGCAATGAAGTGAATTGATGGTAAAAATCCAGCTTTCTCTTCCTCTCAACTCCTTCCTTCCCCTTCTCTTCTTTCCTTCCACAACAAGTCATGATGGAAGCTGAGGTGAGTGAAGGAATGGAGCAAATAACATTTTAATATATTTAAAGACTTATTTTAGTGTGTGGCACTATGGTGACCAAGAAAGATAGTGTTGTTATATTGTATACTGAAACTAGAATTACTGTATAATAAAACCTTCAATGCCATGATAGTATTTTCAGGTGTCACTGCACTCTAAAGAGTAGCACCATAGTGCTCCAATTATGATAGAAATTTAGATTCTTATTTTAAATTTATTTTAACTATTATTAGGTTGTTATGTGGAGTGTATAACATGTGTTTATTATATCTGAATCCTTTAATGAAGTGGAGTAAAGCAAGAAGGGAGGAAAGGCTTGTCTTATTTTTTCTGTGTTAATTGTAAACTTTACTTATGTGAAAATGTTAAGAGAAGGTTCTATTTCTTATTTTTAAATTCAATAAAAATGTGATGTTTTAGTTGATATTGTGTAGAAAATACTCATAAAAAAGGAGAAAAAAATTCATAAGTGTTGAACCAGCATTGTAACATCTTCAACACCTCAGTGCTGATCAGGGAATCACAACACTGGAGTTTCAAAAAAAAAATGGCAAATAATTTAGTGCTGTGGTGGAACCAAGGTCAACGTTGCAACACTTGTGTCTCAAGAATTTGAACGCTGAAGTGCCAAACATTAAAACATCATAGCGCCAAATTGCATATTCAAGTGCCATAGTGCTTACATTTTGCAACACCACTGCATAGTAGTTAATAAAAGATAGATCCATACCGATTCAGCTAAACGATGCAGTAGTTCAGCCAATAAACACTCTAAGTCAGTGCAGCATCCCAACGGAGCAAGCCCAACAACATTGAGGTGCTAGTTCATCTTATAATGTCATAGCGTCATCATGTCAAGTGTCGTGGTACTTGAGGCCATTTTTGCACTAACTATAAATAGTTTTTCATCTCTTCTGTCAAGGGGTTCTATCATTTTCAGTATAATTATATAATTTTTACTGTAGTTCTTTAGTGTGCCCTTAGAGTAAAGTTCAAGGGAGGCTAAAGAAGTGAAAGATACTTTCATTGGAGATCTTAGCCTTTTTTGTGTAAGCAATCCTATCATTAGAGGAGGAAGAAGTGCCGAGAAGTTCTTTTATATTATCTTGGTGAATTTGTTCCTATTGTTTCTCCTGTATCTTTTCTTCTATGATTGAAATAAAGATGTGTTTGTTTTCTATTTTATTTATGTCAAGTTAATGTTTGAGTTTTGAGCTAGTGATGTAAACATAATACAAGTAGTAATGTAGACTCTTATGCCATAAATAAATTATGGTTATAATTTAATACATATAGTGGCCATGTATGCAGTTAATATCTAGTATGATATATTATCTCAACAAAGAATATTAAAATAAATAAGAGTGTTGAAATGGAAGGTTGGCATGCCTAAATATAGGATATTTAATCTTTTAGGTTCTATGGAGATATTAAAATTATAGGAGGCCATAAACCTCCCTTTTCACCCCTACAGGTTTGACAGTGATCTAGGGAAATATATGCTTTAATCTATATCAGTAATTAAGAGTTTCATTAGGAAAACTTTATTATTTTACAGACATTGGTCTAAAATATATTTTATATATTATTATCTCATCATCTTTTATATCCTCTATAATTGGAAGAAACTCAAAACCCTTAATTTTTATTTAATAAGATAAACCTTACATCTGTAGTAGACAGTACTAGCTTGATTGCAATCTAGCAGATCACTTTTTAGTGGGATCAACACTCACAATCAATTTATTACTTGACCGACATGTATACTTACATATCTAATGGGCAATCTATATCAAAGAAAACCTAAGTATTAATTGACAAAAATCCTATTCTATTTCATACACACATTTAGTTATTCATGCATGTGTCTATGCCCATCAAATTTTTGACATCATTATTGGGGAAGTAATGCGCATATTATAATTTCAAAAGACATTATTAAATGTATTGCATATTTCAACCTACTTGTATCCTGTATCTTTACCACACATAAGAAAATGCTTAAGAAATGCCCTTACCATGCTTTACCCTATTAGTTGGTTATTCAAACTTTTTATAATTGATTGGTAGGATCCCTTAAGTTGATTATTGATGTAGAGGATCTTTAATATCTAAGCCATTTAAGGAAGCTTATAAATTAATTGAGAAAATAAATATAAATAATTTCAAGTGGTCTTTTTATAGGGTGAATACTAAGAGAGTAGCTTGAGTTTATGAATCAGATGCTTTATCCATTTTGAGTACTCAAGTAGCAGCTATATCTAAAAAGTTAGATACTACTAGAGTTAGTTCAGGATTATGATCACCTATGCAATTGAAATAGCATGATTTGAATTTTGTTAGAGAGAATAATATTTAAGAGATTGAGAATGTGAATATCATTGAAAGGAAAAATAATCCATATTTTAATTCTTATAATCCAAGTTAGAGGAACCATCCTAATTTTACTTGGTCTAATAATAATATTGATGGTAATAATAAGTGGAATGCAAGTCAATTAAATCAAGAAGAAAATTAAAATAATCCTTAACAACCTATAGTAAACCCTGGACCTTCTTATCCCCCATGTTTTAATCAAAATAGTCAATTCATAAATAGAAAGACACCTTTGGAAAAGAGTGATTTAATTTGAAATTCAGTTACAAAGTCAAGTTGCTTCAATCAAAAACTTAAAAAATTAATTAGGTTAGCTTACAATCTCTTTTAGTAGCATACCCCTTAGATCATTGCCCAACAATACTGAAGTTAATCCAAAAAAAAAAGGAAAGGATCTTAATGTGGATCACTTGAAGAGTGGTAGTGATGTACCAGAGCCAAAGTAATAAATCTAAACAAGTCTGGTTGAAGACTATAAATTTAGCTCTGTTTGGGAGGCAACACAATTATATTTCTGTATTTTATTATATTTATAGTTCGTATCTTATGTTTGTAATGTGTATTATTTGTTTTAAAAGTTATAAAAATATTATATATATTATTTGTTAAGTTATTAATTTTGATTTTGACTGATTATAAAATTTTTCTGATAGCGCCACAGCATTAGGACTTTGAGTGCCATGACATTTACTTATCAAGCGCAATAGCATTCAAACTTTACATTGCAGCATTAGAGTCTCATAAAACATTATTGAATACAATGCCATAGCGTAGTCCCTAATAACACTGCAATTCTATGATGCCTTATTGAGCACCCCAGCACCACGCTTTCAAGCGTTGTAGCATTAAGTCATGTATTTCTATAATGTTGTTGGCAATGTATTCAATGGTTCAAACTTTCATAACTTTTTCATTATGACACTTTATTGAGCATCATAGTGCTATCACTAGCACTACATCATTAAGTTAAAATCATTATTATGTTAGTTAGAGCATTACAGTGATGGTCTTTATTAGTGTTGCATGCTCATTTGTGTCAAATGCCATAGCATTTCTCCAATAAAAAGCAGGCGTTTCATTTTCTAAAGCATGTGCCATAGTGCCATATGTCTCTCACCACTATAGTATCTGTTAGTTTGACCATTTGCCATTTTGTGTTCTTTAGTGTTGCAGCGTAACTCTCTTGAGCACTATAACGCTCATACAATCTATAAGTAGGATGTGTATTCATATCTGTTGAAGCTGAGTAGCGATAAGGGGTGATTGTGGTGAATAAATAGTTAATTCCTGAGAGTGGCTTTCAAAACCTAGGTGGGAAGGTAGTGCATATTATAGAAAATTAGGGTTGGGAGCTTTTGTGTGAGGAACCCCATGTTGTTATGGTAAATATGGTGAGAGAGTTCTTTGTCAATGAAAAAGGAGGCTATAAATAATCAATGCTGTGTGAGAGATAAGTTGGTGCCATTTAATTATGTGGCCATTAATCATCTTTATAAACTTAGGGATTTTAAATTTGACAAGTATACCCCATTTAGCTTAGCACCCATTAATCCTGATGTGGTGTTAAGAGTTTTTCTCATAGTGGGATAGTGTGGAAGAAGAGGGATGATAAAATTCTTAAAATTCCTACATCCTATTTAACTCAACTTCCAAAAGTTTGGCACTATTTCCTTTCCACTCGTTTCTTACCAAGCAAAAATATTGGTGAAGTGACCAAAGAATGGGCTATGCTTAATTATGTTATTCAGGTTGGTTACACTATAGATATAGAAAAACTTATTTACTATTCTTTGAATTACATCTTCAGAGGTATTACTTCAGTGGTTTTGGAGCATCCTTCTTTAATTTATGCTTTATCTGTTAATGCCGATGTGAGGGGAGATCTAGTGAAGACATCTTTTTCCCATTTCAACCCTCACTAAAAGAAAAATTGAGAGCTTTAAAAGACTAGGTGTAGAGGAGGGTGGACCCAATGAGCCCAAGTTAACCAACAGACTTAGCAGTAGTAGGAGTTTTAGGACTCCTAAATCTTTAGGTGAGTAGGTTACCGAGTTGAGAGAACATATGAAGGAGTGACTAATTTTTGTGAGGAGAGTAGGGAATGGTAGGCTCATTATTCAAAAATACATGAAAAGAATTACCAGTACCCAATTGAATTTAATAAGGTTTTAATGGGGATGTTTAGAAGGAGCCCATTTGTTAAAAATTTAGACCAACTTCATTTTCCTACTACTACAGAGTATCATTTTTTTGTTTGGACCCAACTTGATGATGATGATGAGGAGGAGGATAGAGATTCTGAGTGATTATGGCTTAAGAGAGAGAGGGAGAGAGAGAAGAGAGTTTGGGTTATTGTATATGATGTTTGAAGTTTATTTTTCTTTTGTTTGATTTTTAGTTCTTTGATTGGGGGGATCTCTGTGATAATTTGAGGTGATTGTTGTTGTTGTGAAATGGCTATGAGAGCCATTTATTTTATTGATAAGTATACTTACTATAGGTCTTGGATGGAGAAGGGTTGGGAGGATAATGCTTTATGCACTAGTTACCTTGTTATCCTTTCTTATATCATTTGTATTTCATTGCCTTTGAGTTTTTTATCCTTTTAATGAAAAGGCAAGTTTATCTTTTTTTTTTGCTTAGTGTTATATATTTATAATAGTCCTTAGTTACTTTATTATTAATCTATATTTACATTGTTGTGTGTAATTTATATTTGATTAAATTCTCATTTATGCTTAACCGTTAAAAATTATTCTCTATATAACATTTGCACTTTGATTGTTTATTTAGCCAAAATAAAAATATTAATTAAAAATTATCTAAAATTAAGAATAATAATAAAATCTTATATGGTAATTTGAATGAATAAAGCATAGTAATTCATAATTTGAAAATCTTAATAGATAACTAAGGAAGATCATTTAAGTCATTGACTTTTTTAAAATTAGAAGCTATACACTCTTGTACAAACTATTGAATTTAATAATGAATAGTTGAGTTTAGAAAAAAATGTGTGTAGCTTAAATTATGAAGATCATAGTAAACTTAAATATGGAATTAGTGATCTTATTAAGTCCTTAAAGAAAATTAATTAAGGTTGCTAAAGGAATGAAAGCAAATCGATATTCAAAATCATTAATATGTACTCCAAGTATGAAAAATTGAAAACATCATAATACTTAAAAGCATCTTAATACTTAAATCAAATAAAACAAGGTGAGTAAACTAATACATATGATGGTGCACTAAAAAACTTCTAATTTAACTACAAGTACAACTAATCCCTAAATTATTTTTGTTGTTGTTTGCTAACTTTATGGGAAAGAGCAAATCAATTGTAATTATTTTCTTTAGGAAAATTCGAACATAGACTTTTAAGTTTTCAGTTTTATAGTTGAACTCATCATCACGAATGATATATCACCTATAATGGTGAGAATACTATTCTTTAATGGGTTCAGGTTATGAAACTATAGACTTTATCTTGACTATCTAATCAAACTTAAGAGAGAATTACATATGACTCCGAAGAATCAAAATGATATTCATCCATATGTTTGACTCGGATAGTTAAAATGGTTTATCATTAATTATTGTACTTGGATATTAGTAGTGAACTACATATGACCCCAAAGGGTCGATATGACATTTGAATACATATCCAACTATAATAATCTAGATATATTTATCATTAATTTCATACTTAAATATTCCAATAAGAAATGGTGTATTTTTTGTAAAAAGCGAGGCACCATTTGTTATTCAATATTTTAAACATGACGATAATAATTATTCTTGATTTTGATTTTTTTGAAAGAGAATAATTTTTTCCCATGTTCTATTTATAAGCTAAGTAGAATGGGATTTAATTCATCCAGGGTCTTGAATCTCCTATAAAGGTAAGCCCTCATAATAAATTACACCATAGGAAGATTAGGCTTCTTATAGATACTCTCGGTTAAAATAATGGTAGAAATTCTATTTTAGATTTTCTAAGAGTGATATAAAGGGAATGAGGTTGGAATTTCAATAGGGATTGGGTCTGTTGCAAACCAGGATCCTTAATTTGTGATTTTGATGATGATAAACATCATTGATTAAATTGTTACTTCTTTCAGTAAATATTTTGGATATTTTTTTGTATCAGTGAGCACTAATATTGCTGGTAAAATATACACTACTCAAGGCTATTAGAAGCTTAAGATCGGGTAGAATAAGAATGTCAAGTAAATAAAGTCTGTACTTTTATCTTTCTTTATTTTCTATTTCTTGAGTCTAGCCACGTAAGAGTGTATGCAATTGGGTGACCATGCATACACATATAAGGGGAGTGAGAAAAATTTAAAGTTAAAATTTTTTTATACTAATCATACTATATGACTTACAATCATATTATACGATCAGTTAGAGAAAGAATATGTTTAATGGCTAATTGAACAATTAGTTTATGTGAACTTATTATACAGTACGATCTGGATCGTACTATATGATTCATTATAATCTGTAAACCCTAGTCGCCAGATAAATTAAGTAAGATATTTAAAAAATTAATTTTGAACTAATCGTACTATATGATTCTCTTCGTATTGTATGAAATTTTGAAATCCTACTTAAATTAATCCCCATAATTAGTCAATCAAATCATAATTTTATTAATGATAATAGATTATATGGTATGATCTTGATCATACCGTATGATTGGTAGAGATAAAATTTGGTCATCCCAAAGATTATACCAAATGAATTTTGAACTAATCATATTATATGATGTTTATATCATACTGGACGGCCGACTTGAAATCAACTAACCATACTGTATGATGATAGCAGTACAGAATGATTGATAGAGACGATTTCTATTTGTCCCAGCAATCATCCTGTATGAATAGAGAGAAAACAAATAGATCGTATTGGATAATCTTTGGATCGTACTGCACTATGTGTTCAAAAATTTAAACTGTTTATTTGAATAATTATTTACATCGTACTGGATAGGTCTAATTTTTGAACTGATTATACTATACGAATTCTGATCGTACTGTATGAACAATAACAGCCAACTTGAATTTTTAGAGTTTCTTGAAGCCCAATACTTAAGCAATGTTTTTATAATCTCTTTCAAAAAAGATAGGATTATGTGACTGCTGAAGGAACTCAGAGAGAGAAGCTTTTGAAAGAGATCCAAGGTTTGAGAGAAAGAAGAAGGTGAGGTCGAGCGTGAGGGAGAAGGAATGTGATCACAGAGTTGCTCCAGGCTAGCTACACCCTTGCTCCTTCTGTGGCCTTGGTGAGTTCTTGAAGGCTCTCTTGGGATACTCTACTTTCTCTACGAGAAAGCAAAAGGATTCGAGGTTCTCTGCCTGTGAAAGGATTCTAATTCTTTACCATCTCTAGGAAGGAGAAAAAAGATTCGGGGTTCTCTGCCTTCTCTAAGAGGGAGAAAAATGATAAAATATTCACTACCATCACCGAGGAAGGTAACATAGCTTCGGACACTCCGCCGCATCAGATTTGATGAAAGTGAGTCTGCAAAGGCTTCTCTACCTTGTTATGGGAGCAAAAGTTGAGTCACTTTTTGTTAGTGTAATTCCCTGAGTGGAGGACTCTAGGAAATGGACATATGTCAAAGTTTATCGAACCACTATAACATTTCTAGTGTGCTTTTTCATTTTATGCATTTTACTTTTCACACTTAATTTCTGTGATAACTACTTGGTGCAAATTTAAGATTAATATTTTATTATGTTAATTAGAATTTCATCATCATTATTAAAATTATGGTTAAATTATTAGCTTCCACATCGAGTGATCAAATTATTCATTTTAAGTTTTTTAAAAAAATTCAAAAAAGAATTTTCTTGTGATGAACAAATTTTTAAATTACCAATTCACCCCCTCTTAATGCGCCTCGGGCTAGTTCATTGGGTCTCACAACCTCCTCAAACTTTCAGGATTTTTAATATTTATTTTGGAGGCCAAATGATGAAAAGTAGGAGGTGTTTTAGGATTCTAAAATAATTCAGAAACATCCTAATCTATCCTATGTTAGGCTTTAAATTTTCTATTACAAAATGCTTTAGTCCAAGCTAGCATTTTATTAGAATATTGGGATTAAATTTTTAATGTTGGGGACTTACGATTTTGGGTTTACCATGGATCCAAAATTTAATTTGGGCATTAAATAATACTGACCTAAACTTAACTATTGGCATGCAATTCTGAGCTTACCTTAGCCTAGATTGGAGTGTCAGCTAAACCACTTAGGCTCTTCATAATCATGAGTACGGTCTTATGAGAGATGTGTAAGGTTTTTTTATTTAAGTTTTTAAGAAATTGCTATCAACATCTAAATAAGGTCCTAAGTGACCCCTTTATTTATATGGTGGGATTATGCTTAATGCAATTAAATTTTAATTCTTTAGTTATTTTTCTAATGCAATGTATGCTAATTGACCTTGTATACCAAATTGTACGATGAACTTTAAAAGTTAGGCATAAAAATAGATTTTTTTTCTAGAGATGTATAACATCTTCTAAACAGAGCTGCACCCTAATAGGTCAGGTGGTCTACCATGACTCACAGGCAAGGGGGTGCCTAGCAAGAAGAGAAGGAAGGACGTGAATGCATGAAAAACTCCTGGACGTGCTCGGGCTTACTTCTTAGGAGCATTTATCCTTTTATGTGAGCCTGATATTTTTTATTTAATTATACATAGAAGAATTTGTTTATTGTCCTTAAGAGCATAATCACATTCCAGGCTAAAATAAATTCGATATGCAAAAAATAAACCTAAAATAACAGGCAATTTTTAAGCCACAAATAATCTAGACAATCATCAACCATATAAAATATTGAAAGTCCATGTGAAAAGTGCACTTAATTACAAATCAAGGTCTACATAAATTAAAAGTGGTTGGGAACTGTTGTCAACATCCCAAGTTTTAATCCTATAGAATGATGCAAGTTTTAAAATGGGATATTTTTTGTCTTCGTTTCTTCAGCTCTTTCCTTCAGGCTCCTTAAATTCGCTGGGTCCGGATATCCAAATGAAAGAACTCCTCCCCAAAAAGGGTATTTCTTTTTTCTTTAGACTTCAAGTCATTCTAATTTGGATCTCCAACTAGAAGGAACTCCTTCTCAAGGGGTGTTTCCTTCCTCTTTGGATTCCAAATTGGATATTAAAATATCCCATTTTAAATTACTTTTACAACTCTTTTTTAATTTAAATTTACACATAAAATGACTCTATGACCTGCATATTATCCTAAGCAGTTTATATATAAAATCATCAAAAAACTAAAGCATTTATGTACATCATTGCTTGCATTTGAGTCAACACATTCACTTGACCATGCTTTTTTTAAAAAAAAATTTTAGGGGGCTAGGCATTTAAAGCACCAACAAAAAAAATCTTTTAATCAAATTTCAGCATAGGTACCATGGCAAAAGAAACATCACATCATATACATCAAATCAAACCAAATCATAACAACCAACATGCATAGAAAATTGCATAAAATTCATGTCACATAAGAAAGAAAAGCATGTAAAGAAAGAACAACGGACATGATTTATGATTTGTATTCCATAAAATATGTTCGTAGCATTTTCACAATGGGCATGACGACCCAAGACCTCCTTAGGACCCTATCCCCACAGTTTGAGATAGTCCATCTTAAAAGCTTTATTAATGGAATATTGGTTATACATTTTAATGTTATAACATGATTTAATTAATTGGATCAATGATTTAATGAAAATTTGATTATTAATTTTTGGTATTTAATTGAATATTTTAATGTATTAAATAAAGGGTCCATTTCTTGACTTTTAGATTTACATTACGTTTTGATATTTTTACATTTTTTATAAATACTAGTCTCTAAGATGAGTAAAATTCCACTGAGTTTGCTAGATTTTGATTTTTTTATAATTAATTATGAATTTTAAAGTTTGGGTGTTTTATTGAATTAATGTTGACCAAAATATTGACTTTTTAATTTTTATTGAATTCTGGTGATTTGATACTTTTCATAAATATTAAACATAGGGATGAGTCAAATGCCTTTGAGTTTTCTCAATTTGGAGTTTTCTATAATTAGTTATAAAATTTTGAAGTTTATGCATTTAATTGAATTATTTAATTACTTAATAATGGGGATTTTCTTATTTTGTACCAAATTAATTTCTATTCACTTGAAATCTTTCTCAAATGTTAGGAACGACTTATTGGGATGATTCCAAGTATTTACAATTTATTTGATATTCTTTATTATTTTAATTAATTGTTGAATTTCAATTATTATTAAATTGTGATCAATTCTGAAGGCTAGGCATATAGCTTTTATTTATCTTAAATAGGGTATTTAATTATTAACATTTTGAGCCCTTATTTGTATTTTTATGATTTAATTTAAATTTATTATAACTTTTAGAAGTTTGAGCCCCCATAAAGGGGCTAATTTTTATTTTGCTTAATTTTATGATCAAATGAAGTCAAATCAAGGTGAAATTTAAACCTAAGCTTTATAATATCACTAAGTTTACTGGTTTGAAGTTTCACTTTTATTGGGTATGTGTAGAATCTTCTAAAATTTTTTTAAAGTTGTTTAGATATAATCCTTAATTATTTTTCCTAGGTGTCCCTAATTCAAATGGGCTTGAAATTTGGTGTATCTAACCCTTACAATAAATTACACATACCATATAAAAATCTAAGCCTAATTATAAGTGATGTGTGGGTTATAAATTTTCAAAGTTTTGGGTCACAATATGACCCAGAAATTTGAAAATTCAATTCACCAAAATCCAACCATTAACAAGAGAGAAACTTTTTATGGCATGTGGGTAACATACCCAAGTTTAATCTATCCAAATTTGAGCTCAATCAAATCACTGGATTGAGAGTAATCAAAGAAATTTATTTGTCATTCAAAGCTTAATAATTCATTATATAGTGATCAAAATTAGCCAAAATAAATTTTAAAATAAACATGGGCTCAAGCCAGTTCAAATGAGCCCAAGAACATCAGATTGGATGAGAAATTGATTTTTGGAGAATTTTTGAAGTTTAGAGCATTTTGTGGAATTATTTTTGCACCCAATAATTAGCAATGATCGTACTATATGATCTAGATCATCCAGTACAATCCAAATCATACAATACGATGGTCAGGTGTATAATATGATTGGTAGAAAGCTTTTAAAGATCATATGGGACGATCTATCCGTCGGGATGATCGTATATTACGATCAATATAGACGGAGAACATTTTGGAAAATTTGTGGAAGAAAAGCTCTAACTTTTTGTGTACTCAATGAAATGATATGAAATTTGAAATGTAGACTCTTCATACCCTAATCTTTTAATCCCTAGAGTTTAGATACTCCATGCATTAAAATATTTGGGTATTTTCGGTTTGGATTTTAAACTTAAAATGGTAAAAACTCACCAACCAATGGATAGATTCCCTCGATCTTGGTCTTATTTTGGTTCTGGAGAGATCCTCTTCAACTTTGTAGAAGACCCCAAGAGTTGGTTTGGGCTGGGTTGAAAGTTAACTTCAAATCTCCTCTTTCTCTCTCTCTTTCTCTCTCTTCACAAAAAGAAGCTTTGGAGGATATGGATGTTGGGGAAAAGCTTGGAGAAGGTGGAGAGATCTCTAGAGAGGCAATGGAGAATAACTTAGGGGCTAGAGAGAGCTAAGAGAATGTGTTAAGTTAGAATGAGGGGTTTTAAGCCTCTTTACACATTTGCAGCCCTAGCTTTTGATTGGAGGGCTAGGATTGATAAAAGGGGATCTTTGGATGTTGCCACCTATCCTAGGTGGTTAGATATTAGGGAAAAAGGCTGGGTGCATGAGAAGGACTTGGCTTGGTATTTTCTTAGGGAGGGACCACATTTGCCATTTTGGGCTCAACCAATGCTTAGGCTCAGGTTAAAGAGCTATTTAGAAATAATTTTAAATTATTTTGAGTAGTTTTAGCTTGGTGATTTGGAGGGAGAATGAAAAATATAGAGGATTTGACCATTTGACTATTTTGGGAGAGCTTTATGTTACAATCTGGGATCCCAAGCTTATGATTTTGATGATAATAAATGCTATTGATTGAATTTTTATTTCTCCTACTATTATATATTGTATATATATTTTTGTGTGTACTAATATTTTAGGTATATCATACACCATGCAAAAAAATTCAGGGAAAAAGTTTAGATAGAATAAAATGACAAAAAGTCTGTAATCTTTATTTCTTTTATTTTTAAATTTCTTGAGTGATTGTCATGTAAAAGATATATGCTATATTGGCGACTGTGCACACACACATAGGGGAGTAAGAAAATATTTTTTATTTTTTTATTTAATTATACTGTACGATCCAAATCATATTATACGATTAGATGTTTTTGAAATGATTTAAAATGGCTAAGTTTTAATTAATTTTCTTTGAACTAACATATTGTACGATCAAAATCATACTGTATAATCTATTTAAAATAAAAAATTTAACCACCAATCAAAATTTAGTATGTTTTTAAATTTTTGATCTTTGAACAGGTTGTACTGTATGATTTGTTCATATAGTACAATATTTAAAAATTTGCTTAATTAAATTCTCATGATTAGTCAATTAAATCAAGGGTTAATTAATATAGTCGATCATATTGTATGATTTTTAAATCGTACTGTATGTAGCATGTTCGTGTTGGCGATCATCTTGGATGATACATTAATTTTTGAACTAATTGTAATGTACGATGCCAGTTGTCCAGACGATAGCTAGAGATGATTTTCAATCATCCCAACAATCATTCTGTACGATCACATAAAAATTAAACTAATCGTACTGTATAATCTGCTGTATAGATTTTGAACAGCTCATCCCAGGGCTGTTCCATCATACTATATGAAATCTGATTATTGCACTAATTATATTATTTGATCATTGATTATACTGTACGAACATTATGGCTTAATTAAAATTTTAGGATTTTTGGAGACCTTATATAAAAAGATTTTCTTCTTTGGTTCAGTGAGAGAGACTTTAGCTATTGAAGGTATTCTAAGAGAGAGCAAAGAGAGATCTTGGAGAGGAAGAAGTAGTATGGGGGTTTCACACGGTTGCTCTAATCAAGCTTGCACCTTGATTCCTCCATAAGGCTCTATGGATATCACTATAGGAAAACAGGCCATTACTGTTGGAATTTTTGACGATAATATACGCCGGAAATAGCGTCGAACATACCGTCAGATATTCCACCGGTAATTGTGTGGCAGAATTTCTGGTGGATTTACCATCGCTACATTACCGGCACACTTTACGCTGGAATTACGCTGAAAACTTTTTATTTTTCGGCGCATCTTCGACCGGAAAGGACCGGCGGACTTACCGGCATAATTTACGCCAGCTTATTTAAAGTTGACAAAATATTACCGGCGTAATATCCACCGGTGATATTATCGAAGGATTACCCGCTAGAAAATCCGTCGGTATAGGCCCTATTTCGTGCCCTCCATGCCTGGTTGCTGATTTCATTTGGCTTCTTCTCTCTGTTTGACGACGCTCGGACGACAACGTTCCGTCGCTGTTCAATGACATTCGACGACATTCGTGTTTGACTTCACTCCTTCGACGACGACGTTCCTTCGCTCCATCGGGTGATATTCCCTCGTGCCTGTTCGAGGTCGCCAATTCGACGTCATTAGTTTCGTTGTTCAACTTCACTTCTTCGACAACGTTTGCTTGGTGTGAAGGTAACTTTCTCCCTTTTGCTTTAGTCATGGATGTTCTCACTAGACATTTGTAAGAGATTGTACCTTGGTGTATGCTTAATTTTTGATGATGATATTCTTGTTGTTGATAAGACTAGAGAGGAGTTGAAGGAAAACTTGAATTATAGAGATCAACCTTAGAGTTTAAAGGCTTTCGTTTGTGTAGATCTAAAATTTAAGAATTTTCTTGTTGATAATTTTAGTATTAATAGATCTAGTGGGAGAATTGTAACTTTGGGTGGTCAAGTCTTTAATATGAGTGCACATTTTTGATATATTGGGTTTATTGTTCAGAGTGATGGTGAAATAGATGGGGATATTATTAGTATAATTCAAGTTGGATTGTTGAAGTGGAGGAATGCATTGGGTATGTTATGTGATAGAAAAGTCCCCCTCAAACTTAAGGCGAATTTATATAAGATGGTGGTTATACTTACAATGCTTTATGGTGTAGAATATTGCCCATTAAAAGAGAAGCATAATATTAAGTTAAGTGTTGCAGAGATAAGGATGCTCAAGTGGATGAGTGCTTTACTCTGAGAGACAAGATATGAAATGATCATATACGTGAAAAGGTTAGAGTAGCTCTAGTGGAAGATGAGATTAGAGAGAGTCGCCTTAGATGGTTTTGTCACATAAAACTGCAACCTTTCGACGACCAGGTTAGCAAAGGAAGAAATTTGTGGTTAATACACTCGAAGCTATGTGCTGCAGTGAGAGTTTGTACAAAATGCTAAATGTCATCCTAGACGGAGCCTTAGTCTAGTTTATTTTGCTCAATTAAAATGATGGCCTTCCGAGAAGGCTAAGAGTCTTTGTATTTTTCTTCAATAAATGTTATAATATTATCTAATATATCCATATTATATGTAGGTTATATTATGAATATCAGAATTCAAAGAAGTTAGATGTATAATTGATTGGCGCAATGATGAAAGTATTAACCGATGAGTTTATTAGAGGGGTGAATATTTCATTCAGACAGCTTCTCAACTGTCTACCTTCATCTTAGATGGAATGGTTCGTTGCCCATGTTCTAAATATAAAAATCAAGTGCACCTAAGCCTAGATGATGTAACTGTTGATTTATATCGTCGATGCTTCATACAAGAATATTGGTATTGGACTTCTCATGGTGAGTATGAATCATATTTTGATTCTCAATGTGGCCCATCGATAAGTGCTATTATAGCCGAGGAAGAACATATCTTACCTAATCTTGAGGACTTAATTCATGATGCAAGTGGAGCACAGTTTGAATAATATATAGAAGCTAATCTTGAGTCACCTAATAAAGAAGCATATAATTTTTATGATTTATTGCATACTTCTCAACAACCAATATGGAAGGGGTGCACTACTCACTCAGAGTTATCCGTTGCTGTTAAGATGTTAAGCATCAAGGTAGAATATAATGTCCCCCATGAATGTTTTAATAAATTCATTGGATTGCTAAAAAAAACTAATCTGGCAGATAACATCATTCATACAGATTTATATCAGACTAAGAAGTTAGTTTTGAAGCTTGGTTTGACATACACAAAGATATATTATTGTGTCAATGGATGCATGTTATTCTATAAAGATGATCAATCAGAAATTATATGTCGTTATTGCAACGCACCGAGATTCAAACCAAAATCTATTACAAAAAGAAAGCTGAAGGAAGTACTAGCTCAAATGCTAGAAGAATTACGTAAGATGAGAGAGTAGATGAGTAGTGGGAGGAGTACAGCAGCTGAGGAGAAAATAGATTCAGGGTAGATGTTTTTTATTTATTTTACGAATTTAGACATTTGTATTGATGTGTTTTGGACATGATTTATAATATACTCTTGTGGACATCTGTATCAGCTGAGGAGGATGTAATTTTGGACATATTTTATAATATACTCTTGTGGATTTCTTTCTACTTCTATTATTTATGTTTATTGTGTACATATTTATTTATTTTTTATTTGCATATATTTTATAATGTAATTGAGGGTGTTATTGATCAGAAGTGGCACATGTTATTGTATCTTCTATTTGTAGGTATGGAAATCTGATTTTAAAGGTAAGTAGTTTTTTTTTGTTTATGCTACAGATTTCTAGCGAATTTTTCATCAAAAACTGTGTCGGTAATACGATATATCGTACATTCTGACAGATTCCCCGTCGGAACTGTCCGGTGGCCTGGCCGCCGGTAATATTCGACGGTAAGTTGGGCGTCATTTTTCTTGCGGCATATTATCCGTCGATATTACCGGCGAAAATTTCTGCCGAAAATACCGGCGGATAATACGCCAGAATTTAGTAACAGAAATGTCATCATTTTTTCATAAAGTTTTCGCCGAAAGTCTGCCGAAAATATTACCGACGGATTTAATCTGCCAGTACTATTTTTTCGACGCCTGAATTACCATCGGAGGGGTTTTCGTCTAAACTCCGCTAGAAATCTATAATTTCCGACAGATTTTCATTGTTACCGACAAATTTTGTCCGCCAGTAACAATGAATTTTCCTGTAGTGTATACTTAGGTTGCTTTAGGAAGAAAGGCTTTAAGCTCAAAGTCTAAGGTCCTCTGCCTTCACCAGAAGGATGAAAAATGATTGCAAGGTACTCTTAGGAAAGTGAAAAAGCTTTCATGTTCACTACCTTCATTAGGAGGGTGAAAAGAGCTTCTAGGATCCTCTGCCTCACTAGGAGGGTAAAAAAGATTTTGATTCTCCGCTGCACCGGATTGGTGGAGTGATTCTTGTAAGGGCTTCTCTGCCTTGCTGTAGGGGCTAAAGGAGAGACACTAAGAATTAGTGCAATACCCAGAGTGGAGAACTCCGGGGAGTGGATGTAGGTCATTATTTGACCGAACCACTATATAAATTTGGTGTATTCATTCTATTTTTTATCTTTTGTGATTTATTTTCCTAAAAATTACACATTGAAAAATTTGTGGTTGATGTTACATTGATTTGATTGAATAATCATCACAATTATTGTAATTGTTATTTAGTTAATTTGCTTCAGCATTGGATGATAAAGTTGTTTATTTTAAGTTATTAAAAAGCTTCAAAAAGAATTTTTTTTATGTTAACAAAAATTTTTAAATAACCAACTCTTGGTGTGCCTAGGGACATTTCAACGAGGCTTAACATCCTTCATTGAACTTTCACTTTGTTGACTTATTAACCAATCAAATGGTCAATGCTGACAAGGATGGAGGTTTGGGAGGTTATGCATGCTGTAGGAATAAATCTCAAAAAGTTTGGAACCAAGGGTTGGGAGTTTGACCAAAGATTTGGCTACATGCATGGGTTTGACCTCTCCAAATTTAAATTACAATAATTTTCTCATAATTTTTTGGCACTAGTGCAAATCCTTAAGAAATTGACACCTATCGATACAAATGAGAATTTTGGGACCGTTAGATGTTCTTTTTGCAAACCGATTTCACCAAAAATTTTTAAATAAAATGAATTATTTTATAGATAATTTTCTATAATTTTTAAGACCCAAAAAAATTTATATGAATTTTATACTAAAAATTAAATAAATTAAATAGTTATATTAATATTATATTACTATATTATTATAAAATATCTTAACTTAAAAGTTATTAAAGCTTTTTTATTCTCTTCCTAAAAGTGGCTAACAGAGAATCATAACGAGAAATAAGAGAGAGAAAAAAATAAAGATTTGGAGGCCGTAAAGTAATTTTCATCAGTCGAACCTATTGAAAAACTTCCTCGTCTCGCTCTAAGAAATCATTATCCTATTTCTGATTTCAATAATTTTATATATTTTTATATTTTTTTTATCAAATTTGTATTTTTGTTACAAAAAATTGAAGATAATTTTATATTGGTAAACTTTTTTACCGCATAACTTTTTATGTGTTATGGAGATTGCGATTATGAATATTTTGAGTATTTATTTGAGATTTTTTTCCGAGTGATTTTAAAAAAGTAGCAATTTTTACTAATGAAGAAATTTATTTTAACATCTAAAAATAGTGTTTTAGTCTAATAAAAGTTTCAAAATGTTGTTATATACAATCCTTAATAATTTGGTTAACTTCTGAAAATATGAATTCTACTCAGTAGGATTTTATGTTACCTACTATTATGATATTTTGGCACTTTCTAACTTAGCACAATTATGTTTTATTTACTGTAATGCATTTATAATGAATATGGACATGTCGTTATTACTATTATAATATTATGATAATAATATGTGTGTTAGGCAAGTAAATATTAGTTAACCCATTTATTGGAGATTGATTGACCTATATAAAATGGTGGGCTAACGGACTTTCCTTTAAATATTGTCGTATGGTGTTATCCTCTACTAATTTGTGTGATACTGATTAGGAGTTATTAATGTGCTGACGGACAAAGAGTGATGACTCTATTTACTGAGCTAATGATTACCGATTACTGATTATTGAAAAATACCGTGATAGTCAGAACTTCTCACTTATTTAGTGTGATTACTAAAATGCATATTATTGAGGCATGATTCATATTAGTGTATGGATTTATTATTACTGCATGTATTTTTTGTTATTATAATATTTTATTACTCATGTTGACTGTTATTGTTACTGATCAAGACATCGATAATGTTTGATACTACTAATTCACTGTATTGATACTAAGCATGTGATATATTTAGCATGTAATATACTGATTTGACACTAATATAGAATAACTTGATAGTATGTGTACACTCCTATATGATTTTACTGTATTGATATGATTTTGAGAGTCTGTACCGATGCTTTGGTTTTACTATTTTATATGATTTCTTTACTGATTGATAGTACTGATATGATGATTACTTTATTAATTTAACACCTGTAATTGTTTATTGATTTCTCTATTATACTACTATAATAGCTTTTGTACCATACTATTTTACAATGTACAGATTCTACTACTAATTTTTATGAGTTTTACTATTTCTGAATAGATTCATGATCATATATTATTACTATTATGATTTGACTGCTGACATATATGCTCCTTTATTTTGATTTGAGTTCAGTTGTAGAATTTGATTACTTGTTGAGCTTTTGAACTCATTATATATAGTTAAATGATTTCAGGTCTGGACAAGGGAATAGGAGTGAGAGATTGACTAGTATCCTTCATATTCAAATTCTTGTTATTTTAGTTATTCTTTTGTACTCATGACAGAGTAATCATGATATGATTGTATAGATCCTGAGTAGTGTATATGATTTTTTGGAAACAAGAATAGATGTATATATTGATGTTTTGATCGATAGTTTTATTTCTGCTGAAATTTATTTTGATAAAAGAAATTAGAGAGCTCTGGTTATTATTTCTGAAAAGATAAAAGAGTATTCTTCCAAATTAGATTCAGGGGCATCACACCTAATGGAAAAGAAGATAGGACACTAATTAATTTTTCTTCTACCTACCTCATCTAGGAGTCCAAAGATTATCACTACTTTATCTCTACTAAGCTTTTGAGTAGTAGAAATAATAGTGAGGTAACAATAAAAGGGCAGTTTTAAACCATTACATTCAAAAGGGTATGAATGTGGAATTTAAAAAATTTATTTTTGCATGCTATCCTTCCAAGATGCTGAATTTGATTTGAGATTTAAAAGTCATTGTCTTAATATCCAACTGGGTTTATCGAATATAAAGCAAAAGAAGAGAAATTCTTTTCAAGAAAATTTGAGTTGCTATCACTTGAGATGTAGAGAAGTTCTTGAAAGATGGGTTCATTCAAGAAGTTTAGTACCTTCTTGGTCTCAAATGTCATAATAGTAAAAAAGGCTAATGAAAGTTGGTAGATTGAGAACAATAATACCTACCCAAAAACTCATATCTGCAACTAAACATTAACGCTATGGAAGATTCAGTAGTTAAATTCTCCATGTTAAGCTTCCTTGATGCTTTCCTAAAATACTACCAAATTCATGTACATCTCGAAAATGAGGAAAAAATAAGTTTTACCATCCATATTGAGACTTTTTATCATAAGGTTATGGCCTTTAGCCTCAAGAAAGCCATAACACCTTACAAGAGGCTAATGCAATCAAAATTAACTAACACCTAACATCTACCGCCAACACCAACTACCACCATCTACTAAAACCAATGTCGTCATTAACCACCTCTTATGATCATTTTCACTTGATTATCGTCGACCAACACCCACCTCTTATGATCATTTTCACTTGATTGTCGTCGACCAACACCCACCTCTTATGATCATTTTGTAAAGTTTTTCACACAAATTCAAAGTAACTTTGGTCCTCACATTTTCCCTTATAGTTCCACGATAATTTTACTAATGCATTTTGAATTCT
The DNA here is from genome assembly GCA_019925795.1 of Dendrobium chrysotoxum. Taxonomy (NCBI): domain Eukaryota; kingdom Viridiplantae; phylum Streptophyta; class Magnoliopsida; order Asparagales; family Orchidaceae; genus Dendrobium; species Dendrobium chrysotoxum. Next base: position 19,424,419 of record CM034309.1, read on the forward strand.
CTATTATATATCCTCAATCTAAACCATTTTAAAGTGTTTTACTCGATCATGGTTACCTTTATCATTCACACACAAATCAAACCGAGATATAGAAAGCAAACTCTTCAATGTTACCATGAAAACTATCAGAAACATGCCACAACATCTGCAGCTCATACCATTGCAACGTTTAAAAGGTCATTTATATTCAAAATTTTATTTTATTATTATATATAACTTGATTCGACCAACTCCGAAACACAATAAAAACAATCTAATAACTGCTCGTAGCACAAAATTATTAAAAAAAAGGAGCAGCTTTGGGAGACACTCACATTGTAGATAACAGTGGAATATATGCCAATCCTTATCCAGGAGCCAAATCATTTCAAACGATACCCACAGCTCATAACATTCCAAAAATGAAAACAGGGATGGTCCAAGGCAGCTGTAAATTCTTCAACAGCCAAAGGGGACCTGCCACCTATCCCACCCACAGTCTCTTTACCCTTTCCTGATTTGTCTTGGCTATAGGTACACTACAGGAACTGGAAACCGTAAGTACGCATCACAGAAAGCAGAATTGCAGGAGAACAAACACAGTGAAAGCAAACAAAAAGTAGAAAGACCCCAAGACCTATGACCTGTGAGATAAAAAAGAAGATAGCTTCGCCACTTTCCCTTCCCCATCTCATCACTCTACTTTAGTAGACCACAATACCAGCCGGTGTCTGCCTTGAATCAGTACTAGCCATATGACAGTTCAAAGCTTTTAGTTCAAAGAATTTAAAGCCTTGCAGAGAAATATCTTAATATAAAATACAGTTAAAATGGATCATCAGTCCAGACAAATATCATCAATGTGCCTGTCAGTTCAACAAACCCAGCGTTTCATAACCACCACTCTAACATTAACCAAGAAGTGGTGGTGGTGGGTTCCATATGCCATCAAACAGTGGTCTCATTCAGGGAATCAAAGGACAAGACAGGATTACAAGCTTAACTATCCTTGCAGCAGAAACTAAATTATGGGGGTATTGGAAACCTGATAGGGAAACCACAGCAGCTGAGCCTAACGCTTTCTTTTGAGGAGAGCTAATGTAAGGTATGGACGTGACTTATTTAACGTTCGAGATGGAGATTGAAAGGGAAAAAAATATGATTGTGTGAAAATGAGTTGATGTTTAAAATCACAGCCTTTGTTATATTTGTCTCTACACATGATTACAACCAGTGGACAGTAGAAAGAACCTGAAAGCAAGAACTAGCATTTCTCCAGATTTTGCAAAGGCGATGATCACAAGCATAGCAGTCATAAAAGCAAACAAAGTTGCTTAATTGTAAAATAAATGATAAGCATAAGTTAGTCTGCGCAGCACCAGTAGAAATCCAGCTCAATAACAGTCATACAAAGCAACGATAGAAATGATAAATTACTGCAACTTTGCTTTAAAGCAACTTCAAACAAGAAGCAAGCCGCACCAGCTTCAAAGTCAGACGAACAAAGAAGGCTTCTTAATCATCTGCAACGCCAAAAATTAGATTAACTTGGACATTTACATTGTTCTAATTGCAAGAAGATGAGCAGTATTATAACACACCATTTGGGGATCGAGAACTTGTGGTTGAGAAATCAGATGACGACATTGGTATGGATATGGAGAGCTGTGTGGTAGAGAAAGAGTTACGATTGGTTCTCTCATCCTCGAGATCCGACCATGAATCTCTTGTCCCAGGCCATTCATCGAAAAATGGTCGTAGTGGTTGCTCAGTCTTGATGGGAGGCTCTGTTGATCCATAATCGGTCCCAAAGAAGGAGTGTTGCTGCTGCTGGTGCTGCTTTGGCAAAGAACTGATAGTCACCTGACCAAGTTCTTGCAGAGGCTGAAGTTGAGGGTAACTGCCATGGAGAAAAGAGCTGTCTCTCTCCTTTGACAGAGGAAATGCAGAGACTGGAGATGACAACAGGCGCCATGAACTATCCAATGCAGAGTCCATGCCAAGAACTCTCGCACTTCCAGGAGCTTCAGAATAGAAGCCACGCTCATCCAGCCCAGATTTTGATCCATGAACATACCTGCACATCTTTAGTTAGATAACAAATAATATGTATGTATCCAACTGCAGTAGGACCATAGATGAATACAATAAATCATTGCTCTCTTCTTAAAGGAGTCTGAGGATCTTTTGAGAATCCACAATGCATGGAGCCATGCAACTTACAATAGAAGAATGGTAGAACAGTGGAGATACATTTGAAAGGATTAAACTTCATATTATTAGTAAAGTTAAAATAAGGGTGAAAACGAAGTTGATTCAATAGCCAACACAAGCTCAACTTGCTTTAAAGTTTGGAAAGTTAATCTATAGCATGAGTTTCAAGGCCAATAAAGATACACAGCAATATCACTCTTAATCTACTTTAACATTATGTGTTTCTATAAAAGTGATTAAATCCTGGTGAATAGACTGACAATTTTAAAATATTTGTAGAAGACAGTTATCAAACATTGATTACAGAAAAAAATAGTTTTATAAAGAGCTTCTTTCCCGAGGAAGATTCCAAGTCCAAATTCATGAACCAATCTTAAGAGGCATCCCTTCACCATAATTGGGGCTCAATTCATCATTATAAGCATTCAGCAGTCTTTCGAATATGTACAATTCTACGGGTCACATAGGGGCTTTTCAGGGTTAAAAACCTCCAGATGATGGCTGCCGCAGAATCAGAAAAAACCCAAGCACAAATTGTTTGAACTTTTCTTCATTATCTTCACTTTCCTTTAATCCAAATAAGCCATAATGTGTCTAAAAAGTTAATAACGTGAAGAATGAATAAAGATGGAAAATGGAAATAATCTAAGCATGCTTGTGATATAAACAAAGGCAATACATGCTGTGATAAAAAGCATCACAAATTCAATTGCCAACAGCAGGACAAGAAATAATTGACAGCAAGTGTCTACTCCAAGCAATTCAAAACAAATCAAGTCAAAAAATTATAGTGTGCCAATAAATGGGCAAGACTCAGAAATAATGATTCGCATTATAAGTACACTTCACCTAAAACCATACAGCAAAGTGTGAAAGCAAAAAATATAAGCATTAGATATGCAATGCACCACTTAACAATTCCAACAACCGTGTCAGACCAAAGATGACAATAAGGCTCTGTGGGATGTTGGAAAGTGGAAATTAACATTATAAAATCACAGATTCCTTAAGTTTCATTTCCTGTCATTTTCTTAGACTCAATGAAGACGAGCAAAAGTAAAATATCAAATAACATATCAAGTATGAGTTAGGCATTTATTGTCAAATAAACTGGAAGGTAAAGATCATTACAACCAATTGCATATAAGTAACCACCATAATCAGAAAATGAGTTGTTGAAAATTGGAAGAGAAAAAAAAAAAACTTAATTTAAACTAGAGAAGATAACTGAACAAATGAGAAAATAAAACCCATAAAATGCTAAAAGCAAACTATTTAACAAAAAGACAGATATGTTCACAAGAAAGATATCTGCTGAATGAAGAAAAGCATAACATGCATCAAAAAGTTCTAGTTACACAGTAAACAGACCAAAATACATAACCAGATTAAATTCAAAGCTTAGGGCTCATTTTGTTCCTTGTAGATATAGAAACATATCATAAAAAGTGATTATTTCGTTCGCTCAATTTATGTGTTAAATCAAATCTATAACATTTGTGGAGTTTTGAGAGAATTTGTGAAGCGTAAAATCAATGTTAATAGCTACTCAGCCAACTGAAGGATGCATCAAATTTCATTGCTTTTCAAAATGAGTTTTAGCAACCTAAATCAATCAAAAGAGGCCCTTATCATTTACCAACTGTCAACAGAGATCATAATCAAGCCTAACAGGCATTAGAGATCTACCAAGTTCCTCACATTTTGGTACTGAAGCAATTACTCCAAAGGCAACATTTTCAGGGATCTAAGTTTATTGTTACGAGGAAAGTACCAAAGACTGGACCTATTGAAAAACATTATTGAAGCTTCAGGAGCATATATTAGTAGAACTAGATTAATCACTAGTCCCAGCTTTCATATTTAAATCTTAAGTGAAAGTAGCTAGCTTTTCATGCTATTCCTCACTTACAAAGCCCTGAAAGGATCACGTAAGGCAATCAAAAATAGCCAAGGCAATCGATAGAATCATCTAATATTTAATTAGTGGTTGTAGCTTAAATCGCAGCTTGGTTGCATTTTTTAACTTGTATAGTAGGCTAAGCAAATATTAAACTAAAAGGAAGCACTCAACTAGTCATTAAAGAAACAAGGGAGGAGAAAGATTCTTCTGAACTTGCTAAGCTCCACAGGTGTGTCAGATTAATAATCAATTCCCAATAACTTATTTATAATCACAAATGCTGATCAAATGGCAATACTTTACTGCTCTTCCAGGAAGCGCAGTCTATGGAAACAATAAGAAAATTAAGCATATGATTTAGTACAAGAATATTTCGAATTTACAAACAGATCTAGAATCCTATTTTATTTCCAAACTTCCCTTGCACATTAATAATTTTATTGGTAAACCCCCATAAGACTCAGTTGGTATCTGCACTAAACCAGAGCACAAATTTTCTAGGAAGAATCTCAGATCAGTCTGCAAGTCATCCCCACAGAGTGGAGTTAAAAAATAAAAAATAACACATAAAGGCAGAAGATAGCGATTTCAAAAGAACTGTCAACTCTATAACTCAGGCTATAAAAAAAGGTTCCTGAAGGCCCGAAGTTTCTGGATCAGCAGTACTACAGTGCAAGCAGTTCTGTTATTAAAATACGCATATAAATCTTTACCTGAAATCTTTGGAGATGACGTTTCCATATGAAGATGGGTCAATGCTGAGATGAGAGGAAGCCGCAGCGCCAATGCCAGAGACTTGATGATGCATTGAAGGAATCGAGTGAAGAGGAAGGGTGTGGAAGCTCCCGCCGCTGCAACTACCTCCGCCAATGGAGGCGGTAGCGCCGCTTCCACTGCCGCTCCCGGAACTCCCCAGAGAGGTAGGAGCTAGGGAAGTCACCGTCGAGCAAGACGACTGCGACTGGGAGAGGGCTTGCGGCGTTTCCACATGCTTTCTTGAACGATTGCGGCCGCGGTGCATGTGCCGCTCACAGTACTTGGAGTCAGGGTACGCGTCTTTTGAGCACCGCCATTTCTTGCCATCGGTCCTCCGGCAACGGCCAGGTTCTGGGTCAAGTTTCTTCCCGTAGTAGGAGCAGTAACCCACTGATAAAATATCGGATAAGATCAATGAAAAGGAGAAACCGCTAAGAAATTTCGTACAAGTTTCAGATCTGTCAATGCTAGCCAGTAAGAATGAGAAAGAGAACTTTATTATTTTAAAAAAAAATCAATAACAAAGAAAAGAAAACTACTATCAGCACAGGCAACAAATTCTAAAATTTATGAAAATGAGGCAGAGAAACATAACGGCAATGATGATATCGAAACATAGGCATTAAGAAAACTAGCAGGAAAGATTAAAAAAATGGAAAAAAAAAGTTCAGCAAAGCTAGTAGAGAGATCCATTAAAATAAACTAAGAAAATCAATCTTTCCCAAGAAAAGGAAAAAAATGCAATTTTAAAAGCATTCATATGAGAAATAAGAAACCAGACCATTAGAAAATGTCGAGAAAAGATCGAGACTTGAGAAATACAACTAAAAACTAATAGGGGGCAAAGAAGAGGAAGGCAAAATATGGGCGAAACGCGCTTACGGGCTGGATGATGGTAGAAGCGGGCGGCCATGGTCTCGTAGCCCCTTCGAATCGGGAGAAGCAGCTCGGGCGGAACGGGAATCCCAGCTATCAGGTACTTAAAAATGAGGGCTTGGTGCTCCAGCTCCTCCCACTGCGACGCCGTGAACGGTGGTCTGCATCCTACCCCCACCGCTGCCGCCGTACTGTTCATTTGTCCCCTTCCCCACCCTTCTCCTACAGTCCTACTTACCCTAACAAGCCTACCAACAAAAGGGCCGAAAAAAGAGTAGGTTTCAGAGAAATACAGAGAAAGAGGGAGGAAGAGGAAAAGCTGCAGAAGGAAAGCTCCCTGCTCTCTCCGAGCTCAGATAAAGCCTACTCCGCAGCAAATAAAACCCGGAATGGCGGTCCGCCTACCTGCAGGTAAGAGATAGCAGCAAGGCTTCGCCATTTTAGGATAGCAGAAAGGTCTAAGCTTGCAGCAAATGCAACACAGTAGAGAGAGAAAAACAGAAAGAGAAAGAAAGAGAGCAGAAACCAAATGAGAGAGCGATGAGTTTGAGTGTTGCTCTTGCTAGCATTTATAGCTAAAATGGAAGAGAGAGAGAGAGATAGATAGAGAGAGAGAGAGAGACAGAAGAAGATGGGATCAAGATTATTTTGGCAAAATTTTCTTCTTCTGATATCTCGCTGGCATGGGTTAGGGTTGAGTGAGACTTGAGAGGATAAATGTCCCACTGTCATTGTGAGACCGCTAGAGATTTTAAAAAGCCCTGCTTCATGAACGGAGGCAAAATCTGTCTTAATTATAACCAAACAAACTTATTAACTGATTAAAACTCATCCCTTTAAAACTTGATCATCAAAATTTAAAAAGCAAAGTTTTTTATCAACTTCTACATAGTTTCAATCCATTAAAACGATCGATCGGCCATTTTTGTGTAATTTCAGTCAACAAATACTTTGATTGACCTCGCATTATGAAGATTAGAGACATGCATTTAGTTTTAAACAAAATTTAGATAGAGAAAGAAAGGAAGAAGGCTGTCCAGCGCGTGTGGCTGGGGAGCTTCGGCTTCCCATCGTGATTCGAATTTGAGTAAATACGTAAAAAATAAAAAAGCGAAGAGCTGTTACGCCGAAGAAAAAGAAGGAAAAAAATAAAAAAGAAAAGGGCTGTCGCTCTCTGTGGTTTGTCTCTATCTGAGAGGGATGGCTTCGGGTTCCTCAGCTCGTATTGGGAAAAGAGATAGTATCTTTGTAAGTAAACAGAAAATTTTAATGATAATTTAATCAAAGAGATAATTTTCAATGATATTATATAATTATTTTGGTTCTCTGGAACGCCTTGGGCTCCGTGATCGATCAGACGGCGAAGATCGGGCAACGCAGACGGCAGCGGAGGCGTCTGTTTATCGTCCGTACATAGGGTGACGGATGACAGCCGGTAGGCGTTACGGAGTTACGGCTGCGAGGGATAACACTCACGTTTTAAACGAACGGCTGTAAGGGAGCAGCTGAGGGGATAGGACAGCGTGGCTAATGTGGTATGAGTATGGTTGCGACACGTGTTGTCGGCGGCGAGGAAGCCGACGTAGACTGCAGGATAAGTGACGCTTGTAGACCGTTAAGCCTGTCGCCGGCGGCGAAGGCAGCAACGGTGAAGACGTGGAGCTATGACTTTGGGTTCTCTTCGATCACATCGCAGTATGGAGTGCGTTGAATTTTTTATTTTATGTTTTGTTTTTTATTCTTTTTATAATTTAAAATTTGTGAAGTCTTCTTCAGCACTGCTTTTTTTTTTTTAATAAAATTTTAGGTTAAAAACAATTAAAATTTATATTAAACGTTTAAGTTTGTTTAAAAAAAATTAAAAGTAAGCAAAATCATCATTTAAACGGGTGATTTATGCTAAATAGACATTATTGAGTTGGCTAGCCGTTACAAAAAAAAAATTGATATAAGTCGGCCACGTAATTGGCAACAAATGTAAGTCGCTCATTCTATGAACGACTTACATCATGAATCTAAAAAAAAAATAAAAGAATTTACTATTTTTATTAAGAATTAATTAATAAGTGAGTGAGTTTGTAATTGACTGTTACATTACAGTTAACGTAGTGAATGTTTATTGCGCCCAATTGTGGATGAGCACTCTAATGACTACAGGGGCAAAAGTCTCCTTAAAATCAATCCCTTTTATCTGATTATACCCCTTAGCCACCAATCTTGCCTTATTTCTCACCACTACATCAGAATCATTCATCTTATTCTTAAAGACCCACTTGGTTCCCACAATACTTTGATTTTTAGGTCTTTCTACTAACTCCCAAACATCATTCCTTACAAATTGATTCAATTCTTCCTGCATAGCTAAAATCCAAAATTCATTCGACAAGGCTTGATTGATGTTGATGGGTTCAGTCATTGAGATAAAGGCAGAATGGTTTACTTCCTTCCTAAGTCCATGCCTAGTCCTAACACCTTCAGAAGTGTCTCCTAAGATCAGTTCTTTAGGATGACTCGAAGAATATCTCCAATCTCTAGGCAACGTGGTTTGAGGTTCTACCCTTTCCTCCAAATTTGTATTTCCAACTCCTTGGGTAACCTCAACAATCTCTTCATCTTCTACTTCAGATCTAGACTCCTTAGGATCAGATTCATCAAACACTACATGAGTTATTTCTTCCACCACCAAAGTCCTCCTATTGAACACCCTAAAGGATTTCCCCACACTTGAATATCCTAAGAACACTCCTTCATCAGATTTGGGGTCAAATTTTCCTAAGGGTGATTTCCCGTTGTTCAAAATTAAAACCTTATAGCCAAAGACATGGAGGTGGGACAGATTTGGAGTTCTACCCTTAATGATCTCATAAGGTGTCTTGTTTAGTTTGACTCTCACATTCACCCTATTCAGCACATAACAGACAGTGTTCACCGCTTCAGCCCAAAAGTATTTTGGAAGTGAATACTCGGCAAGCATGGCTCTAGCGGCTTCCACTAAGGTCCTGTTCTTCCTTTCAGCTACCCCGTTCTGCTGAGGGGTCCTAGGAGCTGAAAAATTGTGACTAATCCCATGATCCTCACAAAAACTTCCAAATCTTTCATTTTCAAACTCCCCTCCGTGATCACTATGAATGGTAATAATCTCACATCCTAACTTCTTCTGAATCCAAGTAGAGAAAGATCTAAACTCATCAAATGACTTAGATTTATGTGACAAAAAATTAACCCAAGTGAACCTCAAATAATCATCTACAATCACAAACCCATAGACTCTCCCCCCTAACCTGACAGTGCTAATGGGTCCAAAGAGGTCCATATGAAGAACTTCTAAAGGTCTGGAGGTGATAATGTCCTTAACAGAGTGAAAAGAGGACTGGACTTGCTTCCCCAACTGACATGCATCACACAGGTGATCCTTAGTGAACTTAAGTTTGGGCACACCTCTAATTAAGTCCTTTTGGGTGACTCTCCTAAGGGTTTTCATACTGGCATGACACAATCTCCTATGCCATAACCAAGACTCATCAGCAGCAGTTTTTAAGCAAATTGAATTATCAGATTTAATGCAACTTACATCCAGCTTGTAGACGTTGTTGATCCTTTGCCCCTGCAAAACAACTTCATCATTTAAGCTTAAAATACAGCCAGTGGGCAGAAATTTGATGCTGTATCCCTTGTCACAGAGTTGACTGATGCTTAGCAAGTTGTGTTTCAGTCCATATACAAGCAAAATATTATTAATTATAAAATTCTTTAAATCACCAATTATACCTGAGCCTACCACCTTCCTGGTGGTGTTATCTCCAAGTGTAACCTTGCCTCCAGCTCTGGCCTCCAGTGAAATGAACTGATTTGCATCTCCAGTCATGTGTCTAGAACATCCGCTGTCCAGGTACCACATGCTCTCACGAGATCTTGTGTGAGAGCACACCTACAAAAATATCAAACGTCAGTCTTAGGAACCCAAACAGGTTTGTGTTCCTTCTTATAAAAAGAAGAATGTAATGCATGCGTGCTGTACTGTGAAACAGGCAGTTTGGGTTTCCACACCCAATGTGTACTACGGTGAACAGTACAGGTGGGGGAAATGTGTCCTAACATGCCACATGAAAAACATCTAACACCAAGAAAATGGTTAACTAATCTACGTGGGTGATAGTGCCTCTTCCTAGATGCATATGAAACATGCTTTGATGAACTTGTAATAGATTTTTCAAAAGGTGGCGGTGCATAAAACTGTTCAAAAGTAGGCGGTATTTTGTTCTTTTCAAAAGCACTGATTTTCACTTTTAAAAACTCAATATGTTTATTTAAACTTGTAATTTTAAAGGTTCTTGCACTTTCATTACTTTCTAAATCACATGCCATATCATTCACTTTCTTAAAAGCAACTTCTAATTCAACATGCGATGTTTTTAACAAATCATGCTCAACAGTTAAATCAGAATATTTTTTGTTCAAATCATCGAATTCATCAAGCAAAGACATGTGATTAGAATCAAGTGTGGAATGACCTTTAACTATAGAATCATGCTCTTTTTGCAAAGTCAAATAATCTAATTTCAAACTAGCATGAGTTTTCTTAAGTTTCCTATAAGATGTATGAATTCTTTCAGAAACTTCAAATAATTGATCGTAAGTAAGCTCACATATCTCTTCCTGGTCCGACTGACCAGGGTGATCATCAGCCATCAGACACAAGTTTGTTTCCTCCTCTTCAGCTTCAGTCTCAGATGAGTCGGATGCAGAGTCTGCCCAGAACGCTTTCTGAATCCGCTTCTTGTCCTTTCTGCACTTTGGTTTCTCCTCACCCTTCTCCTTGCTTGGGTGAGCTTTAAGTGTAGGACAGTCAGCCTTAATGTGTCCAGGCTTCCTGCATTCAAAACAAACAGATTCAGATGAACCCTTAAAATTTTTACTGGACTTACCCTTGTTCCACTTCTGATAGTTCTTATGTTTCTTCCTTAGAAAGCTTTTGAATTGCCTTGTGATTAAGGCAACATCATCGCTATCAGACCCGAAAGTGCTAGCATCTAAATCTTTGGCCTTTAGTGCCACTGTCTTCTCTTTCTTGCGTTCACCTGCATCAAGTTGCCTTTGGTTCACCCCTTGCTCGTAAGCAATGAGTGATCCAAGTAAGCTGTCAATAGAGTAAGTATTTAAATCTTTGGATTCAGTGATAGCAGTAATCTTAGCATCATAAGAAGCATGCAAACATCTAAAAATTTTGTTCACTCTTTTGTAGTTAGTAAGTTCTCTCCCTAAAGCATGCAAAGAGGTAACAATCTGAGTGAACCTTGTGTACATTTTTGAAATAGTCTCACTAGGTTTCATACAAAAAAGTTCATAATCATGTAACAAGATGTCTAACCTAGACTATTTGACTTCAGTTGTACCTTCGTATGTTATACATAATCTATCCCAGATTTCCTTTCCCGTTGTACAAGTAGAAACACGCATATAGTCTTCAGATTTTAAAGCACAAAAGAAACAGTTCAAGCATTTTACATTTAACTGTGCTAAATCATGATCATCAAACATCCAATCAGTAAAAGGTAATTCAATTTTCACATTATTAATCAATCTAAAAGGTGGTTCGTATCCGTCCTTCACTAACATCCACATGCGATAATCAATAGATTACAGAAAAGTAGACATGCACGTTTTTCAAAAATCAAAAGGAATATTATCAAACAACGGTGATCTTGTAATAGAATAACCTTCAGCAGTATTACGATTGTTACAGTTAGCCATGGATCAAATTCAAAAGTTTTTAAACCTAAATTTTGAATCCCGCTCTGATACCACTTGAAAGTTCGATAGGGATGTTAAGCCCTAGTGAACTAGTCCCGAGGCTAACCAAGAGGGGGGGTGAATTGGTTATTTAAAATTTTCACAACAACAATGAAAAATCTTTTCGATATTTAGCAGCGGAAATAAATAAACATAAACGAAAAGATCAATCTCAGATATTCACCCACGTAGTTAATATCAAAAAGTAAAGTGCAGAACTAAATCAGAAAAGCAAACTAGATTTTATAGTGGTTCGGTCAACTTGACCTACATCCACTCTTCGGAGCCTCTCCTCCGGGTATTGTACTAAACAAAAAGTGTCTCTCCTTTTGCTCCCACAGCAAGGCGGAGAAGCCTATACAAGACCTCATTTTCACCACACGGTGGGGCAGAGAACCCGACCTCCTTTTGCTTCCTCCTGAAGCAGGCAAAGAACCTTTGACCTTCTTTTGCTTCCACCTGAAGCGGGCAGAGAACCCTGGATCTTCTTGTGAACGATCCTCCCACGACGACCATCGACTAGACGAAAGACGACGAGCGGAGAAGACGACTCTGATCCATGCTTGGAGCAACCTTAGTGAATCCCTCACTAACTCCCCCTCACAAGATCCTCTCTCTCTCCCAACTCTCTCTCTCTCTAGAGTTTCTCAGGGAAGGAAGGTGGCAAAAGATTTTTTCTTGTTTTAAGAAAAAGTTCTTTTATAGGAGGGCTTAAAATTTGCCCTAAATCTTAACTGGTCGGCCAAGATCGTCCAGGATGATAGGTATATCATCCTGTACGATCAGTTCAAATTCAGCTGTTTCAGCCTGGACGATCTGGCTCTTCTGGATGATTAGTAGAAAAAATTGATCATATCGTCCCGTACGATCCTGCGATTGTTTGAGACGATTAGTAAAAATCGAGGAATATCGTCCAGAAGATAGTTCGGGTCGTCCAGAGAAATCTGTGCTGGACGACCAAAAAATGACTTGATCGTCCAGGACGATAGGGATATCGTCCTGTACGATTAGTTCAAAAAGTGCCCAAATCGGTCTAAACACAGTTTGAGACGTACAGCTGAAATGCACTAGACGATCAGGATCGTCCAGGACGTTATGATCGTATCAATCAAAAATAAATTATTTTCCTTAATTACCAGATTAAATTAGGCATGATTATACTGAATCGTCCAGGACTATACACGTATCGTCCGGATCGATCAGACCAAATAACTAAAATAAAAACTTACCTAACTTGATCTGGCGGCTGAGAATTTCTGATTTGGGCATATCATCCCGTACGATCCAAAGATCGTCTAGGACGATCTGCTTAATCAGACCCTCTTAACTTAGTCGCCCTAATTAGGGTTTCTGTTTTTACCCTATCGTCCAGGACGATGTGAATATCGTCCAGGATGATCTGAACAAAAACTGAACAGAAACTCTAATTCACTCAAGCTCTCCCCCTGAGTGTGTGTGTGTAAGGTTACTTAGCTAGGGGATCAGTTACATTACAATTGACTCAATAAAATGAAAAATAGTACATTAGACACACTTGGACCCGATCTTGAGTTGGCTTGATTTGCTCGTGATCTTTTGTGCCTGAAACGGGTTAGCCAAGCAAAACACACTGGAAACATGTTTGTCATCATCAAAACCAGATTTGCAACAATTATTAGGAGAAGAATAAAATAAATAATAAACTTTTGTAATCATCAAAAATATAACTTGGATTAGATTTTACTTGAATAAACAAATGTACCCAAATCATAACACCTTGGACTGAGCTTGCTAATTCTCCCAAATTTATTAACACCTTTCATAGGGCTAACTTTAATATAAACCAGGTCTCCAATCTGAAACTCAACCAACTTATGCTTCTGATTGTAATACTTCTTATGTCTGTCATGTGCAGATTTCAACCTTTCTCTAATCAAATTGATCTTTACAGTAGTATCATCCATAAAGGTTGAACCTATCACCGTCTATCTCCCACATCTGTCAAAGTTAAAGGAGTCCTATATTTTTACTATACATAGCTTCATAAGTAATCATGCCTATGCTGGACTGATAACTATTATTATATGTAAACTCTATCAACAGGATATGATCATCCCAACTACCCTCAAAATCCAAAACATATAATCTCAGAAGATCCTCAAGTATATGAATAGTCCTTTTAAACTTTCCATTTGTCTGTAGATGAAAAGTCATACTGAAGTGCAACTTCGTACCCAGTCCCTGCTGAATACCTCTCTATAATCTAGAGATAAACCTGCCATCCCAATCAGATACAATCACCTTTAGCACATCATACAACATGATAATATCTTTAACATAGATCTGTGCTAACCTATCCACAGGATTTATCTATCAAATCAGAATGAAATGGGAAAATTTTGTCAGTCGATCAACAACAATCCAAATAGGATCATGCCCTGCCTCGATCTGGGAAACAACCATAGTAAACTATATAGTTACATCTTCCCATTTTCACTCTAGAATAAGTAATGACTGTAGAAGACCTCTCGATCGCTGATGCTCTGCCTTCACTAGCTGAAAGGCCTCACACTTCGACATAAACTCCACTATGTCCTTTTTTAATCAAGGCCACCAAAACATACCCTTCAGATCTCCGTACATCTTGCTACTTCCTGGATGAATAGTATAGCCTGAATAATAAGCCTCATGTAGAATCTCCTGCCTCAGATATCCAAAAATAGGAACTCAAAATCTACCCTTACAGAAAATAACACAAGAATAAAAAACTCAAAGTTTAGATTTCTTACCAAATCTGATCTGATTAATCAACTTCAGATATTTTGCATTTAATTTTTGAGCATCCTGAATCTTTTCTTTTAAAGAAGGCTGAATAATCATCTGAGTCACAATACCAAAAATCTCAATCAGTAGAAGAAATCACCTCCAACTGTAATCTATCTATATCTCATATTAAGTATTCATCAGAAGTGAGCTGCATATATGATAATCTAGAAGACTTTCTGCTCAGAGCGTATGCCACCACATTAGCCTTACCAAGATGATATTGATTAATCAGATCAAAATTCTTAATCAACTCAAGCTATCTCATTTGCCTCAAATTCAAACTGAATATATACTTCAGACTTTGATGATCAGTGAAAATCTTACACCCGGATATCATATAAATAATGCCACCAAATCTTTTAAGTAAATATAATAGCAGCCAACTCTAGATCATGTGTTAAATAGTTCTTTTCATGCGGCTTCAACTATCTTGAAGCCTAAGCAATCACTTGACCATGATGCATCAAAACACACCCCAAACCTCTCAGTTAAGCATCACAAAATACTTAAAATTCTTTTGTACCAGAGGGAAGAGCCAAAATTGGAGCAGAAGTCAAACAATCCTTCAATATCTAAAAACTAGCCTCACACTCTGGTGTCCAGACAAAAGCTACTGACTTCTGAGTTAATCTCATCAGAGGTGCAAAAAATTGAGAAAACCCCTTCATAAACTTTCTGTAATATCCAGCCATACCCACGAAACTATGTATCTCAAACATAGCAGTAGGCCTCAGCCAATCAGTAACTGCCTAAACTTTTTGGAGATCAATAGAGATACCATCACTACTCACCACGTGTCCCCAAAAAGAAATACTCCTCAACCAGAACTCACATTTAGAGAATTTTGCATATAACTGATGCTGCCTCAAAGTCTCCAAAATAATCCTCAGATGTCTGACATGATCTTCCTCAGAAGCAGAATATACTAAATGTCATCTATGAAAATAATCAAAACTAATCTAGATAATCTTTGAATACTCTATTCATTAGATCCATAAAGATAGCTGGTACATTAGTCACCCCAAATGGCATGACCAAAAACTCATAGTGTCCATACCAAGTACTAAAAGCTATCTTCATTACATCAGCCTCTCTCACCTTCACCTGATAGTAACCTGATCGCAGATCAATCTTTGAGAATACAGAGGATCTAACAAGCTGATCAAATAGATCATCAATTCGTGGTAGTGGATACTTATTCTTGATAGTGACTTTGTTTAACTCCCTATAGTCAATACGCATATGTATCATACCGTCCTTTTTCTTCCTAAATAGAATAAGTGCTCCTTAGGGAGGAATATTAGGATGAATAAATCCCCTATCAACTAACTCCTAAAGCTGAACCTTCAACTCCTGAAGCTCCTTTGGTGCCATCCTATACGGAGCTTTAGATATTGGGGCTGTACCCAGAAATACGTCAATATAGAACTCTAAGTCTCTATCTGGAGGTAAACGGATTAACTAATTAGGAAATACATCTAAAAAATCTTTTACTATTGGGATATCAAAAAGAGAACCAGCATCTATACTTCTATCCCGAACTGATGTTGGAAATACCATACAACCCTTCTTCCACAATCTATCCGCTTCCAACATAGAGATCAAATAGGATAAAACACTGCAAACTCCTTGGAATACACAACTCTCACTGCCCATAAATAACATAATTTGCTTTTTCAAGCAATCAATCTGAGCCGTATACTGACTCAACCAATTCATACCCAAAATAATATCATATGAGGAAATGGATAACAAAATTAAACTAGATTCTCACTTCTTATCAAAAATCTCAATATCACAGAAATAAAATCTACTGGCTATCATATTATCTCCAACTATCAAAATAGCAAAAAGAGAAACAGGCAGTACAACTGAATCCAAGTGTAGTGAATCACAAAAATGCTAAGAAATAAAGGAAGGACTAGCTCCAGAATCGAATAAAACACAATATGGATGCTCAGAAATATAAACATACATGTCACAACATCTGGAGCATCCCGGGCCTCTTGTTGAGTCAAACTGTATACACGTGGTGCCTCACCCATCATCTTGGCTATCAAAGTAGCAAACTGTGAAACTGTATCTGAATTAACTGTTGGAGCAGTACTATATACAGGAGCTACCTGACTAGCACTCTGTTCATCTGTCATATCTGGGTTTTGTGGATCCATAATCACACAGAATATGTAATTGAATACACATGCTCATCAAAAAAAAATAATAATAAACACCTAGATAGACTTGAAACTACCCCGCTAGACTTACAGATCAATTCTTGTAGCTCTATTTTACAATCTAATTCTAAAACTATTGCTCTGATACCATAAAAAGCTTATCACAACCTAACTCAACCAGGACAGGTCCTATCATGTTGAGATGTGACAAGCAAATCCCAAGATCTAGTTTTAAAATTATTTCAAATTTTCTGTCAATATTCATTAAAATAAATTATAGATCATAGAGCTATTAAAATATTTAAATATTAAAATTAAATGCATCCACAAAGTTTCTTTCATTTCATCAAAATAAATATATACACTATAGTACATGGCTACATGTAGAGCTACATAACTAAAAATTTAACTAGCCATAACTATACAAAAATCAAAATAATAAAATATCTATGACATAAGATCTGATCCTGAACTGCTAGTCCACAATCTCCTTCCTTTTTTAAGGTCTTAAAAACCAGACACAAAATCACAATGAGCTACAACAGCTCAGCAAGTCACACAAACTAATCTAAATTTTCAAATATTCTTTTATCAAATAATTTAGTTGAATATTTAAAAGTAGTCTAATATAGTTTAAATAAATCATTAAACTGGGAATCACTAAACTAAAAAATATAATAAATGCATAACAATTCTTCTCTGATTTAAAAAATAGTATGGAACAAATAAATAATTTAAAATTCATATCATAGAGTAGTTCAAATAACACTTTCGGGACCCAGACAAAATCTCAAAGGATTTTGGCCCCTTATAACTCACTTTTTGTTTATGCTTATAGCACTAAAATATATCACATATCCCTATCTCAGATAGAATCTCAAAGAATTTTAGCCCCTTATAACTCCCAGCAATTCCTTGACACAGACATAATCTCAAAGGACTCTGGCCCCTTATGGCTCACAACAGATATAATTTAATCACATATGCACATATATCATCACATTATAATAATTTAAAAGCAATTGAACATGTATCAAAATTTCATAGTGTTGTATATCAGTAGACAATAAAAAATCCAACTAGGCAAAAATACATATTTTTAAAAAATTACTAAATTACCATAGATTATGTAAAATAATATTTTAAGACTTTTATTATACTACACCACTATTTTTAACATCCAGATAATTTTCTATTCAATAAAACCTCATAAATTTCAAAACCCCTGGTGTAAAATTTCTAAAAAATATTTAAAATGTACATAATCATAATCTCTATAACATATAAAAAGTTACACGGTGAAAGTTTTACCTATGCAAAGTTATCTCCATTTTTTGCTAACAGATACAAAATTATAATCAAAATATTTGCTAAAACTTGCACATTTTTTAAAATTGAGATGGGTATAATGTGCCTTACCTCGAGATGAACAAATTTTCCAGCTGGACTGATGGATGAAAATGGCTCGAAGTGGCCCAAAAATTGGATTTTCTTTTCTCTCACTTCTTTTTCTTCTCTAATATCCTAATTTCCTTCTCTGTTTGGGTAAAAAATGAAATGGCATAAAATGGAATTTAATAATAAGCCATTGCTTTTAGATATTTTATTATTTTATAATAAAATATTCAAAAATTTATAAATATAATTATTTAATTTTAGCTCAAAATAAATTTATATCTCCAAAATTGGGGATTCAAAAATTATAGAAAATATTCATAATTTATCTAAGCATATTTAAAATACTATAGTAAAATCAGTTTGTAAAATGGACACCTAACGGTCCGAAAAACCCCACTACTACCGATAGATGCCAATTTCTTAAAAACTTTTGACAAAGCCCAAAAATTATGCAAAAATTAGGGAAGCTAAAACATAACATTATAAATATTTTGGCAAAGATGATTTATGATTTAGACTTATTATGACTCCAGAAGTAAATATTGACTATTCAAGGTCAAAATTCCTTATAAGAAAATTTTGGGGTTTCACAGATTCCTACCCCTATAATATATTGGCACAAAATTCTCATCCACTTATAATTCACCTCCATACATTAGCATGAAGGTTGCTCCTTAGTTACTCATTATTGAACTTCTACGTTTCACTAAGAAAAACCAATCAACTGCATTATTAATATACATAATTATTAGTTAAGACTTTCTTATTTCTACTCGAAACTTATAACTAGAATGTCTACTATTACTATGAAAATATCCTTTATATAACAAATAAATCCAAAATACGCATCACTCCACTATAGAAAACTATATTTAATTTTAATGCAACTCTAATAACAAAACATTTTTATAAAAAAAATTTAGAATTTTTCCTCCATTTGTTCTAGTCCATCACAACATTTTTATAAGATAAATTATATCATTATAATAAATAAATTCAAAAAAAAAATTTCTAACAAAATGACTTCTAACATAACCCACAAAACTTACAAATTTTGTTCCAACATTAACCCTAACGTCAATATAACATACAATAAAAAAATCTCATAAATATTAAACAAAATCCTTTCTTCCAAACTAGTTATAAAAATTTTTACAAAACATCTAGCACAAACCAACCACTAATTTAATACAAAAAATCCACAACCACTATAACTTCATTTCTCTCTTAAGTTTTAACTCCTCTAAAGAAATAAACGCATTTACAACAAATAATAAACCAAAAATAACAAAAAAATAAAAATTTCTACTTACCCAATGCATCCAAACATTCGGCCAAGTGTGAACGGTGAGCTAGGGCACTAACAAGCTTCGACGGCATGCGAATGAGGAGAAGAAGCTGGAAGGATCAGGGAGATTTTTACCAAGGCATAAGTTGGTCATTTAATGGGACACTTACGTATGCCCTATCATCTTGCCACATCGACTATTGACCACGTGACTTAGGTCAAAGTCACCCAATAAACAAGCAACTTTGTCTACTTTAAAATTTTATTAATGTTATGCTTAATCTCTTAATACAAACTTTAATTATTATCCAGGGGATTTTTACCAAGATGGAAGGATCAGGGGGATTTTTACCAAAGCATAAGTCTCTCGTTTAACAGGTAATTTACTTATGCCCTGTCATCATGCCACGTCAACTATTGACCACGTGACTCAGGTCAAAGTTACATAATAAACGGGCAACTTTGCCTACTTTAAAATTTTATTAATGATGTGCTTCTTAATACAAACTTTAATTATGATCAGGGGGATTTTTACCAAGCTGGAAGGATAAGGGAGATTTTTACCAAGGCATAAGTCTCCCATTAATGGGCGACTTACTTATGCCCTGTCATCATGCCTCATCGACTATTGACCACGTGACTCGAGTCAAAGTCGCCCAATAAATGGGTGACTTTGCCTTCTTTAAAATTTTTTAATGATGTGCTTAATCGCTTAATGCAAACTTTAATTATGCTTATTTTTAAAAAATTCCTTTTTTTTACACTATATATGAAGCATTTTTGTAATTATAGTTATAAGTGCATAAATTAGCAATTTTTTTATTTAGAAGCTCTAAGGTGTATGGTGCATGTTCAAATATTTATGATAGTAGAGATAATTTTTTATCTTAGCATCACATAAAAAATTTGCACATATATAATAAAAAAAATGAGAGTAGTTCATAAGATGATATTTTTTATGTGAAAAGAAAATTTACGTTATCTTTGTTGAAATGATTAAAAAATATGATATTACAAATGATATCATTCCCTCTAGTTGGAAAAAGCTTTAATTAAATATAATTGACATATATTATGGAAGATGACTTATAAGATGGAAATAGGAATATTGAGGCATTTGAGTTGTTGTTAAGCGATTATTTGTGATATGTTTGGTCTTTCTTCTTATAATAAGGGAGACTAGTGATTATGACAACGTGTGTCACCCTTTGAAGAGAAGGCATGCATTAATATTGGTGTCGACTATGGGAATCTAACATATTGTTAATAATAAGTGTTAGTATTGGAGCCGTGAAAGAGTATTGGCAATAAGGTCAACTACGGGTGATGACCTTGTTGGTGTTAATATTAGTGTCGATGGTTGACATAAATATTGTTCGCATCAATAAATGTTAGAGTTGGTGTTGATAGTGAATGATGACCATATTGGCATCGGCAAGCACCATTGTTGGTGGAGGCCACAAGCAAAGACTTACTTGGGATAAACAAGCTTTAGTAGATGTCAGTGTAAGTGTATGTTGTTAGTTGTTGAGGTTGGTGCCAACTAGTGGGTGGCGATATTATTGGTGATGGCAAGTGTTGAGATTTACATAATAGGTGGCGTTGGCATGTTAGTAACAATGATCTTTGACATTAGAGGTTATGGTTGTCATGTTGGGCATTGATCTTATTATGTTAATATTAGTGATGACAACATTATTGGTCTTAGTTATAATAACCTAAAAGTTTTAAAAGTAAAATAATATGAAAAATATAAAAAAATATGTATGGAGCACTTGGCATTGGTTTAGAAAGTGCAGCGGGGGCCAGAAAATACTGTTGCGATGCATATGCTCTCTATTCTACATTAATTGACATATATTGTGGAAGATGACTTATAGGATGGAAATAGGAATATTGAGGCATTTGAGTTGTTGTTAAGCGATTATTTGTGATATGTTTGGTCTTTCTTCTTATAGCAAGGGAGACTAGTGATTATGGCAACGTGTGTCTCCCTTTGAATAGAAGGCATGCATCAATATTGGTGTCGACTATGGGAATCTAACATATTACCAATAACAAGTGTCGGTATTGGAGCCGTGAAAGAGCATTGGCAATAATGTCAACTACAGGTGATAACCTTATTGGTGTCGATGGTTGACATCAATATTATTTGCATCAATAAATGTTAGAGTTGGTGTCGATAGTGAATGATGACCATATTGGCATCGGTAAGCACTATTGTTGGTGGCGGCAACGAGCAAAGACTTACTTGGGATAAACAAGCTTCAGTAGATGCCAGTGTAAGTGTATGTTGTTAATTGTTGAGGTTCGTGTCAACTAGTGGGTGGCAATATTATTGGTGATGACAAGTGTTGAGATTTACATCATAGGTGGCATTGGCATGTTGGTAATAATGATCTTTAACATTAGTGGTTATGGTTGTCATGTTAGGCATTAAAAGTTTGATAGGGATGTTAAGCCCTAGTGAACTAGTCCCGAGGCTAACCAAGAGAGGGGTGAATTAGTTATTTAAAAATTTCACGAGGAACAGAAAAATCTTTTTGATACTTTACAGCGGAAACAAGTAAACAACAACGAAAAGATCAATCACAGATATTCACCAACGCAGTTAATATCAGAAAAGTAAAGTGTAGAATAGAATAAGAAAAGAAAATTAGATTTTGTAGTGGTTCGGTCAACTTGACCTACGTCCACTCCCCGGAGCCTCCCCTCCGGGTATTGCACTAAATAAAAGTGTCTCTCCTTTTGCTCCCACAGCAAGGCGGAGAAGCCTGTATAAAACCTCCTTTTCACCACACGATGAGGCAGAGAACCCGACCTCCTTTTGCTTCCACCTGAAGCGGGCAGAGAACCCCGGATCTTCTTGCGAACGATCCTCCCACAACGAACACCAACTAGACGAAAGACGACGAGCGGAGAAGACGACTCTGATCCGTGCTTGGAGCAACCTTAGTGAATCCCTCACTAACTCTCCCTCATAAGATCCTCTCTCTCTCTCTCCCAAACTCTCTCTCTCTCTCTCTACGGGTTTCTCTGGGAAGGAAAGTGGCAAAAGATTTTTCTTGTTGGAAGAAAAATATCTTTTATATGAGGGCTTAAAATTTGCCCTAAATCTCAACTGGTTGGCCAATATCGTCCAGGACGATCAATAGATCATCCTGTACGATCAGTTCAAAAATAGCTATTTAAGCCTGGACGATCTGGCTCTTCTGGACGATCAGTAGAAAAAATTGATTATATCATCCCGTACGATCCTACGATCGTCTGGGACGATTAGTGCAAATAGAGGAATATCGTCCAGAAAATAGTTCGGGTCGTCCAGAGAAACTTGTGCTGGATGACCAAAAAATGACTTGATCGTCCAGGACGATAATGGTATTATCCTGTATGATTAGTTCAAAAAGTGCCCAAATCATCCTGTACATAGTTCTGGACGTACAGCTGAAATGAACTAGACGATCCATATCGTCCGGGACGATCCTGCGATCGTCTAGGACAATATGATCGTATCAATCAAAAATAAATTGCTTTCCTTAATTACCAGATTAAATTAGGTATGATTGTACTGATTCGTCCAGGATGATACACGTATCGTCTGGGACGATCAGACCAAATAACTTAAAATAAAAACTTGTCTAACTTGATCTGGCGGCTGAGAATTTCTGATTTAAGCATATCGTCCTGTACGATCCAAAGATCGTCCAGGACGATCTGCTTAACCAGACCCTCTTAACTTAGTCGCCCTAATTAGGGTTTCTATTTTTACCTGATCTTTCAGGACGATGTGAATATCGTCCAGGGCGATCTGAACAAAAAAAATGAACAGAAACTCTAATTCACTCAAGCTCTCCCCCTGAGTGTGTGTGTGCAAGGTTACTTAGCTGGGGGATCAGTTACATTATAATTGACTCAAGAAAAAGAAAAATAGTACATTGGACACACTTGGACCCGATCTTGAGTTGGCTTGAGTGGCTCGTGATCTTTTATGCCTGAAACGGGTTAGCCAAGCAAAACACACTGGAAATATGTTTGTCATCATCAAAACCAGATTTGCAATAATCTCCCCCTTTTTTATGATGGAAAATACTTGTACAGTAGTTTGAAAATAAAAAATAACTAGGTGATCAAAAAATAAATATATTTTTTTTTCAAATTTTCATTTAACAACTAAATCAATACAGGAAACATAACACATAACAAAACAGAAACGACTACAACTGACTCCCCCTTTTGACATCACAAAAAGGAGGAGGGTAAACAGAAATACTAAAATATCAGTACATAACAGAAAAGAAAATAACTACAAAATAGAAAACTAGAACGGAGGCGGATCCTGATCGGAAGAAGGAGGTGGCGGTGGTGGGTTGAAGTAGTGGTGAATGGATTAAAAATGGGCTCCAATCTAGGCAATATCCTGGTCATGCTACTGTTGCTGCTGCGCAGCATAGTCAGTGAAGCGCTGGATGTCCTCGGCGTGCCGCTGCTCCTGGGCTACCACATAGGAGTCAAATCTTGCCTCCCACTGATCAAAGCGCTGCACCAAGGGAGAGGCAATGCGAAGAGGAGCAGGTGCCTCGGGTGCAGCAGGAACTGGAATAGCCTCTTCCTCTTCCTCCTCAACATCCGGGGCGGGCTCCGGATGTAGTCAGGTGCTGTGTAGGACGTGGAATGAGTTATTTATGAAGAAGGAAGGAGGGACATCAGGAGGAATAGGATACCGAAGGTCATATTTTGTTTCTAAGGCATAATGAATGAGATGACCTAAAGCTAGATTTGGGCAACGCCTGTGACCCAGATCTCTAATGGTGGTTAGGTGTTCTATGTATCGGATAATCAGATCAGAGGCATTAAACTCTCAACGAGCCATGATGTAGTAGGTGGTCAAGGACAGTAACGGGGTGATGTGAATTCGATCCCCCGCCTTTGGAATGATGGAGGAACGAAGGACGTGCTGAATGGTCCGTGCGTCCTTGAGAAGGGAAGTGCAAGCGTTGTCATGATAGGGTGCGTTTGTATTGCGAAGGAAGTGATTGACGACACTCCCATCATAGTCAGGATCGGTGATAAGCGTGTGGAGTTTGTCGCCAGTGACAGACAGGTTCAGAATATTATGAAAATCATGGGTAGTTAGTTCTACGGGATGTTGATTGATGTATGAGTGAAGAGTGGAATAGTCCGTGGAAATGCGCAAATTGGCAAAGAAAATCTGAAGGAGTTCAAGATTAAAAGGAAAGGCTAAGGTCAGGACGAAGGTGAGGGAGGTGTGTGCGAACAGATCTAGAATAGGATAAGTGAGAGTGCGGGGATTTACAATTTTAGAGTACGTGATCCCCACGTCACGATAACACTCGAAAGCAGCCTGATCGGCTGCATTTGGAAAGCGAGGATCAACATGTCCCTGGGAGGAACTTGCACCCTTTTGCCGCTAGCGTTTTCCACCAGCCATTAGGAAACAACAGTGAAGGAAAGTACAGGGAGAAAGTGTCAAAGAAGGGATGAAAATCGGCTGTTTAAATAGACTTGGTCTGATCGTCCCGTACGATCGCGAGATCATCTAGGACGATCGGGGCATTTATGATGTCCTGGACGATTGGTCAAAAAGGCGGTCCGATCGTCCAGGACGATCAGAGATCGTCTAGGATGATTAGACATAGGCGATCATCCCGAGGAGTCAGGCTGGACGACTGTTGACGAAAAGGTATCGTTCAGGATGATTCGGTGGATCATCCCGGACGATGTGCAATAAGTGTGTCGGATGGGCCGAATTCCAATCGTCCAGCGGCTGACACGTGGATCGTCCAGGACGATTAGGTGGATCGTCCAGGACGATTAGGTGGATCGTCCAGGATGATGCCCAATAATTGGTGCAAGATCAGCCGTTTGATCAGATCAGGAAGATATGGATCACATCATCCAGGATGATATAAGGATCGTCCAGGACGATCACCAATAATTAGATTTTATTAGCAGCAGGAGCAGTGTGGGGACGATTTTGAATGAATCGTCTAGGATGATGTTTGGATCATCCAGGATGATTAGGTGGATCATCCAAGATGATCGGGGTATCGTCCAGGACGATGTGAAGAAAATAGAAAAAGATGAAGGATGAAGATGACAGATCAGGATCCCAAAAATACAATCACGAAATTAAAACAAAACAAAACAACATAACAAAACAAACAACGAAGAAAACTTGGAACAAGAAGTCAGAAAAACCAATGTTTTTTTTCTTTTGACTAGTCTGCTCCAGTAAAATAGAATTCTCCCTTGATTTTCGATCTAAAACCAATAAGAAGATGATTGACAGTGCTGAAATCCAGAAAAGGTTAGAAAAAATCAACTTTCGTAACTCCGACCCCGGGCACCTTATCGATGCAAACCTCTTTCAAAACAAAAATCCAATTCAGAAGAAAAGAAATTAGATTTGAAAAGAGATCCGTTCAAGCCTCGTTCCAGAAAAATATCTGATATAATAGTGTTACAAAGTAAGGAATCGAAAATCAGGATTTCCAAACTCAAGCTTTTGAAAATATTAGGTGGCGAACAGATTTTTCTAAGACATTTAACAATCTAAAAGGGAAGAAAGCTTGGTTTAGGCTCATTTTGTGCCTCTTTTTCAATTTGGTTGGCGCTTTACGCATCTTTTCTTTTTTGATACACTTTATGTATCCAATTTGGTAATTTTGCATCTTTTCAGTTTTGGGCTCATTTTATGCCTCTTTTTCAATTTATTTGACGCACTGCGCATCTTTTGTAAGCTTTCTCCTTTTCATAATCAATAAAGAGTCTCAGTTGTGAAACTATCTTCCAGACATAGGAGATGACTCTCCACAATAAGGAAGAATGATTCACAAAATAAAAGCCATCCATCATATGATAAATGCAATCATTTGGTTTAGAAAATCATAATAGTGACTCAAGACTTTGAAAATACTATTCTTATGAGGTAGATTACTATAGGAAGATAAAACAAATCTCTATTTCAAAAACTAATGTTTTAATTTTGAAAATAATTTTTATCCAAAAGAAGCCATACACCAGTAAAGGAGTTAGAGGAAGAGAAACAATCATCAACGTTTCTTCCCTTTAACAGATCCAGTGGAATCAATCAATGCTTACAAGCTTTCAGATAAAACTAGGTAAAATTCTTAGTCAGACAGCCATTTTTTTTTTATTTTCAAACACATAAGATAGTAGATAAACGAGATGAATCGGTAAATAAAATAGGTAAAAACTAAATCATATCAAAATAAATACTCAAATTAAACTGACATTAAAGCTAAAACAGAAAACAGAAGAATAAAAGCTAAAAACAACTAACAGAAAATACTTAAACCAAAAACTAACTAACAGAAAACAGAATAACAATCAGAACAATAAAAAATCAGCAGTCATCAGAATCAAGCATTTATATCAATCACTCCTAATCTGGTTCTCAAAATGCTGAATGAGTCAAAGGCCAGTGGTTTAGTGAATATGTCAGCCAGCTGATTTTCAGTTGCTACATGATGTAGCTCAATGTACCCTTTTGTAACATGGTCCCTAATGAAGTGATGCCTTATATCAATGTGTTTGGTCCTAGAATGTTGGATTGGATTCTTAGAGATATAGATGGCACTAGTATTATCACACAGAACAAAAATTATGCCAATAGGTAACCCAAAATCCAAGACTTGTTGCTTCAACCAAAGAACTTAGGCCACACAACTCCCTAAGGCAATATACTCAGCTTCAGTAGTGAAAAGTGCAACTGAGTTCTATTTTCTACTATATCAGGAGACTAAAGACTGTTCTATGAATTGACAAGTTCCAGAGGTGCTCTTTCTATCCACCCTACACCCCGCAAAGTCAGAATCAGAATATCCAATGATCTCAAAAGAGGTGCTGTGCCTAGGGTACCAGATTCCTAGGTTTGGGGTCCCTAAAAGATATCTAAGAATTCTCTTAACAGCAGTCAGGTGGGACTCTTTAGGATCATCCTGAAACCTAGCAGAAAGACAGACACTAAATATGATATCAGGTCGGCTAGCAGTTAGGTAAAGCAGTGATCCTATTATTCCTCTATACTTCTTCTGATCAACAGATTTTCCACTTGAATCCTTATCTAACTGAACTGAGGAGGTCATGGGAGTATTGATTGGCTTGGCTTTGTCCATTTTATATTTCTTCTAGATGTCCTTAATGTATTTAGATTGATTGAGAAAGGTTCCATCATCCATTTGCCTTATGCTAAACCCCAAAAAGTAGGACAATTCTCCCATCATACTCATCTCAAACTCCTTACTTATTATTTTAGAAAACTCATCACATAAATATTTATTGGAAGATCCAAAAATTATATCATCAACATAGATCTGGATAATGAGTAAGTCATCCCCTATTCTCCTCAAAAAAGGGTGGTGTCTACGCTCCCCTTAACAAACTCTCTTTCTAACAGGAATGTGCTAAGCCTCTCATACCAAGCTCTGGGTGCCTGTTTCAATCTATATAAGGCCTTTTTTAATTTATAAATATGATTTGGATATTGGGAACTCTTAAAACCTGGGGATTGTTCTACAAAAATATCTTCTTTTATTACCCCATTTAAAAGGCACTCTGGATATCCATTTGAAACAGCTTAAATCCCTTATAACAGGCAAAGGCTAGTAGCACTCTAATGGCTTCCAATCTAGCTACAGGGGCAAAAGTCTCCTCAAAATCAATCCCTTCTATCTGATTATACCCCTTAGCCATAAATCTTGCCTTATTTCTCACCACCACACCAGAATCATTCATCTTATTCTTAAAGACCCACTTGGTTCCCACAATACTTTAATTTTTAGGTCTTTCTACTAGCTCCCAAACATCATTCCTTACAAATTGATTCAATTCTTCTTGCATAGCTAAGATCCAAAACTCATCCGAAAGGGCTTGATTGATGTTGGTGGGTTCAGTCATTGAGATAAAGGCAGAATGGTTTACTTCCTTCCTAAGTCCATGCCTAGTCCTAACACCTTCAGAAGGGTCTCCTAAGATCAGTTCTTTAGGATGACTCGAAGAATATCTTTAATCTCTAGGCAACGTGGTTTGAGGTTTTACCCTTTCCTCCAGATTTGTGTTTCCAACCCCTTGGGTAACCTCAACAATCTCTTCATGTTCAACTTCAGATCTAGACTCCTTAGGATCAGATTCATCAAATACTATATGGGTTATTTCTTCCACCACCAGAGTCCTCTTATTGAACACCCTAAAGGATTTCCCCACACTTGAATATCCTAAGAACACTCCTTCATCAGATTTGGGGTCAAATTTTCCTAAGGGTGATTTCCCGTTGTTCAGAATGAAAAACTTACAGCCAAAGACATGGAGGTGGGACAGATTTGGAGTTCTACCCTTAATGATCTCATAAGGTGTCTTGTTCAGTTTGACTCTCACATTCACCCTATTCAGCACATAACAGGCAGTATTCACCGCTTCAGCCCAAAAGTATTTTGGAAGTGAATACTCGGCAAGCATGGCTCTAGCGGCTTCCACTAAGGTCCTGTTCTTCCTTTCAGCTACCCCGTTCTATTGAGGGGTCCTAGGAGCTGAAAAATTGTGACTAATCCCTTGATCATCACAAAAACTTCCAAATCTTTCATTTTCAAACTCCCCTCCGTGATCACTATGGATGGTAATAATCTCACATCCTAACTTCTTCTGAATTCAAGTAGAGAAAGATCTAAACTCATTAAAAGACTCAGATTTATGTGACAAAAATTTCACCCAAGTGAACCTCAAATAATCATCTACAATCACAAATCCATTGACTCTCCCCCCTAAGCTGGCAGTGCTAATGGGTCCAAAGAGGTCCATATGAAGAACTTCTAGAGGTCTAGAGGTGTTAATGTCCTTAACAGATTGAAACAAGGACTGGACTTGCTTCCCCAACTGACAGGCATCACACAGGTGATCCTTAGTGAACTTAAGCTTGGGCACACCTCTAACTAAGTCCTTCTGGGTGACTCTCCTAAGGGTTTTCATACTGGCATGACACAATCTCCTATGCCATAACCAAGACTCATCAGTAGCAGTTTTTAAGCAAATTGAATTATCAGATTTAATGCAACTTACATCCAGCTTGTAGACGTTGTTGATCCTTTGCCCCTGCAAAACAACTTCATTATTTAAGCTTAAAATGCAGCCAGTGGGCAGGAATTTGATGCTGTATCCCTTGTCACAAAGTTGACTGATGCTCAGCAAGTTGTGTTTCAGTCTATCTACAAGCAAAACATTATCAATTATAAAATTTCTTGAATCACCAATTATACCTGTGCCTACCACCTTCCTGGTGGTGTTATCTCCAAGTGTAACCTTACCTCCAGCTCTGGCATCCAGCGAAATGAACTGATTTGCATCTCCAGTCATGTGTCTAGAACATCCGCTGTCCAGGTACTACATGCTCTCACGAGGTCTTATGTGAGAGCACCCTTACAAAAATATCAAACGTCAGTCTTAGGAACCCAAACAGGTTTGGGTTCCTTCTTATGAAAAGAAGAATGTAATGCATGCGTGCTGTGCTGTGAAACAGGCAGTTTGGGTCTCCATACCCAATGTGTACTACGGTGAACAGTGCAGGTGTGGGAAATGTGTCCTAACATGCCACATGAAAAACATTTAACACCAGGAAAAGGATTAACTAAACTTCGTGAGTGATAGTGCCTCTTCCTAGAAGTGTATGAAACATGCTTTGATGAACTTGCAACAGATTTGTCAAAAGGTGGCGGTGCATAAAACTGTTCAAAAGTAGGTGGTTTTTTGTTCTTTTCAAAAGCAGCAATTTTCATTCTTAAAAATTTGTTCTCCTTGTTAAGACTAGCAATCTCAAAAGTTCTTGCACTTTCATTACTTTCTAAATCACATGCCATATCTTTCAATTTCTTAAAGGTAGCTTCTAATTCAACATGCGATATTTTTAATGCATCATGCTCAATAGTTAAATCAGAATGCTTTCTATTTAGTTCATCAAACTCATCTAGTAAAGATATGTGATTGCTATCAATAGTGGAATGATCCTTAATCAACACATCATGCTCTTTTTGCAAAGTCAAATAATCCAGTTTCAAACTAGCATGGGTTTTCTTAAGCTTCATATATGATGCATGAATTTTTTCAGATACTTCAAATAATTGATCGTAAGTAAGCTCACATACCTCTTCCTGGTCCGACTGACCAGGGTGATCATCAGCCATCAGACACAAGTTTGTTTCCTCCTCTTCAGCTTCAGTCTCAGAGGAGTCGGATGCAGAGTCTGCCCAGAACGCCTTTTGTATCCGCTTCTTGTCCTTTCTGAACTTTGGTTTCTCCTCACCTTTCTCCTTGCTTGGGTGAGCCTTGAGTGTAGGACAATCCGCCTTTATGTGTCCAGGCTTCCTGCATTCAAAACAAACAGATTCAGATGAACCTTTAAAGTTTCTACTGGTCTTACCTTTGTTCCACTTTTGAAAATTCTTATTCTTCTTCCTTAGAAAGCTCTTGAATTGCCTTGTGATTAAAACAACATCATCGCTATCAGACCCGAAAGTGCTACCATCTGAATCTTTGGCCTTTAGCGCCACTGTCTTCTCCTTCTTTCATTCACCTGCATCAAGTTGTCTTTGGTTCACCCCTTGCTCGTAAGCAATGAGTGATCCAAGTAAACTATTAATAGAGTAAGTATTTAAATCTTTAGATTCCGTGATCCTAATAATCTTAGCATCGTTAGAAGCAGGCAAACATCTAAGAATTTTGTTCACTCTTTCATAATTAGTTAGTTCTCTTCCTAGAGCATGCAAAGAGGTAACGATTTGAGTGAACCTTGTGTACATTTCTGAAATCGTCTCACTAGGTTTCATGCGAAAAGGTTTGTAATCATGTAATAAGATGTTTAACCTAGACTGTTTGACTTCAGTTGTACCTTCATATGTTATACACAATCTATCCCAGATTTCTTTACCCGTTGTACAAGTAGAAACACGCATATAGTCTTCAGATTTTAAAGCACAACAGAAATAATTCAAGCATTTTGCATTTAACTGTGCTAAATCATGATCATCAAACATCCAATCAGCAAAGGGCAATTCAGTTTTCATATTGTTAATCAATCTAAAAGGTGGTTCGTATCCATCCTTAACTAACATCCATATGCGATAGTCAATCGATTCAAGAAAAGTAGACATGTGTGTTTTCCAAAAATCAAAAGGAATATTATCAAACAACGTAGGTCTTGTAATAGAATAGCCTTCACCTGTATTATGATTGTTACAGTTAGCCATGGATCAAATTCAAAAGTTTTTAAACCTAAATTTTGAATCCCTCTCTGATACCACTTGAAAGTTTGATAGGGATTTTAAGCCCTAGTGAACTAGTCCCGAGGCTAACCAAGAGGGGGGGTGAATTGGTTATTTAAAAATTTTACGAGGAACAGAAAAATCTTTTCTATACTTTGCAGCAGAAACAAGTAAACAACAACGAAAAGATCAATCACAGATATTCACCCACGTAGTTAATATCAGAAAAGTAAAGTGCAGAACAGAATCAAAAAATTAAACCATATTTTATAGTGGTTCGGTCAACTTGACCTACGTCCACTCCCCGGAGCCTCCCCTCCGGGTATTGCACTAAACAAAAGTGTCTCTCCTTTTTCTCCCACAGCAAGGCGGAGAAGCCTGGACAAAACCTCCTTTTCACCACACGGTGAGGCAGAGAACCCGACCTCCTTTTGCTTCTACCTGAAGCGGGCTGAGAACCCCAGATCTTCTTGCGAATGATCCTCCCACAACGAACACCAACTAGACGAAAGATGACGAGCGGAGAAGATGACTCTGATCCGTGCTTGGAGCAACCTTAGTGAATCCCTCACTAAGTCCCCCTCACAAGATCCTCTCTCTCTCTCCCAAACTCTCTCTCTCTCTCTCTAGGGTTTCTCTGGGAAGGAAAGTGGCAAAAGATTTTTCTTGTTGGAAGAAAAATATCTTTTATAGGAGGGCTTAAAATTTGCCCTAAATCTCAACTGGTCGGCCAATATCATCCAGGACGATCAATAGATCATCATGTACGATCAGTTCAAAAATAGTTGTTTAAGCCTGGATAATCTGGCTCTTCTGGACGATCAGTAGAAAAAATTGATCATATCGTCCCGTACGATCCTACGATCGTCCGGGACGATTAGTGCAAATAGAGGAATATCGTCCAGAAGACAGTTCGGGTCGTCCAGAGAAACTTGTGCTGGACGACCAAAAAATGACTTGATCGTCCAGGACGATAATGGTATCGTCCTATACGATTAGTTCAAAAAGTGCCCAAATCGTCCTGTATATAGTTCTGGATGTACAGCTGAAAAGCACTAGATGATCCGTATCGTCCGGGACGATCCTGCGATCGTCCAGGACGATATGATCATATCAATTAAAAATAAATTGCTTTCCTTAATTACCAGATTAAATTAGGCATAATTGTACTGAATCGTCCAGGATGATACACGTATTGTCCGGGATGATCATACCAAATAACTTAAAATAAAAACTTGCCTAACTTGATCTGGCGGCTGAGAATTTCTGATTTGAGCATATCATCCCGTACGATCCAAAGATCATCTACGAAGATCTGCTTAACCAGACCCTCTTAACTTAGTTGCCCTAATTAAGATTTTTGTTTTTACCAGATCGTCCAGGACGATCTGAATAAAAAAATGAACAGAAACTCTAATTCACTCAAGCTCTCCCCCTGAGTGTGTGTGTGCAAGGTTACTTAGCTGGAGGATCAGTTACATTACAATTGACTCAAGAAAAAGAAAAATAGTACATTGGACACACTTGGATCCGATCTTGAGTTGGCTTGAGTGGCTCCTGATCTTTTGTGCCTGAAACGGGTTAGCCAAGCAAAACACACTGGAAACATATTTTTCATCATCAAAACCAGATTTGCAACAGGCATTGATCTTATTATGTAAATATTAGCGATGAAAACATTATTCGTCTTAGTTGAATAACCTAAAAGTTTAAAAATAAACTTATATGAAAAATTTGAAAAAATATGTATGGAGCACTTGGCATTGGTCTGGAAAGTGCAGCATGCCAGAAAATACTGTTGCGATGCAGATGCTCTCTGTTCTTTAGTATTCTATTTGGAGTGACTATATTCTTACTCCTGTTTTTGATGATTTTGATTTTTATAACTTTTACCTCTCCCAAGTTAATAAAAATATATTTTTCTCCTGATTTATCAAGCTTTCATCGTATAACTTTTTTCATATATGATAGATATGATCTTCATAGCATTTTGAGTGTAATATCATTCAATTTTATATGGTAAATTGAAAGATATGATTTTCTAAAATAAATGCATAGTATTTGGATTTTATAGATTTTCATGCATTATTATATTTCATACATGATATTGACTATATTGCATAGAAAAATAACATGACTAATATCAGATAAATGTGGTATTTGCATTTAAGAAAATTTCATAACCCAACACGATATGACCCGATATCACATAGGTCATACCGTGTCAGATTTATGGCAAGACTGGCCCCATGATCTAGTTGAAAATATATTGAAATAAAACTTCTAATTTAAGCACACCATAGAGCCATCACTGAATAAAAATAAAGGGGGATACTAATTAATATAAAAATGATTTCTATTTATCATCTAAAAATACATATACAATTTGAGATATCTATAATAGTGCTTGGCAAGAAACAACACAACAAAATAAAAGCAAAACCTATAAAAATTAAAACTAACAAAAATATACCTATAGCATAGATCGGAGTATGCTATCCAAATTACTCAGCTCACTCCTTATCCTTTCCCTTGCCTGAAAATAAAAGTAAAAATAGGAGTGAGTTAACATGACTCAATAGGCTATTAAAACCTAAAATAAAAATCAATAATTGAAATCAAAAGAACTGAAAAATATTATGCTTTAATAATAAATTAAAGTATTGAACAAAAAATTGAAACTAAAATATATACTAATATTTAATGCATTTAATTAACCAATAAATTGTACTTAAATTGAAATATAAACAAATGACTTATAACAAATTTCAGAATAGCCCTTAGGCTTCAGCATCATAACACATCTCATATTAGAATCCCACCTCTGTAGCCCATTGGCTCCAACATAACATCACATGTCATATCAAAATCTCACCTTAGCAGCCCATGAGCTCCAACATAACAGAATCCCACCTCAGCCAGCCATTCGCACCAGATAACTAAATCCCACCTAGGTCGCCCATTGGCATGGGCATAACATCACATCGCATCACATTTTTTCATAATTTTTTATATATTTTATTAATTAAATCATAATTAGACTAAATTTAGAAATTACTAAAATGCCTTAATGGTAGGTAACCAAAAATCATACTTAGTAAAAATTCATATTTTTAAAAATTAACTAAATTGCTAGAGATTGTGTATAATAATATTCTAAAATTTTAATTGAACTGGAGCACTATTTTATATGTCAAAATAAATTTTGCATTGATAAAAATAGTTATTTTTTTGAGATCACCTTGCAAAAAATTTTCAGAAAGTACTCAAAATATTTATAATCTCAATCTCTATAACATATAAAAAGTTATACAATTAAAGTTTTATTAAAACAAAGTCATCCTTATTTTTTAGTAGTAAAAATAAAAATTTGATCAGAAAAATTATATTAATATTAAATTATTGAAAACTAAAATTAATAAGCAAAATGTAACCTACCTCGAGACAAATAAATTTTCTAATT
This sequence comes from Dendrobium chrysotoxum, assembly GCA_019925795.1. Classification (NCBI taxonomy): domain Eukaryota; kingdom Viridiplantae; phylum Streptophyta; class Magnoliopsida; order Asparagales; family Orchidaceae; genus Dendrobium; species Dendrobium chrysotoxum. The sequence continues at coordinate 19,459,355 of CM034309.1, forward strand.
GGGCCGATGGAAAAAATGGCTTTATGACTATCAAACCCTAGCTTTTTTTTCTTCTCTCTCATCTCTTTACTCTCCTTTTTTCCTATTTCTTCTCTGTTAAGTGAAATAAGCTTAGGGAATTAGGAAATAAAATTTTAATAAGCATGTAAGTGAGTGGGTTTAGATATTTAGAAAAAAATCTATTAAGGATACAAGTGGAATTATTCTAATTGTTTAGATTTTAGCTTAAAATTTTTATAAATCCTTTTATATCTTTAAATCTAGGAATAGAAATATTATGAAAAATATTCATAAGTTAGCTAAATATGTTTAAGAGATTCTGGTAAAATCAGTTTGCAAAATAAACACCTAACGATCCTTAAATTTTCACTTGTACCGATATATACTAATTTCTTAAGGAATTGCATCAATGACTAAAAATTAGGAAACATTATTATAACTAAAGCACAATAATATTTATGTTATGGCAAAGATGATTTATAATTCAAATTTATAATAACTCCTGAATAAATTTTTTATTGTTCTAGGTCAAATTATATCTTTTAACATTTTAGAATTATTACAATAAGGAAGGCTAGCTATTAACACTATAATTAATACGAGTTGGCTCTTCAAATATAATACCTTATGCAGAAGAGTATGTCAATGTTTTTTCTTTAAATAAAAGATTTGTAATGTGATCCTAATTATAGCCTATAATGTGTCATGCCCTAGAATCTAAATTGGAAGAATTATTTTATTTTAATATTAGAACACCAACACTATCTAATATTTTTAATCAATACCGATATTATCAGTTGAAATAAATTTAGTAATCAAAATATTAATATTCATATGTATTTATACTCTCAAAACTCACATACAATAGCTAGGAGTTATACCATCAAATCATACAATCGATATGCTCCTAACTATAAAAGAATAACTAAATAAAATAACATAATAACCTGGAGAATCCTATCTCTACTCAATCTCACACTCCCAATCCTCTGCCATAACTTAAAATCATTTAAATAATATATAATGAGCTAAAAATCTCAGTAAGTCACCAAATCTTACAACTAACTCAAAGCACGATACAAAAATAGTATGCATGGATAATGATTCATTGAAGTAATAATTATATGATCATGAATCTATGCAAAAATAATAAAACTCACATACAGTAACATAAAATCTTGAAATAATAAAACAGTACGGTATATAAGCTAGTAAAATAATATAGTGCAGAAACTAATAAACTAGTATGGGTGTCTAATTAATAAAGCAATCATTATATTTAATCAGTTTCATTATCATAAAAATTGGTAGAACTAAAGCCTCAATGAGGACTGTCGAAACCATATCAATATAGTAAAAATCCCAATTTTGTATTAATATCACGTAAATATCTTATCTTACATATTCAGTATCACTTGTTCAGTATATTCAATCATTATATTTTGGTATTCAATCTTTATCTTGTATCACCTACTATGTAATCAAATAATAGTGGATCGTGACTCAATAATAGTATTAGTATCGATGAAATTAGTGATTGATAAATAGTACAATATTAGTAGTTGTATAATAATAGTAATTTAATAACATGCCTTTAAGTAATCATTCAATAACATGCCTTTAAGTAATCATATTCAACACTATTCAACATTATTCAACAAGTAAAGAGTTCTGGCTATCACGATATTTTTTTAGAAATCGATGTTTTATCGATAATCATGGTCAATAAATAAAGTCGTCACTCATTGCCTATTGGCACATCTCCTAATAACTCCCAATTATTATATTGTTATATTATTGTAAAGGATAACACCAAACCATAATATTTAAAGGAAAGCTCGTTTGCCCACCATCCGGTACAGGTCTGTAAATCTTGAACCAACGGGTCAACTAGCCTTTAATTATCATTCACACATATTATTATTTTTATAAAAGTAATAGTGACCAACTATTACCCAATCACATGCTCTTGTATTAATAATATACTTATATTAAAATTTAAATATCAAAATATTTATTTGAAGGAAATTGAACATAATGCAATAACTATTCTTTTACTCAGTGAAATCTTAAAATCAACCTATCAAATCATTTATAATATTTAGTACTATAACATATAAAAATTTACATAATTAAAATTTATAAAATTTGGAAAAAAATGAAATAAATTTTGTTTAGAAGAAATTAAAAGGTCGAAAACAAAATCTTTGAAAATTGAAGTAGGGAATATGTCTCCTTCCTCGATCTGAGCAATTTTTGTAAGAACAAAAAAGTGATATGGTAACTAAAAATCAAATTCTTCTTTCTCTCTCTTCCTTCATTCCCCCTTTTCCTTCTCCAACACTGCTGAACCACCACACAGCACCATAGTGCTGCTTGTTAAATCATGAATTACTATATAATAGAGGCTTCAATGCCTCTGTGGCATTTTCTAGAACTGCTAGGCTCAAAGGCCCAACACTTGGGCACTTAATGGAATAGCACCGTAGTGCTACAGCTCTAATAGAAATTAATATTTACATTTTAAAATTATTTTTTAAAAATTCTAAGTTATTATAATCTACCCACATTAAAAAAATATCATCCCCGATATTTTTCTTAAGGATTTGGGCATAAAATTGATATAAAACGAATTAGTATGATAAAAAATCAAATCAAAACATCATTGAAAGAAATCAATTTCTCTTATACAATCACACAATCAAGTCAATCACATATTATAATTGTGCATTGAAATGACATATCAATCAAACATTTAAAATAAATTTCTTACCATAAGTGATTATTAATTTTTCAAATACTATAAGTTATACATTCATGGCTTCACTAGAGTAGGTAATATCAGTGTTATCGATACTATCGATACACCAGAACTGTTGGCAGGTCTATTATCAGCCCATTTTATTGATCTTTCATTATGAGCTCTCGATCATGTAGTCCTCTATCCCTCAGACTGCCTAAATTGTTTTATTCTTAAATCAGTTCTTCCTCTTTGTAGGTAATCCACTAACTTGTGTCCTTACTATCCATATCAAAAAAATTGTCTTATCAATAGGTAGCATTATTCTGCATGCCTCCTTCCATAATAAACACATTCACTATAGTTGTAGTTTCTGGTAGATGCTATCGATCTAGATCCTTTCAACCCATTATATCTACTTTTCTTATTACTGACTTTATATATGTCATCCTTACTTCATCTTTAGTCCTCCTCCTATTGCTATTATACATACAACCCACATCATACTTGGATATCAATACTGCCAAATCAATCTCTATCACCGTGGCCCTTTCCACCAACTCAGAAAACTCTTAAATTAATAGAGGCACTAACAGATATCTCAATTGCCTATTTAATCCTTACAAAAATTTGTAGCACTTTTCTTTGACAGTAGGGATCAAATGGGGGGTATATCTAGCCAAGGAAGTAAACTCAGTCTCATACTACATCATAATCTTTCATCCTTATTCTAGTTTAATAAAAGCTTCTTGCATCTATCATCGGGCTGACGGAGGTACAACCACATCATAAACACTCTAGTAAAGTAATTTTAAGTGATATCAACATTAGTCTTTCCTTAGAATTTCTCTCTCTATGCTAGAACACTAGCTAACTTCATAATACTGCCAAGGGGTATTAGAGTTGTACTGTGTTGCTTATTTGGTACATCTTACTCTGGTTAATGTATTTCAGCTATTCACTCTTACACAAGTCTATCTGATCTGAATAATTCACACATGTAATCAATTATGTATACAAAATAATACACCATAATCTACTTAATCTAACTGACTCATAATCAATTCTATAACTCTAGTTTACAATTCAATTCTTCCAACAATTATGCTCTAATACTAGTTTGTTATGCCTTATAATCTAAATTAAAAGAATAAATTTCTTTTATATTTTAATATAACAGCACCAGAGAAATCAAATATCTTTTATGAATAATAATAATATCAGTTGAAATAAATCTAGTAATCAAAACATCAATATACTTCTATATTTATACTCCCAAAACTCATATATAATAGCCAGGAGTTATACCATCACATCATACAATCTATCTGCTTCTGACGACAAAAGAATAACTAAATAAAATAACATAATGATTTGGAGAATCCTATCTCTGCTCAATCTCACACTCCCGATCCTCTATCTTGACCTAAAATCATTTAAATAACATATAATGAGTTAAAAAGCCTAATAGGTCACCAAATCTTACAATTGACTTAAAGCACGGTAAATAAATAGTATGCATGTCATCAATCAATTCATTATAGTAACAGTTATATGATCATGAATCTGTGCAAAAATAGTAAAACTTATATGTAGTAAAAATAAAATCTATGAAACAACAAAATGGTATGGTATAAAAGCTAATAAAATAGTACAATACATAAAAAAGTAAACCAGTATGGGTGTCTAATAAAAAAATAATCATTTTATTAAATTAGTAAGAAAATCATATAAATCAGTAGAACTAAAGCCTCCATGAAGATAGTAAAAATCATATCAATATAGTAAACATCACTATTATGTATAAGTATTAAGCCAATATCTTATCTTACATATTCAATTTTTCTTATTCAGTATATTTAATCATTCTATATCGGTATTCAATCTTTATCCTATATCACCTGCTCTATAGTCAAATAATAGTGGACCGTGAATCGATAATAATATTAGTATTGGTAAAATCAGTGATCGATAAATAGTATAATATCAGTAGCCGTATGATAATAGTAATTCAATATCTTGCATTTCACTAATCATATTCAATACTATTTAAAAAGAAGGAGTTCTCGCTATCACGATATTTTTTTAATAATCAATATTTTATCAGTACCCGTTAGTTAATAAAACATGTCATCACTCTTTTTCCCTCGACACTTCTCCTTAAAACTCTTAATTGTTGTATCATGATATCATTGTATCATTGTAAAGGTTAACACCAAATCACAATATTTAAACAAAAGCCTATCACCTCACCAATTATAACACAAAAAATTAAAAAAAAAATAATTTTACCTATAAAATTAAAAATTATTTTAGGAGTCAATATAAGTTTAAATTATAAATTGTCATCGCCATAACATATATATTATTGCATTTTAGTTTCACTAATTTTTCCATAATTTTGGGCACTAGCGTAATTCCTTGAGAAATTAACATATATCGATACAAGTGGGTTCTAGAACCATTAGATGTCCGTTTTGTAAACTGATTTCACTAGAGTATTCGAGGCATGCTTAGCTAACTTTAGAATATTTTTTCATATTTTTTGAATCTCTATATTTGAAAATAATAAGGGATTTATATAATATTTGCATTTAAATGACATAATTAATATTTACCCTTAATATATTTTATACATTTTACTATCAAAAAATAAATATCTAACAAAAAATAAATATGTAAACTCACTTAAGCTATTAAAGTCATTTGATTTCCTTTTCATTTATTTCATCCCATTAATAAAGAAAAAAAGGGAAATAAGAGAAAAGAGAGGAGATAAAAGAAGAAATATCAGGGTTTGACCTTTGTAGAGCAATTTTTGTCTGTCGGCCTAGTTAGAAAATTAGTTTGTCTCGAGGTAGGTTACATTTTACTTATTTCAATTTTCAATAATTTGATATTTTTGATCAAATTTGTATTTCTGTTACTAAAAATGAGGATAACTTTATTTTGATAAAAATTTTATCGCGTAACTTATAGAGATTGAGATTATGAATATTTTGAGTATATTCTAGAAATTTTTACGAGGTGATTTTAAAAAAGTAGTAATTTTTTTCTATTCAAAAATTTATTTTAACATTTAAAAATAGTGCTTTTGCTTTTATTTTCAGGCCAGGGGAAGGGTAAGGAGCGAGTTGAGTAGTTTAGATAACAGGCTTTGATCTGTACTGTATGTATGCCTTTAATTTGATTAGTTTTATTTTTGCAGGCTTAGCATTTATTTGGTTTTGAATCTATTGCCAAGTGATGTTGTAGATACCTCAAATTGTACCTATTGGGATGATAAATAGAAAAATCATTTTGAGATTTAGTCTTTCGCTTTATATTTGTATTTAGTAATAGCTCTATGGTGTATTTAAATTGAAAGTTTTATAGTAGTACTTCTCCAACCAGATCTTGAGATTTGAGTCTTGTCACAATCGAACATGATATGACCTATGTAGTTTTAGGTCATATCGGGTTGAATTATGACAAGCATTTTGGTATCAGAGCAAGATTAAAGAAGTGAATTGTAACAAAGCCATAGGATTTAATTTATATTTTATCAGTACCCGTTAGTTAATAAAACATGTCATCACTCTTTTTCCCTCGACACTTCTCCTTAAAACTCTTAATTGTTGTATCATGATATCATTGTATCATTGTAAAGGTTAACACCAAATCACAATATTTAAACAAAAGCCTGTCACCTCACCAATTATAACACAAAAAATTAAAAAAAAAATAATTTTACCTATAAAATTAAAATTATTTTAGGAGTCAGTATAAGTTTAAATTATAAATTGTCATCGCCATAACATATATATTATTGCATTTTAGTTTCACTAATTTTTCCATAATTTTGGGCACTAGCGTAATTCCTTGAGAAATTAACATATATCGATACAAGTGGGTTCTAGAACCATTAGATGTCCGTTTTGTAAACTGATTTCACTAGAGTATTCGAGGCATGCTTAGCTAACTTTAGAATATTTTTTCATATTTTTTGAATCTCTATATTTGAAAATAATAAGGGATTTATATAATATTTGCATTTAAATGACATAATTAATATTTACCCTTAATATATTTTATACATTTTACTATCAAAAAATAAATATCTAACAAAAAATAAATATGTAAACTCACTTAAGCTATTAAAGTCATTTGATTTCCTTTTCATTTATTTCATCCCATTAATAAAGAAAAAAAGGGAAATAAGAGAAAAGAGAGGAGATAAAAGAAGAAATATCAGGGTTTGACCTTTGTAGAGCAATTTTTGTCTGTCGGCCTAGTTAGAAAATTAGTTTGTCTCGAGGTAGGTTACATTTTACTTATTTCAATTTTCAATAATTTGATATTTTTGATCAAATTTGTATTTCTGTTACTAAAAATGAGGATAACTTTATTTTGATAAAAATTTTATCGCGTAACTTATAGAGATTGAGATTATGAATATTTTGAGTATATTCTAGAAATTTTTACGAGGTGATTTTAAAAAAGTAGTAATTTTTTTCTATTCAAAAATTTATTTTAACATTTAAAAATAGTGCTTTTGCTTTTATTTTCAGGCCAGGGGAAGGGTAAGGAGCGAGTTGAGTAGTTTAGATAACAGGCTTTGATCTGTACTGTATGTATGCCTTTAATTTGATTAGTTTTATTTTTGCAGGCTTAGCATTTATTTGGTTTTGAATCTATTGCCAAGTGATGTTGTAGATACCTCAAATTGTACCTATTGGGATGATAAATAGAAAAATCATTTTGAGATTTAGTCTTTCGCTTTATATTTGTATTTAGTAATAGCTCTATGGTGTATTTAAATTGAAAGTTTTATAGTAGTACTTCTCCAACCAGATCTTGAGATTTGAGTCTTGTCACAATCGAACATGATATGACCTATGTAGTTTTAGGTCATATCGGGTTGAATTATGACAAGCATTTTGGTATCAGAGCAAGATTAAAGAAGTGAATTGTAACAAAGCCATAGGATTTAATTTATATTTTATCAGTACCCGTTAGTTAATAAAACATGTCATCACTCTTTTTCCCTCGACACTTCTCCTTAAAACTCTTAATTGTTGTATCATGATATCATTGTATCATTGTAAAGGTTAACACCAAATCACAATATTTAAACAAAAGCCTATCACCTCACCAATTATAACACAAAAAATTAAAAAAAAAATAATTTTACCTATAAAATTAAAAATTATTTTAGGAGTCAGTATAAGTTTAAATTATAAATTGTCATCGCCATAACATATATATTATTGCATTTTAGTTTCACTAATTTTTCCATAATTTTGGGCACTAGCGTAATTCCTTGAGAAATTAACATATATCGATACAAGTGGGTTCTAGAACCATTAGATGTCCGTTTTGTAAACTGATTTCACTAGAGTATTCGAGGCATGCTTAGCTAACTTTAGAATATTTTTTCATATTTTTTGAATCTCTATATTTGAAAATAATAAGGGATTTATATAATATTTGCATTTAAATGACATAATTAATATTTACCCTTAATATATTTTATACATTTTACTATCAAAAAATAAATATCTAACAAAAAATAAATATGTAAACTCACTTAAGCTATTAAAGTCATTTGATTTCCTTTTCATTTATTTCATCCCATTAATAAAGAAAAAAAGGGAAATAAGAGAAAAGAGAGGAGATAAAAGAAGAAATATCAGGGTTTGACCTTTGTAGAGCAATTTTTGTCTGTCGGCCTAGTTAGAAAATTAGTTTGTCTCGAGGTAGGTTACATTTTACTTATTTCAATTTTCAATAATTTGATATTTTTGATCAAATTTGTATTTCTGTTACTAAAAATGAGGATAACTTTATTTTGATAAAAATTTTATCGCGTAACTTATAGAGATTGAGATTATGAATATTTTGAGTATATTCTAGAAATTTTTACGAGGTGATTTTAAAAAAGTAGTAATTTTTTTCTATTCAAAAATTTATTTTAACATTTAAAAATAGTGCTTTTGCTTTTATTTTCAGGCCAGGGGAAGGGTAAGGAGCGAGTTGAGTAGTTTAGATAACAGGCTTTGATCTGTACTGTATGTATGCCTTTAATTTGATTAGTTTTATTTTTGCAGGCTTAGCATTTATTTGGTTTTGAATCTATTGCCAAGTGATGTTGTAGATACCTCAAATTGTACCTATTGGGATGATAAATAGAAAAATCATTTTGAGATTTAGTCTTTCGCTTTATATTTGTATTTAGTAATAGCTCTATGGTGTATTTAAATTGAAAGTTTTATAGTAGTACTTCTCCAACCAGATCTTGAGATTTGAGTCTTGTCACAATCGAACATGATATGACCTATGTAGTTTTAGGTCATATCGGGTTGAATTATGACAAGCATTTTGGTATCAGAGCAAGATTAAAGAAGTGAATTGTAATAAAGCCATAGGATTTAATTTATATAAGTGAGATGCTTCTACGTAGTTTTGGGTGCTCATTTTATTTATTATTATTATTATTATTATTATATATATATATATATATTGCATTCAGCTGTGTTCAGTATTTTAAGATTGATGATCCAGCTCAACCAGATCCAAATATAATAAATGATCAGAGCTCTAGTCAGACAACTCAGGTTTAGGGTATAACTCCTATGATCAATTCTGAGTTAATATCTCAAATTGTAGGCATAGTTGCATAATTAGTATGTGAGGCACATATATGAGTTTTGGTACCCATTATGATGATACAGATAGATATTTATAGAATTTTAGGAGAATACAACCTCCGAGACTTTTAGGTGTTATTGAGGGTTAAATAATTGAGGATTAGCTAATAAGGATAGAGAAGACTTTTATTGAGATGCATCATCATCCTGAGAGGAGAGTTGCATTAATTATATTTCTATTAGATGGCAAGGTAGAATGATAGTGGTTAGTGTCACGCCCTAGGATCTATAATGGAAGAATTGCACTTGTCTTTCATTTTAGCTTTTAACTAGAGCTTACTAATTTCTTATGAATGGTGGAAATGTTAAGCATGCTATCCGGAGCCTCATATCATGTGTTCCTTACTTTTACCTGAAATCATATAAAATTGCATAATGAGCACATAGCCTAGATAGTAACTAAAATCTTGCTAATTAAATCAATATAAAATCAATGTAAGATAAAAGAGAATAGTATACTGTAAATCATATTAAAAATATATGCATCAATGTATATATACTGATTATTTGTATCAATAATCAATATATAACATATCATATCTCAGTCAGTTATGTTTCATTCTTCCATCATAAACTCTAATCTCAATTAGTTAGTTGATTTTATCACTTAATTAATTTCATTCAATCTTATCATCCATTCAGCTCATATCAATCTATTAGTTACAGTCATAGTATCAATAACAATATTGAATATCAGTAACAAAATTATATTAGTAATAGTATCAGTATTATCAGAATCAATCATAGTAATAATAATTAATAATTATAATTGATAACAGTGATTAATATCTATAATATTAATATACATACAATATCAATATTAGTAATAATACTCAAATATTTAGAAGTGGGTATCTTGCTCCTACACTTATTACTCTCAATCAATCGCCTCTTATGTCTCCCAATCAATATACTACTTATAACTCCTCTTGAATCACATGAATCAATTGCCCTGACTCCTTATAACTCCCAATTAGTCTCGAGCTCCTTATGACTCCCATCAGTTAATCATATAAATCAATAGAGTATCACATGGGGTTATCATATCATATATATGATATCAATCAGGACATCATTTCACCAGTACTAGTAGTATATTTCAATACATATCCCTCATATAAATACATTCCATTTTTAGTATACTTTTCCCTACTCATTTACATAAAAATTCATATATACAAATTTAACTAATGAAAATTAATAAATCATATCATATTATTCAGAATGATCAAATTTATAACATATAAAAAGTTATAAGGTGAAAGCTTATAAAATCATGATAAAATATATTTTTGGTAGATTTAGGAGAGATAAATATGTAGAAATCAAAATCTTTAAAAATAGAAGTAAGAAGATAGTTACTTCTAACGAATTGAATAAAATTTGTAATAAAAATGGCCCAAAAAATATGATCTAAAGACATTTCTCTCTCCATTCTCTTATTTTTCTCATTCAATTTCTTCCTAGCCAAGCAACCAAGTACGAAAGACGATGCGAGAAGGAAAAGATTTAGTGGTGAGACATCTGGCAGTAGCCATTCTTGGAAGAAGAGCAGGTTTGGACCTGCTGAGTTCAGAAGGAGGGGATAATTATTAACAATTTAGTCTAGATTAGATAGGGGAAGTGTTTCCAATTTTAGGGGTTCAATAAGTAGATTTATGCTATTGTGTTGGCAGTATGATAGGAGGCACAATGGGTAGTGTTATAGAGTATTAGGCTGATATTTTTATTATGGCTAGTACATACACAAGATTGTTGAGTATCCATAGGGTGGATTTGATAGACATTCTGATTTAAGAACTGATAGTTCTATGCAACCAAGAATGAGAAGGATAAGGATAGCACCACCCCAACCATATTCTAAGGCTTCTAGTAGCTGGGGTGTTGGTCCAGTATTATGAGGTCAGAATTCTAGGGGTTCATGGAGTATAGGTAGTTATGTTGCTTTGATCCTAGTGTAACCATAATCTTATAGTCTAACGTGATAAGAGGTTAGTAAGTCTCTAGATATTGTGATAGGTACAACTTATATTTCTACATCTCCTTTCCATATTTTAATTGATTCTAGTGCTAGCCACTCATTCATGTCAGAGAAGTATTTTGATTCTCACAGTTTGTTTTCTACATTATTACATATTTTTTTATTTATGATTTTTCCCATGGGAGATAAAATGTTAGCTAGTAGGGTTTATTTTTTATGATTTAGAGTTTTCTGCTAGTTTTAAGATCTAGTTTAATTTTGTTATCTATTTATGCATTCGATATCATTCTTAATATGAATTGGATGAGTCGATATGGGGCTTAGATTGACTGCTAGAAGAAGAAAGTGACTTTATCTCAAAATGGCGAGAGTTTGTAATTCAGGGAATTAAGGGTATTCTTTCTTGTGATATTTTTACTCTATAAGTGGATAGGCTTTAGAGAAAAGATAGCCTAGTAATTTTAGCATCTACTAGAGATGTGATACTTGTTTTTGCATCTATGAGTAGTATCCCCATAGTTTAGGAGTTTTTAGATATCTTTCCTGAAGAGTTAGTGACTTTACTGCCAAATAGAGAGGCAGAGTTTTATATAGATGTTTTTTTAGGTATTGCTCCAATCTCTAAGGCCCCGCATTGAATGCTACCTAAAGAATTTCAGGAGTTAAAGGTGCAGCTTCAGAAGTTGGTGGATCAAGGCTTTGTTCATCCTAGAGTATCTCCATGGGGAGCACATGTATTATTATTCAAGAAGAAGGATGGTACTTTATGGATGTGCATCAACTACAGAGATCTGAATAAGGTAACTATAAAAAATAAGTATCTTTTGCCTAGGATTAACAACTTATTTGATTAACTAGCTATATGTTTAGTATTTTTTAAGATTGATTTGCGATATGATTATGATTAGCTAAAGGTGAGGGCAGAGGATGTGGCAAAGACTATATTTAACATGAGGTACGAACATTATGAGTTTTTAGTCATGCCATTTGGTGTGACTAATGTCCCAATATTCTTTATGGATTTGATGAATAGGATTTTCAAGAAGTATTTAGATTACTTTGTTATAGTTTTATAGATGATATTCAGATTTATTCTAGATCTAAGGAGGAGCATGCAAAATACTTGAGGACTGCTCTAGAGCTTCTGAGGCAGCATCAGCTATATGCTAAGTTCTCAAAGTATGAGTTTTGGTTGAGTAATATTTCATTTTTGAGACATGTTTTGAGCAGTGTGGGCATTTTAGTAGCCATAAAATATTTGGGATGTTTTCGATTAGCCAATGCCTACTATAATTTTAGAGGTTTATAGTTTCTTAGGCTTTACTGCTTATTATCAAAAGTTTGTTTAGGAGTTTTCTCATATTTCTTAGCCTTTGATAAGTTTGACTCAAAAGTTAGTAGTTATTATATGAACTCCAGAGTATGAGGACAATTTTTAGCTATTAAAGAATTATTTGACTTATACTCTGATTCTGACTATTCCATTAGGTACGAATGGATTTTAGGTTTTCAGTGATGCATCATTAAGATGTTCGGGATGTGTGTTGATGCAACATGATAGAGTTATTACATATGCATCTCAGCAGTTAAAATCACATGAGAGGAACTACCTGTCACATGATCTAGAGTTTACATTATTGTATTTACATTAAAGGTATGGAGACATTACTTATATGAAGTCAGATGCAAGATCTTTTTTACCATCAGAGGTTGAAGTATATTTTTACTTAGAAGGGTCTGAATTTGAGGTAGAGAAGGTGGTTAGAGGTGATCAAGGATTATGATTTATTTATTCAGTATTAGCTTGGTAATGTAAATGTGGTAACAGATGCTTAGATTAGAAATTCTTAGCGTAATTCTCTTTCATTGCTTACTTCTGTAAATCTTCTTATTCAAGATTTGGAGAAACTAGAGATAGAGGTCGTCTTCGTTGATACTAATTTGATCTTGTTAGCTTAGATAATTATTTATCCTACTATACAGGAAAGAATTCAAGAAGCTCAAAAATCAAATGCATAGTATCTGACATTGAGTGATTAGATTAAGGCTAGTACAAGACCTAAACTCTCTTTATCTGATTCTAGTATTATTTTCTATAAAGATAGATTATGGGATCCTTATGTTGGTGATCTAAGAGTTGAGATTATTTTAAAACATATTATTCAAGATATACTATTCATCTATGAAGTAGAAAGATGTACAGATATTTGAAAGGTATATTCTAGTGGCCTTGATTAAAGAAGAATATAGTGGAGTTTATTTTGAAGTGTGAGTTAGTGAAGGAAAAACATTAGTAATCGAGAAATCATTTATAGTTATTACCTATCCTTGATTGGAAATAGGAGGAGGTGACGATGAACTTTGCTATGGGTTTTCCTAAATTGAGATAGAGGCATGATGCTATCTAGGTTGTAGCTGATTGACTAACCAAGTCTACACATTTCAGTTAGATTTGATAGGCTTATCTGGTAAAAAAATTAGCACAAATATATGTTAGGGATACTATAAGATTACCCGGTGTGCCAAAGGTGATTATGTCTGATCATGATGGCCAATTTACCTCTAGGTTCTGGAGAGGTATTCAGTAAGGAATGAGTACAAAGTTATACTTTAGTATGGCTTTCTATCCGTAGATAAATGGATAGTTCAAAAGGACTATTCAGGTTTTGGAGAATCTTTTGAGACATTGTGTTCTAAGCTTTAGTGGTAGTTGGGAGGATCATATTCTGCTTGTAGAATTTGCATGAAACAATAATTTTCTATCAACTATAAGAATGGCTCCTTATGAAGCCCTGTATGGTAAGAAGTTTAGAACCCCTTTTTCTTTGATAGAGGTGGGTGACAGATTGGTGATAGGATTAGCTTTTATGGATGATATTATAATAAAGATTCATCTAATTAGAGAAAAATTGATAGATGCACAAGAGAGGCAGAAGAAATATTATGATTAGAAACACATGTTGGTTGAATTTCAAGTTAGTGATTTTGTTTATATCAAAATTAGCCTTATGAAAGGTACCAAGATTTGGGAGAACTAGAAAATTAAGTCCAAGGTACATTAGTCCTTTCGAGGTGATCAAGTGGATTGGTAGTTCTGCTTATAGGTTACTATTACCTGATTATATGTCAAATATACACATTTCTTTGATGTATCTTCTCAGGGAAGTGGATAAATCATTTTAAGAAGAGGTTATCTACTGATAATGTTGAGATTTATCCAAACCTACACTATAGGGAAGAGCAGACATGATTTGGCGTACGATGTCAGAAAATTAAGGAGCAAATATATTCTGATATAATGGAAAAATAGGATCATCAATGAGGCTACTTGGGAGAAAGAATCTGATATGAGACAGATGTATTATTTTGGTTTCAAAATGTCGAGGATAATTTTTTTTAAGGTGGGTAGATTGTTATAACTCACAAAAATTTAAAAAGATATTTTCACCTATAACTGTCAAAAATTATTTCAAGAGTCATTATAAGTTCAAATCGTAAACTATCTTAAACATACTATATGTTATTGTATTTTAGTTTCATTAAAATTTTCATAATTTTTGGGTGATGTTGCAATTCCTTAAGAAATTGACATATGTCAATACAAGTGGGCTTTCTAAGACCGTTAGGTATCCATTTTATAAATTGATTTCACTCGAGCATTTGAGACATGCATAAATAACTTTTGAATTTTTTTTCATAATTTTTGGATATCTGAATTTGAAGATATAATATGATATTTGCATTTATATGACATAATTACTAATTACCCTTAATATATTATATATATTTTATTATAAAAAAATAAATATCTAAACTCACTTTAGTTATTAAATCCATTTGATTTCCTTTTTATTCATTTCATCCCTTTAATAGAGAAAAAATGGAAATGAGAGAAAATAGACGAGATAGAAGACGAAAAGCTAGGGCTTAGTAGTTATAGAGCCATTTTATCTATCTATCTAGTTAGAAAATTTGCTCATCTCGAGGTGGTTATATTTTTCCTTTTTAGTTTTCAATAATTTGATATTTTTGGGATTTTTTCGATCAAATTTGCATTCTTATTACTAAAATGAGGATAACTTGTTTTGATAAAACTTTTACCTTATAATTTTTTATATGTTATAGAGAATGAGATTATGAATATTTTGATTATATTCTGAAAAAAATTTTGTCAGGTAATTTTGAGAAAAGAAGTAATTTTTGCTTACTTAGAAATTATTTTGACATCTAAAAATAGTGATTTTACTTCTGTTTCAAGTTATGGGAAGGGTAAGAAGCGAGCTAAGTAGTTTGGATTGTAGGTTATAATCTGTGTTGTAGGTATGCCTTTTGGTTTGATTAGTTTTATTTTTGCAGGCTTGGCATTTATTTGGTTATGGTATTTATTACCAAGTGCATTTATTTGGATGATATTCAGAAATTTTATTTTAAGATTTAGTCTTCTGGTTTATATTTATATTTAATAGTGGCTTTATGGTGTATTTAAATTAGAAGTTTTGTTTTAGTATTTCTCCAGCTAAATCTTGGGATTTAAGTCTTGCCACAGTCAGACATGGTATGATCTATACAGTTTTGGGTCATATCGGGTCACGTTGTGGCATCACCATCTTGTATAGGTATATTAATCTTCAACTAACAGGTTAACCAATCTTTACTTATCATTCAAACACATTATTATTATAAACATAATAGTGACCAACTATTACCCAATCACATGCTCTTGTATTAAAAGCATGCTTATATTGAAATTGAACTATCAAAATATTTATTTGAACAAATCAAGTAAAATGCACTAAATTTCCTTTTACCCAATGAAATCATGAAATCAACCAGTTAAATCATTCAGAATATTCATTATTATTACGTCCTGGAACATTCACAATGGAAGAGAGATATAAAGTTTAGTGTCTAAGCTTTGTACGAAGATCCAGCACACTGATAGATAAGAGATAGGAATGCAAGAGTCATTCAAGACACTAAGATTTTTTACATGGAAAATCCTGAAAAGGGGAAAAACCATGGGGCTTGGCCTAGTTAAAATGATTCTACTTGTGCTTATTATTAATTATAAATGAGTCCCTTCTTTGGGGGAAAGAAATTGGCTCGATGTAGTAAATATACATCATATAGAGCTAATTATATGATAGGAGTTGGAAGAATCTAGTGACATAAGAGTTATTCTTAAGAGAGTGTTGGTGTAAGAAACCAAAAAAGGAA
This sequence comes from Dendrobium chrysotoxum, assembly GCA_019925795.1. Classification (NCBI taxonomy): domain Eukaryota; kingdom Viridiplantae; phylum Streptophyta; class Magnoliopsida; order Asparagales; family Orchidaceae; genus Dendrobium; species Dendrobium chrysotoxum. The sequence continues at coordinate 19,475,982 of CM034309.1, forward strand.
ATGTGTTTAAAAAGAATTTCTTCTTGAACAACAGTGCAATGGCATTGTACCTTCAAGCATTGGGGCATCAGGGTCTAGAGCACAGAGGCACCAAATATGGTTGTTGCTGCGCCGAAGCCTCTATTCTATAATAACTATGAAATAGGCATGTAGCACTGGGACTAAGCATTGTGGTGTTAGGACACTAATAGTATTTTTAAAATGTATTTTATTACAAATATCCCTGCATTGCCTCCTCAATCCCTCACTCGCATGGCTTAGTCATGAAGAAATGAAGAAAAAGGGTGGAGATGAAGTGAGAGAAGGGTCTTCGAGTGATTTTTGTCTATCGTTTCTTTTATAAAAAGTATTTTGATCATTGTAAGTAACTATTCTCTTACTTCTATTTTTGATGATTTTGATTTCTATAAATTTATATCTCCTAAATTTGCTAAAATTGTATTATCTCCTAATTTCATAAGTTTTCACCTGGTAACTTTTGATATATTATAGATTTAATTATTATAAATGATTTGATATAATTTTCTTATATTTTCACTGGTTAAATTTATGTATAGGAATTTCTCTGTGAAGGTTTTAGTTACTTGATAGGCTATTCGCTAATTATGTGGTCTAAATGATTTAAGGCAAGGAGTTTATAGCTTGAGGTTATATATGCATTTAGTGATGCTAGTGTAGCTTTATTTTAGTTCTTTGGTTTATGTATTGTTTTGTAGCCATAGTGGTTATTATATATGTTCTTTTGGACTTTACTATTATGATATAATTCTTGACTAAAAAAAATTGAATTATATTTTTTGCTGTTTATTAGATATTTATTGATTTAGAGAAAGTATATGATGAGGTTCCAAGAGAAGTTATATGGAGAGTTCTTGAAAAAAAAAGGAGTTAATAACGCTTATATTCAAATCATTAAAGATATGTATGCAAAAGCTATTACTTGTGTTCAAACACAAGGTGGTTTGACCAAGTATTTTTCTATGTCGGTTGAATTACATCAAGGATCAACCTTAAGCCCTTATCTTTTTGCTTTAGTAATGGATGTTCTCACTAGACATTTGCAAGAGGATGTACCTTGGTGTATGCTTTTTTCTGATGATATTCTTCTTATTGATAAGACTAGAGAAGGAGTTGAAGGTAAACTTAAATTATGGGAGTCAACCTTAGATTCTAAAGGTTTTCGCTTGAGTAGATCTAAAATAGAATATATGGAGTGTAATTTTAGTAGTAATAGACCTAGTGAGGGGATTGTGACTTTGGGCGATCAAGTCATTATTAAGAGTACATGTTTTAGATATCTTGGATCTATTTTTTCAGAGTGATGGTGAAATAGATGGGGATATTATTAGCAAAATTCAAGTTGGATGGTTGAAGTGGAGGAATGCATTGGGCTTGTTGTCTGCTAGAAAAGTACCCCTCAAACGTAAGGGAAAATTCTATAAGATGGTGGTGAGACCTATAATGCTTTTTGGTGCTGAATGTTGGCCATTAAAAGAGAAGCTTAATACTAAGTTAAGTGTTACATAGATGAGGATGCTCAGGTGGATGAGTGGCTTTACCCTTAGAGATAGGTTAAAAAATGAGCAAATACATGAAAAGGTTGGAGTAGCCCCAGTGGAAGATAAGATTAGAGGAAGTCACCTTAGATGGTTTGGTCACATAAAGCGGTGACCTTCTGATGACTCGGTTAGAAAAGTAGAGGTATTAAATTTGACTTATGTTAAGAAAGGTAGAGACAGACCTAAAAAGACTTGGTTAGAAAATATTAGAAATGATCTTTCTTTATTAGATTTAAATGAGAATTTGACTTTTAACAGGATGCAATATAGAAAAAGGATTCATGTAGCCTACCCCACGTAGTGGGACAAAGGCTTATTGTTACTATTATTGCTACTGCTATTTATTAATTTTTTTAATGAAATTAATTAGCTCTTGATGTTGATATTGATCTGGTTTCAATGGTTGATTAATGAATAAAATAAATGGTCAAGATAATAAAGATTGAAAAGAAAAAGGGAAAAAGAAATTCTTTTACTATAGATCCTGGGGTGTGACAGTTAGCCTATTTGTTTGGTTGATAGAATGATAGGAAGATGGAGGTGGTTTGAGGGACCATAGTTTATAGGTGATGGAGGTTGGAGGTACTACAGTCAGTAGATAATGGAGGTCGGAGGTGAAAGTGCGAATAGGTTGTTAGACTCACGTCCCTAGGTTAACCAAGAGGGGGGGTGAATTGGTCCTTTAAAAATTTACTATTGGGATTTTGGAAAATTTTAAAGCTAATCGTACCGTACGATCTTACTTCTTACAGTACGATTAGAATTACTTTTTGCTCTTTCTTTAAACACAGAAATTCAACCATAAAGAAAATAACCTGCGGAAAAGTAAACAGTGAATAGAAAACACCAGAATTTATAGTGGTTCGGTCAAACAGGACCTACATCCACTCCCTAGAGACTCCTTCTCTAGGTATTGCACTAAACTTAAGTGAATCTCCTTTTGCCCCCACAGCAAGGCAGAGAAGCCTTTACAAACTCTCTTCCACCAACCTGGTGTGACAGAGAATCGTTGTCCTTTTTCACCCTCCTGGTGAAGGCAGAAAACCAAACATCCTTTTATACTCTCCAAGTGCGGTAGAGAACCGTCATCCTTTTTCACCCTCCAAGTGATGGCAGAGAACCGGAATCCTCTCGAACAAGTACTCTTGCAAAAGTCTCCAAGGAACTAGGAAGATGCTTGAAGAACAAGTAAAAGAAATCCTCATAATTGGATAACCTTGTGAATTCCCTCACAATTTTCTCTTGAAAGATCTCTTAATACTCACTCCCAAACACTCTCCCAATCACTCTCCTTAGACTTCTCAAAAGAATTTTCACAGAAGGATCTTTCATTCAGTCAGTTTTAAGTCATTTATATACTTGGGACAAGAAAAACCGTCCAAAAACTGAATTTTTAATTTTAATCCGTGTTGATCGTCCCGTACGATCAACGATCATACTATACGAATAGTTCAAAACATTGAACAATTCATCCTGTATGAACAGCGAGACGATTCGAATAGAGCGCTTCATACAAACAGTTCGTCCCATACGAACCATTGGATGAACCGAACAGAGCATTTCGTACGAAAATACTGTCTCGTACGAACCCTTAGACGAACCAAACAGAGCACTTCGTCCGATGAGTTCATTCAGTATGAACACTTGGACAAACCGAATAGAGTGCTTCGTATGAACATCTCATCCTGGATGAACCCTTGGAGGATCCGAATAGAGCGCTTCGTCCGATAAGTTCGTCCCGTATGAACCTTAGGACGAACCTAATTTTGAGCTGTTCGTACAGCAAAAACTCATGTACGAATAGTAATTCATACTGTACGAACTTGACTTAGAAAAATTTCTTTCCATATGGGTTCGATATGGAGGACATATACAACAGATCATCCCGTATAATATAAAATTGTACTGTACTATCAGTTAAAAAAAAGGTTTTTACTCTGCCATTATGTGTGTGTGCACAGTTATCCAACTTACAATCACACCCTCTCAGACTCAAGAAAATTAAAATTTTCAGACTTCATTTATAGTGAACAAATGAACTTGAAGTCTTCAGCAATCTGGAGTGTGAATTTTCTAAAAAAATACTTTAGTACACACAACAAAAACTCAAATATTTAATTGGAGAAGAATAAAACAAACAATAAGCTTTTGTAATCAACAAAACATAAATTAGATTAGAATTCATATGAATGAATAGATTTACTCAAATCATAACAATCTCTCTCTTTTTGATGATGGAAAAATAAGTATTGTTTGAACTAACAAAAATAAAATTAGGTCTCCTAAGCTTCCACTGAATGTATACTCCCCCTAAATAAAAGATCCCTAAGCTCCCCCTAAATAAATGACTTATCCTAATCAAGATATACGAGGATAGAGAATCTAACATGAAATACACAAGGGAAGAGTAGGAAAAAGTAGGAATGATAACACAAGCACATATACAACACAAGCACATACATAAGAATACAAGAATACAGACAAAACAAAGACAAATAACACACAAACACAAACAATAAAAAACTTATCATCATATCATTAGTCAAACAATAAAACTCTCCCCCTTTTGCCAACAGCAAAAAGGGGCACTCAAATTAGTTGAGAAGTGAAATAATGTTAAATGAAGTTTAACTACAATATTCAAATTAGATGCAAAAAATAAAGACTCAAAAGTGTTAGATTGCATATTATGTTAAGGAGAAAAAAGGTTGATCTAAAGTAGTAATGTATTAGACAGATTAGTAGTCTCAATTTTTACACAAAAAATGAGATATCATTACCAAAATTCTAAATCAAAAGTGACAATTATTGATTAGTGAACTTGGAGAAAAATGCTAAAGCAAAGAACAATTGGCGACTTTGCACAGCTTTTCAAAAATATAGCCTAATTTTGTGCCTTTTTCTAAATTTGGCAACATTGCGCATCTTTTATTGAATGACATACTTTGCGTGTCTTTTTTTCTCATTTGGCGACATTGCGCATCTTTTATTGTATGACATATTTTGTGCATCTTTTCAAGCTTTACTTTGAATGTAAGATTCTTTCCAACAACACTATCTTTTGGTTACAAAAATAATAATGAACACATTGATATAGAATGTAAGAGTAATATTAAAACATCAAATATATATTAATTTAGACTAAATAATACATGTCTAAATGAGATAAAGTAAGATCTTCTAATCACACCCAATCATAACGAAATCTAAATATTTTTGAGAATTTAATATTATGCATAGAATTTTTAATTGTAATATAAATTCAATTAACATTATAGAACATTAATCAACTACAGTAGAGTGCTTTAAGAGTAGTATATTTTCAGTCAATAACATAGAAAAATATGCACAATAACACTTGAACATTTTTCATTTCAGATTAGTGCAATTACAACATATAAGAACTAATAAAAACATACACCAAAGCAAGTTTCCCGTTGCAGCACATACCAAATGATAAACTTGCTAATCAACTCATAAAAATAACCAACAATAACCACAAAATATCAGACTAGGCAATCAACACAAGAGAACAACAAAGAAAAGTACAATCATATCCATGCCAAAACAAACACAAGGAATGCTAGAACTCAGAAGGACCCTGATATGGAGGAGGTGGTGGATTGCCAAACAGAGCAAAGTAGCTGTTTAGCATAGTAATGTTAGTGTTTACGACATCAAATTGATCCCTAACCCATACTCTATCCTCCTGGTACTGATCATCTTATCGCTTCAAATGTACCTCCATATGATCAAATCTTTGATCCATTCTTTCAAAATGCTGAACCATATTCTGATAAAAATCTTGAGATGGTCCAGATGCTGCTGTAGGTGCAGAAGCAGAAGCAGGTTCATCATCAGAGCTGTCAGCAGTTCCTTATTTCCCAAATAGCGCTCGAAAAGAAGCGTTAGTGAAGTAAAGTAGGAGTTCATAAGGTCCTAAAGGATGGACCAGATTGTATTTCTTCTTAAGGATATAGCAAACAATGTGTCCTAAAGCAATATTCTTCTTTCTTTTTATACTAGCCTGACCTATATCGGAGAGATAGTAAATGTAATCTAGGATTAACTGTGCTTCATCAATAGGTTGGCTAGCCATAATCAGATAGATTGTAGAAGAAAGAAGTGGTGTCATATTTACTCGATCTCCTGCCTTAGCAATGATAGATGTCCTAAGCACGTACTAGATTATTCATGCATTCTGGTTTAAGGAGTCAACCCGGGAAACATGAGTGGGTGCGCTTACACCTCTAAGGACTTTGTTCACTTAGGACCAACCATTCTTCGGTCTAGTAGAAAAGGTGTGTGTACGTGTCCCATTGGTTCTTAAGTGAATATACTCCCCTAAATCCTCCTTAGTTATCACAACTTTTTGCTTAATGACATATGAAGAAATGACAGTGTGATCCTGGTTGAATGTCAGGTTGGCCAGGAACACATGAAAGAGGTCTTTGTTAAATGCAGATCAGAGTCAAAAGAAAAGCAAATTTGGTGGAATCAAACAAGGGCATTACTGCAAAATGAATATTTTCTTGCAGCAAAATTTGGGAAGGGGTGACCTTAGAAGCAGCATACCTAAGGTATGCTTCCTCATTTTCCTCACTCAGAAAGTTCTTGTCCCAATTCCTCCTAGAAGCAGGACCCCTAGCAACACGTGCTCTCTTTCCACTGCCCGACATCTTTTCTCTAAGCTCTAAAGGGTTCTAGAAAGAAAGTGAAATGAAAGAAAATGACCCTCCTTTATATAGAAAATACCTGAAATCATACAGTATGAACCAACTTCATACAATATGAATTTGATTTCATCTGGGATGAATAAAAGTTCATCCGGGATGAACGAAAGTAGTTAAAATGAAATTGTTTTTCATAAACTGCTTGTCCCGAGGCGTCCTTTCGTACAGGCTTTTTGACTTCCTGATCATACAGACGATGACATGTTCGTCTGGGATAATCAAAAAATTAAAGGTTGTTCAGGCGACGGTTAGGTTCGTCCCTCATGCGAAATGACATGTGGATCGTACAAACGAATGACATATTCGTACGTATAATCACCAATAATAACTGACACTAACCATGATTCCTCCCACTTGGTACAGACGAAGTTCATGTACGATGATGTAATCATATAGCACGATAAGGTAATCGTACAGTATGAATAGACAAACCAGATAAACATTCGTCTCTCCAACCTTACATTGTTTCTAACATTCAAATACAGTACAAACCAAAATAAATTTTATTTTTCTTTTATAATATAACATAAAATACCAATAAAACATAAAATACTAGAAAATAAATCACTTGCAATGAACATACCAACAAATATATATAAACACATATTTGCAGAATTTTCAATTAAGCATTCAAATCAATCACACCTAGCCTTATCCTTAACATGCTAAAAGTGTCAAAAGCTAAGGGTTTTGTGAAAATATCTGCAAGCTGATCTTTAGTAGCGACATGATTTAGTTCAATTTCCCCTTTCGCTACATGATCTCTTATAAAATGATGCCTTATATCAATATGCTTGGTTCTAGAATGTTGAATAAGATTCTTTGAAATATAAATGGCACTAGTGTTATCACAAAAGATTGGAATGGTGCCAATTGAAAAACTTAAGTCACTCAATTGTTGCTTCAACCAAAGCACCTGTACTACACAACTCCCTAAGGCAATGTATTCTGCTTCAGCTGTAGAAAGTGCTACTGAATTTTATTTTCTACTGGACCAATATACTAATGAATTTCCAATGAATTGACATGTCCCAGAAGTACTTTTCCTATCCACCCTATAGCCAGCAAAATCAGAATCTGAGTATCCAATAATATCAAAGGAAGAACTATTCTTAGGATACTAAATCCCTAAATTTTGAGTTCCCAGAAGATATCTTAAAATCCTTTTCACTGCTATCAAATGTGATTCCTTTGGATCAGCTTAAAATCTAGCACATAAGCAAACACTAAACATGATGTCAGGTCTGCTAGCAGTCAAATAAAGCAATGATCCAATTATTCCTCTAAACTTCTTTTGATCAACAGATTTTCCCTTAAGATCTTTATCTAATAGAACTGAGGAACTCATGGGTGTAGTTACTGGTTTAGCATTATTCATTTTATACTTTTTGAGGATATCTTTAATATACTTAGATTGACAAAGAAAAGTTCCTTCCTCACTTTGCTTTATGCTAAATCCAAGAAAATAACTCAAATCACCCATCAAACTCATCTCAAATTCACTACTCATTATCTTTAAAAATTCATCACATAAAGTTTTATCAATTGATCCAAAAATGATGTCATCCACATATATTTGTATAATGAGTATTTCTTTTCTAATTCTTTTCAAAAATAGAGTGGTGTCCACTTCCTTTAACAAATGATCAGTTTAATAAGAAAGTGCTTAACCTCTCATACCATGCTCTAGGTGCCTATTTTAGTCCATATAATGCCTTTTTCAATTTAAAAACATGATTAGGGAATTTTGAATTTTTAAAACCTGGAGGTTGCTCAACATAAATATCCTCTTCTATCACCCCATTTAGAAAGGCACTCTTAACGTCCATTTGATATAATTTAATATCTTTAAAACAGGCAAAGGCTAACAACACTCTAATTGCTTCAAGTCTTGCTACAGGGGAAAATGTCTCCTCAAAATCAATTCCTTCAATTTGATTATACCCCTTAGCTACCAATCTAGCCTTATTTCTTACAACAACTCCTGAATCATTCATTTTATTCTTGAAAACCCACTTAGTTCTAACTATACTTTGATCTATTGGCCTTTCAATTAGCTCCCAAACATTATTTCTCTTGAATTGATTTAACTCTTCTTGCATGGCCATGATCCAAAATTCATCCAAAAGAGCTTGTTCTATATTAGTGGATTCAATCATTAAAATAAATGCTGAATGATTTACTTCTTTTTCCAAACCATGCCTAGTCCTAACTCCTTCACTTGGTTCTCCTAAAATCAACTCTTTAGGATGACTCCTTACAAATTTCCATTCTCTAGGCAATTGGTTTTCTTCTTCTTTTTCAACCCTTTCTTCAACTTTTTGATCTTCAAATTTTTGGGTTACTACCTCAACCTCATCTTCATCAAACTCAGACTCTTTATTATCATAAGATTCATCAAAAATAACATGTGTAGTCTCCTCAACTACCAATGTTCTCTTATTAAAAACTCTATAGGATTTTCCAACACTTAAATAACCTAGAAAAATTCATTCATCAGATTTTGGATCAAATTTTCCTAAGAGAGTTTTATCATTATTATGAATGAACACTTTACATCCAAAAATATGTAGATGTGAGAGGTTGGGACTCCTACCTTTAAGAAGTTCATAGGGTATCTTATTTAATTTAGACCTTATGTACACCCTATTCAACACATAACATGCTGTGCTAACTGCTTCAGCCCAAAAATATTTTGGAAGTGAATATTCTACAAAGATGGCCCTAGCAGTTTTAACTAATGTCATGTTCTTCCTTTCTACAACTCCATTCTGTTGAGGTGTCCTAGAGGCTGAGAAATTGTGTTCAATTCCAAGAGATTTGCAAAAATCATTAAACATTTCATTTTCAAATTCTCCCCCATGATCACTTTGAATAGTAACAATTTTAAAACCTAGTTTCCTCTGAATCCAAGTGGCAAAATCTTTAAACTCTTCAAATGATTCACTTTTATTATTCAAAAATCTAATCCAGGTGAACCTAGAATAGTCATCAATAATAACATACCCAAATCTTTTTCCTCCTAGACTTAAGGTACTAATAGGTCCAAATAAATCCATGTGAAAAATTTCTAAGGGCTTGCTAGTCTTAACTTCCTTGATTGAATTGAAAGAGGATCTCACTTGTTTTCCTAATTCACATGCATCACACAAATGATCTTTAGTGAAGTCTAATTTGGGTACTCCTCTAACTAGTTGCTTTTGGGTGATTTTCCTAAGATTTCTCATACTAGCATGATAAAACCTTCTATTCCATAACCATGATTCATCAGATACAATTTTCAAACAAAGAGCAGTAGAAGGTTTAATAGAATTCAAATCTAGCATGTAAACATTATTAACTCTATCACCATTCAAAACAACAGTTCCATTCAAACTAATAACACAACTAGTAGGCAAAAACTTTATATGATAGCCCTTTGTCACATAATTGACTTATACTCAACAGATTGTGTTTCAAACCTTCGACCAACAGTACATTTTCAATCACAAAGTTTATAGAGTTTCCAATTATACCTGTACCTACCACCCTCTTGGTAGTATTATCTCCAAGTGTAACCTTGCCTCCATTCCTGGCTTCCAGCGATATAAATTGATTCGTATCTCCAGTCATATATTTTAAATAGCTGCTGTCCAGGTACCAAATACTCTCACGAGGTCTTGTGTGAGAGCGTTCCTGCAAAAATGATCAAACGTTAGTCTTTGGAACCCAAACAAGTTTAGGTTCTCCTCTTGACAATTTTAAACCAGATGCATGTGTGATATGCTGAAATTTATGCACCTTAAGTCTCCACACTAAATCTGTTCTATATTTAAGTGTACAAGTGTGGGAAATATGTCCTAAACTACCAAAAGAAAAACACTTTATTCCTGGAAAAGGATTCACCAATCTATTCTTCCTGAAAATTTTCTTCTTAGATTTTGAACCAGTGCTCTTGTAGTAGGATTCATGAAAATCTTCAAGTTTAGGTGGATTTCTATTTTCTTTGAGTGCTTTTAACTAAACTTTAAGATAAGTATTAGCACTTTCTAGAATCAAATTATCAATCTTTAAATCATGCTCTCTAGAATCTGATTCATCCATAAAAGTCTTAAAATCATTTTCAAGTTTAGTGTGAGATGATTTTAAAAGATTATGCTGTTTATTTAAATCATCAAACTCATCCAACAAAGTCATGTGGTTGCTATCAATTAATGCATGATCTTTCCTAAGGATCTCATATTCTTTCTACAGCTCTAAATAATCCAAATTTAATTTTACATGCAACTTTTTTAGTTTCCTATATGTTGTATGTATGCGTTCAGAAACTTCAAATAATTCTTCATAACTTAAGTCACATACCTCTTCTTGATCTAATTGTTCAATATTGTCAGCCATTAAGCACAAATTTGTGACTTCCTCTTCTGGTGCAGTTTTTGAGGTATATGAAGCTGAGTCCGCCCAAAATGCTTGTTGAAGTCTCTTTTTATCCCTTCTTTCCTTTGGTTTCTCCTCGGCCTTCTCCTTGCTAGGATTTTCTTTGAGATTGGGGCATTCTGTCTTTATGTGTCCTGGCTTCCTGCACTCATAGCAAATAACTTTATTATAAGCCTTAACATTCTTTTGGAACTTAGCTTTGTTTCATTATTGGTGTCTTCTCTGCTTCCTTTTTAGGAAACTTCTAAATTGCCTTGTCATCAAGGCGATATCCTCTTCATCCTCAGATAGTGACTGATCACTTTCAGAATCGTCCACCTTCAAAGTAATATTCTTCTCCTTTCGCTTCTCACCTGCATCAATCTGTCTTTGAGTCACAGATTGCTTGTAAGCAATTAGTGATCCAAGAAGTTTATTGATAGAATAAATATTCAAATCTTTAGATTCTGTTATTGCAGTTATCTTTGCATCATATGCGGTAGGTAAGCAACGGAGTATCTTATTAACTTTTTCTGCATTTGTTAACTCCCTACCTAAAGCATGCAACGAAGTGGCTATATGAGTAAAACGTGTGTACATGTCTGAGATTAATTCATTTGGTTTCATGTGAAATAGTTTATAGTCGTGCAAACACTTAGCATTTAATTGAGCTAGTTCACATTCTTCTACAGTCCATTCGGCAAAAGGTGTTTGAACTCTAATTCCTTCTACAATTCTAGTAGGTTCAGTATAACCTTCCTGTACTAATATCCACATGCGATAATCAAGAGATTGTAGAAATGTAGACATGCGAGTTTTCCAAAAATCAAATGGGATATTATCAAACAAAGGTGGTCTAGTGATCGAGAAACCTTCTAAAGTATTTTTATTTCTAAATTAGCCATGATTGAATTTCAAAAAGTATTTTAAACAGTGATTTTTGAAATTAGCTCTGATACCACTTGAAAGTGCGAATAGGTTATTAGACCTATTGCTCACGTCCCTAGGCTAACCAAGAGGGGGGTGAATTGGTCCTTTAAAAATTTACTCTTGAGATTTTAGAAAATTTTAAAGCTAACCATATTGTATGATCTTACTTCGTACAGTATGAACAGAATTACTTTTTTCTCTTTCTTTAAACACAGAAATTCAACTACAAAGAAAATAACCTTCAGAAAAATAAAATGCGGAAAAGTAAACAGTGAACAGAAAACACCAGAATTTATAGTGGTTCGATCAAACACGACCTACATCCACTCCCTAGAGACTCCTTCTTTAGGTATTACACTAAACTCAAGTGACTCTCCTTTTGCCCCCACAGAAGGCGGAGAAGCCTTTACAAACTCTCTTCCACCAACCCGGTGCGGCAGAGAACCGTTGTCCTTTTTCACCCTCCTGGTGAAGGCAGAGAACCAAACGTCCTTTTACACTCTCCAAGTGCGACAAAGAACCGTCATCCTTTTTCACCCTCTAAGTGACGACAGAGAACCAAAATCCTCTCAAACAAGTACTCTTGCGAAAGTCTCCAAGGAACTAGAAAGATGCTTGAAGAACAAGTAAAAGAAATCCTCATAATTGGATAACCTTATGAATTCCCTCACAATTTTCTCTTGAAAGATCTCTCAATACTCACTCCTAAACACTCTCCCAATCACTCTCCTTAGACTTCTCAAAAAAAAATTTTTGCAGAAGGATCTTTCCTTCAATCAGTTTTAAGTCATTTATATACTTGGGACAAGAAAAATCATCAAAAAACTGAATTTTCAAGTTTAATCCGTGCCGATCATCCCATACGTTCGACGATCATACTATACAAATAGTTCAAAATATTAAACAATTTGTCCCGTACGAACATCGAGACTATTCGAATAGAGCGCTTCGTACAAACAGTTCATCTCGTACAAACCATTGGACGAACCAAACAGAGTGCTTCGTATGAAAATACCATCCCATATGAACCCTTGAATGAACCGAACAGAGCGCTTTGTTTGATGAGTTCATCCCGTACGAACACTTAGACGAACTGAACAGAGTGCTTCGTATGAACATCTCATCCTAGACGAACCCTTGGATGATCCGAACAGAGCGCTTCGTCTGATAAGTTTGTCCCATACGAATCTTTGGATGAACCCAATTTTGAGCTGTTCGTACAGCAAAAACTCATGTACGAATAGTAATTCGTACTGTACGAAGTTAACTTAGAAAAATTTCTTTCCATATGGGTTCGATATGGAGGACATATACAACAGATCGTCCCGTACTATATCAAATCGTACTATATGATCAGTTAAAAAAAGGTTTTTACCCCCCCATTGTGTGTGTGTGCACAGTTATCCAACTTACAATCACACTCTCTTAGACTCGAGAAAATTAAAATTTACAGACTTCATTTATAGTGAACAAATGAACTTGAAGTCTTTAGCAATCTGGAGTGTGAATTTCCTGAAAAATACTTTTGTACACACAATAAAAACTCAAATTTTTGTTAGGAGAAGAATAAAACAAACAATAAGCTTTTGTAATCATCAAAACATAACTTAGATTAGAATTCACATGAATGAACAGATTTACTCAAATCATAACAGGAGGGACCATAGTCAGTAGGCAATGAAGGTTAAAGGGGGACTGTAAATAGCAGGGGATAGAGGTTAGAGGGATCATAGTTGGTGAGTAACCGAGTTCAGAGCGACCATAATCTTTGGGCCATGGAGGTCATAGGGACCTTAGTCGGTAGGTGATGGTTGTAAGAGGAACCATAGTCTGAGGGTGACAGTGGTCATAGGGAACATAGTTGGTTGGCAGTGGTGGTCAAAGGGGCCATAGTCGGCGAGCGAAGGGGGTCAGACGGACCATAGTTGGAGGGCAACGGAGTTTAGAGGGACCTTAGTTAACAGGAGATGGTGGTCAAAGGGACTACAGTCGGCAGGTAATGATGGTCGTAGGGATAATAATTAGCTAGCGATGGTGGTCGAAGGAACCATAGTCAATGAGCAACAAAGGTCAAAGGGATTGTAGTTGGTGAGTGACAGAGGTCAGAGGGACTGTAGTCCATAAGAGATGGAGGTCTAAGGAAACTTAGTTGGTAGGTGACGGTGGTTGGATGGACCCTAGTCAGTGGGCCACGAAGTTTGGAGGGTCTATTCTCGGTAGGCAACTTGATAGTGGTTAGAGGGATCATAATCAGTGGGCGATGGTGGTTAGAGGGACCTTAGTCAATGGGTGATAGTGGTCAGTGGGACCATAGTCAAAGGGAAATGGTCGTAGGAGAGAATGTTGTTGGTGGGCGACCTGTTGGTGGTTGGAGGGCCCACAGTCAACGAGCAATGGAGGTCAGAGGGGTCATAGTCGGTGGGTGACCTAACGGTGGTCGGAGGGCCAATGGTTAGTGGGCGACAGAAATCAAAGGAGTCATAGTAGGAGGGTGACCTGACGGTGGTTAGAGGGACCTAAGTCTGTAGGCGATAGTGATCGGAGGGACTGAAGTTGACGGGTGACAGTGGTTGGACTGGTGTGTTGTTGGCAACTAGCCGGAGGTCCGACGGCCAGGCAGAGGTATGGCGGTGACCGACGAACAATTTGTGGTCCACAAACGGTTAACAATTGGGCAAAGGTCTAATGGATATGGGAGTCTAAGAAGAGGCTCGATGGTGGTTGGCAGATAAGTGGTGGCCTGGCATGGTCGGTGGCTAGGCAATGGTTCAGTAGTGGTTGACAAAAGTTTGTTGGCAATGGTGCTTGGGTAGAACTCTAGGATCCTTAAAGCCACACCACCACACAGTGCTGCAGTGTTGCATATTGAATCCAAAATAACTATAAAATAGAGGCTTCAATACTGCGGTAGCATTTTATGGCGCTGCTATGCTTAAAGGCCTAACACCTCGGTACTCAAAGGAACAACATCATAGCGCTACAACTCTAACAAAAATTTAAATTTAAATTTTAAAATTATTTTTCAAAAATTCTAATTTTTTACAATCTACCCACCTTAGAAAATTATCATCCTCGACATTTCCCTTAAAGATTCAAATGGCTGAATTATGCCAACGAGTAAAGAGTGATGACTCTTCATTGATTACTAAAAATCATCTATGAATTAACATAAGATAATGAACAATTATGATAAGATAAAGACTGATGATCAATTGGTCAATAGTTGAGGTTAAATTAAAGACTGATGATCAATTGGGTGACAATTGGGGTAGAAGATTTTCAAAGATATATGAATCAAAAGATATGTTTAGGCTAACAAAATTTAATGTATAAGCTTTAGATTATAAATTCTCTAGTTATCCTTTGAATCTAGATTTAGCCTTTGAATTTTAAAAGAATTGCTCTGAATTTATACTTTTAGATTTTGAATTTCAAAAGAATTGAATATAAATGTGCAAAGACTGAAGAGGTGTTTACAATCTAGACTTATACTTGCTTGGAGTGAGTTGTCAACTAACAATCCAAATGCATAATCAATCACCTTAGATGTAATGCATGATAGGCTAAGCTCTATCCTAAGAGATCAAAAGATGAATCAGATTCTAAAATTTATGACTCAAGAAGAGTAATTTTAACTTTATGTTTAAATGATACTAGCGAAAAAACTCACTAAGAACTCTACATTTTATCTTATTTAATTATCCAAATTAAATTTTCCAACTTCCAAAATTTTCTAGAAATTTTGGCAACATAATGACCCTATACCAAAGGAAAAGCTAGCATCCTTCGAGCGTAATGAGGACCCCGCTACCTTGCCCATATTGGGCATAAAAGTTTGGTTTAACATACATTACAGAAATAAAATTCGTGCATTTATGAATGTATAAGTAAAGGGGTTGATTATACGGTACCCAATACCGTATCATCCTAGAACAAGTATACAAGTTCCTACAAAGTCTGAAATATATATACCTAATGAAACCTAAAAAAAAATTTACCCCACTGATGTAAACTACCATCCATATGAATGCAATGCATGAAGCAATGTAATAAACAAAAAGCTAAATATAAAAAGCAATTTATTTATTCATTGATTTGATAATTTACAACATACTCAAATTCACCAAGAAAGAAAGGTGGCCAAGCTCCACCACAATAAATCTAGGTTTTTAATCCTACCATATATATAGATTCAAATATACTTACTTATGGTCTTCAAGCTCAATGTCTTCTATGAAATTTCAAAAGAGAGTATCCTCCAAAGGAAAAGATATCATCTTTTGGAGCCCTATTTATATATGTATAAGTAGGTATATTTAAATCTTTTATATCTCAATATATTGTACAACTCGATCTATATAAATTTTATATTTACAATGACTCATATATTTATACATCATTCCTAGGTATATTCTACTTTAACTCTTACAGGAATTTCAAGGTAATATAACATCATACGAAAGTTTAAAGCAGTTGTGTAATAACCTGATGCTTCTAATGCAGTCCTTAAAGAGCCTAAGGCCCCAATTAGAATTTAAAATGTATGGCATATAGATTGTTGAAAATAAATAAACATATATAAGGTACTTTCCAAGCAAAGCACCTAGCAAGAAAATCACACCACTAGCCTAGCCCAAGCTAGAATTGGTTGTCCTAGCTAACCATCTAAGTGTATGTAAAAAGAGTGTGTTGCTTGAATAACTTCTAGGCTATTTTAGTTTAAAGTTATCTATAAATAAATTTATTTATTTCAGGTCTTCATAGGGTGGTTTAAATTTAAGTTTTAATGATTTAGAGGTTTTAAATTTCTTCTTAAAGATGTTTTGATTGTTTAAGTTATTTATATTTAGGTTTTAAAGAATATAGTGTTCAATAACTTTTAAGTACCAGAAGTTATTGATCATTATGCCGTAGACTAGAAAATATAATGTTACCAATCCTCCAAGATTGGGGTAGATTGATAGCATGGAGTCTTCCATTTTAATTATATGTTTTGATCCTTAAAGCTTTCTCAATCCAATACACCTTTACTCTCCTGAAAGAAATCAAGCACAAGAGTATAAAAAATTATAGTGTATAAATATTTTATTAATAATTTTAATTTGAATTTAATTTATTATTTACTGATTTATTTAAATTTATATTTTAATGTTTACATTCTATCAAATTTGTTCATGACGTTATAAAAAGTATGAGGACGCAGGGTCTCCTAAAGATACGTAGCCCCACAGCTCAACGTAGCCTAGCCTAAAAACTTCAATGATAGAAATATTGGTTATTTATTTAATATTGTTTACTGATTTAAATTTATTGAATTGATGATTTACCGAAATTTTAATGATTTATTGATTTTTCATATTTAATGAATATTTTAATGTATTTAAATGTGGGATCCATTTCTTAACTTTTTTTTTACATTAATTTCTAGAATTTTTATATTTTTTATGTATACTAGACTTAGATATAAGTCTAATTCCTTTAAGTTTATGGAATTTGAATTTTTCTTGAATTAGTTAAGAATTATTAAAGTTTGGTTCATTTTATGTATTAAGTTTGACGTGAATATTGACTTTTTCATTTACAGTAAATTCTGGCATTTTTATATTTTTCATAAATACTAAAATAAGAAATAAGTCAAATTCCCTTAATTTTGCTTAATTTGGAGTTTTCTGGAATTAATTATGAATTATTAAAGTTTGGTGTATTTTTGTATTTATTTAATTATTTAATTATGGGCATTTTCTTTTTTTTTTACTAAATCAACTCCAAACCTCTTGAAATCTTTCCCAAAAGTACAAAATTTCTCTAGGGGTGATTTCAGTATTAAAATTATTATGATAATTTTTATATATTTTTAAATATTTATCTTAATTAATTAATAAATTTCTTAATTTCTAAAATTAATTTTAATTTTGGATTAATCTGAGAGGTCTTTATTTTTCCTCCATTTCACATTTAATTTTGAGAATTTTGATGTATTATTTTTAATTTTTTAATTTAACATGAATTTATTATGAATTTTCAAAGATTCTAGGTCAATTATGCACATGAATCTTGGGTTCACTAAATGACAGACCAAATGACCTCTAAATACTGTGAAATTTAAAACATAAATACATGATTATATGTGCTTTAAACCCACTAAATTTGGGCTCATCAAAACCTTCCTAGGTTGAAAAATTAATTATCAAACCTAAATATATCTACAACTTTGGTGATTTATTTTAAGAGCTACATTTACTGGAATTGGGTGAAATTAGTGGCAAACTAACCCTGACATACATATAAGCACATCACAGAGAAATAAAAATATAATTCTAAGTGCATGGATAGTTATAAATTTTCAAAGTTAAGGGTCCAAAATGGACCATAAATTTAAAAATTCAAATTATAGAAAATCTGATCAAGCCAAGATCCAAGAAAATTAGCGTAGGTCAAGGATGTACCCTAATATCCACCATCCAAATTTATGGTCAATTTGACCATTGGATCTTGAGAAATTCAAAAAAATTGGAAACTAAACAACTCTAATTTTCTCCATATCCATTAGTTAAAAACTCTTGCAAATATTTTTAATAAATAATAGAGCCCATGAGCTTTCCAACAAGCCCAGAACACTCAATTTGGATAAAAAAATGAATTTTCTATAATTTTTCATAATTATATGCATTTAAATCTATTTTTCAAATTTATTTATAGTTGGTGCCTTTATGACTTAATCTTTGGCAATGATTGGGAAACACAATGTCTCACTGTTGCGGCTCAGGACACGCATTAATCACTCTATGGTTCATTTTACCACATTACTAAGAGATTCGGCCATTGATTTGAAACCACGAATCATGGATGGCCATGAGCTTTCCATGTCACCGACAGAATGAAAAGTGTGATGTGCATTTGAATCCTAGAGGCTACAAATACATACGATTTGATCTGGACCAATCGATTAGCTGATTGGATGATTAAGATCAATTTGATCCATTTAGTTTAAAAATGAACTAAATCTTTAATGCATATTACTATTGATCCAATCATTCAAATTTGATGAAATTTGAAACATAGGATCTAGGAACCCTAAGCTTACAATCCATATAGTTTCAAGGCTCAATGCATTGGGATCTAGGAGAAATTATAATTGAAAGTTTAAAATTTAAATCAAGATGTCATTATAACATGTGGGTGGATTTTATTAATCTTTGGCTTATTTGAAAGATTGAAGGATTCACTTCAATTTCCTAGAAGACTCTAGGAGCTGATTCTTGCAGGATTAGATGTTAGGTTTGAATTCTCCTTTCTCTCTCTTTCTTTATCTCTATTACTATTTTGGAGTTTTCTTGAACTAAAGAAGGCAAGGAGGAGCTATGGGAGAGCTAGGGGACTTACTATGGAGCTGGGGAATCTATTTGGTTAACCTCAAATCCTTACAAAGTGGGGTATTTATAGGAGAGAGAAATGTAAATAGAGGGTTGAGATCTTTCCACTTGAGCTAAGGTCATCAACCATTTTAGTTAGGAACGGACCAATGGGATCCAAAGGAATGTTCTAAAGAGTTTGAAAGCCTATGGGTTATTATAGGGGAAGTTATGATTGAACCAATCATTGGAGAGAGGTAGTTTTAGAGAATCTTGCCACCTCAACTGCTTAGGTGGCAAGGGCTTGACATGGATTGCTATAGGAATTTTCTAGAGCCTATTTAATCCATTAGTTAGGTTCAAGTTGGGTGGGGTTGGTCTAGGGTTCAAAAACATGGGTTTTAGAGAGCTTGGTTCAACTCATACTTTTAAACCAGGTCAAACTATGGGTTTAAACTCTTGGGGTGTATATATGGGGTTAATACACACCTGTTACAGTAGTTTTCAAAAATTTATTTTGATAAGGGTAGTGATTTAGATCAAGAAAATCCAATTTTTATGACTTGGTTCAAGTCAATTGGTCAAACCATGTGGGCCCAAGGCTTGGAAATTTTTTAGAAGACTCAATGTTGACCTCATGATCAATTCCCATAAGTTTGGTTCAATCATTTGGTCAAAATAATGAGAAATAAAATTTTAAATTTTATACTGTGATTTTGGTCAACTAGGGTTTGACCAGGGGTCAATGATGGGTCCAACTCATTGTAAATGGTGTTTTAGACTTGTTGGAGGAGGTCTCACAGCTTGGTGAGGTCATTTAGTTCAAAATGTTTATCAACCTTAGTTGACTTAGTCAACCAAGGTTGACAAAGAGTTAGAACTTAGTGATAAGTATAAGAAATATTATATTTTATGTGTTTATTTGCTAATAAAAATGTGTTATTTTAGTTATGTTTGTGTAATAAAATACATGAAATGGACAAATATTTTAAGTATGGTATAATACTGTGGCGTCAGAGATAATACCGTTGCGGTGCCATCATTAACACCGCCGGAGCACCCAAATATAGACATGAGGTGTAAGTCTCTATTTAGCAACATCACATCATCGGAGGAGTCAGTGCCACAAAGCTTAGCCAACTATCCCAGCACCACAGCATCAGAGGGGTTAGTGTTGCAAAGCCTAGTCTCTGTCTGTTAGCACCGCAGCGCCAAATTTCAGCCCTGCTAAGTAAAGTGAGTGCCACATAGATGTCCCAGTGCTCAATTGTTAGCTGTGCTATGGTGCCATAATTTAACTATTCAGGCAGCGATCTGCCAACAAAGTAATGCATCGATTCATTAAACAACGGGTCCATATCAGTAATCACTACAGCAGAGAAAACCCTTTAGCGCTGTAAAGTTAGTTCATTTTATAGGAGCAGCGGTGCAAGTGTCTCAAGCACCATGGCACCAAAATCTATTTTATATATTGTTTTATAAATAGTTTATTTGTAATGTTAGTAGAGGAGTTCAGTCACTTGTTTAATTTTAGTTTTTATAATGCTTCTTTGATTTTTTCTTAGGAGTGCCAACTAAGATATTCAAAGAAGTACTAGATACATTCTATTAGAGTGTTTGGCTTATGTTTGTGAAAGCAATTCTATAAGCTTAAGTAGGAGTGTTGAGGAGATCATTGAATCATTTGGTGATATCTTTTATTATGTACATTTTTTCTTTTGTGTATTTAATAAAAATTAATGTGCTTTACTTGATCTTCATGTCTGGCTATTTTTTTTAGTTTTGGATTGATGGTGTAAATGAAATATGAAGTACTAATGAATTCTCTTCATCAATAAATTAATGATATTTTCAATATATCAGGTCTTTATTTAATGCACATAGTGGCCATATGTATAGTTAATATCAGGTGTAATGTGGAGCCTAGGAATAGAAAAGTAGGCTCAACCAGGTATGTTGGATTGGTATAATGCAAGCATAGGCATAATGCTTGTTACGTATAAAATTTATATAGATGAATTATCATGAGGGGGTTATAATAATACATGCTTTATTTACTTTGCTAAGATTTTCATAGGGTGATAGAAAATGGGAGTTTAGAGTGGTATTAAGGTTGGAAGAGTTTAATCTATTATTTGTCTCTTCACGCTTAACTGAGCGATCGGTGATGTATATGGTATGAATAACATCAATATAAAAGAGGATCATTATGAAATATATTGTATTTATATTCCATCAATTCAAAACTATTTATTCAAATAGTATCTCAATTAATTATTTTTTATTTTAAATTAAGTGATGGAATCTTAACCCAAACTTTTTTCACTTGAGTAGGATAATTATTATAGTTGAAGTAGACAGAATTAGTATTTGCAAGTAAACATTCTGTCTCGTTGGAATGATACTCTACTCTATCACTATATTACTTGATTCAGCACAAATACTTATGTATATTCAGTGGGGTTTTTATAATTTTATATTAAAGAAAACCTAAGCATTATTTAAGGATTGATAGAGCTCTAAATCATTATAATAATTCTTTAGGTTACTCCACCACCCCCATCATGTTTTTAGCACCGTTGCCGGGGAAGAATTATTTTATTTGTAAATTTATTATATTATTGAATTAATTATAGAATTAGACCTATTCATACTTTATTAATAATATATCTATATTATGTTTGGTGTTATTGTTATTTATATTGCATTGCATTTTACATTAATAATAAAGTCATTAGTCAGATCTACATTATGTCATTTCAGCATCGCAGTGCCAGATATCATAATTCCGCAGCACTTGACTTGATTTTAGTATGGTTCTATAAATTGAAACTTAATAGATTTAATGATTATATAAGCTAGCACTATAGTGTTTATCTTCGAAGTGCCACAATGCCTGTCAAACTCAGTTATTAAGAATTGTTAAGTCACTAGTTAAAATAAATCATATGCATTGAAAATCACATTATTGGTTTCAGGTAAGCACGACATTACTGGAACTAATGCAGTGGTGCCACATCATTCTCATTACTATAGTATTGATTGAACTATAACGGTCACCTGACACAATTACTGTTGCCCTGACACGTAGCAACATCGTAGTGGTGGCAGATTTCTAAAAATTCATTTTGATTTCCCAAAACCAGTGCCACTGTGCCATGTGGCCTGAACCACTGCAGTATTTAAATTTGACCATTTTGTTATTTAGTGTGTGCATTAAGCGCCACGGTGTCGTATCTTTTAGCGCTGTAGCATTTTGATGTTTATAAATTGGCATATTATTTTTATTTAATTTCACCTTGTATTCCATCCATTTTGCCTTTCTACCCTTATATAATCTTCTCTTTATAGCAATGGCCCTGAAAATCTCTAGATCAAGGAAGAAGAGAGCTACAACCTATGATAAACTTAAATTCATTTTTGAGGCAACTGAGTCTAGGTTCACAGAATTGGTAGTCTCTAGACCTCTTATCCCTAAGCATGGATTTATTGACCCAACCCCTCCAATCTTATAAACAATTTTAGATAGAGGTTGGGCTCATTTTTGTGAAGAACCTTATGCAGCTATGGTGAATGTAGTTAGAGAATTTTATGCAAATGGGAAGGAATCTTCTGATTATAGGTGCTTTGTGAGAGGGAAATGGGTTCCTTTTATTTTTTTTACCATTAATAGAATCCTTTAGTTACAAGAAATGGAATTTGATGAATATTTTTCTTTTTGCTATGCACCTTTTGATTCCTAAGAAATCCTAGACTTTGTGGATTGAATAGTGGAGCTAGGTGGAAGACTAGAGAATAAAACATTATAAGTTTCCCTGCTTCCTACTCAACCCAAACCTCCAAGGCATGACACTACTTTATATATGTACATATGCTTCCTAGTAAGAACATTAGTGAGGTAACCAATGAAAGAGCTTTGCTGAATTACGTTATTCAAAGGGTTACACTATTGATGTTGGGAAGCTAATCTTGTCTTCCATTATATACATCATGAGAGGCTCCACCTCTGTGGGTTTGGGTCATCCTTCTTTAATTTATACCTTATGTGTGGCTACTAAAGTAAGGGGAGACCAAAATGAGGAACAATTATTTCCCACAAGTGCTCTTACTAGGGGTAAAATTTTGAGCTTTAAATAATCTAATAGAGAAGAGATGCACCCTAAAGAGCCCATATCTTCTAGTGGGGCAGGCAAAAGTAATACTAGGAGGAGTGCCAAGACTCTAAAAATATCGAGTGATCAGGTGGCAGATGTAAGTGAGAAGATGGATAGAGTGACTAGATTTTATAAGGAAACTCAAGATTGGCGGTTTGAGATGAAGATGTGAATGGCACATACCATGGACTAACAGGAGAGATATTATAGGTATACATCTGATTTTAATGAAGCTCTAGTTGGTATGTTTAAAAGTATCCCATTCGTAGAAAGGCCCAATCAGTATGAGTTTCCTTCTGCACCTGAGTACCGACCCTTTGTGCGGTAGCCTAGAGAGAGAGATGAATAGAAGGAAGAAGATGATAAAGACCCCAATTTTGAGGGGTAGGCTTGAGAGAGAGAGTGTGTGTGTGTGTGTGAGTGAGAGATTGATATTTTAATTTGATTTTTTACATTTTTATTTTATTTTATTTTGCATTTTTATTTGTAGTAAGGCTGAAGACTTAAAACTTAGCATTTTTGGGAGGCAACCAAATATATATGTAATGATAGTTTCAATCATGATTATGATTAATGATATGTTATATTTTATTTTCATCACATGCTTTATGCACTCTTTATCACTCATATGAAAACATGTGTTTGTAATATTTGTTTATGTATTTATTTACATATTAGCAAATTTTATTCATGCTTAAATTATTATTGTCCTCTAATTACTTTTATATTCTAATTATTTAATTAACCCTTATAAAAATGATAATAAAAAATTATAAAAAATTAGGATAATAATAAAACCCTGGATCTTAGTTTGAATGAACTCTGTTTATACTTAGGTTGAAAAAACTAATACTTAACACATTCAACCATTTAAGCTATTATCCTAATTTGAATTTATAAGATATCATTATGAATTTAACTTTTATAAATTATAAGATGAATAATTAGTATTAAAAATTAGATATAAGTATATTAAAATT
The DNA here is from genome assembly GCA_019925795.1 of Dendrobium chrysotoxum. Taxonomy (NCBI): domain Eukaryota; kingdom Viridiplantae; phylum Streptophyta; class Magnoliopsida; order Asparagales; family Orchidaceae; genus Dendrobium; species Dendrobium chrysotoxum. Next base: position 19,500,085 of record CM034309.1, read on the forward strand.
TGAAATCATAGCAAACCTAAAGATGAAATTAGTAATCTTATCAAGTCCATACATTAAAACTATTAAGATTGTATGAGAATCCTAAGTAAAAATTAATATTCAAAATCATTAATTATGTACTCCACAAAATAAAAAGAAAGAAAAAAACTACAAATAGTTTTTAAAAGGAAAAAGAAATGAAAAATATCAAAAGAAAAAGAAGAGTACATTCAAAAATTAGTATCAGTGAAAGCTTAAGATTTGAAATACAATCTTATATGAAAATTATAAAGGATAAGATGAGAAAGCTAATACAAGGGATGGTGAATTGATGAAAGTATAATTAATTTTAACTATAACCATAATCAATTATTAAAACTATATTATTCACTTCAACATTCAAAATTTAATGATTAAATCTATAAGCTATAAATTCAAATTAGGTACAAATAAGAATGATTGATTAAGTTTAACTATTGATATTTTTCCAAACAAGAAGTATAACTTTGATTCATTTTTACTAATTCTAGATAGTGATATATTATTAATATATCAGTCAAAAAATTATCTTGATCGGGTACAAATCTCGAAGCTAATTCAAGTTGGAAACTTCAAAAATTAATTCGGAGACCATCTAAACTCCGATTTCAGCAAACTTATAGTCAAACCGAACTTCTCTGAAATACGAACCCAACAACACTAAATTCAACTCAATTCGAGCCCAAATGAGTCCAAATCAAAGTTCCAAAACAGGTTTGGAAGGTTCAATCCATCATTCGGATTACCAACGGTTTCCAAACATGACATGCTTATATTCAAATCGAGCGGCTCAACGAGACGAATCCAATAAGCCTAAGATCGTCAAATTCGAACATTGTTAAGGCCTTCAAATGCTCAATTAATAGTCCATGATCAAGGGATTCAACATCGGCCGTCCATTCGAACCACTCCCTAATCACACATGATCTTCCTTCTATTTACAGGCCATGCCACTATCAAAAATCTATAAATAGAGCCCCCTCTACTCTTTGAGAGGAGACCTAATCCCAAGGAGTAAAGAGAGAGCTCTTGCCTCCTTGCTCCTCCTTGACCACCGCCGGAGTTCCGTCGGACCACCGCTTGACGTCGTTGCTCCGCCGGACCACCACCTGAGGCCCTGCTCTTCACCGGACCACCACCTAAGGCCCTGCTCTTCGTCGGACCACCACCTGAGGCCCTGCACTTCGCCGGACCACCACCTGAGGCCCTGCTCTTCGCTGGACCACCACTTGAGGCCCTGCACTTCGCCGAACCACCACCTGAGGCCCTGCTCTTCGCCTGACCACCACCTGAGGCCCTGCACTTCGCCGGACCACCACCTGAGGCCCTGCACTTCGCCGGACCACTACCTGAGGCCCTGCACTTCGCCGGACCACCACGTGAGGCCCTGCTCTTCGCTGGACCACCACCTAAGGCCATGCTCTTCACCGGACCACCTCCTGAGGCCCTACTCTTCATCGGACCACCATCGAGGCCCTGCTCTTCACCGGACCATCACCCGAGGACCTAAAATCCGCCAAACTATCGCCTAGGGCTTGAAGTTCTGCCAGATCACTGGGTGACCTCGAAGTTCCACCAGAGTGACGTTGAACTTTCATATACCCGCAGCTTCAACCATACAGTTGATACTTGTAATCTGATCTCCCTTAGAGGCGAATTAGCCCACTGTAACCTACTCAAATTCTAGCGGAATCATTTCAACTGGGCCAGGCCCCGTGGTTTTTCCCTTTTCTAGGGTTTTCCACATAAAAATCTTGTGTTCTCTGTATGTGAGTTGGATATCCGTGCAACGCTAAGACTTAGAATTCTAACTCTATCGCCGCGTATATTCTAGCCCGCAACAATTATCATATATTTTAGTAATTTATATTATCACTTTTTTACTTTTTTTATAGTATCACTTTTTATTTTGGTTAATCACTTAATTAGAATTATAAACTTTTATTTATTTAAGGATAAATAAGAGTTTAACTGGGGTGGATTTAATAAGTGTAACTAATATTATGTTTTATGTATTTATTTGTTAGTAAAAATATGTTGTTTTAGTTGTACTTGTGCAGGAAAATATAGAGAATGGGAAAATTTTTTAAGTATGGAACAGCACCATGATGTCAAACACAATACCACCGTGACGCCATCATTGACATTGTCGAAGCACCCAAATATGGATATTGCGGTGCCTAGTTTTTGTTTGACAACACTGTAACATTAGATGAGTTATCACCGTAAAGCCCAGACAACTATCCCAACATCGCATCGTCAAAGGAGTCAGCACCATAAAGCCCAGTCTCTATCTGTATAGTATTGTAGTGCCAAATTTCAGCACCACTAAGTCAAAGAAGTTCCACGTGGACGTCATAAAACTCAATTATCAACAACGTTGCAGCGCTATAGTTATAATTATTCAGTCCATGATCTACCAGCAAAGAGATACGTCGATTCAATAAACAACGAGTCCATGTCAGCAAGCATAGCAGTGGAGAAAACTATTTAGCACTACAGCGTTAGTTTATTTTATGGGCATCGCGATGCAAGTGTCTCGAGCGCCATAATGTCAAAAATTATTTTTTATGTTTTTCTATAAGTAGTCTATTTGTAATGTTAATAGGGAAGTTCAGTCAATTATTTAATTTCAATTTTTATAGTGCTTCTTTAATTTTTCTTTAGGAGTGACAACTAAGATAAATCAGAGAAGTATTAGATATATTTCATTAGAGTGTTTGGCTTATATTTATGGAAGTTATTTTATAAGTTCAAAGAGGAGTGTAAAGGAGATCATTAAATCATCTGGTGATATTTTTTTCTTTTGTACTCTTTTTCTTTTTGTATAATTAATAAAAATGAATTTACTTCACTTGATCTTCATGTTTGGCTAAATTCTCTAATTTTAGATTCATGGTATAATGAAATATGAAGTACTAATAAATTCTCTTCATCATTAATTTCATTATGTTTTCAATATACAAAGTCTTCGTTTAATGCACATAGTGGTCATATGTATAGTTAATATCAGGTATAATATGGAGCCTAGGAATAGGAAAGCAGGCACAACTAAGTATGTTGAATTGGTATAATGCAAGCATAGGCATAATGCTTGTCATATATCAAATTTGTTGAGATGAATTATCATGAGGGGGTTTTAACAGTACATGCGTTACTTACCTTTCTAAGATTTTCATAAGGTGGCAGGCTATGGGAGTTTAGAGTATTGAGGTTGGAAGATTTTAATCTATCATTTATCTCTTTATGCTTAATTGAGTAGTCAGTGATGCATATGCTCTGAATAACATCAATATAAAAGAGAATTATTAGGAAATATATTGTATTTACATTCCATTAATCCAAAACTATTTATTTAAATAGTATTTTAATTAATTAATTTTTATTTTAAATTAAGTGATTAAATCTCCACCCAAACTTATTTCAATTGAGTAGGATAATTATTATAATTGAAGTAAACAATATTAGTATTTACAAGTAAACATTCTTCCTCGTGGGATCGATACTCTACCCTATCACTATATTACTTAATTTGGCATGAATACTTACGTATATTAAGTGGGATTTTTATAAGTTTTATATAAAAAAAAATCTAAGCATTATTTAGGAATTGATAGAGCCCTAAATTATTTTTATAATTCTTTAGATTGCTCCACTGCCCCCATCACTTAGTTTAATGCATTCTAAATGATGTTTAGGGTTTATTGGAGGTGGTCCTAAGATTTTGTTAAGTTTTCTAGCATGTAATGTAGTTTAAAGGGAAAAAGAGTAATTAGGTCAACCTAAGTTGACTTTATCAACCAGGATTAACCAAGGCTTGGGGTTTAGTTTAATGGATTCCAAATCATATTCTGGATATTTTTGAAGAAGGTTGCATGGCTTGGTTTGACTAAGTCAAGTTGAGGTTTATGGAAAATTCAATTTTTAAGGTTTAAGATTTTAGGGTTTTATGGTCAACCAAGGTTCAATGTTGGTTTAATATATCATGTTAGTGATGATGATCATGATCAATGAGTTTGGAGAGGCGTCGAAGGTCAAAATCATAACATGTCATGTTTAGTGGCATAGGCATTAAATATTTGAAGGTTTTATAGCCTATAAAAATGTTTTGAGTTATAGGGATTTGGGATCTTGAAATGCCTTCAAATTTATATGGTTTAACCTAGGGAAATGCCAAATCAATATGCAAGTTATAGATCATGAATCCAAGGTCATTTGGTCAAGTTTACAGGTAATGAAAATTTCTCCAAAAATAAGTTCTGGACCAAGGAGTTTTGGGTTTGATTCTGACACTAAATTTTGGAGTTTTGAATTGATCAATGGATTTGATTTAAATTTGATTTAGTTAATGATTTGAGAGAGAGTTTAATTTTGAAATGCTCAGATCATTGACAATCAATAATGATTGTAAGTGATTGAACAGGAGATCAGGTGATAATCAATGGTGATTATCTACAGATAGATTAGGATGTTTGATTTTGATTTAATGTAATATGATCATTGAATGTCAATGATTGAGGGAAGATTTGATTTGGCAATGATCATATAACTAATAATCATATTGTGATTGTTAAGTGATTGATCAGGTGATCAAATGATAAACAAAGGTGAATGTCAAGTGATGGTTGTATCTGTCAATGATTGAGGTATTATACCAATGCATAGTTCAAAATTTGATTTTGGGTTTGAAGTGATGTTCAATGATTTAAGTGTGGTTATTATATGTTTGATGTTAATGATTGACCTCACACAAAAATGAGGTTAATAGTACTAATAGAACTAGTATTGATATTGATACAAGGTAACATAGCATGCCCATTGATTGATCATTCTTTTTATCAAATGTTTATGGTTTGATAGATCTCTTTTAATTTTTCTGATCATATTAGTTTTATCATTAATTGATAGAGATTAAAACTATAGCAAGCATTTTTATTATTTTATCTTGCATCGAATGCAGAGGTAAGATTTAGTTACTTGCTGAGCTATATGCTCATTAAATGGTTTTATATAATTTCAAGAAAAAGTTAAGGAGCCGGCGGGATAAGGCTAGGCAGTGTTGATAGTTATTTTTATTTTCAATTCTATGGCATTATGTATTATTGTGTAGTCTTATATGGCTATTGCACTTATTATTTTGGACCTTATAGTATAATGTAAATATTGACAGTAGTAGTATAAATTTATGTTCCACTATTTATATTTATTTGTATTTTCCTAGATGTAATTAGTCAGATCTTGTTGGTATGATCTGGTTATAAATAAATATTGGTTATTAATTAAATTACAAGAAGAATGATAAATGAATAAAGGGAAAAGAAATAAAATTATTCTACTTTAGATCTCGCGGTGTGACATTGGCGGTGTTAATATTAGTGTTGATCTAAAACATTATCATTTTTTTAGAAATGACAAGTGTCGATATTATTGGCATTATAGATAACTACCTTAATGGTCATGGCGGAAGTTGGTGTTATTATCGATGATGGGTGTCAACCTTATTGGTTTAAGGGACATTGTATTGGCCTTACTGGCAATAATGGAGCATAGACTTTGTTGGTTATGCGTAGAAACATTCTTATTAGCATTAATGAGCATTGAGATTGATATCAACGATGGGATGATGACTTTGTTGGTATTGGTGGACAATGGCATTGTTTGTAAAGATACAAGATGACCTTTTTGGCATTGCCAAGCATCAGGGTTAATGTCAATAGTGAGCAATGAAATTGGTTTTAATGGAAGGGTGTCATCAATAGTCTCAATACACAGTTGTTGACATTATTGTCCTCGACCAATGTTAGAACTAAGATCAACCTTATTAGAGGTGTTGGGTGTTGATGACGATGTTGAATATATATATATATATATATATATATATATATCAGCCTCCTTAGCAATGGTGGGCATTAGCGGTTTTTAGGGCTAGCACACAACAAACTTGTTGATTTTGGTGAGCATTGATTGGTAAAAGATGACTATAATTGAGAGATGATCATTGAGTGACGATGGAAGTCAGCTTTGAGAGGGATGAGTGTTAGCATCACTGGATGCTTGTCTGGAAATTATGGTTATTGGTTGTGATCATCATCATCAATCAGCAGGCAAAATTTAGGTTTGCCTTAAATTTATGAGCTTTTTCTAACTTTGGATCATCTTTATGTATAAAATAGAGGATTATTTTTTTGTAGTTTTGAAATGATATTTTGATTATTTTGTCAAAATTCAAAACATTCTAATGGATGAATTAAAATAATCCCGTTTTTTTAACCTAGCAACATTTAACTTATTGATTTTTTTTATCAAAATACTCATTTTAATTATAAACGCAAAAAATTTAAAGAACAGTTCTAAAAAAATTAAGACAAGAATTAATGTCTTATTAATTAGGAGGATTAATTTTGTTACATGCAATTAATAATTGTGAATAATCGTCTGATTTTTCTTGTAGAAATTGCATAGGCATGGAGTCCACATTCAAACAATTAAAACCTAATAATAAGATTAAAAGTTGATAGAAGTCTAGCGTTGATGATGGCGACTACTGGTGGTGGTTATCGACGGTGATAGCTAGAAAATGCAAAAGAATTTTTTAGTTCTCTAAGCTCATGAACCCTTCCCTATGTGTAGAGTGTGAAGCCATATTTAAACTTTTTTTAGACAAACATTTTGATAAATGTGATCAGAATCCAAAGCACTCCAATTATATGATCCATATTGATCCTCTCAATCATAGATCATTGTCAAACATTTGAATTCCTTAATGATGTCAAGATCCAGTGATCTTGTGCTCGTTAAATTTCTCTCGTCAAGTCACTCAATTGATTACAGTCATGCAATAATTGGAAGTCATTTGCTCCATCAATTTATATTTAGAAGCTCTAAATCGTAATTCAAGTGCTTGGTTTGAGCTCATTTAGAGTCTGATCGAATAATTTGTAGCATCGATATATTTTTTTCGTCCAGACATTCAGTTCGATCATAAATTTATTGAAATCAAGATCAATAAACCATAATTTTAATTTCAAAAAGTTCCAATTCAAATGGTTTTAAAGATTGCTGCCAATTATATGATTTTTTTTTAGTTATACCATCTAGCAATAAATCCTACAAATCTGACACAAATAAATAACTTAGAAGCCATGCGTTCCATCACATCGCTACCAAACTCAATAGAATATTGTGATCGCCTACGAAATGAAAAAAGCTGCCTGCCAAACCGTAGGCTCGTCAACAAGTGAATAAAAGAAGAGTACACGAGAATAAATACGGTACTCAGGATGCACGTACAATTAGTAAAGCTTAGGGTGGATTAGCACCGGTTTTTTAATCATTATAAAGGCCAAAATATGGCCTTAAATACTATTACATATAAAATAATAAGCAATAAATATTCAGAGCATTTTAATTAAATTTTAATTAGGGCAACCATGATGCATATTAATTATTGTTATTTGATTTTGAATTTTAGATCTTTGGTCGATTTATTGAACCAATTTATTAATGGCAGAATAAAATTATAGTATTCAAATAAAATTGTATTTGATATATCATTAAAAATTTCATTCAATTAATTATTTATTTTTAAGTGATTTTTAAGATTCTGATGCACAAAAAACATCGATGTCATATATTATTTAAATTGATTCTAAGGCCAACTAAAATATATTCGTTATAAATTTATGAATGAAATGAGTACTTCGATTAGAGAAATTTAGTGATTTAAGAGCGACTTGATCAGAGTTCAAATGGACTTAAATTAATCACAGATAAGTATCATTGAAAATTTTGAGAGACCAAGAGGCCGATGGATTCTACTTTATTATAGTCAAAATGATCATCTTGACAAGGATAAATACGATGAGCCTATGATCACTCGATCTCAATATTTGAAAATATATTAAATATTCAAGAGGACCATAACGTGATATCTAACATAATGTTTTGATTTATAATAGAAATATCTAGAACACCCTTCCAAATAATCCATAAATTTGTTTATGTTATACACATTTAGGGAGGATATCAAATGGGAGCTTATTAATGAGAACATCTAGACTTCGCGAATTTAAGAGTGTCGAGCATCACAATTTGATGCTCGCTAGTGCTCATCGTCACCATTAATACTTACAATTATCTTCACCACCTCTGATTTTTACTCGATTATGGTCAAAATAACTATATGAGATTTAATTATAATTGTCTAATTTAAGTCCACAGATTTAGAAATCAAAATTAGATATGAAATTAATTATAAATAATACTGTATGATATAAATTTCATACTATGTGATCCACTCGAGAGCTCTCTAGATGAACTTTGGTTCATCATGTACGATTTGACATTCGATTTGAACTAATTATATTGGATGATTTAGAATCAATAGGATGATCTTCAACGGTATTAAACTAATCATATTGTACGAATTGAGGATTGTACTATACAATCAAAAGGCTTAAAATTAAAAATTAGGGTTTTTGAGAGCCCACTTTATAAACTCTTTTGTGACTTGAGAGAAGAAATCTTTTGGCGTTTAGAGATGTCTTCCTTCTGTGAGAGAGCTTGGAGAGAATCCACAAAGCAAAAAGAGATAAAGGAGGTGAGGTTGAGAGAGGTTAAAGAGCTTTGAAGGTGCCAAGGGAGTGAGAGGGGATTCACACGGTTGCTCTAGATGGCCTGCACCTTGGGTTCTCCGATTTTATTTGTGTGGAGCTCTTGGAGGAGAGCTCTAGGAAGGAGAGTCTTCAGAGCAAAAGACTCTCACTAGCTAAGGAGGCTAGGGTCGGCATCTCCACCAGCGTGGAAGCGAAAGGAGGGAGCGACATCTCTGTTGGGCCAAGGAGGCAAGAGGAGGGATCAGCATCTTTATCAGGCTTAAGGGCGAACAGAGGGAAGGCAGCTCTGCTAGGCTGTGGAGGCTAGAGGAGGAGATTCTTTGGCGAGTTTTGTACTAAAGGAGAGACATGTACAGTGCAATACCCAAAGAGGAGAATATTTGGAGAGTGGACGTAGGTCAATTTGTTTGAACCGCTATAAAATTTGATTTATGTACTCTTACTTTTCTATACTTTACTTTCAGTGCAATTTACTTTTACTACACTCTGGTGTTATCTTAATTATCTTTGTGAAAGAGGCTTTTGGTGATTAATTGTTGGTTGCATTTTATTTTAAAAATCAGAAAAAATATAATATTTGTTTTCTACAGAACTAAACTAAAATAAAAAATTTAGTTTCTTTGGATTTTTTTAAAACCTTTTCTTTAATTTCTTTAATGCATCCGCATATGAAGTTTATTTTTAAGCAAAAGATTTTCAAAATGTCAAAAAAAAATTAAAATAACTAATTAATCCCCCTCTTGGTGTGCCTTTTGCACTTTCTATTAGATTGAAAGCACTTTCACCCAAGAAGACCCCTCTTAATAGCTAAGAATTTACTCTTAGGAAAAACTTAGTAAATGAGCACATGTGATACTCATTGAATGTGTATAATAGTTTTGGAGTGATCAATATGTTCTTATGGGTCAAACAACCAATCATTAGAGTCAATGTTCAACAACTTTAAACCCAGTGAAATGCGGTGTAAAAGGATACCACTAGTAAGGGGTGAGGTTTCCTGAAAACTATAATGAAGAGGGAACTAACTCAAACCCCTTAAGAAAAAAATTTTCTTTTACAAATCATCATTATTTTCCATGAAGGATGTTATAAGGGTGTCCATGATATGAGATTGAGCTAAGCTCTTGATGATTATTGGAGGGGTGTGGGTTGGCAGGGATACACAAGATGGATGGATACAACTAGCTATGTCAATGAGATCAACATCCTACTGCAACAGATGATGAACCTTTATTTGATGGCGATGAGTTTTTGAATGAGTGTTCTCAAGGTGAATAACTATGGTTGGTAGCTGATCGTAAGGGAAGTGAGTCCTTTCTTGCCATGTTGGCACTGAAGGGGTTCATTCTTATGTTTCTCCATCTTAAGAATGTGTCCTTCTAGGAATGGATCTATTGCAGCTTCGCCAGCAAGGTTACATCTACAAGGTAAAAAGAGGTAGAGGCCTAACATCCTTGGTTTAAAGATTGGTTTATGGAATGATAAGTGTTGCAACAAGAAGCTCAATTATTGTGAATTTTATGCTTGTTAATCATTGTGTAACAACCTGATTTTTGAAAATAAATTTAAAATAAAAAATTAAATTTCTATTTGAACTAGAGCATTGGGCACTAAGCTTACTAATGTTGTGACGCTAGCATGTAAGCACAATGGTTCTAGAAATAACTATTGTGGCATTGAAGCCTTATTTCTATAGTAATTATAGATTTAGTATACAACGTTGTGGTGCTGGGTGGTGGTGCTACGACACTACGCACTATAATTCATTTTAATATATATTTTTCTCTCCTTTTTTCTCCACTTACCCCACTAGCGTTAGCTTGCATGAGAAGGAAATAGAAGGAAGAAAAGTAAAAGGAAAGAGGAAAGAGAAAGTTTGCATTTTGGTTATCGATCCACTTAACCACTTTGCAAAAATTGCTCCGATTATAGTAGGTAACCGTTATCCTATTCCTATTTTTAAATATTTTGATTTTAACTATCTAATTTCTTCTAAATTTAGTGAGCTTCTGTTGTGTAACTTTTTTTATCTTATAGTACTAATTATTCTAGACATTTTGACTGCATGATTTCATAAGTTCACAGAGTAAAATAAAAGTAACTATAGTTTGATGTATGATTTGTAAGAATAGAGATTTTGATATTTTAATATAAACATATAGGTAATATAAACATTATGAATAAATATGAGCATATGATTGAGTTATAGCTGGTTGCTATTACTGTTTTAATATTGTGATACTAGTATAAGTGAGGACAAGTAAATTATAGTTTTACTGATGTTGGCTGGAAATTGATTGACATGTATATAATGGTGAGCTAACGAGCTTTTCTTTAAATATTTTGGTTTGGTATTATCTTCATTTGATTCACATAATTCGCTGATTGAGAGTTATAAGGAGTTATTACTATGTCGATGGGCATGGAGTGAATACTCGATTTATTCAGTCAATTGTTACTGATTATTGATAACTGACTATTGAAAGAACACAACACAAACCAAACTCCTTACTTGTTTATTGTGATTATTGAAATGCATGTTATTGTACTAATTTACTGTTACTGTACTATTACCATTATACTATTTTATTATTATACTAATTTTTTTATTATTATTGTACTGTTTTACAACTAATGTCATTAATTTTATGAATATTGATGACACTGATATTGCTATTGATTCATTGTCTCTATTGCTATTTTTGATTCACTATTTTCTTATTTATTATTATTAAACATGTGATTCCTATATTGACCATATAATACTGAGTAAATGATATTGAGCATGTAATATAGGATATTGATTGTTACTGATATAAAATAATTGAACCGCATATTATGTGTCGGTGGAACATATAATGGAGTCCGTATGGGTTGAAAGATATTCAGATGATTATGGCTAAGTCAGAATGATCTAACAGTGTTGGTTAGGTAGTGGTTACCCAGTAATGGTGATTAGGTGGCGATACTCTGATGGTACTAGTCCAGTGGCTACAAAGATAGGGCGGCGACAGTCCAATAATGATGGTTGGGCATTAACAACAATCTAGTGGTTGTCCGACGATAGCGATCAGATGTTGGTTGGCCATTGATGGTCCAACAGTGGTGATCGGGCGATGGTCTGACGACAATAGAGGTCTAATCGTGGTTCAACCATGACGGCTAGGTGGTGGTTCAATTCAACGCCGACGATCGAGCGATGGTCCAACCACAAATGATGCTTGAGTGGAACTTTATGATTATTTAATCATTGAGCTCTCTTAAATTTTTAGTTAAATGTTCCTTTCATGTAGAGCGGGGGGCTATTTATAAATATTTTAATGTGGCATACTCGTAAAAAATATAGAGAAAATTCAGAAAACTCAATTGGACAGCCAGTATTCATTCCCTTAATCATAATGTATTTGTTCAACATTTAAGTACCTTAATGTTGTCATAATTAAGTAATCTTGAGTTTATTAGATTTATCTCATCGATACACTCAATTTAATTATAAACATGACAAGTTTAGAGATCATTTGGTCTTCCAATGAATCTTTTAAGGTTTTAAACTATGTTTCAAGCCCATGATGTAGACTTATTTGAACTCAAATCGAATTATTTTTTTGTGTCAATGGAATAATTTTTGTGTCAATGGGTTGGTCTTGTCGAGCAGATCCGTTTAATTACATGTTTGCTGAAATCGGATTTTGGATGATTTTCCGTAACAAATAAATTATAATATATATATATATATATATATATATATATATATATATATATATATATATATATATATATATATATATATATATATATATACACACACACACACAGGAGATAATTATTTTGAATCTATACGAGTTGAATACAATCGAACATAGCATTTATTTGTGTTCGGCTAGCTTAAAATTTGAGCTCAAACTATCTATTTGAGTTTGGCTCACTTACTTGACAAATGGGTAGCAAATGGGTTGAACACAAGCTTCTTACCAAGCTGAGCATGAACTGTTCATGAAGGAAGGACGAGCTTTTATGGCAGTCATAACAATAATTTCGGCGTAAGTCCAAATACTATTAAACTCGTCCAGATACAAAAGGCACCGTAACATGCTGACATGATTTTTGTCATTAAAACCCCTCTTCAAACACTAACAAAACATACAAAGATAATTAACTCCCACATTATTTCGTTTGTACTAAAACAGTCCAAGTTTTGAAAGAGAAGATTGCTGGAAAGACCAAGGCAATAGGGTAGGTAGTTAGCAATCCAATCCGGGCCCAACACAAGAACGCAAAAGAAGACGTTAATTAGAAAAGGCCATGGACCACGGCAAAGCAATGCGTGCTCCATTGATCGAACCCCGTTCCATTTAGGAGGTGACAGTAGCGAGAGAGCCCCACCTCCATTAAAGACTTCAAGTCCAGCCACCCAAAAGGCAACATCCCACACCTCTGTCCTTGCCCAGTGGATGCCAGCCCCCGCTCAACTCTCCATTTAATGACTCTCAACGTCTACTCTTTTCTCTCTCCATCTCTTCTCCTGTTTCTGATGGAAGTTTCCTCTTTTGCATACTGTGTTCTCTCTTTTGCTTTCGCTCACTAGCTTTCGCCTTTCTATCTACAGCCGCGCTTGTTCCTCTGCTTCTCTTTCTATCTCTTTGGTGCAATCATTTGCATGGTGCTCTTCGCACACCCAGCATGCCCTGGCTTCGCCGACACTCTTTGTTGATGGATTTTAACTGGGACGGGCCAGGTCGGGCCCAGCCCTTGCGGCCGAAGAAAATTGAAATGCTAGGCCTATGGCGCGGGGAAATGGTGGGGCCAGGGCCAGCTGCCTCTGCTTAGGCTGACAGCAAGCGCACGTGACGGGGAGCAGGAGGAGGGGACGGGAGGCGGTTTGTGGGTGTCGGGTTGTAGCGGAGCGTACGGCTCCTGGTTGGGTTACAGGGAGGTGCGGATGGAAAGAAAGGAGAGGGTAACATTCCGTGTGGCCGTTGATGTTGCGCGATAGCTTGGGCCACGTTGACGTTGGGCCTGGCCCGAGTTTTACTTATACCTGCGATGGACCTATTTATTCTATTTTCTGTTTTATTTATTTATTTGCTAGCTAAGGCTTTGAAAATTAAAATAAAATGTTAATCATAGAAAGGGCATAATTAAAATTTAAAAAAATGCATAATGTATAAAATTATGATGGAATATCCTAATATAAATTGTCACCACACTTGCTAGTCCCGCCCACACCGTGCCACACTTGCAGCTTGCTTGTGGTGCAGCTTGCCTAGCCCCCAAGCACGAGTGGTGCGGCTTGTCACGCTCACGCCTGTTAGCCTTTTCATAGTGTGGCCCTCGCCCGCTTGCTATCGCATTCACGCAGCTGTGCTCGCCCCTATGCCCCATGCCCCGCTCAATGCTCACCTGCTCTACTATGCTCTCCAAGCTCAGCATGTCGGGTTTGGGTTCAGTTTCGTGACTCGTTTGTGTAATAAGGTTGGGTTTGGGTTGGATCATTTGAGTGCGGGTCAATTTTGGGTTGGACTCGAACCCGACCAGATAGCCCATTTTAACATCCCTACAGCACATCACCTTACTAACTTATTTTTAACACTTAGATTGCAAATAACATATAAGTTAAAACATTATTCATAAGAGATATGTATGTCAACAAATTTTATAAGTACAACTTTATGTGCAAGTTTAGGAACAAAAGATATATACAATGTGTAAAGATTAATACAAATAATTGTCTAACTGATTAAAAACAATCTAAATGATCTCAATGTGAGAAAAAAAAACACACTAGTAGCCTTATATACAATCTAATTTATAAGCTAACTGAAGCTAATCTAAGTTACTGAATTATAAGCATAGTAATATAAATTGATTTTATTACACTAATTCATAACTTAATATTAATACTACATGGTTATCTTATAACTCTTTTTTAAGTAGTGATTCTTGAGCTTATAACTCAAATGCCATGAAGTTGAGTAAATACAGAATTGTTGTACTAATCAGTTAATTGCTCTCATATCTAGCATTATCTTATAATCATTATTGTATTATTTATATTTGCACACATTTTGTAATTTTTAGCATTTGAGCATAAGTGCATAAGCAGCTATACAAGTATTATAAATCAAGATTTATATAATATTCAATACTATGGCGGCAGAGAGACATAGAGCATTTAACTTACTGACTATATACAAAAATCTAACAAACGCACATATAAAAGAGAGGGGCGCAAGTCATAAAAACACTAGAATTTTTACGTCATGGCTTTGGAGGATGACAGAGGCTGGAAGGACCGTTATTAGGAGACTGAGGTCGATGGGACCATAGTCGGGTTATGGTGGTTTGAGGGACCACAATCAGGCGACTGAGATTGAAGGGATTATAGTCGAGCGATTGGGGTCAAAAAGACCCTAGTTGGCAGGTGACGGAGATCAGAGGGACCATACTCGGTGCGCAACAGAGGTAAGAGGGACCATAGTCAGGCAATGGAAGTTGGAGGTATCGTAGTCGGGCGACGGATGTTGAAGGGATTATTTATGGGTGTTAGAGGTTTGAGGCCAATAGTCAGCAGGTGAACGAGGTTGGAGGGATTGCAGTTGGGAGATTGAGGGGAAGGGATAGTAGTCAGCGGGCAACGGAGCTCAGAAGGATCATACTCTGGCGATGGAGATCGGAGGGACTATAGTGAGGTGGTTGAGGACGGAAGGACTATAATTGGATGACAATGATTCGAGGACCGTAGGTTAGGGATTATGATCCGTGGACCATAATTGGCAGGCGACTAAGGTAGGAAGGACCGTAGTTAGGCAACGAAGGTCGGAGAATCATAATCAGGCTACAATGATCAGAGGGACTGTTGTCGGCAAGCGACTGTAGTGGGATGGCAGCGGCTGAGTGAAGACCCGACGATGGAGGCCAGATATGTGATGTTTGGGTGAAGGTCTAACACCAACAGCCAGATGGACATTTTGTGATGATCAGTCAGTAAAAGTTCGATGGCGATGGTCATGTAGCGAGGGTTTGTTGGTTGTGGTGCTCGGGTGTAGCTCTTGGATTCTTCTAGCTTCAAAGATCTCTTGAATGCTTAGCCCAAGGTTGAAGCCTCCCCTCTTGCAAAGAGTGGAGGTCTATTTATAGATTTTTAGAGTGGCATGCTCCATAAATATGGACAAGATCAAAGGCAAATTCAGAGTGCTCAATTGGACGGCTCATATTGATTCCCTCGGTCTTAAAACATTCGCTTATCATTTAAATGCCTTAATAACACCATAAATAAATAATCTTGGGCTCGTTGGATTTATCTCGTCGAGCCGCTTGATTCAACTATAAGCATGTCATATTAGATCATCCAATTAGCATTTTGAAGCTTCCAAATATGCATTAGGCTATTGATTTGGGCAGTTTGAGCTTAGATAAGGCCCATTTTGATGTGGTTGTGTTCATCTTGCCAAGATATTCAATTTTATTATAAGTTTACTTAGATCAGAGTTTAGATTGTCCCAAATTTAATTTTGAAAGTTTCCAATTCAAATATACCTCAAGATTCATGCTTGATCTAGTCAATTTTTTGTTCCATATCAATACAAACTTATATAATCACACTAACAACAACAACAACAATAACATCAAGCCTTTATCCCGCTATGTGGGGTCGACTACATGAATCCTTTTTATCTTAACATAAGTCAAATATAATACCTCTACTTTCCTAACCAGGTCATCGGAAGGCCACCGTTTTATGTGAACAAACCATCTAAGACGACTCTATATAATCTTATCTTCCACTGGAGCTACTCCAACCATTATATATACACTTGTATAATCACACTAAGCAATAAAATTCAAGTTTTTGAGTGTTTAAGATTCATGATTTATCGTAAAAATTATGCCAACATGTTACTTAACTTTTGCAGTCCCATCACAGCTTTTTTGACTTACAGAAACCACTCACTGTATTTCTTTAACTCACATTATTTTCATTGAACTGTACCTGACCTATTATGAAGACAGGCACATCCTTGTGAGTGCCTCTACACCCTGAAATAAATAGGAAGCACAACACTATGAGAAACAACCAAGAAAACATGCTTAGAGTCAATTAATAATGACGAGTAACTGAAGCTAAGTTATCTGTGAAGTCTCTTTTTCCCATTCTTTTATGAATGATTCGTTTATTTCATATGAAGCATACTGCAGTGAGCAAAACATGGATACTGTAAGCTCATAAATGTAGGTACTAGCAATTCTGTAAAGGTTTTCTCATTAAAATCAATTACAGTTACTAAAATTCATGCAAAGGCATGTATGCTTGCGAGTTGGAAGAGGTATTTTGAAAAGGAATCATTTTGGTTCGTTTCATCATTTTATTTGAAATAATTAGTAATTATCAGTGATTTCAAGTACTCCAAAAATTCTCTAAACTATAATAAATTTATTTTCAATTAGAAGGTCACAGGGTTCGAGGTATTGCATATGTATGTATGTGAGTGTACGATTGAGACATCACCAAAAATCATCTTAATTAGACACAAATCTTGAAGCATTTCGAATTGGAAACTTTCAAAATTAAATTTGGGATCATATGAACTCTAGTTTCAACAAACTTAATAATTAAATTAAATGTCTCGATGAGACGAACCCAACAACACCAAAATCGATCCAATTCGAGCTTAAATGGACCCAAATTAATGGCTTGAAGTATATTTGAAAGCTTCAGAATATTAATTTGATAACCAAATGAACTCCAAATATGATAGGCATATAGTAGAATCGAGCGACTAAATGTGACGTATCCAACGAGCCCAAGATAGCTTAATATATACCACATGCTCTCACAAGAAGTCAATTGAGAGTATGTGGTACCTAAACAGTGGCTGCTCAAGACACATGATTGGAGATATGAAGTAGTTCATCATGCTAGAGGTAACTTTGAGAGATAATACCACTATGAAAGTGGTTGGCTTAGGTACAATTAGTAAGAATAACAACTTTATTATTGAAAATATAATTTTGGTTGAAGGTTTAAAGCATAATCTTTTAAGAATAAGTGAATTATACGATAAAGAGTTTGATATCAAATTCTTTCTAAACATTGCCTTATTACTTTAAATGGTAAAACTATTTTAGAAGGTAAAAGAATTAATAATGTTTATATGCTTGATTTATCATGTATTAATTCTTTTGATGATATATGTTGTTTAAAAACTATTTTGGATGAGTCTTGGCTATGGCATAGGCAACTACACCATGCTAGTATGAAAACTCTTAGAAAGATTACCCAAAAGAACTAGTTTGAGGCATTCCCAAGATAGATTTCTCTAAGGATCATCTCTATAATGTTTGCTAATTAAGATAGCATATTAGGTTATCCTTTCATTCTATTAGGGATATCATTGCCACTAGACCACTAGAGATCCTTCACATGGACTTGTTTGGACCCGTTAGTGCAGCTAGTCTAGGTGGTAAGAGTTTTGGATTTATGATAGTATATGATTTCTCTAGATTCACTAGAGTTAGATTCTTAAAACATAAAAGTGAGTCTGTTAATGAATTTAGAGTTTTTTTCACTTGGATTTAAAGAAAGTTAGGATGTTTGATTTCTACCATTCATAGTGATTATGGTAGTGAATTTGAAAATAAAAAGTTTGAATTATTTTAAGAAAGACTCTGAAATTAAGCATAAATTTTCTACCCATAGGACCCTACAGTAGAATGACATTGCTGAAAGAAAAAATAGGACACTGGTGGAGGCTACTAGGGCTATGTTAGCTAAGTATACCCTACAAAGAAATTTTTTGGCAGAAGCAGTGAATATTGTTTGTTATGCGCTAAATAGGATGAATATTAAATTTAAATTAAATAAGATACCTTATGAGCTACTTAAGGGTTGGACACTGTTGCAAATCTGGTTTCAAAAAGTATAGTTTTGATGATGAAAAATAGGTTTATATTCTGTTTTGCTTGGCTAACCCATCTCAGGTACAAAAGATCAAAAACAACTCAAGCCAACTCAAGATCGGGTCTAAGTGTGTCTAAATATAATATTTTCCTTTTCTTAAGTCAAATGTAATGTAACTGATCTCATAGCTAAAGTATCCTTGTACACACACACTCAGGGGGAGAGTTTAGTGAATTAGAGTTTCTGTTCAATTTTTATTCTGATCATCCCGGATGATATCCATATCATCCTGGACGATCCAGTGGAAATAGAAACCCTAATTAGGGCGACCAAGTTAAGTCAGTTTGATTAAGCATATCATCTTGGACGATCCATTAATTGTACGGGACGATAGGCTAAAATCAAAAATTCTCAGTCGCTAAATCAAGTTAGGCAAGTTTTATTTTTAGAGATTTGATCTGATCGTCCCGGATGATACGTGTATCGTCATGGACGATCAATTACAATCAAGCCTAAATTAGTCTGGTGATTAAAGAAAGTAATTAAGGTCTGATTGATTTGATAATATCGTCCTGGACGATCGCAGGATCATACGGGATGATGTGTTAAAAATCCTGACCGTCCAGCTTATTTCACCTGTACGTCTAGAGCGGTGCTCAGGATGATTTGGGCACTTTTTGAACTAATCGTACAGGACGATAGCAATATCATCTTGGACGATCAAGTCATTTTTAGGTCATCCAACACAAGTTCCTCTGGACGACCAGAGTGGTCTTCTGGATGAAATTTCTCAATTTACACTAATCATCCCGAACGATCGCAGAATCGTACGGGACGATCTGAACAACTTTTTCCACTGATCATCCAGAAGAGCCAAATCATCTAGGCTGAAACATGTGATTTTGAACTGATCGTACAAGACAATCTAATGATCGTCCTGGATGATATTGGCCGACCAGTTGAGATTTAGGGCAAATTTTGAGCCCTCCTATAAAAGATCTTTTTCTTCCAACAAAAAAAATATTTTGCCACTTTTTTTTACAGAGAAACCCTAGAGAGAGAGAAAGTTTGGGAGAGAGAGAAAGGATCTTATGAGGGGGAGTTTGTGAGGGATTCACAAAGGTTACTCCAAGCAAGGATCAGAGTCATCTTCTCTGTTCGTCTTCTCTCATCCTGTCGGTGTTTTTTGTGGGAGGATCGTTCGCAAGAAGATCCGGGTTCTCTGCCCACTTCTGAAGGAAGTGAAAGGAGTTCAGGTTCTTTGCCTGCTTCAGGAGGAAGCGAAAGGAGTCCGGGTTCTCTACTCGCTTCAGGAGGAAGCGAAAGGAGTTCAGGTTCTCTGCCTCACCGGGTCGGTGGAAAGGAGTTTTGTACAGGCTTCTCTGCCTTGCTGTGGGAGCAGAAGGATAGTCACTTTTGTGTTAGTGCAATACCTGGAGGGGAGGCTCCGGGGAGTGGACGTAGGTCAAGTTGCCCGAACCACTATAAAATCTGGTGTGTTCTTTCTGATTATTTTTTGCACTTTATTTTTCTATTATTATCTGCTTAGGTGAAATCTGTGGTTGATCTTTTCATTTATGTGTTTACTTATTTCCGCTACAAATTATCAAAAAGATTTTTTCTGTGCTCATGAATTTTTTAAATAACCAATTTACCCCCTCTCTTGGTTAGCCTCGGGACTAGTTCATCAGGGCTTAACATCCCTATCAAACTTTCAAGTGGTATCAGAGAGGGATTCATAAAATCTAGTTTTGAAAAACTTTTGAATTTGATCCATGACTAACTTTGGTAATCGTAATACTGCTGAAGGTTATTCAATTACACAATCGCCATTATTTGATAACATACCTTTTGATTTTTGGAAAACTCGCATGTTCACTTTTCTTCAATCTATAGATTACCGCATGTGGATGCTTGTTAAGGATGGTTATGAACCACATTTTAGAATGATTAAAAATGTTAAAACTGAATTGCCTTTCACTGATTGGACTTTTGATGATCGTGACTTAGCCCAACTAAATGCCAAATGTTTGAACTATTTTTCTGTGCCTTAAAATTTGAGGATTACATGCTTGTTTCTACTTGTACAACTGGCAAAAAAATTTAGGATAGATTGTGCAGCACTTATGAAGGTACAACTGAAGTCAAACAATATAGGTTAAACATATTACTACATGACTATGAACTTTTTGGTATGAAACTTACTGACTCTATTTTTGAAATGTATATGAGGTTCACTCAAATTATCACTTTTTTGCATGCTTTAGGAAGAGAACTTACAAATTATAAAAAAGTGAATAAGATTTTGAGATGTTTGCCTTCTTTGTTTGATACTAAGATAACTATAATTACTAAATCAAAAGATTTGAATAGTTATTCTATTGATAACTTACTTGGGTCACTCATTGCTTACAAGCAAGGGGTGAACCAAAGACAGCTGGATGCAGGTGAGAAGAAGAAGGAGAAAACTATGGCACTGAAGGCCAACGAAACTGACACTGATTCTTCCGGGTCTGATAGCGATGATGTTGCTTTAATCACTAGGTAATTCAAAAGCTTTCTAAGGAAGAAACATAAGAACTTTCAGAAGTAGAATAAGGGTAAGTCCAGTAAAAAATTTTAAAGGTTCATCTGATATTGTTTGTTTTGAATGCAGGAATCCTGGACACATTAAAGCTGATTGTCCTACACTTAAAGCTCACCCAAGCAAGGAAATAGATGAGGAGAAACCAAAATTTAGGAAGGATAAGAAGCGGATTCAAAAGGCGTTCTAGGCAGATTCTGCATCCGACTCGTCTAAGACTAAAGCTAAAGAGGAGGAAACTAACTTGTGTCTGATGGCTGATGATCATCCTGGTCAGTCTGACCAGGAAAAGGTATATGAGCTTACTTACGATCAATTATTTGAAGTGTCTGAAAGAATTCATGCATCATATAGGAAGCTTAAGAAAACTCATGCTAGCTTGAAATTAGAATTTCTAAATTTACAAAAAGGGCATGATTCTGTAGTTAAAGATCATTCCATACTTGACAACAATCACATATCTTTACTTGATGAATCTGATGAACTGAACAAAAAGTATTCTGATCTGATTACTAAGCATGATTCATTAAAAATCTCGTATGTTGATTTAGAAAGAGCTTTTAAAGAATTAGACAACATGGCATGTGAAGTGGAGAGTAGTAATGGAGCATTAAAATTTGAAATTACAAGTTTGAAGAAAAAAATGAATTTCTGAAAGTTAAAATCAGTACTTTTGAGAAAATAAAAGACCTCCTACTTTTGCATATTTTTATGTACCTCCACCTTTTGAAGAATCTATTTCAAAATCATCAAAGCATGTTTCATACAAACCTAGGAAGAGGCACTATCACCCACATAGATTAGTTAACCCTTTTCCTGGTGTTAGATGTTATTCTTGTGGCATGTTAGGACACATCTCCCATACCTGTATTGTTCACTGTAGTACATATTGGGTGTGAAGGCCCATATTGCTTGTTTCACAGCACAACACACATGCATTGCATTCTTCTTTTCATAAGAAGGAACCCAAACCTATTTGGGTTCCTAAATCTGACATTTGATGATTTTGTAGGTGTGCTCTCACACAAGACCTCGTGAGAGCATGTGGTACCTGAATAGCGGATGTTCAAGATACATGACTGGAGATGCAAATCAGTTCATATCACTGGAGGCCAGGGCTGGAGGCAAGGTTACACTTAGAGACAACACCACTAGGAGGGTGATAGGTTCATGTATAATTGGTGATTCAAAGAATTTTATGATTGATAATATTTTGCTTGTAGATGGACTGAAACACAACCTATTGAGCATCAGTCAACTCTGTGACAAAGGATACAACATCAAATTCCTACCCACTTGCTACATTTTAAGCTTAAATGATAAAATTATTTTGCAGCGACAAAGGATCAACAATGTCTATATGCTGGATGTAAGTTGCTTTAAGGCTGATGTTTCAATTTGCTTAAAAATTGCTACTGATGAGTCTTGATTGTGGCACAGGAGATTATGTCATGCCAGTATGAAAATCCTTAGGAGAGTCACCCAAAAGGACTTAGTTAGAGGTGTCCCCAAGCTTCAGTTCACTACGGACCACATGTGTGATCCTTGTCAATTAGGGAAGCAAGTTCAGTCCTCCTTTCACTCTGTTAAGCATATTAGCACCTCTAGACCTTTAGAAGTCCTTCACATGGATCTCTTTGGACCCATTAGCACTGCTAGCTTAGGGGGGAAAGTCTATGGTTTTGTGATTGTTGATGATTACTCGAGGTTTACTTGGATTAAATTTCTGTCACATAAATCTGAGTCATTTGATAAATTTAAGTCCTTCTCTACTTAGATTCAGAGGAAGTTAGGTTGTGAGATCTTGACTATTCATAGTGATCATGATGGAGAGTTTAAAAATATGAAGTTTGGAAGTTGCTATGAGGAGCAAGGGATTAGTCATAATTTTTCAGCTCCTAGGACCCCTCAGCAGAACGGGATAGCTGAAAGGAAGAACATGACCTTAGTGGAAGCCGCTACAGCCATACTTGCTGAGTATTCACTTCCAAAATACTTTTGGGCTGAAGCGGTGAACACTGCCTGTTATGTGCTGAATAGGGTGAATGTTAGATCCAATCTGAACAAGACACCTTATGAGATCATTAAGGGTAGAACTCCAAACCTGTACCACCTCCATGTCTTTGGCTATAAGGTTTTCATTCTGAATAACGGGAAATCATCCTTAGGAAAGTTTGACCCCAAATTTGGTGAAGGAGTATTCTTAGGCTATTCTAGTATGGAGAAATCCTTTAGGGTGTTTAATAAGAGGACTTTGGTGGTGGAAGAGACAACTCATGTGGTGTTTGATGAATTTGATCCTAAGGTGACTAGAGTTGAGGAAGAAAGTAAACCATTCTGCCTTTATCTCAATGACTGAACCCACCAACATCAATCAAGCCCTCTCTGATGAATTCTAGATCTTAGCTATACAAGAGAAATTGAATCAATTTATAAGGAATGATGTTTGGAAGTTAGTAGAAAGACCTAGGAATCAAAGTATAGTGGGAACCAAGTGGGTCTTTAAGAATAAGATGAATGATTCTGGTGTGGTGGTTAGGAATAAGGCAAGATCGGTGGCTAAGGGGTATAATCAGATTGAAGGGATTAATTTTGAGGAGACCTTTTGCCCTTGTAGCTAGATTGGAAGCCATTAGGGTGCTACTAGCCTTTGGCTGTTATAAGGGATTTAAGCTGTTTCAAATGAATGTCAAGAGTGCCTTTTTAAATGAGGTAATAAAAGAGGATATTTTTGTAGAACAACCCCCAGGTTTTAAGAATTCCCAATATCTAAATCATGTTTATAAATTAAAAAAGGCCATATATGGATTGAAATATGCACCTAGAGCTTGGTATGAGAGCCTTAGCACATTCCTGTTAGAAAGAGAGTTTGTTAAGGGTAGCGTAGACACCACCCTTTTTCTGAGGAGAGTAGGGGATGATTTAATCATTATCCAGATTTATGTTGATGATATAATTTTTAGATCTTCTGATAAAAATTTATGTGATGAGTTTTCTAAAATAATGAGTAAGGAGTTCGAGATGAGTATGATGGGAGAATTATCCTACTTTTTGTGGTTTAGCATAAGGAAAATGGATGATGGAACCTTTCTCAATCAATCTAAATACACTAAGAACATTTTGAAGAAATATGAAATGGACAAAGCCAAGCCAATCAACACTCCCATGAGCTCCTCTGTTCTGTTAGATAAGGATTCAAGTGGAAAATCTATTGATCAGAAGAAGTATAGAGGAATAATTAGATCACTGCTTTACCTGACTGCTAGCCGACCTGATATCATGTTTAGGGTTTATCTTTGTGCTAGGTTTCAAGCTGATCCTAAAGAGTCCCACCTTATTGCTATTAAGAGAATTCTTAGATATCTTTTGGGGACCCCAAACCTAGGAATCTGGTATCCTAGGTACAACACCTCTTTTGAGATTATTGGATATTCTGATTCTGATTTTGCATAGGGTGGATAGAAAGAGCACTTCTGGATCTTATCAGTTCATAGGACAGTCTTTAATCTCCTGGTTCTGTAGAAAAAAGAACTCAGTTGCACTTTCCACTACTGAAGCTGAGTACATTACCTTGGAAAGTGTGTGGCCTAAGTTCTTTAGTTGAAGCAACAAATCTTGGATTTAGGATTACCTGTGGGCACAATTTCTGTTATATGTGATAATACTAGTGTCATCTATATTTTTAAGAATCAAATCTAACATTCTAGAACCAAACACATTGATATAAGACATCACTTCATTAGGGACCATGTTATAAAAGGGGACATTAAGTTACATCATGTAGCAATTGAAAATCAGCTGGCTGACATATTTACTAAACCACTGGCCTTTGACTCATTCAGCATTTTGAGGACCAGATTAGGTGTGATTGACATAAATGCTTGATTCTGATGACTACTGATTTTTGATTTGTCTGTTTCTCATTCTATTTCTGTTAGTTAGTTGTTTGATTTGATTATCTATTTTCTGTTATTTTTATTTTTCTGCTGATTTCTATTTTAGCCTTCTTGTTAGTTTGATTTGAGTATTTATTTTAATGCAATTTTCTACTTATTTTTACTTACTATTTTATGCTTTTCAAAATCCGATCACTGCTCCCTACTGCTGATAAACTGGATTTGTGACTGAAAATTTTGCCTTGGTTTTTGTTTGGAAGCTTGTAAGTAGTGATTGATTCCACTGGATCTGTTAAAGGGAAGAAACATTGATGATTGTTTCTCTTCCTTTAACTCCTTTAATGGTGTATTATTTCTTTTGGATAAAAATCTTCTTCAAAATTAAAAAATTGGTTTTTAAAATAGAGATCTATTTTATCTTCCTACAGTAATCTACCTCATATGAATAGTATTTTCAAAGTTTTGTGTCATTATTATGATTTTCTGAACCAAGTGATTGCACTTATCATACGATGTATGATTTTTATTTTGTGAATTACTCTTCCTTATTGTAGAGAGTGAGCTTTGTCGTCTCTTATGTCTGGAAAGTAATTTTACAGCTGAGATTCTTTAACGATTTTAAGAGAGAGAAAGCCTACAAAAGATGCACAAAGAGTGCCAAAATGAAAAGAGGTACAAAATAAGCCCAAACTGAAAAGATGCGCAATGTCGCCAAAAATTTGAAAGAATATATAAAGTGTATCAAAAATCAAAAAATGCGCAAAGCGCCAAATAAATTAAAAAAGGGGCATAAAATTAGCCCACAAAAAATAGGCTTTCTTCCCTTTCAGATCTTTAAATCTTAGAAAAATCCATGCACCACTTAATATTTTCAAAAGCTTGCGACGAAAATCATGATTTCTTACTTTGTAATACTATTATATCAGATATTTTTCTAGAATGAGGCTTGAAAGGATATCTTTTCGAATCTAATTTCTTTTCTTCTAAATTGGATTTTTGTTTTGAAAGGAATTTTCACCTATAAGGTGTCCGAGGTGGGAGTTACGAAAGTTGATTTTCCAACTTTTTTGGATTTCAGTGTTGTCGATCGTCTTCTTATTAGTTTTTGGATTCAAAATCAAGGGAAAATTCTGATTTACTAGAGCAGATCGATTAAAAAAAATTATTATTTTTGTGTGTTTTTTATGTTTTTGGTTTTGGGTTTTATTTACTCTACTTTTATTTTTTATTTTATTGTATATGTTTTTGGGATCTTTGATCTTTCATCTCCATCCTCCATCTTTTTTACTGTTTCTTCACATCATCCTGAATGATCCCAAAATAGTCCTGGACGATCATCTTCATCCTGGATGATCCATACATCGTCCTGGATGATCCATTCAAATCGTCCCCACTCTGATCAAACGGCTGAGTTCCATCAATTATTGGTGATCGTCCTGGACGATCCTTACATTGTCCTGGACGATATGATCCATATTTCATGATCCTGATCAAACGGCTGAGAATGCACAAATTATTGTTCATCATCCTGGATGATTCACCTCATTATACAAGATGATCCACGTGTCAGCAGTTGGACGATTCAAATTCGGCCCGTCCTATGCATTTATTACATATCGTCCCGGACGATCCACCTCATCATCCTGGATGATACTTTTCATCAACGGTCATCCAGCTTGACTCCTCAGGATGATCACCTATCTCTAATCATCCTGGATGATCTCTGATCGTCCTGGATGATCCGACCATCTTTTTGACCAATCGTTCTAGCCGTCATAATTACTCATATCGTCTAGGACGATCCTGCAATCGTACGGGACGATCTGATCGATTTCTATTTAAACAGCCATTTTCTTTAATTTTCTTCACACCTCTCCTTCCATACTTCCTCTCTTGTGATTCTAATGGCTGGTGAGAAGAGATCTAGGCATCAGGTGCGAGCTCCTCACGAGAAATGTCGATCCCCGCTTCGCTGACGCAACCGATCGGGCTTCCTTCCAATGCTACCGCGAGGTTCAACCCCCGTACCCTTACCTACCCAGTCCTTGATCTATTTATCCATACCTCCCTGACCTTCATTCTCACTTTGGCATTTCCTTTTAGTTCTGAGCTCCTTAGGGTCTTCTTCGTAAATCTACGCATTGCTGCTGACTACTCCGCTCTTCACTCCTTCATTAATCAGTGTCCTGTAGAACTCACCACCCAGGACTTTCACCATATCCTTTAACTCTCTATCACTGGTGATAAGATCCACACCCTCATTACTGATCCAGATTATGATTGGAGTGTCGTCAATCATTTCCTTCGAAACATAAATGTCAACTACCACGATAATGCTAGCTCCTCCCTCCTTAAGGATGCCCGCACTATCCAACATGTCCTTGGCTGTTCAGTCATCCCCAAGGTTCGGGACCGCATCCACATCACACCCTTACTTTTCATTACCACCTACTATATCATGGCCCACCATGATTTCAATGCTACTGACCTTCTCTTTCGATACATCGAGCACCTTACTAGCATTAGGGATCTGGGTCATAGACGACGCCTAAATCTAGCTCTAAGCCACATCATTGCATATGCTTTGGAGACCAAATATAATCTATAATATCCAGTCTCTGCCAATGTCCCTCCTTCCTTCTTCATAAATAACTCCTTCCATGTCCTCCACAGCACCCAACTTCATCCGGAGCCCGCAACGGATGTTAAGGAGGAAGCGGAAGAAGATATTCCTGTTCTTGCTACACCTGATGCCCCTGCTCCCCTTTGCATTGCATCTCCCTTTGATTATCTAGTGTAGCGGTTCGATCAGTGGGAGGCACGGTTTTATTCTTATGTGGCTGCCTAGGAGGAGCAGCATACTGCGAATCTACAGTGCTTCAATGACTATGCTGCTCAACAGCAACAGCAGCACGACCAGGACATGGCCTGGTTTGGAGCCCACTTCGTCGCCATTCACAACTACTTTCAACCACCACCTCCTCCTCCTTCTGATCAGAATCCGCCTCTATTTTAGATTTGTGTTTTGTGCTATTTTCTGTTTGTATTGATGTGTCTATTCCTCCTCCTTTTTGTGATGTCAAAAGGGGAAGTTAGTTGAGTGACTAGTAGTTTTTGTTTTATGTATTGATCTTATTTTTGTGTTATTTATTTTATTTGTAGTTATTTTCCTGTACTGTTCTAGTTGTTCAGTGAAATTTGAAAAGATATTTATTTTTTGTATGTGCGCTGGTTAACTCCTGGTTATTTTATTTTAAACTACTGCATTAATGTTTGCCATCATAAAAAAGGGGGAGATTGTTGCAAATCTGGTTTCAAAAAGTATAGTTTTGATGATGACAAATATATTTGTATTCTGTTTTGCTTGGCTAACCCATCTCAGGTACAAAGGATCAAAAGTAACTCAAGCCAACTCAAGATCGGGTCTAAGTGTCTAAATGTAATATTTTCCTTTCCTTGAGTCAAATATAATGTAACTGATCTCCTAGCTAAAGTAACCTTGCACACACACACTCAGGGGGAGAGTTTAGTGAATTAGAGTTTCTGTTCAATTTTTATTCTGATCATCCTGGAACTGGACTAAGCATATCATCCTGGATGATCCATTGATCGTATGGGATGATAGGTTAAAATCAAAAATTCTCAGTCGCCAGATCAAGTTAGGCAAGTTTTATTTTTCGAGATTTGATCTGATCGTCTCGGACGATACGTGTATCATCCTAGACAATCCATTACAATTATGTCTAAATTAGTCTAGTGATTAAGGAAAGTAATTAAGGTCTGATTGATTCGATCATATCGTCCTGGACGATCGCAGGATCGTACGGGATGATGTGTTAAAAATCCTGACCGTCCAGCATGTTTCACCTGTACGTCCAGAGCGGTGCTTAGGATGATTTCGACACTTTTTGAACTAATCATACAAGATGATATCAATATCATCCTGGACGATCAAGTCATTTTTAGGTCGGCCAGCACAAGTTCCTCTAGACGACCAGAGCAGTCTTCAGGATGAAATTTTTTAATTTACACTAATCATCCCGGACGATCACAGAATCGTATGGGATGATCTGAATAACTTTTACCACTAATCATCCAGAAGAGCCAGATCGTCCAGGCTGAAATAGGTGATTTTGAACTGATCATACAGGATGATCAAGCGATCATCCTGGATGATATTGGCTGACCAGTTGAGATTTAGGGCAAATTTTGAGCCCTCCTATAAAAGATCTTTTTCTTCCAACAAGAAAAATCTTTTGCCACTTTCCTTTATAGAGAAACCTTAGAGAGAGAGAGTTTAGGAGAGAGAGAGGATCTTTTGAGGGGGAGTTTGTGAGGGATTCACAAAGGTTACTCCAAGCAAGGATCAGAGTCATCTTCTCCGTTCGTCGTCTCTCATCCTGTCGGTGTTTTCTGTGGGAGGATCGTTAACAAGAAGATCCGGGTTCTCTGCCCGCTTTTGGAGGAAGCGAAAGGAGTTCAGGTTCTCTGCCTGCTTCAGGAGGAAGCGAAAGGAGTCCGGGTTCTCTGCCCGCTTCAGGAGGAAGCTAAAGGAGTTCAGGTTCTCTGCCTCACCGGGTCAGTGGAAAGGAGTTTTGTACAGGCTTCTCCTCCTTGCTGTGGGAGCAGAAGGAGTGTCACTTTTGTGTTAGTGCAATACCCAGAGGGGAGGCTCCGGGGAGTGGACGTAGGTCAAGTTGACTGAACTACTATAAAATCTTGTGTGTTCTTTCTGATTATTTTCTGCACTTTATTTTTTTGTTATTATCTGCTTGGGTGAAATCTGTGGTTAATCTTTTCATTTCTGTGTTTACTTGTTTTCGCTATAAATTATCGAAAAGATTTTTCTTGTGCTCATGAATTTTTTAAATAACCAATTCACCCCCCTCTTGGTTATCCTCGGGACTAGTTCATCAGGTCTTAACATCCCTATCAAACTTTCAGACACCTAGCATTTCAGATTTTCTTGTCTTTAGGTTTAAGGGTTTTATGCTAATCAATGGTAAATCTCCTCTTGGAAAGTTTGATTCTAAGTTAGATGAATGAGACTTCTAAGGTTATTCCTCAGTAGGTAATGTGGACAAAATTAACTCAATGTAATGTAGTGACCACTGGTTTCACTTTTAAATACATCAATTAGTTTCTTTTATTCAAATATGCATAGTTTAACATTATACCATCCCGAGAGGTAGGCTAATGTTCTACTATGAAAGAAACTAAGATTTATTTTTCTAATCAGATACATCATAGCGAATATACAATCCATTAGGAAGGATGAAAAAGCATATTATTCTATCATCCTAATTAGAGAAAAAATTATAAAATTTATTTCCATAATTAAATATAGAAGACATTCAATTCACCATAAAGGCAAATAAAATGTACATCTATCTTTTGTTTATGAAATTAAATTTAGGATGTAAATGCAAGCGGTCTGCATTCACAGATTTTTTCCCTACCTCAGAAAGAAACTAAGATTGAGTTTATTTTATTCTAGGATCTAGATTCCCTATAGGGGCAAGCCCCAATAGTTAATTACATCTTCTAAGAGATTACTCTCGATTAAATTGAAAATTAAATAAATTTAAAATTCATGTAAATTTAAGAAAATGTTTGGGTTATCTAGATTTTAACACACGGGCTTTAGATTATAAATTATGGAAATAAATTTGGGAATTTTTAGATTTAAATATGATAAAAAAAGATATTCAAAAAGAGTGGTATATATAATCTAAACTTATCACTTGCCTATAGTGAGTTGCCAGCTAACAATCCTAAACTTAATAATCACCGTATGTATGCAAGATTTGGTAAGCTCTATCCTAGGAGTCAAGGAATTGTTATTAAGAAATTTTGAATCAAATGCTATACAACATGCTTAAAAAAAAATAAAAATACTTATATGATACAAATGATGCATAAACAATAATATATAAAAGAACTCATTTTATTAATTTATAAATTTATAAAGTATAACCTAGGGTTTGTAAGAAAGTAATGATGATTAGGCCCCTGTTTGAGTTGAAAAAGTTGAGTTTTAAAAAGTCTAATTTTCTTTAGGATAATTTAATTTCTGAAATTTTAGTTTGAAATTGAACATGTCATTATAAATGATATATAGCATCGGGAGGTGAAAATATCATTCCCAAATGGGTTCAGATTACAAAACTTTGAAAGCATCCTAATTATCATAGTCAAACTCAAGGAAGGACAAAATATGATCTTGGAGGTTCAAAATTAATGATGTTTGATCTTATGTTTGACTATAATAATCTGGATATGGGATCATTAACTTCATAATTAAAGTCATTATAATAGAACGATATATCTTTTCGAGGAAAGAATATATTACTTAATATCAATCATTTGAATATGATGATAATGATCGTTGATTTGATTTTCTCAAAGATGATTAATCAAATTTTGAAAACTTGATTTTGAAATTGATCTGGGTTCTAAATCTCCTACAAGTGCAAGCTCTCATAGTTAATTACATCATAGGAAAATTGGAGTCTCCTATGAATACTCTCGATTAAAATAATGATAAAATTTTTATTTAGAATTTTTAAGGATTGACATCAAAGGAGTGAGGCTTAAATTTTAACTAGGAATGGATCAAAATTGAACACTTATTTCTAGAGGTTAAACAAAGAGAGATAGGAGGAATTTTAGAATTTTGAAATGCCCCAATCTATCCTATGTGTTGGGCTTTCAATTTTTATTTGAAGAGATTTAATTTGAGTTGTCAATTTTATTAAAAAGTTAGGATTAGATTTCTAGAAGGGTGGCGACTTATGATTTTGAGTCTGCCCCGGATCGTAAGTCTATTTTGGGCATTGAATGATGGTGGCCCAAACCTATCTAATGCAATGCAAATCTAGACTTACCCCGACCTAAATTAGGGAGCCAACTAACTACCTAGGCACTTTAAAACCATGTATCCGGTCTTTAATGAAATAGTAGTAAGGATGTTGTTTAATTAAGTTTGAGAAAATAAGGCCGACATCTAGAGCAGATCCAAATTAACCCCTTAACACATGTATGATATTTTTATGCTAAATTATAGATTTTAATTTGGTTAAGTAATTATGAATCAATTAAGTTTAAAATTTTACACTACATTGAATCCATTTGTGGCGTTGTCACAGTGGGCTCGAGGAACCAGGAGATAAGACACTTAGCCCTGCATCTCAAGCTAGTCAATCCTAAAAACTTTATCTTTGGAGTGCTTATCATGTATTAGAGGGTTGGTTGATTGATTTTATTAATCAAGTTAGAGTTTTCTGGATTTTTGATTGATTATTGAATTTTTGAAATTATTTGAATTATTTAAATGCATTAATTAAAGGGGTAAATATTTGCCTTTTTGATTAAGGTTGATTACTGGAGTTTTAATATTTTTATTAAATATTAGACTTTAAGATGAGTAATTAGACATAAAGTTTTTTGGATTTAAAATTTTCTACATTTAGTTATGAATATTTTAAGTTTGAGTTAAAATTTGACTTAAGGTTAACCAAAAAATTGACTTTTTGATTTTGAATTATTTCTAGTGGTTTGATATTTTTAATAAATATTAGACCCTAAATAGAGTTTAAGCCTTTGAGTTTGCTTAATTTGGAATTTTATAATATTAATTATGATTTTTAAAAGTTTTGATATTTATTTGATTTAATTAAAGAGCTTTTAATGATTTGAATCCAAATTGATTCCAAACTTCTTGAAATCACTCCAAAAGGCCAGTAATAACCTAAGGGAGTGTTTAAAAGTTTTTGAGAATTTTTTAGAAATTTTAATTATTTTTAATTAATTAAATTAATTAAATATTATTTTTTATTTAAAATTAAATTAAACTTAAATTGAAATCTAGTCAAGGGAATTCTAATTTTTCTTGGTTAAGGATTTAATTCTAGTCAATTTGATATGTTATTTGAAATTTTTAGAGTTAAATTGGATTTAATAGAAAACTTTAAAGTTTTTGGGCTTAGTTAAAGGGTTAATTTTGACTTGATTAATTTTCTGACCTAATTGGCTAAATTACACATACCAAAGAAAAATGCATGTCTAATTCTATATGGTGTGTGAGTTATAAATTTTCAAAATTTTGGGTCAAAATCTGACCCAAAACTTTAAAAATTCCATTCACCATAATTTAGCCGTTAAATATAGCTGAAACTTTTATGGCATATGGTTATCTTACCTAAATTTATCCTGTCAAAATTTGAGCTAAATCATATCAGAGGATTTAGAGTTATCAAAGAAATTTAATTTTTATTAAAACCTTAATAACTATTTATATAGTGATTCAAATTAGTTAAATTAAATTTTAAAATAAACTTAGGGTCGAGACAGTTCCAACGAGCCGAAGAACATCAAATTTGGACAAAAAATATATCTTAGGTGAATTATTGAAGTTCTAGGCATTAAAAATAAAATTTTAATTCATTTTTTTTAAAAAATAATGGTGGCACACATGGCACATTAGTGGATGGACATGTGGTATACACATGGTGACTCGACGGCATACACGCACATTATGGTTTGTCCACTTGCCACGTTAGAGCGCGATCTAGGCTATCAGATTCGTGCGGATCAGATGAATGGCCAAGAACACGCCACATCATCCAATTCTAATCAAACATAGAATTCGGTCAGATGGCTAATTAATCGAACATGATTTATACCATCCAATCGAAATACACGTAAGATTAGACGGTCCATATCATGTGTTTTATGTAGTTCAAAAATGAACTAAAACTTAAAATGCCCATAACTTTCAATATAACCATCCAAATGTTAAGAAATTTGAAAAGTAGTATCTAGATATCCTAATCTTTTAATCCATGGAGTTCCAAGGCTCAATGCATTGGGATTTGGAAGAAATCAAGGTTTGATTATTATTAAATTAAAATGATGATAACTTTCTAACCTGGGGATAGATTTTGATGATCTTAGGTTTGTTGGAAAGCCAGAGAGATCCTCTTCAACTTCCTAGAAGGCCTCAAAGTTAGATTCTAGCTAGATGGAAAGATATTTTTGGATCTCTTATTTCTCTCTCTAACCTCTCTCTCTTCATCAAAACATAGTTTGGAGGCTAGATTTTGGTGGAGAAAAGCTTGGGAAGGGCTAGAGGAGCTTTTGGACATTTTTTTTCAGAGAGGAGGCTATTGGAGAAGATGGTTTGAGTGAATGAGCCATCAGGTCAAGCTTCCAACACCCCCCCCCCCCCCTTAAGCCATATTTTTTTAATGGATGGCTTAGATCCATTTGGGGGAGGCTTGGATTGAAGCCAAGTGTCTTCCAAGCCTCCCCCAAGACTATTAGAAGCCAGGGGGAAGGACAAGTGGAAGGACAATGATCTAGAAAGTTTTCCTTGTCCTTACTTGCACATGGGATCATTAGGCTTGAGTTTAGGATTAACGTAATACTTAAAATTGGTTTAGGAGCTACTTAAGAAGCTTCTAGAGAAGCTTTAAATTGCTAGAGTTGATTTGTTTAGAGGAGGAATAAAATATTTAAGTGATTTGAGAATTTGAACTTTCTTTGACCCTTTGTTTGAAAGTACGAGATGCGCCAAGAGGGGGGGTGAATTGGTATTTTAAAAATTTAACCCTACACAAGAGTTCTAATTTTTTTGTATTTTCAAAACATAATTTAACGACTAATGTGCGGAAGCAAATACAACGTTCACAATGATGAAATTGATAGTTCAATTTTAGATTTTACACCGCAATATTTAAATATTGATTTTTCACCAAGCAATTAAAACGCACAAATTTAAAGCATGAAAAGTAAAGTACGGTAAACAGGAAAAAATACACCAGATATTTTTATAGTGGTTTGGTCACTTGACCTACGTCCACTCCCGGGAGTCCTCTACTCTGGGATTTGCACTAGTAAAAGTTGACTCTCCTTTTGCCCCCACAGCAAGGCGGAGAAGCCTTTACAATACTCACTTTCACCTCCCTCGGTGCGGCGGAATACCAAACGCTATGTCACCCTCCTGGTGACGGCAGCGGACCTTCTCCTTTTTCTCCCTCCTGGAGATGGCATAGTACCTTGGCGATGTTGATCTTGAAGTGACTCTTCCCTCGAGAACTTTCTTGAAGCTTCCAAAGCCACAAGAGGAGCAAAGCATGCAGCTAGCTTGGAGCCACTGTGTGATCCCCTCACACTACTTCTCCCTCACGCTCAAGCTCACCTTCACCTTCCTCTCTCAAGCTCTAGATCTCTCCAAAAACTTCTCTCTACCGAATCCCCTTCTTTCTCCTCCAAGCCTCTCACAGCAAAAGGATTGATCAACAACTCCCTAAAGAAAATTTTAAGTTGTTTTTATATCAGGCTTTAGAAAACCCTAAAAGTTTCAACTTTTGCGTTTCTGTTCGTACAGTACGATCTATGATCGTACAGTACGATCAGTTCAATTACAGCTCCGTCCAGCACGAGTACAGACGAACAGGTATCGAATTTTATTCATATCGTACTGTACGATATGTATATCATACAGGACGATACTGTTGATTCGTATTGTTCGTACAGGACGAACTGTGGGACGAACCTCGGGACGAAAGAACTCGTCTCTGTCAGTCGTCCAGCACTCATTGAATCGTACAGTATGAATAGTGTTTTTCATGATATCGTCCTGTATAATAAGAATATCGTCCAGGATGAATAGTACAAAAATTCTTGGGATCATCTGGTACGATCGCTGGGACGAAGGAAATCATCTCTGACAATCGTCCAGCACTCCACCAGTCGTACAGTACGATCAGTTCATTTCTTGATATCATCCTGTACGATATGAATATCATCCAGGACGAACAGAACAAAAAACCTTGGTTTCGTATGGTACGATCTCTAGGATGAATGAAATCATCTCTGTAAGTCGTACAGTACGATATATGATCATACAGTATGATCGACATATAAAATAGAAACCAACATTTATTTCCTGATTAGGGAGATAATTTTGGCAAGTTTTAATTAATCATACAGTACGAACCGTATCGTACAGTACGATCAGTTCAGAAAATCAAATTCAAAAACTTACCAAACTTATTCTGGCGGCTAGGGTTTCACAATTACATATTATCGTACAGTACGATAAGTTTGTAAACTTAATCATTCAAAAATTAACTGTTAGCCTGAGTATTTTTAATTAATCGTACAGTACGATCCAAGGTCGTACAGTACGATGTGCTTAAAAAAAATTAATCATTTAAAAAAAAATTCTCCCCCTGTGTGTGTGCATGGTTGCTCCTTTCACATGCATGCTTCTGTGGCAGACTCAAAAAAATAAAAAAAAAGAAATAAAAATTACAGACTCTTCAACATCCTATTCTACTCGGTTTGAGTCTCCAGCAATCTTTAGCAGTATGCATCTGACCTGAAATGTTAGTGCTCATATACAAAGATTAAACATTTGTAATCAAACGGAAGTCTATATGTACTCAGTAAGTATTAGTTGTCACCATCAAAATTAAGTGCTCGGGATCCTGGATTTCAACATTGTTGACTGGTTTGACCAGTCAACTGGTCAACATTGGGTGATGTGGACTTGAAAGGATGTGGGAGAGTTATTGGTGGAATGAATTCAAAGGGGTTTGAAGGGGTGGATTGAATATATGGGCAAATTAATGAGTGTTTGATGAGATTTGACCAAGTTCTAATGAGTTGACTTGGTCAAATCTACTTAGATTTGACCACCAATGGCTGGGACATATTCAAATTAAGGGATTGAATAAGTTTGAAGATTTGATAAAGTCCAAATGACTCAAATTGATCTTATGTAATAAAAAGATAATGTGTTGACTGGGTTTGACCAAGTCAAAGCCCAAAGTGGCTTGACTCCAAATGAGCTTGAATGCATTTGAATCATGCATTGAAGTGAGTATGAGAGCATGGAGGGCTTGATAAGGTTTGAATGGGTTGATTTTATATAAAAAAAGGCTTAAAGGTTAATTTGGTCAACTTGGTTGACCCAAGGTCTGGGTTTGGGATCAATAGGTTTGGTTTGATCAATGGAGATCAATAGAGGTGGTCTTATGGGTCAATATGACCATCTAGACCATTAAAGGGCTATTTGGTCAACCTGGGTTGACTTGGTCAACTAGGATGACCCATGGCCTAGGTTTGGTTTAACATTTGGAGTCTAGTGGAAGTGGTCTTATGTAAAGAGGATGCCATTTGGATTAAAATGACTATTCAAATTACTAAGGGGTATTTTGGTCAAAATAGGTTGACTTGGTCA
This sequence comes from Dendrobium chrysotoxum, assembly GCA_019925795.1. Classification (NCBI taxonomy): domain Eukaryota; kingdom Viridiplantae; phylum Streptophyta; class Magnoliopsida; order Asparagales; family Orchidaceae; genus Dendrobium; species Dendrobium chrysotoxum. Next base: position 19,537,346 of record CM034309.1, read on the forward strand.
ACTAGGATTGACCAGGGTCTGGGTTTGAGTCTTATGCACTCCTAATGATATTTAGGATACATTGGAAGAGATTTTAAGGTTTGATTTGAATGGGCCATATTGAAGTTTAGAGGAAACTTGAATTTTACCGTTAAGGGGCATTTTGGTTATTTTAACTCCTGGTCAACTGGGGGTCAAAGTGGGTCCACCAAAATATAGTTTAATGCTCAACATATTATCATCAAGGGTGTGGACATGATCAAAAGCTTTAGAGGAAGCTCCAAGGTCAAATTTCACAAGGTGAAAGGTCCAATGGCATGAGCTATAAATATTTTAAAGTTTAATAGCCTTTGAAAATAAATTTAGTTCTTAAAATTAGAGACCTCAGATTGAGCTAAAATATAGAGGGTTGACCCTAGGGACATGCCTAATCAATATGCAACTAATAGATCATAAATTGGGGGTCATTTGATTAGGTTTTGAAATGATTGAAAAATCATTCGAAAAGGGCTTTAGGACATATGCCTTTAGCTCTAGATTTTGGTCTGGATTTTTAAGTTTGAGCTGGATTCTAGATTTGATTGATTAAGTTTGAAATATCCATATCAATAATAAATGACTGGGTGATTTTTAGTGAATGTATATGATTGAAGCTTGATTAGAGGCTAGATCAAAGGTTAATTGAAGTCTGGATTTGCAGACTAGATTGGTTTAAAGTCTAGATTAGTTTGATGTCAAGATTGACTTGAGATCTAGATTGATTTGAGGTCTAGATTGATCTGAGGTCTTGATTAATTTGTTGTCTAAATGGATCCTAGTGACCTCATATAAAAATTAGGTCAACAGCCCCACCAACAACAAATCTGGATTCTAATCCTATCACACACATACACACACACACGCACACACACATAAGAAGCTATTTTTGGCTCTTTTACAACTCATGACACTTTACAACTCAATCTATTTATATACAGAAGCTATGGAATTTAAATTTACATGTCTGTTTTCATATACATCATCACCAATGAATATTCTACTTTGCTGAAATATAAATAACAAAAAGTAAAGGTGTATCAATTATATATAAGAAAAGTAAATAAAAGTAAATTACATGGCCCTGAATTTATTCACTATGCTCTTTGGTGCACCAACAGAATAAGTAAATATGACATCCAGATTTACAGAAAATAAACAGACACATATGGATACCCTTTAGGCAAAGGTACTTGTAATCAAACTAAACGAAACCACCGACCTAGCCTAAGCTAAATTTAGTTGTCCTACCAAATCATCTAAGTGTATGGAAGAGGCGTGTGACTTTGATATGTCATATAGGAGTTTAATGTTTAGATTGCATGTATTTTTAATATTTATTTATTAAAGGTCAAAGGAAAATTTAATTGAAATTTAAGTGACGTATATTTGTGTCTTGTTATTTGAGTTTTAAATGTTGAAGTTGTTTATTTAATTTTAAAGAATTTATAGATTAATAATCCCAAAGTGTAAGGGTTATTAATTTATAAATCCTAAGGCTTTCAGATGAAACACCCATTCTTTATGCAGAACAGATGATCATGTGAGAGCCTTTGAAGATTTATTAGATATATAAAAGGGACCTTGTAAATTAAATACACATGCCCTCCGGATGAAAGCAATCATAATGTATAAGGTCGATGTATTATTTATTATTAAAAGATCCCAAAATCCAATATATTAGTGCCCTCCTGAAAAGAGTCTTGCACGAGACATGAGGGCTCTTTTGGTTATTTAAAGTGTATTAATGGCCTTGAAAATGAATGCCAAAATTCACTTTAAAAGGAATCAAGCCTTAATTATCAAATTTAATTTATCAAAATTAATTTTAATCAATCAAATTCTTATATTAATTTTCTTTAAATGAATTAAAATTTAATTCAAAATTTTTTGATTTTTATTGAATTAATAAAAAATTTTAATTAATTATTTAATTTTAATTAACTTAATTAATTATTAATGAATTAAAATTAAAATTTATTTAAAAAAAGTATTTAAATTTGAGTTATTGATTTCTGAATTTATTTATTTTTTTATTTTTAATGAAAATTTGAATTTTATTTATATTTTTTAATGATTTTATTTAACTAATATTTAATTAAGGGTAATTAATTTAAATAAAAATTAATTCTTGATTTTAATTTTTAATGATTGTACAAGATATTTAAAGTTGATTGAAGTTGATTTTATATTTTTTGTGAATTTATTTTGATTTATAGGATTTATTGGAGTTAAACCATTAATGAAGGGTTAATTTAATTAATCGTTACTTTAAGATCAATTAATGTCAAAATTGGGTGAATTCAAGTCATAGAGTATATGACACTAAGTTTTCTATGTTTAATGTTTCATCTAAATAGGATTTGTATGGTGAATCATGTTAGCTAAGACACCTTAATTATTGTCCTTAAATGACATTAGGTTGCATAAGTTTGAAATCAATATTTCTAACCCTTACATATACAAATAAACAATCACATCACATCGGACAAGTGTACTAAAACTATATAGAATGTAAGTAAATGAATTTCCAAATATTTAAGTCAAATCATGACTTAAGCATTTGAAAATTTAGTTAAGGGCAATCATATATCAAATGGGTTTAGTAAGACTAAGTTATATCAATGAGATATTATATATCAACTTAGCTAAAATTGAACCCAATTTATTGAGAATTTGGAGAATACTTACGGGAAATGGGAATTCAATACTATTGCAATTACTCTCCAAGTAATCAATAAATCCCTATGAATTTATTTTTTTCCTTAATAAAGCTCTGTTTAAATATTCCAAAGAGGGATTATTTGTAAAATTGGATTATTATTACAATAACAGTAACAACATCAAGCCTTTATCCCACTATGTGGGATCAACTACATGAATTCTTTTTCTCCATTGTGTCCAATTAAGAGTCAAATTCTCATTTAGATCTAATAAAGAAAGGTAATTTCTAATATTTTCTAACCAAGCCTTTTTAGGTCTACTACTACCTTTCTTAACATAGGTTAAGCCTAATACATCTACTCTCCTAACCGGGTCATCGGAAGGCATCCATTTTATGTGATCAAACCATCTAAGGCGTCTCTCTCTAATCTTATCTTCCACTGGAGCTACTCCAACCTTTTCACATATATACTCATTTCAAATCCTGTCTCTAAGAGTAAAGCCACTCATCCACCTAAGCACCCTCATCTCTGCAACACTTAACTTAATATTATGCTTCTCTTTTAATGTCCAACATTCTGTGTCATAAAGCATTGCAGGTTTAACCACCATCTTATAGAAATTTTCTTAAGTTTGAGTGATACTTTTCTATCACACAACAAGCATGATGCATTCCTCCACTTCATCCATCCAACTTGAATTATACTAATAATATCCCCATTTATTTTACCATCACTCTGAACAATAGACCAAGGATATCCAAAACATGTACTCTTATTAATGGATTATTATTGAATTAGAAAAAAATGAATTTATAAAGATCAAGATCGAATCATGACCTAGATCCTTATAAATTCATATATGGACAAGATTGATCTCAAACAGCCCTCAGAAAATTACTGGATGCTCCTAATACCTTCTATTTTATGCCATTTAAATTTGGGTTTATGTGGAAAATTATTTTGAGTAATAAAGAAAAATTAGTAAATAATAGAAGCAATATTACTCTCTAAATATTCATCCTATAAACCTAAATTTATTTTTAAATAAAAGAGGGCTTCATTCTAAACAAAATAAGGTATTATATGCTTAATTTGGTAAATAAATGAATTAGATATGATTATTTTAAATTATAATTAAATTTTTAGATTTAAATAAATTATTTAATATAATTTTATTAAATGGCGACGATGGCAAGCCATGTGGTGACATTCGGTTGGCGGATTCAAAACTGCACGGTGGCAGGCAATCCTTTATAGTGATTGCGCGACTGCATAATCATTACAAATGACTGGAAGGCAACGTGACAGCTCACTTATTTAAGTCAACGATGTGCAACACCATTTGATCCTCCACTATTTAGAATGAACGGTCTAGATGTCGCCAAATAAAGATATTAGCAACCGTACGGTCTGCGTAGTTTAGATAAACCATAGAACGTCATGATCTTGGCTATTGATCAAGAGATCAACTGCTGAGATTTTGTACACATAAAAAATGATTCAAATTAACCCTAGATGATGAAGAATGAACCAAAGACAAAAATGAACCAACCAAATTTAATAAAACTTTTGACAGAGCCTTATTTGAGGTAAATAAACAATGGGGATTTGATTTCACTGGTTAAAATTTCCAAATTTATTTAAATATATAGTCCTTAAGCTAGGTTTTAGGATATACCTTGATTGGCTAGATCATTTTAGGTTTTCAAAGGCATGATTTCTTTGTTGAGATGTGTAGGACACTTCTCCTGAAGGACTGGAAGGATGGAGAGCTTTAGATTGGAAGATTTAGGGGCTGGATGAATTCAAGAAAGGGTGGCTAGAATCCTATCATCAGTAACTTACAATCACTAAAGTTTGAATTGTGGAGTGTTGAGGAGATCCTTGGGAACTCAAATGAAAAAATATTTAGCTCTGGGAGGCTGAGAGTTAGTGAGGGAGTGTATGAATGCTTGAATGAGCTCTTTTGGTCCCTTGAGCTCAATTCAAACCTTGGATAGCTAGGATTATTTTAGATGCATACTAAGATTAATAACACATAACCTTAGGCAGTTATGAGGGCATGGAATCAAATGGGACAAGGATAATTAGTTGGAAAGGTACTTTTATCTTTATATATGCACATGGGGTGAATTGGCATGCTTAGGATTAATCCAATGCTTAGGATCTATTTAGGAGATGTTTAGGGATATTCTAAAAGGTATTTAAATAGATGGAAAGGTTTAGAGTGGAGGGAAATGATTTAACATAGCTATTATGACCATTTAATAGTCTTTTGACCATTTATTGACTGGTTTAACCAGTCAACTGGTCAAGGTGGCTGAGGTGGCAAGTAGGAAGGTTTAGTGAGCTATTTAGGTGAGTGGACAAGCATTTAAAGCCATAACATTGGAATTTAGTGAGTGGTGAGTGTATGGTATGGAGTTTGATCAAGTTTAATAGGTTAACTAGGTTAAACCTATTGAATTTGACTCATGGAAGGGTTTACATGTATATGAACCATATAATGTGTTGCAGATCTGAGCCCAAGTCTTGTAATTTTGATGATAACCAATATTATTATTTTTATTTACTATGCTATCTCCTAATAATTAAAGTTCATTGCATATATATTTTCTCTGTTGAATACTAACATGTGAGGTCCACAAGCTCACTCTCAAGCCAGCTCAAGATCGGGTATACTAAGATTGAGTCAAGTCTATAATTTTAATTTAAATGCATTTTCTACCTTTTCTTAAGTCAATTGTAATATGGTGGATCCTGAAGCTAAGTGACCTTGTACACTCACACTCAAGGGAGTGAGTAAAGGGAGATGGAGAAAATAAATTTTTTTAACCAAATCGTACAGGATGATTTTGGATCGTCCTATATGATCTGTTTAGCTCATAACCCTAATTAGGGCATCTGGCTTAAGTAAACTTGATTAAGAAAACCATCCTAGATGATAATGCCATCATCCTGGATGATATCCTTAAATCAAAATACCTAACTGCCAAACTCATTTAAGCTAGATTTTATAACTCACAAAATTGTATTAATCGTACAGGACGATCCTGATCATCCTGGATGATTCATAAATAATCATTCCTAAATTAATTATGTGATTATGTGAGTAATTAAGGTTAGATTAATTTATCATATCATCTGGGATGATCGCAAAATTGTACTGGATGATCTGTAACAAAAACCTTAGTTTTCTCCTAAGTCTCCTGGACGTCCCGTACTATCTGTAGGATGATAATGTCTAATTTTGATCTAATCATACAGGATGATTGCTACATCGTCTTAGAAGATCAATTATATTTTTATATATCATTCCGATTTATCTCCTTGACATCCTGAACTATCTGCTTGACGAAAGTGTATGTTTGAACTAATCGAACAGGATGATGATTACATCGTCATAAACGATTAGAACAAACTTTGTGTTCTAATAGTATAGGAAACCCAGATCGTCCTGGCTTGAAGGGCTGATTTAAACTAATCGCACAGGATGGTCAACTGATTGTCCTAGATGATATTATTGGCAAGTTGAAAATTAGGGCACTTTTTGAGGCCTCCTATTTAAGCTCTCTGAATTGTTAATGTAAAAAATCTTTTGTTGTTGTTCTAACCTAAGAGAGAGCTTAGAGAAGGAGAAGGAGAGTTTGGGAGAGAGAGAGAGGATCTTGTGATGGGGAGTTTATGAGGGCATTCACAAAGGTTGCTCTACGTAAGGATTCGATCATCTTCTTCCTTCTTTATCCTTGGTTCCTTGGTGGCTCTGAGGAATGATCATCAACATCCGATCTATTTTCTCTACCTACTCCAGGTGGGAGCAAAAGGATTATCAGGTTCTCTGCCTACTCTAGGAGGGAGTAAAAGGATTATGGGTTCCCTGCCTTCGCTAGGAGGGAGAAAAAGGATTCAAGGTTCTCTGCCTCACCAGGTTAGTGGAAAGATTTTGTAAGGGCTTCTCCACCTTACTGTGGGGGCAAAAAGAGAGACACTAACTGATTAGTGTAATACTTGTAACGAGAGATTCTAGGGAGTGGACGTAGGACAGGTTTGACCGAACCACTATAAATCTGTTGTGTTCTTTCTACTTATTTTTTTTCATTTATTTTTGTGATCTGATCTATGATTAAAATCTTTGATTTTGATTATCTGCTTCTGCATAAATTGTTTGTATTTAAAATATTCAAAAAAATTTCAAAAAGATTTTTTTTTGCTTAAATAATTTTTAAAATACCAATTCATCCCTCATCTTGGTTAGCCTTGGGCTAATTCTATAGGGTTTAACACCCCTCATGAACTTTTAAGTGGTATCAAAGCAAGATTCAAAAAATCAAGTTTTAGAATACTTTTAAAATTCGATCAATGGCTAACTTTGGTAATCGTAACATCATAGAAGGATATTCAACTACTTGACCACCTCTATTTAATAATATACCTTTTAATTTTTGGAAAACTTGCATATCCACCTTTTTACAATCAATTAATTATCGCATGTGGATGCTAGTTAAGGTTGGTTATTCTACACCTTTTAGATTAATTGATGGCATTAAAACTGAATTACCTTTTGCTGAATGGACTTTGGATGATAAAGATTTTGCACAACTGAATGCCAAATGTCTAAACTGTTTCTTTTGTGCATTAAAATCTGAAGATTATTTTCATGTCTCTACTTGCTCTATTGAAAAAGAAATTTGGGATAGATTATGTATAACTTATAAAGGAATAACTAAAGTTAAACAATCTAGGCTAAATATTTTGCTTCATGACTATGAACTCTTTTGCATGAAACCTAGTGAATCAATTTCTGAAATGTATACTAAGTTTACTCAGATTGTTACTTTTTTGCATGCCTTAGGAAGAGAACTTATAAACTATGAAGAAGTGAATAAAATTTTAAGATGTTTTCCTTCTTCCTTTGATGCAAAAATTACTGCCATTACTGAATCTAAGGATCTGAATGCTTATTCAATTGATAACTTACTTGGATCACTCATTACTTACGAGCAAGGAGTGAACCAAAGGCAGATTGATGTCGGAGAAAAGAAAAAAGAGAAAATTGTAGCCTTGAAGAGCTTTTAAGAGCTTCTTAAGGAAAAAAATAAAAGCATCATCAAAAGTGGAATAAAGGTAAGAATAATAAGCGTTCTAAAGTTTCTTCTTATGTTATCTATTTTGAATGCAGGAAGCCAAGGCATCTAAAGTCTGATTGCCCAGCTCGGAAAGCTCACCCAAGCAAGGAAAAAGGTGAAGAAAAACCTAAGTTCAAGAAGGATAAGAAAAGGATCCAGAACAAATTCTAGGCAGACTCAACATCAGACTCCTCTAAAATTAAAGCAGAAGAGGAGGTAACAAACATGTGTCTAATGGCTGATGATCATCTTGATCACTCTGATCAAGAAGAGGTATATAAGCTTATATATGATCAATTATTTAAAGTTTCTGAAAGGATTCATTCTTCATATAGGAAGCTCAAGAAAGCACATGCTTGCCTCAAAGTTTAATTTTTAAATCTGCAGAAAGAACATGAATGCTTAAGGAAAGATCACTTCACTCTGAATAGCAATCACATGGCTTTATAAATAAATTTGATGAATTAAATAAAAAGCATTTTGATTTTATCATTGAGCATGATTCATTTAAAATATCGCATGTTGAATTAGAAATTGCATTCAAGGAATTACAAACTCTTGCATCTAATTTAGAGAGTAGGGAGCATGTATTGAGAATAAAAAATTTAATTCTTGAAAGTATAAATAATTTTTTTGATGCTGAATTAATTGCCTTCATGGAAACTAAAAAACTACTGTCACTTAAAGAATTTCATACACAATCATCAAAGCATGCATCATCAAAACCTAGGAAGAGGCACCATCAACCACATAGATTAGTTAACCCTTTTTCTGGAGTTAGATATTTTTCTTGTGGCATGCTAGGATATATCTCTCATACTTGCACCATTCATTATAGTACATATTTGGTGTGGAGACCAAAATTATAAAATTCACAGCATAGCATGCATACATTTTATTCTTCTTTCTATAAGAAGGAACCCAAATCTGTTTGGGTTCCTAAATCTAACATTAATAATTTTATAGGGATGCTCTCACAAAAGGCCTCATTAGAGCATGTGGTACCTGGACAGTGGATGTTTAAGGCATATAATTGGAGATGTAAATCAATTCATTTTGTTGGAGGTCAGGGCAGGAGGCAAGGTAACACTTAGAGATAACACCACCAGGAGAGTGGTGTGATCAGGTATAATTGGTGATTCAAAAATTTCATCATCGATAATGTTTTGATTGTAAATGGATTAAAACACAATCTGATCAGCATCAGCCAACTCTGTGATAAAGGCTTCAGCATAAAATTTCTGTCAACTTGCTGCATTATAAGCTTAAATGATAAAAATATTTTGCAGGGAAAAATGATCAACAATGTCTACATGCTGGATCTAAATTTCTTTAAAGCTGATATTATTTTTTGGTTAAAAATAATTACTGATGAATCATGGATGTGGCATAGGAGATTGTGTTATATAAGTATGAAAAGCCTTAGGAAGATCATTCAAAATGACTTAGTGAGAGGTGTCCCCAAATTAGACTTTACTAAGGACCACTTGTGTGATGCTTGTTAGTTAGGAAAGTAAGTCAAATTATCCTTCCACTCAATTAAAGACCTTACCACTAGCAAACCCTTAGAAGTCCTTCACATGAATCTTTTTGGACCTGTCAACACTTCAAGCCTAGGAGGGAAAGTCTATTGGTATGTGATAGTAGATGATTATTCAGGATTTACTTGGGTTAGATTTCTATCTCATAAAAGTGAATCATTCAAGGAGTTTAAATCTTTTTTCACTTGGATTCATAGGAAGCTAGGTTATGAGATTGTAACAATTCATAGTGACCATGGTGAAGAATTTGAGAATGAACATTTTGAATATTTTTGTAAGGAGCAAGGGATAGATCACAAATTTTTAGCTCCTAGGACCCCTCAGCAGAATGGGATAGCTGAAAGGAATAACAGGACCCTAGTAAAAGCTACTAGAGCCATGTTAGCTGAATACTCACTTCCTAAATACTTTTAGGCAGAAGTGATGAATATAGCCTGTTATATTTTGAATAGGATAAATCTTAGAGCTAAGCTGAATTAGACACCCTATAAAATTCTGAAGGGTAGGACACACAACCTCTCTCACCTTCATGTCTTTGGATGTAAAGTGTTCATTCTGAATAATATAAAGTCTCAACAAGGAAATTTTGACCCAAAATCTGATGGAGTGTTCCTAGGTTATTCAAGTGTTAGGAAATCTTATAGAGTCTTCAATAAAAAAACACTAATAGTTGAGGAGATCACTCATATTGTATTTGATAAATTTGTTAATTCTGGAGGGTCTAGGGTAGAAGAAGAAGAGGTTGTAGAAGTCACCCAAGGAGTAAAATCTGTAAATCTGGAGGAAAGGGTAGAACCTGATGTTTCTTTGCCTAGAGAATGGAGATATTCTTCAAGTCATCCTAAAGAACTGATTTTAGGAGACCCATCTGAAGGTGTTAGAACTAGGCATGGACTTAAAAAAGAAGTAAACAAGTATACCTTCATTTTAATGATTGAACCCACCAACCTAAATCAAGCCTTATCTGATGAATTCTAGATCCTAGCCATACAGGAAGAGTTAAATCAATTGGTAAGGAATAATATTTGGGAGTTAGTAGAAAGACCTAAGGATCAGAGTGTGGTTGGAACTAAATGGATTTTCAAAAATAAAATGAATGATTTTGGAATAGTGGTAAGAAATAAGAAAAGATTGGTGGTGAAGGGGTATAATCAGATAGAAAGGATTAACTTTGAGAAGACTTTTGCCCTTGTAGCTAGATTAGAAGCCGTTAGGGTGCTACTAGCCTTTACCTATTTTAAGAGATTCAAATTGTACCAAATGGATGTTAAGAGTGCTTTTCTAAATGGGGTAATAAAAGAAGATGTGTTTGTAGAGAAACCCCCAGCTTTGAGAATTCCTAATTTCCAAATCATATTTTCAAATTAAAAAAGGCTTTGTATGGATTAAAACAGGCACCCAGGGCATGGTATGAGAGGCTTAGCACATTCTTACTGGAAAGAGAGTTTGTTAAGGGGAGCGTAGACACCACCCTTTTTCTGAGGAGAGTAGGAGATGAATTGCACATTGTCCAGATCTATGTTGATGATATACTTTTTGGATATTCTGATAAAAATTTATGTGATGAGTTGTTTAAAATAATAAGGAATTTGAGATAAGTATGATGGGAGAATTATCCTACTTTTTGGGATTTAGCATAAGGCAAATGGATGATAGAACTTTTCTTAATTAATCAAAATACATTAAGGACATCCTAAATAAATATGAAATGGATAAAGCCAAGCCAATAAACACTCCCATGAGCTCCAATGTTTAATTAAATAAAGACTCAAATAGAAAATCAGTTGATCAAAATAAATATAGAGGAATAATTCGATCACTACCTTACTTAACTGCTAGTAGACCTGATATTATGTTTAGTGTTTATCTCTATGTTAGATTTCAGGCTGATCCAAAAGAGTCCCACCTGATTGCTATTAAGAGAACCTTAGATACTCTTAGGGTCCCAAGACTTAGGAATTTGGAATCCTAGGCATAACACTTCTTTTGAAATCATAGGATATTCTGATTCAGATTTTATAAGATGCTGAGTTGATAGAAAAAGCACTTCTGTGACATGTTAATTCATAGGATAATCCTTAGTCTCCTGGTCTAGTAGAAATAGAACTCAGTTGCCTTGTCCACTGTTGAAGCTGAGTATATAGCCTTAGGAAGTTGTGTGGCCCAGGTCCTTTAGCTAAAGTAACAAATTCTGGATTTAGGACTTCTTATAGGCATAATTCCAATCCTATGTTATAACACTAGTGCCATCTGCATTTCTAAGAACCCAATCCAATACTCCAGGACCAAACACATAGACTTCAGTAACCACTTCATTAGGGACCATATTACTAAAGGAGACATAGAGCTACACTATGTAGCCACTGAAAACCAACTTGCAGATATCTTCACAAAACCACTGGCCTTTGAACCCTTTAGCACCTTAAGAACCCGATTAAGTGTGATAAATATTCATGCTTGAAAATGATGCTTTCTATTTATGTTTTTGTTCTTAGTGTTTTTATTTGATTTGCCTATTTATTTCTTTTTATATTTTTACTTTATGTTTTTTATTTTCCATTATTTTTTTTTACTTCAGTAGTTTAAGAATCAGATCACTACTCACTTCTGTTGATGAAATTGCCTTCTAAATGAGATTTTTGCTTTGTTTTTATTTAGAAGCTTGTAAGCATTGATTGACTTCTCTAAAATAGTTAAAGGAAGAAATTTTTATGATTATTTCTCTTCCTCTAACTCCTTTAATGGTATATTTTTCTTTTGAATCAAAATCTTTTTCAAAATTAAAAAATTGGACTTTGAAATAGAGATCTATTCTATCTTCCTATAGTAATCTATCTCATATGAGTAGTGTTCCAAATCATTGAATCATTTTCATGTTTTTTTAATCAGGTGGTTGTATTTATCATATAAGAATGATTCTATTTTTTGGTTTACATTTCCTTATCTAAGAGAGGGAGTTTTTCTTCTCTTATATCTAGAAGATAATCTCACAACTGAGAGTCTTTTAGAGGTTTTAAAAGAAATGAAGCTCACAAAAGATGCATAAAGTACGTAAATCAACTGAAAAAGAGGCACAAAATGAGCCCAATACTGAAAAGATGTTTAATATTCGCCAATAAATTACAAGATACATCAAGTGTATCAAAAATTAAAAGATGTGAAAAGTGCATCAAATAATTAAAAAATAAGGCACAAAATGAGCCCACAAAGAAATAAGCTTCCTTCTCTTTCAAATCTTTAAAAATCTTAGAAGAATCTATATGCCACTTAATATATTTAAACACTTGAGATTGAAAATCATGATTTCTGATTCTTTACTTTGCAATACTATTTTATCAGATATTTTTTAGAACGAAGTTTGAAATGATCACTTTTCTTATCTAATTTTTTTTCTTCTAAATTAGATTTATTGTTTAAAAGGAATTTGAACCTGTAAGGTGTTTGAGGTAGGGTTTACAAAAAATAATTTTCCAACTTTTTTTAGATTTCAGCATTGTCAATTCATTTCTTTTGAGTTTGTAAATTTAAACTTAAGTTAATTTTGTCATTTATTGAATGATGATTGATTAAACGAAACCCTTTTGTTTTTGTTCTTTTTATTATTTTTTTCGTTGTATTTTTCACTAGTTCTTGCTTTTTTTACTTATCTTTTATTTTTGGGACCTCTTCTAATCAACTCTATCCATCCTCAAAATTTTTAATTTTTTGTTCACATCGTCCTGGATGATGTCTGATCGTCCTGGACGATACCATCAATTCACTGTTCACCTTCCATCCAACAGCTATTCTGTACCTATTATTGGTGATCATACTGGACAATCCCACAATCATCCTGTACGATCCATGTGGCACAAATGGCTGGCCGATCTCAATGCAGTTGGTATGATCCTTAATGACTCATCATCATGGATGATTTAGCGAGCAAAGATCATTCTGGCTGACTCCTCGGGATGATTGCCTGTGTCTAATCATCCTAGACGATGTCTGATCATCCTAGATGATAGGAGTGCCTTTTTGACCAATCGTCCTAAATGCCATTATTGCTTTAAATCGTCTTAGAAGATCTCCCGATCATCCTAGATGATTTGGACAACTCTTTATAAACAGGCCAATTTTAAGTTTTTCTTCCCACCCCAAAACTTCTTTCCTCAATCACTAGCACTCAAATCTTCTCTATGGCTGGTGACAAATGTTTTAGGATGCTGACTGAAAGATCCTCCAGGGGAACTGTAGACCCTCGCTTCATTGAGGTAGCTGATCAGGCTGCTTACCTTTTGTACAAATCTACAGGGATTACATCCTCAAAGATGGTCAATCCCTACACACTAACCTATCTGGCATAAGATCAGTTCGCCCATATAACCCTTAACTTCATTATGACCCTCACATTTCCTTTCAATTCTGAACTTCTGTATGAGTTCTTTACCAGCCTTAGAATTAACTATGCCTACACTGCACTTCAATCATATGTCAACAAATGGCCTGTAGAAATAACTTATCAGGACTGCCATAAAATTCTTAAACTTACCACCATTGGAGACAAGCTTCATATCTTGGCTTCAGATCCTAATTTCAACTGTAACCCTATTAATCAGTATCTAAAGAACACCAATGTCACTTACAATGACGGTGCCTCTAGTTCATTAGTCAAAGATGTTAGGACCATCTAATATGTCCTTAGAATTTCTGTAATTCCAAAAGTGGTGACCATGTTCCCATTACTCCTTTACTCTCCATCACCACTTATTATATAATAACTCATAGGGATTTCAATGCTACTGATCTTCTATTCAGATACATTGAACACGCATTAGGGATCCCGAAAATAAGAGAAAATCAAATCTGGCCTTAGGACACATTATTGCATATTGTTGACCTCTGAATAAAGAACAAAAAGAAAGAGAATATAAATCCCACGTACCTACTGATTCGGCATCATTTACGTCGCATCCCATAATTTCTGCTTGAATCCTGCGATTGTACACTTGCCCTCACTATTAAGACAGCAGGAAATAAAGCTAAAGGCTAAGTTCTTTGCTTCCCTGCTCAATCCCACGAACTCTCGCATATGCAAGAATCCCGACCTCATTAACCACAAAACCCACGATCTTCTTCCCCTCTTCCTCTATGCTCGAAATCCCCTTATCGCGAAACCTCCAAGCCTGACAACCTCTAAGCCCGATCTTCCCGAAGCCACGGGCTACCTTCAAACCCTTTCTCCTATCCACAGCAAGACCCAAGTTGCAGTCGCCTCTTTCCCTTAAGCCGAAGACCTCAACTCACCTCTTCTCCACCTCTCAATTGAATCCCTCTACAGACCTCCATCCCTCCACCCCTGCTCAGTTTGTAAGCCAAAAATCCTCTGATTTCTTTAGTCTATAGAGAGAGAGAGAGAGAGAGAGAGAGAGTTCTCCTACCTTACTCGCAAGCTTCAGCTAGACCTCCTCCCTCCTTCCCGCAGTGAACATTTCCCTAGACGACATCCTCTCTTGCCAAATTGGAAGAAACGAGGAGAGCTCATTCACTGTGAAGGTAACTTTCCCCCTATCGCGCGCCTCTTCTGCCAAATCCCGTGTGCTTGGCGAGCAAAACAGAGGGAAACATGGGGCTCTAACTTGCTAAGAGGTTTATCGGTTCCCTAACATATTTTAACTTGATTCCTATATAAACCCTTTATAAATCCTGCTCAAATTTTGCATAAATTCCGTATCAAATCCTGCATTCAAATAGTCCATAAGTCATGTCCAAATCCTATATAATTCTTGTTGGATTTCTGAATCTATTTGAGTTAGTTATGATTAATTGAATTTAATTATAATTAGTTATTTTTAGTCTTAATTAATTAATTATTATTATAAATTAATTATAATTAATTATGATTAGTTATTAACTAATTATAAATTAATCATAATTAATTAAATTTAATTATGATTACTTATTTTTAATTATAATTAATTATTAATTAGTTATAATTAAATATGATTAGTTATAATTAGTATTTTAATAGTAATTAATTATTTTTTAACTACAACTAATTATTATTAATTAAAATAACAAAATAGAAAAGAAATGTAAGTGCCTTGTACCTCGATTCACATGCCAACCTCACGAGTCGCGAAGGTATAACCCTTCGATCCCTAAAACTCCGAGAGCTCAACTTTGACGCTTGTAACGCGATGAAACAACCTATACACACTTTTCATAGCGTGGTGGGAGGGAGTTCATCACGGTGCTCTTGACGAATCGGGTAATCACCTAAAACCTTATTTTCGGCATTTGTGGTGCACCGAAAAACCACCTATACACGCTTTCCTAAGCATGGTGGGATGGGAACCCGGTACGATACCTACGGTGAGGTGAGGACACATATAAGTACCTGCTCGTGGGGAAACCACTAATTTTCTTTTGTAACAGGTAAATTTGAAGACCCATACCACGCTTTGGAAAGCATGTAGGGGGATGAAGAAAAATATGGCCGTGGTGTCCAAGGACACCGACCATACACACTTTTCTTAGAGTGGTGAGAAGGCTCCGTTTCCTATAGTTTTCCCCTAAATGGGGGAGACGCCGGGAGGCTGCCAAAATTTTATTTGAAACACGGAGGACTTGAACAATATTTGGATAGTAGGGAACTTGCAAATTTGAATTAAACTTGCAATTTGGACAGTAGGGAACAGAACTCAATTGAAATATTAGAGAATTGAACCTTAAATTGATAAATGTAAGATCAAACTGAAAATATCAAAAGTAAATAATAACTTTGGGTATTCAAATGCACTCAAATGAACCTCATACAAGCAAATACAACTAGATGGATTTGTTTGATTAAACAAATTTGCAAAGTGAATGAGCAAATAAAAATGCATGGTGGACAAGGAAGCTCCTGCATCCCTACCACCAGCAACAAGCCAACTTTAAGAAGGTGTATCAAAGAGAAAGATTAAGAGCAAATGAACAAGCAAGGACTCATGCATTCTGACATTGAATCATTGAACAAAGAGAAGCAATGATGCTTAGTTAATCTGCAATATTGAAATGATTGCAAATGAGTTTCAATAAACACTGCAAACAAACAAATCAAGTGGTAAGGAATTTACAAAGTACGCAATGGACTGTTCATAAACGATAGCAAGGGTTATACAATTGGTGTGGATTAGGAATCCATTATACACACAATGCCTCATCTACAAGTAGAAATGAGAAATTTGTAGTCCAAATGTTATAGTTTGTGGAAGGATAAGGGCAACAAGCTTTTATGAAAGTACCGACACTGCCGCTAGAGTTCATTCCATAAGCGACATAAGGGAAGATTGACATGAACATAGATGCTTGCAGTATTAGAAGATTCGTGATGAATATTTGTAAGCGACTGTAAGAGACTTGTTATGCACAGTAGTCTACTTACAAATGATCAATGGATAATATATAATAGATATTATATCGTCCCTATGGTTAATAACCATCCCATGACACTCAAATATATCATTCCTCTATAGGAAGAAGAAGATGATACATAATAAACGTCTATGGGTTATACATTAATAGGCAACAGGTACAGCAACATCATTGCAATCAACCATCACTCGACGATCAGAAAATATCCTAATCTCCCACAAACAAAGATGACTGGTTGGCAACAAATGCAAATACATATAAACCATATTCAAAGGAGCTATAATAAACATAAAATATCTATAGCTCTTGGCAATCAATTGCAAATGAAAGCTATAGTTTTGCACCAATCAACATACACAGAGAAATTAAGAACAAATATAAGAACCTATCAGTTACGTAGTAGGAAGCAATGAATGCTATGACACCCTTACCCTTCAATGTTAAGCAAATAGATTGACTCATTACGAGAAGATACCAAACAACTATAACAAGCCATCTACACGCATCTACAAATGTATAACAAGAGATTCGTTAGTGTACTATAATCCACCTGCAGGAAGAAATAAGCAGTACATGATAGTCTACCTGTATAAAGTAGCAAATAACTTAATCCACCAGCTGCTACAACACGTCACCGAATCTATAACACTCGTACAAGCAGACGAAGGCGTCTACAAGCTTCCAAGTAAAATGATGAATTTAAATGGCAGTTTCCCACACTACTGATCAGCGTCAAATATCCCAAAAATATCCCCCACACATGCACCTTAATTTGTATACACTTAGGTACATAAAAGGGTTAAGGGCAATCACAATACCCGCATGGGCCTCGATGAGCGTGTTGTAGGAACACACGTGACATCTAGGGATGCTGCGCGGGTCTATAAATTTAAACTCGATCCTCCTAAGTAGATAAATAAGAGTCAACAAGGTTCAGTAAATAATTATAAAGTGCCCCCAAATACCAGCATGGGCCCCGGCGAGCATGTTACGGGTACACACGTGATGTCTAAGGATGCTGCGCGGGTTAATAAGTGAATTTGAGTTCGAGCCCGATCCTTCTATGTGCATAGATATGAGTCGACACGGCTCAAACTACTAAATAAATATACAGTCATGATGTCGACTAGGATAATTATTTTATACATTTATATTAGGCCTTCAAAGCCTATAATCAAGAGAATTCACTTACAGGCGGATTTGCCTCAACGGTTATGACTCAAGGCCTCTGAATTGCATGATTTGCCGCCAAATGGCATCATTACATTACGGTTATGGCTAGAGCCCGTATGCTCCCCAATGGCATGAAATCCTTAAGACATGAATCAATAGGATATGATCGATAGGGCACAAAGCCCTCTGTTAGCTAAGGTGGATTCAAATTTGTCCCCTTAGACAAACACTCCCCCTAGGTCTACAAGGTATCCTTGGACAAAACAACCCATGGCTACCAACAAGGATCCTTCTTTTAGGTTGGGTTGACTACCTCCTCTGACTAAGTAGACCAGGGACCATGATGGCTCGGGATGACGGAACCATGGGATCTTGATCGGGTCCATCATCCATTCCCCCACCATCCACTTTAAGTGCAAGGTGGTGAAATTTTTATTTTAAATATCAACCTTCAAACACATCTATACCCATGCTGCTTCTATATACTAGATAACATGTATACCTATGCATCTGATTGAAAACTAGCCTTAATCAAAAGTTTTCTCTCGTGATTAGGAGGGGTAATTAACTATAGGGACTTGCGCCTATAAGAAACTAGAACTCAGATCATAAAGTCCTCGCAAAATGAGGGCAATATCTCTTGGTAGTGTCTTATCTACAAAACCATCTGCCTTCCAAAATTTATCCCAGAACTTAATTCCGTTAAAAATCCTTTGAGAAAGCAAAGCAGGTGGAGGCCGGGGCCAAATTTTTGGAGCCCACACCTATGTTCTTGAAACTAAGTATAACCTTTAGTATCCTTCCCCACCAAATTATCAACCTTCCTTCTACACCAATAACTCCTTCCACATCCTTCACAACACACGTCTCCATCTGGAGCATGAGGAGGTTGTGGGAGTAGAGGAAGAAGCTATTCCTGAACCTGTTCCTCTCTGCTAGTAGTCACCGATCAATCCGTTGGTACAATATTTTGATTAGTGGGAAGTCAGATTTGAGTCTTATGTCTTGGAGCAGCAGCAGCAGCACACCCAGGATATAGCTCATTTTGAGGAGTTTGCAACATAACAACAACAACACGTAGCTCATTTTGATGATTACCTAATACAGCAGCAGTAATAGTAGCAAAGCTAGGACATGGACTAGCTCCGCAAGCTGTTCTCCTCTCTCCACCCTTTCTATCCACCACCACCTCCTTCTGATCAGAGTACCTTTGATTATTAGTTATTTTTTTGTTATTGTTTTTTTTATGTCCTCTGCTTTTTCTTTTCTAGTGTTTTCTAGCTCCTCCTTTTTGTGATGACAAAAGGGGGAGTATGTATGTTTGTAAAAGCTTATGTGCCTGTAAAAGTTTCTTTTACTTAGTGCTTATTGTTGTGTTCCTACTTAGTTATTTTGTTTATGTTATTCTATGTTTTTCCTTTTACATAAAAAAATGTGTTTTTCTTTTGTCACCTCCCCTATTTTTAAAAGAATTAACTTAGTAAGGGGGAGTTTAGGAAATAGCAAAACACTTTGGAAAGCTTTTAACAATAATATTTTTTATCATCAAAAAGGGGGAGACTGTTACAGATCTGGGCCCAAGTCTTATGATTTTGATGATAACAAATATTATTATTTTTATTTACTATGCTATCTCCTAATAATTAAAGTTCATTGCATATCTATTCTCTCTATTGAATACTAACATGTCAGGTCCATAAGCTTACTCTCAAGCCAGTTCAAGATCGGGTAGACTAAGACTGAGTTAAGTCTATAATTTTAATTTAAATACATTTTTTACCTTTTCTTGAGTCAATTGTAATTTGGTGGATCTTGAAGTTAAGTAACCTTGAACACACACCCTAAAGGGGGTGAGTAAAGCGAGATGGAGAAAATAAATTTTTCTGACCAAATCATACATGATGATTTTTGATCGTCCAGGATGATCTATTCAGTTCACAACCCTAATTAGGGCATCTGGGTCAAGTAAACCTGATTAAGAAAATCATCTTGCATGATAATGCCATCATCCTGGATGATATGGTTAAATTAAAATACCCAGCTGCCAAACTCATTTATGTAAGATTTTATAACTCACAAAATTGCATTAATCGTACAGGATGATCCTGATCGTCCTGAATGATTCGTACACAATCATGCCTAAATTGATCAGGTGATTAGGAGAGTAATTAAGCTTAGATTGATTGATGATATCGTCCGAGACGATCGCAAAATTGTACTAGACGATCTATAACAAAAACCTTAGTTTTCTCCTAAGTTTCCTGGACATCCCGAACTATCTGCTGGATAATAATGTCTAATTTTGATCTAATCTTACAGGATGATCAGTTATATTTCTACATATCATCCTGATTTATCTCCTAAACATCCCAAACTATCTACTAAATGAAAGTGTATGTTTGAACTAATCGAATAGGATAATGATCACATCATCCTGGATGATCAAAATAAACTTTGTGTTTTAATCATACAGGAAACCCAGATAGTCCTAGCTGGAAGAGATGATTTAAACTAATCGTACAGGATAATCGATAGATCATCCTGGATGATATTGTCGGCAAGTTAAAAATTAGAGCGCTTTTTGAGGCCTCCTATTTAAGCTCTCTTAATTACTGATGTAAAAAATCTTTTGCTATTGTTCTAACCTATGAGAGAGCTTAAAAAAGGAGAAGGAGAGTTTGAGACAAAGGATCTTATGAGGGAAGTTTTTGAGGGGATTCATAAAGGTTTCTCTAAGTAAGGATTCGATCATCTTCTTCCTTCTTCATCCTTGGTTCCTTGGTGGCTCTAAGGAGATGATCATCAACATCAAATATAGGTTCTCTGCCTACTCCAAGTGGGAGTAAAAGGATTGTCAGGTTCTCTGCCTACTCTAAGAGGGAGTAAACGGATTCCGGGTTCTCTACCTTCATCAGGAGGGTGAAAAAGGATTCAAGATTATCTACCACACTGGGTCAGTGGAAACATTTTAAAAGGGATTCTCCGCCTTGCTGTGGGGCAAAAGGAGAGACACTAACAGATTAGTACAATACCTGGAATGGGAGGTTTTGGAGAGTGGATGTAGGTCAGATTTGATCGAACCACTATAAATCTGTTGTGTTCTTTCGACTTATTTTTTGTATTTATTTTCATTTATTTTTTTGATCTGATCTTTGATTGAAATCTCTTATTTTGATTATCTGCTTCCACTTAAATCGTTTATGTTTAAAATATTCAAGAAGATTTCAAAAAGATTTTTCTTTTTACTTAAAGAATTTTTAAAATACTAATTGACCCCCCACCCTCTTGGTTAACCTTGGGCTAGTTCTATAGGGTTTAACACCCCTCACGAACTTTCATAATAGAGTAAATTTGAGGATTTGATGAAGTTTGAATGGGTTGATTTGATTTTATGCTATAAATTGACCCATGTGTTGACCTAGTTTGACCAGATAGAGGTGTCAAAAATTGACACGACCTGAAAACCCAACTCGAACCCAACCCAAATTTTTTGGGTTAGGGTCAACCCGAATTCAAAACAGGGAGAGTTTGGGTCCTGATTTTTGAACCATTTTGAATTTCGAGTCAGGTTCGGGTTGACCCAAAAACCTGAGAATGACCTGATCTTGACCTGGAATCTTATAGTTCAGGTTTATTTATGGGATTTAGCCAAAGAAACACACGAAGTGGAGAAAGGTACCTTCACAATGAGTGAAATCACATCATTGCTTCCAATCAAAATATTATAACTTCTGATCTGACTAGAAGGGAACATCATCCAAGGAGCAAAATTGAATAATACTGAAGGAGTCGGTGACTCCTATAATCTCTAAAGACAACATTAATGACAAAAAAGAGAAGATAAAAGCAAACCTTAGATGCCTCTAAGTGTACGAAACGAAGAAAGTTACCTTCATAATGAGTGAACTCCGGTCATTGCTTCTGACCAAAATGTTATAACTTTTGATCCGACAGGAAGGGAACGTCATCCAAGGAGTGAAGTTAAACAACAATGAAGGAGCCGACGACTCACAAACCGGTTGGCACTTGGCAGGTTGGGTTTGGGTCAACTCAAACCCAATGTGGGTCGGGTTCGAGTCTGAAAAATTGACCCATTTTCAAAAATGGGTCAGTTTTGGGTCGGGTTGAATAGTGTCAGGTCAATTTTGGGTTGGACCCAAACCTGACCCATGACTCAAATTTGACAGCTCTATGACCAGACATTGGTTCAATTGACCAAATCAACTGATGACTGAGTCAAGGTAACCAGTCATGTCTATTTCACTAGGAGGGTTGATTAGAGGGATTTGGTGAAAATCAAAATTCATTTATGAGTTTGATTGGATGTTTGCTAGAGTTCATGATCAATTGAGCTAGCTCAATTGGGCCATATTGGGTTAATTACTAGCTGAGGAACCAGTGATGATTAATTTGATGTATAAAACTCCTAGTGAAGTGGTCTATACATGATTAAGGTCATGGGTGTTAGTGCACTGAGCCATCTAGTTGTAGTGCAGGGCTATAAATATTCAAATGATTGAGTGTTGATTGAATACTAGAGGTGCATACATGGTTAATTGGTTAACTAGAGATTATGTAGGTGATTGAAATAATTATAATCTGTAGATGGTGATTATTGATTGATTTGATGTATGTAATTGAAATTGAATGAAAGCTTGGTTGAGTGTTGGATGATTAACAACTGGGTGATTGTCAACCATAAGATGGATGATCAAGAGTTTAGATGGATCCTGATGACCTCATACAAAAATGAGGTCAACAAGTAAATCCTATAGGGTCTTTAATAAAAGAATCATAGTTATAGAGGAATCCACCCAACTTGTGTTTGATGAATTAGATAGATTAGCTAAGCCTAGGTTAGAAGAAGATGATGAAGTAGAAATTCCTTATAGAGTAGAGGATGCTAACCTAGGAGATTGAGTAGTACCTCAAGACCCTTTGCCTAGAGAGTGGAGATATTCCTCTAGTCACCTTAGGGAGCTTATCTTAGGAGATCCATCAGTAAGGGTTAGGACTAGGCAAGGCCTTAGGAAAATGGTTAGCCATATTACATTCATCTCGATGATAGAACCAACTAGCATAGATCAAGCCCTCAATGATGAATTCTAGATCTTAGTAATGCAAGAGGAATTAAACTAGTTTGTTATAAATAATGTATGGGAGCTAGTTAGTAGACCTTCTGATCAAAGTATAGTTGGCACTAAATGGGTGTTTAATAATAGGTTGAATGACTTTGGATCTGTGATTTGAAATAAGGTTAGATTAATAATTAAGGGGTAAAATCAGGTAGATATAATTAACTTTGAGAAGAACTTTGCTAGTGTAGCTAGATTAGAAACCGTTAGAGTTCTCTTAGCATTTATATGTTTTAGAGACTTCAAATTATATCAAATGAATGTGAAGAGTGCATTTCATAATAGGGTTATTAAGGAAGATATATATGTAGAACAACCCAAAGGTTTTAAAAATTCCTCTTTTCCCAACCATGTCTATAAATTAAAGAAAACTTTATATGGGTTAAAATAGGAACCTAGGGCAAGGTATAAGAGACTTAGCACATTTCTCCTATATAGATTATTTATTAAGGGTAGTGTATACACCAACCTATTCCTTAAGAAAATAGGAGAAGATATTTTTATAGTTCAAATCTATGTTGATGACATATTGTTTAGATTTACAAATGAACATCTATGTAATGAATTTTTAGATAGTATGAGTAAGGAGTTTGAGAAGAGTATGATGGGAAAGTTGAGCTATTTTCTTGGATTTAGTGTAAATCAAAGAGAGGATGGTACCTTTCTTACTCAGGCCAAATACATTAAGGGGATCTTAAAAAAAGTTTATATGAAAGGTTAAAAAAGTATAAATATACCAATGAGCTCAACCATCCAGGTTGATAAAGCTATAGATGGAAAATCAGTGGATAAAAAATATAGGAGAATAATAAGGTCACTTCTTTACTTGACCACTAGCATATCATATATTATGTTTAGTGTTTATCTTTGTGTTAGATTTCAGGTGGATCCAAAAGAATCCTATATGACTACTATTAAGAGAATTCTTATGTATCACATAGACACCCAAAACTTAGGCATCTGTTATCCATAACACCGCCTTTGAACATATAGGATATTTTGACTCAGACTTTGTAAGGTGTAGAGTGAACAAGAAAAGCACTTATGATGCTTGTCATATCATAGGTAATCCTTAGTTTTCAGATCTAGCAAAAAATATAATTTAGTTTCCCTATCTGCCACTAAAGCAAAATATATAGCTGTAGGAAATTGTGTTGCCCAAGTCTTATGGCTAAAGCAATAAATCCTTGACCTTGGACTTTCTATAGGTATTGTCCTTATCATGTGTGATAAAATAAGTGCTATCTACATTGCAAAGAACCCAATTCAACATTCCAGCACAAAGTATATCGACATTAGACATAATTTTATTAGGGATCATGTAGCCAAAGGTGACATAGAACTACATCATGTAAGCACTGAAAATCAATTGATAGATATCTTTATAAAACCCCTCAATAATGACACTTTCAAAGCACCTAGGACTAGACTATGTGTGATAGAAATCAATGCTTAGCAAAATTAGGGTACAAATATATTTTTGTGTTTGTGTTATTTATGTTATTTATATTACATGCCTATTTCTATTTATATTACATGCCTATTTCTATTTATATTACATGCCTATCTCTTATGAAGTTTTTCCTAATCATCACATACAAAGAACATACTACTGTATGATCCACATGGATTTTCATACCAGCACCGTCTAGGAAATCCAATGATTCAGATTTTCTCAATTATTAATATTATATTGTACAAATACATTGTTCATGTTATACGATCCATGTGTTAGTGACTATTGGCATTATTACTTTTTCTGGTATGATATTTAATTAATGATTAGATAGTACGATTACCCATTTATACTGTACAAATCATGGTTCTTACTATATAACCCTTCATAGTATTTATATTCCCTAGGTATCCATGAATCATTTTCTCAAGGCATTTTAAAACACTAATTTTAAGACTTGCTCTGATACCAATTGAAAGTCCAAATTTGGGTTGCTATACTGACTTGAAGTACAAATATACACCAAGAGGGGGTGAATTGGTGTTTAAAAATTTCCCTTTAAAAATTATCCTTTTGTAAAGTTTATGACTTAATGAATAATTCGATAACATTAATTTAAATAAAAA
This sequence comes from Dendrobium chrysotoxum, assembly GCA_019925795.1. NCBI lineage: Eukaryota > Viridiplantae > Streptophyta > Magnoliopsida > Asparagales > Orchidaceae > Dendrobium > Dendrobium chrysotoxum. The sequence goes on from CM034309.1 coordinate 19,562,479, forward strand.
AATCTTTTGACTTAAAGCAATAATTGCAAAGAAGAAAATTTTTTTTGTTTTTAAATTTCTGATTTTTTTTTCTTTTTGAGAAAATGCAAGATATTCAATTTTTATGAAATAAAGAACTTACTGATCACAGATATGCAATAACATACAAGAAATAAAAATGTAAAAAAATAAAGGTAAATACAAGAACACACAAGAGTTTTATAGTGGTTCGATCAATCTTGACCTATGCCCATTCCCTAGGGTACTCCACTATGAGTATTTCACTAACACTAGTGAATCTCCTTTTGCCCCCACAACAGAGTAGAGAAGCTCTTAGAAATCACTTCCACCTCCTCGATGTTGTGGAGTAGTCAAATCCCTATCACCTTCCTGGTGTGGCAGTGTAGCTGAATCCCTTTCACCTTCTTGGTGTGATAGAGTAACTGAATCCCTTTTACCTCCTCGATGTGGCAGAGTAGCTAAATCTCTTTCACCGCCTCTATATGACAGAGCAGTCAGATCCTTCCCATAAAGAGACACTTCCTATAGTTTCCCTCATGCAAAGACACTGACCTTGGAGGAAGAAGGTGCAAGATCACCAAGCTACTGTCTGTAAAAACCCCTCTCACACATTCTTTTGACCCACAAGTATCTTCTCACTCAAGACCTCACCTCTCCCTCTCCAAAGCAATTTTCCCTCTTTAAACCCTTCTTATAAAAGCTCTCCCTCAGAAATAGTGGCAAAAGAATCTTAAGACAAATTAGAGATGGTATTTAAACAAAGGCTCCAAAAACCATAAATATTCAAGTTAGTGTTTTTGTTCGTATAGTACGATCGAGGATTGTACAGTTTGATTAGTTCAAAAAATTATAGTTCATTCAATATGACATACGAGTCACAATATGAAATGTTCAAATATAGTATATTGATCGTACAGTACGATACTTGGATCATATTGTATGATTAGTTCATTCTTCTTAAGATTATACAAGACGATCTCTAGGATGATCAAACACATCTCTATCAATCGTCCAGTTTGATTTTCATCGTACTATACGATTAGTTCAATAAATCAAGATTCATCCAGAATAATCCTTGTGATGATCAAATTTTGTCTCTTCCAATCATCATGTATAATCAACATCATATTGTATAATCTATCATATTAATTAAACCATAATTTGATTATCTTATCACAGGATTTAATTTAGGTAATATTTTAAAAACATACAATATGAATAGGTTTATATAGTATGATCAGTTCATAATTAAAAATTAAAATACTTACCTAAATCTGATTGGTGGCTAGGAATTTGATTTAAACTGATTGTCATATATGATCTGGTTCATACAGTACAATTACTTAAAAATATCAATTACTCAATTAACCATTATAATTAATTTCTGATTAATAGATCATACAGTATGATTTGTACAAATTCAAAAACAAAATCACTCTTTATTGTATGTGTGCATGGTCGCTAAGCTGGCATGCACCTTTTACAGGACTTTTGTTTAAGGAAATATAAAATAAATAAATGAAAATATAGACACTTGAAAGAATATCAAATCTATTCTACCCAATCTTGAGTCTTGATATTTGTGCGATGGAGTATGCTATGAATGAAATGTTGGCATGCATAAGGCAAATATCTAGTAATAATATCAGGAGAAATAGAGTAAAAAATCTAATAATATTTGTTACCATCAAAATCACGTACTCGAGCTCCTGGATTGCAACATTCTCCACCTTACTGTGGGAAAAAAGGAGAGTGACTAAGAATTTAGTGTAATACTTAGAGTGAAGGACTCCGGGGAGTTGACGTAGGTCAAGGTTGATCGAACCACTATAAATCTCTTATGTGTTTGTTATTTTTTTATCGCACTTTAATTTTTTGCAGTTTTACTTTATTATAAATTTACTTTCATACAAATCTGAGTTAAGAATGTTGAGAATCATTTAGATTTAATTTTGGTTAGAAAAATAAAAATAAAAATTTGAAAATAGAAAAGAAAAAAAAATATATTCATATTTATTTTTTATAAAATCAAAACAAAAAAATTTCATTAAATTTTTCATATCATTAGCTTCCGCATTACAAGTTTTATTTTTGAACTTAAGTTTTGAATTTGGTATTATGTTTCAAAAAGGATTTTGAAGAAGAAAATTTTTAGAACACCTATTCACCCCCCTATTGTAGTTCAAGTGGTATAGCACCCAAAAATTAAACTTTAAAAATTTTTAAAACACTAATTCATCCCATACTTTCTCTCTCTATACTTAGAGAGAGAAAATTTATGATTTTGTTTTTCAAACACCTCCCTCTCCATCTCCTGCACCTTCTCCTACCCTCATTCCTTCTTTTCCCTCAACCTAAAAAGAGAAAAACGTTTCTCTCTCTTTCTCTCTCTAAAATTGGAGGGAGACATGGATTTTCTTGCTGTAATGCCACACTTCTCACCACCACCATATTCCTATATATTTCGTATACTTTTCCATCAAACCCCACCTTTCCTTAAGGTTTTACCCTCTCTTTCTCTCTCTAAAAAATAGTATGAGATGCGCCAAGAGGGGGATAAATTGGTATTTTCTAAAAAATAAATCTTAAACACGAGTACTAGATTTTTAAAGGATTTTTTTTTTAAATAAAAACTTAACTAGTCAAATGCATAAGCTAATAATTCATTCACAATTATAATAGTGGTGATACAATTTCAAATCTCACAATGAAAAGCTAAAATCAGATTTCTCACCACGTAATTAATATAGAAAATAAATGCAATAAAAGTAAAATACAAAAAATAAAAAAAGCACACTAGAAATTTTTATAGTGGTTCGGTCACTTGTCCTACGTCCACTCCCTGGAGTCCTCCACTCCGAGAGTTGCACTACTAAAAGTTAACTCTCCTCCTGCTCCCACTACAAGGTGGAGAAGCCTTTATAAAACTCACTTTCACCTTCCCCGGTGTGACGGAGTGCCAGACGCTATGTCACCCTCCTTGTGATGACAACGGACCTTCTCCTTTTTCTCCCTCCTAGAGAAGATAGAGAACCTCGAGGATGTTGACCTTGAAGCCTCTCTCCCTAGAGAGCTTCCACAAGACTCACCAAGGCCACAGGATGAGTAAGTGTGCAACTAGCTTGGAGCAAACGTGTGATCCCCTCACACTCCTTCTCCCTCATGCTCAAGCTCACCTTCTCTTTCCCCTCATAACCCTTTGATCTCTTCAAAATCTCCCTCTCAAGAGTTCCTTCAATTATCACGTTCCTCCTCTTTACAACAACAACCATTCTGATAAGAAAAACTTTTTTTTTAATTAGGCTTCAAAAAACCCTAATAATTCAATTCAGATGATACTGTTCGTACAGTATAATCTAATATCGTACAGTACAATCAGTTCAAAATCAGTTCTGTCCAGTACGAATGAATATGAACAGTTCACAAATTTTAAGCATATCGTACAGTATGATCAAGAGATCATCCTGGACGATCATTTTATTTTCCACTATTCATATGGGATGACTTATGGGACAACAAACATCATCTCTATAGATCATCCTGCATTGTACACTTCGTACAGTACAAATAGTTCAATTCAGATCATCATTATGTACGATAGAAATATCATTCAGGATGAATAGTTAAAAAAGTCGTGGCTTCGTCTGATACGATCTATGGGACGACAAAATTCATCTATGTTGTTCATAGAGTATGATTAATATCATATAATATGAATGACAATAATTAAGAAACCATGATTTAATTGCCCAATTATGGGAGATAATTTTAGCAAGATTTCAAATGATCATACAATATGATTAGGATCGTATAGTATGATTAGTTCAAAAGATTAAATTCAAAATCTTACCAAAAATATGCTGGTGGCTAGCGTTTTCAGATAGAAATAAATCGTATAGTACAATCACGATCGTACAATATGATTATGATTATATAATATGATTAGTTCACAAACTAATCATTCAAAATTAGTCATTAAGCTTGAGTTTTAATGACAGATCATACAGTACGATTAAAAATCATGCAATACAATTTTCTTTTAAAAAATTTAATCTTAAAAAACGAGAAGATCCCCTTGTGTGCGTGTGCATGGTCACCCCATTTGCATACACTCTTTTGTGGCAGACTCAAAAAATAAAAAATAAAGAAAATATTAAATACAAAATCTTTTACATCATATTCTACTCAATCTTGAGTCTCCAATAGTCTTGAGCAGTGTGTATCTTACCTGAAATATTAGTGCTCACAGACAAAAAATAATATCTATAATTTTTAAGAAAGAACATAATAATCCAGTTAATATTATTTGTCATCATCAAAATCAGAGACTAGGGATCCTGGATTACAACAATCTCTCTCTTTTTGATGATGTTAAATAATGTTATCTAATATGCAAGATAAATATTATTTCGTCCTTAGCTCCCCCTCACTAGATGATGGATTTTAAAAGATGGGAGGATTTATAAATATATATTTTTTAATTTTTTCCTTTTTTTTAATTTTTTAAATAACACAAATAAAATATAATGAGATTAAAAAAAAATAACATAACATAACAAAAACATACGCAGCTTGAAAAATATCATAGCATACAAATAAATGGGAACATAGAACTTTGTAAGAACATAACATAGAACTTCTCTCCATTTTGACATCAATAAATAGAGGAGTACACACAAAATAGGGAAGTAAAAATAGTACAAGAAAAAGAAATACATGACAAACAAGTAAAAGTAACTAGTTGTTGGGATCCTAATCAGGTGGTGGTGGTGGCTAAAAATACTGATGGATGGATGCAAATTGATGATCGATCGAGGTGAATCATTCACCAAACCATTGTATATCATCTTCGTGCTATCGATGTTGTTAGTTAATGTTGTAGTCCAACTAAGTTTCTAGTTGATCAAGCCGCTGAATAATATCATCCCTAGGGTAGGCAGGTCCAAGTGATGGTATCGGTGGTGGTGGAGGTCTTCCTGCAGGAGCAGCTTCTCCTTCTTCATCAAAACTAGGATCAGCGTTCTCTTATTCTCGATGGAAAAGAATACGGAATAAAGTGTCGGTGTAAAAGATAGAAAGATTATCAGGTGGAATAGGAAAGGTACATTGATATTTGGCATCAAGGATGTATCCTATAATATGTCCTAAGGCAAGGTTTTGTTTATGTCGGGCACTTGGATATCTAAGAGCAGAGAGGTTATGAAAGTAGTCTAGGATCATTTAAGCTTCATCAAATTTGGTGGCAGACATGATTAAGTAAGTGATTACAGACAGAAGTGAGGTAATGTGTATGTGATCTCCAGCTTTTGGAATAATGGATGTTCGAAGAATATGTTGGATGATGCGGGCATTCTGAGTTAGAGTTTGGACAAGTGGTAGGTGTTGGTTTGTGGGCACATTCCTAAGTAGCATATTAACAGAGGTCCAATCATAATCATTAGTGAGTAGAGATTAGGGAAGACGTCCTTAGGTAGAGAGTCCAATGTGTTCAGCTATATCAACTTTAGTGATGATGACATTTCGTTTGCATATAAAGGAGGTCAAGATTGTTCATTCGAAATCTATCCTAAGATTTGATAAAAATTCATAGAGGAGTTCAGACTGAAAAGGAAAAGCCAACGTAAGAAGAAACTGGAGAGTGGTAGAGGCAAAAAAATTCATAACCTCAAAATTTAAGGCAGCTTGGTTAAGCATGCGTGACAGAGTGATCTTTGCCCATTTAAACTTATTATAGACTTTTTCATCAGCGGCGAAGAGAAAATGGTCATCAAACCATCGAGAGGAGGAGGAGCTCCCCTCGATCAGTCTACCACGTTTTCTTCCACCGGTCATTACACATAAATGGTAAAGGGATGAGAGATTTTGAGAAGTTGAGAATGAGTTGAGCCAACGAAACCCTTCAATTTATAGATTTCTGGATGATCGTACAGTACTATATGAATTCGTATAGTACGATCAGGTGAATTAATTCATTTGGATGACTTGTTAGAAAAAGTAGTCAAATTATACAGTATGATCAGGATCGTACTAGAATATCTTAAGATATTTTGTCCATCCTGAGGAGTCATCGGTACGACCTTTGATAAAAGGTATCGTACAGTACGAACATGTGTTCGTCCAGTACAAAGAGTAATTATGATCATACCAGCCGAGTTTAAATTCGTCCCAATTCAATTTGACACGTGGATCATATAATACAAGTCGTGGTTCATACAGTACGATTATTAATAATGTGTATCATATAATACGAGTGGTGGTTCATACAGTATAATGTTTATATAAGTAAGCAAATCTGTTCTGTTTATGGAATTAAGGGCTGTGATTTGTGTATTTATGAAGATCGTACAGTACGATATAAACAAAATTTTAAGGTTTTGGTGTCACTAAGATGTGTGTGAGATGATCAGGAAACCCTTTATTTATTTTTTTATAAATTTTCTAATAAAGTAACAACACACAAAAATGAGTACAAATATATGAGTTTTAAAAACATTTTTTTGTTTTTGTTTTTTTGTTTTGTTTTTGTTTGATTAAGCATGAACGTCTATGACACTCAATTTTATGCTCAAGGTGCTAAATGTGTCATAAGCTAATGGTTTTGTGAATATATTAGCTTGTTGATCTCTGGTAGATATATGGTGTAGTTCCATATCTCCCTTGGCTATATGATCTCTTATGAAGTGATGCCTAATGTATATATGCTTTATGCGTGAGTGATGAATTGGATTTTTAGATATGTAAATTACACTAGTGTTGTCAGACATAATTGGAATGGTTCCTATAGGTAGTCCAAGATCTAAAAGTTATTATTTTAACCATAAAACTTGAGCAACATAACTTCTTACTGCTATATATTCTACTTCAGCCATTGAAAGGGCTACCGAATTTTATTTTTTACTGGACCATAAAACTAAGCATTGTCCTATGAATTAACATGTACCAGATGTGCTTGTTCTATCTACCCTATATCCTGCAAAATCAGAATCTAAATACCCTAAGATTTCAAATATAGTGCTGTGTCTAGGATACCAAATTCCTAAGTTCGAGGTGCCTAGTAGATTTTAAAAATTCTCTTGAGAGCAGTCATGTGGGATTCTTTTAGGTCGGCTTGAAATTGGGTGCAGAGACATATACTAAACATTATATCTAGTCTGTTGGCAGTTAAATAGAGAAGTGATCTAATTATTCCCCTATACTTCTTTTGGTCTACTGACTTTCTATTTGGATCTTTATCTAATTGAATGATAGAACTCATGGGAGTATTCATGGCCTTAGCATTATCCATTTCATACTTTTTTAGAATATCCTTGATGTACCTAGATTGGCTAAGGAACATTCCATCTTCCATCTCTTTTATACTGAATCCAAGGAAGTAATTAAGTTTTCCCATCATGCTTATTTCAAACTCGTCACTCATTATTTTTAAAAATTCATCACATAAGATTTTCTCTAAAGATCCAAACAAGATGTCATCTACATAAATCTGAACAATGAGTATCTCATCTTCTACCCTTTTTAAGAAGAGGGTGGTGTCCACACTACCCTTAATAAAACCTCTATCTAGTAGGAATGTGCTAAGTCTTTCATACTAGGCTCTAGGTGCTTGCTTTAACCCATATAGTACCTTTTTCAATTTAAACACATGATTTGAAAATTATGAGTTTTCAAATCCGGGGGGTTACTCAATATAAATATATTCTTTGATTACCCCATTAAGTAAAGCACTCTTAACGTACAATTGATATAATTTAAAACCCTTGAAGCAAGCAAAGGCTAAGAGTATCCTTATGGCTTCTAGTCTAGCTACTAGGGCAAAGGTTTCCTCAAAATCTATTCCCTCAATTTGGTTATATCCTTTAGCTACTAATCTAGCTTTATTCCTTACTACTATTTTAGAGTCATTCATCTTATTTTTAAAGACCCACTTTTTCCAACCACACTTTATTCCTTAGGTCTCTTAACTAATTCCCACACATCATTTCTAATAAATTGGTTTAGCTCTTCTTGCATTGCTAGGATCTAGAATTCATCTCTTAAGGCTTGATCTATGTTGGTGGGTTCAATCATGGAGATAAATACAGAATGACTAACTTCCTTTCTAAGTCTATGCCTAGTTTTTATACCTTCAGATGGGTCTCCTAGGATTAACTCTCCAGGATGACTAGAAGAATATCTCTAATCTCTAGGCAATCATTCCTAAGGTTCTACTCTATCTTCTATGGCAATGGTTTCTACCCCCTAAATGACATCGAGTTCTTCTTCTTCAAGATTAAGTTTAGAGGTCTTATTTGATTCATCAAATATTATATGGGTAGACTCTTCTACTATAAGGGTCCTCTTATTGAAGATTTTATAGGCTTTAACTATAGATGAATAGCCTAAGAAGATGCCTTCATCAGATTTAGGATCAAATTTTTTCTAAGGGTGACTTACCATTAATTAAGATAAAGCATTTGTATCCAAAAATGTGTAAGTGAGAGAGATTAGGTGTCCTACCTTTAAGGAGTTCATAGGGTGTCTTATTAAGTTTTGTTCTAATATTCACCCTATTTAAAACATAATAAGCAGTATTCACTATTTTTGCCCAAAAATATCTAGGAATAGTGTATTCAGCTAACATTGCCCTAATAGTTTCAACCAAGGCTCTATTCTTTCTCTTAGCTATTCCATTTTATTGAGGGGTCCTAGGGGCAGAGAAGTTATGTTCTATTCCTATCTCTTGACAGAATGATTCAAACCTATCATTCTTAAATTCTCCACCATGATCGTTATGGATTGTTAAGATTTCACATCCTAATTTCCTTTGAATCCAAGTGGAGAAGGTTCTAAACTCTTCAAATAACTCATTCTTATGTGTTAAAAATCTTACCCAAGTAAATCTAGAGTAGTCATCCATAATTACAAATCCATAAGATTTCCCTCTTAGGCTAGCTATACTAACAAGTCCAAATAGGTCCATGTGAAGAATTTCTAGTGGCCTAGTGGTGTTGATATCCTTGATTGAATGAAATGATAATTTAACTTATTTTTCTAGTTGACAAGCATCACATAGGTGGTCCTTAGTGAAGTCTAACTTAGGTATGCCTCTAACTAGGTCTCTCTGAGTGATATTCCTAGGTGTTTTCATGCTAGCATGGCATAGTCTCCTATGCCATAGCCAAGAGTCATCAGCTATTATTTTTAAACATAAAGGATTTAAATTTTCACTATAATTGAGGTCTAACATATAGACATTGTTTATTTATTTTTCTTCTAACACAAGTTTACTGTTTAAGCTAATCATGCATTTGTTAGAAAGAAACTTTATATCAAAACCATTGTCACACAGTTGACTAACACTTAATAGACTGTGTTTCAAACCATCAACTAAAAGAACATTTTTAATTACAAAATTTTTAGAATTTCTAATAATAGTTGATCCCACCATTTTCCTGGTGGTGTTGTCTCCTAAAGTCACCTTGCCTCCTGACTTGACCTCCAATGTCATGAACCACTTCACATCTCCAGTCATATGTCACGAGTAGCCATTGTCCAAGTACCACATGATCTTATTAGGTCTTTTATGAGAGCACCCCTACAATGTCAATCAAAGATTAGTTTTGGGAACCCAAGTGAGTTTGGGTTCCTCCTTATGCTTGAATGAATGAGATGTATGCATGTTATGCTGTGATGAATGCAGCTTAGGTCACCACACTAGATGTGTCCTATGGTAAATTATACATGTGCGAGCTATATGACCTAGCATGCCATAAGAGTAACACCTAACACTGGGAAATGGGTTTACTAACCTATGTGGGTGATGGTGCCTCTTCCTAAGTTTGTGTGATGCATGCAATGTAGAGGGGTTGTCCCATTAGACATATGAGGGTAAGGGTTTATTATTTTCTAATACAATCACCTTTGCTCTTAAGTATTCATTTGCACTTTCATAGCATAATACTTCTCGTTTCAATATATGCTCATTACTATCTAGTTAAAATGTAAGTTCTTATAATTCCTTAAATGCATTTTCTAGTTCAACATGTGATGATTTCAAGGAATTATATGCAATAGTTAATTCAACATGCTTCTTATTTAATGTATCAAATTCATCAAGTAGGGACATGTGATCTCTACCCAAATCAGAATGTTCTTTAACTAAACTAACATGCTCTTTTTGTAAAGTATTAAAATCAGTGTTAAGACTAGTATGCATTTTCTTTAACTTTCTATACAAGTCATGAATATTTTTAGAAATAACTACCAGTTCATTATAAGAGAGTTGACATACCTCATCTTGATCTGACTGATCAAGGTTATCATTAGTCATAAGACACAAATTCGTTACCACCTCCGCTGCTTCTTCTTCTAACGATTTTGAAGCAGAGTCAGCCCGAAAAGCTTTTTATGTTTTTAGCTTGCCCTTCTTGTACTTTGACTTCTCCTCCCCCTTCTCCTTGGTTGGGTGAGTCTTTACATTGGGAAAATTAGCTTGGAGATGACCTAGTTTTCTGCACTCAAAGCAATTTATGTTAGATGCAACTTTAGTATTCTTTGAGCTTTTACCTTTGTTACAATTAATTTGATGACACCGTTGCTTTCTTTTCAAAAAATTCATGAATTAATAAGTCATCAAGGCTATGTCATCATCTTCCTCCACTACGGAGTTGTCACTTTCTAAATTGTTCACTTTTAGAGCCACAGTTTGCTCCTTCTTCTTCTCTCATGCATCACTTTGCCTTTTACTCACTCCTTGCTTGTAGGCAATGAGCGACCCAAGTAAATTGTCAATTGAATAAACATTTAAATTTTTGGATTCAGTTATTATAGTTATTTTTGCATCGTAAGAACTAGGTAAGCATCTCAAAATTTTATTAATATTTTTAGAATTAGATAACTCTCTTCCTAGAGCATGCAAGGATGTCATTATCTGGGTGAATCTAGTGTATATTTCAGATACAGTCTCGCAAGGTTTCATATGAAAGAGTTCATAATCATATAGTATTATGTTTAGCCTAAACTATTTAACCTCACTGGTTCCTTCGTACGTGATACATAATCTATCCCAGATCTCCTTACCAGTATTACAAGTAGACACTCGCATATAGTCTTCTGATTTTAATGCGCAAAAGAAATAATTTAAGCATTTTGCATTTAATTACATGAGTTTCCTATCCTCATTACTCCATTCATTAAATGATAAAATAGTTTTAATACCATTCGTGAGATGAAATGATGCAGAGTAGCCTTCTTGAACCAACATCCACATGCGATAGTCTATAGATTATAAAAATATGGACATGTAAAATTTTCAAAAATCTAATGGTATATTATCAAATAAGGGTGGACATATTATTAAATAACCCTCCATAGTGTTATGGTTACCAAACTGTACCATGGATTGTATGTTTCTAGATTTTCTAAAATACTATTTTGAAATCCCGCATACCAACTAAAAGTACGAGTGCACCAAGAGGGAAGGGGGTGAATTGGTATCTTTTAAAAATAAATCCTAAACATGAGTTCTATATTTTTAAAAGAGTTTATTTTTTTTTATTTTTAAAATAAAAACTTAACTAGTTAAATGCGGAAGCTAATGATTGGTTCATAATTATAATAGTGGTGATATAATTTCAAATCTCACAATGAAAAGCTAAAATCAGACTTTTCACCAGGTAGTTAATATAAAAAATAAATGCAAGAAATATAAAATATGAAAAACGAAAAAAGCACACCAAAAAGTTTTATAGTGGTTCGGTCACTTGACCTACGTCTACTCCCTAGAGTCCTCTATTCCGAGAGTTGTACAACTAAAAGTTGACTCTATTTTTGCTCCTACAGCAAGGCGGAGAAGCCTTTACAAAACTTACTTTAACGTTCCCTGGTGTGGTAGAGTGCTAGATGCTATGTCACCCTTCTGGTGACGGCAACAGACCTTCTTCTTTTTCTCCCTCCTGGAGAAGGCAGAGAACCTCGAGGACATTAACCTTAAAGCCCCTCTCCCTTGAGAGCTTCCATAAGACTCACCCAAGCCACAGGAGGAGCAAGCGTGCAGCTAGCTCAGAACAATCGTGTGATCCCCCCACACTCCTTCTTTCTCACTCTCAAGCTCACCTTATCCTTCCTCTTATAACCCTTGGATCTCTTCAAAAGCTCCCTCTCAAGAGTTCCTTCAGTTATCAAGTTCCTCCTCTTCACAACAATAACCACTCTGAATAAGAAAAACTTTTTTTAAAAATAGGCTTCAGAAAATTCTAATAATTCAATTTAGATAATATTGTTCATACAGTATGGTCCAATATTATACAGTATGATCAGTTCAAAATTAGTTTCATCCAATATAAAGGCAGACGAATAGTTCATAAATTTTAAGCATATTATACACTATGATCAAGAGATCATCCTGGACGATCATTTTATTTTCCACTATTCATACGGGATGACTTATGGGAGGACAAACATCATCTCTGTAGATCATCCCACACTGTATACTTCGTAAGGTATGAATAGTTCAATTCAGATCATCATCCTATATGATAGAAATATCATCCGAGATGAATTGTTAAAAAAACCATGGTTTCGTCTAGTACGATCTATGGGATGACAAAATTCATCTATGTTGTTCATACAGTACGATTAATATCATATAGTATGAATGACAGTAATTAAGTAACCATGATTTAATTGCCTCATTACGGTGGATAATTTTGGTAAGATTTTAAATAATCATATCATATGATTAGGATTGTACAATACAATTAGTTCAAAATATCAAATTCAAAATCTTACCTAAATTATGCTGGCAGCTAGTGTTTTCAGACGAAAACAAATCATATAGTATGATCACGATCATACAGAATGATTAATTCACAAACTAATCATTCAAAATTAGCCATTAAGGCTGAGTTTGAATGATAGATCGTACAGTACAATTAAAAATCATACAGTACAATTTTCTTTTAAAAAAAATTAATCTTAAAAAAAGAGAAACTCTCCCCCTGTGTGTGTGTGCATGGTCACCCTATTTGCATACACTCTTTTGTGGTAGACTCAAAAAAATAAAAAATATAGAAAATACAAAATACATCTTCTTTTACATCCTATTCTACCTAGTCTTGATTCTCCAGCAGTCTTGAGTGATGTGTATCTTACCTCAAATGTTAGTGCTTACGGACAAAAAATAACATCTATAATTTTCAAGAAAGAATGTAGTAATCTACTTAATATTATTTATCATTATCAAAATTAGAGACTAGGGATCCTAGATTGCAACATAACCCTCTTTAAAAAATACATATAATAAAACAAAATAAAATATTATCATAAAAATATATTTTTGTATCTCAGGTTTCATGCGTCTCGTCGTCTCTCTATCTCGCTACTTTTGCTTAGCATGCAAGAAAATTTATTTTCATGAAATAAGTACCCATGACCACTTTTTTTAGTAGGTGAGGAAATTTATTTGCATGAAATAAGTAAACTTCAGCAATATTTATATTACCAAAGTTAGCCATGGATCAAATTCAAAAAATTTTCAAAACTAGCTTTTATGAATCCCGCTTTGATACCACTTGAAAGTTCATTAGGGATGTTAAGCCCTTGTGAACTAGTCCCGAGGCTAACTAAGAGGGGGGGTGAATTGGTTATTTTAAAAACTCGTGAGCAAAAACTAATTTAAAAAAAATCTTTTAGATGTTTTAAAAATAACTTTAACCACAAGAAAGATCTTTTTATAATTTACAATGGAAATAAATAAAAATAATAACAATAAGATCAATCACAGATTTTACCCAAGCAGATAACAACAACAAAAAAAATAAAGTGCAAAAAATAATCAGAAAGAACACATCAGATTTTATAATGGTTCGGTCAACTTGACTTACGTCCACTCCCCGGAGCCTCCCTTCTAGGAATTATACTAACACTAAGTGACTCTCCTTCTGCTCCCATAGCAAGGCAGAGAAGCCTGTACAAAACTCCTTTCCACCAACCCGGTGAGGCAGAGAACCTAGACTCCTTTCGCTTCCTCCTAAAGCAGGCAGAGAACCTGGACTCCTTTTGCTTCCTCCTGAAGCAGGCAAAGAACCTGGATCTTCTTGCGGATGATCCTACCACAGAGACACTAACAAGACAAGAGATGACGATCGGAGAAGATGACTCAGATCCTTTCCTGGAGCAACCTTTGTGAATCCCTCACAAACTCCCCCTCATAATATCCTCTCTCTCTCTCCCCCAAGCTCTCTCTCTCTCTCAAGGTTTTCTCTGGTAAGGAAGGTGGCAAAAGATCTTTCTTGTTAAAAGAAAAAGATCTTAAATAGGAGGGCTCAAAAATTGCCCTGAATCTCAACTGGTCTTCAAAGATCATCCAGGACGATCGGTCGATCATCCTGTATGATCAGTACAAAATCACATGTATCGGCCTGGATAATCTGGTTTCTCTGGATGATTAGTGAAAAAATTTGTTCAGATCATTCCGTATGATTCTACGATCATCCGAGATGATTAGTGTAAATCAGGAATTTCATCCAGAAGATAGCTCGGGTCATCCAGGGCAACTTATGCTGGACGATCTCAAAATGACTTAATCGTCCAAGATGATATATATATCATCCTGTACGGTTAGTTCAAAAATAACAAAATCATCCTGCACAAAACTCGGGTCGTACAGCCAAAACATGCTGGACGATCTCAAAATGACTTGATCGTCCGGAACGATATCGTGATCATCCTGTATAATTAGTTCAAAATCAAAAATATCATCCAGCACATTTCTCGGGTCATCCAGGTGAAGTGCTTTGGACGGTCAGAATTTTACATGTATCGTCCAGGATGATCTTGCGATTATCCAGGACGATATGATCGTATCAAACAAAAATTAATTACTTTCGTTAATTACTAGACTAATTTAGGCATGATTATAAAGGATCATCCAGGAAGATACATGTATCATTCAAGACAATCAGACTAAATCTCTGAAAATAAAAACTTGCCTAACTTAATTTGACGGCTGAGAATTTCTGATTTGAGCCTATCATCCTATACAATGGGTATATCGTTTAGGATGATATGCTTAATCAAACTGACTTAACATGGTCGCCCTAATTAGGATTTTTATTTTCACTAGATCGTCCAGGATGATAGGAATATCGTCTAGGATGATATGAATAAAATTTAAAATAGAAACTCTAACTCAGTAAAACTCTCCCCTTGAGTGTGTGTGTAAGATTACTTAACTAGGGAATCAATTACATTACATTTGACTCAAGAAAGGAAAAATTTACAATTAAACACACACAGACCCGATCTTGAGTTGGCTTAAATTGCATTTGATCTTTTGTAACTGAAATGTTAGCCAATCAAAACAGAACATAAAAAATGTTTATTATCATCAAAATTATAATCCTTAAATTCAGGTTTGCAATAGACTTTGTGAGTGCGTTGCGTAAGTGCATTATAAAATACGTAGAAAAATTATTAAAATGTATTGAAATTCATAAAAATACATTGCACAAGCATATTATAAGACATACGGATATGTTGTGCTAGTGCATTAGTCAACATTCAAATACATAATGCATGTGTATTATCCAACAAGTAAAATGTATCGTGTTTATGTATTATGTAACACACAAATACATCATACATATATTGTCTAATAATGCGACATGCATATACACTATCTCATATATGAATGCATTATACAAAAAAGTATTTAAACGTATGCATCTGCATGGGCCCTAATGACTGTGATATAGATGTGACATCTGAGGATGCTGCATAGACTAAAGAAATAATATATGAATGTTCAAACGTACAAAATATATTCTATAAGTACATTGAGATATACACGCATATCATTTAAAATAAAATTTAAGATCCCTGATGAGAATGATAAATATATGCCCGTAACATCTGAGGATGCTGCATGGGTCAAAAGTGAACTTAAGTTTACGTTTGATCCTCCTTTTTGAAAGGACGAGAGTTGACATGACTTAAACTACCAAATAGATACACAATCATAGCACTAATAGAAGTATTTGGTTATATACATATGTATTAGGCCTTCAAGGTTTATTACAAGAAAGGTTCATTATTCAAGGAATAAACTCTCAGTATCGATACTCATTAATTTAACTGAAGTATTTAATTTATAGATTCATATTAGGCCTTCAAGGTCTCTTACAAAGAAATTTACATATTAAAATGAATACCCATAGTTCTGATATCTATATGATAACTCTAGAAATTAAGATCCAAACCTAATCCTATGTTTGTAAAAAAATAGAGTTAATAAGGTTTGACTAATGAAATGATAATACCCATAAAACCCTGATGATAGCCATATCAAATGTAAATCTCAACCATAGGGGTCCACACAAATTTCAAAAAAAATGCCACCAAATCTGAAAGTTAATTATTCATGGCTCAAGTTTAAATAAAAATTTTAAATATATTCCACTTCAAAAATTAAAATATCTAATCAAAATAAATCACATAAATACTTTAAGTCAAAATTTATCCACCCTTCAGCAATAATTTATTAAGGTGGATAAATTTAAAAATCACTTCAGCTCACAAAGAACGAATGGCTAGTCGAAAATATCACTAAGATTTATTCTCAAACTATATCTTATCAGTAATGATGTGGCACATGTTCTCTAATAAGTGATTTTATGGCCAAATGACACCACAGGTAAAGTGTTATGATTGGGTCCCTCTGATCGGGTGGTTCTACCACATAATGGTGTGACTAAATTATAGTCATAGCTAGAACCTATATGTTCCCCAGCAGCTCTAAATCATTGAGTAATGAAATACTAGGATATAATTGATAGGGCACAAAGCCCTTTGTTAGCTAGGTGGACACAAATCTCTCCCCTTAGGTGAACATTCACTCCAAGTCTATAAGGCACTCTTGCACGAAGCAACCTAGGGATGTCGATAAGGATCCTTTTGTCCTCCTCTGACTAAGTAGACTAAGGACTATGATGACCCGAGACAACTGAACCATGGGATCTTTATTAGGTTCATTATTTTTCCCCCACCATCTTCTTTTAAGTGCGTGGTGATGAAATAATTTGCAATATCTAATTCTGCTATTACTATACATTGGATACTATGTATATATTCAACAACTTGCCTTAATCAAAAGTTCTATCTCATTATCAGGAGGGGTAATTAACTATATAGATTTGTGCTTATAGGAAACCTAAATTTATACCATAAAGTTCTCACAGAATAAGGGTGAAATCTCTGGGTAGTGTCTTATCAAAAACCCAATCTATCTTCTAAAAATTTACGCTGAATCTAAACTCATCAAAACTCTTCTCACCAACCAAGAAAAGAAAGGGGCGTGGAGAAGCTGGGGTGTGAATTTTTGGAGCCTATAATTAGCCAAACATGAAAGATTCAACAAGCAAACTCATTTTCAT
This sequence comes from Dendrobium chrysotoxum, assembly GCA_019925795.1. Taxonomy (NCBI): domain Eukaryota; kingdom Viridiplantae; phylum Streptophyta; class Magnoliopsida; order Asparagales; family Orchidaceae; genus Dendrobium; species Dendrobium chrysotoxum. Next base: position 19,579,890 of record CM034309.1, read on the forward strand.
TTCATTCATTAAAAGAATAAATATAAGAGAAGTAATAAGAAAATTGTCACTCAGAAGGATCAAATGATCTTCTCCACAAGCCTTCTTCTTCCAACCATGGACTTACTTACACAAATAGGCTAAGATCTCCAAAATGAAAGTATCTTGTACTTTCCAAGTCTCCCTTAGACTTTACTTTAAGGGGGAACTAAAGAAATACACTTAAAATAATAGAATTTTACTTAAGTGACAGAACTATCTAAATAACATAACTAAAAAAATATTTATAGTAAGTATATGGACTAGTTTAAGCATTGTGGAACTCGATAAGGTGGAACCATAGAGGTATAAAAAGAACTAGCGCCTTGGCACTATAATATTGGTTCTACTGCGGTGATGGATGACCTAGTATAGTTAATGATTAAAATGATGCATATTTTAGCTGAGTTGGCACAATTTTTCATCTCGATAACTGCTCCACTGTTCTTCTTGAATGTGAATTTTAGCATTGAGGTGTTGCATGGCTCGATGCTCTGATGCTTATTTTTTTAGACTTCAGTGCTGTAATGCTAAATTTGGGCATATCGGTGCTATGTAATGCTTTGGAACTGACTTTGGTGTTGCCACGATGCTAGAAAATAGAGAACCCAGTGTTATAATATCTGAATCTGGTGTCGGGGTGCTATGAAGTCATATGCTGCGGTGCTTTGGATGATGGTGTTGTAGTGTTGTTCAACACTTGTAGCTTTTTACCTTCTCATGAATATTTATTGCATAAGCACCATTAAAATAATATTATTTTATTAAATTTAAATAAAATAAATAGTATAAAATTTATACTTAACAAATTTCTCCCAACTTAAACTCTTTCTTGTACTGAAGCAATGGTAAAAATCACCTCTTAATCACTTAATAACCAAAGTAAAATTAATAATTGATATTACTAAAATATAAGATAATACATCATGATCTAGAAATAATTTGGAATTATTAAAGTTATAATTCTAATTTGAATGATCATAACAATTATCCCAACTAGTTACCCTTGCTATTAATTGTATTGAATGTATCCACTATGTATGTAAGTGTAAAATTGACTTATGAACGCATAAATGAATAATATAACTTGGGATTAGTTGTGCTTGTAATTAAATTGGAAGTTCATTAGTGCACCATCATATGTATCAGTTCACTTACCTTGTCCATTTTTTTTTAAGTATTAGAATGCATTTGAACTTATGCTTAATTGATACTAATTTTTGAATGTACTCATCTTTCTCCTTTTTACATAATTCTTTTAGAATTTTTTAAAAATTTCATTCTTTCATAGTTTGTGGAGTATATATTGAATGATTTTGAATATCAGATTTGCTTTCATCCTCCTACAACCCTAATTGATTTAATGTAAGGATTCAGTAAGATCACTGATTCCATTTTAAAATTTATTATGATCTTCCTAATTTAAGATACCCACATCTTTTCCTTGAACTTAATTAATCATTTTTTTAATTCAGTGATTAATGCATTAATATATAGCTCTAATTTTAAATTAGGTCAACAGCTTAGGTGATCTATATTAATTAATTATTAAACTTTTTAAATTATAAATTATTTTGCATTATTCATCAAAACTATTATCCACGGAAGGGGTGTAAATGAGTCAAGTCAAGTTGAGTAGTGATCTTATCGAGCTTCGCTCGTCGGTCAGAAAGTCCGCCTAAACTCGAGCTCGAGCTCGAGTCGAGCTCAAACATGACCTCGTCCCACTATAAATGAGCTCGAGCCAGCTCATGAGCCTCGATGGGATTTTTTAAATATTATAAATTATTTTAAATATTTAAATTTTTAAATTTTTATTAAATATTTTAAACATTTATTATCAATTTTAAATATTAAATATTAATTTATTTTAATATTATTAAATATTTTAAGTATTTATTATTATTATTTTTAAATATTAATAAAATAAATAAAATTATTTAAAAAATATTAGTAATTATTTTAGCCGGCTCATGAGCTCACGAGCCGAGCCTCATCATGCTCAAACTGGAGCTCATTTAGTAGTAAACAAGCTCGAGTTTGAGCTCAACCTCTACTCGTGAGCTCGATAAGCTCGACTTGCGAGCCTATTACACCCCTAATTTAGGGTTTTATTATTATCCAATTTTAGTTAAATTTAAATATTATTTTTTATTTTGACTAAATAAATAATCAAAATGCAAGTATCTACAGAGGATAGTGTACAATAGTTAAAGCTTAAAGTAATTTAATTAAATATAATTAATAGAACTACACAATGTAAACTAACAGTAAATAAATATAATTAAACATAAAATAAAAATCACAAAACAAAAATAGCATCACACCTAGGAAAAAAACTAAATAACTGAAAAGAACTTCAAACACAAAGCACAAGTGGGTTGCCTCCTATTAACACTAAGTTTATTTTTGAGCTAGACTATACCAACTATTTTTTTAGGATGAACCAACCCACTGATATTTCTCAAACACTCCACATCCCCACCTAATAATACTTTAGTTTATGGCCATTAACTTTAAAAATATGCAAACTTTTCTTATTCTGAATTTCAATAGCTCCATAAAAAAATACTTTTATAACAGTGAATGGCCCTTACCACCTGGATTTTAGTTTTCTTGAAAATAATTTTAATCTAGAATTAAAAGGTAAAATATCATATCTAGGGGTAAATTCTTTCTTAAGAAGCTTACGATCATGTTATTTTTTAATTTTATCTTTATAAATCTTAGTAATTGTATAAGCCTCATTTCTAAATTCTTCCAATTCATTCAACTGCATCAATCTTTTTTTTTTTCTAATCCCTTAAGATTGAAATTTAATTCTTTTACAGCTCAGAATGCCTAATACTCTAATTCTACAGGAAGGTGGCAAGTTTTCCAAAGACTAAACTATAGGAAGACATGCCAATAGAAGTCTTAAAAGCAGTTTTATAGGCCCATAATACATTATCTAATTTACTAGCCCAATCTTTCCTATAAGAACTGGCAATTTTTTTCCAAAATTCTTTTAATCTCCCTCTTACTTATTTTAGTTTGGCTACTAGTTTGGGGATGATAAACTGTTGCAATCTAATGATGAATACCATATTTCCTTAATATTGTTTCCACTCTCTTATTATAGCAATGACTTCCCCATCATCGATTAAAACTCTAGGTATCCCAAATCTAGAAAAAATATTTTTCTTTAAAAATTTAAGCACACCCTAAGCATCAGTTGTTGGGGTTGCCACTCCTTCAATCCATTTTTATATATAGTCAACAACAATAAGAATATACTGACATTCATACAATTGCAAAAATGGTCCCATAAAATCTAATCCCCAAACATTAAATACCTCATTCTCCAAAATATAGTTCAAGGGCATTTTACTTCTTCTAGAAATATTGCATGCTCTTTGACATTCATCACATTTTCTAATATATTCATTAATATTCTTAAATAAAGTAGGCCAATAATATCCTGATTGTAGTGTCTTAGAAGCAGTTCTAAATTCTCCAAAATGCCCTCCATAATGAGAATAATGACATCTCCTAATTATAGGTTCTACTTCTTCCTCAAGGATACATCTCCTAATGATTTGATCATTACAAACTTTCAATAAATATGGTTCATCTCAAAAATAATATTTAGCATCATGCAAGAATTTTCTTTTTAAAAAAGAGGATAATTCAAATGGAAGCACACCACTAACAATAAAATTGACAATATCAACATACCATGGTAATCTATTCAGATACAAAGCAAACAATTGTTCATAAAAAAAACTTATTTATATCAAGCTCATTAGATACATATTCTTCATTTAAAGTTAGATAGATAATCAGTAATTTGATTTTCAGTTCCTTTCCTATCCAAAATTTATACATCACATTCCTATAATAGAAGAATCCAACTCACCAATCTAGGTTTGGTGTCTTTCTTTATCATAAAGTATTTAATGGCAGAATGATCAATATAAATAATTACTTTTATGCAAGTCAAATATGATCTAAATACATGAAAAGTAAAAATATTGGTTAGTAATTCTTTTCCAATAATAGCATAATTATACTGTACTGAATTTAAAGTTCTACTAGCATAAAAAATGACATGAAATTTCTTATCTTGCTTTTAACCTAGAACAACACCGACATCAAAATCACTTGCATCGCACATAACTATAAAAGATAAGGTCCAATCAAGAGCAATAATAACAGGACCAGTAATTAGATGTTGTTTCAAGGTATTAAAAGCTTCAAGACATGTATTATTAAAAACAAAAGAAATATCCTTTTCCAATAAATGACATAAAGGTTTTGAAATTTTGGGAAAGTCCTTTATAAACCTCCTATAAAATCTTATATGCCCAAGAAAGCTCCTAATTTCTTTAACAAAAGTGGGTGGGGGGTAGTTTCTCTATAACTTGAATTTTTGTAATGTCTACCTCTAATCCTCCCTTAGAAATTTTATGCACTAAGATAATACCCTCAGTCATCATAAATTGATATTACTCCTAATTTAGTACTAAATTTGTCTCTATACATATTTTCAATATAGAAGTTAAATGCTCAAGATAGGAATCAAATGTTATACCAAAAATAGAGAAGTAATCCATGACGATTTCAATGCTCTCCTAATTTAAATAAGAAAAAATTGACATATGTGCCTTAAAAAAGTAGCAGAGCATTGTAAAGACCAAAAGGCATTCTCCTAAAGGAAAATATATCATAAGGACTTGTGAATATTATCACAATCCAACCCGACCAGGATATATCCTATCATTTTGAGCTACGACAAGCAAATCCTAAGATCTAGTTTTAAAATTTTTCATATTCTCTTTCAATATTTATTTTAAATAAATAATAGGCTTCATAGCTATTAAAACATTCAAGTACTATAAATAAATTCATCCATAAGATTTCTTTTATTTTATCAAAATGTATAAACTATAATATATAGTTATAAATATAAGCTAGAGAAATAAATAATAAATTATCCATGACTCTAAAAAATCAAAATAGAGAAATACATATAAACTTAGATCTGACCCTAAATTGCAAATCAATAAGCTCTTTTTTTTCTTATATCTTGAAAAACCAGAAGCAAAATTATAGTGAGCTAAAATAGCTTAGCAGGCTATACAAACCAATTTAAATTTCTAAATTCTTTTATTAAACATTTTGTTGAATATTTAAAAGCAATTAAATGAAGTCCAATAAATTAATATACTGAAAATATAATAAAAGCATAGCAGTTATCTAATTATTTAAATAATAGTATTGAGAAAATAAATAAATTGAAATTCATATCATATAACAGTTCATATCACAAAGAAGTTCATATCATATTTCTTGGACCTAGATAGAATCTCAAAGGATTCTGGCCCCTTATGACTCTCTTTTGTGCGTATAGCACCAGAACATACTCGTCGGCACCAGAACAAGACTTATAGCCACCAGAACATGCCTTAAAGGCACTAGAATATTCCTTGACACAAATAAAATCTCAAAGAATTTTGGCCCCTTATCTCTCCTAATAGATATTATTTTGTCGCATATGTACATTTTTCATTATATTATAGCAGTTAAAATGTAATTGAGCATGTGTTAGAAGTGCAAAATTTTCTATAATGGTAGGTAACAAAAAATTATACTAAACAAAAATATAAATTTTAAATAAATAACCAAATTATTAGAGATCATGCAGAACTCTATTTTAAGACTTTAGTTATATTATAATATTATATTTTAACCTCCAAATAATTTTTAATTAATAAAAAAACCCATAATTTTTAAAACCCCCATTTTAAAATTACCAAAAAATATTCAAAACATTTATTCTATGAAAGTTTTACAAGTGCAAAGTTATCCCTATTTATTGGTAAAGGAAATAAAATTTTAATTGAAAATTTTCATAAAAATTATGTATTTTTGATAATTGAGATAGGTATAGTCTGACCTACCTCGACATGAATAAATTTGCTAATTGGACCTACGAACAAAATGGGCTTACGACCTCCAAAATTGAATTTTATTTTTCTCTCTTCTCTCTTTTTCTCTCTTTTTTCCTTATTCTCTATTTGGGAAAGACAAAAATGAAATGCTTTTTTTTTGTAAAATTCTGTATTAGTTGATTAGGATATTATATTATAGTATAATAAACTAAGGGTAGAAAGGTAATTAAGTAAATTATTTCATTTTTTGCATAAAATTCTTTTATATCATCAAATTTGAGAATTAAAAAATTATTTAAAAAATATTCATAAATTAGCTAAGCATATCTAAAATATTCTAGTAAAATTGATTTACAAAATGGACACCTAACACTCCTAGTTTAAAGGTTACTACAAAGGTAATCTTATCCTAGTCCTCAGGTGCTATATGAATCTAGTACCCTGAAAACCCATCAAGAAAAATAGTAAAATGAATTTTTTGCCAATCTATCTAACATCTCGTCATGGAAGGGCAAAGGAAAATAATCTTTTCTAGTGGCCTTTTTTAGCTTTCTATAATCTATACAGACTCTCTAACCAATAATATTCCTAGTATTAATAAGCTCATTATGTTAATTAATTATTACAGTTAAACCCCCCTTCTTAGGAATATAATGAATGAGACTCACCCAAGTACTATCTAAAATAGGATAGATAATTCTAGCATCAAGCCATTTAAGTATCTCATTTTTGACAACTTCTTTCATAGATGTGTTAAGTCTTCTTTGAGGATCAATTTTTGGTATTGACTTAGCTTCCATTAAAATTCTTCATATACAAATTGAAGGGCTAATTCCTTTAATATCAGTAATAGACCACCCAAAAGCTTTCTTAAAATCTCCTAAAACCCTAATCAATTTATCTTCGTATTCTTTTTCCTATCTTATAGAAATGATTAAAGGCAAATTTAATTTTACCTAAAAAGGCATATTTAAGATGGCTTGGTAAAACCTTAATCTCAAAGTCAAGGGCTTTCTCTGTAGAAGGTCTCAAAGTTATATGCATAGATGAAGTATCTAAAGTCTCAAACATCTTAAATATTCTAGTATTATCTCTAATAGATTGAACAAATTCTCCTAAGTCCTTATAATCTTCCTCAACATCTTCTTCCAATGAATTCTTCCATAATAAATTTCTTTAAAACTCTCCACTATAGTGTCTTCCAAATAACCTTGAAAATAGTTTCTATTTTTTTATGAGGGAATTTCCAAGATTTAAGAACATCAATCGTCACTTCTTGATCTTGAACCCTCATAATCAACTCTCCTTTATAAACATCATTCATAACCTTCCCAGTAGCTAAGAAAGGTCTCCCTAGGATAAGAGGGATCTCCTTATCTTTTTCCATGTTAAGGATGAAAGTTCGATAGGGATGTTAAGCCCTAGTGAACTAGTCCCGAGGCAAACCAAGAGGGGGGGTGAATTGGTTATTTAAAAATTTCACGAGGAACAGAAAAAAATTTTTCGATACTTTGCAGCGAAAACAAGTAAATAAGAACGAAAAGATCAATCAAAGATATTCACCCAAGCAGTTAATATCAGAAAAAAAAGTGCAGAACAGAATCAGAAAAGCAAACCAGATTTTATAGTGGTTCGATCAACTTGACCTACGTCCACTCCCCAGAGCCTCCCCTCCGGGTATTACACTAAACAAAAAGTGACTCTCCTTTTGCTCCCACAACAAGGCAGAGAAGTCTGTACACAAAACCTTCTTTCCACCACCCGGTGAGGCAGAGAACCTAACCTTTTTTTACTTTCACCTGAAGCGGGCAAAGAACCCAACGTCCTTTTGCTTCCTCCTGAAGCAGGCAGAGAACCTCGGATGTTCTTGCCGATGATCCTCTCCCAAAGAACACCGACACGACGAAAGACGACGAGCGGAGAAGAAGACTCTGATCCTTGCTTGGAGCAACCTTCATGAACCCCTCACTAACTCCCCCTCACAAGATCCTCTCTCTCTCTCCCAAACTCTCTCTCTCTCTCTAGGGTTTCTCTGGAAAGGAAAGTGGCAAAAGATCTTTCTTGTTGAAAGAAAAAGATCTTTTATAGGAGGGCTTAAAATTTGTCCTAAATCTCAACTGGTCGGCCAAGATCATCCAGGATGATTGATAAATCATCCTGTACGATCAGTTCAAAATCAGCTGCATCAGCCTAGACGATCAGTAGAAAAAAATTTTCATATCGTCCAGTATGATCCTGCGATCGTCCGGGACGATTAGTGTAAATCGAGGAATATCATCCAGAAGATAATTCGGGTCGTCCAGAGCAAACTGGGCTGGATAACCAAAAAATGACTTGATCGTCCAGGACGATACGGGTATCGTCCTATACGATTAGTTCAAAAAGTGCCCAAATCATCCTCTACACAGTTCGGGTCGTATAGCTGAAATGCACTAGACGATCATGATCGTCCGGGACGATCCTGCGATCATCTAGGACGATATGATCGTATCAATCAAATATAAATTACTTTCCTTAATTACCAGATTAATTTAGGCATGATTGTACTGGATCATCCGGGACGATACACGTATCGTCCTGGACGATCAGACTAAATATCTTAAAATAAAAACTTGCCTAACTTGATCTGGAGGCTGAGAATTTTTGATTTGAGCATATCGTCCCGTACGATCCAAATATCATCCAGGACGATCTGCTTAATCAGACCCTCTTAACTTGGTCGTCCTAATTAGGGTTTCTTTTTTTACTGGATCGTCCAGGATGATGTGACTATCGTCTAGGACGATCTGAACAAAAATTTGAACAGAAACTCTAATTCACTCAAGCTCTCCCTCTGAGTGTGTGTGTACATGGTTACTTAGCTAGGGGATCAGTTACATTACAATTAACTCAAGAAAAAGAAAAATAGTACACTTAAACACACTTAGACCCGATCTTGAGTTTGCTTGAGTTGCTTGTGATCTTTTATGCCTGAAACGGGTTAGCCAAGCAAAACACAATAGAGACATGTTTGTCATCATCAAAATAGATTTGCAACAATCTCCCCCTTTTTGATGATGGCAAACATTTTTACAGTAGTTTGAAAAATAACTAGAAGATCGAAAGATAATTTTTTTTTAAATTTTTATTTAACAACCAAACTAATACAGGAAACTTAACACATAATAAAAACAGAAATGACCATAACTGACTCCCCCTTTTGACATCACAAAAAGGAGGAGGGTAAACAGAAACACTGAAACATCAGTATAAAATAGAAAAGAAAATAACTACAAAATAGAACACTAAAATGGAGGCAGATCCTGATCAGAAGGAGGAGGTGGCGGTGAAGAAAAAAAATAAAGGGATGGAGGATGGAGATGACAGAGCAGGATCCCAAAGACACAACCATGAAAACTAAAAAACAAAAACAAACACGAATAAAATTCGAAGCGAAAACACATAAAAGCACCGGGTTTTTTTTTTGGATCAAACAGCTCCAGTAAATCAGAATTTTTCCTCGATTTCAGATTCAAAACTAATAAGGAGACGATTTACAGTGCTTAAAATAAGAAAAAGTTTGAAAAATTGACTTTCGTAACTCCCACCTCGGGCACCTCATCGATGCAAATCTCTTTTAAAATAAAAATCCAATTCAGAAGAAAAGAAATTAGATTCGAAAAAAGATCCTTTCAAGCTTCGTTTCAGAAAAATATCTGATATAAAAGTGTTACAAAGTAATAAATCAGAAATCAGGATTTTCAAACTCAAGCTTTTGAAAATATTAAGTGGCGCATAGATTTTTCTAAGACATTTAACGATTGGAAAGGAAAGAAAGCTTGGTTGGGCTCATTTTGTGCCTCTTTTTCAATTTATTTGGCACTTTACGCATCTTTTGATTTTTGATACACTTTGTGTATCTTTTTATTTGGCGATATTTCGCATCTTTTCAGCTTTGGGCTCATTTTATGTCTCTTTTTCAATTGATTTGGCGCACTATGTATCTTTTGTAAGCTTTCTTCAATTCATAATCATTAAAGAGTCTCAGCTGTGAAATTATCTTCCAGATATATGAGACGCTCTCCATAATAAGGAAGAGTAATTCACAAAACAAAAGCCATATGTCGTATGATAAGTGCAATCACTTGGTTTAGAAAATCATAACAATGAGTCAAGACTTTGAAAACACTATTCATATGAGGTAGATTACTGTAGGAAGATAAAATAATTCTCTGTTTCAAAAACTAATATTTTAATTTTGAAGAAGATTTTTATCCAAAAGAAACAATACACCAGTAAAAAAGTTAGAGGAAGAGAAACAATCATCAATGTTTTTTCCCTTTAACAGATTCAGTGGAATCAATCACTGCTTACCAGCTTCCAAATAAAAATAAGGTAAAACTCTTAGTCAGAAATTCAGTTTATCAGAAATAGTGAGCAGTGATCTGATTTTAAAAAATATAAAATAGTAAATAAAAAAGATGAACCAGTGAATAAAAATAGGTAGAAAATCACATCAAAGTAAATACTCAAATCAAACCAACAGCAAGGCTAACACAGAAATCAGCAGACAAAGAAATAATAAAAACAACTGAAAGCAAATAAGCAAATCAAAAAGCTAACTAACAGAAACAGAATAACAATCAGAAACAATCAGAAATCAGCAGTCATCAGAATTAAGCATTTATATCAATCACTCCTAATTTGGTTCTCAAAATGCTGAAGGAGTCAAAGGCCAGTGGTTTAGTGAATATGTCAGCCAGCTGATTTTTAGTTGCTACATGATGTAGCTCAATGTCCCCTTTTGTAACATGGTCCCTAATGAAGTGATGCCTTATATCTATGTGTTTGGTCCTAGAATGTTGGATTGGATTCTTAGAGATGCAGATGGCACTAGTATTATCACACAGAATAGAAATTGTGCCCACAGGTAATCATAAATCCAAGACTTGTTGCTTCAACCAAAGAACTTGGGCCACACAACTCCCTAAGGCAATGTACTCAGCTTCAGCAGTGGAAAGTGCAATTGAGTTCTATTTTCTACTGGACCAGGAGACCAACGACTATCCTATGAATTGACAAGTTCCAGAAGTGCTCTTTCTATCCACCCTACACCCCACAAAGTCAAAATCAGAATATCCAATGATCTTAAAAGAAGTGTTGTACCTAGGGTACCAGATTCCTAGGTTTGGGGTTCCTAAAAGATATCTAAGAATTCCCTTAATAGCAGTCAGGTGGGACTCTTTAGGATCAACCTGAAACCTAGCACAAAGACAGACATTAAACATGATATCAGGTCGGCTAGCAGTCAGGTAAAGCAGTGATCCTATTATTCCTCTATACTTCTTATGATCAACAGATTTTCCACTTGAATCTTTATCTAACTGAACAGAGGAGCTCATGGGAGTATTGATTGGCTTAGCTTTATCCATTTCATATTTCTTTAAAATGTCCTTAGTGTATTTAGATTAATTGAGAAAGGTTCCATCATCCATTTGCCTTATGCTAAACCCCAAAAAGTAGGACAATTCTCCCATCATACTCATCTCAAACTCCTTACTTATTATTTTAGAAAACTCATCACATAATTATTTATCAGAAGATCCAAAAATTATATCATCAACATAGATCTGGACAATGAGTAAGTTATCCCCTATTCTCCTCAGAAAAAGGGTGGTGTCTGCGCTCCCCTTAACAAACTCTCTTTGTAACAGGAATGTGCTAAGCCTCTCATACCAAGCTCTAGGTGCCTGTTTCAATCCATGCAATACCTTTTTTAATTTATAAACATGATTTGGATATTGGGAACTCTCAAAATCTGGGGGTTGTTCTATAAAAATATCCTCTTTTATTACCACATTTAAAAAGGCACTCTTGACATCCATTTGAAACAGCTTAAATCCCTTATAACATGCAAAGGCTAGTAGCACTCTAATGGCTTTCAATCTAGCTACAGGGGCAAAAGTCTCCTCAAAATCAATCCCTTCTATCTAATTATACCCCTTAGCCACCAATCTTGCCTTATTTCTCACCACCACACCAGAATCATTCATCTTATTCTTAAACACCCACTTGGTTCCCACAATACTTTGATTTCTAGGTCTTTCTACTAACTCCCAAACATCATTCCTTACAAATTGATTCAATTCTTCCTGCATAGCTAAGATCCAAAATTCATCCGAAAGGGCTTGATTGATGTTGGTGGGTTTAGTCATTGAGATAAAGGCAGAATGGTTTACTTCCTTCCTAAGTCCATGCCTAGTCCTAACACCTTCAGAAGGGTCTCCTAAGATCAGTTCTTTAGGATGACTCGAAGAATATCTCCAATCTCTAGGCATTATGGTTTGAGGTTCTATCCACTCCTCCAGATTTGTGTTTCCAATCCCTTAGGTAATCTCCTCTACCTCTTCTTCTTCCTCAACTCTAGTCACCTTAGGATCAGATTCATCAAACACCACATGAGTTGTTTCTTCCACCACCAAAGTCATTTTATTGAACACCCTAAAGGATTTCCCCACACTAGAATAGCCTAAGAACACTCCTTTATCAGATTTGGGGTTAAACTTTCCTAAGGATGATTTCCCATTGTTTAGAATGAAAACCTTACAGCCAAAGACATGGAGGTGGGACAGGTTTGGAGTTCTACCCTTAATGATCTCATAAGGTGTTTTATTCAATTTTGATCTCACATTCACCCTATTCAGCACATAACAGGCAGTGTTCACCGCTTCAGCCCAGAAGTATTTTAGAAGTAAATACTCGGCAAGCATGGCTCTAGCGGCTTCCACTAAGGTCCTGTTCTTCCTTTCAGCTACCCCGTTCTGCTGAGGGGTCCTAGGAGCTGAAAAATTATGACTAATCCCTTGCTCCTCACAAAGACTTCCAAATTTCACATTTTCAAACTCTCCACCATGATCACTATGAATAGTCAAGATCTCACAACCTAACTTCCTTTGAATCCAAGTGGAGAAGGACTTAAACTCATTAAATGACTCAGATTTGTGTGACAGAAATTTAATCCAAGTGAACCTCGAGTAGTCATCTACAATCACAAATCCATAAACTTTTCCCCCTAAGTTGGCAGTGCTAATGGGTCCAAAGAGGTCCATAAGAAGAACTTCTAAAGGTCTAGAGGTACTAATGTCCTTAACAGAGTGAAAAGAGGACTGGACTTGCTTTCCTAACTGACAGGCATCACACAGGTGATCCTTAGTGAACTTAAGCTTGGGCACACCTCTAACTAAGTCCTTTTGGTTGACTCTCCTAAGGGTTTTCATACTGGCATGACACAATCTCCTATGCCACAACCAAGACTCATCAGCAACAGTTTTTAAGCAAATTGAATTCTCAGATTTAATGCAACTTACATCCAGCTTGTAGACGTTATTGATCCTTTGCCCCTACAAAATAACTTTATTATTTAAGCTTAAAATGTAGCCAGTGGGCAGAAATTTGATGTTGTATCCCTTATCACAAAGTTGACTGATGCTCAGCAAGTTGTGTTTCAGTCCATCTATAAGCAAAACATTGTCAATCATAAAATTCTTTGAATCACCAATTATACCTGAGTCTACCACCCTCCTGGTGGTGTTATCTCCAAGTGTAACCTTGCCTCCAGCCCTGGCCTCCAGCGAAATGAACTGATTTATATCTCCAGTCATGTGTCTAGAACATCCGTTGTCCAGGTACCACAAGCTCTCACCAGGTCTTGTGTGAGAGCACACCTACAAAAATATTAAACGTCAGTCTTAGGAACCCAAACAGGTTTGGGTTCCTTCTTATGAAAAGAAGAATACAATGCATGCGTACTGTGCTGTGAAACAGGCAGTTTGGGCCTCCACACCCAATGTGTACTACAGTGAACAGTGTAGGTGTGCGAAATGTATCCTAACATGCCACATGAAAAACATCTAACACCAGGAAAAGGGTTAACTAATCTACGTGGGTGATAGTGCCTCTTCCTAGATGTATATGAAACATGCTTTGATGAACTTGCAACAGATTTTTCAAAAGGTGGCGGTGCATAAAACTTTTCAAAAGTGGGTGGTTTTTGGTTTTTCTCAAAAGCATTGATCTTTACTTTCAAAAATTCATTCTCTTTATTTAAACTTGCAATTTCAAATTTTAAAGCACCATTGTTACTCTCCACTTCACATGCCATGGTATCTAATTCTTTAAAAGCTCTCTCCAAATCAACATGAGTAGATTTCAATGAATCATGCACAGTAACTAAATCAAAATATTTTTTTGTTCAATTCATCAAACTCATCAAGTAAAGATATGTGATTGCTATCAACAGTGAAATGATCCTTAATCAAAATATCATGCTCTTTTTGAAAAGTCAGATAATCCAGTTTCAAGTTAGTAAGGGTTTTCTTAAGCTTCCTATACGATGCATGAATTTTTTTTCAGATACTTCAAGTAATTGATCGTAAGTAAGCTCACATACCACTTCCTGGTCCGACTGACCAGGGTGATCATCAGCCATCAGACACAAATTTGTTTCCTCCTCTTCAGCTTCAGTCTCAGAGGAGTCAGATGTAGAGTCTACCCAGAACGCCATTTATATCCGCTTCTTATCCTTTCTAAACATTAGTTTCTCCTCACCCTTCTCCTTGCTTGGGTGAGCCTTGAGTGTAGGACAATCCGCCCTTATGTGTCCAAGCTTCCTACATTCAAAACAAACAGATTCATATGAACCTTTAAAGTTTCTACTGGTCTTACCTTTGTTCCACTTTTGAAAATTCTTATTCTTCTTCCTTAGAAAGCTCTTGAATTGCCTTGTGATTAAGGCAACATCATCGCTATCAGACCCGAAAGTGCTAGCATCTGAATCATTGGCCTTTAGCGCCACTGTCTTCTCCTTCTTTCGTTCACCTGCATCAAGTTGTCTTTGGTTCACCCCTTGCTCATAAGCAATGAGTGATCCAAGTAAACTGTCAATAGAGTAAGTATTTAAATCTTTAAGTTCCGTGATCACAGTAATCTTAGCATCGTATGAAGAAGGCAAACATCTAAGAATTTTGTTCACTCTTTCGTAATTAGTTAGTTCTCTTCCTAGAGCATGCAAAGAGGTAACGATTTGAGTGAACCTTGTGTACAATTCTGAAATTGTCTCACTAGGTTTCATGCAAAAAAGTTCGTAATCATGTAACAAGATGTTTAACCTAGACTGTTTGACTTCAGTTATACCTTCATATGGTATACACAATCTATCCTAGATTTCTTTACCCGTTGTACAAGTAGAAACACGCATATAGTCTTCAGATTTTAAAGCACAAAAAAAACAGTTCAAACATTTGGCATTTAATTGTGCTAAATCACGATAATCAAAAGTTCAATCAGCAAAGGGCAATTCAGTTTTCACATTATTAATCAATCTAAAAGGTGGTTCGTATCCATCCTTAACTAGCATCCACATGCGATAATTAATTGATTGTAAAAAAGTGGACATGCATGTTTTCCAAAAATCAAAAGGAATATTATCAAACAATGGTGGTCTTGCAATAGAATAACCTTCAGCAGTATTACGATTGTTATAGTTAACCATGGATCAAATTCAAAAGTTTTTAAACTTAAATTCTGAATCCTGCTCTGATACCACTTGAAAGTTCGATAGGGATGTTAAGCCCTAGTGAACTAGTCCCGAGGCTAACCAAGAGGGGGGTGAATTGGTTATTTAAAAATTTCACGAGGAACAGAAAAAATCTTTTCGATACTTTGTAGCGGAAACAAGTAAACAAAAACGAAAAGATCAATCACAGATATTCACCCAAGTAGTTAATATCAGAAAAGTAAAGTGCAGAACAGAATCAAAAAAGCAAACCAGATTTTATAGTGGTTCGGTCAACTTGACCTACGTCCACTCCCCGGAGCCTCCCCTCCGGGTATTGCACTAAACAAAAAGTGTCTCTCCTTTTGCTCCCACAGCAAGGCGGAGAAGCCTGTACACAAAACCTCCTTTCCACCACCCGGTGAGGCAGAGAACCTAACCTCCTTTTGCTTCCACCTGAAGCGGGCAGAGAACCCAACGTCCTTTTACTTCCTCCTGAAGCAGGCAGAGAACCTTGGATCTTCCTGCCGACGATCCTCTCCCAAAGAACACCGACACGACGAAAGACGACGAGCGGAGAAGAAGACTCTGATCCTTGCTTGGAGCAACCTTCGTGAACCCCTCACGAACTCCCCCTCACAAGATCCTCTCTCTCTCTCCCAAACTCTCTCTCTCTCTCTCTAGGGTTTCTTTGGAAAGAAAAGTGGCAAAAGATCTTTCTTGTTGAAAGAAAAAGATCTTTTATATGAGGGCTTAAATTTGCCCTAAATCTCAACTAGTCGGCCAAGATCATCCTGTATGATCAGTTCAAAATCAGCTGCATCAGCCTGGACGATCTGGCTCTTCTGGACGATCAGTAAAAAAAATTGTTCATATCGTCCCGTACGATCCTGTGATCGTCCGGGACGATTAGAGTATATCGAGGAATATCGTCCAGAAGACAGTTCGGGTCGTCCAGAGCAAACTGGGCTGGACGACCAAAAAATGACTTGATCGTCCAGGACGATACGGGTATCGTCCTGTATGATTAGTTCAAAAAGTTCCCAAATCGTCCTGTACACAGTTCGGGTCGTACAGCTGAAATGCACTAGATGATCATGATCATCCGGGACGATCCTACGATTGTCCGGGACGATCCTACGATCGTCCAGGATGATATAATCATATCAATCAAATATAAATTACTTTCCTTAATTACCAGATTAATTTAGGCATGATTGTACTGGATCGTCCAGGATGATACACGTATCATCCTGGACGATCGTCATGGACGATCAGACTAAATATCTTAAAATAAAAACTTACCTAACTTGATTTGGCGGCTGAGCATATCTGATTTGAGCATATCATCCCGTACGATCCAAAGATCGTCCAGGACGATCTGCTTAATCAGACCCTCTTAACTTGGTCGCCCTAATTAGGGTTTCTATTTTTACTTGATCGTCTAGGACGATTTGACTATCGTCCAGGATGATCTGAACAAAAATTTGAATAAAAACTCTAATTCACTCAAGCTCTCCCCCTGAGTGTGTGTGTGCAAGGTTACTTAGCTAGGAGATCAGTTACATTATAATTGACTCAATAAAAAGAAAAATAGCACACTTAGACACACTTGGACCTCATATTGAGTTGGCTTGAGTTGCTTGTGATCTTTTGTGCCTGAAATGGGTTAGCCAAGCAAAACATAATAGAGACATGTTTATCATCATCAAAATAGATTTGCAACAAAGGACAATAAAATAAATAGGAAAAAATCTACTTATCAACATTAATCAGGACATATTCTATTAGCCCCATAGAATAAGTAAAAGATCTATCAATAAGCTAAAGGGTGACAGTTGTAGGTTGAACCTCCCATATTTCTAATCTTTTAAAGATGGATAAAGGCATAAGATTGATACTATATCCTAATTCACATAAGGCTCTACCATAGAATTTATCTCTTATTATTATGGGAATGGTCAAGCTACCAAAATCTTTTAGTTTTTCAGGAAGTTTCTTTTTAATGATAACATTGCACTTTTTAATTAAGGCTATGATTTTGAATTCTCATAACTTTCTTTCTTATTCAGAATATCCTTCATAAATTTGGCATAGGTGGGCATCTATTCTAAGGCTTCATAGAAGGGTATGTTGATGGTTAACTTCTTAAACACTTTTAAGAACCTAGAGAATTGCTTATCCAAATTCTACTTGACCAACCTCTGAAAAAAGGGTGGTGGTGGTCTCTTTACAAGCTTCCTAACTGGTCTCTCAATTTCTTTGATGGGTTCAGGTTGTATAGTAAGGGGTTTAGCCTCTAAGGGTTCTTTTATACCAATATCCTTTTGAGATTGATCTCTATCTTTATAAGGGTCTCCTAAATCTCTCCCACTCCTAAGCTGGATATTATTGCATTGCTCTTCTAATTTTTTATTATTGATCAACCTAGCAAAATGCCCTATTTAGTTTTCTATTTTTAAGGGCTGTAGATTGATCTTGTAATTGAATCCCAATTACATAACTACCTCTTCCAATGGTGTCATCCTATTCTCAAAATGATTATTTTGATCAAAACTTGAGGTATAATGCTATGGCGCTTCAATGTGTGGTGCTACAGTGCTCATACATCTAGGATCAACTACAAGATTAGGGTAATTATTATACCTATATTGTCTAGTTTTAACTCCTACACTATCTAACATTTTAGAAATTATAGTTATCTGAGCAATAAGAACTGACAAAGCATCTGATTCATAAACTACAACTACTCACTTAGGGTTCACCTTATTAGTAGGCCACTAGTAATTATTTATAGTCATTTTCTTTATTAGCTCATATGCTTCCTCAAATGACTTAGAAATTAAATATCCTCCAATTGCAACATCTATGATTGATTTAAGAGATCCTACTAATCTATTATAAAAAGTCTGAATAACTAACCAATCACATAAAGCATGGTGAGGGCATTTCCTAAACATTTTCTTAAATCTCTCCCAACTTTCATAAATTGATTCTCTTTCAAACTTGGCAAAAGATATGATATCATTCCTAATTTTGATATTTTTTTAAAGGGGGAAATACTTAGCTACGAATGTATGAGATAACTCATTCCAACTGGTTATAGAGCCTGGGAGCAAAGAATTTAACCACATCTTAGCTTTGTCCCTTAGAGAAAATGAGAATAATCTAAGTTTAATAATATCATCACTAACACTATTATACTTAAATGTTAAACAAATTTTTAAGAAACTGGCTAAGTGTAAGTTTGGATCTTTAATAGGAATTCTCCTAAACTAGAAATTTTGAATCATTTGAATTATAGTAAGTTTCGATTCAAAGTTATTGGCCTGGATAGTAGGTCTATTGATACTTTGATGGATTCCTTTTACTATTGGGTTAGCATACTCCCTAACAGATCTAGAATAGTTTTGATCTTATACTAGTTCAGACATCTCTAAAATCTTTTTTTTTTTAATTTTTATAAGGGTCCTTTCTATCTCAAGGTCAAATAACAAAGGCTTTTTACTAGATCTACCAAGCATACAATAATGATGAAATTTCTAAAATAAAAATCACAAGCTAAATAATCCACAAAATACTTTTTTGAATTTTTTAAATTATATAAAATAGAACAAAGATATAAGATACAAGTAGGTCTAAAGATACACTTATTTCACCAATATAGTTAAAATTGTAATACTCATGTTACTTCTCTAGCAACGGCCCCAAAAAATTTGATGGGCATGGGGTTAGAATATGACTTGCTAAGTTGAAATATACTTAGATTTTCTTATTTATAAACTTGAAGAAAACCTACTAAAATACACAAGTATATGTGCTGAATCAAGTAATTAAGTGAAAGAGTAGAGTGTCGATCCCATGAGGAACTATTCTGTTTAATTATAATTAAATTATTACTATTTAATTTAAATGCATACTTTATGCTACTAAAATTAATATTATATTTTTGAGTTTTGTTACTAAAAGAAAAACTTGTAAGAACATTTTAATACTTATGAAAATAAAGTATTTTGGACTAATGAATGTAAATAATATAGTTTTCCTAATGAGACTCTTAAATTTAGATGTGGATTAGAGCATATACATCCCTAGATCTCTGTCAAGCTTATAGGGTAAAAAGAAAGATTTATGGCCTTCCTGTTGTTTTACTATCTCTATAAAACCTAGAATATTCAAACATCATATATCTAGGCATTCCAGTATTCCATTTCAATACTGCTAATTATTTCAACATTCCACTATTAAGGCTGCACATTACACTAGATATTAACTACACATATGACCATTATATGCATTAAATGAAGAATGGGAGATATTAAAAATAACTATATTTCATTCAATGTAAAAGAATCTATATTAGTACTTATTATTCTTTTTATATCATCAACCCAAAACTAGAGACTTAGCTAGACATGAAAGATTTAATAAGCAAACTCATTTTCATTTCATTCATTAAAAGAAGAAATACAAGAGAAGTAATAAGAAAATTTTCACCTGAAAGGATCAAATAATCTTCTCCAACTCCTCCTCTAACCACAGAGTTTCTTACACAAACAGGCTAAGATCTCTATGATAAAAGTTTCTTGCACTTCCCTTGTCTCCCTTAGACTTTACTCTAAGGAAGCACTAAAGAAACACACTTAAATTTATAAAATTTTACTTAGGTGATAGAACTCTCTGAATAATAGAATTGAAAAACTATTTATAGTAATATAGAAATGGGTTCAAGCACCACAATGCTCGATAAGGTGGCACCATAGCGTTATAAAGTGAACTAGCACCTTGGAGCTATAATGTTGGCTCCACTGTGGCGTTGGATGACCTGACATGATTAACAATTAAAATGGTGCATCTTTTGGCTAAGTCAATGCAATTTTTTTATCTTCACAACTGCTATGACATGATGCTAAAAAATTTGAGCACTGCGACACTTGAATGTAAATTTTGGTGCTTATGAGTTGCATGGCTTAATGCTCCGGCACATATTTCTCTAAGCCTCCAACATTATCATGCTGAATTTAGGCATAATGGGGTGTCACCATAGCCCTAGAAAATATGGAACCTCATGCTACAAAGTCTGAATTTGGGGCTGAGGTGCTGTAAAATCATACGCTATAGCACTGGGATGACAATGCTGTGGTGTTATTCAACATTTATAGATTTTGGCTTTTCATGAACATTAGCTATATAAACACCACTGAAATAATACATTTTACTGAATTTAAATATAATAAATAGTACATAATTTACACTTAACACTAGTTTGAACAAATTTGATCGAATTTCTTAGTTTTGAATCAAATTGATTTGTTTTGATGAATTTGTGTTTTTTTAATTAATTTTCTTTGTTAATTCTTGCTTATGGAAATGTCGAGTGTGATATTTTTCTAAGGTGAGTATATTAAAACAACTTGAATATATGAAAAGTATTTTAAAATGGAAAAAATATGAAAATTTAAATTTTTATTTAAACTAAAGCACTTTGGCATTGTGCTTTATAGTGCTGCAGTACTATGCTTAAAAGCACATCGACTCCAAAAATCACCATTGTGGAATTTGAGTCATTGTTCTACAGTAATTATGGGTTCAATATGCAACACTATGATGCTAGGTCTGAGTGCTACGATGTTAGATCACTAAAAGTATTTATATATATATATATAAAATCCTAAGATCCTAAGTATTAAGCCATCCCTTTCCCCCATTGTCGTGACTTTCTTGAGAAGGAAGAACGGGAGAGGGAGAGGAAGGAAGAGAGAGGGAGGAGAGAAGGCATTTGAGGCATTTTCATCTATGGATTACGTTCGAAGATTTCTTTTGATCATTGTAAGTAACAAAAATCTTATTTAGTTTTCAATGATTTTCTATTTAATGGGCTTATTCTCTCCTAAATTAATAAAAATATATTTTCTCTAAATTTATCACACTTTTACCAATATAACATTTTGTATATGATAGATTTGAATATTATGGACATTTTGACTGTAATATTATCGATTTCTACTAGGTGAAACGAAAGTTATGATTTTCTAAAGCTATAGGTTACTTTATAAATTTTCCTATATTTTATATATTTGAGTATTTTATGTTGTATTTTATATATTAAAGTGCATTTTATATATTAAATATAGATTGATTTATATAAGATAAATGTGGCATTTGCATAAGCAAGGAAGACTAGTTGTTAACACTATAATTAATTTGAGTTTGGTGTTAAAATATAATATCATGTGTATGAGGGTGGGCAGACAAGCTTTTCTTTAAATATTATTTGTGGTATTATCCCGGTTGTAGCCTGTAATGGATGACTAATTACACCAATGGGTAGAAAGTGATGTCTCTTTATTAATTTAATGAAAGTCACCTATAATGAAAATGAATTTACTAATAAATAATAGTTATGGTGGATATGACTGATGAACAATTGAGAAGCAATTGGGGTTAAAAAGATAATGATAACACCACATTAAAGTTAGATGTCTTGCCTTGTTGAATCATATAATGAAGAATGCATGTATTAATAGTTTTGATAGATATATCATAATGGGTATAGATACATGTGTTGGTTGCATATAATTGATAATAGATAAAATAAATAAGACTAATGATATTAACACCTATATGTTTTGATTCCTTTACTGATGTATGAATTCATTTAATATGATTACTTTATGGATTTACTGATTTTTATATCAACTATTGAATCATTGAAAGGATTTCTTGCTTTGTTATTGATCATTTTGAACCTTACGAATGATAACTAACCAATGATGAGATTGAATGTTATTGACTATATTGACTGAACTGAGCATGCATATTGATTCCTTAAGCCTTGCATTGGGAGTTTTAATGAATTTGGGTTTCTACTGCTTTTTAGCTCATTATATAGATTTTAATGATTTCAGGTCAGGTTAGGGATCAAGACTAAGTAGAGTGAGGTTATTAGAGATTCTTTAATTTTTCTTTTAATTTTATTTTGTATTTTCTTTTATTCTTTTACAGTTAGGAGTTTAGGATAGATTATGGATTGTAAGTGATCTCATGGTTATTGTAAATGTAATTTTGGAGAATTAATAGTGAAATATTTTGATGTATATGATTTTAGTTGTTTTCACTAGATTGATTTATATTGATGAATTCATAGAAGCTTTAGTTGATTATTTAAGTAATTAAAATAGAGAATTCTTTCAAATTTGATCTTGGGGCATAACAACTACCATGTTAAGTATGTTTGTTGGAGGGTTGTGAAATTTAATTATGTAACAAACATATATTATCCACCAATAATAAGTAATTTTATGACATATATTATCCATAATACTTTCATGTTAAGAATGCAATAATTAAGTCATACTTAATTATGACCAAACCGTACGCACTTAAGTTACTTTATGAAAATATTTCCTTTAAATAGTAACTCAACTTATTTATTTTAAATATAAACCAAGCCAACTATTTGAATATAAAATATTCTAAATAATTATAAATTGTATTTTTTAATAAGCTCTAAATTTCTAAGGCTATAAGTAGTAGAAATCTAAAAGCCCCTATGAGAATATCAATAACATATAATACTTAGAAAGAAAATAAAAATCACCTTCAATCTATATATTTGATGATGATAAATGCTTAGTGATCATAATGTCTTTGGAAGGTATGTGGAGGGAGAATGTTAATTTATTTTTAATGAAGTCATATAAGAAGAAATAAAAGGAATATGATGGTAAGGCAACTTTAATCTAAACAAGAAATAAGATGAGTGTAAGAAATTATTAATGAAGCTAAGCAAGAGTCTTCAATAGTGTAGAGGGAACATATGGTAATGTAGAATATCATGCTACTTATAAAGATCCCACTGCAATATCAAAATCAGGGGTTGAAATTAATCAAGGGATTAAGGGCTAGTAGTACAACATAACAAATAATCTTTAGCACTGATGAGAAAAACTATATATATAGAAAAAAATTGTTATTAGAATTAACGATTGTACTTCAAAATAATAGCCCAAAAAATTTCAATTTTTAACCTTTAATTTCTAACTCAAATACATATGGATTTAAAACTATATGTTCCTTAAATAATAAGTGTTAGGCTGATTATAAGCTAGGATGGCTGACCAAGCATGTTGAGGAATTCAATTCAAAGTTTACTTAAAATGAGTGGTTTCAATTTATCATCCTCTTTGTGTGATCTCTCTCTCTCTCTCTCTCTCTCTCTCTCTCTCTCTCTCTCTCTCTTTGTTTCATTTTATTATGATTTTTTAATTTAAATTTCAAAGTGATGTATTCCATAATTGTTAATCAAATGAATCAAAATTAACTTTGGTTTATTGAGAAAAAGATTTGAGAAGTTATTCTCAGGGATAGAGCTCTTTATGGCTAGTCCCTTGGTACTCCTTGGTGGGGGAACTAGCTATCCTCCCTATTACTTATTGGTTTCCCTTTATATTATTCCTACAATCATCCATCACACTCATTTACATCCTTATGATCATCAAAGACCATTCACTATCTCCCATAACCCTCAAATAAATAAAAAACATTATTATAAAACTTTCATCCAAATTATGATTTTCTAGACCAAGAGTTGAAAATCCTCAACAAAACAACCCTTAAATGTCAAAGAAATGCATTTTACACTCTATAAAACATCTCAATACATTCTAATACCCATTCCAAGTAAAACCCAAGAATTAAACCCTCTATATGCCTCAAACATGAATTTCAAACCTCAAATGAAGTGCTCTTGGGTTCAACCCTTTTCTAAGGCTTAACCATCCCCCTCCTTTAGCTTCCATCATATTTATTCCATTAACAACCTCTTAGCATAGTTAGTATACATTGGAAACACATTTTTAGAGCTTTTAGAGCCTTAGTTCATTACCATCTCAGGACCACATCAAGGGATTATAATAAAATAAAATGATATTTAATTAAAGGAAAGCAATTGGGGTAGGAAATTAATTCAAGAAACTAGAAAAATACTAGTATTAGAATTTTGACATATAATATTTTTTTTGGTAGAAAAATATTAGAAATACCAAAAATAAAAAATTTGTATTTTATTATAGTGCTCCATCATATAAAAAATGACCTTCTTGACACTACTTGCTTAACTCATGCACCTCTTTTAAGTTAGGCAATTTCTAAACCCCATTCATACGTAATGAATTTGCCTTTATCTTAAGCTAAAAAAATTCTACATGATCTAAGTCATCAAGGTGGATATTGTTGCAAATTTGGGCTCAAGCATTGTAGTTTTGATGATATCAAACATTCCTACTTCTTCAATTCTACTACTACATATATGATTTAGTTGCCCATGCTTACTAACTTTTTTGGTTCACAAAGTCAATTGTAATCCAAACCTGCTCAAGATTAGGTAGACTAGGACATAGTCAATCTATAAGTTTAAATTTCAATGGTTTTTACCATTTCTTGAGTCAAATGTAATAAGATGAATCTTGATGCTAAGTAACCTTGCACACACACACTATGGGAAGAATTTGGTGAATTTTAGAGTCTTCTGAATTTTGAGCATATCATACAGGACGATCTAAAATCATCCTGGATAATTAGTTCAAAATAAAAACCCTAATTAGGGCATCTGGGCTAAGTAAATTTAATTAGGCAGATCATTCTGGATGATCATCCCATCATCCTGGACAAAATATTTAAATTCAGAAATCAGCCACCAATCACACTTTAGGAAATATTTTATTTTTAGATTTTTTTTTGATCGTACAGGATGATACTAGTCCCGAACGATTCATTATAATTTTGCCAAAAATGATCCCTTGATTAGGAGAATAATTATGGTTTAATTGATCAATCACATCAAATAGGACGATCATCCTGATCATCCCGGATGATCCTTTATATTTCGTGGGACAATCTCCAATCATCCTGGATGAAAACCATAATTTTCTTATAATCATCCAACATATTATCCTAGACATCTCGAACTTTATGTGAGATGATTTGTCATTACCACTCAAGATGAACTAATTATCCCGGACGATTGTGAAATCATCTAGGATGAAAACCCTTATTTTCTTCTGATCGTCTAGAATATTATCCTGGACGTCCCGAACACTTGTCTGGATGATTTATCATTTTCCAGTCAAATTAAACTAATCATATTGGATGATCATAAAATCATCCTGGATGATATGTAGAAAATATTTCTTATGATCTTCCAGACCATGGCAATCGTCCTAGCAAAATGGCTGATTTTGTACTGATCGTACAGGACGATCGATAGATCATCCTGTATGATATAATCGGTAAGTTAAATTTTAGGATATTTTTTAGGCCTTCTATTTAAGCTCTTTAACCATCTCTTCAGTAATATTTTGTTGATTTTTCCACTTCAAGAGAGCTTAGAAGAGAAGGAGAGTTAGGGAGAGAGAGAGAGGATCTAATGAGGGGGAGTTTATGAGGGGATTCACAAAAGTTTCTCTAAGAAAGGATTCAATCATCATCTTCCTTCTTCATCCTTGGTTCCGTGGTGGCTCTAGGGAGATGATCATCAGCATCAGATCTAGGTCCTCTACCTTCTTTAGGAGGTATCAAAAGGAGTTTGAGGTTCTCTACCTGCTTCAGGAGGAAGCAAAAAGATTCTTGGGTTCTCTACCTGCTTTAGGAGGAAGCAAATGGAGTCAAGGTTCTCTGCCTCATCGGTGTCAGTGGAAAGATTTTGTAAGGACATCTTCGCCTTGCTATGGGAGTAAAAGGAGAGTCACTATAGTGTTTAGTGTAATACCTAGAGAGGAGGCTTCGGGGAGCGGACGTAGGTCAAGTTTATCGAACCACTATAAATCTAATGGGCTCTTTTCATTTATTTTTCTGTATTTTAATTTCTGAATATTTTTGTGATCTGATCTGTGGTTAAAAATCTGATTTTCGCTATCTTCTTCTGCTTACATTATTCATGTTTTAAATATTCAAAAAGACAAAAATATTTTTCTATTTGTGTAAAAATTTTTAAAATACTAATTCACCCCCCTCTATGTTAGCCTTGGGACTAGTTCATAAGGGCTTAATAACCCTAATGAACTTTCAAGTTGGTATCAAAGCAGGATTCATAAAATCAAGTTTTGAAAAACTTTTAAATTTTGATCCATGGCTAATTTTTGAAATCGTAATACTACGGAAGGTTATTCAATCGCACGACCACTTTTGTTTGATAATATTCCTTTTAATTTTTGGAAAACTCATATGTCCACCTTTTTATAATTAATTGATTATCGCATGTGGACACTTGTTAAAGATGAATATTTTGTACCTTTTAGATTGATATAAGGCATAAAAACTGAACTTTCTTTTACTAAATGGACTTTTGATGATAAAGAGTTAGCACAACTTAATGCAAAAAGTCTGAACTATTTTTTCTGTGCACTAAAATCTGAAGATTACATGCGTGTCTCTACTTGCACTACTGGTAAAGAAATTTAGGATAGATTATGCATTACATATGAAGGTACATCTGAAGTTAAATAATCTAGGTTGAATATTTTTCTTCATGACTTCAAACTCTTTAGCTTGAAATCTAATGAATCAATTTCTGAAATGTATTTTAGGTTTACACAGATTATTACTTCTTTTCATGCCTTAGGAAGAGAGCTGACAAATTATAAAAAACGTGAACAAGATTTTATGATGTTTACCTTCTTCCTTTAATGCTAAAATTATTGTAATTATTGAATCAAAAGATTTGAATAATTATTCGATTGATAACTTACTTGGATCACTAATTGCTTATGAGCAAGGAGTGAGCCAAAGGTAGCTTGATGCAGGTTAGAAAAAGAAAGAGAAAGCCATAGCATTGAAGGCTGATGATTCTGACTCTAGCTCTTCAGGCTCTGATGATGATAGCATGGCCTTAATCACAAGGTAATTCAAGAGCTTCTTGAGGAAGAAACAAAAGCATCATTAGAAGTGGAACAAAGGTAAATCTGATAAGAATTTTAAAGGTTCATCTGAAGTTATTTGCTTTGAATGCAAGAAGCCTAGGCATCTGAAGTCTGATTTTCCTACGCTTAAAACTCACCCAAGCAAGGAGAAGGGTGAGGAGAAACGCAAGTTCAAAAAGGATAAGAAGAAGATCCAAAAGGCTTTTTAGGCTGATTCAGCATCTAACTCTTCTGAAACTGAAGCTGAACAGGAGGTAACCAACTTGTGCTTGATGGCAGATTATCTTAATCACTTCGATTAAGAAGAGGTATGTTAATTAACCTACAATCAACTATTTGAAGTTTTTGAGAAAATTTATTCATTGTATAGGAAGTTGAAAAAATTGCATACTAGCCTAAAACTAGAATTTCTGAACTTACAAAAAGAGCATGAAATTTTATTTAAAGATCATTTCACCTTGGATAGCAATCATATAACATTACTTGATGAATTTGATGAATTAAATAAAAAACATTCTGATTTATCAGCTAAGAATGATTCATTAAAAACATCACATATTGAATTAGAAATTGCATTCAAGGAATTAGAAATTCATGCATTTGATGTAGAGAGTAGGGAGCATGCATTGAGAGTGGAAAATTTAATTCTTGAAAGTATAAATAAATTTTTTGATGTTGAATTAACTATTTTCATGAAAAATAAACAACCACCACCACGTGAAGAATTACATACATAATCATCAAAGCATGCATCATTCAATCCTAGGAACAGGCACTATCACTCACATAGATTTATAAATCCTTTTCCAGGTGTTAGATATTTTTCTTATGGCATGCTAGGACATATCCCCCATACTTGCACTATTCATCGTAGTACATATTGGGTGTGGAGACCAAAATGGCAAAATCCATAACATAGCATGCATGCATCGCATTCTTCTTTTCATCTTAAGGGACCCAAACATATTTGGGTTCCTAAATCTTACATTTGATGATTTTGTAGGGATGCTCTCAAAGAAGGCCTCATAAGAGTATGTAGTACCTGGACAGTAGATGTTCAAGGCATATGATTGGAGATGCAAATCAATACATTTTACTGGAGACCAGGGCATTGGGGAAAGGTAACACTTGGAGACAACACCACCAGGAGAGTGGTGGGATCAGGTATAATGGGTGATTCAAAAAATTTCATCATTGATAATATTTTACTTGTAGATAGATTGAAACACAATCTGCTCAACATCAGCCAGCTCTGCGATAAAGGCTTCAGCATAAAATTTTTGACAACTTGCTGCCTTATAAGTTTAAATGATAAAATTATTTTGTAGGGAAAAAGGATCAACAACATCTACATGCTTGATTTAAATTACTTTAAAGCTAATATTGCTATTTATTTAAAATTAATTATTGATGAATCATGGATGTGGCATAAGAGATTATGTCAGGTAAGTATGAAAAGCCTTAGGAAGATCACCCAAAAAGACTTAGTGAGAGGTATCCCCAAGCTAGAATTCACTAAAGACAACCTATGTGATGCCTGTCAGTTAGGAAAGTAAGTCAAATTCTCCTTCCACTCAATCAAAGACATAAACACTAGTAAACCCTTAGAAGCCCTACACATGGATCTCTTTGGACTTTTCAGCAGTTCAAGCCTACGAGGGAAAGTATTTGAGGTTCACCTAGGTTAGATTTTTGTCTTATAAAAGTGAATTATTTAAGGAGTTTAGATCTTTTTTCACTTAGATTCAGAGGAAGCTAGGTTGTGAGAATGTGACTATTCATAGTGATCATGGGGGAGAGTTTAAAAATGAGAAGTTTGAAACCTACTGTAAGGAGCAAGAGATAGATCTCAACTTTGCAGCTCCTAGGACCCCTCAGCAGAACGGGGTAGCTAAAGGAAGAATAAGACCCTGGTAGAAGCCGCCAGAGCCATATTAGCTGAGTACTCACTTCTTAAATACTTTTGGACAGAAGCGGTGAATACAACCTGCTATGTTCTGAATAGGGTAAATCTTAGATCTAAGCTGAACAAAACACCCTATAAAATTCTTAAGGGTAGGACACCCAACCTCTCTCACCTCTGTATCTTTGGATGTAAGGTGCTCATTTTGAATAATGAGAAGTCTCAACTAGGAAAGTTTGACCCAAAATCTGATGAAGTAGTGTTCCTAGGTTACTCAAGTGTTAGAAAATCCTATAGAGTTATCAACAAAAGAACCCTGATTGTTGAGGAGACCACTCTTATTGTGTTTGATGAATCTGATAATTTTGGAGGGTCAAGAGTAGAAGAAGAGGAGGTTATAGAAGTCACCCAAGGAAAATAATCTATAAATTTAGAGGAAAGGGTAGAACCTGATGTTACACTACCTAGAGAATGGAGATATTCTTCAAGTCATCCTAAAGAAATAATCTTAGGAGACCCTTCTCAAGGTGTTAGAACTAGGCATGGACATAGAAAAGAAGTAAACCACTCTGCCTTCATTTTAATAATTGAACCCACTAACATCAATCAAGCCCTTCTGATGAATTCTAGATCCTAGCCATGCAAGAGGAACTAAACTAATTTGTTAGGAATGATGTTTGGGAGCTAGTAGAAAGACATATGGACTAGAGTGTAGTAGGAACCAAATGGGTGTTTAAGAATAAAATAAATGATTCTGGTGTGGTGGTTAGGAATAAGAAAAGATTAGTGGCTAAAAGGTACAACCAAATAGAAGGGATTGATTTTGAGGAAACCTTTGCCCTAGTAGCCTGTTTGGAAGCCATTAGAGTGCTACTAGCCTTTGCCTGTTATAAGGGATTTAAGCTTTTCTAAATGAAAGCCAAGAGTGCCTTTTTAAATGGGATAATAAAGGAAGACCTGTTTGTAGAGCAACCCCCTGGCTTTGAGAATTCCCGATTTCCAAATCATGTTTTCAAATTAAAAAAGGCCTTGTATGGATTAAAATAGGCACCCAGAGCATGGTATGAGAGGCTTAGCACATTCCTACTAGAAAGGGAGTTTGTTAAGGGGAGCGTAGATACCACCCTTTTTCTGAGGAGAATAGGAGATGAATTAGTCATTGTTCAGATCTATATTGATGATATACTTTTTGGATCTTTTGATAAAAATTTATGTGATGAATTTTTTAAAATAATGAGTAAGGAATTTGAGATGAGTATGATGGGAGAATTGTCCTACTTTCTTGGATTTAGTATAAAGTAAATGGATGATGAACTTTTCTTAATCAATCAAAATATATTAAAGACATCCTAAAGAAATATGAAATGGATAAAGCTAAGCCAATCAACACTCCCATGAGCTCCAGTGTCCAGTTAGATAAAGATTCAAGTGGAAAATCTGTTGATCAGAAGAAGTATAGAAAAATAATTGGATCACTTCTTTACCTAACTGCTAGTAGACTTGATATTATGCTTAGTATTTATCTCTGTGCTAGATTTCAGGCTGATCCAAAAGAGTCCCACCTGACTGCTGTTTAGATAATTCTTAGATATCTCTTAGGGACCCAAAACTTAGGAATCTGGTATTCTAGGCACAGCACCTCCTTTAAAATTATAGGATACTCTGATTCTGACTTTGCAGGATGCAGGGTGGATAGAAAGAGCACCTCTGGAACATGTCAATTCAGAGGATAATCCATAGTTGAAAGT
Source organism: Dendrobium chrysotoxum (assembly GCA_019925795.1). Taxonomy (NCBI): domain Eukaryota; kingdom Viridiplantae; phylum Streptophyta; class Magnoliopsida; order Asparagales; family Orchidaceae; genus Dendrobium; species Dendrobium chrysotoxum. Next base: position 19,610,942 of record CM034309.1, read on the forward strand.
GCGAATAGGTTGTTAGACCTATTAATTATGTTCCTAGGCTAACTAAGAGGGGGGTGAATTGGTACTTTTAAAAACTCTTGGAAGTTTCAAAAACCTTTTATATGAAACTTCAATATATTGTACCATACGATCTAATTCTTACATTACGATGAAATGTAAAAATTCAGTACTTCTCAACCACAGAAAAAATATAGTATAATGTAGAAAATATAATTTATAGAAAATAAAATAAGAATAGAGAATACCAAAATTTCTAGCGATTCGGTCAAACATGACCTACATCCATTCCCTAGAGACTCCTTCTCTAGGTATTACACTATACTCAAGTGACTCTCCTTTATCCCCCACAGCAAGGCGGAGAAGCCTTTACAAACTCTCTTCCACCAACCTGGTGCGTCAGAGAATCGTCATCCTTTTTCACCCTCCTGGTGAAGGCAGAGAACCCCTTCGTCCTTTCACACACTCCAGGTGTCAGTAGAGAACCAAGCGTCCTTTTTTACCCTCCTGGTGACGGCAAAGAACCAGACCTTCTTCAAAGATCTTCTCTCAAGAGTCTTCAAAGAGATAGGGAAGAAATTTGAAGTCAAAATAATGAGATCCTTACACTTGGATAACCTTGTGAATCCCCTCACAATTTCCTTTTCAAAAGATCTCTCCACACTCACTCCCAAACACTCTCCCTAATCACTCTTCCTCCCACTCTCAAGAAGAAATTCATAGAAGCATCATTGGACAATCAGTTTTTAGGACTCTTTCATACAAAGAAGAAGAAAAACCGTCTAAAAATTGAAAATTTTAAGTTTTACGCTTTTCGATCGTCCCGTACGATCGACAATCGTCTCGTATGAATAGTTCAAAAAATGAAATAGTTCGTCCCGTACGATATCCCATACGAACCATATGAGATCTGTTTCGTACTCTAGAAAATGATATACGAAGTTATTTCATACTATGCAAATAGTTCAAAAATGAACATTTCATCCCGTACGATTCTCTGTATGAACCATGAAAGGTCTATTTCGTACTCTAGAAAATGATATATGAAGCCATTTTGTACTGTACAAATAGTTCAAAAATGAACTGTTCGTCCCGTACGATGCCCTATACGAACCATAGAACCCTCATTTCATACTCTAGAAAATGATGTACAAAACACTTTCGTCCTGCATGAATATTTCAAAAATGAACAGCTCGTCCCGTACGATGTCATGTACGAACCATGAAAGCCCCATTTCTTACTCTGGAAAATGATGTATGAAACTATTCATCCTGTACGAATAGTTCAAAAATAAATGGTTTGTCCCATACAATGTCATGTACGAACCATGGAAGCCCCATTTCATACTCTAAAAAATGATATATGAAACTATTTCATACTGTAAGAGTTATACTTAGATAAAAAATTTTAATCAGACAGGTTCGTATTAGAGGAGAAATAACACAAATCATCTCCTACAATCCCACATCGTACAATATGATTAGTTTAAAAAATTAAGTTTTATCTCACTCTCCTAGTGTGTATGTGCACAGTTATCCAACTTATAATCACACTCTCTCAGACTCAAAAAAAATAAAAATTACAGACTTCACTTACAATAAACTCTAAACAAATTAACTTTAAGTCTTCAGTAATCTGGAGTGTGAATTTCCTGAAAGATATGTTAGTACACATAAAATAGAAATTTCAATATTTGTTAGGAGAAACAATAAACAAATAATAAGGTTTTGTAATAATCAAAACAACTCATATCAAAAGCTCACTTGAATCAATAGATTGGCAAAATTCTCAACAATCTCCAAATTTGCACAATCCTCAACAATAGTCTCTTGGCCTAGTAAAAAATAGAACTCAGTTGTACTATTCACTACTAAAGATGAATACATTACCTTAGAAAGTTGTGTGGCCCAGGTCCTTCAGTTAAAGAAACAAATTCTAGATTTAGGACTTCTTGTAGGCACAATTTATATCCTATGTGATAACACTAGTGTCATCTACATTTCAAAGAACCCAATCCAACACTCCATGACTAAACACATCGACATCATGCACCACTTTATTAGGGACCATGTTACCAGAGGAGACATAGAGCTACATCATGTAGCAACTAAAAACCAACTGGCTGATATCTTCACAAAACCACTTGCCTTTGAAACCTTTAGCACCTTAAGTACCAGATTATGGGTGATAGATATTCATGCTTGAAATTGATACTCTCTATTTATGTTTTCAGTACTTATTTTTTATTTGATTTACTTATCTATTTCTTTTTGTGTTTTTGATTTCCTGCTGATTTTCTTCATTTTTTTCTATTGTTATTCGTTTGATTTGGTTATTTTTTTTATATGCTTTCCTTTTATTTTTTATTTTTTATTTATTTTCTTTAGAATCAGATCACTACTCACTACTACTGATGAACTTGATTTTTAAATGAGAGTTTTGCCTTATTTTTATTTAGAAGCTTGTAAGTAGTGATTGACTTCTCTAAACAGTTAAGGGAAGAAATATTGATGATTATTTCTCTTCATCTAACTCCTTTAATGGTGTATTTTTCTTTTTCAATAAAAATCTTTTTCAAAATTAAAAAGTTGGACTTTAAAATAGAGATCTATTCTATCTTCCTACAGTAATCTATCTCATATGAGTAGTGTTCCAAATCATTAAATCACTTTTATATTTTCTTAATCAGATGATTGCATTTATCATAAGAGAATGATTCTATTTTATGGATTACTTTTCCTTATCTAAGAGAGTGGGTTTTTTCTTCTCTTATATCTGGAAGATAATCTCACAACTGAGAGCCTTTTAGAGATTTTGAAAGAAAGGAAGCTCACAAAAAATTCTCAAGGTGCGCCAATCAACTGAAAAAGAGACATAAAATGGCCCAACACTAAAAAGATTTGTAATATTTGCAAAAATTGAAAAGAAATATAAAGTGTATCAAAAATTAAAAGATGCGTAAAGTGCGCCAAATAATTTAAAAAGAGGCACAAAATGAGCCCACAAAGAAATAAGCTTCTGCATCTTTCAAACCTTTAAAAAAATCTTAGAAGAATTTGTGTGCCACTTAATATATTCAAACACTTGAGATTAAAAATCATGATTTCTGATTCTTTATTTTGCAACACTATTTTATCAGATTTTTTTCTGGAACAAAGTTTGAAAGGATCACTTTTCCTATCTAGTTTTTTTCTTTTGAATTAGATTTTTATTTGAAAAGAATTTGAACCTGTAAGGTGTCCGAGGTAAGGTTTTCAAAAATTAATTTTTTAACTTTTCTGGATTTCAGCTCGTCAATTTCATCTTGTTTGCTTTTGAATTAAAAATTAAGAAAAAATTTTGATTTACTGGAGCAAATCGATTCAAAAAAAATATTTTTATTCTTATTTTTTTTTTGTGTTGTTTATTCTGGTATTTTGATTTAAATTTTTTTTGTATTTTTTGAATCCTCTGATCATTCCTCTCCGTCATGTAAACTTTTCAATTTTTGTTCACATCATCCTGGACGATCAATATTGACCTGAACGATCTGATTAAATCACCACTTATCACACATCCAACGGCTGATCTGAACCAATTATTGGTAATCATCTTGGATGATCCACCTTATCATCCTGGACGATCCATATTGATAATGTGCTATATGATTTAAATTTAGTTGGTATGATCCATTAATGCAAATCATCCTGGACGATTCACCTAATCATCCTAGATGATACTTTTCATCAACGATTATCCTGAATGACTCCTAGGGACGATCTCTTGTGTCTAATCATCCTGGATGATATCTGATCATCCTGGATGATATGATCTACTTTTGACCAATTATTATGGTTGATAATAATTACTCTGATTATCCTAGATGATCCCATAATTGTCTTAGATGATATTCTCCAAACTAATTAAACAGCCCTTAAGAACTAATTTTTCACCACAATCTCTACTCCTCTCTAACTCAAGGTCCTCACTCCTTCATATGGCTGGCAGTGGCAAATGCTTGCATGCACTTGCAGGCAACTCTTCCAGGAGTGCTGTCGATTCTTGCTTTACTTAAGTTGCTGATGAAGCAACCTATGCCCGTTTCAAATCTGCTGGCATAAATCCCTCACGAATCATCAATCAAGCCACCCTAAACTTTTAAGTACTACATCACTTTGCCAACACCACACTGACTTTCATTCTCACTCTGGCTTTCCTGTTTAATCCTAAACTCCTCTTTGAATTTTTCATAAGTCTTCATTTCAATGTTGATTTCACCACCCTCCAGTCCTATGTTAATCGACATCCTATCGAAATAACGTATCAAGATTTTTATAACTTTCTTCGACTATCCACTACTGGAGATAAGCTCCATCTTCTTGCCTTTGATCCTAAATTTAACTGGTCCCATATCAACACCACTCTTAGGGGAAAAAATGCTCATTTTCATGACTCGGCAATCAATTCCCTAGTCAATGATGCACACACAATCCAGCACATCCTTCGTAACTCAGTAATTCCAAAAGCTGGAGACAGGATCCACATCACTCCCATCCTTTCACTCACCACCTATTATATCATGAAAAATTGCCAATTTAATGTTGTTGATCTTATTATCTGAAACATTGAGCACCTAACATCCATTAGGGATCTAGGCCACAAAAGAAAGTCAAACCTAGTCCTTGGACACCTAATTGCATACACTCTTGAATTAAAATATAACATTCAATTCCCTGCCCCACCTGATCACCATCCGATCTTCTACTCAAATAAATCCTTCCACACCCTCCATAGTACTCATCGTCCTCGTGAGCATGAGGAGCATGGGGAAAAAGAGGAAGGTCCTATTCCTACACCTGTCCCTATAAACCAGCAACCTCAGTTTGATTAGCCGGTACAAAGATTTGACCAGTGGGAGGCCAGCCAGGTTTGACTCCTACGTAGCTGCACAGGAGTAGCAGCACACAGAGGATGTTGCTCATTTTGATGCTTATGTAGCCCAGTAGTAGCGGTAACACGACCAAGATATGGCCTGGTATGGGGAGCAGTTTGCTTCCCTTCACCGACTCTTTCCGCTACCTCCACCTCCTACTGATCAGAGTTCCTCTTTTTAGTTCTCTTTTATTTGTTTGTCTCTGAGTTTGTACTTATTTTTGTTCTATGTTTTGTTTAGTTGTTGTTTTTTCTATTTTCTCATTTTTGTGATGTCACAAGGGGGAGTAGTGCTGTATTGTTTATCTATTTTAGTAAAATTTGCTATGCTTTGCTTATATTATTTGTCTTTTCTTTGTGTTTCAATTTTCCTTATCAGCTTGATTTGAAAATTTCTAACAAATGTTTGACATCATCAAAAAGGGGGAGATTGTTGTAAATCTAGGTTCAAGCATTATATTTTTTATGATATCAAACATTCCTGCTACTACTGCATATCTAGTTTAGTTGCCCATGCCTACTAGCTTTTTAGGTTCACAAAGTCAATTATAATCCAAGCCAGCTCAAGATTGGGTAGACTTGGATTGAGTCAGTCTGTAAGTTTAAATTTAAATGGTTTTTATCATTTCTTAAGTCAAATGTAATAAGATGAATCCTGATGCTAAGTAACCTCATACACACACACTGTGGGAAGAATTTGGTGAATTTTAGAGTCTTCTGAATTTTTATCATATCGTACAGGATGATCCAAAATTATCTTGGATGATTAGTTAAAAATAAAAACCTTAATTAGGGCATCTGGGCTAAGTAAATTTGATTAGGCAGGTCATCTTGGATGATCCTCCCATCGTCTTGGACGATATGTTTAAATTCAAAAATCAGCGGCCAATCACACTTTAGGAAATATTTTTTTTTTAGATTTTTTTTCTGATCGTACAGGATGATACTAGTCCCAGACGATTCATTATAATTTTTCCAAAAATGATCCCTTGATTAGGAGAATAATTGTGGTTTAACTGATCAATCACATCAAATAGGACAATCATCTTAACCGTCCAGGATGCTCCTTTATATTTCGTGGGACAATCTCCAATCATCCTGGATATAAACCATGATTTTCTTCTAATCATCTAAGATATCATCCTGAACGTCCCAAACTTTATGCGAGATGGTTTGTCGATTGCCACTCAAGATGAACTGATCGTCCCGGATGATTGTGAAATCATCTAGGATGAAAACCCTTATTTTTTTCTGATCATCTAGGATATTGTCCTGGACGTCCCGAACACTTGTCTGGATGATTTTTGATTTTCCACTCAAATTGAAATAATCATCCCAGATGATCGTAAAATTATCCTGGATGATATGTAGAAAATATTTCTTCTGATAGTCCAGATCATGGCAATCGTCCTGGAAAAATGGCTGATTTTGTACTGATCGTATAAGATGATCGACAGATCATCCTTGATGATATAGTCGGCAAGTTAAAATTTAGGGCATTTTTTTAGGCCTTTCTTTAAGCTCTTTAGTAGTCTTTTACTGATTTTTCCACTTCAAGAGAGCTTAGAGGAGAAGGAGAGCTATGGATAGAGAGAGGATCTTGTGAGGGGGAGTTTATGAGGGGATTCACAAAGGTTGCTCCAAGTAAAGATTTAATTGTCGTCTTCCTTCTTTGTCCTTAGTTCCGTGGTGGCTCTAGGGAGATGATTATTAGCATCAGATCTAGGTTCTCTCCCTGCTTTAGGAGAAAAGCAAAAGGAGTTTGAGGTTCTCGGCCTGCTTCAAGAGGAAGCAAAAGGATTTTGGGGTTCTCTGCCTACTTCAGGAGGAACAAAAGGAGTCAAGGTTCTTTACCTCACCGGTGTCAGTGGAAATATTTTGTAAGGGCTTCTCCACCTTACTATGGGAGCAAAAGGAGAGTCACTATAGTGTTTAGTGCAATACTTGGAGGAGAGGCTCCGATGAGTGGACATATGTCAAGTTGATCGAACCACTATAAATCTGGTATGCTCTTTTAATTTATTTTTTGGCATTTTAGTTTCCAGATAGTTCTGTGATCTAATCTGTGGTTGAAAATCTAATTTTGGTTATCTGCTTCCACTTATATTGTTCGTGTTTTAAATATTCAAAAAGATAAAAATATTTTTTGATTTATGCAAACATTTTTAAAATACCAATTCACACCCCCCCCCCCCCCCCCCCTTCCCCTCTTGGTTAGCCTTGGGGCTAGTTCATAAGGGCTTAACAACCCTAACGAACTTTCAGATGTTATAGATATATGGTTCATAAGAGTGACTTAAGGAACCAATAATTTATAAGGAGGCTAGAGACTAATTATAAAAGAGTGGGGACCAAATAAAAGAGTTGAGAACTAAATAAATATATTGGTGACACAAATATAAAAAGCATCCAATAGAGATCATACTCCATCTTGTGCTTCTACACAACTTATTCATCCTAATTTATAGGATGATGATCCTTACAAAAACTTTATAGAATAGCATCCTATTAAAAGGACATATTTTAAAGGAATAGAGGTCAAGATGAACATTAGAATATGTATACTAAGAAATTTAATAATTCTATTGAAAGGATTAAAGTTGAAGCACCCTTCTCATGTTAGTTGTATCATTCTAACAATTTTTTTTATTATTGATAGTGCAAATGCATGAGTTCTTTGATTAGCAAAAGATGATGACTACCAAAGGGTTGACTTTATTAAAATGAAATTAATTTTTTTGTGTATAGATTTATTAGACTACTATTTTAGCATAGGAGCAAATACTAAGAAAAACTAATGTAAGTTGGGTAGATATAAGGGAGATGATTAAGGGTAAGTATTATCATAAATATTATGATGAAAAAGTATAACAAAATCATTAATAATAATGTAAAGGACTCTCAAAGTCATTAAGAACCTCCACACCTTGAGGTTAGACAAATTCAAGTCATACCTAGATGCCTACTGCTAGGCCTAGCCTCATCATTAGTGGAGCTTAGACTATTAGGAGTCCTAATAAGGAAAGTTTTAAGAACACTAAACAAGTCAGCCATTTTAAGTGCTACAAAAGGGGCATGTATAACATTAGTGCAAGGTTCATACTTATTTTTAGATAATAAGATCTACCTTAGGAGGACTATCTTGAGGAACTTTTGAATGAGACACCTCAATATAAAGGTGAAATGAAGATAAAATATTATAATCATATTACAATTATGAGGTGTTTAGCGATTTCCCAGTGAGGTAAAGGATTGATAGAGGAAGAATATTTTCTTTATACATGTATTATATAATGAGAAAAAGTGAAAACTTGTTATTGAAGAAGGAGTGTTATAAATGTGATATCCATTAATGCACTAATAAATGCTAATGTCAACGTTAAAACTTCCCTCTCCATCACTAGTTGGTGCCTAGTGCCCATGAAAATAAGTAGCTATAAGGATAGGATTTTTTGTGATATTCTTTTAAGTATAACACACATTTTATTAGGTTGACCCTATCTATACGATGTAAGTGATATCAATTAGGTTAGGAAGAACACCTATGTATTTAAGCATAATAACAATAATATAATTTTCTTACCCATCAAATGCATAGAACAAGATACCACTTGGACACCACATATGCCTACCTCTAATAGTTTACTAAAAAATAATTAAAAGAGGAATGTTAAACTTCAATTGATAGTGATTAGGTCCCCTCCTAATAAGGGAAGTGTGTTTATTTTTTATTGTTTAGTGATTAAGCCAACCATACCCATGAGTACATCTAACTTTTGGATAAAAAGGGTTAAATTTTGTACCCTTATGAGGGACTTTACTAATCTTTTCTCTTTTTTTTTTCCTCAATGTGAGTGAAGTTATAATTAAATTATTAAAGACTCTAATACTTATTATGTTCTACCTATTTTTATTAGACTTTTAATGTTATTTCCCTCTAGGATTTACCTAATGATTTGCACATCTTAGATATATACAACATGCCATTAATTTATGCCTTGTTTATAGCTCCCAAATTCATCCCATTTATAGAATAAACTAAACCCGACTCATCATACAAAGTTTAAAAGTTAGGTTGATCAACCACTAAAAGATGGCTTCCTTTAATGAAGCCTTAAAACTTGTGTAGTGCCAACTCTTTTAACTCTAAAGAAGTTGCACATGAAGGGTGTGTCTGGATAATAGGGTTATCAATAAGATAACAATTCAGTATAGGTTTCATATATCTAGACTTGATGATATATTAGACCTTATCTCTAAGGCCAACTACTTTTTTAAATAATACTTTAGAAGTGGATATCACCAAATGAAAATAAGGTTAAGGGATGAGTGAAAACTACCTTCAAGACTTGTGCCTTAGGAAAACTAATTAGGTTTTCCACTTACCCTATATAGGTCTACCTAATGATTGGATGAGCAAACTCTTGGTTTAAGTCTAGTTGGGTCATCTTAATGTAATGGGAACCTTTGAGATAGGGTATTCTTATCAGGGTAAAACTAGGGTAGGCTAATGGCCTCCTATGGGGAACCATTAAGCCATGGGTATTTTCGAATGGGCTTAAAAGAATCTACCTAGGTTAAGGCACAACAAATTACCACATAAGGAATTCTATGGTTTTTTAGGGCCTATTGAAGAGTGGTTTAGAATTTGTAAATTTGTAGGGTTTGGCTAAGCTAAGGTCATAGATATTATATGTGATTGGCTTTGGGCTAAGGTAACGATAGCTTTAGACCAAACTTGGAAAAACTCATATCTAATCAACCTCATTCAAAAATAAGATAAATAAATAGACTGCCAATATGTGTGGTGGACATACAAAAGTACACCACACATTTTGGTGTTGATTAAATCAATCAACAAGATCCAAAAGTTGTAGAATCAATTTAAATGACAACAATTGAAAAGATGGTTGATTTTGAGATTTAATTTTGAGTATTTTATTAGATTTTTTTTTTTTATTTTGATTTAAAAAGATTGAGAGTAGCCTAGTTGAACCTAAGGAATCTTGAACCTATTAGGGCTACAGTTTGGAAGGTAAACCTAGATAAACCTAATACTAGGCTAGATTGAGTCTAAGGGGAATATATTAGGAAGGATCTAAAAGAATTGGACCTACCTAGGCTCATTATTTCATTATTGGTCAATTAAATCAAATGTGACACAATGGAACTAACACAACCAAAAATATTAAATCCATGGTAAAATATGAATATAATTCCAAAAAATTAATTATGGTATAATATGAAGCAAATTTTTCATTGATTTTTTCATCCATGCATGTTTAAGCAGAATTAGACTATATTCAATATAGATTTACTAGTCTAGTCCAAAGGAGACAAATTGGCTCTTAAATCATTTAAAATTAAGAGATAGATATATGGATGTCTAAATTAGGTTATATTATATCTTTGGAGAGAATATTCTAGAAAGGGTATGTGGGAAAATAAATAACTAATTTGAAATTTTTTATTTTCATAATCAAATATGGCACTAAGAATAGTATACCATCTCAAAAGATGGAAATAATATTGTTCATCATATTCAAAAATAATGAAATAGAATTTTTGTTAAAGATTCACATTTCGAGATACTTTTCCTTGTCATATGTGAATATGGTAGTGTTTATTTTATTATAGGGTAAATTTTTCCCATAAAAGCAAGCCCTTATAGTTATTATTTATTACAGTAATGACAAATATTTTTAAGATTTTAAATTTTAAAATAATGATTAGTGTTTTTAGAATTTCAAAAGGGATTAGCTCAAATTTAGAATAATTTTTTGTTGGGCTAAAGGAAGAAGGTAGGGAGTACTAAAATATGAGAAAAATAGAAATACTCTAAACTATCCTACATTAAGATTTAAAGTTTTAAAATTAAATTTTTTTAGTATTTGAGTTCCTCATTTTATTAAAAAATTGAGACTTATATTTCTTTAATCATAAGATTGAGAAAATGCTTGAAAGATGAGGGCCAATAATGTGGGAAGTATACCTTAAACCCTAAAACTAAGGTGAGTACTACAAAGTAGTGGCTTGAACTTAGTCTACAAAAATGCAATGAGACTTATAACTTTCACCCCTCTAAGGATTTAAGATGACTCAACTATTCTAGTCATGTAATGTTGCCTTAATAAGACTTACAACCAGCTAAATCTATCTAATCACTTTAAAACCCTTTAATCAAAATTTATATGAAATACAAGATAAGCTACATTGATGTTATTTTTAAAAAAATGAGATTTAAAGTTTAGCCATTAAACTAAGCTACCCATGTAATCATGAGGGGAATGCAAAGGCTTCTGTTTAATGTAATGTTTTATTGCACTTTATCCTTAAGAGCTTTTCTATTTTTTTTTTTATTTGATTCCAAAATTGTTAATTTTTATTTATTTATTTTTATTTTATAGAAATAAGTTATACTCTAGAAAACATAATCACCAAAAGGAAAACCATTCAAATGCCTTAAGTGCACTAGTGTGTTTTTATGTAAATAAAAAATTTCAAGTGTGTATAAATCAACACTTTTAAAATATTAGTCATTTTATTTCCTAAGGGTTTCAGTTCTAAATTATGGTCAAAAGTTGTAATCAAATGATTATTATTATAAATTTTTAGGTTTAAGTTTGCAATTAGTAGCCTAATATTTGCAAAAAAATGAAAAATAAAACACAATGCAAAATACATAATATAAAACACAAAAAAATAAAATATAAAAAAGTAAACATCTTAACCTAGAGAATCTAAGACTAGTGATCTATCTAATATTTAACATATCTTAGATTGTGTAGGTGTCAGTCTATTATTGGCTTACTTGTTTCATTTTCTTTTTTGAATTTTGTTTAATTTTACCTAGGGTTGGCTTCAATTTAAATCTTAGTGGTATAACATTTATTTAGCTTTTTAAGGATTTGAAAAAGAAAATTTTATTGTTGATTTGATATCACTTTTGTCTATTCAATTTATTGTTCATTACGAGTTTATAGCAAATATATAAATTTATTTGGAATTTTTCTAATATTTCTTATATTTTTAATGAGCTTTCCATTTCCTAGGTCATTTGTTTATTATTTAAATTGTATTGAGATTTTGTTAAATTTTATTTAAGTTTAAATGACTCCAAATATTATGAAATAATTTTGCTAAGATTAGGGATGACTCAATGAACATTCAAAAAGAAAAAAAGACATTATTTTAAATTTTATCAATTTTTAATTATTTTGTTGAAAGAAATAAAAAACAATGTTTAAATGAGTTCTACACATTATAAGAAAATTCTCAAGGATTTGAAGTAATCTCAAAAAACTCTCATAAAAATGAACACATTTAATTTTATTGTGAATTTTTTGAAATTTTTACTTAATTTAATGGCCTTATTTTAATTTTATGTCTAGTTGAACTCCAAATTAAATGTGACTTCTCATATAGGCTATGAATGACTTTTAGTCTCCATAAAAAATTGGAGTCAAGTTGAGTTATATTTCATGTATAATGACTTATTTTATTTACAGCACTGTCGTTGCCAGGTCCTAAGTCCTTGATGAGAAAAGTAAAGGGTTGTGTTAGGTAGTCGACAGCCAGCGTAAAACTTGTCGAATAATCATGACATGAATCCTTTAATACATTTAATTTTATTAAGAAATTTATTAAAATATTTTCTAATCTTAGAAAATTTGGGCTATATGAAACACCCTAAAGAACATCTTAAATGAACTTAGGGTCCATCAAAGATGATTAAGAAAGTTAATTATTCAATAATTAATATATTTGTTTAATTAAAATAATACAAAAAGAATAATAAAAACCCTTTAATTTTATTTTTAAAATATTCTAGATAATTTTTAAAAATTCATTTATGGTTTATTCATAATTTTTTAATTTAAAATGAATTTAATATAAATTTTCAAACTTCAACCTAATTTCTAGATTTAATTAAATCATCATAAAAGGATTTAATCAAATTGGTTGACTCGGTGAAGCACATTACACATAGAACTCCCTAATTGGGCTTTTGGCAAGGAGTTACCTTTATAACACATTAGATTTGATCCTATCCATGGGAGTTTATATAAAGAATGATACGACTCAATCATTGATATCACTTATATTTAAATAGAATAGATGGCTTCGATTTCATCTCCTACCTCTTGCCATCTAACAAAAGTTGCTAATGGTTTTCCCCTCTGATCCAGAGAGATCCTTAGATGGATCTTCACAAAATTTATACAGGAGGATTAGGGGAGTAGGTACTTGCATTCTAAATATCATATCTTGTTAGATTATAAGTTGGTTTAATAATGTGTGAAACCACATTAAATCTATGATTTGAAGTGAGTCATACTTGGATCTAGTGAATTTTAAATGAACTCATTGATAGCCTGAGTTCATTGAACCTTGATGAATAAAGTTGCAAAAAAATCAAAGACCTAAACACCATTAGAGTGTGTTTTGATTTTTAACCATGTGTAGCATCAGCAGAGCTAATCCATTTTACACATAAAATGACTCTGGAGTCCAAGGAAAGCTTAGGAATGGTCTCTCACACACCAGGAAATTTCAAAGATGGCTTTGTGCATGAGAGTTTTGGTCATAAAGGGTCTATTTATGGAGATTTTGAAATGCATCTAGACATGAATCTAGCCTTCCTTGATGATCTAAGATGGCCCGTTTAGTTGTCTAGGCTTGGGGTGGCCTGGAAATTTCAAGAATTAGGTGCACATGATGGTTATGGATGTAAAAGCCTATATTCCTATGCTTAAAGTTTTCTCTACGAGCACTGCAGTGTGAAAGTTCAAAGGAGAGTGTTAAGCCTCGTTGAACTGTCCTTAGGCACACCAAGAGAGGTTTGAATTGGTTATTTAAAAATATCTTTAACGGAGAATAATCATTTTTGAAATTTTCCAATAACTTGAATTAAATAACTTAATCACAAAATACAAAAGCTAATAAAAAAACTACAAATAATAATGATGATAACTTGATTAAATTAATATAACATCAACCACAATTAATATTTTCAACATGAATTTTTCACAAAAATAAATTACAGAAAATTAAAGTGCTTAAAATAAAATGAAGAAGTAAAATAAGAGTGAGCACACCAGAATTTTATAATGGTTCGGTAAAATATGAACATATATCCACTCCAAGGTTCCTCTTCTCCGAATATTGCACTAAACATTTAGTGTCTCTCCTTTAGATCCCACAACAAGGCGGAGAAGACCTTACAAAATCTCTTCCACCAACCCGATGTGGTAGAGGACCGTAATCTTCTTACCCTCCTAATGAGGAAGAGGATGTTGAATCTTTTTTTACCCTCCTTGTGAAGGCAGAGAACTTGGAATCTTTTTTCACCATCCTGGTGAAGGCAAAGAACATGTAATCCTTTTTTACCCTCATGGTGAAGGCAGAGAACCTCAAATACTTTTTCACCCTCCTTATGAAGGCAGAGAACCTCAATCACTTTTACCTTCCCCTATACAGTGGAGTAGCTGGATCTTTTAACACCAAAGAGGTATTCTTTCTGAAGCTTCCCTTAAAATAATCTTTGATGCATGGAGGAACTCAGGTGCTTGTTTGTCGGAGCAACCATGTGGAACTCCCTCTCACACTCCCTTGAAACCCACAAGGATCTTCTCCCTCTCTCTCAAACTCAACCCTTTCTCTCCCATCTCTAGGCTCTCTCTTCAAGCTTTCTTTAGAAGATAGTAACTCAATGAATGCCAAAAATACTCTTACAAAGTCTTATGAGAAAGTTTAAATAGAGGGTTTCAAAAAATCCTAAAAATTCAATTCAATAATTACAGTTTATACAGAATAATTGAAGGATTGTACAGTACAATACTTAGAATTTAATCTATTAGTATTGTAGGATCACAATTAGTATAGTACGATCAGTTCAAATTTTCAATGTTTATACTATACGAATGAACAATAGTACAATATGATCAATTTAATTTTGCTTGTTAGTGTAATACAGTCTATTCAAATTATATTGTATGAATAAACACTAGTACAGCACGATCAGTTCAACTGAATTATAATTCATCCAAGATGAATCATGGGATGATGAAATATCATCTCTATTGATCGTATAATATGATTCAATTCGTATAGTACGATCAAAAAATAAAATTAAGTATATTTAATTAATTAATCACAGGATTAAATTAGGTAATATTTTAAACATCATACCATATGATTAAGTTCACCCAATACAAATAGAACAAAATTTAAAATTCAAATTTTTACCTACTTTAATAAACGACGGGGTTTCTTATGGCATATAATTGTCTTGTACGATTAGGTGGTCGTACAATATAATTAGTTATAATTTATTTTAATTTAATTCATAATTAATTAAATATTTTCATTAATTTTTAATTATATAGATCATACATTATGATCCAGATCATCCAATATGATCTTCAAAAAAATTAAAATATTTAATTTTACTCCCTTGTGTGTCTGTGCATGGTTACTGAGCTAACATACACCATTTACAATAGAGAGACTCAATAAAAGATAAAAATATAGACTCTTGCTGACATAAATCTTATACTATCCAATCTTGAGCTTTGAATCTTCATTGAATAATTCATGATGTACATGAGATGTTAGTATACACACAAATAAATATACACTAAAAATACTATGAGAAATAAAGAGGCAATCAATATTGTTTGTTATTATCAAAATTATAAACTTGAGAGCCTGAGTTGCAACACAGCTCCGAGGTTGCCAGTGCCCTGATATTGAGCTCATAATTTTTTAATAAGAAAATGGGTTTTGAGTGTGGCACTGTGTCTCAGGAGAGAATATTCTAGGGGCATCAGAAAGATTCTATGGGAGCATGACGATGCTAGAGAAGTAAGCGCAGTGGTGCTATGTCAAGCTAGTCATTTTTAAATATTAAAATATCTAAATTAATTTCATTAAAACCCTCACCCAACATCCCTCCTCTTCATTGTTGCCTTCACTGAGAGAGAAAAAGGAGAGAAAGGGGGAGAGAGGAGTGAGAGGAGAGAGAAAATTCATTCCAAGTCATTTTCATCCATCACTCCAGTTGAGAAAAAAAATTTTAATTATGGTAAGTAACCCAAACCATATTTTTGATTTCAGTGATTTTGATTTCTCTTAAACTTAATTAAAATGCAATTTTTATTTTAGTGATTTTTTTAGTGGGTAACTTTTGATATATGATAGATATCACCATCTTTAGCACTTTGAGTGGTTAATATAAAAATTTTATGATGTGATTTTTTTTATATGTCATTGTAATTGAAATGAATAATATAATATTTGTTATAAAATAATCAGGAGTCAATCTACTATATTTAGACATGAAATACATGACATGCACATGTTTACTATTTATTGGTGCAATATGCATTTTTATATATTGTAAGCACATTACACTCATACTGAAAAGTATACCAATAAATTGCATTAAGTGTATATAGCATTGCTATTATGCTTTATATGTTATGAAATATATGTAAAAATAAGATAGGCTAACTGAAAATGATCAACTAATTCAACTTGACTGGAGACATATTATCCTATACATAAGAGTACTGGGCCAACTGGCTTTTCTTTAACTAAGGTTTATGGTGTAATCCTAAGTGATATAAAAAGAGAGGTATAGGGAGATAATTAATATGATGTGATATTCCAATGGGTATGAAGTGATGACTTTTACATGAAAGCCAGCTAAATGATGACTTGTGATATGTGATTGATTTCTAGAAATATGACTGATATGATTGAGATTGATGATTGTGGGGTTGGCCTATAGGACTAGATATAAAAAAAATATGATAGGTAACCTTATGTCTAATATTGCTTGTGTATTTATACAGTCATATGACATTAGTATATTTGATATATTGCATAAATGTCATGATATGATACAATATGTATATGATACAGGACATGATTGATACAAGCAAGTGATATAACTGATGAGATGGATGCAAGGGTATATTATTTACATAAACTATATGACATACATGATATACATTGCATATAATATTGATATTATAAAATATGTATACACAAATGACACTATATATAAGACTGATATGATTGATAAGATTGATACCAAGAATAATGCATTAGGTAGGAATATGATATATATGTATAACATAGATAACATATGACAAGCATATGATAAAGGCAAGTGTAATAATTTCATCGATTGATACTTATAAATGGTTTATAACTTATGAGTATAGGAATAATAGAACCTATTGGTCCTTTTTATGATTACTGATCACTATTCATAAGATGTACAGTTATATTTATTTTATTATTCATATGATATGATATAATATGAAACTATTTACATTAGCTACTAACTACTTTTATAGTTATATATTCATATTGATGTTTATTGAATGATTACATGCATTATCTTGCATTGATTGTAGTTATAGGTTAGGGTAACCTACTGAGTTATTAGCTCACTCCATAGTTCTTATATATTTTCAGGAATGAATATGGTCCAATTGATCAGGCTTTCTTAGGTTTTCTTTTATTTTCTATATTTTGGTTTATTATTTTATAGTTATAAGTTTATAATAATAGACTGATGTATTGATTGATCTTGTGATAATTATATATGAATTTTGGGAAAGGAGTGAAATTAAATATGTATTTTGATGAACATGATTTATAGTTATTTCTACTAATGATTGTATTAATTAAAAGAGATTAGTAGCTCTTGTTAATTAATTAATATATAAGTATACAATTCTTTCAAAATTAGACCCTAGGGAATTACAATTGAAATGGGTCAAGTCGGTTATCCATACTATGTTAGCTAGCTGACTAACTAAGAAAGCCTTCTAAAGAGTTCAGGGAAGTTTGAGGTTATTTTGGATTGGATTAGTGGTGTCACCATATGATAGGATCTAAAATCCGGATGCAGACCCAACTCAAAAATTATGAGTTATAGTTACCCGTTTAACAAATAATTCAAGTTCAAGTTTATTTTCATACATGTTTTAAAATCAAGTAGCGTTTAGGTTAACCCATAAGCCCAAATTCAACCCATTTTGACTCACACCTTGTAGTCATTGAACCCCCATCCCAATGTGTAACTCCAGCAGCTCTTATCACTATATCACCCTTTGGGTCCTCCTCTCAATCACTACCTTCACCATTGGTGCCACAATCTTCCTTCTCCCTGCCCTCTCTTTCATCGCTTGATACTCCCTCACTAGTAAGCTCACAAGAGAGTCATTCATCTGTGCCACTCTCATTATTATCATCACCACCAACTTCATAAATGACACTATTTGAATCCACGCTCTCTTTGAAGGCATCCTATTGGGCATCTTCATCCAATTGAAAGACCTTTCACCACCATCCTCATCAAAAATTCCAATCACGACCCGAATAGATATAACCCATACATTCTAATGGGTCAAAATCAAGTCAAGTACATGACCTATCATTAACCCAAAATCATTTCTTAGAAAGAATTTTTTTCATCATTATATTTACATATAAAGCCACAAAAAGACATATATATACAAAATAAAACATCATCCTTAATATATAAACATTCAAGTCTATTCTTCTCAAAATAGTTTACATAATAATTATGATCATCATTCATTTATCAAAAAAAATCTAATCATTAGAATTATAAAATAATCTATCTATATCACAAAAGCGTACCTTAACTATAACTATTCTCCCTCTGACTAATATGCTTGTCTTTTACCCTTCCCCAAAACATATAAATAATAGAGTGAGTGTACAACTTAGTAAGTCACACGTAACATGTGATGCCCCATGATCTAATGGAAGAATTAAATTTCTAAACATACTTTTTTTCAATAATACATCAGAAACTAAAGCAAATTCAATAATCCAAAATAATATTAACAGTCTAAAGCATCAGTCAAATTTCATTTCTAAGGAGTTATATATAATAATTTAGTTCATGTAAAGTCTATACATAAAAAATAAATAATTTGAATACAAAATGTCTCAAAAATCTTGATCTTGATGATAATACCCTTATTAACTATATTCCACTGGACCCTTTCTTTTCCTCAAATATTAGAGAAATTCCACAAAGTGAGAACAACAAACTCAGTATACTTCATTCACATTCGTGTCATGTATATCAATATTCATTTTATTATAAATAGTAATTTTTTCAAATAATTGGTTAAATTGTCAAAGTATAAACTAAGTGCTAATATAAAGTAACTTATATGAAATTTAACATAGTTGTATTTCAAAAATATCAATTCATACATTAGTACTTAACTTTGCACATAATATTTACATTTATACCTATACTAATAATTATAATTTTATACGACTATCAAAATATGCTTAATCATAGTCATTACTTATACTTTTACATTTATACTTCACAGAGGTATTAGAAGGTTAGAATCTACTTGCTATCAAAATATTTCTTACATTTGAACATATTTAAATTATCAAAATAT
This sequence comes from Dendrobium chrysotoxum, assembly GCA_019925795.1. Classification (NCBI taxonomy): domain Eukaryota; kingdom Viridiplantae; phylum Streptophyta; class Magnoliopsida; order Asparagales; family Orchidaceae; genus Dendrobium; species Dendrobium chrysotoxum. The sequence goes on from CM034309.1 coordinate 19,630,322, forward strand.
ATAATGCATGGATATACTATGCATATGTCCCAATACCTGCTTATAACTCTCTTTAAACCTTCAACACCTGCACAAAGCAAGTGGCGTCAAGACAGAATAGAAAACTGCCCACACCAATATACAGTAAGTGGGGTTAGAAAACCTCCAACAACTACCCAAGGAAGATGGGGTCAGAACAGAACTTGCAAGGCCTCTATAGTATTTCAAAAAGTACACTTGTAATATTTTAGATATCAAAACTACCCCAATGCTATGACATAAACGATATAATATGAATATTTAAGCAAATAATTATAACTTAAAACATGAGTATGATAATATATGAACTACCAAAATTATCAAAATCAGGTAACATTACATGTGTAAGAACTTACACACTTAATATTTTCCTTTCTAATTATAACTTCAGAGGAACATTCAAAGCTGCATTTTAAAATTTTTAGAGAAACATCATGATTACCAAAAATGTGTAATTTATTTGATAAGTATAAAAATCAATATAAAGAAAATTAAATATTAAATCTTTAACTTCTTATAGTCAAAGTGTTCAGAATAAAATACTATATAATATACAAAACGTTATATGATGAAAACATAATGAAAATGATTAAAAAAAATATTTTATCTATATATTGTTATATATTTATTGGAATTAAAATTAGAGGCCGGTGTTTACAAGTCTACCTCGTGCTCAACAAAATCCTTAATTGTCTCGACGGACAAATTATTTTTGGCCCAAGATCAAAATTTAGAAGAATTGTCTATTTGTACTCATAGTTAAACTACGAGGAAACTAATCTTAATTCAATATATAGAAACATACAGAAATAACTATAAATTCTTTTCTATTATTTTACAATTTCATTTATTTTTGAAAAATCATATGTAATAACCAGGAGTTCAATCAATTCATCATTTTATTTTTCTAAATTCTCATTATAAAAGAATTAAACTAAAAATATATAAAATAAAATAAAATATGAAAATCCTGATCGATCTCACTCTACTTGATCCTGACCCCTTTCTAAAAATATATAAAATTGCAGAGTGAGCTAATAGCTCAGTAGATTATCAAAACATATAATAATAATCCATGCAAGGCAATATAACCAATATGCATGTAATCATCCAATCAATATCAGTATGAACATATAACTATAAAAGTATGTGATAGTTAGTCAATGTAAATAGTGTCATCTCATATGAGCAATGCAAATTAATGTAAGTAATATAATTTATAAGCAATATAATTCATAATTAATATAATTCATAATCAGTGATTGGAACACATAAAATGATCAGTAGATTCTGTTAATTCTTATACCCATCAGTTATAAAACAGTTTATATTTTATTTTATATAAATTAGTTCACCTATCATTGATGGAATATTCATTACACTACATCTATTATCTGTATGCATCTCATTATCCTATGCAATTTATCAATTATCCATCTTATTAGTTATATCAATCTTATTTGTAGTGTCGTATATCAATTTGTATATACATGTTATATAACATAAATTTCATATACAATGTATATATAGTTTGGGCATGTGAATGTGCCTTTGTATCAATCTTATCATTCACATCATGTGTATATATTAGTTATGTTCTGTACTATATACATATTATATCATATTATATCACTTATGTAATTTATCATATATTCTCATATCATAGACATTTACAAGCAAGATAAGACACCTGACTACCTGTAATATTTTTCCTGTATCACGTCTTGCAGTCCAACTCTAAAAGAATCAATCTCTATTATATCAATCATGTTGCTAGGAATACATATCATATTACATTTCATAAGTCATTAGTCAGGTGGCTTTCATGTAAGAAGTCGACACTTCTTACATGTCAATGTGTTATATCATATCAATCAGTTTCATTATGCCTCCATTTTTCATATCACTTTGGATTACATCATGAACCTTATTTAAAAGAAAACCCATCAGCCCACCCTCATATATAGGGCAATATGTCTTCAACCAACCTAAATTAGTCAATCATTTCCAGTCAGTCTTTCTTACATTTACACACATTTTATCATATAAAGCAATAATATTAATATTATATATATTTAATGAAACTATAATTATACTCATTAGTATACCAAAATGCATGTGTGACTACTTGAACAATAAACATGGGCATGCCATACATTCCATAACTAAATGTATTGTATTAACTCATGATCATTTTTTATAACTAAATACAATGCATTAACTCCTCGTCATTTTATATTCAATGTTATACTACTTATTTTAATAAAAATAACATATAAGCAAAACCACTGGAGAAAGTTCAATATTAACCAGTTAAAATGCTGGGGGTAACAATATATATCACATATCAAAAGTTACAAGGTGAAAAATCATTAAAATAATATATATTAAATTTTTATCAATTCAAGGAAGGAGGAAAATAGGCAAAATACAAAATTATTGAAAATAGAAATAGTAGTTGGGTTACCTACATGATCAAACTACTTTTCACAATTAGAGCAATAGAAAATACAAGCCTAAGCCCCACTTTCTCTCCCATTCTTTCTCCCTTCTCTCACCCGGTTAAGATGAAATAAGGAAGGGGTAAGGGTGAGGATAATTTTTAATCAAAATGGTTAAAGGAGTTAAGCAACATTCATTGATCCATAGAATGTGTCCAAGAATAGTTCTAGGAGTTCTAGGCTTAATCTTAGGGTCATGGGTTAGCTAAGGTTTGAAAGTACTCTTGTAATTTTAGGCAATTTTAGAATTAGACCTAGGGTTTAGTTTAGGTGAGCCCATTTCATTCCTAAGATCACAAATGTCACAACCTAACCCCGCCAGGATAGGTCCTATTGTGTTGAGCTGTGACAGACAAATCCCAAGATCTAACTTTAAAATAATTCATATTGTCTTTCAATATTCATTTTAAATAAACTACATACTACAAAGCTACTAAAACATCCAAATATTGAAAATAAACTCATCCAAAAGATTTATTCTATTTCATCAAAATGTATTTACACTATAGTATATGACTATATATAAAAGCTACATAATTAAATAATAAACTAGTCATGACTGTATAAAATCAATAAAACGAAATACCTATTAACTTTGATCAATCATGAATTGTTAATTAATCAGATCCTTACCTTTCTCAAAGCATAAACACTCGAAGCAAAATCATAGTAAGTTATAACAGCTTGGTAGGCCACACAATCTAATCTAAATTTTAAAATTCTTTTATTAAATATTTTTTAAAATATTTAAAAGTAGTTAAATATAGTTTAATAGATAATTATACTAAGAAACATAATAAGATTATAACACTTATTCAAATATGTAAATAACATTACTAAGTAGAAATTATAATACATATCATATAGCAGTTCGTATCATATTTCTCAAATCCATATAGAATCTCAAAGGATTCTGGACTCTTATGACTCCCTTATATACTTATAGCACCAGAACATGCATGTAGGCACCAGAACATGGCTTATAACCACTAGAATATTTCCTAACACAAATAAAATATCAAAGGATTCTAGCCCATTATTTCTCCCGGCATATATAATTTAATCACATATGCATATTCTTCATTATAATAGTAGTTAAAGCGTAATTGAGCTTGCATCAGAATTGCACAGCTTTCTATAATGGTAGGCAATAGAAACCCCTACTAAGTAAAAAAAGCCAGTGCTTTAAAAACCGGACCGAACTGGCCGGTCCGACCGGTTCAACCGTGAACCAGTCTGAGGACCGGTCTGGTCCAATCTTAAATTTTCCTTTGCTTTAAACCGGCCAGTTTTGGAAAGAACCGTTGGTTCAACCGGTGAACTAGCGAACTAGTCCCGATTTTTTAAAACCAGCCGGTTCAAGTTTTTATAATAATATTAATTAAATAAATTATTTAATATTAAAAAAATGTTAAACTTACTCACAATTAATATAAATATATTAATATAAAACTCTTAAATTGAATTAAACACATGATTATTATAATTTCAACAATCTCATATGTCTTCATTATTCCATATGAGCTCTTGTCATAAGTGAAAGTAAGAAGCTATATAAACTATACAAAGCAAAACTTCCAAGTGATGTGGGACTAAACCATACAAAGCAAAAAGTCACCTTTAGTTTCATATACACACTATACAACTTATTTTTTTTTAATGATTTTAAATTAATTTTTATAATATGAATAATATTTATTTTTTTTAGTTGATAATATTTATTTTTTTATATTTTTTATTATATATATTATAAAGTTTATGTGGATTCTACATTAATAGCTCTTTTCATGAGTAAAAATTATATGATATAAATTATAATATAAACAATTAATTTTTATAATTTGAATAATATTTAATTTTTGTAGTTTTTTTGGAAAATTTTTATTTTATTTTTTTGATTAATAATATTTAATTTTTACCAAATGAAATACTCTTATGTTAAAAATTTGCAAAGTTTTTATTTTTCACCTCTAAAAATCTTTTATGTTACTAAATGAAATACTTTTATATTAAAATATTTAATTATATTTATAATTTTATATTATGAGTTTTTAAATAATTTATATTTATAAATTAAATTTAAATATGCAATATAAATTAGCAATAATATATTTCTTTATTCTGTTAATTTTATTATTTTTTTATAATAATATTATTATTTATTACGTCATCCAATTCGACCCCAGTTCGACCGATCGAACCGTGAACCTCTCCTTCCGGTTTATTATCCGGTCCGATTTTCAGAATCTTGAAAAAACACATTTTTAATAAATAACTAAATTATCAAGGATTGTATAAAATAATGTTTTAAGACTTTTATCGTACTATAATACTATTTTCAGAGTCTAGATTATTTTTTTTCAATAAAAATCCCATAAATTCCAAAACCCTAGTTATAAAATTTTTAAAAAATATTCAAAATATGCATAATCTTAATCTTTATAATATATATAAAGTTACAGAGTGAAAGATTTACTAGTGCAAAATTATCCATATTTTTTGCTAACAAAAATAAAATTTTAATTAAAAAATCAGATAAAAATTTTATATTTTTAAAAAATTAAGATAGACGTAATGTGACATACCTCAATTTAGACAACTTTCTGAACAGGACCATGGTTAAAAATGGCCCAAAGTGGTTAAAAAAATCCTCTTATTCCTCTCAAATTCCTCTTCTTGCGGCTTTATCTAATCGAGTTAGAACAGGTCAATCCAGATGCTGAACTTGGAGGTGTTACAACTCTCCCCACCTTAGAAAAATATCATCCTCAATATTTCAAAATTCTGATCTCAAATCACAAAAATAAATTAGGATACAGTTGTCGTATCTCAAACCTTTTTTCCAAGTAGCTTCTCTTTCAGCCTTATTCTTCCATAAAGCTTTAACTATAAGAATCTATTTACTCCTTAGCTTTCTAATAGGCTAGAATCCTTTTAAGTTCTTCCCTGTACCTCAAATTTGGACATACCTTGATGTCTTCGATAGATATCTATTTTCTCAGAAGTGACATATGGAATACATTACAAATTTATGACATATAATCCAACAACTATAACATTTAGGCAGCTTTCTCAATCCTTTCAATAGCTTCAAATGGTCCAACATACCTTGGACTCAACTTCTCTTCCTTGCCAAATTTTCTAATGCCTTTCATTGGCCTGATCTTTATATATACAAAATTTTGTACCTGAAATTCCACAGCCTGATGCTTACCATCAAAATATTATCATTGCCTATCCTATACAACATTCAATCTGTCTTTGATCAAATGAACCTTTTCAATAGCAACATCAACTAAGGCTGACCCAATAAGATGCCTCTTACGCACCTCTATCCATGATAGTAGTGTACAACACTTCCTACCATACTGAGCTTCCTATGGAGCCATACCTATACTCAACTGAAAACTATTATTATAAGCAAACTTGATCAGAGAAATGTGGTCTTTTCAACTATCACCAAAATCTACAATACAGAGCCTTAAAAAATCCTCCATTACATGTATAGTCCTCTTAGATTAATCATCTTTCTGCGAATGAAAAGTCGAACTGAAATGTAGCTTAGTTCCCAAATTTTCTTGAATACCTCTCCATAGTTTGGAGGTAAACCTGCCATTACTGTTAGAGACTATAACCTTTGGTATTCATATAATCTGATGATTTCACGCATATATACATGAGCCAATCTGTCTATAGAATTAGGCTATCATATCATAATGAAATGTACAGACTTCGTCAGTCGATTAATAACAACCCAGATAACATCATATCCTTATCTCAACTTGTGAAAATTGATAGCAAAATCCATAGTCACCTCTTCCCACTTCCACTCTGAAATGGGTAACGGCTGCGAAAGACCTCCCAATCGCTGATCCTCTATCTTCACTAATTGATAGGCTTCACACTTCAATACAAAATTTGCCACATCTTTCTTCAATCTAGGCCACCAAAACATACCTTTCAAATCATTATATATTTTGCTACTTCATTGGTGAATGGTACAGCCTAAGTAGTGAGCCTTTTATAGAATATCTCTATTCAAATCACTAAAAATAGGAACCCATAATTTATTCTTATAGAAGATAATACCAAAATTAGATGCTTGTAGTTTTAATTTCTTACCAGATCTAATCAAATCAAATAACTTCAGATACTTTGTATCTGACTTTTGAGATTCATGAATTATTTCTTGCAAAGAAGGCTGAATAATCATATGATCTAATATATCAGAATCCCAAGTAATGGAAGAAATCACCTCCCATTGTAATCTCTATATATCCTAAATTAAATACACATCATAAGTGAGCTCTATACATGATAATCCTGAAGACTTTCTACTCAGAGTGTTTACCACCATATTAGCCTTACCAAGCTGATATTTAATATTCAGATCATAGTCTTTGATCAACTCAAGCCATCTCTTTTGCCTTAGGTTCATATCCTTCTAAGTAAATATATATTTTAGACTCTAATAGTTAGTAAAGATCTCGCATCTAACTCCACATAAGTAATTTCACTAAATCTTCAAAGAAAATACAATAGCAGTAACTCTAGATCATGTGTCGGATAGTTTCTCTCTTATGGCTTTAACTGTTTGAAAGCATAGGCTATAAATTTACTATGTTGTATCAAAACATACCCAAAACCTCTTAGTGAAGCTTTATTGAATACTTGAAATCCTTCTTACTAGATAAAAGAGTCAAAACTGGAACAGAAGTCAAACAAGCCTTCAATCTCTAAAAATTAGACTCACACTTAGGTGACCAAATAAAAACTACTGACTTCTGAGTCAGTCTCGTTAGAGGTGTAGAAATCTGAGAAAACCTCTTCATAAACTTCATCTAATATTTAGTTATACCTAAGAAATTGTGTACCTCAAACACAATAGTAAGCCTCAGCCACTTAGTGACTATTTGAACATTCTAGGGGTCTATAGAGATACAAAAACTTAACACCACATGCCTCAGAAACTCAATACTCTTCAGCCCGAACTCATATTTGAAGAATTTTTCATATAGCTAATGCTGCCTCAAAATCTCCAAAATAATTCTCAAATGTCTGACATGATCTTCCTCAGAAGCATAATATACCAAAATATCATTTATAAAAATAATAATAAATTGATATAGAAAATCTTTAAACACTCTATTCATCATATCTATAAAGAAGGCTAGTGCATTCATCACCCCAAATTGTATGACTAAGAACACATAGTGTCTATACCAAGTATTGAAATATATTTTCATCACATTAGTCTCTCTCACCTTCACCTAATAATATCAAGATCATAAATCAATCTTCAAAAATACAGAAGATCCAGCAAGCTGATCGAATAGATCATCAATCTATGGCATGGGATAGTTGTTCTTGATAGTGACTTCATTTAACTTCTTGTAGTCAATGTATATATTGTATCATCCTTTTTTCTTTACAAATAAAATATCTGCTCTCCATTGAGACACACTAGAATGAATAAATCCCCTGTCAATCAATTTCTGAAGCTCCTTAGGTGCCATCTTATATGGAGCTTTAGATATCAGGGTCATACCCAAAAATATATAAATACAAAAATCTGTCTCTATCTAGAGAAAAATTGACTAACTACTCAAGAAATATATCTGAAAATTCTTGTACTATTGAGACATCAGAAAGAAGACTAGAATCTATACTCTTATCCCGGACTGATATTAGACATAACATTCAACCTTTCTTCCATAATTTATCTGCTTCCACAACATAAATCAAACAAGATAAAATACCTCTAACTCCCTAAAGTACACAACTTTCACTGTCCAATAATAAAGTAACTCGCTTCTTTAAGTAATTAATTTGAGCCTCATACCAACCCAACCACTTCATATCCAAAATAACATCATATGAGAAAATGGGTAATAAAATAAAATTTGATATTGCACTTCTTATCAGAAATTTCAATATCACAGAAATAAAATCTACTATCTATCATATCATCTCCAGTCGATAAGGTAACAAAAAGAGAAACACATAGTACAACTGAAGGCAAGTGTAGTAAATCAAAGAAATCCTTAGAAATAAATGAATGACTAACTCTAGAATCAAATAAAACATGACATAAATGCTTAGAAATATAAACTATACTTATCATAATATCTAGAGCATCACGAGCCTCCTATTGAGTCAAATTATATATGCATGGATAAATTGGAGTTGGAGAAATAGTGCAATCAAACTCTCTCTGACCACTGCTAGATGGTATACCTGCCATAGAACTAGATCCACTACCTCTACTAGCAGAACTCTCAATAAATGTATAAAGTAAAATTATCCTCAGTTTCCCTACCGGTCTAATAGAATTCTCATATTTGGGCTTTGATCATATGTCAAACCCTACTTGTAGACACTCAACCATCCTGTGTCCTACCTGTCCATATTTGAAACACTGGCTGGTGACTCGATAGCACTGACCAAAGTGATATCTTCCATAACTATGTCACACATGTGTCCCACTAATAAAATCAGAATTAGCTACTCTTCCACTACCAAAGACTGCTACGTATATTGACTGTCCACCTCTAAGGAAACCTTCAGGTACAAATTTGCTCTTTTTCTCAAAAAAGCCACTACTAGAAGTCTCGTCACTAAATCTCTTCATACTAGCAGTCCAGCACTACTGAGTAGCCATCAGATTATTCTTTATCAAATGATCACTCTCTACAAGCTCAAAAAAATAAAAAATATAAATGGTACCAGTGGTTATCATAGACTATCTCGAAGTACCCTAAAAAGTCTGTAGCACTTCTTCGTGGGAGTACTAACTAGCTATAGAATATACTGCATAACTATCCTCCTCCCCTAAATTAGTATTAGAAAATTCTCTTGCAACTACTATCGTATAGAAGGTGGTACAAACTAAGCTCAAAATATATAATAGAACTCATCCTACATAATTAGAGAATTCAATTTTTTTTAAAATTTCTCCTCTGTTGTCCTATCCACCAGCGCTCTGCCTCGCTATCAACAAAAAGACTACTCATGGTACTTCCTCTCAAAAGGATACTACATACCGTCAAATATCTTCTCTAGCCTCCTTAACCAGTCCCCCATTGCTCTGGGCTCAATAGTACCCTTAGATCTCAAAGGCTTTAATCTCTAAAACATTTGTTGATGTCTATCTACCTTATCAGATCTCACAACAGGAACCATGCTCTATGCCTCACCCATCATCTACGTTATCAAACAAGCAAATCGTAAAACTATATTAGAACCAACTATATACAAGAGCTGCTTGATTTCCACTCTACCTCTCAATCATATTTGCATCTGGAGGATCCATAATCACATAGAATATATAACTGAACATCTATGTACATGAAACAAATAATAATAAACACCCAAACAGACTTAAAACTATCCCACTTAATTTATAGATCAATTCTTATAACTTTCTTCAATGATCTATTCCAAAACTATTATTCTGATACCACAAAATCTTATCACAACCCAACCTGACCAGGACATGTCCTATCGTATTATGCTATGATAGACAAATCTCAAGATTTAGTTTTGAAATATTTTAGATTATCTTTTAATATTCATTTTAAATAAACAACAGACTATAGAGTTATTAAAACATCCAAATACTGAAGATAAACTCATCCATAAGATTTTTTTTATTTCATCAAAATATATCTACACTACATTACATAACTATATGAAGAAGCTATAGAACTGAATAATAAACTAGACTTGACTGTACAAAATCAAAAAAAGAAATACCTATCAACTCTAATTAGTCTTGAACTGCTAATCAATCAGCTCATTCCCTTTCTTAGAGTCTAAAAACTAGAAACAAAACCACAGTGAGCTACAATAGCTCAATATGCCACATAATCTGATTTAAATTTCTAAATTTTTTTATTAAATATTTTTAGAATATTTAAAAGCAGTTAAATGCAGCCTAATAGATCACTGTACTGAGAAATATAATAAGAGCATAATAGTTATTCAATTAATTAAATAATATTACTGAGCAGAAATTACAATGCATATCATAGAGCAGTTCATTTCATATTTCTGAGACCGAGACAAAATCTTAAATGATTCTGACCTTTTATGACTTCCTTTTGTGCTTATAGCACCAGAACATGCATGTAGATACCAAAATATGGCCTATAATCGCAAAAATATGCCTTATAGGCACCAAACTATTCCTTGACATAGATAGAATCTCAAAAGATTCTGGCCCCTTATCTCTCTCAACAGATATAATTTAATCACATATGTATATTCTTTATCATAATAGTAGTTAAAGTGCAATTGAGCGTGCATCAGAATTGCACAGTTTTTTATAATGGTAAGCAAAAGAAAACCCTACTAAGCAAAAAAGTATATTTTTAATAAATAATCAAATTATCATGAATTGCGTAAAATAATGTTTTAAGATTTTTATCATACTATAAAACTATTTTTCAGAGTTCAAATAATTTGTTATTTAATAAAATCACACAAGGTTCAAAACCTTAGTTGTTAAATTTTTAGAAAATATTCAAAATGTGCATAATATTAATCTATATAACATACAAAACGTTATAATGTGAAATCTTTACCAGTGTAAAGTTATCCATATTTTTTGCTAATAAAAATAGAAATTTATTAAAAAAAAGATGAAAACTTCATATTTTTGAAAATTAAGATGGGCATAATGTGACCTATCTCGATGCAAACAACTTTCTGAACTAGGCCGACAGCTGAAAACTCAAATCGGCTAAAAAATTCTCTTATTACTCTATAATATATAAAAATTTATGCAGTGAAACTTTTACCAATGCAAAGTTACCCACATTTTTTTTAAAGAAAACAAAATTTTGATTAAAAAATTAGATAAAAATATGTATTTTTGAAAATTAAGATAGGCATAATCCAACCTACATCAATGAGGATAATTTTCTAAACTGGGCTTACAACTGAAAACAACCTGAAGCGGCTAAAAAATCCTCTTTTTCTCCCCAAATCCTCTTCTTACAACTTTTTCCAATCGGGTCAAAACAGATCAATCCAAATGCTAAATCTGGAAGTGTCACAAGGAAGAAGTGTCTTGAGTTGTTTATAGACCTTCTAGGGCTAGCTAGTGCTAGGTCCTTTGATACCTCCCTTAAGAAGAGTCCTAGGTAAGGTGAGGAACCTAAGTGCTAAGAGTGGAGAGAGAGAGAGAGAGAGAGAGAGAGAGAGAGAGAATTGACCTCATTCAAAAATGAGATCAAGAGGGCCAAATCGGGCTTAATTTTAACCAAGTTTATTACTTCAACGTTGGTCTATTGAATTAATTATGACAATAAAACCAACAAAGCAGGTAAGGAAGCATTCACAAGCTTCATGCTCGTGACAAAGCATTCAAGTCCTCCCATCACGTGCACCACATCATACATGATGACACCTATGCATCAACGATGCCCACTGCTTGCACGTGACCTCATAGAGACCAAAATGGCCACTCCTTATGATAACTAATTTTGACTCGTTTACTATGATTGCCTCCCATTACATGGCCCTCTTAGGCCATCTTCATTAACCTCTTTCTCACAACTCTCATATGACTCCTCATGGACATCTTGCCCTAAATTCATGTATTTATTTTTAAATTAAATATTTTAAATTTGTTCTAATATTGAACCCTCAATTCAAATCAAAATCTTCCCACCCTTATTCGATTCTAACACCAGTAGACCTAGCTGTCAAAATGATCTGCTCACGTGCCCTCGTTCGAATCGACACTTTGGCCATGCGAGCATATCGAAACCGTTGATTCCCTGGGCCCCGTTCCGCGGGTGATCGGACGCCTGGGCTTGCGGCCCGAAAAGAGACGGAAAATGGCACGATGGTAAATTGGAGCCACGCGTCCTTCCTGACTCATGAGGTCCGAATCAAGCGCGCCATTGCTGGAAGCGCGCTGCGGCAGATCCGGCATCCTCCGGTCCGGTCCGCTCTGCTGACGCCTGACGGAGAAAACGAGGAGAATCTCTCTTCTTCCCGCCAGTCCTACTCAGTCAACGCTTGCGATGAGAGAGAAAAATGGAGAAGAAAGCGAGAATCGGAGCTGCGCTTAATTTTAGTCTGTCTTCTCCTTTTCGTTGCTCGTTCAGGTTAGTTGTTGTACTCCGTGCGACGGGGTTTCCATGATTGGTACCTCATCAGAGCGCTGTGGCTTGCAACGATTGGGGATCGGTAGCAGTTTTTGACGCTCCCTTCGATCCTCTTTTCTCCAGAGGGCCTTGTTCCGACCCTTGATCATTCGAGATTGTGAGGTAGTGGAGAGGGGAAGCTGTTGCTTGAAGAAATTGTGGATCGGGCGAGTAGTAAGAAGAATGTCGAAGGTAATATATGAAGGATGGATGGTGCGCTATGGTCGGAGGAAGATCGGCCGTTCGTACATCCACATGCGGTACTTCGTACTCGAGACTAGGGTTCTTGCTTATTACAAGAGGAAGCCCCAGGGTAACATGGTATGTGACTATTTCTTATTAAGTTAAATTGCATAGCTTTTCTGGATTTTCTCGAGCCTTGAAGAACTTGATTGCTGGAGCCGCTATCTCATTTGAAATTGTTGATAATCAATTATGCCTTGACTACTGTTGAATTGAATTCTATTAATTTTCATACCAAATTCAAAAACAGTTTATTAGGGTTCTGATATTTGTTTGATTTAATATTTGACATATTCAGGTTCCTATCAAAACGCTTTTCATAGATGGGAATTGCAGGGTGGAGGATAGAGGTCTTAAGATTCACAATGGACATGTAAGATTTGGGCATCTTTTGTTGATCATTTCTTTCGAGTAGCAGTTGTTTTTAAAATATTTTTTCATTCTACTTGTTATTAGTGTTGCAATTTCACACTTTTCAGCTAACACCTTAAGCAATCCTAACATGTCATTGAAATTTACTTTTGCAAATAATTTATAACGAGGATTATTTAATCATAGTCAAAGTGGTGGAATCAATAACTTGTAATCTAACATGTACCTTTTTTTTGGGAATTTTTGGGCATAGCCCTTGTATTAATCAAAAGAAAAAAGGATTACAAGTATGGAGCATGGTAAAAATTTGAAGTAAGATGAGCAGCTGCTAAAAACGAGCACGGCTCACCCAGAAATAACCCCCAAAAAACCAAATTCAACTATCAACATGATAGTGAGGCAAAAGAACACACTGAAATGAAAACCTTCCCAGCAAAATCAGAAATATAGAACTGCATCATAGGAAAAGGCCAAAAAGAAAGGGAAGCCACGATGCCATGACTCAGTTTGATAACAACCATGAAATCAAAAAATTGAGCTTACATTCGGACTTCCCAGAGATGACCATCCAAGGGGAGGGATCTGAGAATGTAGGGAAAAACATCATCATCTATGGCAAAATAAATTCCCACCAGACCAAGAAAATCATCATGAAAAGAAACCAGTAGCCACTGATGAATTCCAAGCCAGCAAAAGACTCTACCAGCATATGAATCTAAATCTCCAGAGAGAAGCATCCAGGCCAATTGTAGAATAATATAACATCCAAGATTCCACATATCCAGAAAAAAAAACCCACCAAGCTCCCAGGTAAGCAACCGAATAAGAGTAACAGCAAAAGAGGCTGCCTCAAACATCTACCTTTTGAAAATCATTTATTCACAGCACATATTGATGTCAGTTGTTGTTACCCTAGTAATCAATAACTTGTAATCTAGCATGTACTAGTTTTTTTTAGTTATCAAATTATCATGTTTTAAAAGAAACCTTCTAAACCTGGGGCTCATTTTGAAGGATCCTGCAATATGCCCCTTAAAAGGTAGTGAGTTGATGAGTGGATTTAAGCAGAGACTTCACGCCAAAATCATTATCATATCATTATTACTATTAATTTTAATATGAAATCTCACCAAATGCAGTTAGCTATCATTTTTCTTTCCTACAAAAATCTCGTCAAAACTATTGTGCTCAAGAGAAACAAAACAACGTATCTTGCTCAATTTAGACGTGATGAATTGCTGGAGAATAATGTCTGTTGCATGCACACTTACTAGTATGCAAGATTGTAATGTGTTTCTTCTGTAAAAAATATGTGGGTATTTAGCAACTCTCTAGGTTTTTCTGGTTTTAGTTCTTCATGTTGAATTTACTGAATATATATATATATATATATATATATGGTAGTAACTAGCCATTATTTGCCCATGGCACCATATGCAATTTGGATATTTCCCTGAAATAATTTTTCTTTACTCTTTCTGTTTTGACTCAAAGATCATATGCTTCGTTGATATCAATCAATTTTAATTTGGAGGTTAGGTCTCCGGCTATTTTTTCTTCAATCAATGAAATTATTTTTGCATTCACATGATGGTTCTATATATCACGCAAGTACTTTGACTACTCAGGTTTACGTTTTTATCTTGACAGATGGTTTATGTACTGTGTGTGTACAACAAAAAGGACAAGTACCATCGAATTATGGTTTGTATCTATCTTTTTAATAATTTACATAATTGTTTTAAAATTTTCTTCTTTTGGTAGGTTATATTTGTCATTCTTCATTACTGAACTACTTTATTAAGTTTAATTTTTGCAAACCATGAATTTTTCTACATCACGTCTTGTCATGCACTAGTTCTCTTGGTTTCTTTAAATAGTTCTTTGTCCCAACATACACTTATTCTTTGTTATAAGTATGCTGTGTAAAGTGAATGACATAAATAGTGATGCAATTTTGTAGGCTCTCTTTGTTATTCTGTAGTTTTAAATTTGGGTTAGCTTAACCTTTGTGCAATGTATTCATAGCAGTTGCATTTGGTTTGCTGACCCAACTTTTTGTGTCAATCCTATCTCATTTTTCACAAAGACTCATCTTTCACAAAGGCTTGCTTAATTGAAAGTGTTATAACTTGCTCCATATTTACATGATTATTGAGCCTCTTCACCTTCTAATACATCTGTTCCTATGTCTAGGAATTCCTTTGGAAGTTCTTGTGTATTTCATGCAACAAAAGTGTCTATTGTTATATCATTTGAATGAAGCCTTGAAGTTTACTCTTTGCCAAAATGCCAATAGTGATATGCCTCAACAATATTAAATTTGATGTTCTACGATATCTATGACTTATCTTAACCAAGAACTGTGAGAAATGATATTTGAATATGCAAGAACTTCCATAGTTGATATTTAGATGTGACTAGGTAGTTTAACGCACATTAATTTGGATGACATATGAGTTAAAGGAAAGTGGGGAATGCCTGGCTTATCCTGGTGGAATAATGCTAAGAAATTGTCACTTCACTATTGATTGACTTGTAATGTGTTTTTTCCCCTTAAATGGCCCTGGATTACTTGTTGCTGATGATGCATGATAAGCTTCATTGTTGTCCTTAATTGACTGATATAGATCATGCAGTTATTAATAAATATATATTGAGACACGTTATGCTGCTCCTTTTTAACCTGCTGGATTGAACTGTTTCATGGGTAAATATTTTTCCTTTTTCACTGTAGTTTGTTTAGCACTTTTGCTAGCTTTTTCTGAAGCATTTTGCTTGTCATTTCTTGCGACTACTCTTATGTCACTGGCTTACTTTTCAATCTTCTGGTGTCAGATGGCAGCATTTAACATCCAGGAAGCTCTGATTTGGAAGGAGAAAATTGAATCTGTGATTGATCAGGTTGCTATAAATTAAAGGACCTTTTTCTTTTTTCTAATGTTCGAAGCTTTAGAAAGTCAATGCTGCTCATAAGCTATTAAAATCTTCCATTTGAAATGAGTTACAAATCTTTGAAATCTTTATTTTTTCGTATTCATCCTAATCATTAGTCTTATCCCAACTATTTTAGGTTGGCCTCATGAGTTCTTCATTCTTGTTGAGTGCTTATTGAAACCTTTTCTTTGTTGTCTTACTACTGTACAAAATGCATATGATTGTTTTCTCTTACGACGGGGAAATGCTTATTATATTTGTAGAAGAAAAAAGGAGTAAAAAATCCGTTGAAAAATTTCGCACTTTGTTGATGGCAAGATGTCTAGTATCCATGGCAAGATGTCTAGTATCCATGCCTAGCCTGTTATACGCTACCCATCACATTTATGCATTAATAAGTTGAGAATTCACTTGGTTATAAACTTCTTGTATGGCAGTTTTTGGATAGAGTAACTAATTTCACGTCTGTTTATAGCAGCATGATTTAAACGCAGCTAATGGAAATATGGTACATGCTTCATTTCTGGCCAAAGCTGGCATTAATCCTGATAGGAATGTTTCTTCATCTGACCGGGAAAGCCTGTAAGTAACTGATCTTTATAGTAGGTGAACAGACTTAGAAACATATAAGTAGGAAATATTGATTTGTTTTATACATACAGGGCAAGCGCTGAAGACGAGGAAGAGAACAACCGCTCATTGATGCGCAGGACAACAATTGGCAATGGTATGTAAGGATAAGTTTTATACCTTGATTTGTTTTATTTTTATTTTCCTTTTTCCTTTTTGGTGATTTGATATGGTCACGTTTTTGTTCAGTGAGGATGTATGTTTTGCTGTATGATTGTTATTTTTCCGCTTTCAGGCCCTCCTGAATCGGTGCTCGATTGGACACGGGAGGGTGACTCAGTTTTATCAAATCAAAGTACTTCAGATCAAGTTTTTTCTAGAAAACATTGGCGTCTTGTTAGATGCCAGAATGGCAAGAATTTTTTTTCTTGATTGGCTCAGTTTCTTACTTAAACAACTATATGTTAACTGATTATTTATGCACAAATACTGCAGGTCTTCGAATTTTTGAAGAGCTTTCGGAAGCTGATTACCTTGTACGTGATGAAATCATTTATTTTATTATGCTTATTATGATAGAATTTTTTTATAATTTTTTTATTTTAAAATTTCTTCTAAGGGATAATAATGATATAGGCATCTTAATCTGGTTGAATTTATCTTCTGATATGTGTATTTTTGCAGCCTCGAAGTTGTGGTAGAGCAATGAAAGCTGTGGGTGTAGTGGAGGCCACTTGTGAAGCAATATTTGAACTTGTGATGTGCATGGATGGAACTCGATTCGAGTAAGTTCCTTAATGTACAGTGGGCTTTTCCCTCTTTGCTCCTAATAATTAGATCCTATTTTTCTCCCTTAATATTGTAGGTGGGACTGCAGCTTCCAATACGGCAGTTTAGTAGAGGAGGTAGATGGACATACTGCAATATTGTATCATAGACTGCAGCTGGGCTGGTTTTCCATGTAACGTTCTTTTTAAAATTAGTGAATTTCTGTTTCTCATCATTTATGTTCTTGATATGCGCTGATTTTTTATTAGAGATCAATACATGCGTGCAAGTACATCTGTGTTTCAAGTTAATTAATCTTCATTTTGAAACAATTACTTCTTGATGTGAGTTCTATCCTTCAAATCAAATAAATGATGTTTCTTGAAGCTATTTTACTCTATGATTATTTAATCTTTGGATATTATTTGTACTTTTAAATTTTCTCCTCTTCCTAAAATTGTTATTTCTCAAAACTCAACAAAAAGGACATTGATATGTGCCTATAATGAGAATTGAGTTTAGATTGAAATAAAACTTATGAATACCTTTTACCCAATTTTTCTGCAAATCATCTTGCCTTGCCCAGGGTTTTGGACTTGGAATATGATTTATAAAGTTACACTTTTGATGATTTGAGTACTTGGCTAGATATTATGAAAGTAGAAAGTTAGAGATATAGAATGTTTAAGGCAAAAGATGAAATATAGAGACTTTAATGAAGTTGATATTGTAAAAGCAAAAAGAATAAGGTCTTATTTAAATATTAGAAATCATTAAAGTATGAAAATGCTATTTTGAGAACTTATTAAATGTGAGCTCTTAGAAAGAAGTCTTTTGTGGGAGAGCATGATGAATAAAATATTGAGTTATGTTAGAGATTGACTTAGAATACTAAATTGGATCTAAAGAATATGAATGAAGCTAAAGCCTTAGACCCATATTTGAGATTTGGTAAATTTATGGGTGAGATTTGAGTAGTTTGCTTAACATATATTTAATTAATATCGAAGTCTAAAAGAATGCTAAATAATTGGGGAATAAAAATTTTGATATCGACATTCAAGAATAAAGATGTGCAGGAATATGGTGATTATAGGGGGATCAAATTTATGATTTGTACACTATGATGCATCGAAATAGATATGTGGATATCCAGATATGGACACGATGCGACACAAACATGTGCCACTCTTAATATTAAATAGAGGACACGAAAATGTATTGAACATGATATTG
This sequence comes from Dendrobium chrysotoxum, assembly GCA_019925795.1. Lineage (NCBI taxonomy): Eukaryota > Viridiplantae > Streptophyta > Magnoliopsida > Asparagales > Orchidaceae > Dendrobium > Dendrobium chrysotoxum. The sequence continues at coordinate 19,649,124 of CM034309.1, forward strand.
CAATATTATATTTTAAAAATTATATAAAAATTATACTAATTAAATAAATATGAAATGAATTTATATAATAATAACTTATTTCAATTGCTCATAAAAATATATTTTAATTTATTAAAGACCTTAAACTCAATGGAAAAAAGAAATTATCACTGAGTCACATGATATTATATTTTGCTAGTTTGAAGTTGAAATTTTGATTCTTTTGTAAGAAAATAAAAATAAATAATATAAAAATCATGGTAAAATACAGCAACAACAATATCAAGCCTTTATCCCATTACGTGGGGTCTGCTATATGAATCTTTTTTCTCCATTGTGTCTGGTTAAGAGTCGAATTCTCATTTAGATCTAATAAAGAAAGGTCATTTCTAATATTTTCTAACCAAGTCTTTTTAGGTCCACCTCTACCTTTCTTAACATAGGTTAAATCTAATGCATCTACTCTCCTAACCGGGTCATTGGAAGGCCGCCGTTTTATGTGACCAAACTATCTAAGGCGACTCTCTAATCTTATCTGCCACTGAAGCTACTCCAACCTTTTCACGTATATGCTCATTTCGTATCTTTCCTCTAAGAGTAAAGCCACTCATCCACCTGAGCGTCCTCATCTTTGCAACACTTAACTTAATATTATGCTTCTCTTTTAATGGCCAACATTCTGCGCCATAAAGCATTGCAGGTCTAACCACCATCTTATAGAATTTTCTCTTAAGTTTGAATGGTACTTTTCTATCACACAACAAACTCAATGCATTCCTCCACTTCATCCATCCAACTTGAATTCTACTAATAATATCCCCATCTATTTCACCATCACTCTGAACAATAGACCCAATATGTCTAAAACGTGTACTCTTATTAATGACTTGATCTCTCAAAGTCACAAACCCCCCACTAAATCTATTACTACTAAAATTACACTCCATGTATTTGATTTTAGATCTACTCAAACGGAAACTTTTAGACTCTAAGGTTGACCTCTATAATTCAGGTGATGGTGAAATTTTAAGTAATATGTTTTAAAATAAAGCATATTAAAAAATAAAAGTAGTTATTAAGTTATTTAAGTGATATGTTCTAAAATTAAAGAGACAACTTAAGTTATATGTGTAATATACTTTTAAAATTAAATTTTTTATTCACACTTGTCGAATAAAGGTGTTCATTATTATTATTATTATTATTATTATTATCATTTTCAGTCAAACTCATAAATGGTGTGTCCGAAACTTATCGAGCAAGTGCATGTGTCCGACATGGCACTCTTTGTGTGCAACATAGGTTGTATAATGAAGTTATGTGAAAGAAAAACATAATAGGGACTTAGAAGAATTATATTAGTATTGAAGAATAAATTTAGTTTGGTACTAGAAAGATTTATTATGGGTTATTTTTATGCTAAGACAAATAATGCAAGAGTATTGACAACAAGATAATGATCTTTGTAAGGTTTTAATAGATTGTGAGAAGCTATATGATCTAGTACCTAGCATCATTGAAAGTGTTAAGCACCTTGATGGCAATGCGACTGCCCATGCTCAAGGTGCTTGTGCTTTCCTGGAGAAGTAAGACATTGAAAAATAAATTGCTATTTTAATTAAAAATATTTTTTAATGAAGTTATTAGCGTATAAAATAATAATAAATACATTAAATTATGTTTGGTAAAATAATAAATTTTCAAATTTTATTTTATCCATAGTTAAAAATTCTTGTTAAATAGATAATCTTAAGGATATACTCAAAATCATGTTTAAATAACTTAAATAGTTAAACCATATATGTTTGTAGCATGTATAGTGTAAGGCAATTTTACTCTACCTTATTATTTATTCAATCTTCATCATCTATGCTTTTTCTTCTCTAGCATTAGATTAGTAATGCTCAATTTCTTTCTTTGTTTCCTCCTACTCATTTCTTTTTCTTCTTTTTCCTTTATTCTTCAGGCCATTGCTCTAATATTTGAAACCCTTGCAACTATATTTTATCTAAAATTGTTTTCGTGTGCATCATTTTTTCTCCAACTCTTCATGCTCCTTCATTATCATTTTCATTGTAAGAAACTGTTATCTTTCACATTTGAAGTATTAGCCCTCATATTTATAATTAAGGAAATACATTTGCCCAACTTGTTTCCTTTAGGCGAAGCCCTCGCATGTGTAGTGCCTTTATGATGTTGCCTCATTATGATTTGAGGTGTACCAAGCACTACAGCCTCACCTCACTTTGCATGAGCATCTAAGCAAGCACCTAGATTGCCTTTAACAATCATGCAAGTACCACGAGAATTGATTTGTTGTATTGTAAAAAAAATATGCATGTCAAATATATGTTGAAGTTGATAAAGTCATCTAATGAACATGGATTAGTGGTTTAAACAATTGTGGAGTGACCAAAGAGTTTTCGATTATAGTTGGATTGCATCATGGATTAATATTAACTTAATATCCTTAACTATCATTATGGAAAGGCTTATAAATAATAAAGTATTCTGTTGAACATTGATTAGTAGTTTAAACAATTGTGGTGTAACCAAGGAGTTTTTTTATTATAGTTGGATTGTATCATGGTTTAATATTAACTTAATATCCATATTCCTTAATTATATTATGGAAAAGCTTATAAAGAATATTCAAAATGAGCTACTTTAGTGCTTGTTTTATGCATTTCATGTATTTTTAATCATTGAGACAAATTAAAATAAGTAAAAAATTAGAATAATGGGAAAAAAGTTTGAACGATAACACGAACAAATGATTGATAGAACAAGAAATGAGTATATTATATACAATTTTAATGATTGTGAAGCTAATAATTGTTGGCCAAATATTACATAACAATAAAGTGATACTTAGCTGTGGTAGGTTTAAATATTGTGAGTTTAGTGTATATATGAATGGAGATATTGATAAGAATGTAACTTCTAGTGTCAAGTCTAGGTTGTTTCAAAATGAAAAAGTTTCTTATGATTACTATAAGATAAACGACTCATGGAGAGTTGTAGGTATTATAGTAAAGCTAGGTTGATTATGATTATGAGTCTTAATGATGGGTGGTAAATAAGCCACAACTAGCCAAATTGAGCTTGGTAGAATTGAAAATATTAAGAACGATGTTTGGTAAAATTATGAATGATTAATTAAAAAATGTTTGCATAAGAGGGATAATGAATAAAAAATAGGCATAAGGGATTTGGGCACATACCAAGGAAGGGTATAATATCCACCAACTAGAACATAGATGAATTTTATGTCAAAGGACTAGGAAGGATAAGAAAGATAGACCAAAGATAACATTAATAGAAGTTCAACCAAAAGATGTGTGCAAAATATATTTAATGCTCTGTAAGAGTTTATGGAGAATGAGAAATCATAAAGTCGACATCAAATTATTAGGATAATACTGATAAGGATGATGCCTGATATTTAAATATTCATTTTTTACTGGCTGTGGTTGATGTTAGCCAGCCATTTTATTAGTTCATTTTCCTATTGGCTTATACTTAAACGAGTTTGAATGGAGCTTACACACAAACAATATGTGCACTATTTACTGTATTTTTTTACTGAGTTATCTGTTGAATGCTTTTATTACTCTTTAAAAGTTTACAGTTATTCTCATTTTGAAGATGCCAAGACTTCAATCTGAAATGAGTTGCCATTTTAAATTGAGCTTTTTTTCCTTTTTTCCCCCGTAAATTGGACTAAAAGATGAGATAAAAGTTATCATATAAAGAATTTTAATTGATTTGAGCCTGCTTGAGTTTGAGCTGATCAGTTTGATTTTCTAGGGTTCAACAAGACTTGAGTTATGATCCAATCCTATGCCACCCTAGTATGATCTTGAGCTGGAGTTAAACTAGCTCTGTATCAAATTAGTAGTATTCCTACGATCTCTATTAGTAGCATTCTCTATATTTCAAGGTATCATGAATACAATCATCTATGGAATATGTTCTGCATCAACTTTTGATCACCTATTTTGCATCATGGTGTTGATGATGATGATAATGTGATGAAGATGCCTAAGAAGTTAGAGATCGTATGCGATTGTATGATTTTGTATGCTATTGTACACTCTGAATTGATATAACATCGTAGCAAGCACTCAATCATTAACAAGCCTGGCTATATGGTCATTAAGGTGCGCTAGCCATTGATGTTGAAACTTCGGAGAATCCAAGAGAAGATGTGAAACAAAGAAGGTACATGTAGGTTTGGAAAATGATTGCATGCATCATGTAGTTGGGAGTGAGTTATTTTACTTCCCTCTGAGGGAGCATCCAATGCTTTTTCTTAAAAACGATTGTAGCTGATTGAGGATGATATAGTCATAAAATTGTAAGGAATTCTGATCTCATTATAACCTTTATTTGTAGTTAGCTGTAGTCGTTTGAAATACTACATGTTATCATTATAACTTTCATTTGTAGTTAGCTGTAGTCGTTTGAAATACTAGTTATCTGTGAAAGCATAATTGATTATACTAGTAGGAATTTTGTTGATAAAATTGTTTGTCTGCCAATATCTTCATTTTTGGTTTAAATGGAAACCATATCAACATAGATTTATTCCTTTTTAATAAACATTCCCATTTTGCACATCATATGAATGCATTTCTCCCTCATGCTTTCACATTTATTTCAAGTGCATTTTCAGCTTGAACTTTAAGCTTGTTGCATGTATATTTGAAGTGCTTTTTCATCTTAAACTTTTAAGCTGGATGGTACTTATGATTTTGGTTAAGTTCTTAAATGAAGTTAGAATTGCCATTTGAAAGAAAATGACACATTAGTTGCTTCTGCATGCTTTTTCACACCCCGCCATAGGCATGCACATGGCATACAAGCTCTCAAGATCAAAGTTCCTTGGAGGAAGCCATTGGGATCAACTTCATAAGGCTGCCCAGATTAAATTCTCAAGGCTTCCTGGACCAGATGTCTCAATATAATACTCTCACAGAAAGAAAGCCGACTAGTTTTGGTGATCTTCCGCTTGGAAGATTTACTTCTAGTTTCCTTAGCCCAAGTTGTCATCTATATCTTCCTTCTAGGAGGATTTATGGATATATGACATCTCGACTCAAGATCAGCCTCTTAGCAAGTCTCCTGAGTTTCCACCCATCATTTCAAAGAATACATAACAATCTGCTCGAACTAACTAGCTACCATTGCCTTCCTTGTCGTTGTTTAGAGTCTCCTCTAGCTATCTTGGGGTCCTCTTGGGAGCTTCTTCTTGGATTTTGCCTTTATTGATGCCCTCCTTAGAATGACTCGCCTTTCTCAATGGCTCCCCTAGAAAATGCCACCTTTATAGCTGCCCTCCTCCATAAATATTTAATTTACATTACCTTCCATCTAGCCATCTCTCTTAGTGCATTCCTTGGACGCCTCGTCAACTTTCCTAAGGAAGTTAGCCTCCTCAACAAATCACCCTCCTCGCCGACTCTAGGAGCTTAATGAATCCTAAGAAGTCGGCCCCTCAACAACTTCTCCATGTCGCCCTCCTTGGCATCTCGTCTAGCTTGACCACTTCACTAAGTTAGCCTCTTTTAATTGATACTCTGCTCCTTGTTGAATTCTCCGTGTTAGCCTCCTTTCTGCATCCTCCGGCTTGGCCTTCCCAGCAAATCAGCCTCCTTCAATCGAAACTCACACCCTCTCATCCACTTCCCCAAGCTAGCCACTTCTCGGCAAATTGTCCAATTTAGCCTCTTTGGCAACTCTTTTAATTGGGCCTCCCTAGCAAGTTGACCTCACCCACAAAATCAACTATTTTGCCCAACATTAGTGGCATCATTTCCTTTCTTCTATCCACCTGGCTCTCACCTTATCGCAGAGCTTAACATATTTAAAGAACATTCCACTCGACATTGATCATATATGAAGAACACTAGAACAAAAATTTCTTTAAAAAATGAAAAAAATAAATAAGTTACCAAAGTAAAAATTTTCTTTAATACTTAACCAAGTTTTCATAACCACACTAGACTTTGCTGATCAACCATGCATGCCAGCACCAAAAGATTTGAAACAAAGTAACTCGCCATCTACATAATTCTCCACATGGCTCCATTTGCCTGGTGCTATTGACATTCACCTTCTGGTTACGTTTGTTTAGCTCGATCAGCTCAACTTGGACATTGACATGATTACATTCATTGCCATTAAAGCCAAAATCATCACATAAGCTCCAGCCACTGTCCCAAAGATGCCAAGCAAGTTGACCTTCACTTTATTTGCTACTAGCAGGGGATCATCTCTTGCCACCCAAATTGGCAAAAGAACATCTGACGCAATGCAAAGGAACTCTCATGTCAACACCAATAATGCTATCTATTATGTCACTTAATCAGTTTTCCATTTCATTTTTTCTTAACAACTTCCAATAAGATGGTCAATTGTTCATGCCATCATGACTAAGCAACACATTATTTTTTTATGCCTGCAGGTTGGCCTACCCAACATGCCAAGAGCTTTTGGCTTTCCTTGTCTTACAAAATTTGATATCTAAAGCCACCATGACTAATGGCATAGGTTGCCTGAAAAGAAAAAGATAGGAGGTTCTCTTCCATCCATCAATTGTAGAGTCAACTATTGTTTTATCGATGGTTATGATGACACAATTATTGGATGGTGCTGTGCCTCGCCTACCAGCCAACCTAGCCCCTTTTTCCAAAAGGTTCCATGCCATCCAACAAGTCAGCCAACCCGACATGACAAGATACTTGCAAATTCATTCAATTCAATGGGCCTTGCTATCCATTCCTAATCCATTCTTGACATGGAAGTAGGTTCCAATAGGAAGGAAACACTACCAGCTGGCCCTAATTGGACTTTGGAAATCAACCAAAGTTCCTAAAATATTTTCACACCACATAAAGATTGTACACAACAAATTTTTGAGATTAGAGCTCTCATAAGAGGAACCCTTATGGACTTGATGAATTGATGCGATACTATCCTAACAAGCAAATCGCTCAGCTTTGGTGATCTTCCACTCATAAGATTCACTTTTGCTATGCTACCTGCCTGAGCCTCCCCAAGAGGTTTGATTGGATCTGGTTGTTTGCTTCTAGATCAACTCCCAATTAATTCTCCAGTATCATCTCTTGTCTCCTCCGCAATTAAGAATTCTCTCTAACCAATTGGCACCGTCTTTGTCATTTCCTCCCTCATCATTGCTCATAGTCTCCGGCATCTACTTAATGACTTTTTCTCGATAATCCACCCTTATTGGTATCTTCCCTAGAAGAAGTTGCCTTCCTCGACAACTTCTCCCTTGAAAGTCATTCTTATCGACACCCTCCTATTTGATATTTGACAATTTTCTCCAAGTTGTCCCTTGTGATGCCTTCCTTAGGGACCTTGCCGACTTCCTCTAGGGAAGTCAGCATCCTCAGCATTTTTCTCTCCTCGCCAACACTAGGAGCTCTCCCTCCACAATGGCTATTATGAAATTCGTCTCTCCAAGTTAGCCCTCTTGGAGTCTTCTACAAGTAAGCCTTCTCAGTGTCTTCTCTAGCTTGACCTTCCTCAACAAGTCAGTCTCCTTTAATCGAAACTCGACCCTCATAACTTCTCAAATTCTTCCTATTTGGTGCCTCCTCTAGTATCACTTTTGTGATAAGTTGGACCCTTTTGACCGAAACTTGATCCATTGCCGACTTTCACAGCAAGTCGGGTTCCTCCAACTTGATCTCCCCATCAAATCTGTCTCCTTCGACCAAAGCTCAGCCCTCGCCAACTTCTCCAAGTTGTGTATTTGGCCTCCCCAACAATTTTGCCTCCCTTGCTAGTCAGCCTCCTTTGATGAGAACTCGGTCCCTTCACCAAGTTCCTCGAGTTGGCCCTATTGTCGACTTCTCCAAATCGACCTCCTCTATCTGGTCAACTCGAGACATCCCATCAAGCCTCTAACATCGTATTTTGATCTAATCATTCCTAATGTGATACATGTTCATCGTACATAACCGACTCATCATTTACTTTAATAACCCTGTCATATTTACAATTTCACTAGAATAGGTCATCCCCTCATCAAGTTCCTGAGTTGGCCCTATTGATGACTTCTCCAAGTCGGCCTCCTATGTCTGGTCAATTCAAGACATCCCATCACCGGCTCATCATTTACCTTAGTAACTCTTTGTCATGTTTATAATTTCATTAGAATAGGTCGTCCCCACTACTTGTGTTGCCTCTTTATGTCGTTCTCAGGGTCCAACCACTGATCTACCATTTGACTATACATTAGTTTCCACCTGGCACATGATCTTCTCTCAACTCATCATGTGAACCATGTCTTGTAATGCATCTAGGGATGATTGTGTATGATCTGCATGTCGTCCACCTTAGCACCACTTATAAGCACGAGATTGCCTATAAATACCCCATTTCTCTCCTTTGAGAGGGTTTTTATTATTTATTTTTACTTTGTTAAGGTCCAAACTCCTGTAAAAAAAGAAAAGGAGTCCTCATTCTTAATCACCAATGCTAGGGTGGACCTTCCATATACCATGTACTTATATCCTTTCTAATGGACTTCATCCTTTTGATGTATTGTGGACATAGGCTATAAAGCCAGACCCTACACATAGTGGACTTCGTATGTCATTTTTCTGTATCTCTGCTCTTCCTCCTCTGCAGAAACATATCTTCACTCATTAGAGGCCCACCGATGTCATCTCCACAAACTATTCACTGGCTTTAGCTCCTTCATACTTCCTCCTCCAAGCCAGGAGGTAGCTCAGGCTGAAGGCTTGCCCTACTCTCTGGTGCCACAGGATATTATCCTTGTGGTGGAACAATTCTTGCTCTTCACAGTAGTCAACATGTATGATAATTTGTGTTGATCGGAAGAGTTAAAGAACTGAATTGATATTCAAAATTTTGTTATGGTTTCTAAAGGTAGAATATATACTTTGTAGTATACTGCATGCTCGATCATGGTGTTTTCCACTACATTCACAATTTTATTCTGTACGGGTACAATGTTAACCAAGCTTTCGTGCATAACCTATAGATTTAATCATGTGGTCCCAATGTTGGAAAAAGATTTTAGTGTACATCAGACAGCCTGATTTTGGAATATTTAACCTTCCACAATAAGGAAGAAATTACATGGATGGCTCTTTTGAACTATTGTGGTACGTGTTTTTAATTTAAAAATCAAAATACTTCGAAAAAAGAAAAGAAAAACTTTTTCTGCTAGAGTGAAAAAGTAACCGAATTGGCATGACATCATCGCTAATGTGGGCAAGGCATTTTGCAAATAATACGATTATATCAAACTCTAATTTAATAACTACTTTAATATAAAGAGAAGCAGTTGATTTAAGAGACCTACATAGGAGTTGTGGATTTGTGCATTCTACTTAGTTTATAAGCAAGTAAATTACTTGAACATATAGATGGAAAAGGAAGAGGAAGTCAGTATTGAATTTTAAAACTATATCCAACTCGTCATATTCATGCAATCTACTTTACAAATCACCATTAGAGATGAATGGAGGAATGTTCAATCATATGAAATTTATGATTCACAATATGATCACATGTGGCATCTATAATTTGAATGTTGCAATTACTTTTAGAATCAAATGATGTTGATTCACTTTTAAAGTTACTAATTGCATTCTATCTTGTTACGTTCTTAAATCTCTATCTTAATAGGATCATTTTCTTACATTTTCAAGTGACACTCGCTCTGCTGGATATCTTAAACTTTATTACAATAAATATGTTGGGTTTAACTAACTAATTGTGCAGGTTTGTGTGGCCACGTGATCTTTGCTATGTGCGCTACTGGAGACGTAATGATGATGGGAGCTATGGTGAGTCTTTTAATTGTTCCCCCACCTTCCTTTTTCTTTTTGCCGGCACATTCTTTTATTATAAAAGGTCTTTTATTCATTTGTGCAGTTGTGCTATTTCGGTCTAGGGAGCATCCAAATTGCGGTCCACAACCAGGATTTGTTAGGGCCCATATTGAGAGTAACTTCCATTTTTGCCTTCATAATCTAATGTTAAGGGCTTTGGCAAAATTATGATTTCCTGAAACTGTTATTTGTAATAATTTGTTTATTTTGCTTAGTTTCTTCTTTTTGTGTAGGCGGTGGATTCAAATTTTCTCCTCTAAAATCACAAAATGGGAGAACTCGAACACAAGTACAACATCTCATGCAAATTGATTTGAAAGGATGGGGTGTTGGATATTTTCCATCATTTCAGCAACATTGTTTGCTTCAGATGTTGAACAGCGTAGCTGGTACTGCTTGCCTCCACTATTAGCCTAATTTTGCAGTATATACTTCTAATTTAATTGATCAAACAACAGTTGAGACCTTTAGCATTATTGTTTTAATTGTTTTTCTTTCCATTTTAGCCATCTTCTAGGTCGCTCAAACACCTTCAGTGCTCTAATTGTTAAAAGGATACTTATTTTTCTATGCCGTAGAAATCGATGTATTTGTTCATGCTGCATCTTGATGACTATTCCTTTTTGTCATTTGAAGATTTGTTCATCTTCTGTAGGATTGCGTGAATGGTTTTCCCAAACAGATGAAACCCACACAGTCCCAAGGATACCAGTTATGATGAGTATTGCATCGGGTTCAGTTTCTTCCAAGAAGGGAAGGAGAAGCGAGGACAACTCTAATCAGTCAGTTCCTTTGGATCAATTGCATTCTGCTGGTGGAAATTCTGTATTATTGGATGAAGAATCTGACGAGGATGAAGATTACCAAAGTCCCGAGCCTGAAGATGAGGTAGGTAGACTTCATGTTTATAATGCATTTTTTTTTCTCAAATCCTATTTGCAAAAGTGAAAATTTATGCCCTGCCTTTGGCAGCTGGAGTCTGTCAAGGCTGAGAATGCTATGAAGCAAGCAGGTTTGTGATATATCCTCTTGTGGTTCTGCCGGGAGTCAGAAGCCACATAAAGAGTGTCTAAACTGTAATTTTTTCAATGCTATGTTCAGATGAGGATCAATTGGATCAGCTTGATTTGTCATGCTTCTCTGGCAATTTACGACGTGATGACCGTGAGAATAGTCGAGATTGTTGGAGAATACCTGATGGAAACAACTTCAAAGTCCGTAGCAAGACTTTCTGTTATAACAAAACAAAGGTCTATATATACCTTATTTTGATAGACATACTTTTTTTATGCTCGAGCATGGGAATTCCTTTTTCAGCTTCTCTTGATAATGGAATTAGTTGTTTGTTTTGCAGATACCTGCAGGAAAGCCTCTTATGGAGCTTGTAGCAGTTGATTGGTTCAAGGATGTGAAAAGGATTGACCATGTTGCGAGGAGACAAGGCTGTGCGGTTCAGGTAAGCTGAAACCTAGTTTCATGTGTTTTCTATAATCTAGTTTTTTTTTTCCCTTCATTTTTCATTATGACATATGATGGTGGGAATATGATTCTGGAATGTTAATTCATTATATTTTCAGATGGTTGTGAATTTCATCTGCTAGCTGTAAATTGATATTCTTTTGATTGGATGGAGTCGTTGTTATTAAATATGGTCTACGATTTTTTTATCTGTTTGGGTCTTACATGAGTTTTCTGTATCGGTAGATAAGATGAAATAGTGTGGTTATAGATTTATCTTTGCTCATCATATTATTCTTACAAACTTTCTGGCATCTTGGTGAAGCAACAATATAGCTGCTTCATGCTAGCCTCGAATTCTCATTATTTTGAGGGAAAAAATAAGCTTCACATTTTCGCATTTTGAAACTTGTAAGTGATTTGTGAAATGAAGATTCAGGTCTATTAGTTTATCTGTGGAATTATCTTATTGTCTGGGAAACTTATTATTCTAGAAAGAGTTTATCATTTTTTTTTTTGGTGTTAGTGTGAGGTTATTAGTATCTGTTTTGGCAACTACTAGCCAAGTTGTCTTTTGCATGTTATCTATGCTTTCCACATTGAGGTATGATAATCCAGTTAATGCACTTTTAGTAAAGAACTATATAAAAATTCCAGACTTGTATACTTTTTGATATTGATTACCTGCAAAGCTTTATGGTGCAGAATGTTAGCTATTAAAAGAGAAGCATAAAATTAAGTTAAGTATTGCTGAGATGAGGATGTTGATGAGTGGATTTACATTTAGAGATAGAATGCAAAATAAGTACATGCGTGAAAAGGTTGGAGTAGCTCCAGTGGCAGATAAGATTAGAGAGAGTTGCCTTAGAATGTTTGATCACATGAAACATCGGTCTTCTGATGACCCTGTTAGAAGAGTAGATGTATTAAATCTGGCCTATTTTAAGAAAGATAGAGCTAGACCTTAAAAGACTTGGTTAAAAATAATTAAAAAATGAGTTTTTTTATTAGATTTAAATGAGAATTTGACTCTTAATAGGACTCAATGAAAAATAGGGATTCATGTAGCTGACCCCATGAAGTGGGATAAAGGCTCGTTGTTGTTGATGTTGTTGTATACTTTTTGATATTCATCCTATTAAGGAATTTTGGCATGGCTAGTTGAAAAATGGTACAACTTGGCCTCCTTTGCTCCGATCTATAATTTGCAGTGTTAACCTCTATGGACTAATTGCTAACCTAGTTAATTTTCGATCATGTTGGGCTACTAGTCCTAATTCCGACCGGTTTTAGCCATAAACTGTAAGCTTGAACCAACCAAGTTTAGCCAGAAACTAAAATATACGTGTACAGCTGAATTTGAAACCTTAAAACCCAATTAATGGAGATTTAGGTCAGCAGTGCTAAACTGCATTCTTTTGTACCTTCGGCTCTTCTACATTCGATGGGAATGCCTAGTGGGGAAAAAAAGGCAACCTTAGTCTCTTTTCTAGCCAATGGCACTTGTGTTGAGGGTGAACTTAACTACAATGTAATCCAGATGATGAAGTATACCAACTAATGGCATGCTTATCGGATTTCTTGTAGTTTTACAATTAGTTCCAGCATGTATCTCGATTTTTAAAGAAAGAAGTTCTCAAAGCTTCAAAGCCAAGAAAGTTTGCATAAAAGCAGGCTTTTGTAGAGTTAAGTATTTGAAGGCTGAGGCAGAATACGTTCTTATATAATTTCTTTAAATTTATTTAATTTTAATTGTGCAAGTTTTGTATACATATCAGGACCTCGCCTATATGAGGGCTTATGCCTATTATGCATTTAGTTTTTTTTTTTTTTTTTGCCTCTTTTGTTTTGATTTTTATGGAGGAATGCTACAGCTGATATTGCAACCATTTACGGGATGGATACTTTTGCATTTAAATCTTGTGATAAGTTATTCTTTTTTATTTGTGCTGATGCAGGTTGCCTCTGAGAAAGGACTGTTCACGTTGGTCATAAATGTTCAAGTGAGTATTTATTTTCTTCTCTTTTTATCCATTTCTGCATGGGATTAAAATGTTCGATTATCTCTCTACATTTCTCTTTATCCATTCCTGGATGGGAATAAAATGGCATGGTTCGGTTTATTCAACCTTTTTTTTCATAATTATTTACTTATTTTAATACGAGTTCATGTGGTCCAAGTCCCAATGCTATTAGCCATGCTTACCTTATAGTAATACCTTTTTGATTGAATAAAAGTAATAATTCAACATGCAATCGGTTTTTAAATTCATTTCCAGAAATGTACCATTCATGTTACAAGCTAATGTCAACTTCCTTATCTGCCTTGATTGATCCTGCATTAGTTAATCTGCTTAGCTAATTTATGTTCTTTATAGGAATAGTGAGATGGTTGATAAAGCTGATCGATCTAAATTATTATCTGTATTTTGATCAAATCCTAGTTTCTAACTGGATTATTTTACTTTTTTATACTCTGCTTCTTTCAGTCAAGTGCTAATGAGTTATGCTGGTTTTTGCATGACTAGAAAGAACCACTGCATTTACATGGTAATTAATTAAAACAAAACATTTAGCAAAATTCTAATAATATCAGATTTATAAATTGAATAGTAGCGCTTGATTATGACAAGTTTTAAAAAGGATCCTAACTGATTAATATAGATGTATGGTAGGTGCTTCTTCAAAGAAGGGTTGATTGCGCCCGCATGAGTTCCGAAGCAGCTTAAAGGGGTCCTAATTACCATGATTACAGATAATGATTATGATTTTCCTTTCTGCAAGAGTCCTTGCACAATTCCTTCGCAGATGCCTTAATCCTGATGCACTATATTGTTATGTTGCTTTCTGTTAGCTTGCTGATGGGTGGCCCAACTTTTGCCACTTAGGACTACAGTCAAAGGCTTTATTATTGTATGGCCAACATCAAATGAACAAGTGATATCAAAGTGCATTCTTGCTAGCTAAGAGGTGACAACTTTGATGATTGCAGGGGAAACCTGGTCACTACCAAATCCAGCAGTAGATGCAACTAATCACTGCAAAACATGCTTGAGGGATACTGCCAAGTTACTGCCTTACCCAAACTATCTCTCTTGTCACCTCTGGTGGAGCTCCTGCGATCATTCATTTACCCTAAAAACATTACAACTAAAGGGAGCCGGGCCAGCAACTTCTTTCGACATGAGGGACGTCTTAAGTCTGAAAGGGAGCTACCCACCTCAAATGGCCCATTGAATTATTTGATCTGATTCAACCTCTATTCAATTGTGATAGAACAACAACAATGACAAGGAGGATGTTACTCGCATAACATCAAGAGAGCATGGATGTTTGATCTGCAAAGGACGCAAGACACTATTCATTACTAAAATTTTAACTGTTTATTACAGAACAAGTAGAACTTTACAAAGTTTGGCCCAACCTAATGATCAAATTAGTGTTTTGGGCAGCAAATTGATTTGATTGGGCTTGTTTGAGTTGATTTAGTTGATGCAAACATGAGAGTTTCAGCTCTGATTAGCCAAAGAAGATATTCTTGCCCAAATTAGGCTTAGATGTGCACTCTAGTCAACATAAATTTTCTTATTAGAAATATCAACCATGCCCAAGCAAGATTGTGCAAGCCTATCAAGTTAGATAGATCACCTAATTCATGCCCAGTTCAATCCAAGGCACACCTATAAATCAAATCTCCTGTCACTTTATTTCTCTTTGATAACGCAAAAGAGGTGGACAGTACTTTTATAGTTTATATACCCCAAGAGTATTAAATAGGCGCATGAATGTCAACATTGTATTATTATTTTAGCTTTTTTGAACTATTTTGAGTTTTAAATGTTCAAGTCTACCAATACTCTTACCCTTTTCATGAATGCTCTCACCTATTGAATTTGTTGAAACTTTTAATATATAAAAAATATCATCATAATTTGGTGAGAGATCTATTTTAAAATGGGATTTTTTAGTGGTTCATGGTATTTTAACCTTTAAGAGAGATATCTTCCGTTTCAATTATTATATTATATATTGATATTGTTGTTTAATGAAATTTGATAGACTTCTGAGGATGATCTGCACTTGGAATTAATTGCAAGGTTCTTGAAAATATAGAACTAATTGTAGTGAGAATTGGTAGTTCGTATTGCACGTCATCAACATCTTTTTGATGCATTTATAATCAATTGGCTTGTTTGAAGTCTTCTGCCTTCAAGCATTTGCAACTAAAATTGTGAAATAGCTTGATCTTACTGTGTTTAATTTAAGTTGCTATCTAGCTTGCCAAAATTCTTGCTGCGATGCTAAATTTCTTTTTACCCCTCTAGATGTAATTGTTTATAAAGTTGTTTTGTTCACCACAATAGAATAATCTTTTAATTTACAGGTTCCAGCTTCAAACCATTACAGTATGGTCTTTTATTTTGTGTCAAAACCACTAGTTCCTGGGTCATTGCTGCAGCATTTTGTTGATGGTGATGATGAATTCCGAAACAGTAGATTCAAGCTAATTCCCTCTGTTCCTAAGGTTATCTATGCCATTTTCTTTCTATTAAGTTGTGTCAGGCCTTTTTGGCATGTTTTGTGTTCTACTTCTGACCCCCGACATGTTTTTTTCCCAGGGTTCTTGGATAGTTCGTCAGAGTGTTGGAAGCACCCCATGCTTGTTAGGAAAAGCAGTTGATTGTTCCTATATTCGCGGACCAAAATACTTGGAAGTAAGAAAAAGGAAAATTTTTATGATACACAATTTAGGATTCCCTTGATTACTGAAATCTCATCCTAGCATGATTTGGATCTTGAGATTCCTAACAGGGTTGACTCTTGCAGATTGATATTGATATTGGTTCCTCTACTGTAGCCAATGGAGTACTGGGACTTGTCTTTGGTGTAATTACTACATTGGTAGTTGACATGGCATTTCTTATACAGGTACGCACATTTTCCCTTTGTCCCAGTTAGAATGATGGTTTAGTTCACCTTAAAATGCTAGCTAAGCTCATTAAATTATTTTTTTTTTTAATATTTTCTCACTATGCGTACAAGTAATCATCAGTATTGTTAGACATCCAACTTTTTGTGGCGAGTTGATCACAGTATACATGCAAGAATTTAGTTATGCTGGAAACCAATGAAGTAAATGAGTTAAATTCATGGAACTTTTTTTATATCCAAATTAGATGCATTAGCAGTAACGTACTCATGATTTTCATCAAGCAAACATATTCAAAAAAAGAAATAAATAATTATGGATCACAAATATTGATTCTGTTTTGAGCTATTATCTGAAAACACTGATGTTAATGACATAATGTCACTATGGGTTCAGACTAGGTACATGACTGCAACATGGGACAATGATGTTGACCTCCACAGTCAAATACAAAAATAAATAAATGAATAAGTAAATAATTTTTGCTAAATCATTACATACCTACTGCAATCCGAAGCCCATCCCGTATCTCTGTTGTATCCCGCTGTCGCTACAGTGTCGCAGTCTGCAACGGTGCCGAACCATCCTGTCGCCTGCATGCGGAGATCAGCTCGAGCGATTCGTTAAATATAACAGTGAAATGAAGCTCTCGATGTCTTCCTCTCGCTCATTTCCTTCCACACCAAATTCCCATCGCTCTTTTCCTTCCCTCTCTCACATGCTTCTATGCTCCTTCGTCGCTGATCAACTTCATTCCTTCGACGACATTCTCTCCAAGTCAGATCGAAAGCTACGACATTTAGATCGGAAGCAACTGCAAGAGCTCGCTCGCTGTGGAGGCAACATTTTTCCTTGCGTGCGCTTCTTCGGCCCTTCTGTGGCCGGTCGACTTCGCTCTCCTGGCGACGTTCCCTCCCTGCTGCGTCGGAAGTTACGACATTTTGACCTAAAGCAATGACAAGTGCTCACTTGCAGTGAAGGTAACTTTCGCCCTTGCGTGTGCTTCTCCGCCTCCTTCAACGACGTTCCTTTCCTGTGGGGATCGGAAGTTACGACATTTTAATCGGAGGCAACGACGGGAGCTTGCTCTCTGCGAAGGTAACTTTCTCCCTGTTGCCTGCTTCTTCGACCAAATCCCGTAAATCCGTCAAATTACAGGAGTTAGTAAATTCAGGATTTATTGTAAAAAGAGGGACACAGAGGTTTAACTTGCTGTGGGATC
Source organism: Dendrobium chrysotoxum (assembly GCA_019925795.1). NCBI lineage: Eukaryota > Viridiplantae > Streptophyta > Magnoliopsida > Asparagales > Orchidaceae > Dendrobium > Dendrobium chrysotoxum. Next base: position 19,666,609 of record CM034309.1, read on the forward strand.
TAACAGTCCCTAATCTTGCCCTAATCCTCCTCTAATCCAATTCAAATCCTATTTTTCTAATTAATTAAAATTAATTATTTTTAATTATCTTTGATTATTATTAATGATAATTAGTTATAATTAATTAAAAAGTTAATTATAATTAATTATATTTAATTATGTTTAATTATTATTATCAACCATTAATTGTAATTAATTAAAATGAATTATAATTAATTATCTTTAATTATAGTTAATCATTATTATTAATAATTAGCCATAATTAATCAAAATTAATTGAAATTAATATCTTAATTCTATTTAATTATAATTAATTGAAATTAATTGTAATTAATTATCTTTAATTATAGTTAATTATTATTATTAATTAGCTATAATTAATTAAAATTAATTATTTAAATTATATTTAATTATTATTAATAATCATTAATTATAATTAATTGAAATTAATTAGCTTAAATTATGGTTAATTATTATTATTATTAATTAGCTATAATTAATTAAAGTTAATTATAATTAATTATTTTTAATTATAATTAATTGTTATTAATTATAACTACTTATAATTAATTATTCTTAATTATATTTAATTTTTATTTTAAATTATTGCTTATTATTATTAGTTATAATTAATTTTAATTAATTATAATTAATACAACAACAAAAGAATGAGGAAAGAGAGAACTGCTCTTGTGCCTCGATTTGCATATCATGGCCAACACCGTCACCTCCTAAACTCAAAATCCTATTTTCGGTGTTTGTGTCGAGCCGGAAAACCCCCTATACACGCTCTCCTAGCACGGTAGAAGGAAACCCGATGCGACGTATACAGTGAGGCGGGTAAGCTCTATACACGCTCTTGTAGCGTGGTGGGGAGTCCTTAAGTACCTAGGATTCATTCTCGAGCAATCTTCTGCCAGTAAGGACGTAACACATGTCCTCTAACCAGTGATTTTGCCGCCAAATGGCGACGCATGTAAATGGTTATGACCAGGGCTCTCTAAACCGAGTGGTTTGCAGCCAAATGGCACCATCAAATTATGGTTATGGCCAGAGAATGACATCAAATCCTTGAGATATGAATCAATGGGATATAATCGATAGGGCACAAAGCCCTCTGTTAGCTAAGGTGGATTCAAATTTATCTCCTTAGGCAAATATTCTCCCTAGGTCTAGAAGGTACCCTTGGACAACGCAACCCATGGCTGCCGACAAGGATTCTTTTTTCAGGTTGGATCGACTACCTCCTCTGACTAAGTGGACCAAGGACCATGATGGCCCGGGACGACGAAACCATGGGATCTTGATCGGGTCCATCATCCATTCCCCCACCATCCGCTTTAAGTGCAAGATGAAATTTTTAATTTTAAATATCCAATTTTCAACACCCAAACTCATGCTGCTACTATATGCCAGATATACGTATTTGATTGACGACTAGCCTTAATCGAAAATTCTCTCTCCTTATCGGGAGGGGTAATTAACTATAGGGGCTTGCGCCTATAGGAAACCAGAACTCAGATCTAAAGTCCTCGCAAAATGAGGACGAAATCTCTGGGTAGTGTCTTATCTACAAATCCAATTTGTCTTCTCAAAATTTACCCCGGAACTTAATTCCGTTAAAACTCCCCCCAAAAAGCAACGGGGGAGGGCAGGCCCGAATTTTTGGAGCCCACAAATGAAGGGACATATTCTCAATCTAATAGGCATATCCCGATACTTAAGGCTAAGTAAGTTGGTTTAATATTACAAGACAATAAAATTTTCAATAATAATTTTTCAGTAACAAGAGATTTGAAATATTAATTTTTTTACTAAAACAACAATGCTAAAGATTGTCATTATGGAAACTGGAATATATTTACTAATTGAAAAGAAAGTTAAATAAGGTACAACTGAAAAACTAAATAAGTCTCTTCAATCATCTGAAATAAAATAGACTACTGTAAGCATAACTAATACTTTAACCTAATAGAATCTATCATGGATGAAGTTGCTTAGGTGATGGTCAAATGAGCTTGATCTGCCATAATATTAAGAGGGAGCTTGTAAGGTTAATTAAACAGGTAACATCTCTTTAATAATGCATATGGCATGCAAAATGTGCAATAAATATGAAAGATATCGAGGATTAAAATATAGCAATTAGTATAACCATTATCTAATTGAATAAATTCTAGCCAATAATAATTATTTTCATTCAACAGTTGTAATACCTCATTTCCTAAATCCCAATTGTCCATGCATGATGACTAAATTGAGCAACATCAACCAAATTCTTGGATCTTCCATTTGGTTTGATCACATTGTGCTTCTCGACTGGTTTTGGGAATATATGAATTGATTATGAACATTCGATGCTCTGCATCCTCTGTTTGTTCAACCATTTCCATCTTGTTGGCCCATTCATCGTTTGCTCGACATCAACTTGTCGTCATGCCTTCGGCTGCCTGAATTTAGCCCACCGGTTTGACCATTATATGGTCAACACCAGTTTGCCTTTGTTAGACCTCTACGAACTTACTGATCGTCCTAGTCCGTCTAACTCCCACCGATTTGACCATTATATGGTCAACACTAGTTTGCCTTTGTTAGACCTCCACGAACTTACTGGTCGTCCTAGTCTGTGTGACTCTTGCCAATGTACTCTTTAGCCACCCGGCTTCTTGCCAATGTACTCTTTAGCCACCTGACGTCTGAACTTGGAAGTGTGTTGCTTTAACTTTGATTAAACATTGCTTAACACATAAACAATTGCTACCACTTATACAAATTATGACATGATGACACATGGCGACCTCTAATATGATTTGATTCCCATCTTTAAGTATTCCTCTTATCCTCTCCAATGATTTTGTGCACTGCCTGCCAATCAACAACTGCATGACTGCCCCTCATCAGATCACCTTTTAGCATCAAATCACCTAACTAATGGGGCTTCAATGCATGGCATCTTCCATTCTCTTAGCCTGACAATTTTTCTGTCTGACATATGCTTGAAGCGCAAATTTTTCTTACACACTTTCATTCATATTATTGTACAAGCTTATTTTTAAAAGGAAAAACACCATTTTTTTTTTGTGTGTGTGATTGCCATCATGACCCCAAAGTCAATACCCTAAGAATAATTTGAGGATTTACACCTTACAGTTGCAAATTGAAATTCAATAACTAATGATAAATCTGAAAACATGCAAATTAATTGATAACTTTCAAACCATATGGCATATATTAGAAACTACCTTTAATTTTACTGTCAGGGCATTAAACTCACCTGTTGCACACATAGAAGCTAATTTATTTTCTCATCAATGAGAGAAAATTTTAATAGAAGATTACCAAGATACTAACTTGGAAATGAGATTAGGGCTTATGATGACCCATGTTGCAAGATTAAAATTGAGGTCTCAATTTTTTATAGGGTTCATGATCCAAATAAATTTTTTATTAGCTCACTCAAATGAATTTTGATTTGTATGATATATTAGATGACTATCAAAGAACTAATTTTCTAAAATGAAATTGATAGGGCAGGCTTGTCAAATAATAAAGAAATAATAGAAATACATAACTTCATTAGAAATGAAAGTAATGTTAAGATTAAAATACTACCCCAGACATCATGATAAGCAATTATATGGACATCATTTAACATTAAGGTAAGGAAAAATGGAAGTAATAAATACTAAAAACACTTTTGAGGATTTACTGTCTCAAATAAACTATATACTGATCATGATTGATAGGTAGCTAACAATTTTATAATTGGCTTTAGAATGAAAATTAGGAATGAGATTGAGCTTTAGATTGACAGTTGCTTGAGAATGATTTCCATCACAAACTAAATATTGAAAAATAATAATAATAATTGATTCTTAATTCTAAATCTCAAGGGGCCTGCCATTTCTACACTTTCCTATAAATCTACTGGTAGGCCCAGTCCTTCCAATCATCTAGATTTGCTAGTAATTCTCTGGCATACCTGTTGGAGATAATTGGATGTCATCCAAGGATCTATTGTTCCAATGACTGGGAAACTGGGATTGGAGATCAAAAGACATGCGTGTGCTTCTTATTTTGAACATATAATTATAGAGTTTAAAATAAAGTGAAAAGTATAATGTCTCATTTTTTGCATGCAGACTCACCTGTTCATATGTCATGAAGGACTATATTAGCCAGACTGTTGGGCCTCCCTTATATTTGATTGGGCTGTATTTTTTGGCCAGTTTGGGGAATGTCTGACTTGATATGCATATTTGAATCCCTCGACTTGTCTTCGTCTACCAACTTTAGCATGCCAGTCCATCCACCATCTAATTGGAACCAACTTGTTGGTTTGCTTTCCTTTACTCGGCTTTAGTTGGCATGCTTATTCATTATTTTTGTTCATAGATCGACACTGACCTGTGGATCATTCTTACGTCTGCAAATGAACCTAACGTTTGACAAATTACTCGTAGCTCAACTCAATTACAGCTCGCTCATGCTTGTTTGTTTGAGTAATCAAACAATTTTGAATAATTTTTAAAATACTCGACCATTAAAGAAGGAAGCTTGAATAACTATATGTTTGGCCCATTTATGTTCATGAGTAGTATCAATTAAAGCTCTTAAAGATGCTTAATTAATATTTAATGCAGAGCTTGTGAATAAGCTTGTTAAAAATTGATTATATCTTGTTATAAATCTTTATTTGATATATTTTCACATAATCTTTAATTTTATTATAATAAATTATTCTTATTTTATTAAAATTTTATTTTATTTTTTATGTCATAGAATTTGTTCATGAACAAGAGGTATTTGTTCATATTTGTTGGATTGATTGTTTAAAGTGTTCATGAATAAGCTTATTTATAAGAAAATAATTTTTTGAGCTCATTTGTTTGTGAACGGGCTTGTTGGTAGTTCAAAAATACTCATTAGTTGGCTCTTTTGATAGCTCGAAAAATACTCATTAGATATGTTCGCGAACATGCTAAAGGTAATTATTTGTTAGTAGGCTTGATAAGGCTTTTTTATTAAGCTAATGAACATCTAAAAAGTAAAGCTTATTAATAGTTCAATAAGGCTCATTTATTTAAAGCTCGATACACGTGAAATGAACCGAACATGAACCAAATACAAGCCAAACATGAACATCTATCATTTTAAATGAATCAAGCTTAAACATAACAGAAATGCTCGAATTGAGCTCGAACCAAATTTGAGTGAGTCGATAATAAACAAGTTCATACATAAATAAGCACTTGACTTGGTTTGTTTGTAGCTATGATGCACCGACACTTCTCCTCAAAGAGGCGTGCAGTGTCCGACATGTATCCGACACGACACGCGTCCGACACTCCTCCGACACGTGTCGGACACGCCGAAAATGTGTCCGATTAAAAAAATATTAAATACAAATTGGACACGCGTGTCCGACACGCGTATCTTAAATATTTTATGAATTTTTTTTAAATATAATTTTTTGCATTTAAAATTTTTACTTATTTAAAATATAAAATTAAATTCTAATTTCCTATCCATAACACCAAATCAATCGTCAGCACTTAAAACCTTATTTATTGAATATTCTTATTTTCATTTCTCTTTGGCGGGTTATAACTTTGATTTCACAATAATGCCCGATGTTATCTCAACATCAACGTCTAACGTCGTTATAACACCAGCATTTCAAAACGATCTCTATATCAAAGTCTGACGCTGTCTTTATATTGATGCTCAATGCTAGCAATTTCTACACCCACAATTTGACATCTCATCTTTGTCTAATGCCCTCTCAACATCGACGACTAACGCCCTCTCAACATTGACGATAAACGCCCTCTTAACATTGACGCGCAATATTTACTACATAACATCAATGCCTGACTCTCGATAACATTGTCATCTCCTCTCTCGATGACTGATAAACGACAACAACGCGCGACTCTCGACATCCTAATATTAATCATTTTAAGCACAAATTGTAGTTAAATGATTTATTATTTCTAAATTATTGTTAAAATTATACTTATTCAATTTTTATACACTATTTTTAATATATAAAAATTATAATACCGTGTCCAACCCGTGTCCGTGTCCTATATTTTTAATAATTGACGTGTCCCATGTCCGTGTCGTGTCGTGTCCGTGTCGCCGTGTCCGTGTCTGTGCATCATAGGTTTGTAGCCCTAATTATTCTCGTCTGCTTGGCTCCTGCTAGCCAGGTTTCCAACCACCAAAATTTCAAACTAGAAATTTTGTCTACTAGCTCGTCTGGGTCACTTAGCTTTGGTCACCCACGTACCTATAGCTTATCACATCAACAATTAACCATTGATTGTATGTGTCAGATCGATATGTGCCCTTCGTTATGATCACATCTCCATTTTCCTCTTGTCCCTTTCAATGGTCTTCTTTATCTGCCTAACATGAACCAGACATGATTACCTCTTCATGCTTGTCTTCTACCGAGGCTCTAAAATTTGGTACCCATTATCCTTCTAGCTTGACACGTGTACTCCTTCCATTAAATTGCTAAGTGCTTGTCTATACATGCTTGCTATCAGTAGAGGTGTCAAAAATGGGTTTTTAAATCGGGTTCAGGTTAAACTTGAAATGGGACCCACCTTCAACTGATTTGACCCGAATCCAACACGATTAGACAAATGGGTTAGAAATTAAGACTCGGACCGGACCTGCCAAGTTATTGGGTTGACCCAAATTGACACAAAAATGGCGGGTGCGAGAGTGCAACATGCGAGTGGAGCAAGGGCCGCATGCAGGAGTGCGCCTACGCGAGTGTGATTGCTAGAGAGATCACGACAGCAAGAGAGAGCACAATTGCGGGCAACTAGGTGAGGGCAGGACCATGCAGGTGGGGGCGGGATCGGGACCGTGCAGATGGGAGCAGGACTGCGTGCGGGCTGCATGGGGGACTGCACGTGTGCACCTGTGCGATTACGCTTGCGAGCGTTGTGGGCACGAGGTCTGAAGGGGAATCTGGTTCGAGGCGAGGCGCCTGCGCGAGGTGACTAGTGAGGTCAACTGGACTTGGGTTAAGCCAGGTCAAATTTTGGTTAGCGGGTTGACCCAGACTCGACCCAATTTTTTAAATAGGTCAAAAATTGGAACCCGAGCTTGACCGGTTTGTTAAAATGGTCAACCCGAACCAAGATTTTCCTAGTCGAGTTATCGAGGGTTCAATAATTTACACTTATAGTTATCAGTCAACTGGGAAAACAATTGCTAGATGGCCTCCACTTGCAAATTACTCTTCTTTAAGACTTTAAAGCAGGGTTTTAAAAATTGGACTGGACCAGTCGGTCTGACTAGTTCAATTGAACCGGTCTTAAGGCCAAGTCGGTTCATCTTAAAAACCGTTTTTGTATCAAACTGGGCTTAACCAGCCAAAATCATCGTCGGTTCAACCGACGATCCGGTGAACCGGTCCCAGTGCTCTTGAACCGGTCAGTTCAATTTCTAAATTATTTAAATAATTAAATTAATTAATTTAATACATTAAGAATAAAGTATTAAGGAATATTTATAATTTAACAGTTTAATTTAAATTTAAAATGCTTAACAAATAAAAAAAATTTAACTAAGTATTTCATGGCTCCATCACTCCATATGAGTTCTTACCTCATACAAACTCAAAAGGCAATACAAAGTATAAATATTATGAAGAGGAAGTTCCTTAAGTGATGTGATGTCACACCCCATTTTGACCCCCTATAGTCAATCTAGAGTATAGGGTAAGGAGAATCTGAACAAACCTTCTTACTATACCCATTCTGAACCACTACTATCATAATCAAGGAGTAAGAAGTAATCTATTCAGAATATACTAACATATTAAGTTTTATGCGTCATAATAGGTTTTATATGTAATATACTTCAAATAAAATGCACATCTCAATTGAAATACAGAGCTTTAGTAAAACTTTTAAAATTTACTTACATACCCAAAAGTCTGTACAGCTCCTTCTCAGATCTCAGATTTTTTTATACACCCAAAAGTGTATATACACAAAAGAATAGTCAACTGCCCTGACTACTATCCAACTGGCTCCTCCCTGTACCTGCAGTACAACTATTGTGAATGAGTCAGGGCTCAATGAAATACGTAAGCAATGAATAAAAAATCATAATGAATATGTTGGCAATTAATTTAACATATATGTAAATTTTTTTACCAAACATAAGAAATATATAACATTACTTTCTGTTCTGTTTATTGTTCAACGCCTTCATACAAGTCATATGATGGCTATAGGCTTTTGCACCTATTCAGCTTTCCAATTCAAGGTTATATCTGAATTCTTAACTTTTAGAATTGAAACTACTCTCTCATTCAAGATTGGGTCCAAATTCCTAACTTTTAAAATTTTAAGAGTGTAGGCTTACCTCGTCTGGTCTTTCGCCTTTACTTGTATGGGTCTATCCCCCATATAAGACTTATTACATCTTTCCAATATTATACAGTGTACTATTATAATCACTACTTAATGAATTTATCATTTATACATGAATAAATTGAACTAAACTAAAATAGTTAATATCACGAACATAACAAACATGAGTTGGCAATTATATAAAATTTCTTATTATTTCATATAACATCGTTTAGGTATCTCATCTCATTTTCTAGACCAGGTAAACTGGTTCACCTAAAGTACTCCGATTTCTTTTCCTTTTGTATACAACCTAAAGCATAAATTTTTTCATTTCTATGTATGCATTCAAATAAAATAAAAATAAAATAGGCAATATAACATCTTACAAATTTACCTCAATCAAGTTCCTCCCTATTCAACCCAAATTCTTTTTCTCTCTTTTCCTGGATCTTCCGCACTTCTCCTCTTGAATTTATCGATTAGTCACATTTGAATTCAACCAACAAACTACTGATTTCAGTTATATGAATTCAGCCAACAAACTACTTATTCCAGCTATCTGAATTTCTAAACAAATTCCTTCCCTTACTCCTCTCTCCTTTTCTTACAAAAATCCAGCAAACCCTAACAACTAATTTCAACAATATTTATAAGAAAAACATATTTTAGTAAATCTTACAGCCTTTTTGAATTTCCATTCCAGCTCCTAAATATTCAATTGACTGCTTTCTTCCTAACAGTTAAAAGGCTTGAACTCAGCAGCAACATATTTCTGCGTTTGCCTCACAGCAGCCGCTGAATTCCTTCTCCAGCTCACCCACAGCTTCAAGCTTCAGAGAACGGGTGTGTAGGGAATAAATGTTGAGGCTTATCATGATATGATTTACACCCTAATATCCACTACTTTACTATGACTTCTAAAAAAACCTCGGTTGTATGATTCCACCATTACATAATGTATGCAACATTACCACTGGATTTTTTTTTTTTTTTTCTGTAATTAGAACGTTTAGAGGCAACCATTGTTGTAAGATCGATATATTCGTGAAAGCCCAAATCTCCACCTTGGTTGTAATCAGTGGTGAAATCAAGATTTGAAGATAGAGGGAGCCAATAGATTACCTCAAACTTTAGGTGGACAAAATTTTTATATTTATAGCTACAAGATAGTTTATGGGAGAGAAGTTTTCAAACTGTATACATAGCTACAAAAGGGTTTATCTTAATTCTAAGGGGTAATGGCCATCTCACTCATCCTTTTTTCCACCACTAGTTGCTGTGACTCATAACACTGGTGATGACACCTTTCGTTGGAACAAGGAGGGCATAGGGCTGTGATGGTAACCTGATCACCTCTCAAAGAAATGCTGCAGCTGCAACTCGCATTCTATGGAAATGAGGAAGGAGAAGGCAGTGGAGCTACGGAGAAGTAAAGAAGAGGAGTGCTAAACTAATGACAATTCAGGAGAATGAGAAGAGAATAAGAATAGTAGAATATGATGGGTTGTGATTTCTAACACCCCTAGCCCTCTCCCTGTTGAATCAGGGATACTGCCTTCTACAGTAATTATGGTAATGTGGCCTGCGATAATGGCTTAGTTCTATTTTGTTCATTAGTTAATACAGGTTATATTTACTTATTGAATATGGACCTTTTTCTAATGTTATAAGATTGGAGAATAAGTCTCTGTCCCTTTTATAAATATCAGGCAAGTTTTCTTACTTTTTGTGTTGTCCCCTTTTCTTTGGTTTTCCAACCCCCTTGAAGGGACTTACTGAAAGTGAGTACCACTCCATTTAAGGTAACATAATTATTTCTTACCCGTTGTGCATCAAAGCTTCGGCCTGCTCTAAATTTCTTCCATCTTGCAACTAAAAATTCTGTGTACTGCTTCAGAATCTCCCATTACATTTTCTTACTTCTTCAGTTTCCTGCAAAACCTTATCTACCTTCCTCTTATTCTAAAATTCTCTGAAACAGGCAAACACTTACGAGGAGCTCCCTGAGCGGCTCATTGGAGCTGTTCGCGTTTCACATTTGGAACTTTCTTCCGCTACTGTTCCACTACTCGAGTCGAGCCCAACACATCAACTGAATGAGGCGTTAAACTGCTGATCTTGCATCTCAAATTCCTTCAGCCTTTCTGGCTCATAAATTGCCTCATTACAGTGGTCTTACGCACGATCAGTTTAGCAACACAATGCATCGTTCAACCATAATGTTGCAGCTGGAATAATCCTTCTCCGGTTGTGCTAAACCAGTAACGTAAAAAAGGTAAGATGTTCACACAAGTTATCCCTCATCAGAAGTGTCTTAAAGCTCTGCCTGCGCAAAATACCTCAGTGCCTTCGCGCTGAATAGTACTTTCTATCCGTTGCACTGCAAAGATAGGAACTTGGGGCTTTAAAACTGCTTTCCCCCTTTTATTATTTTAATTCTCTTTCTTTCTTTGCAAAGTCCAGCGTCAATGATGTAAAATATAGCAAATTTTATTGTGTACAAAAAAAAAAAAAAAAGAAGCTAATGATGTTGATGAGTGCGTGAAAAAAGAGTGATTGCTTTGTGATAGAAGTCTGAAGTTTTGGATCATCAGCTTATACGAATCTTAATATGTTTCCTTAATTTATTTTATTATTTGCATTTATTCTTCTTTTTTCATCTTGTTTTACTTAATTATAAAAAAAATTCAAAATAAGGTGATATATTAAAATTGATCTCAATTTAATTTCTCAGTTTTTATAAAATTGATCATATTTTAGTCTTAAAAGGAATTATTAGGAATTAATTTTATATAATCAGTGATTAAATTAGAATAATGTGATATTTTAAGATTAAATTTATCAAATATAAATTATTAGTGCATTATTTTTAAGTTTACTCCTTTAATTTCATCAGACTCAACAGTTTAAATCACATCCAAAGTACATTTCGATGTCAGTCGATCTTGATCTTGTTTATTTGAAAATAAAATATATATTGTCTTATAATAATTTTAATGTAATAATATTTGATAATAATGAATTCAGTTGAAGTACTGCACGCTAAAGTATTTTATATTTAAAAAATATAAATAAAAAAGCTTTCCAAATCAGTTTATTTACTAAGTTTGTTAAAATTGGTCAATATTATTAATATTTTATATAAAATTTGCAATGTTAATATTATTAGATATGGGACAAATCTAAATAAAAAAATAATCTTAATTAGTATTTAACTAAAAAATTATATCATAAATTCAGCTCAACGAAATTTCGCACCAATAAGAGTCAAAAACCGCCCCTCGGATTCCAATAGCGTATACGCGAAACAAAAGTTGTTTGTTTTGTTTCCCGTTCAGAAATAATGCGTCATTTGAGATGCCCACAAATTCCTCTACTGATTACTTCCATTATATATTTTCAACACTGCCATCTCATGTCTTGTCTTTCACCAATAAATCAAATGGTTGTTTGAGACAACAAATAACAGCTCATTCTCCCCCAAATTCTTCTATAGTTTGCTTCCATTGTATATTCTCTCTACTGAAGAACGACTTTTTCATCATATTTCAAGTTTCTCCTGTGTTCTCGTCATCTTCTCTGCATCTGGAACTGTCTTTCTCCCTAAAATCCTCATCTGATCAATACAAAATCGTCAAAGATCCTTCCTTTTTCGAAAACCCACCGAGTTTCACAAGTTTCAGAATCACCAGATCCATCAAACCCCACCATCAGAGATGCCATCGCCGTCTAAAACACTCCCGGCTCTCCTCTTCCTGTTAACTCTCCATCTCCCCCTCTCCCTCTCATCGGACTCCCCCTCCGCTTATCAAGTACTGGAGGGATTCGGCTTCCCTAAAGGAATTCTTCCAGAGGGAGTGACTAGCTACCAGTTAGACGACGATGGCGGCTTCCAAGTGCTTCTATCTTGTGACTGTGAGCTCCGTGTGGAGGACAGCGGGTATCTGCTCAAGTACGGGAAAAAGATAACAGGAAAGGTGAAGTCTGGTCAGCTAAAAGAGCTTAATGGTGTTAGCGTTAAAGTTGTGATGATTTGGTTTGGGATTAATGAGGTTGTGAGGAGGGGAACTGATCTCTACTTCTACGTTGGCCCACTCTCAGCTTCCTTCCCTTCATCCAACTTTGAAGAGTGCCCCAAATGCGGCTGTGGTTCCAGATGTTCTATTGATATGGTGTCAGATTCTTAGGCTTCACGTGCTGGTGATGTCTGCTCATGCTTTCATACTTTAAAGTTCTGTTTATGAATAAGTTTGTATGTGTTGAATGATTTGATGCAAGAATGCAAGTTGATGTTGCTTCAATTGAAAGTTGCATGTTTCTTCTTTCCATTGTATTGAGGTGCCATTGATAGGAACTTTTTGGAAATTGCTACGGCAGTTCCTGTGAACCATATTGAATACCTCTTCCATAAGAACTTCTTGGAAATGTTTTATATAACATGTAAGACAAAGCTTCTGACACATATTTGTGTTTCTCCAAGATTATGTTCCACTAATTTAAGAAAAAAAAGTTATTTTCTTTAGATTATGCATTTGAATCAAATACTTTTATGATTTATTACTTGCTATTTATGATCATGTCTAATTTGTTTCTTCAGTTTAGTTCAAGGCAACTCATTAGAATAAGGGGGATACAGTTGGTGAACTCACGAAGGAGTTCTCATTTCAAGGCATATCTAAGTTTGGTGTAATAAAATTTCTGCATTTTTACATCTTGCATGTGTTTATAAGTATTCTATGAATTTTTGAATTCTATTATGAGGCATGTCCCAAGAGTCTGTGTGCATGAGAGCCTAATTAAGAAAATTCCTCTTGGGGTGTCGTGACACTTGGGTTGACAGCACTGCGGCATTGAAGTCTTTGTATATTGGGGAAATAAGGGGTGCGCTACGGTGTTGTGTTTTGGCGATGCGGTGTTGTGTTTTGGCACTGTGGAGTCGTGCTCTCTGTTGTGAGCATTGCGGCACTGTGGGTTTGAACGTGGCAGTGTTATGCCAAATTTAATTCAAGCTGAGAGAGAGAGTGCTTTTTAAAGAGAGAAAGTTTGTTAAGTCGATATTTTTTCTGCTGTCGACCCACTTAATGAAGTTCGGATCGAGGTAAGTTACATTTTGCCATCTCAATTTTTAATAATGTGAACATTTTGGAATTTTTCTAACTATAATTATAAATTTGTAGTATGAAAATGAGGATAACTTCTCATCTATTAAGCTTTTATCATGTAATTTTTTGCATGTTATAGATACGAGTATTTGTTGACCTCTAACCTACAGCTCAGAAAAAGAAAAAAATATATCAAATTGAATATAAAATATCTGCTGGAGCCGAAGTCTACGCAAGATCAGCCGCCCATACCCTGTTCAAACGTCGCTAGCTACAGTGTCTCGTCCCACGACTCTGCAAATGGCGCCGACTACTATCTCCTCACGCATGCTTGGACAAGAGTTCTGATTCCCTCCCATTCGCGTTAATAAAAGGGAGCCGAAGCCTTCTTCTTCGCTACTCCTACACTCCCGAAATTCCAAACCTTCACAAGACTTCCGCCTCTCTACCCGTCGGCCTCCCTGTCTCGATTCTTTCGATCCACACACACACACACACAGAGAGAGAGAGAGAGAGAGAGAGAGAGAGAGCTTCCATACCTCCTAACTAAGCTCTTACCTTGCCAGAGCCCAACCACCAGCTATGCCCGACGCCTTCTTCGGCCGAATCCCACGCCAGAACTGATCTCCCCTTCTCCTTCCTCGTTGCTTGCGAAGGAATCCAAGCGACCGAACCCCTCAAGCCGCTCCATTATTGGGATCTCCTCAAACCTCCGAACCCCTAGCCGACGCCCCTAGTCGAAGCCTCCACTCCACTCCACTGTGCCGACGTTCCCTTCCTGTGGAACTGGAAGTTACGACATTTTGAACGAAAGCAACTACGGGAGCTCGCTTTCAATGAAGGTAACTTTCTCCCTACACGCGCTTCTTCGGCCTAATCCCGTAAGCATGCCGAGCCAGAGAGAGTAAAGAGAGAGAGAGGGATTAATTAGTTTTAATTAAAATTAATTTTAATTAATCTTAATTATAATTATTTTAATTAATTATGGTTGTTATAATTAATTATAGTTAATTTTAATTAAATAATTATGATTAATGTTAATTAATTATAATTAATTTCATTAAAATTAATCTTAATTATTAGTAATTAAAATTTTTTATTATTTATTAATTACAATTAATTATTATTAATTAATTAATCAAAGTTAATTAATATTAGTTAATTCTAATTAATTAAAGTTAAATATAGTTAATTAGTGTAATTAATTATAATAATTATAATTAATTACTATAATTAATTATAATTAACTTTAAATAAATATAATTAATTAAGGATAATTATAATTAATGATTAATTATAATTTTAAAAAAATAGAGAAAATACAAAAATCTCTTCTCTTATTTGCCTCGATCTCCGTGCCAACCCCGCCAACACCGTCAGGTATAATCCTGAAACCCTAAAAACTCCGAGAACTTGCTTTCGTCGTTTGCGATGGACCGGGAAAACACCTATGCATGCGCTTTATTGCGCATGGTGGGTTGGGACCCTGGTGCGGCGCCCACGACGAGACGGGTAATCTCTGAGAACTTGCTTTCGTCATTGGCAGCGGACCGGGAAAACACCTATGCACGCACTTTATTGCGTGTGGTGGGTTGGGACCCCGGTGCGGCGCCTACGATGAAATAGGATTGTCTATAAGTACCCTCGAGCGGGGGGAAAGCAAATTGTCTTTTTAAACAGGTACCGTCGAAGACCCCATGCACGCGCTTTATTGCGCGTGGTAGGAATGAAGATCACGGCCGAGGTGTCTAAGGACACCTACCATGCACGCGCTTTATTGCTCGTGGTGGGAAGGCCTAGACTCTTGTCGTTTTTTCCCCTAAACGGGGGAGACGCCGGGAGGCTGCCAAAATTTCGGATGAAACTTGAGACCATACTTATTTGAACTCAAAAGGAGAAGACATGAATTAGAACTCAAAGACACAAAGACTTGGACAAAACTTTGGAACCTAATTTGAGCATAACTTGAACACAAGATGAGACTTAAATCAAGCTTAATCAAATGAAATTAAAAAGAATTTGAACTTGAACTTGCAAATGACAACAGAGGACCTGAACTCCAGTGAACATTACAGGGGGACTTTGTTTGGACTTGGACTTGCATTCGGATACAAAATGACTTGAAAATGATAAAGAACGAGAAAGGGTTTATATTCAAACGAACTAAGTGTAAAAGACCTGGATTTGATTTGAACTTGAATTTACAAGGGCTTAATGAACTTGAACAAACTATAAGTGACACGAAGTTGACTTGAATACAATGACGAGGACTCGAAGCAGGAGCTTGTGGACATTGAATTTGATTTGAGCAACATTAAATAGAACAATGCAGAGAGTTATAAAGAATTTTGAACATCATGAGGTCTTTAATGAATGATACGATTCATTCATGAGGAATATACCAATCCAAATGCAACTAGGACTTGTGGACTTCAATATAACTTGCAACATACCTACAAGCAAGGATCTAATTTGAAGGGATTACAAGAAACAAGCTCAAATACTTAGTCTGGCGCGCATTCAAATGATTATCAAATGGATAAACAAGGGACTCATATATTTCAACTTAACATGTTTATAATTGATTCATACATCTATCCCAGTCATGTAGGTGGGTGCTTTGGAGTAATTATAATGACTACAAGGGTGTGAATGCAATGATATGCTTACACTCAATAATACAAGGTCTTCAATGGATAGTAGAGAATCACTATTTCAGTTGGGAGACAAATGTAATTCAATAACCTCATGCGAGCAATGATGATTGTCATGTGATGAATATGAAAGGGTCCTTGTAAGCCCTAATAATAAAAAAGGTGTAACAAACGCAATGACATTCCCAAGGAAAGCAAAGGAGGCCTAGAAGTAGTCCCTTCGTCATTAATGCAGACTAATGTGCAAGTGAGGGCATAATAGTCCACATGTGACTGAGAGTAATGCATATGCTACACGACACTTGATTTGTATATGATCAACAAGACATCTGTTGCGTTCATATCAATCAATCAACGAGTTTGTATGTTGAAGATCAGAGGTCTTGATGAAGAGAACTATTAGTAGAGGCAATGAATGCTATGACGCTATTACAATCAATCATCTATCAATGTTGAATGGATACATCAATCCCTTGCGAGCAAAGGGTGATCGATTGATGATGAATGTAAATGCCTACAAGCCACTGAAAAGGACTCCTTGTGCACTCTATATGTCATCTACATGGCAAATATAAAAGAGAAAGGTGGCAGATATGAACTCTTATAAGTTGTTATAGAAGACCCGTTATACACTCAACCTATTGTCCACAAGAAAAACATAAAATGAATACATCTACCCACAGGAGTAGTGGATGTATTATGGGGACCAAAACTACAACAAAATGCATGAGGAATGTAGTGAATGTAAGCTTCTACGAGCTTCTACCTTAAGCAGGAGATTCGTTAGTGCACTACGATCCATTGCAGATAGCAACCAGTAGTGCACGACAATCTACCTGTATGAAAGTGGCAACAATTCAGTCCGGAAGCTGCAGCAAAACACCACCGGATCCGCAACATCCTTACAAGCGGACATAAGGCTTGTACGAACAGCCAAGTAGAATGTTGTAGCAACAAATATTATAAAATGTCCCTGCACGTGTATTGTAATATGTATGCACATAGGTACACTGAAATCCACGTGTAACTAGCACCCGTATGGGCCCCGGCGAGCGTGTTATTGGTACACACGTGACGTCTAGGGATGTTGCGCGGGTCAATAAGTGAATTCTAGTTCGAGCCTGATCCTCCTATACGGATAGATAGGAGTCGATACGGCCCGGACCATTAAATAAATATACGATCGTGAGATTGACCATGATATTTATTTTATAGTTCATATTAGGCCTTCAAGGCCTATAATCAAGAGAATTCACTAACGAAGGTCCAAAGCCTATGAAACCCGATCCTCTACCGACCAGTAGATATAGTCGACAAGGTTCAACCCATAAATACAAATGACCCCATTCTACCCCGATGATGGCTGTCTTGAATGCATATCTCAACCGGAGGGGCCCATTCCAAATAATCAAAATACTATCCCAAATTTCACAAAATCCAAAACTCCACAAAACTCCCAAATTCCCTACAAAATCCAATCTTCTGAAAAATCCCAAAATCTAAAAATCTGCCCAAACTCTGAAAATATTTAAAAATTGAAATCCAACTATCAAACCGCTCAAAGCAAAATCCATCATCCTCCACAACAGTTTGCTGAGGTGGACAAATCAAAATACACTTCAGCTCACATAGAACTAGTGCCTAGTCAAAAATATCACTAGAATCCATTCTCAAATAATCTCCTGCCAGCAATGACGTGGTACGAGTCCTCTAACCGGTAGTTTCGCCGCCAAATGACACTGCAGGATAAACGGTTATGATTCGGGGCCCTCTGAACCAGGTGGTCGTCGCCAAATTGCACCATTATATTATGGTTATGGCCAGAGCCCGTATGCTCCCCAATGGCATCAAATCCTTGAGATATGAATCAATATGATATGATCGATAGGGCACCAAGCCCTCTGTTAGTTAAGGTGGATTCAAATTTGTCCCCTTAGACAAACACTCACCCCAGGTCTATAAGGTACCCTTGGACGAAGCAACCCATGGCTGCCAACAAGGATCCTTCTGTCAGGTTGGGTCGACTACCTCCTCTGACTAAATAGACCAGGGATCACGATGGCCCGGGACGACGGAACCATGGGATCTTGATTGGGTCTATCATCCATTCCCCCACCATCCGCTTTAAGTGCAAGATGGTGAAATTTCTAATTTTGAATATCAAATCCTCAAACTTTCCACATCCCAAACCCATGCTACTACTATATACCAGATGCACGTATCCCTTACGTATCTAATTGACAACTAGCCTTAATCGAAAGTTCTCTCTCATTACTGGGAGGGGTAATTAACTATAGGGGCTTGCGCCTATAGGAAACCAGAACTCAGATCATAAAGTCCTCACAAAATGAGGGTGAAATCTCTGGGTAGTGTCTTATCTACTATTTCATCTGCCTTCCAAAATTTACCCCAGAACTTAATCCGTTAAAACTCCCCCGAAAAAAGCAAAAGCGAGCGGAGGCCGGGGCCGAATTTTCAGAGCCCACAGATTTCTGGCGACTCCGCTGGGGATTGGTTTCTATTTCCATCTTTGTCTAGTCATCTCAGTGCTATAGTAGCAGCTATTTCAACCTGCATTTAAAATTTTGAATTTCTCAAGATGATCATTCAACGGATCAAAATTTTGAATATTCTAAAAATGATCTTTTAACAAATTTATTAGGATGACATATTTAGCAGTATTTTAAATTTGTATTATTTGAATTTGCTCGCTAATAATATCTACTTTGTTTTATATTATGTGCAAGTCTCTGTATTTTTGAAAGTATGGGGTGATGTATCAAATTTTGATCACTAACCCTTACCTTTCATTTATGCAGATGGATCTACAGAATACACCAATGACTGTCCAACTAGGATGTGGAGCTAGTATTCAACTGGCAAACACTATGATCAACACTGGAAGATCTGGAGCTACCATCCAGTTCGGTAGCGTTAACTTTCCTGCAATCGTTGTAAGGACTGCCATTGTTCCTATGCGCAACATTGAATCTGAGGGGCATGCTAGAAGGCCCCACCCTACTGAAACTGCTATTCGTCGTGTGCATCTGCCGGCACAACGACCTACTGCTGCTGAAAATCCTCGTAGAAGGATTTCCGTCTTTGAACGGCTGTCGCAGCTAGAAGCTCGAGCCACTAAGAGGATCGTGGCTGATGGAAGAATATCTGTGGTGACTGCAAACACCACACTTCTGCCAACTGGGTTATCTGCACCTAGAGAGGGCATTGTTGAAGCTTCCTCATCTGGAGGAAAACTGACGAGAAGGTAGAGGAGGAAACTGAATGCTGAGCTCCGGGCTCAGCAACAATTCTCAACCCATCCCTCCAACCTGCCAGCCCAGGAACCTGAAGCAACCATTCCTACCCGGAATGAATTTGTAAATCTAAAATGGGTTAAGAGAAACAGCTCAACTGGTGAGCTGAAGAAATCATTCTGGGACCTGCAGCCTGATGTCCCAGCTCCTCAGAAGAGAAAAGAACCTAAAACTCTCTCGGCCCGAGTCTACAGGGTCTTGAAGACTGTAAAGGAGAGAGGACTAAAAAGAAAAGATACCAGCGGCCACTGATGGTCGAAACAAGAAGAACTTCACCAAGGGAACGTCTGTCTCTTGCTGTGGAGAGAAATGGAAGAAGATATACCCCGCACGGTGAACATCGGGGCGTGACACCTGAACCTCGAGTTCAGGGATCCGCAGCCGAAAGGCCCCGGCAGAAAGAAAAGGAAATCTGGAGTCCAAAGCCTCGTCGAGGAGAAGATAATAGAAGAAAAAGAACTGATTCGGGCGTGACATCCGGTACAGCTCCCCAGAGATCCGCCCCCGCCAGTAAACAATATCAGAAATGGGTCCAAAAGAAGACCCATGATGATGCCAATCCCGACGGTGGACACCTTAGAGAATCCTCCAGGGGATCCCGTCGTTCTCTGACCCCTCCCAATAATGAATCTAACTTTGACCGTAGCCCACAGGTTGAAGAGATCTTCCTGCCTAACCAAGAACCGGAGATCCAGTGGCGCCGCCGCTCGGAGATCCGAGTACTAGAATAAGGAGAAGAAGATATGGGAGAAGAAAATATTAAAGAATATATGGAAAAAAATCTAGAAGAAGATATGATAGAAGAAAATTTAGGAGAATATATTGAAGAGAACCTAGAAGATGTAAATAACACCTTAGACATGGAAGTAGTCTACATGGTGAGACACATCAACTTTGATGATGAAGCTTACTACGACGAAGGTGAAGATGATGATGACCGCTGGCAACCACCGCCTAGACAAGTATATCAGCGCCGCCGCGAAAATGGGTCCACTACTGGCAGAGGTGGCCATTCCCAAGGAGAAGAGGAAGTGGAGGAAGTAGAAGAAAATCCTTTTGATGCTGAAAATGTCAAGCTTGCTGATATGCGGCGGTAAATGAGACGACAAATGAGGGCCAAGGACAGGGAAATCTCTCAGTTGAATGAGAAAATGACCGAGATGATGGCCCAAATGGCGACAATGATGCAGATGATGCAGAAAAATGCTATAGTGGGTCCTATGCCCAATCCTCCCCTTGATCCTCTAAACTTCCAAGCGCCGCAAGTATCAAGAGTACGTAGAGTTCCTGAAGGTGGCAATGAAGTTAATAACATCACCCGCCAGCCCACTCCTCAGAATATTACAAGTACCTCCGAGCCTGTGACTGCTGCGCAGCTTGAAGGGATTATCACTGAGAAGATCAAGGCTATTATAGCTATTGATCAGGCAAAAAAATTGGTTGGAAAGGGTTGTCCGTACCCTGCTGAATATGATCAGGTGCCATATCCAAAGGAATATTCTGTGCCAAAGTTTAACACTTTTGATGGCAATAAAAATCCTAGACAGCACCTGGCACAGTTCAAAGCCACATGCGGGAACACTGGAGAGAATGATGCTCTACTCTTTCAACAATTTGTTAGCAGTTTGACAGCACCTGCTTTCGAATGGTACGTTGAACTACCAAATGACTCTGTAAAGACATTTTTAGAGTTAGAAAATATATTTGTGAAGAGATTTGCCAATGCGACCGAGAAAATAACAATCGCTGACATTGCTCTGAATAAGAGAAAGAAGAAAGAATCAGTGACCAAATATATCACTCGCTGGCGTAACTTGAGCATGAAATAAGAGCAGCAGCTTGAAGAAGAGCATGCCGTACAATTGTTAATGGGAAATATTGACGATAAAATACAACCATTCCTGTGCATGGCTACAATCACCACATTTCAGGATCTACTAGATAGAGTGGCCAAGTTTGAGAAATTGAACTTGTCGAAATCAGAGAACTATTCTGATAAGCCCAAAAAGGTTAAAGCCTCAAGTGCCAGAAGAGGTGAGGCTGACTCCATATTTTTTTCCAGAGCTGATAAGGAGAAACAGATGGCGTATAATGTAGACAAAGGCAAGCAGCCGATGTAGTATCAAGAAAAGCCTAAGCAAGTCTACAACTCCAACCCCCAGCCGAAGCTGATACTTGGGGGGAATGATAAACCACGAACTTATCAGGGCGGTGGAGAACGCCCGCGGCAAACAACGGGAACTGGTGATCGAACTTTCCCCTCCCTCAAAGATAAAATGAACAAAGAATATTCATTTAAGAGGGAGAGCATCGCCAAATTATTTTGACAGGCGTTTAAAGCGGGCTTAGAACTGCCAGAATGCAAGAGGCCCCGAGGAGTCAAAACATAGTGGTGACCCAAACTACTACCCATATCATCGGGTAATGAGTCATTCAATTGAAGATTGCTATATCTTCAAAGATTGGCTTGAAAGAAAATATCGAAGAGGAGAGCTCACATTATCCGACAATGTGCTGACTCATCCCAGAAAAGAATCAACTCGGATAGTTACGACTTCCTCCGTACCTCCGGTTGAAGAAAAGAAAAATGAAAAGAAGCCAGCTCAAGAAGAGCAGTGGGAGACTGCGGTCTCCAAGAAAACTATGAAAATCCTGAAACAGCTTGAAGGAGTTCCGGGTGTAAAATGGAAATCTCCTACGGAGCCAGTGTTAAATCTGAAGGCACTGCCTGTGGCACAGGCATCTGCTTCTAAACAGTTTCTCAACCAAGCCGGTCCTTCAAAACTTGGAAAGGTAAAGTCCAAAAAGAAGACAAAGTTTAAGAAGCCCAAGGAGAAAAAGATTACAACTCAAAGGGTCATTGACAGTTTGGATGAATATTACCAAACTGCAAGATGACCTATTAAGCTCGTTGATTTCATGACAGAGCTTAAAATAGAGGAAGCTAAAGAAAGCAGTGAAGACCCTCTTCCGGTAGAAGTATGTCGGGTCATCTCAGTGGCGCCAAATACATTGACGAAAGAAGAATGTACTAAAGATATAACCTCTGAATACTGTATGATGGTATCGCCAATAGACTACAGTTTAGAGGAGGATCTGTATTTTCCAAAGGAAAATGAATCGGACCCCGACATAGCGTCACAGATAGGACATGTAAATCTGGGAGGTGAATCTGAATCAACAGATGAATCTCTAGACGCGATGATGGCTGACTCGGAAGAAAACGCACCGTCAAGCGAGTCTGAACAAGAGGAGATCGCTCAGGTTCAGCTAAGAAGTGGCAAGATACTACCACCTCCGCCAAAGAAGGAGATCTCTAATAAAGATAAGTGGAAGGAGATAGTTGTCAAAGAAGACATTATCCACAAGGACCCCAAGAAGAAAGATACTCCAGTCAAGGGGATAGATTATAATATCTTATCCCATCTAAGGAAGATCCCTGCCCAGCTCAGTATATATGATGCCCTGGTAATGTCTAAGGATCTTCGGGAGACTTTGATTCAGGCTCTCAAAGACCCCGAAAGATATGAGGCGTACTTCGCTGAGCGCAACCTGACTGAGGTCCTGCAAGCTCGTAACGAACTGTTCATCACTTTCATCGAGGACGACATGATGCTCGGGACTGCAGACCACAATCGACCTCTGTACGTTACTGCAGAGAGTGACGATTTGGTAATCAGTCGAATTCTGATCGACCCTGGGTCCTCTATCAACCTTATGAGCTTAAAAGCACTAAGGTCGTTGTGCCTCAATGTAGAGCACCTCGGGCCAGATAAGCTTATGGTACATGGCTTTAACGAGAAAGGGCAGAAAACCCTTGGATCGTTTATGCTTCCTCTTGTATTTGGAGAATTTCACACAGAAGCCAAGTTCCATGTAATTGATGCGGACACTTCATTCAAGGCGCTACTAGGTCGCCCCTGGCTGCATGAATATGGTGTTGTCCCGTCAACATTATACCAGTGCATGAAGTATCTCAAGGATGGAGAGGAGTTCAGGATCTCTGGTGATATTCAGCCCTTTGCAGTCCATGAAGCGACAGTTTATGAAGATGCGCAGTATTTCATGCCAAAGAAGCAGAGGCCGTCAAACTCTCTAAAGGCTCAAGCATCAAATCCAGAGAGTGCAAAGCGACCTAAACAAGAAGGCAAGAAGAAGCAAGTGGGGAGAAAGAAAGCATTGCCAGCTCTTCCCAAATCAGATGCTACTTCTAAAGGAAAGAAGCATGTACCCCATCTTGGGAGTGACACAGATGAAGATGATGTCACCCCTACAAAATCCAAGACGGTATGCCATTCGATGGATGAATGGAGAAGGGAGGTCGCATATTCAAATGATGACTATGACTACGACTCTATCTACATGAACACGGTGTAGGATGTATTCTCTAGAAGAATAGATAGCCTGTCAATCTCAGACAGTGTGCTTGTAGTCACTCGTGTTCCCCTACAGTATTTCATAGAAATAATGCCACGAGATGTGCATAAGGTTGAGGAACTTGTGACCAATTATCTACCTCTGATCAAAAAGGGGATTGAGTCAGGGAATACATTTTATTCCGTAGGAAAGCTCAAAGAAGTGAATCGTGATTGGGACCATGTATTCATTGATTCTGAAGAATTGCTACTTACGAAGTTACCTAGGTTTAATACCAAAGGTATTCAAAGAATGTTACGAAAGCGGATCAATATTCCCACCTCCAAACAACAACTTCGTATGTGCCTAAGTCTCTGGTACGGAAGGAATTCGCGTCCAATGCGGCGGAAGGATATGAATGCATATAAAGGTATTGGATTTGTCAGGCGAAAATGCATCCGGAAGGAGACTTGCCAAGCCATCACATGCAGGGAAATTGAATCCGATAACAATGACGTTGAGGAGGTCTATGAAGCTAATGATCACGACGATCAGCCTGTAGAGGCCTAGCCTGCACCTGAAGAGCTTGAAGATGGTGGACAGGCAACCACTATGGACGAATTAAAAGATGTCAACTTGGGAACTGAGGATGACCCTCGCCCAACCTTCATTAGTTCCCTTCTGCCAGAAGACCAAGTGGAAGAAATTAAAGAACTCCTCTGTGAATTCAGGGATTGCTTTGCCTGGACATATGCTGAGATGCCCGGCTTATCCCCTGAGGTAGCAGTTCACAGACTAGCAATCAAACCAGATGCGACACCCGTCAAACAAGCTCCAAGGAGAATGAGATTGGAGATTGAAGAATAGGTGATCACAGAGACGAAGAAGCTCATAGAAGCGGGCTTCATCCGAGAAGAAAAATATGCCGACTGGATCGCCAATATTATCCCTGTCAAGAAGAAGAATGGACAGATTTACATATGTATTGACTTTCGAGACCTCAACAAGGCGTGTCCAAAGGATGATTTTTTGCTGCCCATATCCGAACTCCTTGTAGACAACACGTCAAACTATGACATGTTCTTGTTTATGGATGGATCGTCAGGATACAACCAGACCAAGATGGCGCCCGAAGATGAAAAGCATACATCATTCAGAACGCCCATCGGCATATTCTGCTACACAGTCATGCCCTTTGGCCTTAAAAATACCGGTGCCACCTACCAACGAGCGATGACGCATATTTTTGATGAACTAATTCATCATAAGGTCGAGTGCTACGTAGATGATCTGGTCATCAAGAGCATGGACCGAAAAGATCATCTGGATGACTTAAGAATTGTATTTGAAAGAATCAGGAAGTATGATTTGAAGATGAATCCCCTTAAGTGTGCTTTCGGGGTCTCCTCCGGCAAATTCATGGGGTATGTGGTTCGTCACCGAGGAATTGAAATCGACCCCGACAAGATCAAGGCGATCACAGAGATGCCACCGCCAAGAAGCCTCCGTCAACACCGCTCCTTGCAAGGGCAACTGGCTTTCATTCGGCGATTCATATCGAATCTGTCGGGCAGGTGCCAGCCATTTTTAAAATTGATGAAAAAGGACGTCCGCTTTAAATGGGATGAAGAATGTCAAGAAGCTTTTGATAGCATCAAAAGATATTTTCTAAATCCACCCATCCTCGCAGTGCCAATTCCGGGGAAGCCTCTTATACTATATACAGCAGCACTAGAAGAGTCCCTCGGAGCATTACTGGCTCAGCACAATGAGGAAGGAAAAGAAAATGCACTGTACTACATCAGTCGGAGATTAATCGGAGCAGAAGTATGATATTCTCCAATCGAGAAACATTACCTGGCATTGATCTTTGTAGTCCAGAAGCTCCTCCACTATATGCTCTCCCACAAAATCACCTTGATATCAAAGATCGATCCGCTGAAGTTCCTGATGACAAGACCAGCGTTGACAGGTCGTCTAGCAAGGTGGGCAGTGCTATTACTGCAATTTGACATAGTGTACATGCCACAGAAAGCGGTAAAGGGACAAGCTTTGGCAGATTTTCTTGCCGCACATCCAATCCCAGCTGACTCTCCGCTCAATGATGATTTTCCCGATGAACAAATAATGCAGATTGATGAAGAAGAAAAGCTACCATTTTGGGAGATGTACTTTGATGGGGCATCGCCTATCAAGTCTCACAGACCTCTAAATCTTGCAAAGGCCCAAGCTGGTATCGGTCTCATCATTATAAAACCTGAGGGAGGTATAATGAGATTTTCTTTCAGTTTAACCGAACCTCAGACCAATAATGAAGCCGAATACGAGGCTCTAATAGCAGGACTGGAGATTGCAATTGGTGTCCAAATCACAGATCTCCAAATTTTTGGAGATTCTCAACTTGTGATAAATCAGGTCCTGGGCATTTACAAGATCTGCAAACTTAAATTGGCTCACTACCACCGACGAGCTCTCGAGCTTCTAAAATAAATATCGAATGTCAGGATAACTCAAGTTCCTCGAGGACAGAATGCAAAGGCAGATTGTCTAGCCAAATTGGCCAAGGAGCTTGCAAATGAAGATAAGAGGCCACCTATATTCATTGCAGTTAAAAATCGCCAGGTCTTGGAGCCAACAATCTTACAATTCCCACGGGAAGAGGGAGTACCAGATTCAGGCCAACAGGACACAACCCCGGTCGATCCTCAACATCCCCAACAAATCACTACTAAAACTCTACCAGGGGAACGTCAGGGGGTAAAGAGACGAAGAACCGGTAGATTCTCAGAATCGTGGTTGGATTGCTTAGATGTTGAAGTCGAAGACGATTGGAGGCAACCATTCGTCGACTACTTCAAAGAAAGCAAACTCTCAATAGATAAATCTCTGGCTGCACAAATTAGAAAAAGAGCATTACGATACGCATTTGTCAATGATACGCTATATCGGCAGGCTTTTGACCAAATGTGGCTACGATGCCTAGGGATCAAGGAAGCTGATACCACCAGCTGTGCCCGACGCCTTCTTCGGCCGAATCCCACGCCAGAACTGATCTCCCCTTCTCCTTCCTCGTTGCTTGCGAAGGAATCCAAGCGACCGAACCCCTCAAGCCGCTCCACTATCGGGATCTCCTCAAACCTCTGAACCCCTAGCCGACGCCCCTAGTCGAAGCCTCCACTCCACTCCACTGTGCCGACGTTCCCTTCCTGTGGAACTGGAAGTTACGACATTTTGAACGAAAGCAACTATGGGAGCTCGCTTTCAGTGAAGGTAACTTTCTACCTACACGCGCTTCTTCGGCCTAATCCCGTAAGCATGCTGAGCCAGAGACAGAGTAAAGAGAGAGAGGGATTAATTAGTTTTAATTAAAATTAATTTTAATTAATCTTAATTATAATTATTTTACTTAATTATGGTTGTTATAATTAATTATAGTTAATTTTAATTAAATAATTATGATTAATGTTAATTAATTATAATTAATTTAATTAAAATTAATCTTAATTATTTGTAATTATTTTTTTTTATTATTTATTAATTACAATTAATTATTATTAATTAATTAATCAAAGTTAATTAATATTAGTTAATTCTAATTAATTAAAGTTAAATATAGTTAATTAGTGTAATTAATTATAATAATTATAATTAATTGCTCTAATTAATTATAATTAACTTTAAATAAATATAATTAATTAAGGATAATTATAATTAATGATTAATTATAATTTTAAAAAAATAGAGAAAATGCAAAAATCTCTTCTCTTATTTGCCTCGATCTCCGTGCCAACCCCGCCGACACCGTCAGGTATAATCCCGAAACCCTAAAAACTCTGAGAACTTGCTTTCGTCGTTTGCGACGGACCGGGAAAACACCTATGCACGCGCTTTATTGCGCATGGTGGGTTGGGACCCCAGTGCGGCGCCCACGACGAGACGGGTAATTGTTGGAGTATGTTGAAAAGCGGGTTTTGAAAAATTCAGTCTTCTTTGGGAATTTTTGAATTAACATTAAAATTTAATTCTAAAATCAAACATCCCATCAAAAATATTATACCACCTCGGGAGGTGGAAATAAAATTTCAGGATGGGGTTCAGATTTAGAATTAAGAATTCTATCTTGAATATCGTAGCCAAATTCAAGAGAGAACTTCATATGGCCCCTAAAGGGTCAAAATAAGGTTCAGTCAAATATCGAGCCACAATAATCAAGAGGAGCGATCGTTAATTTTATATTCGAATTCATTTTAACAAAAGATATATCTCCTTGAAGGGAGAAGATATCATTTGTTAACAATCGTTGGAACATAACGATAACGATCATTAGTGATTTGATTTTTCCCAAAGATAACTAATCGAGTTTTAAAAATTAGTTTTGAAAAATTAGATGTGGGTTCTAAATCTCCTACGAGCGCAAGCCCTCGTAGTTAATTACATCGTGGGAGATCGGAGTCCCCTACGAAAACTTTCGATTAAAATAATGGCAGAAATTTTGTTTAGAGATTTCTAGGAGTGATGCCAAAGAGGTGAATTTGGATTTTGAAAGGGGATTGGAGCAAGATTGAACACTTATTTTGGAATCAAATGAGAAAGGGTAGGGGATACTTTAGGATTCTGAAACAATTCAGAAGTGCCCCGATCTAAGCTAAGTGTTGGGCTTTAAATTTTGAATTGAAAGAATATTTAATTTGAGTTGAGCATTTTATTAGAAGTTTGGGATTATATTCCCGGAGGTTGGGGTCTTATGATTCAAAAAGAGACCTGCCCCAGATCTTAAATCTAAATTTGGACACTGAAACACAGTAGTCCGAACCTAACTAATGCAGTGCAAAATCTGGACTTACCCCGGCCTGGATTGGGGAGCCAGCTAAACCACCTAAACGCTTCAAAACCATGGGTCCGGTCTTTTGATGCAGAGTGATCAGGGACGTTATTTAAGATTGGTTTAAGAAGTTGGGGTCGACATCTAGAGCAGATTCCTAATTGACCCCTTGACTTATGTCGGGTGGAATGCTTAGACTAAAATGCGATTAAAATTTTAATTTAATAAGTTTCTAATGCGATGCATGCTGGTTAAAGTATCCAAATCTGGTATGCATGAAATTTTAAAAAAGGCTTATAAAATAATTTTTTTGAAAAGACTAGACTTCCCCAGATCCAGCACCTCATCCTCATAGGTCGGATTATCTGGACTCTACCCACGGGCGGGGAAGTGTCTTATAGCAAGGAGAGAGAAGTGCAGTAATATGCATGCGACCCCGGACGATTCCGGCTATTCCCTAGGTCGTTAAATTTCTATGTTATTTAAATCTTAAAATTTTAAGTATTAATTACAAGTAGAAATAGTTTTCGTCCTTAAAGAGCCTAACGAAGTCCAGGCTAAAACAAAAACGACATGCAAGCGCCAAAGAACTAGGAAAAACAGGCAATCCTATACGCAATCAAATTAAATCACAACATATTAAATAATCAAATTAATTAAGTAAATGTCCATAGGTAAATTGCCTTGCTTATTACAACCCAGATTTACATAAATTAAAAGTGGCCAGGCACCACTGACAACAACCCGGATTCTAATCCTAATACAGACACAAGTGACTTTGAGCGGGATACTCTATGTCTTCAACTCCTCGATCTCCTCCTCCTCGAGCTCCTCGGATTCTTCGTGGTTGGATACCCAAATGGAGAAGAAAACTCTTCCCTTGAGGGGAAGGTTACTCTTTCCACTTTGGATAGTAAAATGATCCAAATTTGGAATTCCAAATGGATAAGGACTATCCCCCAAAGGGGTATCCTTTCCTCTTTGGAATCCAATCTTTGGATCTATATATCCCAAACTCAAAGTGCCACTTTCACAACTCAATACTCAAAACAAATTACATGAATGTAAAAATAAAAATTCTAGACTCTCTTGCAGGGTTATCCTAAGCATTTAAATATTAATATACATCCCAAGCAGTTATATATATGTGCATATAAAAATAAACACACTTGGCCACGCTCTTCTTATTTGGGGGGCTGAGCAGTTGAAGCACCTGTAGCATTTATATTTATGATTTATTTAGCCCCCTTTATTGCCCTGCACGAGCGTGGCCACCTGCAGAAAATCCAGTGAGCATCCAGATCGTTCCTAACCTAAGGGTAATCTAATCGCCCATCACATCAATCCACAGAGTGCAGTAAAAGTAAATAAACACATCAATCAATTTCAATCACAACATGCAAAGAAAACTCGAAAAACTCGGCACACAGCAGAAAAGGAAACACCGGCCTAGCCTAGATCTAGGGTTGGTTGTCCTAGCAAACCATCTAAAGTGTGTGTAGTAGGTCGTGTGGCTAGGATAGATCCTGAATAGGGTATTTGATTGAAGTTGTTGAATGTTCTGATTGGTTAAAAGGCTAAGGGAGATTTTAATTGAAGTTTAAATTTTAATGGTTTAAATTTGATTTTAAAATTGATTTTAATTGTTTGTTGAATACCACCTTTGTTGCACACCGAGACCATGAAGTTTATTTCACCTTCCTTGGGGCTAATTTAATAGCCTCGTAGGCCTGGGTTACCCAGTGGTACCCGATATAATTAAGTGATTTGAGTTTGATTAAAGTTTAAAGATTAATTAATTTTTAATTAAACTGATTGGTTGCTGGTTTTAAAATAAAATTGATGTTTTCTGGAATTTTGAATGATTTATTGAATTTTAGAATTTTATGGATTATTTTAATTAGTTAATTAAGGGGTCCAAAGTTGATTTTTCAAATTAAAATTAATTTTGTAAGTTTCAGATTTTTAATAAATATTAGACCTTATGATGAGTTGTTAGACTATTAGTATGCTCAATTTGGAGTTTTCTATGAAAAGTTATGATTTTTCGAAGTCCGAGCCTAGTTTTGAACTACGGTTGACTGAAAAGTTGACTTTTTGACTTTGACCAGATTTTGGAGATTTGACATTTTTAGAAAATACTAGACCTTAATTGGAGTTGATTGACACTAAGTTTGCTCAATTTGGATTTTTCTGTAATTAGTTATGCATTTTCAAAGTTTCCTTAATTATTGAATTTTTAAAATTGCTTAATTAGGAAGGTTTTGATCATTTTGATCCAAACTCATCCCAAACTACATGGAATCAATCCCAAAGGTCAGAAATGACCCATGTGAGTTTTTCCAAGTGTTTGGAAATTATTTTGGATTTTTTGTAATTTTTAATTAATTAATATAATTAATTATTGATTTTTATTAAAAGTCAAATTAAAGTTAAAATAGGAGTCCAGTCATAGGGCTTTTATTTTTCCTAGGTAGAGGATTAAGTTCTGGTCAATTTGAGATATTATTTGTAATTTTTGGAGTTAATTTGGATTTATTGCATTTTTTTGAATTTTCTGGGTCCTTAAATAGGCTGAAACTTTGGGTAATTAATTTTCTGACCTAATGACCTCCAAATTCAGTGAAATTTGGACCTAAGGCTCATTATGTCACTAAGTTTACTGTGTTCAAATTTCACCCCTATTGGGTGTGTGTACAATCCCCTAGGCAATTTCTAAGTTTTCTAGACTTTTCCCTAAATATTTTCCCTAGGTGTCCCTATTGTTCAAATTTCACCCCTATTATTTGACGGCTGGATTTGAAGATATCGAAGAGAGAAGGTATTTCTCTCTTTTCTCTCTCCTTTTCCACTAAAATGAGGGTTTTAATGGTGGAAATGGTGGGGGAAGGCTTGGAATGGCCTTGGGAGGTGCTGGAGAGTGTGGGGAGCTGCTGGAGAGTCTTGGGGATGCTGGAGTTTGGGACTTAGGGTGAAAAATGAGTAAGATGAGGGTTAGGGCCAATTTTTTTTCACTTAACCCTCATGATTTGAAATGAATGGTTGGGATTCCACCATGGGTGCCTTGGATGCTTGCCAAGTGTCCCATGAGCAGCCCAAGATTAGGAAAAGGCTGGTGGATTGAGAGGGATTGCCTTGAGCCAAGAGGGGGGGACCACACCTCTTTTCCCTCATTTGGCTAAACCAAGCCTAAGCAAGGTTTAGGGAGCTGTTTTGTGGCCTCTTAGGGAGGGAAATTAGTCCCTTTTGAGCAGGTGAGAGCAGGTTTTGGGAGAGGGGAAAGGCTTGCCCATGTGGCATGGTCAAAAGCCCATGATTTTATCTCATTTCAACATAACTTGACCCATTGACTTGTTGACTAGTCAATGATGACTAGGATGTGCATGGGAGGAGTCAAATGTGCTGTAGGAGTCAATATCAAGGGACATGGGGCCATGGTGTTGAGACTTTGAGTGAATACATAAAATTGGAGAGGGTTTTGACCTCTCCAAATGGGTTGACCAAGTCAACCCAAGGGAGGATTGACTTGGAAATCTTTGGACATGTCATGAGTGTCCAAACAAGTGTTTTTGAAGCATTAAATTGGTTTGAGATGGATTCAAATGTTGAAAATAACAATAGTTGGCTTAAAGGTGGATTTGGTCAACCATAGTTGACTTGGTCAAACAGGTCAAACCAAGGAGTGGGTTTGATTTCAATGGGTCTCAAATATCATAAAACATTCATTGGAAGGGGTTTCAAAAGTTAAAAATGTTGAACGATGTTAAATTTTGGTCAAAAGTCCAAAAACCCCTTTAAAGGGTATTTTGGTCATTTTGACCCCGGATGAATCCTGGGTCGAGGTGGGTCCAAAAAGATGTAGATTAATGTTAAACACATCAATATCAAGGGTCTAGAGGTGATTAGAGGGTTTGGGGGAAATTCCAATGTCAAATTTCCCAAAATAATGGGTCCAGTGGCACAGGCCGTAAATATTTGAAGGTTTTACAGCCTTGGGATTTAAATTTAGTTTCTGGGGTTAGAGACTCCAAAATGGGCTCAAACTTGGAGGTTTGCCTCTAGAGACGTATCAAATCAGTATGCAACTGACAGATCATGAATCGGAAGTCATTTGACTGGGGTTTGAAATGTTTGAAAATTCCCTGAAAAAGGCTTTTAGGACTCAGGTATTCGGCCTTGAATTCTGGATTTGGAAATCCGGATTTGATATAGATTTTGGGTTTGAATATCTGGATTTGAATCATCTCAATCATTCATGATCATTCGGAGTGATCATAAGTGTTTGGAAATGATTTGAACTAGATCAAAGGCAGGATCAAGATTTGAACTAGAGTTTGAATCCTGGACTTGGCTGAAGTCTGGGTTTTGATTGAGGTCTGAACTGAATCAAGGTTTAGATTGACTTAGGTTCAGGATTGATTCGAAGTCTGGATTAGGCTCTAATGACCTCATATAAAAATGAGGTCAACAAATGGACCCCCAATATGTGTGATAGAATGAAATTCTATTGCACATATTGGCGTTGACCGAATTAAAAGGTGAAGTCTAGAACTTTGATCCTAAGGAAAGGAGGGAAACCTTAACCTTAGAGGACCATGTAGAAGGTAGAACTAGGATGGTGCCACGGAGGGCTTCTCCAACACTAGTGATTCTAATCCTAAGGAAAGGCAGCACCTATCCTAAAGGAAGAGAAGAAAAGGTAGAACTAGGATGGTGCCACAAAGGGCGTTATCCACCACTAACGGATGATCATATGGGGAGGAAGCTTGCTCCACACAGAGGATCAGAACTGGATTAAAACTAGGATGGTGCCACAAAGGGCGTTATCCACCACTAGTAGATGATCATGTGGGGAGGAAGCTTGCTCCACACAGAGGATCAGAACTGGATTAAAACTAGGATGGTGCCACGAAGGGCGTTATCCACCACTAGTAGATGATCATGTGGGGAGGAAGCTTGCTCCACACAGAGGATCAGAACTGGATTAAAACTAGGATGGTGCCACGAAGGGCGTTATCCACCACTAGTAGATGATCATGTGGGGAGGAAGCTTGCTCCACACAGAGGATCAGAACTGGATTAAAACTAGGATGGTGCCACGAAGGGCGTTATCCACCACTAGTAGATGATCATGTGGGGAGGAAGCTTGCTCCACACAGAGGATCAGAACTGGATTAAAACTAGGATGGTGCCACGAAGGGTGTTATCCACCACTAGTAGATGATCATGTGGGGAGGAAGCTTGCTCCACACAGAGGATCAGAACTGGATTAAAACTAGGATGGTGCCACGAAGGGCGTTATCCACCACTAGTAGATGATCATGTGGGGAGGAAGCTTGCTCCACACAGAGGATCAGAACTGGATTAAAACTAGGATGGTGCCACGAAGGGCGTTATCCACCACTAGTAGATGATCATGTGGGGAGGAAGCTTGCTCCACACAGAGGATCAGAACTGGATTAAAACTAGGATGGTGCCACGAAGGGCGTTATCCACCACTAGTAGATGATCATGTGGGGAGGAAGCTTGCTCCACACAGAGGATCAGAACTGGATTAAAACTAGGATGGTGCCATGAAGGGCGTTATCCACCACTAGTAGATGATCATGTGGGGAGGAAGCTTGCTCCACACAGAGGATCAGAACTGGATTAAAACTAGGATGGTGCCACGAAGGGCGTTATCCACCACTAGTAGATGATCATGTGGGGAGGAAGCTTGCTCCACACAGAGGATCAGAACTGGATTAAAACTAGGATGGTGCCACGAAGGGCGTTATCCACCACTAGTAGATGATCATGTGGGGAAGAAGCTTGCTCCACACAGAGGATCAGAACTGGAGGGAAACTAGGATGGTGCCACAAAGGGCGTTATCCACCACTAGTGAACGTGATCCTAAGGAAGGGAGGAATCCTATCCTAAAGGAGAAGGCGAGCAAGCGTAAAATTTGAAAGATATATAGACATAAAACACACTTGATTCAAACTGGCATATACTTTATTGATTGGGTCCGAGCTACATCAAGCATAGTACTTCTTAAGGAAACGTCCATTAACAGGTAACATCGGGTGGTTTCCCTTACAATCCACTAGCTGATACGAGCCCCCTTCATAGACTATCTCTATAACGAAGGGTCCTTCCCAGGTTGGTTCAAACTTCCCACCGATCTTTCGATGGGCTAAGATAGGCCTCCGAAGAACCAAGACCAAGTCTCCTACTTGGAAAGTTCTAGGTCGCACTAACTTATCATGGGCTTGAACCATTCGGGCCTTATATAACTCCAAATTTTGTTGGGCTTGGAGACGATGTTCCTCGAGGCCTTCAAGCTCTTCAAGTCGAAGCTTTGCATTCTGCTCAGTTGTAATTTGATTTTGAATGGAAATTCTGAGCGAGGGAATTTGCACTTCTAAAGGGAGTACGGCCTCGGACCCATACACCAGTGCAAATGGTGTGGATTGGGTCGGTGTTCTATAAGTGGTCTGATAGGCCCACAGAGCTTCCACCAACCTCTCATCCCATTGGCGCTTATTATCATCGAGGGTCTTTTTAATAATTTGCACCAAAGTCTTATTGAAGGCCTCGGCCAACCCATTAGCCCGAGGGTAGTAGATTGTCGAGTATCTCCAATCAATATTATGGCGTCTTACAAAACTGTTGATTTTTGTAGACTTGAATGCGGACCCATTATCAGATATGATTCTGCGGGGCACGCCGAATCGATATACGATATGGTCACGAAAGAAATTTAGAACATGGTGTGATGTTACATTGCGTAAGGGGATCGCTTCCGCCCATTTTGAAAAATAATCAGTCGCGGCTAGTATAAAGCGATGACCCTTCGAAGAAGGAGGGTCAATCGGCCCGATAATATCTGTGCCCCAACTTTCGAAGGGCCACGAAGCTATCGTGGGGTGCAATACATTAGGCGGCTGATGTAAGATCACACCATGAACTTGGCATTGATGGCAACATTTTGCAACATTCATGCAATCGTCAATCATCGTAGGCCAGTAGTATCCAAGTCTTTTAATCTTCAACTTCATTTTTGGACCCGATTGATGGGCACCGCATAGTCCGGAATGGACTTCATTAACGACCTTCAGGGCTTCCTGTTTATCTAAACAACATAGCCACATCTGATCGAACGAGCGGCGGTATAGCGCATTGTTGATTAAAGTGTAGGATAGGGCACGTTTCTTGATCTGGTTGGCGAGGGACTTGTCCTGGGGAAGTTTGCCACCTTCGAGATAGTCGATTAATGGTTGTCTCCAATCGCCCTCTTCCTTAATCTCTGAAGAGGCAGAAAGGACTTGAGATGACTGTTTGTTAATGTGCTCTAAGTCTATGGGAGATAGGACCTTACGACCCTGAATCTCTATAGGAATTGAGTCTTCTTCCGGGCACGCAAATTCCTTTGCAAGCTTTGCTAGGGCATCGGCCGCAGAATTACTTCCACGTGGAACCCTATACAAAGTTACTACAGGGATCTGCTCAAGTAGGTGATTAGTGTATTGATGGTATTTGAAGAGATTATGATTCAAAACCTTATAGGTTCCTGCAACCTGGTTGATCACCAGTTGAGAATCACCAAAGATTTTAATCTCTTTAACCTCCATCAAGATTGCAAGTTCCAAGCTAGTTATCAGAGCCTCATATTCAGCCTCATTATTTGTGCAAGGTTCTGACAAATGATAGGAAAAGTGCATCATCCCTTTCCCTGGTGTTATGAAAATTAGGCCAATGCCAGCTTTCCCGGGGATAGTAGATTTTTGGGTTTTGTCCCGTCGAGAAGAAGCCGCACCATCAAAATACAACTCCCAGACAGGAACATTGGATTCCCTTAAACTCATGATTTGTTCGTCTGGCAAATCATCATTCAAAGGAGAATCTGCCGGCAGCGGGTGCGCTGCGAGGAAGTCGGCCACGGCCTGCCCTTTCACTGCACGCAGGGGAATGAATGTAATTTCAAATTGAAGCAATATCATGGACCAGCGAGCCAAGCGTCCTGACAACGTTGGCCGGGTCATAAGATATTGTAAAGGGTTGACCTTAGAAATCAAACAAACTGAATGAGACAGCATATAATGTCTTAGTTTTTGGGCTGCAAAAACTAGAGCAAGGCAATGCTTCTCGATTGAAGGATATCAAATTTCCGTAGGAAGAAGCCTCCGACTAAGGTAATAGAGAGCGTTCTCCTTCCCTTCATCATTGACCTGAGCTAACAGGGCACCTAAAGACTCATCTAGGGCCGCAGTGTAGAGGATCAAAGGTTTCCCCGGAATAGGGGCTGCCAAAACTGGTGGATTTGTAAGGTATTCCTTGATATTGTCAAAAGCGCTTTGACACTTCTCATTCCAAATGAATTTGGCATCTTTCTTAGCAAGGGCCGAGAAAGGTTGACATCTCCCAGAGAGATTAGATATGAATCTTCTTATATATGCCAACCTACCTTGAAGAGACCTTAATTGAGTAAGGCTCTTAGGAGGTGGCATATCTAAGATGGCTTCAATTTTCAAAGGATCAATCTCAATCCCACGGTGCCTCACTACGAACCCTAGGAATTTCCCCGATGTGACACCGAAAGCACACTTTAGGGGATTCATTTTAAGGTCATAGCGGCGCAACCGCTCGAAAACAACTCTCAAGTCATAAAGGTGAGACTCTTTGACTTTACTCTTGACAACTAGATCATCAATATAGCACT
The DNA here is from genome assembly GCA_019925795.1 of Dendrobium chrysotoxum. Lineage (NCBI taxonomy): Eukaryota > Viridiplantae > Streptophyta > Magnoliopsida > Asparagales > Orchidaceae > Dendrobium > Dendrobium chrysotoxum. Next base: position 19,703,946 of record CM034309.1, read on the forward strand.
CGATTTGATTGTGGATTAAGTCGTCGAAGATGTAGGTCATGGTCCGCTGGTAGGTTGCGCCGGCATTTTTAAGACCAAAGGGCATCACTTTATAACAAAAGATGCCTATAGGGGTCCTGAATGCAGTGTTTCTCTCATCTTCTGGGGCCATCCTGATTTGATTGTAACCAGAGAAGCCATCCATGAAGGAGAAAACAGCATGCGAGGAGGCAATATCTACCATAAGCTCGGGTATGGGTAAAGGAAATTCATCCTTGGGACATGCCTTATTCAGATCCCTATAGTCGACACAGATCCGAATTTGACCATTTTTCTTTCGAACCGGCACGACGCTAGCTACCCAAGAAGGGTATTGTTCTTCTCGAATAAAGCCAGCCTCAGCCAATTTCTTAATCTCAGAAATGACTTGTTGCTCGATCTCTAAACGCATGCGTCTAGGGGCTTGCTTGACAGGAATGGCATCGTGTCGAATTCCAAGTTTATGAACTGCTACCTCGGCGGGTAGACCTGGCATTTCATCATATGTCCAGGCAAAACAATCCCTAAACTCAAAAAGGAGTTGTATTAGATCCTGAGACTCATCCTCACTTAGCAAAGCACTTATAAAAGTAGGGCGAGGGTCGTTGTCAGTTCCTAGGTTGATTTCTTTTAGCTCGTCGACTGTCGATTTAATCTCTTCCTCAAATTCAGGGGGTGCATCCCGAACTTGAGGCTCATCGGGATCGTCTAAAGTCTCCAGACAAAGTCCGTCGAGGGGACTGACGGCTTCAGTAGGGACATTTTGAGATTCAAGATGATAAGTTATCATTAAGCAGTATTCGTCGTCATCAAACGAACTAACGGTACCAAAGCCAATACCACATGTTGAATTTTTATTGATCTTTGTTTTCCAAATATTTTCATGGTATCTAGCTTGACCCTTAGTCCATCGATACGGTACGGGACCTTTAGAAAAAGTGTTCTTTACACAAACAGGAAAGTAGCCAAAAGGTAATTCTATTAATTCATTGAAATCTGCCTCCTCGAGGGTTACATCACCTTCATCCCTTGAGGAGGAGGAGCCAGGGAAGAATTTTCGGGCTTTCCTTATCTCACCGTTTAGGTTAGGGGCCTCTTTAATCTCTAACCCTGCAACTCTGCCAGCCGACAGCGGGGTCAAGGATAGGGCCTCAATTCTCCTACTAAGCTTTTCATACATTGTCAATTCAGGCTCGTCACTTTCAATCTTTGGGACATCAACCTCGGGGTCACTATCCTGATCTAAAGTGAGATCAAACTTTGGAGAAACATTTTTATTTTGATAATCAAAAGGAATTTCAATCCCCCGTTTTTTCAGCTCTTCATCGGAGCTTGACTCCGGATTAACATATACCGGGGTTGTTCTTCTTTCAAGTGAAACACGGCCTCGACCCCGTGCCCTTTGAGCCATCCTCCCACCTCTTTGAGGTAACATGTTTGGAGGCCTAAGGACAACGATGTCGAGCTCGCTTGCACTATCAGATTCTTGTATCTTTTGATCTTTTTCCTTTTCTTTTTCTTTTTCTTTTCCTTTTGATTCTTGATTTTGATTGGAGCTTTGCTCACTTTTGTGTTCCTCAATTTTGATCTCAACTTTAGAATAAGGGGAGGACCCTTTTGGTATGAAATATGCAGCATCCTCGTAGATCCCTATCTCTTGAATCGAGAATGGTTGCAAATCACCCCTAATTACATGTTCAATGCCATCTCGTTGGTACTTGACGCATTGATGTAGGGTAGATGGAACCATTCTGTATTCATGAATCCAAGGCCTACCTAGAAGTGCATTAAAGGACGTTGCCGAATCAATAATATGAAACTTTGCTTCGGTTTTCAATTCTCCTATCTCTAACAAGAGGGTAATCGAACCCAAAGCCCTCTCACCTTTCTCGTTGAACCCACGTAGCACCAACCTGTCAGTGGCGAGTTTACTGGTATCAACTCTAAGGTAGGCGAGGGTTTTCACATTCATCACATTGACCGATGCACCCGGATCAACAAGGACTCTTGATAACTTAAAATTCCCTACATCAACGGTAATGTAGAGAGGACGATTATGATCAGCAGTTCCCAATAGTAGGTCTTCATCTGAGAATGTTACTCCTGGAACTTCTTTGAAGTAGAGGGCTTCATCTTTTGAGGTTGAAGCCAGTTGAGCAAGGCAAATCTCAGGGTCGAGAAGTGCCTTGATTAAAGACTCTCTCATTTCCTTAGACAAAATGAGGGCATCATAAATGCTCAACTTGGCTGGCAACTTCCTAAGATGGGCTAGGACATTGTAATCAACCTTAGGAGCGACAGACTCAAAACCCGGTGGAATCAATGGAAAATCAGGATGATGAGGAGAATCTGGAATTGGATCGCTAGAGACAACTCGCTTGCCTTTTTCCTGAGGAGGAAGCCTAGGGGGTAAGACTATGCCACCACGAAGTTGTACCTCTACGATTGAATCGGGAGGACAAACTGTGGGGGAGTCTACACTCTCCATAGGCTGCACATCGTCGCTATCTGAAGAGGAGTCAGAATCTAAAAGTTCTATCACGATAGGTTTCCCAGTGAAATTAATTTCAGGGAGGTCGCTATCTGATAAGATCTCAAGCTCGACATCCCCTATAGAAGTCAAATCTGGAAGATCAAATTTTTGAGGCTTTGGATCGATCTCAATAGAATTTTGAACTTCTTTGGAAGAATTATCAATTTGCATTTCACTCTCATGGTTAATCATCAAAATTGAAGCAGAAGGATGTTTTTTATTAGACTTACGACCCTTTGCCTTTGATGGGGCAAAGTAAAAGTCAGATAACAAGAGTGGGGATGGGGCTTTAATGCCACCATCAGCCGCTCGAATACATCTCTCATCAATATACTTCCTCTCTACAATAAGATCTCTCTTTTCTTTTTCATTCAATACAGTAGTTCCTATGACTACTGGAGAGGAAAGTAGCTCAACATCCTCCTGCGAAGCATCCAGGTCAACCTCCCAAATCGGGCCCTGGGCTGTCGTGGGCATCTGAAATTACCTTGACGGACCCTTGTTCCGGATTGACCAAATACTCTTTTGGAAGCACAATATTACCTTGTTTGATATTCCTTTCAAGCCAATCTTTGAAAACAATGCAGTCCTCGATGGAGTGACTAACCATGCGGTGGTAAGGACAGTAGTTTGGATCATCCTTTCTCTTTATGTCATCTGGCCGCCTCGCTTCTGGCAATTGAAAATCTGACTTCTTCGAAAGACTCTTAAAGATTTTTCCTATCACTTCCCTCTTGAATAGGTAAGGTTTTGTCAACCTTTCTTTGAAGGGAATGAAAGAGGAATCTCTTGTAGGTTGTGAGGTCACTTGAAAAGGTTGTTTCTGAGCTAACTGTGGTGAAGGAACACTAGGCTGGCTAACAACTGGTTGTTTCCCCTTATCAACTGCTGAAACTGTAGCTCTCTTTTCAAATGATTTGATCGGCTTATCAACCTTCTTTTCTCCAGAAAGATCCTTCAAGAATGGCATCCTAGGAGCCTCTTCCTGTAGGTTACTAGCTTTGTTTAGAAGTTTTTCAAAAGTTTTTATAGTGAAACCCTTCAGAAGAAAAGCAACAGGGCCGTGGATATTCTTCAAAAGAATTTCCACTGCATGTTGCTCTTGCAGCTGGGGTTCACACTTCATCGAAAGGTTTCGCCACCTTAAGATGTACTCAACCAGAGACTCTCCTGGCTTTTGTTTTTCAACGACTAGATCGCCCACAGTAGTGCGCTGCTGCGCTCCTGAAAATCTCTTTAAGAATAGATTTTCAAGTTCAGTAAAGGTTCTTACTGAACCGTTGGGAAAATCTGCGTACCATTCAAAAGCTATGCCAGAAAGACTACTAACAAATTGGTGAAATAGTAGAGCATCCGACCCCCCGACATTGCAACAGCTTGCGCGAAAGTGGGCCAGATGCTGTCTCGGGTTTTCAATTCCAGTAAAGATTTTAAAAGATGGTGGCACGAAGCCCTTAGGGTAAGGAACCAAATCATATTCCTCAGGGTAAGGTCTACCCTTTGGAATAGATGTAGCTCCTTGCGATTGGGCTAAGGCCTCCCTTACCTGATCCTCAATTAGTTGCTTAATATCTTTTTGAGCTGGTGCTGGAGGAATGATCGGAGGGACTGAAGAGGCTGTCGGCTGAACTGGGAGATCTGGTAATACTGGCTTTTGGACAGGCGGAAGCACCGACACAGACTCTGAGATTTTATAACTGGCCTCTGCCCTTTTTGCTCTGTCGGTGGCTTCCCGAGCAGATTGTTGTAACTCAAGGGAAGTCTCATGTGACTTGTCCAACTGTTGCTGCATTTCTTTAACCTGTAGTAACATTTCTGCCACTTGTGCTTCCAGGTTCTTGATGTGATGCTCATCTCTAGCTCTCACTGACTCATCTGAATCTGAATCCACAGCTGCTGAACCCTCCTCTTTGCCAGATCGGCGTTTACTTGGTTCAGTTTCTTTAACGGACCCTCTAGTTTCAACCATGTAAACATCACTAACAGGGAGATCCTCATCTATCAACATATCATCGAATTCTGGGTCAAATGCTTCATCAAGTTCCTTTCTTTTCAAGATATCTTTAATTTCTTGTACCACCTCATCGACTGGCCGGCTTCCTATCTCCTCAGGGCCTATGGGTAGGTAACCTTTGTATTCTACCATATCATAAAGCTCATCCTGCTGTAGGCTAGAGATAATGGCCTGTAACTTAAGCTCATTTGCTGTTGGAGGTTCAGCTATTAACTGCTCAATCATCGCATGATCTTCATCTTGAACTGGTTCTTCCCCTTCGACTGTATTAGAGTCGGTAGTCAGAAGGGTGGCATCCTCTACCAGGTGAGAGACATCTACCTTAATAGATGGTGTAGGAGTTTGGAGGGTGAAAGTTCCTACATCAGGTAGGGTAGAGTCCTCAGACCTCCGAGTAGGGAGCTCAGGGGTAACAGGTAGGAACTTGGAGCTATCAACTAAGGTATCAACTGGATCCGCAACTGAGATATCTGAACTGGCAATCAAACCAACTGGGGTCTGGGTAGCACTGGTCGGAAATCGTGGTAACTCGACTGGGGACTGGAGTAATCTAGCTGACGGAGGAGGAACATCAACTCTACTGATCTTCTTAGGAGTATATCTCTTTTCTGGAGACTGAGGCCTCTTTCCGTTGACATGAATTATTCTGTTAATTTCAGGGTCTTGTTTGGTCTTGACTATCACTGAGGCCAACTTCTTAAACTTTGGGGAAGGGACCGGCGGCCTATTGGTAGGATGGCGACCTTTCTCGGACCCGGTAAGTACAATACCCTCCATTTTAGAGGATGGAGGGCGTGGCACCCAATGATAACCATCAACTAATACTGATGTAGCAGGCTGTCGGATAAACTTCTTGTTCCCCCTAATGGGTTGAGGAGTCAAATTCTTAGCTTCAGATGCCTCTTCTTTTAAGATTTCTTTCTGGAAACGGTGGGAGATAACTCCTTTCAATTGTTTCATGTACTCCTCTTTTGTTTGCCCTGATTGAGCAGCACAAGTGTGGATTATATTTCTCAATGTCCTCGTTCTTTGGAGATGCTTTTCTTTAAGGGTTCTCTTGGTTGAGTAGTCGACCGGGCATGGCGGGGAGCTAGCTATCCTGGCTGCCCTCTCTTCCCCTTCTGCAGCAGAAAGGGGGTGAAAACGACTCCCTTTAAGGAGTGGGGAGGAAGCAGGAATAGGCAGGTCCTCGACAGCCTCAGGCTCTACTTGGCTCAAAGTCTGGACCCCCACAGCCTTCCTTGACTTGGCTATTTTCTTCCTTACTCGTCTCAGGTAATTCTTTTTCTGATTCTTACTAGTAAATGGGACCCCTGAACTCGATCCCTCCTCAAAAATAGACTTGATAGGAGTGGGGGATTCAACAGTTAGCTTGGGTTCTTTCTCCTCATCACTGAAAACAAGGGGACCTGGTCCTGTCCCTATGATCAACTCTACTGCAGGGGGATTGTTCTTAGTAGCATCCAAATCAAGTATCTTATGTCCATCCATCGACAGCTCAAGGGTGTTGAATCCTACCCCAAACAGTATGTTGCTTCCTAAGTCAATCTGCTCACAGACAAGGTCTTTGTCGAAGGAAAAGATCAACTTACCAACCATTGTTGTGGAGTTTGAATTTCTGAAATTGAAGCAAAAGGATCAGAATTAGAATTTTCTCGAAATTGAAAATTTTTTGAGAGAGAATCATAACGAAATCTATATTTCATATCACATATCGAGCTATAGGACATATAACCCGATGTATGATAATAAAATATAAGGATTTGTTATGACAAAAAAAAGATTCAAATTCCCACGACACATACCAGACTACAACATTGTGTCATAAAGTAGCATATGCCGGTGTTAATTCAAGATTGAATTTTAGGAGCGTAACAGAATTTTAAGGAATTGATGAATTTCCTTTAGACTTTGAAACTCAACAAGTCAAGTTTTCACTCAACCTAGAAGTTCACAAAATCATTAGGAAAATTCAAAAAGGCTTTGATTGCTTGACTCCTCCACATTACCAATCTGCTTGGGGGTAGAGGGTCAAAGCTAAGAATTTGGAAGATTGAAAAGTTTTGAAAGTTGAGAGAGCTATTTTTTTTTTTTTAAAACTCAACATATTGACGGAAGACTCAATAGTCAAAATTCGTAGAGTTTGAGAGTAAGGCTCTCAAGAGATAGACCCGACACTATCGCTCCACCAATTGACTTGGGGGCAGAAGGTCAGGGTCTGATATATATATATATATTTTGATGGAGGTAATACCTCTTTTTTTGACATGTCTTTTCTTTTTGATGTTGGCCGCACTCATCCGAGGGAGAAATGGGTAGAGGGACCAACAGGAGGAAAGGTAATCAAAATTACCGATGCAACAAAGTTTCGCCATTATTAAAGATGGAAAGAGAGATTAGGTCCCACCGTGGTCGCCATTTTTTGTTGGAGTATGTTGAAAAGCGGGTTTTGAAAAATTCAGTCTTCTTTGGGAATTTTTGAATTAACATTAAAATTTAATTCTAAAATCAAACATCCCATCAAAAATATTATACCACCTCGGGAGGTGGAAATAAAATTTCAGGATGGGGTTCAGATTTAGAATTAAGAATTCTATCTTGAATATCGTAGCCAAATTCAAGAGAGAACTTCATATGGCCCCTAAAGGGTCAAAATAAGGTTCAGTCAAATATCGAGCCACAATAATCAAGAGGAGCGATCATTAATTTTATATTCGAATTTATTTTAACAAAAGATATATCTCCTTGAAGGGAGAAGATATCATTTGTTAACAATCGTTGGAACATAACGATAACGATCATTAGTGATTTGATTTTTCCCAAAGATAACTAATCGAGTTTTAAAAATTAGTTTTGAAAAATTAGATGTGGGTTCTAAATCTCCTACGAGCGCAAGCCCTCGTAGTTAATTACATCGTGGGAGACCGGAGTCCCCTACGAAAACTTTCGATTAAAATAATGGCAGAAATTTTGTTTAGAGATTTCTAGGAGTGATGCCAAAGAGGTGAATTTGGATTTTGAAAGGGGATTGGAGCAAGATTGAACACTTATTTTGGAATCAAATGAGGAAGGGTAGGGGATACTTTAGGATTCTGAAACAATTCAGAAGTGCCCCGATCTAAGCTAAGTGTTGGGCTTTAAATTTTGGATTGAAAGAATATTTAATTTGAGTTGAGCATTTTATTAGAAATTTGAGATTATATTCCCGGAGGTTGGGGTCTTATGATTCAAAAAGAGACCTGCCCCAGATCTTAAATCTAAATTTGGACACTGAAACACAGTAGTCCGAACCTAACTAATGCAGTGCAAAATCTGGACTTACCCCGGCCTGGATTGGGGAGCCAGCTAAACCACCTAAACGCTTCAAAACCATGGGTCCGGTCTTTTGATGCAGAGTGATCAGGGACGTTATTTAAGATTGGTTTAAGAAGTTGGGGTCGACATCTAGAGCAGATTCCTAATTGACCCCTTGACTTATGTCGGGTGGAATGCTTAGACTAAAATGCGATTAAAATTTTAATTTAATAAGTTTCTAATGCGATGCATGCTGGTTAAAGTATCCAAATCTGGTATGCATGAAATTTTAAAAAAGGCTTATAAAATAATTTTTTTGAAAAGACTAGACTTCCCCAGATCCAGCACCTCATCCTCATAGGTCGGATTATCTGGACTCTACCCACGGGCGGGGAAGTGTCTTATAGCAAGGAGAGAGAAGTGCAGTAATATGCATGCGACCCCGGACGATTCCGGCTATTCCCTAGGTCGTTAAATTTCTATGTTATTTAAATCTTAAAATTTTAAGTATTAATTACAAGTAGAAATAGTTTTCGTCCTTAAAGAGCCTAACGAAGTCCAGGCTAAAACAAAAATGACATGCAAGCGCCAAAGAACTAGGAAAAACAGGCAATCCTATACGCAATCAAATTAAATCACAACATATTAAATAATCAAATTAATTAAGTAAATGTCCATAGGCAAATTGCCTTGCTTATTACAACCCAGATTTACATAAATTAAAAGTGGCCAGGCACCACTGACAACAACCCGGATTCTAATCCTAATACAGACGCAAGTGACTTTGAGCGGGATACTCTATGTCTTCAACTCCTCGATCTCCTCCTCCTCGAGCTCCTCGGATTCTTCGTGGTTGGATACCCAAATGGAGAAGAGAACTCTTCCCTTGAGGGGAAGGTTACTCTTTCCACTTTGGATAGTAAAATGATCCAAATTTGGAATTCCAAATGGATAAGGACTATCCCCCAAAGGGGTATCCTTTCCTCTTTGGAATCCAATCTTTGGATCTATATATCCCAAACTCAAAGTGCCACTTTCACAACTCAATACTCAAAACAAATTACATGAATGTAAAAATAAAAATTCTAGACTCTCCTACAGGGTTATCCTAAGCATTTAAATATTAATATACATCCCAAGCAGTTATATATATGTGCATATAAAAATAAACACACTTGGCCACGCTCTTCTTATTTGGGGGGCTGAGCAGTTGAAGCACCTGTAGCATTTATATTTATGATTTATTTAGCCCCCTTTATTGCCCTGCACGAGCGTGGCCACCTGCAGAAAATCCAATGAGCATCCAGATCGTTCCTAACCTAAGGGTAATCTAATCGCCCATCACATCAATCCACAGAGTGCAGTAAAAGTAAATAAACACATCAATCAATTTCAATCACAACATGCAAAGAAAACTCGAAAAACTCGGCACACAGCAGAAAAGGAAACACCGGCCTAGCCTAGATCTAGGGTTGGTTGTCCTAGCAAACCATCTAAAGTGTGTGTAGTAGGTCGTGTGGCTAGGATAGATCCTGAATAGGGTATTTGATTGAAGTTGTTGAATGTTCTGATTGGTTAAAAGGCTAAGGGAGATTTTAATTGAAGTTTAAATCTTAATGGTTTAAATTTGATTTTAAAATTGATTTTAATTGTTTGTTGAATACCACCTTTGTTGCACACCGAGGCCATGAAGTTTATTTCACCTTCCTTGGGGCTAATTTAATAGCCTCGTAGGCCTGGGTTACCCAGTGGTACCCGATATAATTAAGTGATTTGAGTTTGATTAAAGTTTAAAGATTAATTAATTTTTAATTAAACTGATTGGTTGCTGGTTTTAAAATAAAATTGATGTTTTCTGGAATTTTGAATGATTTATTGAATTTTAGAATTTTATGGATTATTTTAATTAGTTAATTAAGGGGTCCAAAGTTGATTTTTCAAATTAAAATTAATTTTGTAAGTTTCAGATTTTTAATAAATATTAGACCTTATGATGAGTTGTTAGACTATTAGTATGCTCAATTTGGAGTTTTCTATGAAAAGTTATGATTTTTCGAAGTCCGAGCCTAGTTTTGAACTACAGTTGACTGAAAAGTTGACTTTTTGACTTTGACCAGATTTTGGAGATTTGACATTTTTAGAAAATACTAGACCTTAATTGGAGTTGATTGACACTAAGTTTGCTCAATTTAGATTTTTCTGTAATTAGTTATGCATTTTCAAAGTTTCCTTAATTATTGAATTTTTAAAATTGCTTAATTAGGAAGGTTTTGATCATTTTGATCCAAACTCATCCCAAACTACATGGAATCAATCCCAAAGGTCAGAAATGACCCATGTGAGTTTTTCCAAGTGTTTGGAAATTATTTTGGATTTTTTGTAATTTTTAATTAATTAATATAATTAATTATTGATTTTTATTAAAAGTCAAATTAAAGTTAAAATAGGAGTCCAGTCATAGGGCTTTTATTTTTCCTAGGTAGAGGATTAAGTTCTGGTCAATTTGAGATATTATTTGTAATTTTTGGAGTTAATTTGGATTTATTGCATTTTTTTGAATTTTCTGGGTCCTTAAATAGGCTGAAACTTTGGGTAATTAATTTTCTGACCTAATGACCTCCAAATTCAGTGAAATTTGGACCTAAGGCTCATTATGTCACTAAGTTTACTGTGTTCAAATTTCACCCCTATTGGGTGTGTGTACAATCCCCTAGGCAATTTCTAAGTTTTCTAGACTTTTCCCTAAATATTTTCCCTAGGTGTCCCTATTGTTCAAATTTCACCCCTATTATTTGACGGCTGGATTTGAAGATATCGAAGAGAGAAGGTATTTCTCTCTTTTCTCTCTCCTTTTCCACTAAAATGAGGGTTTTAATGGTGGAAATGGTGGGGGAAGGCTTGGAATGGCCTTGGGAGGTGCTGGAGAGTGTGGGGAGCTGCTGGAGAGTCTTGGGGATGCTGGAGTTTGGGACTTAGGGTGAAAAATGAGTAAGATGAGGGTTAGGGCCAATTTTTTTTCACTTAACCCTCATGATTTGAAATGAATGGTTGGGATTCCACCATGGGTGCCTTGGATGCTTGCCAAGTGTCCCATGAGCAGCCCAAGATTAGGAAAAGGCTGGTGGATTGAGAGGGATTGCCTTGAGCCAAGAGGGGGGGACCACACCTCTTTTCCCTCATTTGGCTAAACCAAGCCTAAGCAAGGTTTAGGGAGCTGTTTTGTGGCCTCTTAGGGAGGGAAATTAGTCCCTTTTGAGCAGGTGAGAGCAGGTTTTGGGAGAGGGGAAAGGCTTGCCCATGTGGCATGGTCAAAAGCCCATGATTTTACCTCATTTCAACATAACTTGACCCATTGACTTGTTGACTAGTCAATGATGACTAGGATGTGCATGGGAGGAGTCAAATGTGCTGTAGGAGTCAATATCAAGGGACATGGGGCCATGGTGTTGAGACTTTGAGTGAATACATAAAATTGGAGAGGGTTTTGACCTCTCCAAATGGGTTGACCAAGTCAACCCAAGGGAGGATTGACTTGGAAATCTTTGGACATGTCATGAGTGTCCAAACAAGTGTTTTTGAAGCATTAAATTGGTTTGAGATGGATTCAAATGTTGAAAATAACAATAGTTGGCTTAAAGGTGGATTTGGTCAACCATAGTTGACTTGGTCAAACAGGTCAAACCAAGGAGTGGGTTTGATTTCAATGGGTCTCAAATATCATAAAACATTCATTGGAAGGGGTTTCAAAAGTTAAAAATGTTGAACGATGTTAAATTTTGGTCAAAAGTCCAAAAACCCCTTTAAAGGGTATTTTGGTCATTTTGACCCCGGATGAATCCTGGGTCGAGGTGGGTCCAAAAAGATGTAGATTAATGTTAAACACATCAATATCAAGGGTCTAGAGGTGATTAGAGGGTTTGGGGGAAATTCCAATGTCAAATTTTCCAAAATAATGGGTCCAGTGGCACAGGCCGTAAATATTTGAAGGTTTTACAGCCTTGGGATTTAAATTTAGTTTCTGGGGTTAGAGACTCCAAAATGGGCTCAAACTTGGAGGTTTGCCTCTAGAGACGTATCAAATCAGTATGCAACTGACAGATCATGAATCGGAAGTCATTTGACTGGGGTTTGAAATGTTTGAAAATTCCCTGAAAAAGGCTTTTAGGACTCAGGTATTCGGCCTTGAATTCTGGATTTGGAAATCCGGATTTGATATAGATTTTGGGTTTGAATATCTGGATTTGAATCATCTCAATCATTCATGATCATTCGGAGTGATCATAAGTGTTTGGAAATGATTTGAACTAGATCAAAGGCATGATCAAGATTTGAACTAGAGTTTGAATCCTGGACTTGGCTGAAGTCTGGGTTTTGATTGAGGTCTGAACTGAATCAAGGTTTAGATTGACTTAGGTTCAGGATTGATTCGAAGTCTGGATTAGGCTCTAATGACCTCATATAAAAATGAGGTCAACAGTAATCTCCGAGAACTTGCTTTCGTCATTGGCAGCGGACCGGGAAAACACCTATGCATGCATTTTATTACGCGTGTTGGGTTGGGCCCCGGTGCGGCACCTACGACGAAACAGGATTGTCTATAAGTACCCTCGAGCGGGGGGAAAGCAAATTGTCTTTTTAAACAGGTACCATCGAAGAACCCATGCACGTGTTTTATTGCGCGTGATGGGAATGAAGATCACGGCCGAGGTGTCTAAGGACACCTACCATGCACGCGCTTTATTGCGCGTGGTGGGAAGGCCCAGGCTCTTGTCATTTTTTCCCCTAAACGAGGGAGACGCCGGGAGGCTGTCGAAATTTCAGGTGAAACTTGAGACCATACTTATTTGAACTCAAAAGGAGAAGACATGAATTAGAACTCAAAGACACAAAGACTTGGACAAAACTTTGGAACCTAATTTGAGCATAACTTGAACACAAGATGAGACTTAAATCAAGCTTAATCAAATGAAATTAAAAAGAACTTGAACTTGAACTTGCAAAGGACAACAGAGGACCTGAACTCCAGTGAACATTACAGGGGGACTTTGTTTGGACTTAGACTTGCATTCGGATACAAAATGACTTGAAAATGATAAAGAACGACAAAGGGTTTATATTCAAACGAACTAAGTGCAAAAGACCTGGATTTGATTTGAACTTGAATTTACAAGGACTTAATGAACTTGAACAAACTATAAGTGACATGAAGTTGACTTGAATACAATGACGAGGACTCGAAGCAGGAGCTTGTGGACATTGAATTTGATTTGAGCAACATTAAATAGAACAATGCAGAGAGTTATGAAGAACTTTGAACATCATGAGGTCTTTAATGAATGATACGATTCATTCATGAGGAAGATACTAATCCAAATGCAACTAGGACTTGTAGACTTCAATATAACTTGCAACATACCTACAAGCAAGGATCTAATTTGAAGGGATTACAAGAAAATAAGCTCAAATACTTAGTCCGGCGCGCATTCAAATGATTATCAAATGGATAAACAAGGGACTCATATATTTCAACTTAGCATGTTTATAATTGATTCATACATCTATCCCAGTCATGTAGGTGGGTGCTTTGGAGTAATTATAATGACTACAAGGGTGTGAATGCAATGATATGCTTACACTCAATAATACAGGGTCTTCAATGGATAGTAGAGAATCACTATTTCAATTGGGAGACAAATGTAATTCAATAACCTCATGCGAGCAATGATGATTGTTATGTGATGAATATTAAAGGGTCCTTGTAAGCACTAATAATAAAAAAGGTGTAACAAACGCAATGACATTCCCAAGGAAAGCAAAGGAGGCCTAGAAGTAGTCCCTTCGTCATTAATGCAGACTAATGTGCAAGTGAGGGCATAATAGTCCACATATGAATGAGAGTAATGCAAATGCTACATGACACTTGATTTGTATATGATCAACAAGACATCTGCAGCGTTCATATCAATCAATCAACGAGTTTGTATGTTGAAGATCAGAGGTCTTGATGAAGAGAACTATTAGTAGAGGCAATGAATGCTATGACGCTATTACAATCAATCATCTATCAATGTTGAATGGATACATCAATCCCTTGCGAGAAAAGGGTGATCGATTGATGATGAATGTAAATGCCTACAAGCCACTAAAAAGGACTCCTTGTGCACTCTATATGTCATCTACATGGCAAATATGAAAGAGAAAGGTGGCAGATATGAACTCTTATAAGTTGTTATAGAAGACCCGTTATACACTCAACCTATTGTCCACAAGCAAAACACAAAATGAATATATCTACCCACAGGAGTAGTGGATGTATTATGGGGACCAAAACTACAATAAAATGCATGAGGAATGTAGTGAATGTAAGCTTCTACGAGCTTCTACCTTAAGCAGGAGATTCGTTAGTGCACTACGATCCATTGCAGAAAGCAACCGGTAGTGCACGACAATCTACCTGTATGAAAGTGGCAAATAATTCAGTCCAGAAGCTGCGGCAAAACACCACTGGATCCGCAACATCCTTACAAGCGGACAGAAGGGGTGTACGAACATCCAAGTAGAATGTTGTAGCAACAAATATTATAAAATGTCCCCGCACGTGCACTGTAATATGTATGCACATAGGTACACTGAAATGCACGCGTAACTAGCACCCGCATGGGCCCCGGCGAGCGTGTTATTGGTACACATGTGACGTCTAGGGATGCTGCGCGGGTCAATAAGTGAATTTCAGTTCGAGCCCGATCCTCCTATAAGGGTAGATAGGAGTCGATACGGCCCGGACCATTAAATAAATATACGATCGTGAGATCGACCATGATATTTATTTTATAGTTCATATTAGGCCTTCAAGGCCTATAATCAAGAGAATTCACTAACGAAGGTCCAAAGCCTATGAAACCCGATCCTCTACCGACCAGTAGATAGAGTCGACAAGGTTCAACCCATAAATACAAATGACCCCATTCTACCCCGATGATGGTCGTGTTGAATGCATATCTCAACCGAAGGGGCCCATTCCAAATAATCAAAATAATATCCCAAATTTCACAAAATCCAAAACTCAACAAAACTCCCAAAATCCCAAATTCCCTACAAAATCCAATCTTCTGAAAAATCCCAAAATCCAAAAATCTGCCCAAACTCCGAAAATATTTAAAAATTAAAATCCAACTATCAAACTGCTCAAAGCAAAATCCATCCATCCTCCGCAACAGTTTGTCGAGGTGGACAAATCAAAATACACTTCAGCTCACATAGAGCTAGTGCCTAGTCGAAAATATCACTAGGATCCATTCTCAAATAATCTCCTGTCAGCAAGGATATGGTACGAGTCCTCTAACCAGCAGTTTCACCGCCAAATGGCACTACAGGATAAACGGTTATGATTCGAGGCCCTCTGAACCAGGTGGTCGCCACCAAATGGCACCATTATATTATAGTTATGGCCAGAGCCCGTATGCTCCCCAATGACATCAAATCCTTGAGATATGAATCAATAGGATATGATCGATAGGGCACAAAGCCCTCTGTTAGTTAAGGTGGATTCAAATTTGTCCCCTTAGACAAACACTCACCCCATGTCTATAAGGTACCCTTGGACGAAGCAACCCATGGCTGCCAACAAGGATCATTTTGTCAGGTTGGGTCGACTACCTCCTCTGACTAAATAGACCAGGGATCACGATGGCCTGGGACGACGAAACCATGGGATCTTGATCGGGTCTATCATCCATTCCCCCACCATCCGCTTTAAGTGGAAGATGGTGAAATTTTCAATTTTGAATATCAAATCTTCAAACTTTCCACATCCCAAACCCATGCTGCTACTATATACCAGATGCACGTATCCCTTACGTATCTAATTGACGACTAGCCTTAATCGAAAGTTCTCTCTCATTACTAGGAGGGGTAATTAACTATAGGGGCTTACGCCTATAGGAAACCAGAACTCAGATCATAAAGTCCTCGCAAAATGAGGGCGAAATCTCTGGGTAGTGTCTTATCTACTATCTCATCTGCCTTCCAAAATTTACCCCAAAACTTAATCCGTTAAAACTCCCCCGAAGAAACCAAAAGCGGGCGGAGGCCTGGGCCGAATTTTCGAAGCCCACAGTATTCTATATATTTTATTATCTTCTTTAAAAATTTTCACCGAGCAAATTGAAAAGTGCACCATTTTTTGTCGGTTGATAAAAGATTCTATTCTCAGAAAATCCCTAAACAAAGCCTCTTCCTCTGTTGGCAAGCCAAATCCCGTTTGCAGCTCCTGCTCGTGCGTAAATTCTGACCTGCTCATGAGCTTCTGTCCGATCAACCCACTCGACAAACCTTCCATCTCTAATACACAGCCTGCCGACTTCTCCACTCAATCGAACCGCATGATCCATTGATCTGCTTTCCCTTCACTAAACTGAACTTCCCGTGCCTATACGATCGCAAAGCTCTTTCGTTCGTCTACCCTTTTCGACCACAACAGCCCACTGAACCATAAACTGGCCTCTTCACTAGCCTGAGACCTCAAATTTCCCTTATCACACTTGCAGACTTCTGATCCATCAGCCGTTCGCACAGCCCAATAGGGCTGATCATTCGATCCCTGTTGCGGCCCACTATCGCAAAGCTGAATACTTCACTGCCTAAGCTCCACGAATCTAACCACAAGCCCTCACCCAGCCATTTGCCGACCAACCCTGCCAATCCACACTGCTAAACTTTCCTACTGTTCTAAGCTCCTTACCCGACACTTGCTTCAAACCAGATTTCCACCTTCCAACCCTTCTCAGCTCGTCGAACTGCTCACACGAGCCGACCCTCACCTGTTCGAAAGATTTCAGCCACCCCCTCTCCTCTACTTTTACACTCAAAATTGAACCGACCAAACCTGGTATCCCTCACACATTTTTTCTCATTGCAAGCTAATTCCCACATCCTTAACAAAAGCTCAAATTCCGAACAACCCCTCTGTTGTTCGTACCTGGCAAAATAGTAGCCACCATCCCTTCTCCCCCATTCGCAGATTTCATATTTTGTCAACACAAACTATAACTCAACGCCAAATAGATCAAACAGCCGGCCCGTACCCATAACTCCAATTAACCCATAACTCCTACTACAATATACACTTGCCTACAACTCATTTACCAAACGGTCTACTTTGCTTCAAGCCATTTCAACCCAAACCCAAGTAGTGAGTTTTCCAAATTCATTTCAATTATTAGCATTAATTGTTGATTAAAGTAAATATTGCTACTAATATCTTTGTTGATTACTGTCGTTAGATTTAAATATATATATATATATATATATATATATAACGAGAGAGAAAGAGAGAGGGAGGATGCCAAAAAAGAAAAGAGAGAGTAAATATGTATAAAAAAAGAGGGTAGAAAAGATTTGGTTGTGTGCATTTTTATCATAGTCACCGCCTCATCACTGTCAACATCAATCATTACGTAAGGTATAAATTCCCTAAACTCAAAAAAAAGAAAAAAAAAACTCAGTCTCATTCTCGGCATTTATAGTGTTGGGGGACCTCCCATGCATGCTTTTATTAGCGTGGTGGAAGGGAACTCGGTGCGACGCTTATGGTGGAATACTAAGTACTCGTATGCGCCTCAGTGCTAGGAGGGAAAGAATTATGCGTCTTCAAACAGGTACCTCAAAGACCCATGCACACATTTCTTAGCGTGGTGGGATTGAATACTATAGTCGCAGTGTCGCCCAACACCGACCGTACATATTTTTCTTGTCATAACGGGTAGGCTAAGACTCCTATAATTTTCCCTAAATAAGGGAAACGCCAGGAGATTGCCAAAACTTGGACTAAAACGCACAGAACTTAAATAAAAATTAGGGGACTTAGTTTGAACAAAAATGAATAGAAGGGGATGGATCTTGAACAATCACAAGGAAGTTGAACAAAAACAGCACAGGACATGAACAATTTCAATAGGGAATTGGACTTTGAATTGATAAATACTTAATCAAATGGAAAATGCAAATGCTAATTAAAAATTCAAATTATTCAAATGAATATCAATGATCAAACAAAGGACACATGATGAACAAGCCCTCAGTGCACACAAAAAAGAGCGATAAGCAAACAAATACGACCACCTGCCAATCAATGTGCATGGAGAAACTAATCATGAATACAACTCATATGGTGGTTAGCATTGATTTGCAGATGAATGTCTTAACTCACCTGCAAACAACAAAACCCCTTTGCAAATGAACATAGTGTGGTATGCAACTAATGCCACTACAAACAAGCACAACAATCATCCTACAGTCATGAGCAAGCAATAATGATATTGACTGACCTGGGAAGGTAATAGTCTTCCTATGTTCCAGCTTATTCAATATCAGCTAGCTTTCAAATGTATACAGTAGTTCCCATGGACACTGAAAGATATACAAGTGAAAATAGTAACTCGCCAACTAGCATGCATAAAAAAAATTGACGACGAGCATAGCTAATCTGGTAGTAGACATTGACATGCATATGAGCACACTAAGCCTACAGGTAAATGGTGATATTCCTTGCAAACATATAAATACAATATGCAGTATACGCAAGAACATTTGTGTTGTCAATAGTAACTCAATGTCAGGAGAAATACGTTAATCCTCGCAAGCAAAGGTGACTGATATGCAATAAATGTAAGCTCTTACGAGCTGTTGAAGAAGACCCATCATATACCAAAAGAAAGACATATTGTACCCTCTATACTAATACCTCCGACCTAGATAATATAAGATAGCGAGATGACTTATAACTTAGATTCCACCAAGGACTCAAGTAGCCCTCCAATCTTATTTAAATACAAGAGTGGTGGGAGGTATAGAAGAGGAATGGGCCTCAAACACAACCATGAATGGGACTATACTAATACATTGGTGAACTATTCCTCTATGTCATAAAAATAAAATCTATATGCTTGACTAAGGCTATATATAAAGGTAGGGCTAATCAGAACTAGCTAGTAGCCACTGTGAAGTGGATTAGGTTTGAAATATTAATTACATTTTAAAAGATTGACCCAAGAGTGGTCATGTATTAATTTTGAAATGTTAGTTAATTTTAAGCCTTATGTTCCTTTTATTTTGCTTAGACAAATTTTATCTTTTATAAAAACTTTAACATCTAAAGAGCCTAACGTAAGGACTCCGTCTGAGCCGCCCCTAAGTAAAATAGTGAAAGAAACCTAAGAAAAGCATGTAATTTTAATGCATAATTAATATAAGCACTATAACCATCAAAGAATAAATAATAAATAAAATGTTAGAAATACACATGGGTTCTGCGATACACCCTAGGAAAAGAGAAAAAGGGGTAGCTGAACTCTACTATAATTTTAACTCAGCCTAAAATTGTATATCAAAGAAATTGTATATGGGGTCTTGATCAGTCTTCACATGCTTGGCCACCTGCCTTCTGAAATGCCCAAATACCTATATAGCTTTTCTAACAAAAACTATATGAAAAAGAAAATTATAAAGGCTCCCTTTAAATAAGATATTAGCATAGTTATAATAAAATAATTATATTTACATCCAGACCTAGTCCTCAAGACTACATTCTTAAGGGCTTAACAATCCTCGTAGGACTTATTAAAGAGCGCATTTATGATAATGATTATAGCATTTTAATTAGCCCTTTAGGAATATGATCACCTGTAGAAGATATATATATATATATAAATAGTCTAACCATCTAAAAGTAAGTGGCAACACATCAATCCATAAAATAGAAATTAAAATAATCATAAACAATCTAAAGGAGAAATATAACATCACATCATCACAAATGCAAAGTGAAAAATAAAAAAAATAAAAAATATTATCCTAGCTACACCCTACCCTAGGATGCCTGTAAAAATATGTCATATTCATCATCTAAGTGTGTACAAAATTAGTGTTAACTAACTACCCCAATTTAGTTGAAGAGTTTAAATTACAAAGTCAGGTTCATATCATTCAATTTATTAACCCAGACATCTCTTTAAGTAATTAGTCATTTAAGGTGAATTAATTATAACTTAATTTTAGAGTTTTATTCTTGATCATTAAATTATAAAGAGCCTAAATACATGAGCCTAACATATGCTAGAGATGTAAAGAATTGAAGAACAAATGACCCATCCTCAATCCTCAATCCCCTGAAGTCCAATATGTGACATACTAAAGTGAGCCTATTCCCCACCACAATAAGCTTCTTATGTCTAAGGTTGATCAATTTTAAAAGGGTGACATAAGAATGAAAAACCCACTACCTAAGGATATGCGAGGGTTCTACTTGACTTAAGGTTTGATACTTGAGTGGTTAAGGTATTGGACTAGGCTCCTAAGGGTAGCTTTAGATTTCTAGGAGAATAATTTGTGTAAATCTTTATATCTTTCTCTCTTAACTTGTGAGATACGTGGAGTTGTTATAACAAGCACAAGGACCAAGGTCTCCTTAGGATACATAACCCTACAGATCGAGATAGTCCACCCTATATGCCTCATATGAGTTTAAGGAGAAAGATGCAAAAAGCGTAAACACAAACCACATATAAGTTTAGGCACAAGGCTTGACTTAAAATTCATTTGTTTCTCCAACACCATATGTTATATTTGAAAATATTTTTAAAATAGAATTCTTTTTTATAAAATTTATAATTTAATGTTTATATTTCATTAATTCATTCATGGCATTGTCAGAATGGGCACTAGGACCAAGGCCTCCTTAGGACATGTAGCCCTATAGCTCAACGTAGTCCAACCTATAAATATCATTAATGAAATGGATTTTATATATATATATATATATATATATATATATATATATATATATATATATATATATATATATATATATATATATATATATATATATATATATATTAGATTTTTTTAATTATTTTAACTCTTAAAACTTTATGAATCTGATACACATTTTATTCTTTAAATTGAACATAACAAGGTTATGAAAACTTCTATTTATTATTAATTATTTAAGTTGAATAATAATTATCTTTGTTAAACAAGGGCTATGAGATTTATTTCACCATCTTTTGGGCTAACTTAATAGTCTCGTAAGTTTGGGTTACCCACCAATTATATTTTGATTTATGTTTAATTTAGCTTGCTAATTCAGATTAATTTAATTGGTTAATTAGAGATTTAGCAATTAATTATTTAAGTTTGCAATTATCTTTGTTTATACCAAGGCTATGAGGTTTATTTCACCCTCTTTGGGGCTAATTTAATAATCTCGTAAGCCTGGGCTAACCCAGCAATCACCTTATTATTTAATTTTTTTTTTTTTGATAACTTTATTGATGAGATGAGTGGTATGAAAGGTTTCAAATAATTATCTTTTTTTATTTAGTACTCATAATAAATGAACTTCAGACTTAGGTTTTATACTAAGCTGAGACAAAAGGGCCTAATATATTACCTATAGAAAGGCACACTACACAAAACTAATACATAGAACAACCAAACATGTTAAAGCTCAAATTTTATTATTTTTTATTTTCAAATTCTTAGTTATGGCAAATAAGAATTAAAGGACCAAAAATTATTAAGAGGTGATTTTTATAATTACTTAATCATTTTAAAACCCAAAGAAAACATACTAACGAGGTCTGCCTCATGTGAAAAAATAATGTTGCATATGACACAAATTGGTGGCCTACACTACTGACATAGGCAACCATATGAAGGTCTCTAAAATTCACAGAGAGGGCAAGCCTTGGCCAAAAAAGGCCAAGGTTTCATTAGTGCACTAACCTATGGCCAATGTCTAATACAATCCTACCATATATCATCGAGTGAAAATAAAAGAGCATTCCACATTGTGTACAAGTGTTACCGTTCACAATAATAAAAGAGAAGTTTTAATAGAGTTGCAGAGATTATACCTGATCGTGAAACGAGCCGGGGCATATCCATACACCCTGGCACAACGAAGGAGCATCTCCAAAGGCCCAAGGAAACATGATCTGCCAACCAACGCATGTACGCAATATGTGTTCCTCGCATATAATTGAAAGAGAGCATGTGTAAGTAAGAGATACAAGTAAGTGATAATAATATACAAGGTTATGTGTGCATTTAGATCAATGTATGAATTACATATAGATAATATGAGGAGTTTCGCTAAATTCATGTGGCAAGCAAATCACTAATGCAATGCTTTATTAATGTTGGCATACACATAATTGGAGAAATGCGACCATCCAACTATGCATGCGTATGAGAATTGTGAATGACATACGACACTTGTAATTATCAAAACTAATGAATGTGATTTTATTGCAATACCGACATGTATTTGTATATGCACTTTTATCTTTATATCATAACTTTTGATCTCTCATAAGATTGAGCACACATGCATATAATCCTTCCCAACATAAGGATAAGCCTATCTAAGTGAATCCTTATTCCTAAGTAAAAGCATTGAATATACATATGTAAACCATTACAAAGTATTTCATTTTCAATGACATTTTCCATTTCAAAATTCATACAACTACAAATAAATATAAAGTACTACTCCTAACCTTCCCTTTCTCTAATCAACATATGAGACTATCTATATCAACTTGTAAGCTTTGATTGCAAACACTTGCAGAATGTTTGACTCAACTTAAATGCTTATGTTAAATGCAAGATTGAATCAAACAAGCAATTGCAAGTTATCTCTCTCCAAGAATCTCATATCTTTCAATATGACTATCATCTTTCTTATTGAATATGTAGATATAGAATTTGAAGGGAATAGCATATGTAAATACATAATGATAATCAATCATTTTAAATGTTAAGATCTAGTGATGAAAACACCTCATGCATGTAAATTTATTTGAAACTTCTAACATATTTTATTGATATTTGACTAACAAAATGTAGAAAAATTAAAGACTCAACTTCACCATGTATGTATGTAGATTAAAGGCATGCTAATATGCAATTGTATACAAAGGATATGCTTGAGATGGAGAAATACATTTGGTTTGGACTTTCCAATTAAGTTATCATCAACATGACATCTCTTTTTAAAATCAGAAATTAGAAATGGATTTGACATTAAAATTTTTGTAACAATGTTTCAATTTAATGTTAATTATATATATATATATATATATATATATATATATATATATATATAACATAGACCATGACTAAAATAGACAAAATGTAACCTACATTGATCTGAGTAACTTCTCTAACTGGACCGATAAGCTAAAAATGATCTAAAATAAACTTTCTCTCACTAGAAAACCCTCTCTCTCTCTCTCTCTCTCTCTCTCTCTCTCTCTCTCTCTCTCTCTCTCTAGGCGCTGCTTAAACGAAGTGGAATGGAACATATAGTGGATTTGGATATTTTTACATGCAAAATTTGGCCCAGTGCCTAGGGACCATTGTTTGAGCGTCGGGGCACTAGTTTATTTTTCATTTTTTAAAGCCCATAATGCTGGGGCGCCACTATTTAGGCATTGGGGCTCCAGACAACACAACACTTAAGTGTTGCAGGGGAGGATTTTCACATTTCACCAATATATATTCAAACCCCTGGACCCCACTCTAGAGGATCCCACTCAAGAATACATGCAAACTTTTTTCATACACATAAATCATTTTTAATCACATATAAAAAAATTCAAAATACAGAGATCCAAGTAACTATCTCTTTCGAATCTTATCAGAATAGATTGAACTGAATACTTAATCATTAGCATACAAGGTACGGGCATCTTTTGTCTGCTACCTTTGCTGAATTTAATGCCATATAATAGTAAAGGATGCCTAGTTTCATAGATTCAACAGTGTTGTGGTCGAGATCGGGTCTGTGACCGAGTGGTCAATGGAACACGTTCCTCTTATCTCACCCGGGCTCGAATCCCCTAACTGTCCCATAATAATTTATTATAATCAATTTGGACAAAATCAGATCATTAATTTAATTAGAATAATTGAGCTAATTTCTCTAAAATTAAATGATATATAAATATTTTTATTAAAAACATTCTTTTCAAGCTCATTTATAATTTACAATTTTAGATAAAATATCGTTTATATTTGACTATTTACCATGTAATTTTGACAATTCTAACATCTCTTTTACTATTAATGCCTAAAAACGAATCAACGAAATTTAATTTATCCGTGCAAAATATTTTTTAAAATGAAATTTGGTATGATTTTCTCTCAGTTACAAGAAATCTAAATCATTACCCTTATCTTTTTTAAAAAACAACTTAGGGATTATTATTTTAATTTCATATAATTTATATTAATTAAATTAATTTTTTACACCTTAATAAATTTTAACATAACGAAATAATTTAACATTAAAGATTAGAGTTATAATTATTTAAATTTAAAAAAAAATATGTTACGGAAACGTTAATATTAATAATGTAATATTTTACTTATTTTTATAATAAATGTGTCAATATTTCTACAAATTTATACATAAATAAATTAAAATATAAAGCTTGCGGCTTTGATTCCTAATATAATCTAATCAGAAAAAAAAAATTTAAATGAATATTTCAACCCTTACCTTCCTTAGTACAACCATGTTTAATGTCACTTAGTTGAAATATGTGGGTCTTACTTCGTTTTCACAAAATTATAGGCAAACTGAAAATCAATTAAATTAAATTCTTGCAAGTCTGAGAATCACAGTTAAGAAATAATTGACATAATGCATGAACATATATTTACGTTAAATAAAATAATATAAATAAATTTAAATATCTTCAAAGCTCGCGCAGAAATCCAAAGAGAAATTTCGCTGATTGTTTGATCCAATACCCGCAACCCTCAACTCATTTCGCCGATGCATGGTCTAAAATAATTCCTTGATTGACACTGATTGAGGCAAATTGAACGTGCTGTCGTTCACGGGTGCGAAATAAAATGAGAAAATTGCGGAAAGCCATGCATCAGAGGCAGAAATTGAGAATAAAGAGACTGGATTTGTATGGTTTCTCAAAAACCGGAACATCAAACTCCGGTTTCTATAAAAACCGGAGCATCAAAGTCCAGTTTCTATAGAAACCTGATTTCCAAACTCTGGTTTCAGTAGGAACCGAATTTTCTTGTTCCGATTTCTATTAAAATTGTATTTTTATCCCCCGCATTGGCTCCTTTTGATATTATTTATTTGCCATGCTTCTTATACATATTTTCGTCAAAGATACGCTCCTTTTTATAATTTAGCCAATTATATATATAACGAAATAAATAATTAAATTTCATACGATAATTAATACTCGCACAAAAAAATTATCCCTCAATTTAAATCTTCCGTTGGTCAACATTACGAATCTATGGTGTCCGATTATTGGATTGAACCATAACATTTAATATTGGAACTTGTCATACTATTCATATAACACTCATCCTAATTTTTGGAGGTTAAGATTAATGCCCTTTCTGTAACTTTACAAGATTTAAAAAAAAAAAAAAAAAGAATAATTCGTACATGCAAATATTATACGAGTGTACTAAGTAAGAGCCTTAGAGACGAGTCTCAGCTGCAGTTCTTTCAACTTTGAACACAATTCCAGCTTCTGCTCCTTGTAGCTCTGAATCAAGAACTCCTTATCTTCAATGGCTTCCTTCAATTCCTTCACTTCTCTCTTCAACAGCCCAATCATATCCTCACTAATCTTCTCTACAGCACCAGAGCCATCAAGGCTTCCATTGGCAAAATCATTCGCAGCTTCAGGCAGCCAAATCCTGCTATGCAGAGGATTTTCAGGAGGACCAAACTCACATGAAAACTGATTAGAAATGGTTTTTCTAAGCCTTTGGATCTCTCTCTTTGAATCCAGCAGTTCACGGTTCGAGGAATCAAGCTGGGCCTGCAAATGTGTAGTGTGAGCCATTTCAACGGTCAGGGAATTTTGGAGGTCTGTGATTTGGACTTGCATTTCTTCTATCATATCATCTCGCCTCTTAAGTTGTTGGCGGAGTTTCTGTATAACCTCTCTCTTGCTGTAGATATCCGATCCGGATTCTGATAAGCAGGGAGATTCTAAGCTGTTTGAATGGTTAAATGGCTTTGTAGGTAGCTCGAGGAGATCAGGTACTGATTCCCACACCACGCCATTATTTTCTTTACTTAGCTGTGATGATGAAACATTTACTAGTTGCAGAGTATCATTACCATATGTAGACATAGGGTTCGTGGGTGTATGCTTGGCACCTGCTACACAGTCAAAGATCGCAAAATATCACCATACGTGAGTAATGACTTTGATGAGATGCCATAGAAGTTCTAAAGAAAGGAGCTGTTTTTTTTTCTTTTGTTTCTATTTGTTTCTTAATGATAAAAGTTCAAAATTTATTAAAACTTAAATGGAAGAAAACTTGACAAAATGCTGGTTTTTAAAATTGCTAAAAATAATAATCTGATATGAATCATTCAAACGGTTGTTAGCAATATTTGAGGGTATGGATAGACGAATATGAAGCAATCATTTTAATCACGCAAGTGAGAAAATAACAGCTGTTTGAATGTTATAATTGGAGAGGTGAAGCCACCTGTTTGTCTGTCTGTAGAATCTTTCTATATGTATATGAATCTATATAGATTCTATATAGATTCATATACATATAGAAAGATAGTAAAATTCACATGAATTGAATTATATTTTATGATTACTATTTAACACTGCTGTTGTCATGTCTCAAATCCTGGATGAGAAAAGTGAAGGGTTGCATTAGGTAGTCGACAGCTAGCGTAAAACTTGTCGATAATAATGACATGAATCATTTAAGAAATTGTGTTAATGCTAGGGCATCCCCTGGAAGCGACGCGCTGTATGGCCTGATTACACCGACAAGGGTGCAAGGGCTGCTGCACCGGCGCCCGGGTACAATATTAAATAGGCAAGGGTTCCCACATCAAGGACGGATGTGGGCAAAAAAGCTAGTCCATGAAATTAAAATTATGCTAGGAACTTGGAATACAGGTTCCCTTACAGGAAAATTAATGTAATTAATAAATATTATGATTCATAGGAAAATAAATATTTTGTGCATTCAGGAAACTAAATGGGTTGGAGATAAGGCTAAAGAGATTGATAGATTAGGATTTAAACTTTGGTATTCGGATAGGAGTCATACTAGAAATGGTGTATGTGTGATTATAGATAAGAGTTTGAAGGATAATGTTATAAAAATTAATAGAATTGGAGATAAAATTATAGCTTTAAAGATTGTTGTTGATGCTAAGATTGTTAATATTATAAGTGCTTATGCTCCTCAAGTAGGTTTGGATATGGGTTTAAAATTAAAATTTTGAAATGACTTAGAATAATTAATACAAAAGATACCTCTTGAAGAAAGAGTTTTTATTGGAGGAGATTTAAATGGACATATTGGTAGAGAGGTAGATGATTTTAAAAGCATTCATGGTGGCCATGTGTTTGGAACAATAAATGAAAGTGGTAAGACCATATTAGATTTTTGTTTAACTTATGATTTTTTAATTGCTAATACCTTATTTAAGAAAAGGAATGAGCATCTCATTACTTATAAAAATGGATATAGTACAACTCAGATTGATTATTTTCTCCTAAGAAAACTAGATCGTTTAGATTGCAAAGATTGTAAAGTTATTCCAAATAAAAATTTATGTACTCAATATCGATTATTAGTTTTTGACTTTAAGATAAAGGGGCAGAAAATAAAAAATAAAGTAAAACAATATTCTAGGATTAGATGGGGTCATTTAAAGAATATTAACAAAAATATTTTTGAGTAAGATTTTAGATCTTAAGATTTTGTCAGTGCCTGATGTTGCTAATGTTATGTAGAAAAAAGTAGCTAGTGATATTAAGAATATTGCAAAAGATGTGCTTGGAGTATCAAAGAGAAAAGCTCCTAATAGTAAAAATAGTTGGTGGTGGAATCCAAATGTGCAAGAAAAGATTAAAAATAAGAAGATTTGTTATAAAAATTGATTTAATCGTAAAAATTCTGATAATTGGGAAAGATATAAATAGGCACGTAAGGAATCTAAGAAAGCAATATGCGATGCAAAGATCTTAGCTTTTAGTGATTTATATAATAAATTAGATACTAAGGAGGGAAAAAGATATATGTATAAGTTAGTCAAACAAAGAGATAAGAGTAATAAGGATTTAGTTCAAGTGAAGTGTATTAAGGATGAAGATCAAAAAATACTTTTCTTACAAGATGATATTAACAAAAGATGGATGAGATATTTTACTAAACTTTTTAATAAAGAATGTGAAAATACAATTGACTGTAGTGACCTTAGCACCCTAAATGAAAATAAAGATCTTTGTTTTTATCGGCGTATTAGTAAAATCGAAGTTAGAGAGGCTTTAAAGAAAATGAAGGGTGGAAAAGCTGTTGGACCTGATGATATTCCAATAAAGATGCGGAAATGCTTAGGAGATGAAGGAATTTCTTAGCTTACTAAACTTTTTAATACTATTTTGAAAACTAAAAAGATGCCAGATGAGTGGAGAATGAGTGTGTTAATTCCTATTTTTAAGAATAAAGGTGATGCACAAGATTGTGCGAATTATAGAGGAATTAAGTTAATATGTCATACTTTAAAACTATGAGAGCGAGTTATGGAGCGTAGGTTGCACCGTGATACTAATGTTATATGTCATACTAATGTTATGGAGCGTAGGTTGCAGCGTGATCAAAATCAATTTGGATTCATGCCGAGTAGGTCTAATATGGAAGCCATATATTTATTAAGAGGTTTGATGGAGAAATATAGAGAGAATAAGGAGGATCTACATATGATATTTATTGATTTAGAAAAAACATATGATAAAGTTTCAATAGAAGTGCTATGGAGAGTTCTTAAAAAGAAAGGAGTTAATAATGCTTATATTCAAATCATTAAAGATATGTATGCAGGAGCTATTACTTGTGTTCAAACACAAGGTGGTTTGACCAATTATTTCCCTATTTCGGTTGGATTACATCAAGGATCAGCCTTAAGCCCATATCTTTTTGCTTTAGTCATGAATGTTCTCACTAGACATTTGCAAGAGGATGTACCTTGGTGTATGCTTTTTGCTGATGATATTCTTCTTGTTGATAAGACTAGAGAGGGAGTTTAAGGTAAACTTGAATTATGGAGGTCAACCTTAGAGTCTAAAGGTTTTCACTTGAGTAGATCTAAAACGGAATATATGGAGTGTAATTTTAGTAGTAATAGACTTAGTGATGGGATTGTGACTTTGGGCGATCAAGTCATTAATAAGAGTACACGTTTTAGATATCTTGGATCTATCGTTTAGAGTGATGGTGAAATAGATGGGGATATTATCAGCAAAATTCAAGTTGGATGATTGAAGTGGAGGAATGCATCGGGCTTGTTGTGTGATAGAAAAGTCCCCCTCAAACTTAAGAGAAAAAATTCTATAAGATGGTGGTGAGACCTGCAATGCTTTATGGTGCCGAATGTTGGCCATTAAAAGATAAGCATAATACTAAGTTAAGTGCTGCAGAGATGAGGATGCTCAGGTGGATGAGTGGCTTTACCCTTAAAGATAGGATACGAAATGAGCATATACGTGAAAAGGTTGGAGTAGCTCCAGTGGAAGATAAGATTAGAGAGAGTAGCTTAGATGGTTTGGTCATATAAAACGGCAACCTTCCGATGACCCAGTTAGGAAAGTAGAGGTATCAGATTTGACTTATGTTAAGAAAGGTAGAGGTAGACCTAAAAAGAGTTAGTTAGAAAATATTAGAAAGATCAAACGATCTTTCTTTATTAGATTGTTTTATCTTTCTTTATTAGATTTAAACGAGAATTTAACTTTTAACAGAACATAATGAAGAAAAAGGATTCATGTAGCCGACCTCACGTAGTGGGATAAAGGCTTGATGATGATGATGTTGTTGTTGTTGTTGTTGATGATTATTGAAATGGAAATTAAGGTATCTTAACCCTTTCTCATAAACAGATTAGAAAATCTATTGATTCTTCAAATTTTGATAAATCATTGATTCGTCTGGTGTCTACAATAGAAAATATATGATTTATTTTATTTTCTTATCTTATTCTACCAGATAGAAAATCTTGTGTGTTCAAAACTGGAATTTATAGACCCAATATCATATTTAGTAAAGATTTATGATACATATATAGGATGTACCCAATGTGTTTGAGCTTGCCCTACGGATGTATAGAAAATGATATCTTAGGACGGATGTAAAGCTAAGCAAATTGCAATAAAAACAATAAATTTTGGCAGTGGATAAGAACTTCTCAGCGAATAGTGGGGTATATACTAATCCATTTCCAACTAAATATGAGTCAGAAAGATGGACAGAAAGTGTGGTAGACCAGTAGAACTGCTAATCCATTTCCAAAACGATAAATTTTGGCAGTGGATAAGAACTGCTCTGCGAATAGTGGGGTATATACTAATCTCTCTCCAGTTTCTTCCTCCCCAATGCAAATCCTGTGAGCCCTCTCCTCACCTTCTCCTTCGACCGCAACTCTCAAGCAATAAGGAATCACGCCCACCTCTCCACTGATCAAGTTGTTGCAACCCTTCAATGCTGAGATTTCCGAATGGCTTCCTTCGTCATCATCAAATTGCAATCCCATCCCTTCACACCATCACAAACTCCTCCATTAGTGACACTGCAGCCATTGTCACCTTTTTCATCCTTGGTTTTTTTTGGTGCTAAAGATGAAACCTCTTCTTCTTCCAGTTTTGACTTCTGTGGCGAGGCATTGTTTGAATAAATCTTTGACTCCACTTCTTGATAAATCTTTGACTCCACTTCTTCCAACTTCCTCCTTGAGCCTCACTGCATGCAATCGTCTTAATTTCAATCAATTTATTGTTTTTAATTTTTCATCATAGATATTTTATTGTCCCCTCCTCCTCTGTCTTTTTGTTGCTCGAGCTATTGTCCCCATCACACCATTATAGTTAGGTATGTTAATTCCTTGTAAATGCTAATCTAGGTTTTGATTAAATGAATTTTCGGGATAGGTTATATAATTAAGCTCATCCATGTCATTCTTGATGCTGGCATTAGTTTTTCTTAAGTATTTAAAATATTGTTAGTCATCCCTTCATGTTCATTTGCCTTTTACAGTTTAGATGTTTCACAGTGATGGTGTTATCATGTGATGTGCTGTTTGACAAGAGATACTTAAAGAAGCACAATCCACTCAATATTCTTTCACCCAAAGAGTACTAAATATATCAAGATCTTAAGGAAATTTTTTGGTAGCATGGTATGAAGCATGTTGTAGATTATATAGCTAAGTGTATGGAATATTGAATGGTTAAAGCTGAACACCAAAAGTATGGTGGAGTGCTATAACCTCTTAATTTTTATTCCGGGATGAAAATATAAGGAGATATTTATAAACTTTATATTTAGCTTACCTTGATCTAAACATGATCATGACCAACTTTGTGTCGTGGTTGATATACTAATGAAGAACTTTACAATCAAATAGAATTATTTGGTGAACAAACTAGCAAAGCATCTACATGAATAACATTATTCAGCTGTATAGGATATCAGTTGTCATTGTATTTGATCATAATAGAAGATTTACTTTAAAGTTATGGAAGAATGTGTAAGTAGCTTTGGGCATAAGGTTAGACTTCAACATAGATTTTCAACATCATATAAATAGTCGGTCGAAGCATATTTTTATTTTTATTTTTTTCTTTTTTTTGTTTTATTTTTTTTTTTATGGTCGGTCGAAGCATATGATTCAACCTTGGTAGATTTATTGAGAATTTATATCTTTGACTTTGGAGGCAGTTGGGGAGATTGCATTTGGCTTGTAAAATTTGCCTATAATATAATTTTCAAACTAGAATTAACATGGGACCATATAAGGCTCTCTATGATTAAAAAAAAAAGTAGATCTCCTTTATATCGGTTTTGAGATTATGTAAGATAAAACTCTCGGTACCTCAATAGATTGATGAGGCTACTAAGCAAATTCATCTAATTCGAGAAAGATTTTATTTAGCTCAAGAGAAATAAAAAAATATTGACCATGAGCATAGAGAGATTTGGACTTGAAGTTAGAGATCAAGTCTTTCTTAAAATTTCACCTCTAGATGAAGTTGCAATAATTAGTAAGATTAGAATGCTTCAACCCCACTTTAGTAGTCCTTTTGAGGTAATCGAGAAAGAGGGTAGAGTTCAATAGTTATTAGTTGTTCCTTTGAGATTTGTCGAAAGTACATAATGCTTATCATGTTTCTTCTTATTGGCATTGTGATAGGAAACACTTGAAGATCTCAAGTAATTCCTATCAATCTTTAGAAAACAGCGAGAATTCTTCACAAAAGTCCACACAGAAACACGAAAACAGTAGATAATTTGTATTATTTGATGAAAGGGAAACGGAAAATAGCAAGATACAATTGATCCTCTATTCGAGAGGAGGATCGATCTCTCCCAAATCTCTTGACGCCGCTAGAGCCCAAAGGAAAACCTAAATCTAAGAGATCTCAAATTTCAGCCAAATTCAAGATGCCCTGACCCTAGGAAAACAAAGTATTTAATGCATACAAATCAAAAGGAAATCCCTAAACAGTCCCTACATTCAAATTTCCCTCCCAAAACCCTCAAAAATCCTTCCTAAATTGCTCCTTGGCGCTTGCGGTGCGATCGGCTGTAGCAGGAGGTGGACATTGTCCGCCTCGTTCGTGCCTGGGCCGGTCCCGCATGGACCGACTGGACCGGTCTAACAATACTCCCCTCCCAAAGATCCACCTTGTCCACAAGGTGGAAAGACGACACCATCCTCCCTTCCTTCTTCATCACAAACAACAAGAACCTGAAGAGTTCGGTCTTTACATATGTGCCCCGGCGTATACCTCTCATCACATCTGAAACAGATCCCCTTCGCCTTCTTCTCCTATAATTCTGTTTCTGTAAGCTTCTTGAAGTTGTCCCCAGGTCTTCCGCCGGCAGTCTTCTCCTTTGGAGTCTCCCCAAAAGGTACCCGGTGTCAGCTCTTTGGATGTCAAAAAGGTGGTAGCCATCCTGTACGTGCCTCTCGAGCTGCTGCCTTCCACCCTTTCTTCAGGTGCCTCTGATCCTCCATCAACTTAGCTAGTTCCATAGCCTCTCCCAAGTCCTGAGGCCTCATTACTCTAACCGCTGCCCAGATCTCTGGTGTCAGTCCCTTCATGAAATTTCCCTCGAGCACTGTCTCAGGAAGGCGGTCCAATCGGCTAGCAAGGTACTCGAATCTCTCCCGGTACTCCGTCACTGAACCCTCCTGTGTCAAGGCAAAGAACTGCTCGTAGAAGTCTCATCCCCTGCCAGTTCGAAAACGTTCTACCAAACAATCCTTGAACTCTCTCCAACTCCGTATGGGTCATCGCATGTCCCTCCACTTATACCAAGACAAAGCCTTCCCTTCCAAACATAGGCCCGCCGCCGTCAGTCTCTCCTCTTCTGTCAACCCATTGACGACGAAATATCTTTCTACCTTGTAGATCCACCCGTGCGCATCCTCCCCCTCAAAGATTGGCATCTTCAGTTTCCTCACCCTCGGGTCACCCCAATTTCCCCTAAATCCTCCATAACCTCTCATTCCTTGAAGAGGAGGTGCTCCTCAATTGTCACGATCTTCCCTCCAGTGATCATAACCAAACCCTTCATCAAAATCCCCTCTTCTTCTTTCAAAATCAGCACCCTGGCGATCGAAATCATCCCTCTCCTTTCAAATTCAGCACCCCTTCTTGCGTAGCCAATGCTCATCTCCTCTCTAGAAAGTGGTTCTAAAGGAGGCATTCCATCTTCTCCCTCCAGGATCTCCACTTCTGAATTTTCCCTTCTCCTAAACGTGTTAGGGTTCTCATCTCTTCCATGGCCGCCGATAATTTCCTTTGCTTCCGATGTCACTGGTTTGGTTTTGGCTTCAAGCAATTTCTTCAACATCTCTTCCATCACGGCGAACTTCTCTTCCATCCTTTTATTATTGGATGAAATCTGATTTTGAAAATCAGACTATTTTTCCTCCAACTTTGATTTAAGTTGCGCAATTTCTCCTTCCAAAACTTCAACCTTCTTCCCGGCCATATTTCTTCCCAATAATCACGAGAAGATCTTCTTCCGGATGAGATTTCACCGCTATAATTTTATAATTTCAGCCGCCGCAAGACAACGCTCTGATACCAATTTGATAGGAAACACTTGAAGATCTCAAGTAATTCCTATCAATCTTTAGAAAACAGCAAGAATTCTCCACAAAAGTCTACACAGAAACACGAAAACAGTAGATAATTTGTATTATTTGATGAAAGGGAAACGGAAAATAGCAAGATACAATTGATCCTCTATTCGAGAGGAGGATCGATCTCTCCCAAATCTCTTGACGCCGCTAGAGCCCAAAGGAAAACCTAAATCTAAGAGATCTCAAATTTCAGCCAAATTCAAGATGCCCTAACCCTAGGAAAATAAAGTATTTAATGCATACAAATCAAAAGGAAATCCCTAAACAGTCCCTACATTCAAATTTCCCTCCCAAAACCCTCAAAAATCCTTCCTAAATTGCTCCTTGGTGCTTGCGGTGCGATCGGCTGTAGCAGGAGGCAGACATTGTCCGCCTCGTACGTGCCTGGGCCGGTCCCGCATGGACCAGCTGGACCGATCTAACACATTGCATACATGATGATTCTAATAGTATTTATATTGAGCCATTATTGATTCAAAAAGATTTGGGTGATGAAGTACCATAGTGTACTTTAAATCATAAAATTTGAAAGCTTCATTATCGATCTATTCTATTTGTGAGGGTATTCTAAAAAAATCAGTAAGAAAGAGAAAAAAAATATGAGTGATTGAAGAGTGATAGTGAAGTATCTTTATCAATCCAAAATGTATGAACTTAGAGAAAAAATTCTTTTAAGGAGGGCATAATGTAATGGCCATACAATACGTCACTTCTAGGGAATGTCATAGCATTAATACAAAGGTATAATGTAATGAATGAAAAAAAAAATCCAAATCAGCTCGGATTCAACCATTAGATCCAATCTGCACTGATTTCTTGCAAACCGTCTTAATTTGCACCATCCCTGGGAGCGTTCCTGGGAGCTTTGGCGTAAGTTAAGGAGGTTTATGGTAAGGTTAATTCATGAACTCTATCTCATTTCTTTCTCCCAAGTGCAAGTCATGTAAAGCTTCACCTTCCTCACCTTCTCCTTCTATCACAAGTTCACAACTCTCAAGTGATAGGCAACTCTTCCTCCTGTTCTTGCAATCCTGCTCTGTCGAGACTTTCCAATTACTCACTTCTTCTTCAAGCTATGACCCTTCTCATTTCATGTCATCATGAGCTCCTTCCTCATCAACAACATTATAGTCATTATTTCCATCGTATTCCTTAATTTTTTTTATTGTTGAAAAAAATAACTCCTTCAAAAATTGATTTAAGTTGTGAGGCATTATGTAGGGTAAGTCATTGAGTCCTTCACTTTTACTGAGCTTTCTCCTTTAACTTTATTGCAATCAATTTAATATTCTTATTTCTTCTTTGCAAAAATTTCATTTTCTTTTCTTTTGTTTTTTACTTCTCGAGCTATTATCCCCTTATCACCATTGTGATTAGGTATGTTAATTCCTTATAAATCTTAATTATGGATTTTATTTACATTAATACTAGTCCATCTAGATTAATTATGGTATAATTTGGATTTGATTGAAATGTAATTGCATTAGAAACTTTAATCATTCAAAGCCATGCATATGTACATCTATTATAATGTTGTTAATGTGGACCTTTGTTATTTGAGGCTATATAGTTTGTTGACATTTGGTGTTATTCCTTTGAATCTCAATTGAGTTTGGATTTTTCCACCAAATATTAAGGTTTTACTTTTATTTCTTAAAGAGATAATGAGATAGCTTTTATTTCTTGACTACTACTTTTTGTTATGAGCTTTAACACTTATTCTTGTTGTAGGTTTTGTATTCAATAAATTTTCAATCCTATCTTTCATGTTCAATTTCCTTACAAATTTGTAGAAGGTGTATATACATATTATGTCATGTGATGTGTAGTTAGGGTTGCCTTAATAATTGTAGTGTAAAATTTTAGAGAATTTCTTTTTCACTCGGTTCATTATTGATGAATTATAAAATCGGCAAATTTGATAGAATTCCTTTTTCATCGTAAGCAAGTTGCCTTATCGTTGTCGACCAGTGCTGCCTGTCGCCTCTTGCAGCCCGCCTCTACTCGCCACAGTTGGCCATCACCACTCGACTCCAGCTACCACCAATCATTGCTGCCGCCACCAACGATCACCACCACTAGCTACCATTGGCCATCGCTACCCACCACCGGCAACCAACACCAATAAACACCAGCCACCGCCGCTATCAACCACCGACCACCATCATCTTTGGACTTTGCATTCATTTTACTTCAAACCAAAAAAAAAAAGATAATAATCACAAGAACTAACTATACAATTATCCAAACAACTCCAAAGTATTCCTAATACAATGCATTTCTTTTATACTGCATTCCTTTTTCAACCAACCAAACAACCCCCAAGTGCAAAGCCAAATCAAGTTTAGGAAAACAAAATCAAAGACAAAGTTCAAGATAAGCCTATTAGCATAAAGGGACAAATGAAATAATAAAGGGAGCAATAAATTAAAATTCAAGCAGCTTAATTTCAAATTGCTAAATCAAATCTATGAGGGAAAGGTTAGCCAAAGCACGAGAGAAACAAGTTCGAATAATTCAAAACTACTTCAAACTAATTTATAGGAAGGATAGTTGCATAAATCAAGAAAGACCAAATATCTTCTCCATAAATCACTCAAAATCCTAAACATATGGTCATCTAAGCAACATACGAGAGAGGATTTTGATAAGTCACAAGCTAGTCCCTTGTTTTTAGGATTTTGTTAAGGTTTTTTAGGATGAGTGGTTATTATATATGTAACCATTTATTTGATAAAATCTCTCTCTACCTCCTTGATTCTCTCTCCAAATTGAGATAAAACCTCTCTCTCTCTCTTTCTTGCTCAGTTGTTCTCTCTCTTCATTTTCTCCAAACCGAGAGAAATAAGGTAGCAAATAGATTAGCAAGTTCAAGAGGAGCTTAAATATATAAATGATAAAAAGGATATCAAGACAACTAGGCCATCCACAAAGGCTTATAAGTTGATAAACCCCAATCTCCTTTAAGTAGTAGTTTTATTTTCTATGTGCATGTTAGGTTATAGCCAAAGGTTTCCCTACCAAGATGGATTGGTCAAAACTTATTACGAGACCTTGGGAGTTGTAAACCCTAATTCTATCAAACCCTAGCAAGGTAATATCTCTCCTATTATTCCTTTGCTAGATTATTGAGTGTCTTAGATGATTTAAGTTGTAAACCTCTCTTGAATACTATCTCATCTCTTGTGCATCATAAGCTCCACATAATATCTAATTTAAAAGCTCCTTTTGTGATCTCATTAATTCAAGTGGGCTTACCATTAGCTCACCTTGGCGATCTCATTAAGTTAAGTGTTGCAGAGATGAGGATGCTCAGGTGGATGAGTGGCTTTACCCTTAGATATAGGATACGAAATGAGCATATTCGTGAAAAGATTGGAGTAGCTCAAGTGGAAGATAAAATTAGAGAGAGTCGCCTTAGATGGTTTGGTCACATAAAACGGTGGCCTCCCGATGACCCGGTTAGGAAAGTAGAGGTCTTAGATTTGACTTATGTTAAGAAAGGTAGAGGTAGACCTAAAAAGATTTGGTTAGAAAATATTAAAAATGATCTTTCTTTATTAGATTTAAATGAGAATTTGACTTTTAACAGGACACAATGGAGAAAAAGGATTCATGTAGCCGACCCCACGTAGTGGGATAAAGGCTTGATGTTGTTGTTGTTGGTGGTGGTGGATTTGTATTATAAAATTTATAAAATCTATCCATAATATATGTTCTATCATATTTTTGTTCAAAATCCCATATCAATTTTATATACCGATCTTATTAGTCTTCCCTCCCCATTGCTCCTGCTCAAACTGATTAAATATAATTTTCACTACCTCATCTTCAACATGTGCTACCGCTACTATCCCTTTATATTCTAATTTCTCACTCTATTCTTCTTAATTTTGCCACACATTCATTTTTGCATCCCCATATCCATCACTCAAGTAGATTATAATGACTTTTTTATGCCCAACCTTGAATCCATATGACATGGTTGAGCTAATTGCAATTTTATAATATTTATCTTTTAAGTCTTTATGATATTCTAAATTTGCATATATATACAAA
Organism: Dendrobium chrysotoxum; assembly: GCA_019925795.1. Taxonomy (NCBI): domain Eukaryota; kingdom Viridiplantae; phylum Streptophyta; class Magnoliopsida; order Asparagales; family Orchidaceae; genus Dendrobium; species Dendrobium chrysotoxum. The sequence goes on from CM034309.1 coordinate 19,742,109, forward strand.
CTAAATAGCACAAATTCTTGATGCAAGATATATATATAGCTTTTGTAACGTGCTTCAATAGATTCAAGATACTTCGACTTATCACATGTAAGTATAACTGATCTTCTAGCATGACTAACTCATAAATATCAATTTCACATCCATTAAAATTAAATATCATTTACTTAAATTTTTATTCTACTAATCTTGAGCTCCTCTTCTAAACTTTTTTGATATTATCCAAACTCACTTTGAAAAGGTCAAATAAAAATAAAAAAATATAATTATGACAATTCCACAATCACCTCATATTTCAATTAAAAGTTAATTGAGCTTTAACACAAAAAAGATAGTTCCATCACTAAGATAAGATGTGAGTAGCCTTACAATAAGTACAAAATAAGAATCGACAGGGCATCACTATCTAAGCCAAAAGAAATGTCAAGAAGTATGCAACACAGGCATCCAAAAAGCAATGAGTCAATGTCAACCGATCAAAGACTAAAAATTTTTTGATAGAATCCTAAAACTAACTTATTTAAAATTCAATTAAGTAAAGATGTAACATTTTTATGTTTTTAATGTATTATCACAGCTTTGCTCGAGTGTTCCCTCTTTATCTCCCATTTTTATTCTCTCTCTTGGTCATTTCATGCTACTTACTCCTCATCTCTCTAGCCCCTTTAGAGTTAGATCATCCAAGCCAACCTTATTCATCTCCCTTATTCTCTTTAACAAACAACTAACATACAATTATTTTTCTCCCATTAAAGACTCTAGCCTGCCCCACTGAAATATCACCTAGCTCAAACCTCTCATACCACCTCTCTCTCACAATTTTACACTCCAAGTCCAAGCTATCTTTACTCCCTTCCTTGCCAAGCATAACATATGGAATCCATGCACAAAAGAACTCCTTTCAACCAAGCCTCCCTACAACATGTTCTCCCGCTCTCTTTATTTCCAATATTATCTCTTATTTCTAACTCAACTATCCGTAACACCCAACCTTTCTCCGACCTAATTGTGTCCACTAAGCTGCCAACCACCATCAACTAATATCAATGGCCTTCTCCCATTGTTAATTGATAGAATCTATTCATCTCTGCGGACTTCAACTAGGAACACTCTAGTGGTTTTCATATGCAAGACATCTTTGATGGCATCACTGTTTCTCCAATCACAAGCTTCATTGCCATCACTTAACATCACACACGCCTGATTGACTCTGATTAAAACTTTTTTTTTCCGAACCCAAGTTGACATATACCACTTTGAATTTACAAAGGAATATTATTATATCTAAATTTAATAGGATACAATGGAGAAAAAAATATTCATGTAGCCGACCCCACGATAAAGACTTGATGTTGTTGTTGTCATCGTCACATGTGCTAACATTTATAGTAAAAATTTACATCAATTATTATTGCAATATCTCCTTATTATTGAGGATATTCTCCTCTATTATATTCTAATTTATTGTTCTCTTGACTTTCTTATATATAGGCATGCTTATACTAACACTTTAATCAATTCAGCAAAGATGTAGCCTTTTCATGTTTGAAAAAATATATATATTTGAAATCAAATTTTATGGCTGGTATTCCATCTAGTAAATTTAAGACTACCGATCATAAAAGAGGGATTTTAAGCTTTCAGTGTAGCATACCTGAGAGGCACTGGTAACATAGGTCCTCATGTGGAATAAAGCAATACAATTGTGAATCCAATTTACATGTTTCACGTCTCTTATTAGGAGTTGAGTTTCTATTCTCTGCCAAATAAATGACTTTATAGTTCAGAGAAGATTGACATCACAGTTCAAGAAAATCATTGAACAAAAAGCTTAAGATATAACCTTTTGATGGAGCGTAGCTTTTTCTTCCTCTCTTAAAGTCAAATACTTGCTTCAGCCTACAACAAAGCCTAAGAGAAAAAGTGCTTAACAAGGCCCCGCCTACAATAAAGACCCAGTTTGGCATCTTCTGTTTAGCATGACTCAGCTCTTTAGTCCTTTTCATGCTGCCATTTATTCTCGATGTCATCCTAAATGCAGATCAGATATTTAACAAATAACTTTTACAAATCAGACCCTGATTATATCATGAAAATAATAATGGTAAAAGAAAACGGTCCATAAGCAAGGATAAAAGAAAAACATAAAAGCAAATTTAAGAACACTGAAAACATGTGAAGTTCTACGTTCTCATTTTTGCTAGATATACTAATGAAATGTTTTCTCGTATTTTAAAGAGTAAAAGGTAATACAATTGCATACTTAGGAGAACATCATAATGGACAAATATGCAAAAAATGAATGCATGCTTCAGAATAACACAACCAAAGCATTAGATACAATAACATTCTGGAAAGACGTGCATGGTAATAAAAGTCGATTCAACTGAAACACTTCTGTCATCTTGCTTTAAGCATATGGATGCAACCTAAATCATTAGGCAAACTCAAGTTAAGCTTGATGTGCAAAAATCATTTCTTCACAAATAAACTTTGGACGCATATATGATATGCATCAGCTCACTGAATTTCCCAAATCAACCAATTTGCTGAATACCCAGCTCAAATTTAGTTTTATACTCTCTGTTTCTTATCAAGCCTTTTTTATTAGTATTACTTTAGTTAATTATGATTTTGTGTGACATTACTTATCGTGTTTGTAGTGTAGTAAGCTAGGCTATATAACCAATTGTAGTGGGCATGAGTATCGAACTTTCTACACAAAAATCTTAACCAAAATATTACTCTTTTGCTCTCTTATTTTCTCTATTTCTTCATTTTTCATTTGGTTTATGCCAGTTGGTATCATAATAGCATGGCCAACAACGGCAAGATAATGGTTTGTGATGAATATCACAACCAGGACTCCCTGTACAAAGCTCAATCTGACTTGGAGCAAAAGCTGGAAGTCCCACATTTGGAAGCATGAACTTCAGGCCCATAGGAACTCTGGCATTGTCCCTTTAACAACCATACCAGTGACCATGGCAACCAAACCAATGAACAAAAAAGCTACTGCAGGAAATCAGGTTCAACGGAGTCCCAAAACAAATGGATTCACCGGTTCATCCAGAGTTTCTTGAATCTAATGAAGATTGTCATCATCATCAACTGACAACTTTCTCTGACTCTGATTCAGAAAACAATCAAATATTATTGAAATAACTGCCAAGACAATGACAGTCATATGAATAAACCAAGGATGATTTCAAGTGAAAATTAACATTCCTTTCTTCAACGCGCACTTGCATATCGAAGATTATTTAAATTGGTAATAAGTTGTTGAAACCTTCTTTGAATAAATGGAGATTTTACCGGGGCAAAAAAGTTAAAAATGCTGTCTATAAAATGAAAGAAGAAGCGGGACCATGGCGCCTTCAACTGACTCAATCTTGCCATTGCGAGGGTAACAGAAAAACAAAGAATTAATCCAAAAAAAAAAAAAAACAGTTATTGCAAATCCATTTTCTCTTAAATTGATTATGACACAAACCTAACAATTAAAAACAAAAAACATTTTTCTAGTGACCAGAATAACAACATAGCTTCCAACCATTAAAAGCAATTGTGTACGATGTTGGTGCTAGCTATTGATGACTTTGTGAAACCATTCCAAGTGGAAGCTGAGGCTTCGACAATTGAGTTGGAGCTACTCTTTCACAGATGGTTGATCAACTGAATTCTTTAGCAGGAAGCTTAGTCTCACGGGACAATGATCAACATATGAACAACAGAACAAGAACTCTATGGGATTGTTAAAGCTATTAAACAATGAGAGCACTATATCTTGCATCAAGAATTTGTGCTATTTAGTTATCACCAATAAGTTCAACTCATACATTCTCAAAAAAATTTGAGCTACATGCACATCTGATGGACAATTTTCTTACTAAATTCAATTTGGTTCTTAAGTATATGTTAGGAAACACTTGAAGATCTCAAGCGAAACCAAACGATCTTGACAAAAAGAGAAAAATCGATCAACCAATCCAAAGGAAAAATCAGAAAACAGTAGTTTTTATTGGAATAATCAAACTAACGGAAGGAAAATAACAAGATACGATTGATCCTCTATTCGAGAGGAGGATCTATCTCTCCCAAATCTCTAGACGCAAGAGCCGGTCCCGTATGGACCGGTCCAACAATATAAAGCAAGAAATTATAATTAGGTAGCGGACACCCTCAACCAACGAGCTAACCACCTTGTTATAGTTAAGATTGAAATCACCATCCATGAATCTCTTTGAGACCAACATGCTTTGGGCGTTGACTTTGTTATTCCCTGGTCCAAATGTTCTCCAGCACCCCTACAACTAATTACTCTATTAAGCAAGGTTATTTATTCAAGGGTAAACAGTTATGCATATCACACCTCACTATACACTCAGCTGATCAAAGAATTACATGTGAGGGGCTTAGCCGCACACATGGGACGCAATAAAACTCCGACTTTTACTATAATATTGATCGAAATTGAGGCAAGATGTATATTGGTAGGTAGAAAATGTCATCTATGCCAAGCATTTAAGGGTGCAACACAAAATAAAAGATTATGCACAATCCTAACAATTCTTGATACAATTTGAAAATATCTTAGCCTTGAATTATTTTGGGACTGCCACAAATAAAGTGTGGAGTGGATTCTGTTATGGAAGTTGCAAACTGTTTCTCCAAAATAACACATTTTTTTGTGCGCAAAAAGACCTTTGATGCCACTAAAATGGATAAGACTTCACTTCCAACAAAGATGTAAAGTGTATGAATTGTTTTGGGCTTGAAATGTGGGAGCAGGCATAGACCAAACTTAGTTTGAGTTCTGCCTATCATCCATAAGTCAATAGGCAAACCAAGATTGTTAATAAAACCTTAAGGAACATGATCCATTGCTTCACAAGAGACCATCCCAAACAATGGGACTAAGTGTTGGGACAAGCAAAATCTGCATACAAATCTATGGCTAATTGCTCCACCAAACATGCTCGACCAACATAGTACATACCAAGCAACTAAATCATACTATGAATTTAACTATCTAGCATAAGCTATGAAACAAAGCTGCCTCAAATATAGCTTAGAATATTAACCCTTTCCTAAAAGATGTCAAACAGAAGCTTACTGGCAACAACGAATTATACAAACAAGTTGATATGCACCGAAGGCACAAATTTTTTGTTGTTGGTGACTTTGTCATAGTTCGTATTTGTATATAACTTTTTGGCGGCACCTACTCCAAGTTGAAGTCTCAAACATTGGATCCTTTTCCAATTGCTGAGAGTATCAACAACAACGAAGTCTCAAACACCGGGTCCTTTTCCAATTGCTGAGCATATCAACAACAATGCGTATGATGTAACTATCCCAGCAGATTTAAATATTCCTTTCATATTCAATGAGCCTACATTTACAAACATTGGGTCCTTTTCCAGTTGCTGAGCGTATCAACAACAATGAAGTTTCAAACATCGGGTCCTTTTCCAATTGCTGAGCATATCAACAACACTGCGTATGATGTAACTATCCCACCGGATTTATATATTCCTTTCATACTCAATGAGCCTACATTTACAAATATCATCTAACTGATGATGGTGCTATTCAGCTTACAAAAGTCAAGTTCATTTAAAGAAGGAGAGAAACAATGCAGCTCATCAGCTCACTAGCTTTCCCAAATCAGCTAGTCTATGGAATGCCTCACAAAACTTTCATTTTATGCTCCGTACTTCTTAATAGGACTTTTTATCAGTATCAATTTAGTTAATTATGATTTTAGCCAATACTGCTTATAGTGTTCGATGTGTAGCAAGCTAGTAGGCTACATAACCGATTGTGGTGGGCATGAGAAGTATTAAACTTTTTACACATAAATCTTAGCTGAAATATTGTGCTGTTTTGCTGTCTCTTTTTTCCCTATTTCTTCATTTTCCTTTTGTTTCACGCCAATATACATCCCATAAACAAGTTTCATGTTTGCACCAGACATAGCCGCCTCATATGACAGACTAAGCAACACTTCGAAATCAAGTATAAGACAAGTGAATTCCAAATTACTAAGCTGACCTATAGCAGTCGTAAGGATAAATGATATAGCATAGATTAACCCAAGTTTTTGAAGGAATCAATAGCAGGACTCGAAATGTTTACAAAACAAGTTTAATCAATGCTAATTTGTCCAAAAATTTAAACCAAAATAATTGTCATACGACGATTGTAAACATTAGCAATTTAAAGGCAAATTAAATGCGTCTCATTATGACAAAAGCCCGAACATCTAGTCAAACAGAATAATTTTTTTCTCAATCTAGCAGTAGTTTATATAAAAATTCATAATTACTTCAGTAATAACATTAACAAAGCAATGATTTGTGAAAGCACGGAAAAAAGGCTTCAGACAAAATTCAAATAGCAAAACGTTACACAACCACTTCCTCCTGCTGGGAGCTGGCAGATCCACATAACGACCAACACAGACAATGAGAAAAAAAATCATAATAGCATTGAATCTACACTGTTAGCAACAAGAAAACACTGCCAGATTCTAAAATGAAAATGACAACATAGTCTAGATGCGAGATTTCCAAGTTAACATTCATGCTTATTTCTTCAGAAACTTCACGGCCACGTTTTTTTTTAATCACATACACGCCATTTTCCTCGGCGGGACCTCCAATCCCATCGATTTCTCTGGAACGGAAGCTGGATTAAGAATAAATGCTCCTCTCAACTAAAATAAAAAACACCAACGGAAGCATCAGTCTATAACACAGGAATCCTTCTTTCAGCCAGTCAATGGCATTAGAGAAGCAAACTACCCAGACTAATAAACCACTCAAAAGCACTCAGGCCAAACCTCTAGGGTTCCTTCACCCATGAAAAATGCAACACAAAACAAATCTCACAAGAAAAAATGCAGACAAAAAACGGAACTGAGTTGGCCATAGGCCCAGCTTCATCGAGGACGCACCTCCACCTCTATCAATCCGCGTCCAAAACGAGATACCGATCTCTATCCAGCAAAGAGCTCGTCACGGCTCCTAAAAACTTCAAGCACAATCCTCATCTTTATCGACCCACTCTCTTTAACTCCCTTCACCTTCTCCTCCCGTTGCTTTGCCCCTTCTACTTTCCCCCTTTTCTCTTTCTCTTACCCTTCTCTTCAGAGAGAGAGAGAGAGAGAGAGGAGAGAAGAGAGGAATCGCAGGCCCGTTCTTCCGTATGCTCGGCGTGGCCCGAACGGGGAAGTAACCGACTAGTGCAGCTAGAGTTGTGGCCGTTGGCCAATGGCCGTCGACTAGCGGCGTGAACGAGTGAGTTCTCGGTTAAAAAATATAAAATAAATTATATTTAAATTTACGAGCCCAAATATAAAATTAATATGAATATTTAAAAATTATATCTTATTTTTACATCAAAAAACATTTATTATTTATATTGAATTTCTCATTTTTTATAATTAATTGAATTATAATTATTTTCTCTTTTCTATCATAAACGAAAGTAATTATTAAAATTGAATTGTCTAAATTTAATTTGAAATAAATATTTATATATTCTATTACTTTTAAATTTTAAAATATTTTTTATTATGATATTATAACATAAATTTTTTTCTTGTATGAACTCCTCGGTCTCGGTGTTTAAGATAATATAAGAAAATAATAATATAGCAGGGAGGCCTCCAGCCTGGGCCCACCTTCCATCGATTTCACTGTCGGTTTTTCCGCCAAAAGCCAACAGGAAGGCTACAGCGACGAGCTGGGACCCAAAACGGGACCAGAAAACAACAGGGGATTCCATTAATGAACTATTTGGCATTCAATCGGTCAAGATTTTGCCACGGTGGTTGGCCTACACGAGCTGAAGCTTCGCCCTCATCAAAGGCACTCCTCCTTAAGTTGGATCCTCATATTAATTTGGCCAGGGGTGTAAATTAGATTTTATTTGGGATAATTTTTTTATTATTTTTTAAAATAATTTTTTAGTATAAAAATTAAAATTTTTATATTTAAAACATACTTTAAGAAGCAGTAAGAAAGCTATCCCAAACGCATCCAACACCAGTCATTTCAACATTCAACTTGAGTTTGATTAATTAATTAAATTTGAGCTCGTTTTTGAGTTTTATTCTATGAATTTGGATCGACTCATTTATTTTGAAAGAGAAAAAATGCTTATGAATCCAACAATTATTATATAAAATGGTAAAAAAATAAAAAAATTTTAAGAAAAATAATGAATAATCACTTAATATAAGAAGAAAGTGAGATATAATTTATAAATATATTTAATAATTTTATACTTTAAAATATTAAATATTAATATATCTTAAGTACATTTTCTGTTCATATTTTTTAAACAAGCAAGCTTGCGAGGTAACAAGTCGAGTTAGAGTTAGCTCAAGTATGACTCGTTAGCTCATCAAGTTCGGCTCATGAGTCATTTATTGAGTCTAGGTCGAGCTCACTCATAGTTAGCTTGACTCACTTACATCTATAGATTTGACTATTGTTGTCAGCTCAAAATTAATTAAAAAGTCTTAGTTAGCGCTAATTTTTATGAAAATAATCTTATTTAAATTTTGTTTATTTTTTATTATATGTTTTTTAATAAGATTTAAAGAAAAAATAAAATAAAATTTTCTTTAAGTAATTTAATTCTACATTTGAAATTACTAATAGAACTAGCAAACAAGTACATATACTCATCATACATGTGCATAATTTAAATACAGAAAATGCTGATAAAATATTCACAAAATATAAATATTATTCCTAGTTAAAAACTGTGTTGGTTGAAAGAAAAAATAATTTTTATCTTAGCTTGGAATGATAACCGCACAGGCAATTAAGAGTCTGTTTGGGATGACTGTAGTATTTTATAAAATTGATTATGAGGTTATTGTGGAGATAACAAATTCGTTATTAGGGTTACATAAACCAATTTTTCACCATAGAAAATTTTAAGAAACAATGAGAAAGCAATAAGAAAATAATAGTCAAATGAAATTGTGGTTGCCATCTGGAAATATAACAGCCAAAAAGTTGTCCCTAGCAGAGTCTAAGAAAGGTAAAATAAAGAAGAAACACACCATTTTTTTTTAACTTGTTTTGAAAAATAAAAAGCTAAGGGCTTAGTGCAATTAGGAAAGTTCTCAGTAGTAGTTCATATAATTGTGATCGGCTACTTTTCATTGAACTCAGAAAAATTGCTAATAAAAGGTTGGTAAAAGATTAAGACTTCATTTCCGATAATTTTTTTACTATTTCTAAAGTAGCTTTAATACAAAAATTTTTAGTTAAAAAAAATTTTGTATTAAAATGTTGTTTTAGAAAATAAAAAAAATGTACCAAACAAAGGCTGTGTTTGGGACGGCTTTCTTATTGCTTCTTAAAGCAGCTTTCAAATATAAAAATTAAAATTTTTTAACTAGAAAGCTGCTTTAAGAAGCAGTAAGAAAGCCGTCCCAAACGAAGTCAAAGTCTAAGGCTTCATTTGGGACGGCTTTCTTTAAGAAGCAATAAAAAAATCGTCTCAAAAGAAGCCTAAGCCTAAGCCCTAGCCTATATTTTGTACTTAAAAGCTGTTTTAAAAAACAATAAGAAAATAATACCAAAAAAAGCCTATGTTACAACAAATCTGCATAATGATAGCAACAAAAGAAGATCGCGTAAGCTTTTAAGAATGGAAAGGACAAACCTTCTCTTAGATATCTAGCGATACATGAATGGAAGGTCTTGGATATAAAATAGGGTAATCACAATAATCATTTATGTAAGAAGAGAGGAAATAAGAAATCAAGAACATAAGAGGTGGTCAATACAAATTTATAGGTAACATTTTGAGCTTTAGAATTCTAGTGTGATCTCCAAGTTTAAAATATACCAAATTAACTCAATTATGATGTATTTATAGATTTTAAGAGGATTATTTGAATCAATATGTGAAATATGATAGCATATACATAATAGTTATCAATAATAATTGGCACAAATCTCATCATCTTATGATTGAAAATTCTTGGCATAACTTGACCCAACTAGGCTAGTGCAACTAACAATAACATGGTGTATTTGTTCACACAACTGTCAATATCAACTTATAAATCTTGATGGAATGAGTCCAACAAAAAAGATTCATAAAACTTCTTACAATTGGATTAATGAGCATAATTTTGATAAGGTTTATCCACTACTAAAAAATGGGGTTTTTTCGCAGCACTTGTCACGGACGGTTTGAAAACCGCTGTCAAAATTGGGTATTAGCAGTGGTTTAAACCGTTGCTATTAAATAATACTTGTTGCGGTTTAAAGCGGTGCAAAAACCAGCTATTACCTTATACTCGCTCGTGCGGCTCGCGATCCACGGACTTCTTCTTCTCTTTCAATCTCGCACGAACCCTAGCTTCTCCGTGCGACCCTTCTCCCCGTTGCTCGATCATTCGATCGTTCTCGATCTCACGGTCTCGTTTCGATTGGAGTCGTCGTCTGCGTCAAAGACCGAAGTCCGGTCGTTCGCTCGTGTCTGGTATAACCGCAGGGATAGGTCAAAAATTGTGCTGCGAAAGCCCTATTTTTTGGCAGTGATATCACTCAAATCAAATCAGATGTCACCCAAAAAAATGTTTATGATTGACAAATATTTTTATATCAAAATGTTTATCTCTTTGAGAGAAATAATTTGCATAAATGATATAAGAAAATAGGGTTTGTTAGGGCTATAATGGCTTTAGGAACTAATATGAAAGGATCTAAATTATATGATGCCACCATTGTGCACCTTGCAGTGATAGGTTTAGGAGCAATATAGGGATCACTCGATGGCCACCCAACCCTTCATTGTTGGCATCATTTTTGGTGCAATATAGACATATTTCTTGCTAACTGAGTTAATGAGCTCTTCGGTTGTAATATATGTTTCAAGAACTCATGTAATTAAGTTAGTATCCATTTAATTTCATTCTAATTAATAATTATGAATCTTGAAATGCTTAATAGATCCTTAAGTAAGTTAGAAAGTGCTCTGGGAAGGAGAAAATACAAGTCACTAAAACATCTCTGGGAGCATTCTGGAGTTAATGGGCAGCGTCGTGATATCAAGTTCTTGAGTAAGGGAAGGGAATATAATGTGTGTTGTGGTGATGGGTGGCACCGTCGTAGCGTCAAGCTCTCCAATGATAAGATTTCGAGAGAATCTGGAAGATTCTCTGTGAGTGTTGCGGAGCCGAGGAGGCTAGCGCCGCAACACTAAATTAGTGGTTTGTATATAATTAAAATATCTTAACCTATTTGCTTAATTCCCATCACCCAGCCACCTTGCCAGAGAAGAGAGGAGGAGAAAGAATATGAGAAGAGGAGAGAGAATTTGGTGGCTAAAGCTAAGGATTCGTCTATCGGAACTATTCAAAATATTTTAGCGCACATGATATACTTCTGAACTCCTTTATCTGATTTCAATTCTAGTAGTTTTATGAAAAATTATGGATAAAAATATAATTTTCTCAAATTTTACGATGTTTTAACCGTATAACTTTTAATATGTTAATGTATACTTTATCCTGAATAATTTGACTACAATAAATCAATGTTTTATCTATTGATTTTTTCTAAGTAAAATTTTTTGTATATAATTTGATTGAGGCTTTTCTTACATTTGCAATAGTTATATGAAAATCATAAAATATTCATAAATATCCATCTAAAATTAGAGGTTGAATAGGAAAGTTTAGTGGGTATAATGTTATACATGTGGTGTAACTTTTTACCAGCAATTCATGTGTTATCAGAGTATTGCATTGAACTATAATCTAATTACTATTGCATTTGTATTTGCACTATTCACAGCATGACATTGGAGATATTTTGATATGCGGAAAAGTGCACTCTCTATATGTGAAAAAGGGTCTTATATGTTCTGTTATGGCCCCATCTACCTTATGTGGATGTATGAGGGATTCTAGCCACACTTATTGAAAGTGGGCATGGGAAGTTATGTAGCACTATTATGTTCTGACTCTAGCCCCACTTACTAGATGCAAGTGTGAGAGATTAAAGTGAGACATAAGTGAAAGTACAGTTATAAGTAAGCATCATAATATAGGTATTATAATCATGTATTACATTTGTTAATAATTTAAGAAATCTAATATAAGTAATACTCTAAACTGAATATTTAAAATTTCTAAATCTCTACATAAAGTATAACGCTCTAGAATCTAATTTGAAATAATTATTCTTTTATCTTTTAATATATAACAATTAGAGCTACCTAATTTTTTTTATCAATATAAATATCAGCATAAATAAAACTATTAATTAAAATATCAATATATACATATGTATTCATTTCCTTAAAAATTATATATGCTACTCAGGATCTATATAATCATATCTTAACTAGTATAAAAGAACAACTAAAATAATAAGAACCTATACCTGAAGGATCCTACTCAATCTCCCACTCCTGCTCCCTTACCGAGACCGAAAATCATTTAATCACATATAACAAGCTCAAGAGCCCAGCAAATATGCATGTTGGAAGTCAAATCATGCAGTAGCATTAATATGATTATGAATCAATACAGAAATAGTAAAATGCACATGTAGTAGTAGTAGTAAAGTCTATAACCAATAAAGTGATGCAGTACGAAAGCTAGTAAAGTAGTATAATAGAGAAATCAGTAAACCTGTATATATGTTGAATCATTAACATAGTTGTCATATCAGTATTATCAATCAATATAGAAATAATATAAAATTGTAAAACCAACGTATTAATAAAGACTGTCAAAATTATATCAATATAATAAAATCATATAAAGTGTACACATACTATATGATTACAATAATTTTTTTTCTTAAAAGCTATTTGATTTATAATAGTCAGAACTTATTTCAGGAGTTATTATAAGTCAAAATAAAAAATTATCTTCATTAAGCATAAATATTATTGTGCTTTAGTTTTACTAATTTTTTATAATTTTTGGACTTAAGTAAAATTCTTTAAGAAATTGACACTTGTTGGTACAAGTGAAGATTTTGAAACTATTATGTATCCGTTTTACAAACCAATTTCACCAGAATATTCTAGACATGCTTAATTAATTTATGAATATTTTTATATAATTTTTGGATTCTGGGATTTGAAAAAATAAAATAATTAAGATGAATTTTATGTTAAAGAATTTAAATAAGTGAAAAAAACTTTTTAAAAGCCATTTTACCCTTCATTTCAATTCACAGCGAGTTGGGAGAAATTGAGAGAAAAAAGAGGAGAAAGAAAGGGAAAGTCTGATTTTAGAGGTTTTAGAGCCATTTTTATCTATCGGCTCAGTTGAAAAATTTATTTGTCTCGAGGTAGGTCACATTATGCCTATCTTAGTTTTTAAAAAATACATAATTTTTATTAAATTTTTTTATTAAAATTTTATTTCTATTATCAAAAAATGAGGATAACTTTATACTGGTAAAACTTTCATCGAGTAATTTTTTATATGTTCTAGAGATTAAGATTATAAATTTTTTAAATATTTTCTAAAAATTTTATAATAGGAGTTTGAAATTTATGAGATTTTTTTTTGATAGAAAATTATTTAGTTGTTAAAAAATAATATTGCAGTTCAATTAAAGTCTTAAAATAGTGTTATATATGAACCCTAGTAATTTTGTTTTTTATTAAAAATGTACATTTTTTATCAGGGTATTCTGTTATCTACTATTATAGAAAATTCTACAAGTCTGTCACATGCTCAATTATGCTTTAACTATTATAATATGATATAAATATACATATGTGAATAAATTATATCTACTAGTAGAGATAAGTGTTCAAAATCTTTTGAGATTTTGTTTATGTTAGGGAATATTCTAGTGTATATAAGACATATTTTGGTGGCTATAAGCTATGTTTTGGTGCATGCCTACGGGTATGTTTTGGTGCTATAAATATAAAAGGGAGTTATAAATGGTCAGAATCCTTTGAGATTCTGTCTAGGTTCTAAAAATATGATATGAACTACTCTATGATATGAATTTCAATTTAATTATCTTCTCAGTATTGTTATTTAAATAATTAGATAACTACTATACTTTCATTGTATTTATTGGTACAATGATTTATTAGACCGCATTTAATTATTTTTAAATATTTAACAAAATATTTAATAAAAAAATTTAAAAATTTAGATCAGTTTGTATGGCTTGCTAAGCTATTATAGCTCAATCTAGTTTTACTTTTATTTTTTAGGATCTGAGAAAGGGAAGGAACTTGTTGATTAGTCATTTAGGATCAGATCTGAGTTTAAAGATATTTCTCTATTTTAATTTTTATACAATCATAGCTAATTTATTATTTAGTTATGTAATTTCTATTTATGGCCATATACTATAGTTTATACATTTTGATGAAATGAAAAAAAAATCTTATGAATGAGTTTATTTTCAGTACTTAGATATTTTAGAAACTTTGTAGTTATTTATTAAAAATTAAATTTGGAAGAGAATATAAAATATTTCAAAATAGATCTTGGGATTTGTCTATCATAACTCAACATGATAAGGCATATCCTGGTCAGGTTTTTTTTATCCTAGGCTTTTTTGTCCGGCGTTCCTATTATGAATTTTATTTTATTTGAAGTAAGTGATTATACTCTTACTTCTATTTTTAATAATTTTGATTTTTAGAAATTTGATCTCTCCCAAATTGATTAAAATATATTTTCTCATAACTTATCAAACTTCTATCATATAACTTTTTATATATGATAAATATAGATTTTGTGAGCATTTTTCCAAAAAAATTATTAAATTTCATAAGGTAAAAAATAAGTTATAATTTTATGAAGCTATTGACTAATATATAGATTTTTTTTTTATATTTTATAGATTCCTACACTTCTTGTTGCATTTCATATATTGAAGATGGAATGATACAATTGATATAAGATGAATGTGATAGTTACATCTAAGCAAGAAAGGTTCATTGTCAACACTATATTTAATACAGATTGGCTCTTAAAATATAATATCATGCACAGGAAAGTGGGCCATGAGGCTTTCCTTAAAATAAAAGATTGGTGGTGTGATTCTGGTTATAGCCTATAATCAATTAAACAAATTATACAGACAGATAGAGAGAGATGACTCTTCATTAATTATTGAAAGCCACATGTGAATTAACTTAAAATAATGAATAATAATGGTAAGATAAAGACTGATGACTAACTTATCGATAGTTAGTATTAAATTAAAGATCGATGATCAAATGGGCGACGATTGAAGTGAAAGGATAAGAATACCATATTAAAGTTGGATGTCTTATCTTGCTCTTCATAATTATATTCATGGTTGTATTTATATGATAGTACATTAAACTGATTGATATATAGAACTATCGAACTGATTAATAAATAGAACTGAAGTCATACTGATAGAAATAATATTGTTATTGATACAACATAGTATGCCCATTGATTGGTCATCATTTGTATTAATTTTCTTATAGTTTGATAGATCTCTTTTAGCTTTACAAATCATATTGATTTTATTATTAATTTATATTGATTAGAATTGTAGTATATATATTTATTATTTTGTTTCCCATTGATTGCAGTGATAAGTTTTGATTAGTTGCTAGGTTATGTGCTCATTACTTGATTTTATATAATTTCAAAAAAAGGTAAGGAACCTACAGGGTGAAGCTAGGCAGTATTGATAGTTAAGTTTTATCTTCATCTTTGACATTATATATATTCTTTTGTAACCTATAATGGCTATTATACATATTATTTTGAGAATGTAAATATTGATTGTAGTAATGAAATTTTGTGTTCCACTGTTTATAATTATTTATATTTTTCTAGATGCAATTAGTAAGCTCTGGTAGGTGGTGATCTAGTTATAAATGAATATTAGTTGTTAAGAAAGAAATGAATAGCAAGAAGAAAGAAAAATGAATAAAACAAAGAGATATAATTCTTCCACTTGTTCCTAGGGCTTGACAGATCATTCAGGTTGATCCCCATTAATCATATAATATTTTTGAACATTTTAGTTTCTTAATGACATAAAAAATGGGTAATTTTGAAAACATGTGATTTCCAACTACAATTTTTTTAAAAATAAAGTTTGATTATTTTAAAGTCAATTTTAGAAGTTTTAAATTCAAATACTTTCATATAGATATGCATGAGTGAAAGAATTTTTCTTCGAAGGATCAAATTTTCTCCTTATTTATAATGTTAAAATCTTCAAGTCCAAAAATAATTCAAGACTTAAAATTTTTGTGGCATAAAATCATAATTTTGAAAACATTATAAGGCGTGCACTACCAAAAAAGCAGGTCTTTCGCAGCACTTGTTATGGGCGGTTTGAAAACCGCTGGCAAAACTTGTCTATCGCTGCGGTTATAAACGCTAGCACTACCAGCGGTTAAAACCGCTAGAACAACCAGCGCTTAACATACCTTAACCTAGCTTCTGAGCATTCGCCTCTTCGTATTCGATCTCCTTTGCATTCGATCCCGTCGGCCCCTACTCCGCCTCCTCCCTATCTCCGTGCGCCTGCGCCCCCTTCGGCGTCAAAGGCAGAAGTCCGGTCGTCCGGTCGTCGGCGTCAAAGGCAGCAGTCCGGTCGTCCGCCCGTGTCCACCTCCTCCGGTTCTTCCTGCTCCCGATCGGTTTGTGCCCTAACCTAGGATACTATATTATAAGATTCATTTGCCATTATACTTGCTCCTAGTGACAATTTCACATGGAGTTTGTTATTCTTTGTATAATAAACTAGTACTAGGGTGTAGTTTGGAATATGATAGCTATGAAATTTGAGATCGAAAAATTTGATGGGTTCAGTAATATTTCTCTTTGGAGAACGAAAATGGGTTGCCTTAGGATATTAATGCTATTTAAACTAGTACTAGGGTAGTGCTATTTAAATCAAGTCTACCATCAGTATACTCATACACTTTTGACAAGGCAAACTTTTAACCAAATTGTGTTATTTTGGCAAAGTTATTTTCTTGTAGATACTTGCTCTTTTGGCCTTATTATGGTTAACATAGGCTTCATTTGCAATAGCTTTCTTACTGCTTTATGAAGCAACCTTCTAGCCAGTACAAAAATTTCAAATTCAAAATCTTTTTGTACTAAGAAACTATTTGATAAAATAGTAAGAAAGCTGTCCCAAACAGAGCCATGGTAGCCAAACTTTCTAAAAATCCCTTTTAAGACTTAGCAAAACATTATTTGATGTAGTTTTGTCCCTAGTTAATCATAAACATACAATTGAATCATTATGTTATTCAGTCATATACTATAGGTGAACATTTGATTGAGTTTTAAATTTTCTATTTTTTTTTAAATCAATAGAGCTTGTTCTCTCTTAATGTATGCTCAATAAATTTCAGGATAGACTCTACATGGAATAAGATGAATTTAATTTGTTGATTTTTTTTCACTAAATTTTTTGACGAAGTTTATTGTAGTCTTCCATTGGTTTTTTTTTTTTTTGTATATATTTATGGGTTACTTCTGAAGGGTTCTTTGAAGTGATGAATTGTAGCTTATGATGGATTTTATTTGATCTGAATATAAATACTGTTTGCAATGTAACAAATTCATAGTGGCAATGGAAATTCAATTTTATAAAACTATCTCAATTAGAAAGCCTGATAAATTTCAATTTCATTTGCTTTAGAATTAGATTGACATTGGGGATGCCATCTAGAGCTAATAGGTGAAAACAAATGGAATGTGTGCATCTTTTAATACATTAATTCCGTTTTTTGCTTAATTTTTTTGGAATTCGATTATATTTTATTTTTTAATCGATTAAAGAGAAAAGAATTGTTTGAATTGCTAATTTTTCTAAAATTAACAAAAAAATATTCTTTGAATTATTGAAAACATAATTTATGTGTTTTATTAGTTTGTCAAACAATATGTTAAATTTTAACAAACGGGAAGTCCTAAATTTTGATAAAAAATGAGAAACAAACAAAAAATGCCAATATATAGTAAAATTTGGCTTTTTATGCCCATAATGCTCGAAATTGGACAAATATATTCAAAGTTTCATTTCTTGGAAAAGTATGTCCAAAAGTTCAATTGTAATAAAAATATCCCTAAAATTTAAAGAGATGTTGGATATTGTATAAGCAACATTTGTGCAAGATATTTATTTTCCTCGCATATTCTTAGCTCATTCTTCTCCAATAACTCACATTCACGAGTAAGGGTTTTATGATAAATTTCCAAACGAATGTTAACAAGTTCATCTCCAATTAGCTGATGATTTTCATTAAGGTTAGTCATGCCATACATTTGACAAAATGTTTTAGTCTGATGAGATTGAATGTTGGCATTGTAAACTATGAAGAAATAACACTTTAAATTTCCAACTTTTAATACTGTTTGAAACTCTTTTTTTGATCTAGGATCAAAACATGCTCGACTTATAATTAAACATTGATCAAAACTTATTTGAATTTTATTTATATGTCAGAACTAACATTGACCAATAGTAAAAGAAGCTTTAAACATTCAAAAATTGCTTGATCAAGGCCCGAAAAATATTTTATCTATGCTAAAATATTATTCAATCAACTTCTTGCAAGTAATTTGAAATGTTAATCAATGTTCCATGAAATGTCGAGTAATGTAAGAATTTATTGTTTACACTCTTTGTCTCATTTTGCATTGACTCATTTGTGTTATCTTACTGTGCCTGTAGATATATACCACAGTCACATATATATGTGATAGACCTCAATGTTTTGGCTGAAATTTCCTTTTAAAATACCATGTCTTAGTTTTGTTCATCAATTCTTCTTTACATCCACATACTAGGCTAGGATCATTCACCCCCTTAAAAGATTTTCTATCTTTGTTTAACTCCTTATAACTTATGGACAAATTAGTATGGTTTCTTGCTACATGAGGTGAATTGTCAACTAGAGAATTGTCGATGCATCACATTTGAAGCTCTCCAAAATCCATTTTACTTAGGGTCTCATACATCTGCTTGAAGTGAGTCAATGGCCTGATGTTATAATTTGTCGCATACAATATGGACATTGGCATCAAAAGATCAATTTTAAAGTCTATGATACATCTCTTGAATCCTCTCTCATTAAAAAAGATTTTTATGTCAACATGTATTAAAAAATTTAGGGATGGACATAAGGCTCTTTCCCTTGTCCACCTCCATCACTACCAAAAAAGCAGGTCTTTCGCAGCACTTGTTATGGGCGGTTTGAAAACCGCTGGCAAAACTTGTGTATCGCTGCGGTTATAAACGCTAGCACTACCAAATTATAACTAATTTAAGGTTCCTACAACTGCAAGCCCCTAATGACTATTGTTAATTTTTAGTAGGTAGAATAAATAGTCATAAAGTACAGTAAAATTTTCAGCTTTTATTGTTGTTGCCTTAAGTCTAAATTTGCTTTCATATCGGTGTTGAATTTGCTACACTTTTTTTGTAGTCTATCAAGGACAGATTGCAATTATGGAAAATCAATAGGATGCACAAAGATGGTACCTGGTCATCTGAGGATGCTATGCAGCGATGGGTACATATATATAGTTATTACAATTTTTTTAATAAATCGTTCTTCAATAAATTTAACTTTATATATGTATTTGTACTGTAGACGCAGGCATGCAAGCTTCTTGCCGAAGAAGGGCTAACACCTGAAGATGACAATATTGAAGCTAATGAGAGAGTCTTTGCTATAGTTATGGGACCTGAACATTCAGGTCGAGTTTGTACCCAGGGGTTTGGTGTCACACCGACTAGATTCTTTCCTCAAAGCAAAACTGAAGGTGGTAGCGGCAACAATTTTGGACAGATTGCTAGTCTTCGAGAAGAGTTCAGATCATTTCAAGATAATCAGATGAGAGAGTTTGGCTTGTTTCGTGATGAGATGAGACAGTTCATGCAAGGATTTCAAATGAATCATCCACCTCATGGAGGATCAGAAATGGTATGAAAAAAAATTATGTAATTTAAATGTAAATTACTTGATTATTATTATCTCATTATTTTCATATTATTTTCAGGGTGGCAATGATAATTCATCTGATGCCTGACAGTCTGCTGATGAGCTGTAGTATTAAATGTGATGCTTCTACTTGTATGACTATTTTATGTATTTTCGAACTTATGTTGTTTTGCTTTTGAACTCTAGTAGTTTTCATTTTGTGCTCATTTCCTTTCTTGTAATATATGAATCATAGCATTTTCTAGTAATTTTTCTTGAGTTTGACTTGGCATTTGGAGATGAGTTACATTTTCTTTGTTTTAGCTACAACTCTTATTTATGTGTGTTTTATGTATTGAATTTAGCTACTAATCTTGTTGTTGTGAATCTCTATTGTATCTTTATTTTAGCTACAACTCTTGCACATTTTCTTTCAATAGATTTGTTTTGTGTGGCCATGTTGGCTGACCAGCTGATATAGCTAGTTAGATATAGGGTGAACGATCAGATTTTGAGATTTAATAAAAAAAAAAATCTGGACAATAGTGGCGGTTAAAACCGCCACATTACTGTAAGTCTGACCATTTGTGGCGGTTATAACCACCACAATTCTGGGAATCAGTTCGATTTATAGTATTAGATGCGGTTATAACCGCAACCTAATTTCTAATTCGTAGCGGTTATAACCGCTGCCGTAATATGCCAGACGAAACTCTACCCCGCCGTTCCCTAAACCGCTGCGGAATGCCTTTGCAGCGCATTGCAAACACAGCGGGTGTGTAGCGGTTTACAAACCGCTGCAAGGAAATTTATAGCGGTTATAACCGCTGGGATAGGTCATGAAATGTGCTGCGAAAAGCATCTTTTTTGGTAGTGGTGGTCACTCCTAAATGTCAATATAGACCTCCTTTTGGGACTATGAACTAAATAAATTCTCCTTAATTATAATTTCACCCATCCATGGAGTTGACATATGATTTGGGGAAAACTTTTCTATAAAATATTATGTAAAACTCTGCAAATTGCTTAAAATTTACCGTAACCTTGGCCATGATCTCTACATTATTCTTCTTCAGCTTAGTCTTTATTGCAACTATAGGCGTAAACATTATTATCAATGATTGACATTGACCTGATTAGTGATGAAGGGTATAGTATGGATGTTAGCTTTAATGTGTAAGACATACATCAACTTTGGTATCAATGATGCACATTTATCTTCTTATTGATGAAGACTCTCTGGGTTATTGTTGGCGATAGTTATGACTCATGGAGGCAATGGTATGCATTTACATTAGTTTTGATGATAGGCATGGATATTATCCATGATCAAAGGCATTGACATTGGTGTAGATGGTTGGTGTCAACCCATTGGTAATGGATGTCATCATTGTTTATGTTGATAGTGGATGTTGGTCTTGTAGGTGACGATGATCACAAGATTTATTGGTGATAATAATAACCAACCTTATTAGCGACGGCGAGCATTTGCATTGCTTATGATAGTGGGCATTAACCTTATCAGCAATGATGGATGTCATGTGCTGATTTATAAAACTTTAAATGTTATTCTCTTGAATCTTTCTTGGGGCCCCATCTTAGCGTTCATAATTGAGTAGTTGCAAGTTTTTTTTATAGCCTTTATGATTAAGTAGATGCAATCATTTAATCTTTTTGAATAGAAATTGAAACACTCCATCCAATGGTTGGAATAAAATATGGTTTACTAAATTAAAATTCAACTTATTGATGGCATAAACATTTTGGTCATATATCAAAAGAAAGAATATAAAGATTATTAAAGAATAAAATATTTCCTAATTTGAATTTTATTGATCTTGATATTTATGTGAATTGTATTAACTGAAAGTACACAAAATCAAAATTAAGAAAGTGGCATAAGAAGCACATAGCATTTGAAAATTATACACACTGACATATATGAATCTTTTGGTATTCCATCATTTGGTGGAGAAAAATATTTCATTATTTTTATTAATATTTTTTCACAATATGTATATATATATATATATATATATATATATATATATATATATATATATATATATATATATATATATATACCGTATAAAAGCCTCAATCAATATATACCTAGGAGGTTTTTATTAATAAAGTTAAAAGATAACTAGATTAAAAAAAAAAGGTAAAAATCTTTAAGTTTAACAAAGATGGTGAATATTATGAATGTACAATGAATATATATAATGCCTTAATCCATTTGCTAATTTCGTAGAAAAACATGGCATAAATGCTCATCAAACATTGCTAGAAAAACAACATTAAAATGGTGTTGTAAAAAGGTGTAATCCTACTTTTGATGGATATAGTTAAGATTATGTTAAACCATTCTTCTTTTTCTTATCATTGTGGATGTATGCTTTAAAACCCACTATATATTTGCTAAATAGAATTCATAGCAAGGCAGTTTCAAAGGGTTCTTTTAAACTATTAATAGGAAGAAAATCCAATTTAAGGAACTTATCTATTTGGGTTTGTCCAGCAGATTTAAGAATTTATAATCTATATGAAATGAAACTAAACTTGAGAACAACTAGTGGATTTTCATTAGTTATCCAAAAAAATCTACTGGGAATAAATTTTACTATCTTCACTATAGTATGATAATTATTGAAACTAAAAGTACTAGATTCATTGAGAATGAAAAAAATTAATTTAGTCTAGTATTTTAAATTATTATTTGGCTTTTCTATGAGATTTAATTTAGAAATTGATGAGGATCCAGTTTCATTTATACAAGCCATGGAAAGTATTAATTCAACTAAATGGTTGAATGCCATGTAAGAAGAATTGAAATCTAAAGATCATTTTAAAGCATGGTGCCTTATTGCATGATTGCTTAAAGGTTCAAAAAGAGTTGGGTGTAAGTGGATCAAATGACATAAGGCGATATGTGTTGCCAAAGGTTTCACTTAAGGATAGCATTACTACAAAGAGACCTTTTCTCATATTTCAAAAAAGGGCTCATTAAAATTATTACTGCAATAGTGGCTCATTGTGATTCAGAGCTACATCAAATAAATGTAAAAAGTGCATTTTCTAAATGGTGACTTAGAGAAACAAGTTTATAAAAATCAACCTATGGGTTTTCGAGTTGAAAAAAAGGACACATGGCATGTAAGCTTATGAAGTCAAAATAAAATCTTAAACAAGCTTCAAGATAATGGTATCTTAAGTTTAATGATGTTGTCATTTACTTTATATTAAAAAAAAATACAATTAATCGATGTATATATATGAAGATCAGTGGGATCCAATTTATATTTTTGATTCTGTGCTAATGATATCTTGCTTGCTACTAATGATCTTAGTGACCAAAAAATTTCTCTCAAAAAACTTTAAAATGAAAGATATAAATGAGACATCCTGTAATAGGAATTGAAAAATATTAAAAATAAATATATAAAGTTGTCCATATTGATTAATTATTTAATTATAATTAATTAAATAATTAATTGAATGTCGAAATTCTATTCATTAAAAGAGAGATAGTTCATTAAAATATTCATGGATCATTTGATAAAAAAAAACTAAATAAAAAACTATTGGTCCTCTTTCTCCCTCATTAAGTGTTAGATTTTTTTAAAAAAATTAACCCAAACTTGAAGAAAATTGGAGGTTAGAAGCATGAGAAACCTAGTTTCTAAAATTCTTCTATCAAATTTTAGAAAAGATTACCATGAATCCTGAGATATTATATTAAAATTATTAATTTGTGATAATCATCTTATTCAAGATCCTGGGTTTCAAGTTCTAAATGGAAAATTAAAATTTAGGTTTCATTCAAGAGAGCTTTCTTAATGTTTTGTTTTTCAGAGCTCAACCATAATTTTTATTTGGCTAATACTTTTTCATTGCTTTCAGAAAATTTTTATGCTAAGAAGTTGCTTTCTATAACATCTCTTTAAAACAGGTTATTTTTTCCGCAGCAGCTTTACAACAACCTTTACAAAACGCTACAGTCATCCCAAACAAATTCTTAAATTTTCATTATTAATGAAACTTTTTCATACACCAAAAAATCTTTCATCGAGATGCCTGTTTAGAATATAAATTTGTTGAAATGAAGTTAAAATGATCTTAAAATGGATTCTAGAACCTTTCGATTTGAATACTTTATGTGATCTCAAAATCACGTCAAGATTGGTATCCGATCGACGAGAGATTATTACGTGCGGCGTCCGAACCGTCCGGAGGAGAATCCGGACGCGCCACATCACCCGGATTCACCGGGCCCCGGGTGACGTGGCGCTTCTGGATTCGCCTCCAGACGAATCTGAACGCCGCACGTAATAACTTTTCCTGATCAACTAGATTTTCTAGTGGCATATCAAATATAATACAATGTAATATATAATACATCACATGAATATATAATTTAATATAATATAAATATAATACAATAATATATATTATATATTGTTTATGTGTTTAGATCAGTATGTACGTATGCAGAATAGATTAAGGCTTCGTTTGGGATAGCTTCGTACTGCTTTTTAAAATAGCTTTCTTGTATAAAAATTTCAAATTCAAGAAATTTTTGTACTAAAAAGTTGTTTTAGAAAGCAATAAGAAAATTGTCCCGAACGAAAAGCTGTCCCGAACGAAGCCCTTCGTTCGGGACAACTTTCTGCCTTTCTTATTGCTTTATGAAACAACTTTCTAGTACAAAAATTTCAAATTCAAAAAAAAAAATTATACAAAAAAACTGCTTCATAAATAATAAAAAAATTTTCACAAACAAAATCTTTCTCATCTAATTGAAGAACAGTACTACTTTTATGATCCAACGCTACTTTCGTGAAGCTTCAAGTCAATAAAGGCAGGACATAAGTTCTCTCACTTCTATCTTGCCTATTCACATGCAAATCAGATGACTCCCTGCGGACATTTTTCTTGGCTTCACAGGCTAATGGAACAGCATTGCAAACCATCGCATTCAAATGGGATGAGTCCCCCATTGCCATTTTTCACAGCTTCACATGCAATTGGGCTACATTAATTGTCTTCATATTTATTGATTTTAGAACAAGTCTCAACTACATTTTTATGAATGTTGCTACTGTGTACTACATTTTGTCAAAGTAAAGAAATCTTTTCAGGTAATTAATGAGTTCTTTTTCTCCATTTCATTCATGTAGGAGAAATTATTCTGTGCGGTCACCGGATGGTCCAGAGATACACAATAGTACACAGCACTGGTACACATAAGAAAATGACGTGGCGCATCCTGATTCGCCTTTAGACGCCTTCCGGTGGCCGCACAGAATAACTTCTCTTCATGTAGACTGCCAACCTCACATAGGGTTTGTTTGGGATAGCTTTTTCGTTGCTTTGGGTTTTAGAAAGCAACCATAATTTCATTTGGCTACAACTTTCTTGTTGCTTTCTCATTACTTTTTAGAGATTTTTGTGGTAAAAAGTTATTTTTTGCAACTGAAGTAGCTAAGTTATTTTTCTCATAGCAACTTTGCAACCAACTTTATAAAATGATGTAGCCATCCCAAATAGTACCATAGTGGAATAAAAGCTTGATGATGTTGATGTTGTTGATATTGATCAAAATTATCTTTATTATTAATTTTTTTAAAAACAAAATACAACTTGTCATAAATATATTTTATTAATTATTTAATATAATTTAAAATTTTAGATGTTATATAAATAAATAATAAAATTTAGCACTAAAGAACTAAAAACTATTACTATATATGTAAATCTTCTTTTTATTTTTAAACATCGCTTATCTAAAAAAGGACTATCTATTAATTATGCCCACATCTTTATTTTTGTATTGAAGCTTTAGGTATTTTGTTGTTTGGACCACATTTAATTCAAAATAAGGTTTAATAAGTTCCAGAAATTTTGTATCTTTTGGCGCACGAAGTTATGGCACATTGATTTACTGGTCGAAAGTTTTAAGTATCAATTAATAGGTCTTATGTTTGAAGTTTTAATATGTGATGGGCATGAATTTATCTTTATTGATACAAAAGTCTCAGCAAAAAAAAAAAAAAAAATCTCTGACCGTCCACATTCGACCGTATTTGTTCTTCAAATTGTGAATTAATTTGCTTAACAGATGCTTGGAGGTTAGAAATACAATAAGATTGACAGACTGCAATTTCATTTTGTTGTTCACATTTCATTCTTTTCCTGTTTTGTTTTTGGACATCTATCATATCTCCATTTGATTATTATTTTCTCTATGCTTTTAATTTATGTAGTATCTATCATATTATTTTCTCGGTGCTATATATATTATTGGGTCCTAAAATATTCGCGGCGGCAGAGAGATATAAAGTTTAACATCCTAGTTTTGTACGAAGATCCAACGCACAAAAGAGTAAGGTGCATCATTCATAAGTGATACGAACATTTTTATGTGGAATATCCTGAAAATGGAAAAAACTATGAGGCCTGGCTGAATTTGAATGAATCCACTAGTATTTATAATTGATTACAGATGATACCCTTCCTCGGGGGAAGGCGTCGGCTCAATATAACAAATACGCATCATATAACACTTTACATGGCTAAAAGAATCCAATGTCTTGAGATTTGTCCTCAAGAAAGTGTTGACCTATTCATTGAATTGATAAGACCTGCATTTGGGCAACAGAGGTCAGAGGGATCGTAGTCGGCAGATGACAGAGGTCGGAAGAACCGTAGTCGACTAGCGACGGTGATCAGAGGGACCGATGTCAGCAGGCAACGGTAATCAGAAGGACCATAATCAGACGACTATGGTCAAAAGGATCCTAATCAAGCAACGATAGTCGGAGAGATCGTAGTCGAGTGAGCGACAGTGGTTAGAGGGAGGCTCGTTAGTTGCTTCCATATGGAGGTCCGACGACGATGGTCGGCCAGAAGTTCAGCAGTGGCGGCCTGGTGGTGCGAAATTGACAGCGGTGGTGCCGGGGTGGACAAACGTCCGATTGAGTGAACGCCTAACCGCCATCATTGGACAAATGCCCGATGCGACTGCAGGCCACCTCCCAACCGCTCAACATTGTAGTTGAGCCACCTCCTCGAAATATCGCCTGATCACCATTGTTGCATCACATTCATTTGATCATTATCGTTTGACTATAATTCTCTTACCAACGTCACCTAATTATGGACCTTGAACCACCATCGCATGACTACGATCCTTTCGACCACCATCATCTAACTAATGTTCTCTAACAATTGTAGTTGAGATATGGTCATCTAACATATAATTTGCATATCATTATCGCATGGCTACTCATACGCATATTGACCTTATCACCTACCATCAACTAACAATATAAATGCATGCCATCATTTTATAAGAACGGTGCAAGACATCAACACCAACTCTGACTTTTCGTGTTGATGCTGAGATTTATGTTAGACTTCTTCATCTCTAGTCATACAATCTCATAACATTAGCTCTTATGCCACATGATTCTTCTAAATTCACCATATAATATTTTGACACAGTGCATGTTCCCGAGAAAAGACATCATTTTTAACTAATGACTAACACTAGTGAAATCATTTTAACATAACTAGGCCTCATGATTTTTAATTTTCTTGGGGTTTTCTTATAAAAATCTAATACCCCCTTCTTATATATGTGCGATGAATCTTTATACAAAACTAAGATGTTAAACTCTGTCTCTTCATCGCCAAAAATGTTCGAGTATGCAATAATAATATTTGTAAAACTTATAAAAAGATCGTTTTACAATTTTCTTTATAAATTTGTGCAATCATCTCATACCATCTTTGATTATTTCTAATCAAATTCTATATGATAAACATTGAAAATATTCATATAGATTCATGACTTCTATTGTTTTTTTTATGCTGTTCTAGAAGACCTCATCTTGTAGTTCTAGATGGCTCTTCATTCCTCTTCAGCAGTAATCACCACCCATTAGTTAACGTTTAAGCTTTGTATTGATGAATGTTTTAATAATGCATTCGGCTTAGGTTTTGTTCGGGATAACTTTCTTATTATTTGTTAAAGTAAATTTTCAGTACAAAAATTTTAGTTTTGTTTGGGATTACTTTTTACTGTTTCTTAAAGCAGTTTTTTAGATTTTTTACTAAAAAGTTACTTTAAGAAGCAGTAAGAAAGCTATCCCAAACGAAGTCTTACTATTAGCAAATTATGATTTCATTTGAGATAATTTTTTTAATGCTTTTTAAAATAACTTTTTAGTATAAAAATATTTAATCAAAAATTTTTGTAAAAAAAAGAAAAAATTTATTCCAAAGGAAACCTAAAGGCTAAAGCTGATGGTTGAGCCTTTCAATTGCAGGGTTTGTATTATGGTTGAGTACGGTGTTGAGGGGGATAATTCAATGTTAATTTATTTTCTTGTTTAATTTTAAATAAAATTTAATTATTTTTATAGTATATTATATTTAACAAATTTTAAATAAATACATTTATTTTGCATAACATAATATTATACTCGGTCCTTTTTTTTTGGGCGATCCTGAAAAATTTTTTTTTGAGAAAGACCTTTATTAAAAGACGTTCACATCTATGGCATTAATTTAACCTTTTCTTTTTAAAGGCTGAGCTTCATTAAGGTCGTTCTTCCTAAAGTCTGTACAAAAAATAGATATTATTTTTAAAAATTATATAATGAAAAATATTTTTTTTAAAATTTTGATGCACATTTGAATTAAAATATTTCATAATTAAATTTTAGATTATCCGATCTTGATTTCAAGAAACTCATAGTTGAATTGAATATCTTGATGAGACGAATCAATCGACACAAATAGTATTTGAAGCGTAATTGAAAACTTTGAAACATTAATTGGATGACCAAATGATCTTCAAATCTTGCATGCTTATTGACAAATCGATAGTCTCTGCGAGACAAATCCATTAAGCCCAAAATCATCTAATTCCGATATCATTAACGCATCTAAATATTGAAAAAATTGGTCTATAATCAAAAAATTAGCATGGGTTGTCCAATGGAGCATTCCAGCTCTTTCTTATATTTATGGTTCAGGCCGCCTTAAAAATTTATAAAAAGACCCCTACTTTACATTAAGAGAGTCATAGGCTCTTTGGCTTCATATATAAAAGAGCTCATAGATTTGAAAAATCTCAAAGCTCTATTAGAGATTTAGTATATATTTGGAGACTGATATTTATTCAAATAAAAAAATAATAGAGATATTTATCTAAAACTAGTATTAAAAGAAATAAAAACTCAAATTTCTCTTTAAAAATACATCTTGCTGATGAAGGAATATTTAAAATTTGTTGAAAGGAAAAAACTTTATAAGATGCTAAAACATTGTCGCATATTTCCTAAAAAAGTGATTTTTTTCAAAACAAAACTTTAAAGATAAATTATTGAGTTGACAGCTATACACTGAAAAAAATAATCAGAATGTACTAATGCAAAATGCATCAGAATAGCAATTGGATTTTTTTTTTTTTTTTCGGAGGAAGCATTGATCTTAGGCCAGTATAAACCCCGATCGATCTAGCATGCAACCCACATCAATTTACACGGGCCAACACTTAAGGCTTTCACTGCTTGCCAAGGGATTCGAACCAGAACCTGGGCTTTGCCCAGCCGGCTCTTCACCACCCGAACAAGCAGCGGTGGGTATTGGATTTTATCTGGGATAGTATTCTTATTATTTTTTATGTAGCTTTTTAGAATAAAATTTTCTAGTTCAAGAAACTTTTGTACTAAAAATTATTTTAAAAAATAGTAAAAAAAACTATCCCAAATGAATATTTAAAGTTTTTAAAATTTTGCAGAAATTATTGCTTTTTATTATATCTTTGATTATATTAATCTCTGCTAAGAAAACAAGGCGTTGAAAATTATAGCGATGCATTTTATATCAGAATACCCCTATACACTTTTTTTTCTTGTATATTTATAGAATTGTTGCGTCTTGGAATATTCGCGGCGGTAGAGAGTGATATAGTTTATCGTCTTAATTTTTTACGAATATTCAACACACAAACAAATAAGTGAGTTTGGTTATAATGTTCATAAGAGACACTATAATTTTTACGTGGAAACCCCTGAAAAGGAGAAAAACTACGGGGTCTGACCCAGTTTAAATGAATCCACTAGTGCTTGCAATTGATTACAAATGAAGCCCTTTCTTAGGAGGAGGGCCTTGACTCAATATAACAAATATACATCATATAAAGTGTATTATACAGTAAGAGAGTATGGTTATAGCGTTCATAAGAGATATCATAATTTTTACGTGAAAAACCCCTAAAAAGGGAGGAAAATCATGGGGCCCAGCCTAGTTTCAATGAATCCACTAGTATTTGCAATTGATTACAAATGAGGCCTTTCCTTAGAAGGAATTCCTTTGCTCAATGTAGCAAATATATATTATATAGAGTATTATACGGCATGAGTTGGTTGCATCAATGTTGATTTATTCATTTGGTCAGTAGGACCATAGTTAGCGAATGATCTAAATCGAAAGGACCGTAGTCAGACGATGATGGTCAGAAGGATCGTAGTTGAGCGATGGAGGTTGAAAAGACCATAGTCGAGCGACAGAGGTTGAAAAGACCGTACTCGGGTGACGGTGGTCATAAGGACAATAGTTGACGAACTACAATGGTCGGAAAGATCGTAGTCAGCAAGCAATAGAGGTCAGAAGGACCATTGTCGATGGGTGACGGTGGTTGGATGCATCGTAGTTAGTGAGCGATGGAGGTCGGGCAGAAGTTCGACGTCAGTCGGCAACTGGGTAAAAGTCAGGCGGTAGTAGACAAAAGTTTGCCAGCGGTGGTGCCAGAGTGGAGCTTCAGCCTTAGAGCTATTCTTTTCTTCCTCCCCTTCCGCCCTTTTTTCTCCTCTTTCATGAGAAGAATGTGGTTTATGTATAATTTTTTGAGAGTAACATGCTTTGTAAATATAAAGAAGATTGAGGGCATGTTGGGAGTGTTTCAATAAACGGCTCATATTGATCCCTTTAATTGTGGAGCATTTATCAAGCATTTGAGTTCCTAAATAATGTCAAAATTGAGTGATCTTGAGCTCGTTGGACACATCTCGTTGAGCCCCTCAATTCGATTATAAGCATGTCATTTTTGAATGTCATTTGGTCATCCAACTAATGCTTTGAAGCCTCCAACTGTGCTTTGGACTCATTTGGGCTTGGATTGGATCAAATTTGATATCGTTGGGTTTGTCTCCTTGAGATGTTCAATTTGACTATAAGCTTGCTGAAAATGGAGATTAGATGATCCAAATTTTAATTTTTAAAGCTTCAATCTCATATTTGCATCGAGATTCATGTCTCTATCAAGACGAATTTTTGGTGACATATCAAGAATGATATATTCCTATTATAATCTATTTGCACCACATCCCATAAATAATTTATTTTTTCTGCTTTAATTGAATAAATTTCAATATTAAAGTGCTAAAATATTTAGGAGAAAATGCATTTCATTTTATTTAAAATAATAATAGTGTATTTTATATAATTTAAAAATAAATTATTATATAAATAAATATTAAAACTAAAATAAACTCTTAAATATTTAAGAAGAATTTTTATAAATATAATAAAATTCTTATAGATATTTTTATTTAACATCTAAATTTTAGATTTACTTACACATCATTTTAATATTTAAATTAAATGAAAGTAAATATATGAAAATATAAATTTTATTTTAAATAGTTTAATATTAATTTATTTTTATATTATTTAAAATGTAAATATTATAAATTAAATAGAAAAAAATTAAAATATAAGCTACATAAATTGAATAGCCAGTCTTTCATTACCATTGCAATCTGCAGTCAGCAAGAATGCACACTCGATAGTTGGCTGCACCGAGCGAAGCCACTCCGTGAACCGGCATCGCCCTATAAATTTCCCCGTCGGAGTTCATCCCCGCGATCTCTTCGTCTCTACCCTCATCGAGATCCATGGGGATTTCACCTTATTACGTCCTCCTCTTAATACCCATCCTCGCTGTCTTCTTGCTTGTCCTCCTCTACCTTATCGCTCGCCCCCGCCCATCCCGTATCCCTATCAAGGGTCGCCACGTTTTCATCACCGGCGGGTCCAGTGGCATCGGTCTCGCCATTGCACATCAGGCTGCCGCCGAAGGCGCACGAGTTTCCATTCTAGCGCGAAACCCCAAGCGCCTCGAGGAGGCCCGGGAAGCCGTTCGTCTCGCCACCGGCGTGGAGGTCAATGTCTTCAGCGCCGATGTACGGGACGCCAAGGCCGTGAGCCGCGCGGTCGAGGAAGCCGGGCCTATTGACGTGCTGGTTTGCAACCAGGGTGTGTTTATGCCTCTGGAGCTCGAGAAGCAGGAACTCGAGGAAGTCAAGTTTATGGTCGATGTTAATTTGATGGGCACGTTCCATTTAATAAAGGCTGCGCTTCCGACGATGAAGCGGAGGACCAGGGAGACTGGCCTCCCAGCCTCTATTGCCTTAATGTCCTCACAAGCTGGGCAGGTTTGTTCCGATTCTTCCTGCTGTTTGATTGGAGTTTTCCCCGTTATTGGTCATACTTCGAATTTCATTTGTCAGAAGGTCGAGTCTTTCGGATAATCTATGCATACGTGGTTATGCATTCAAACAAATCTCTCTGTGAGACTGTGATCTTGATGTTTTTCGACCGCATCAACCGCAGTTTTTTTTTTTGTTACGTTTTTCTGCTGGAATATTTGAACGGAAAAAAAAAAACGTTGTGAGCATTCAAAATAAGTACTGTGGAAGTTATAGTATATGCCTTTGTTTGGAAGATTTTGCATACAAACTCTGTTTTTGAGATGGCTTTTTGTGATTTTTTTACACTGAATAGGCAGAGTTTGCATTTAGCAGGTTTAATTGGGCGTTCTTGTTCTCATGTCTTTGTTATTCTAATTGTTGATTGGGGTGTTGATTGTCAATCTAGGTGGGCATCTATGGTTACGCAGCATACTCCGCAAGCAAATTTGCTCTTCGAGGCTTGAGTGAGGCGTTGCAGCATGAGGTCATTGCAGATAATATTTATGTGTCTCTGATATTTCCTCCGGACACAGAAACGCCAGGTTTTGCTGAAGGTATGGCACATGTCTGTCTACATATCTAGCTTTCCGTCACAAGCTTTCGTCTAATCTTTTCTGAGAGCATGAATGGCAAGAATTTATTTACTGGAAAAATATGACATTATGGTCAACTTTTACTGGATTAAGTTGGCATACCTTTTAAAGGTGGAGATCTGTGAAGCAGTTTACGTGTTGTAGCACCAGTTGGATTATAATTGAGGACATTTTAGCTGAGACAGATCTCTTTAAAATTTGTTTATGATATTAGATATATCTTCTCAAAGAGCGACATAATTCATGCTATTTTAAAGATTCTTTCCTGCTTTATAAGACAATAATCAAAACAATTATAAACAGTTATTTTTTACTCAGAAAATTTATGTTGATCAATATCTAGAATTAACTGTAGTTTAATAAGATATATTCTACATCCTGAGCTACAATTTGAGGATATGCTGGGCCAAATTATTTTGCTGATAATTTACCTCTTTGGGAAAAAGAAACCCTATATCTCTAAGAAGCTTGAATAGCATGAATTTTTCTTGTTGAATTTGCTTATATGATAGGTATTTCCTCTCTCCTTTTGCTTTTCCACATTCTTCTCTGTTTTTTATTAAGGTTTTACTATAAAACTCACTGTGTTATTTCGTTCATGGAACCTGATTTACCTATTATTAGTTTCATATTGCTGCATGTTATGGTTAATTGGCCTGCCTATTGTTTTTGAAGTTACAACGCACTTGTCAAATTATCTGATAAGTAGCTCTCTCTTTTATAATTTTGAGCTTAAAACTAAGCTTCGCCAAGATATTTAACTGTAAGGAAGGTTCTATCTGTTCACAGCTAGTGATGCACATTGTTGACTCCAAACATTTTGAAGAAAATAACACTTTTCTTCATATTCTTCTCTTTTTCAAAGTTAATGATGCACCCCAAGTTCTCATTTTCAAACTTGTAGATTTAGCACTAAACTAGAATTCTGACGTACGCACTTGCCATTGCAACTTTATAGTAATGAATGATGTTACCCACGGACGGTTAGTCAGTTGATAGAGCATTAAAACAATCAGCTGTTTAGGTCTTAAGCCAGTGAATGAACAAGTTGGAAATAACTTGTCAAATTATCATGCAAATGTGACTAAGGTTGATCAAAATAATTGGCTGTTGATTGAAGTATCTGCTGCTTAATTTAAGCAGCTTTTGTGATGAAAAGAGAAAACTTACATCAAGAGTTATAAATGAAAAATCAGCTCATATTACCTTTTCTATAGGACTGCATTTTCTAGATAATGAACCTGTTTTGGGGGCTTTATTTTTCTCAGGAGAGCAAGAGAGAAGACCTGAGCTCACCAACATAATAGCAGGATCATCTAAAGGAATGAAGGCAGATGATGTCGCAAAAGCATCTCTGAATGGCATCAAATCTGGAAGATTTATCATTCCATGCAACTTTGAAGGAACAATGATTGCTATCGCAACTTGTGGCTTGTCTCCTCAGAGTTCGTTCATAACAGCATTTATTGAGGTAGCTGGTGCCAGTTTCTTACGACTTACAGCTCTATTCTTCCAGTGGAATTGGTTTTGTACTATAGAGAAGTGGCAGACCAAAAACTCTGCTAAACTGAAAGAAAACACTTATTAGCCTGTTATAGGACGATACTGCAGTTCTAGTTTTCTTGCTCTTCGGTTACTCTGAAATATATTAAATTCAAGATAATGTTGCTAAGAACTTTCCTTTTCTTCCAATCTGCCGTTGATTCATAAGGGTTGAGATTTCATAACTTGAGATGCATGATAATTTGCATGGCATTTTCCTTTTAATCAGACATTAAAGTTCTTAGCTTTATGTAATAACTGTACCAATAGTTCAAGTGGTTGGATAAAAATTTGGTGAGGCTGTTATAGTTTACCAGTTTATTCTATTCTACTGTGAAGAAAATCAATTGACCATTTGATAGATGTTTTCACCATTCCTTCAACAATTATTTTCATTGTGCACAAAGCTAGTGACTAAGGCTTTGTTTGGGACATCTTTCTTACTGCTGCTTAAAGCAGTTTTTAAAATTTTGTACTGAAAAGCCGCTTTAAGAAGCAGTAAGAAAGCCGTCCCAAACGAAGCCTAATTGCATCATTGTTGTGCTTTTTGAACCACAAATTTAAACTTGAGGCATATGTTTGTTGCATGTCATTCAATCAATAGGCTCCAGATTTTTCTTTAAGCTTTAATTTTAGCACTATAACACCATTCTTAAGGAAGGGTGGCACACTTGTTTTTTATAAAAGGGTCCCAATGAGTTGGTAAGGTTTACCCATATTAGCAAGAGAAGTTCGTAACACGAGAATCAATTTGACTTGTTAGATGCAGCTCATTGTAATTTGTTGGTTCGGAATTTAGGCTATCAGTCAAGAGATCTCGAGTTCATGAATTACATATGAGTGAGACGGCATTGCATGATTTCTTTTGCCCTATTCATAAGAAGCTTTTTGAAGAATTAAATGAAGCTGTAACTATCCAGCTATCAACTGTTGCAATGTTTGTAGTTAGATTATTCTTTTTGCTTGTATGACTGTTAGGATTAAATACAAAGGAAGAGGCGGGGCCAAGCAGGATGTTGTCTTCTCCGTGCAGAATTCATCTAGCTGGTAAGCTCTTATTCGCAGAATACATTACTTAAAAGAAGCAAGAATGAATGCCACAACTACCTTAAGGGTCATGAGGATCTTTTTTTTTTGTGTTTATTATTATTATTATTTTAATTTAAAATAAAAAAATATAAATCAAATATATTTTCCAAAAAAAAAGGGTGATCTCATACATCCCCACATTAAAAAAAAAAAAAAAGAAATATCCGTTCAATAAGATGCTACTAATTACTGGACAATTGTTTGAAACATGTAAAGATGTACAGCAAAAGTATGAGTTATACAAATGAATATTTCTTAATCTTCATTACTATGTACAGATGTGTGTCATACATACTACTAATATCCACAGATCTGTGTTCTCTAGTCTCCATGGAGGCTGTTCAGTGTGGCTATATGACATTCATGGGTGACAAGCTATTATAAAAGTTCGAGAATGTACATAGATGATGGTGTCATAAATGAAATCGTAATCAAATATAGATTTTTTGGTCTTAGATGGGATGACGATCTTATTTCTGGTTCAGTAATTTTCTTCAAAATAGATCTTAGAAGTGGCTATCATCAAATTAGAATTAGGTTTGATGTTCATTGGAAGACTGCTTCTAAGACACCAGATGATTTATATGAATGATGAGTTATGCCCTTTGTGCTATTTAAAACTCCTAGTACTTTCGTGAGATTAATGATCGAAATGCTTAAATCATTCATACGAAAGTTTCTTGTTGTCTACTTTAATGATATTTTGATCTAAAAGCCACATTTAGAGCATTTAAGACTTGTTTTTGAAACCTTAAAGATCCTATAGACCCTACATCGCTTAGCTTAGCATTAATCTGGACCGTTCCATCAGAGATCGAACGACCAGGATCAGTGGGCTCGAATTCACAAGATTGAAGTAAGGGTTCCAATCCGATTATATCACAGTAATCCCATGAATTCAAATGAGTTGGATGAAAAGTTTTTTGTAGTCACTTTTTGGGCCAGGAATGACTTGATTTCACCGGCGGGTTCACTACAATGGAGCCGACTTGTTTTGGTCGATCCTGAGGTCGATGAAGCCTAGTTTTAGTGAGTTCAACTTGATGGACTCGCTTTGCCAATCCTTCCTAGCCAGTTGAAATGACTTGAACTCAGCCCAAACAATTTTTGGTGTACAATTCTGTCACAAATCTCGAATGAAGCTCATGTTATAATTCATATTTTTTGAGTTTAGTCTAGATTTAAAATAGAATTCCAATTTATATTTTTTATCATAAATTTGTTATTGATGAAACCTAATTGCACCAAATTCATCAAAAATGAAATTGTCAAAATGACAATTATGTTACGAAATTACAATCAATTCCATCGCAAAACCTTCACAGATCCCTCACAAAAATAGAAATGCATCAAATTTCATCATAAATCCATCGTAAATTCATTATAAAATTACAGGCTAACTATACTTAGGCTTCATTTGGGACAGTTTTATTACTACTTTCTAAAGCAGTTTTTTAATACAAAAAATTCTTTTTTTAAAAAAATTATACTTAAAAGCTGTTTTAGAAAGCAGCAAGAAAGTTATCCCAAACAAAATTTTAATTACATCACAATTATATTTTAATTTCATGGCAGAAATGCTATTCTCCTCATTTTTTATAAAAATTCATTGCAAAATAGTTGACAACCAAACAATCACAACACAATGCATAAACATGAAAATATATTAAGAATTATTTAAACAATTCAAAAGCTTAAAAATACTATAATCAACAAAATTTAAAACAAAAATATAAATCCTTCTAAACATCAGCAAATAATATTTTTTTTAACTACAAGCAAATTTTGTCGCAACTTCACAAGCACGTATATGCAGACCTTCGAACTTATGACCTCTTGATTAAAAATCTAAAAACGTCAAGAGAAAATAAAATTGATTAACCATATTTCCACCATTATAATTGGCTTAATCGGGTGCTTTGTCTATCAATATTTTAGGAGGGGTGTTAATTCAAGTTTATAATCCAAGTTTGGATTTGTATGAATATAAACGATCTAAATCTAACCCGTTTAATAAACGGGTAAAAATTGTCTAGTTGAACGGGCCAAAACCGAACCTAATCGACATGACATGAGAAATATGTAAGCCGTGTTAACCCAACCCAAACGAACACGATTATTATATTTGAAGGAGTCAAATTAATAAAAATAATTAAAAAATACAATCTAATATGAATTTTTATTATCAAAATTAAATAATTATATTATTATTTTCGGGTTGACACGAACTCAATCCAACACAACCCGAACTAAACCTAATTTTCTTTTAAAACACTTAAGCTAAACCCAAATCTAACCCTGAAATTACACAGGTTGACTTAAACCCTAATTTTTCATGTTGAGTTCAAGTCAATTTTTCATATCTGATTCAACATTGATAACCTAATTTTTAAAATATTTTAGTTTTGATTTGTTGGATTGGATCGAGCTTCTTGATTCAAATTTTTTTATTGGCAAAGATCAGTAGTATGTAAGCAGTAAATAATGGTTATAAGCCCGAGCTGCTTCTTATTGACAAAGATTTCATTCTGAACAGTTTTTTTACTATTTTCTAAAATGATTTTTTAGTACAAAAATTATTTGAACTAAAAATTTTTATACTAGAAAACTGCTTTAAAAAACAGTAAGAAAGTTATCCCAAACGAAGCCAAAGTTACAAAGATGCGTTGGCGAGTTTTATAATGTGTGGTAATTTTATAAGCTTTCTAAAGGATGACTTGATTATAAAAATAGATGAAATTTAATTCACAAATAAGCTTTATTTAATGAGAATTTTACATATACATTCTTATGCTACAGTCGCCCTGCATCCTACATCCCTAGAACATTTCACTTATAAGCATGACTAAGGATTTTACTTTGAAGGCTTGGCCATGACAAGCAACAGTGTCTTGTAGATATCCGATGAGCCTCGAAGGTGGTTCGACGACGATTTCCGGCGTCCCTGAGTAATCACACTCCTGTCGCCGTGCCGTCCTAACATCACAACATCTTAACAACATTCAACATCGTCTCAACTTACATGCTATTGACAGTGTTGCCATCCAATGTTGTCTTCTTATAAATATATGTAATATGTAACTGATGATATTAAAGGTTAATAGTCAATAAGTGCAGTTACAAAATTCTAATATTTTAGTAATATTATTCATGCAAAACAAACCTGTTCTCTTATAAAAAAATAAATAAACAGGTATAACCCAGAACAAAAAAAAAAAAAGAAGCCTGAGATTTATTTAAAAAAATAGACAAACAAATCAAAACAAGCCATAAAGCACGCTATAAAACAGCAGCCATAGGTCCAATTATACTGTTCAGCATATTACATGCAACCCTCAAAGGGAGAACATATTGAACAATTTTATATGGACCGAAAACATTTCTACAATTCTGATCCACATGAGTTTTATTTGTTATCCTTCATCCCTTACTAGATCTTTGCTCCTTTCTGAAGAATGAAGACATAGCTAAAGGGTCACTTCTGTCCTGTATAAGGAGAGTAAAGAAGAAAAAAAATCCTACAAAAAGAGAGACGAATGGGGTCTGACTGCACCAGAAGCCACCCAATTTGCTCTTGTAAATGCAACCTTCTATCATCTGTACAAGGTAGAAGACAATGTAACTGTTGTAGAAAAATGAATTTGAGTGTTTTTTTAAAGAGTAAAACAGTTACTTGCAAGTATGATATAAAATCTGTTAGCAATACTGATAAGCTATAAGCAAGCCTTCCTATTATGTCTGCTCCACTACCTGCAGCAGGAAATCATCTCCACTCATGACCACGATTACAAATAGACAGCTTAGCCAATCAATTGCTAATATCTGTAACTAACTAATATTCCCTTTTCTCTATGTATACTTACAGGAACTTGCTGTAGGGAACATACATACATACATTCAATGAAACCAGTCTTCATCTCTAACCTTTCTCTGTTAATTACTTCTCTGTTCTAGCTTTCTAAAACTGCAGGTTGCAACATGGTATCAGAGCCCTAAGCTTCACAGCTTTATACAATGGCAGAACAAAGCTCCGCCACATCTGCAACTGCAACAGCTTCAACACCCTCTCTGTCAATGGCAATGGCGGACTTCACTATACCAGGTCCGTTGAAGTTTATAATGACAAACCTGAAGTCCATAGTCAACCTACAGCTTACAAATGAGAATTACGCCATATGGAGTTTACAAGTTCATAAACTGTTCACTGCAAATGGGTTTGACGGTTATCTCACCGGAAAACAAACCCGTCCAAGTGGTTCATCCTCTGATTCTGAACTTAAACTCTGGCTTTTGATTGATCAAAATTTAGTAGCAGCCCTTTTGTCTACAATTTCACCCTCTGTAATCCCTTATGTTCTCCATCTCTCCACCACTACTGAAATCTGGAGCACCTTGGCGAGCCGCTTGCAACCCACCAACAGATCAAGGGTCATACAACTTAAAAACGAACTGCACAGTATTCAGATGAAAGACTTTACCATGTCACAATACCTCTCCCGCATAAAACAGCTTGTCGATAGCATCGCAGCTGCAGGATCGCACATCGATACTGAAGATATCATTCTTCATATACTAAATGGCTTACCACCTGCTTATAATGCTTTTAAAACAACCATCCGAGCCATACCATTGCAGTTCACCTTGGATACAGTATACTCACTTCTCTGCAGTGAAGAGATTCACGTGAACAATGAACTCCAACGAGATACGACTCCTCTCACAGACAACTTGGCTCTCTACTTTGGCCGCGGAAGATCTGGGCGAAGCAGGGGAAGCTATCGCGGAAGAGGATACTCCCCAAGACCACCCATCAGCAACACCCGCTCCCAGTTACCCCCCGACAATGCTCGTCCGATTTGCCAGATTTGCGGCAAACCAGGTCATATAGCTCTTCATTGTTGGCACCGATGCAACCTTAATTACCAACCACCTGGAACTTCTCGAGCACTTATCTCTCAACCGTCTGACAGAGCCAACCTAAGCACCGACTGGTATTTGGATTCAGGGGCTTCATCCCATTTAACATATGATGTCAATCACTTGCAGAACCCTCTACCATACACCGGCAACGACAGCATCTCAATCGCAAATGGGACCTCTCTTCCGATCCACTCCAGCGGTCAAGGTCTGCTTCCTCTACCCAATACCCCACGTAAGCTCCACCTTCAAAATCTACTCCACGTTCCCTCTCTAACTCATAACTTAATTTCCATTCACAATCTTGCAACTGACAACCAGTGTTCAATTTGTTTTGACTCCTCAGGATACATCATAAAGGACAATTTGACTCATCAACCAATCCTTAGAGGTCGGACGCGGGACGGTCTCTACATCATTCCATCCTCCCACAAATATGCTCTCAACACTATCAAGACCTCCACATCTCTCTGGCATGCAAGACTGGGACATCCACATCACCAATTACTTCAGTTTTTAGCTAGAAAAAATTCCACTATATGTCTCTCCAACATTTCTAACTTTTTATGTAATTCATGTAATGTGGCTAAAAGCCACAAACTACCCTTTTCTATCAATGAAATGAAAACTTCAGCTCCTTTTACAATTGTTCATACTGATGTTTGGGGACCTGCACCTATTTCATCCTTAAGTGGCTATCATTACTATGTTGTTTTTATAGATAACTTCTCTCGTTTCTCATGGCTTTACCCCATGTTCACAAAGGCTGAAACCATACAGAAATTTCAACTCTTTTTGCATATGGTTAACACTCAATTCAATACTCGCATTAAAATCCTTCAATCTGATGGTGGCGGTGAGTATACATCCCTCAACTTTAAAAATCTTCTCCATCAAAATGGTATCCAGCATCACATGAGCTGCCCATACACTCCCGAACAAAATGGAACAGCAGAGCGCAAACACAGGCATCTTATTGAAACCACTCGCACACTTCTTCATGCCTCCAATCTTCCTCTCAAATTCTGGTTGGAAGCCCTTCTCACTGCTAACTATCTTATCAATCGACTTCCTTCCAAATCCATTCATCTTGACATCCCATACAATCTCTTACATGGACACCAACCTTCCTACACTCACCTCAAAATATTTGGGTGTCTCTGTTACCCATGGCTTCGTTCTTTATCCCCCAACAAACTTCACCCACGCTCAGCAGCCTGCATCTTTCTCGGTAATTCCTCCTCCCACAACGGATATCGCTGTTTCAATCTTCAAACATCAAAAATACATATTTCGCACCATGTTATCTTTCATGAAACACAATTTCCCTATCTAACTTCCCCTACGTCTACATCCTCCACTCCAACCAATGATCCTCACTCTCCACTTACCCTCATCCCTGTCTCCACCTTAAAACCACCATATGCATCAACCTCTCCACCTACTCCTGCTGGTTCAGTCACCACCTCCCAAACTTCCCTTCCCACATCATCCTCACCCACAACATCCGCACCCTTACTTACATCCACCGCAGCTACTTCTGTACCTACCATTCCTTCTTCCCCTATCATTCCAATCTCTCATCATCCTATGCTAACAAGGTACAAAACAGGAAAGTTAAAACCAAAACAACACTTTGATCTTCTAGCTAAAGCTGCAACCCCCTCAACCCCTACCTGCTACACTCAAGCCGTCAAGTCATAGTCCTGGAGATTGGCAATGTCTGATGAATTTACAGCCTTACAAAAACAGGGAACATGGTCTCTCGTTCCCTTACCTCCACACCACAACTTACTTGGATGCCGTTGGACCTATCGCACCAAACTCAAACCAGATGGCAGTGTAGATCGATACAAGGCTCGTCTCGTCGCACAGGGTTTCAATCAGCAATATGGCATTGACTACAAAGAAACCTTTAGTCCAGTTGCCAAAATGCCCACAATTCGAATCCTACTCACCATTGCACTCACAAGAGCCTGGCCGGTCCTTCAATTAGATGTATCCAATGCCTTTCTCCATGGCACATTACAAGAGGAAGTTTACATGAAACAACCACCCGGTTTTGCTGATTCAACTCATCCAGATTATGTATGTAAACTTCACAAGTCCATTTACGGACTCAAACAAGCCCCAAGGCAATGGTTTCAAACCTTTACAGACTTTCTCCAATCGCTTGACTTCCGGTTTAGCAAGTCTGATCCCTCACTCTTACTCTACACAAGCAACAACACCCACATCTACATTCTCATGTATGTAGATGACATACTTATCTAGGGCAACAATCAAATCTGCATCTCTGAACTCATCCGAAAGCTACAGGACAAATTCTCTTTAAAGGAACTTGGTCCAATTTCCTTTTTCTTAGGCATCCAGGTGCTTCAAAGACCAAATGGCTATTTCCTCAGCCAATCTCAATATGCCCGTGACATCCTCCAAGCTGCAGGATTCATGCAATGTAAACTAGCTCCCACACCTATCGTTGTCAAGTCAGCTCTGGCCTCACCCATTGCAGGAAACTTTGATCCGGTCTTATACAGGAAAATAGCGGGCTCTCTCCAATATCTAACAATCACAAGGCCTGATATAGCTTTTGCAACTAATTTAGTTTGTCAACATATGCATATGCCAACCGATCAAGCCCAACACACATTGAAACGACTTCTTCGCTATATTCAGGGAACACTAGAATTTGGTCTTCCAATTACTAGTGGTGACTTGCAGCTGCGATCCTTCTCCGACTCGGACTGGGCTTCAGATCCAATGGACCGCAAGTCCATTACTGGCTATTGCACGTTTCTAGGAAACACACTAGTCTCATGGTGTGTTAAGAAACAACTGACTGTTGCCAAATCCTCCACATAAGCTGAGTATCGCTCTTTAGCCTCCGCCACATCAGATCTTATCTGGCTACGAAGGCTTCTTAATGACTTTCAGGTTACCACCTCCTCTCCCGCCACTCTATCATGCGACAATACTTCTGCTCTCGCCCTGGCCAACAACCCAGTTTTTCACGCTCGGACAAAACATATTGAGATTGACTACCATTTCATCCGAGATCGCATTCTCTCCAAGGAAATTTCTGTTCAACGCATCAACTCACATGATCAACCGGCAGATATCCTCACCAAACCGATGTCTACTCATCGCTTCAAATTTCTTAGAGACAAACTTACAATTCAATCAATTGAATCATAAGTTTGTGGGGGCCTGTTAGCAATACTGATAAGCTATAACATAAGCAAGCCTTCCTATCATGTCTGCTCCACTACCTGCAGCAGGAAATCATCTCCACTCATGACCACGATTACAAATAGACAGCTTAGCCAATCAATTGCTAATATCTGTAACTAACTAATATTCCCTTTTCTCTATGTATACCTACAGGAACTTGCTGTAGAGAACATACATACATATATTCAATGAAACCAGTCTTCATCTCTAACCTTTCTCTGTTAATTATTTCTCTGTTCTAGCTTTCTAAAACTGCAGGTTGCAACAATATTGTCGTATCTTTTGCATAAAATCATATCAACGGCTCCTAACACAATTTTTTCCCCACTAGAAAAGCTGCAGGAATAGGGATGTTTGGATCCGAATCAAGATTTTGCAATAACAAAATTCAAATTGTATATAACACTGAAGATTTAATTAAAAAAAAATAACAGAAATCAGACCATTCCAAAAATCAGTAATGGAAAATTGACAACACAGTAAATAGAGAGGCAAAGCAAAGTGAGATGCTAACCTTTGAGCTGTTTTTTCTGTCTTGGCTTCATTGTCCTCAGTGGCCTTTAGGGAGCAATATTTTGCCCATTCTTTAAAGAGTTCAGCAGCATCTATTCTCAGGGGCTGTGAATCTAAAAGCTCAATCATACTCGCCTCTTTTTCATCTTTAACGAAAACTGTAGCAATAATGTGACTGAGCATAATCATGCAACTTAATATCCACGCAAAAAAGAACAAGACAGATTAGAAGAATACCAGACTCTGATTCATTAGTCCCAATATGAATGGTGATTCCTTTTGAGGAATCAGTATGATTATGATTAATGCAAGTTGCTTC
The DNA here is from genome assembly GCA_019925795.1 of Dendrobium chrysotoxum. Classification (NCBI taxonomy): domain Eukaryota; kingdom Viridiplantae; phylum Streptophyta; class Magnoliopsida; order Asparagales; family Orchidaceae; genus Dendrobium; species Dendrobium chrysotoxum. The sequence continues at coordinate 19,786,826 of CM034309.1, forward strand.
CATGCCATCAGAGTCTAAGCTCCTCGGCTCCGTCATTCGATGATCTGCCTTTCTTTCTTTTAGTTGACCACTATTTTTTTCCTTAATTGGAGCTGCAATGACGGAGAAGATGGCTTTAGAGAGAGATAGGAATCAACTAAAAAAAATTCTTGTAATAGGGAAAGCCAGGTGAGATGCCTTCCACAGCTGGGTTGTCTCGTAAGATCTCTTGAAAGCAGTTATCAGTACATTTGTGATACGGATTTGAAGTCTTTTCACACTTTGGTTTCCTAACTCTTCTCCCTGCATCATTAACTGCTTTCTTTCCTTCGGATTTAGCCACAGCATTGATTTATTATAATATGAAAAACAGGTGAATTCTCACCCAAAAAAAAAAGTCATGAGATAAACTAGCTTACCTCCATCAGATATATCCCTCTGTGCGACATTTTGGAAACAGTATTCAGAACATTTATGGTATGGATTTGATGCAAATCTGCAATTAGGGTTCACGCCTGTTCTTTCTGTCGTGTTGACTATTTTCTTTCTTTCCTTCAGGTTTTTTGGATTCATGGCTGAAAAATACGTGAAGTTAAAGCATGACTAAGAACTTAAGTAGCGGAGAATTAGGAGCAATTAGCATCAGGCCTACCTTTTCCAGCCTGGACCCTTTCAGGTGCCTTCTGTAAGCAGTATTCAGAACAAACATGATATGGATTTGATGCATATTTACACTCAGGATTAACTACTCTGTCCGCAGTGCGGACAAGTTTTTGTTCGTTTGGCTTCAGAACTGCAACAATTTCTTTTCAATTGAATTACAGAGATGATTATAATTTACAGTAAATTTTTTTTCTTTTAACGTTAACTTACCACCCTTACGAAGTTCACTGACAGGACTATTCTCAAAGCAAAATTTACTACATCTATGGTAAGGATTGGATGCATTTTTGCAGTTGGGATTCACAGCACTTTCATCTCCAGTTATTACAACTCCTTTGTTCTTCCCTGCAGTCAAATTAACTATCAGGACATTAATTATTGATATAAGACAATATACAATCAGTTGCTTATCTGAAAAAGAAACACATCAAACAAACAATATGAAAGTCAATATATGTTTTGTAAACAACTTTGACCCTTAAAATCAAATAAAGATTTGAGACGCAATTTTCTTTTTAGGTTCAGCTTCAGTTTTGGACTTCCACCACAAGTTCTAGTTTCAATGGTCAAGTAATTTCAGTTTTTGCAGTTTAATTTCTAAATAACAATTATAACTTTAAAATTGTTTATATAATAATATCTTATTTGAAATCATAAAAATTAAATGATAAGCTATTAATCTTTTAAAATTTTCATACTTTTTAGCTAAATTTGATGATTAAAAAACATACACAATCTAATATTTGACACATCTAGTTCTAATAACAATTTTTAGTATAGTTAAACCTAAAAATAGTAGATATTTTAAGCTTTCAATATTTTTTTTATTATGATGAATTAAATTAATTAGACCACCATCATCATCAGCAGCAGCAGCTTTATTCTAACTATTTGGCATCGGTTTTGTTCTCCATTATGCACATCCAAGAGGGTGAGTAAATTGAATGTTACAAGTCGATTTTAGAAAACTTGTAGAGCAATTGCAGCAAATTCAAAATTCACCCCAATAACGAGGAAATGAGGACTCATGTGGCAGCCTTAAAATCAATTAGAGATTGATGAATCAAACAATGAAGGCTGAGCTATAATGGTTATCAAAAAACATATCGGGTTGATTTTGTGTCAAACATATTGATTAACACAAGAATGAGGAGTGAATAAATAGATTTTCAGAGGAATGTAAATAATGATCTTTGATTCAATAAAAATTACTTCTAATTTTCAATCTTGAGTGCATGAATGGGATGTGATTTCTATCATGTGTAGTACAAGAGCGGTTGTCTGATTCAAATTATCTCCTTATAAAGGCACAAGCTCTGGATTTCTTATTTCGGCAAGCTCTTATTTTGAATTAATTTCTTCCACGTAATTTGTTATTGGATCACAAGTGGCTTTCAATTTATTCAAATTTGGAATATCTAATTGTGGTGATTAAATTACAATTGTTTGTTAATTTGGCATGGTTCAATTTTTAATTTTTTTTTTGGATTTATTCGATCATTACATAGTTAGGTATATATACAATATGGTTAATTTAAGTTTATAATTTAGTATGAGGTTTAAGTGTGAGCTTGATGATTAACTAGAATCAAATTGTACCGATTTTTGCCAACCATATCTATTAATTTAAGGATGAAGAGTCGATAAATAAATGTCATAAAGTATATAAATTATGATATTTAATTAAATAAAAAATTTCTTCTTACAGCTTCCTATTTGTGTGTGAAAATTAAATGTGTGATTCCTTTGAATGTTGTACAAGTGCAGGTATCTCATTCTCGAGAAAGTCATCTCTTTGTACCAGTTTGAGGCATATATTTCTAACGTTGTTAAACTCCATCATTTAACTAATTTATTCTAAATAAATTGTTATCTACTTGCAAGAGCCTTTCATTTTGAACATTTTTGACAAAAAAAAAATCTTGTTTTGGTGATTGAATGACATTTTTTCACTGATTTCGCATGATTTGAATTTTCATTGATTTTTTCTAATTTATTCAATCATTACATTATCATTCAAGTTCTAATTCTTGTATTTAGTGTTTTTCCTTTAAAGAAAAGAAGTTTTTGACTTATTTAGTGGTTTATGAACAACAAATCCTAACTTTCCTTCAATGATTTGCATGCATCGCATTATTCTAATTGCATTAGAAAATCCTAACAAAACATGATCCTGTATAACTTTAGAGTTCTAGGAGTTTTGTTTCACTTCTTGAGACTAGAAAGATATGCAGGCATGCAAATTTCTAAGTGATTTAAGGGCAATTTTTATACATGAATAATAATTTTAAAGTTAAGCAACCAACCACAAAGCTTTAGTAAGATTGCCCAAAAGAAATCTCCCAAAACTAATTCAAATGCCAAAGATAGATCCTAAGCGGGTGCTTGTGTTCGCAGAAAAGAAGGGGGCATCTCTAAAATGTCTTGCATTCAATAATTATTCAAATTGACGCAAAGAAAAATATCTTAGAAAACCCCCTTACTCATTTGCCGACAGCACATTCATTAAGTTTGATTGATCATGCTCGTGTGAAATTGACCACTTAGGCAATGCATGATTAATAACCGCTTGGATCTATTAAATTGAACTGACAAAGATTGGTTGGGCTGCATCATGAAGTTCATGCAACTAGGCAACTTGGGCGATTTAGACAACTTGAGAAAATTCTGTTTGCATGGAATTTCTTGGTGCTTGTGCATATACTGAATTTCATAGGGATCCCAAGCAAAACAATCTGATATGAAACAAGTGCAGAAATTGTTTGCTGAAATTGAAATTTCAGCAAGATAGAATATGAGATAGAGAAAAAACTTGTGGCAAAACACTTAAAAGCCTTTAGATTGATGAAATACGGAAAAAGACAAACAAGATACAATGGATCTTCTATTGGAGAGAAACATATGGCTCTCCCAAATCTCTGGACACTGCTAGAGCCCAAATGAAAACTAAGAAGCAGGAAATTTCAACAAAACATCAAGATGAAGCTAACCCTAGCCACCAAATCCTACATAAGCATACAATTAATTGAGTAAAATATCCAAACAACCCTTCTAATTTGAATTTTCACTCCTAATAACTCTTAATTACTCCTTAAATTGTTGCTGGACCCCACCCCCAAAGGGGGCGACATTACTGGGGGCGAAACCCTTGTTCCGCCTCTATAGACCAGTGTCGATCTAGGCTGGACTGGATGGGCCGGATCCAGTCCAGTCGAAGGACCGGTCTATCAAAGCTCCCCTCCCAAAGATACATTTTGTCCTCAACAACAAACAACAACAACAACATCAAACCTTTATCCCACTACGTGGGGTTGGCTACATGAATCCTTTTTCTCCATTGTGTCCTGTTAAAAGTCAAATTCTCGTTTAAATCTAGTAAAGAAAGATCATTTCTAATATTCATTTCTAATATTCTCGTTTAAATCTAATACATTTTGTCCTCAAGGTGGAAAAATGAAAACTGATACCTCACTCTCTCATATGGCTCCCAGGTTGCATCATAGTCAGATAGGTTCTTCCACTTTATCAGCACTTCCATGAATCCACCCTATCCCTGTTGTACCCCCTTCAGTTCCAGTGGCTCCAGCATTACCTCCAGATCTGTTGTTAGCGTCCCTAGTAATTCATAACTGGCCGCACGATCCCCAATAGCATTCCTAAACTGTAATACGTGGAACACCGAATGTATAGTAGCAACCAAGGGTAACTTCAATCGATAAGCCATAGCTCCAATCCTCTCTGTTATCTCATAAAGGCCAAAGTACCTCGGAGCTAGCTTTTCATTTCTCCTGTGAGCTACCGTCCTTTGTCCGTAGAGGCGTAGCTTCAAGTATACCTTATCTTCTATCTCAAACTGGATGTCCTTCATATGTTCATCCACCTACTTCTTCATATATGCTAGGCCCTTAACAAGTGTCTTTCCAACTCATCCAACACTCTGTCTCTTTTCTCCAAATATTGCTCTATTGAAGAAACTGGCGTGCCCCTCTGCCCAAAATGTACCAAGTGGGGTGGTTCTCTTATGTACAACACTTTAAAAGAGGTCATTTAGGAAGCTGAATGATAAGAGGTGTTATACCAGTATTCTGCCCATGCCATCCAATTAGCTCACAACCTAGGTGTCTCAGAAGCAAAAGATCGTTGGTATGTCTCCAAGCTCCTGTACACCACTTCTGTCTGCCCGTCAATCTGGGGGTGGTAGGCAGTGCTCCTCTTCAGCACTATTCCCTGCAATCTGAACAGCTCCCTCTAGAGGTGACTGAGGAACATCTTATCTCTGTCGAATACTATAAACTCTAGCATTCCATGCAATCTAACCACTTCTCTGATAATTGTTATCGCTACTGTCACGGCTGTGTAAGGGTGTCATAGGAGAATAAAATGAGCATACTTGTTCAATCTGTCAACCATCACCAAAATCACTGTAAACCCCTCAGATTGGGGTAGACCATCTATAAAGTCCATGGTGATCTCCTCCTACACCCTGTCTGGTAGAGCTAGGGGTTCAAGTAACCACCCATAAGCTATGGCCATGTACTTGTTCCGCTGGCATACTTCACATCTAGCCAGCATGTCTTCCATATCCTTATGCATCTCATTCCAATATAGCTCAACTGCCAATCTCCTGTAGGTCTTTTGCACACCAAAATGTCCCCCCACCGCGCTGCCATGGAGCTCCTGTAGCAGTTGTGGGATATGGTCGAAGGTCCGAGGCATCACAAACCTCCCCGGTACAACAGTCTCTCGCCCTCTAAAGAATAGCCAGGGTGACTATTCCCATCCCTAAGTAGATCTGCTCTAATCCATCCCAGCTCCTCCTCCTGCACACTCTCCTCTTTAATAGCCCCCCTAGTCCAGCATCAGGGGTATCAACATAGCTAACTCTTGGAGCTCCCCCATGCATCTGGATAAGGAATCAGTAACCTTGTTCTCCAATCCAGGTCTATAATGAATCTCAAAGTCATAGCCTAGCAGCTTTGACAACCACCTCTGATGCTCCTCGGTCACCATCCTTTGCTGCAATAGGTACTTCAACCTCCTCTGGTCCATCCTGACAATGAAATATTTGCCCAACAAGTAAGGTCGCCACTTCTGAATAGCTAGCAGGATGGCATCAACTCCCTCTCATAGACTGACTTCAGCCTAGCTCTAGCCGTCAATACCTGGCTGAAGTAAGTGATGGGCCTATGATTCTGCATGAGCACTGACCCTAATCCATATCCTGATGCATCGATCTCTACCATAAAAACTTGATTGAAATCCAATAGGGCCAAGACTAGTACTATGGTCATGGCCTTCTTCAATCGCTCAAAGGCCTGAATAGCTGCCTCTCCCCCACAAGAAGCTATCATTCTTCAACTGCTCAGTTAATGGTCAGGCTATATTGTTGTATCATCTCACAAATCTTCTGTAGTACCACGTCAAACCTAGGAAGTCACTAAATTGTCTCATATTCCTAGGTAGAGGTCATTTTTGCATTGCCTCAATCTTGGCTTGATATGCAGCCACACCCACCTGAGAGACCACTTGCCCCAAGTATTCCACACTAAACTGTGCAAAGCAACACTTCTTCAGATTGGCCCGAAGTTGATGCTTCTGTAATACTTCCAGAACCATCCTCACATGCTCTAAGTGCTCCCCTATCGACTTGTACACCAGCATGTCATCAAAAAAAATCACTACGAACTTCCAGAGAAATGGTTTGAACACCCTATTCATGAGCGATTGAAAAGTGGTAGGGGCGTTTGTGAGTCCGAACGACATCACTAAGAACTCGTAATACCCCTCATGTGTCTTGAAAGCAGTCTTCGGGACATCCTCCTCTCTCATCTTGATCTAATGGTACCCTGACTTCAGATCCACCTTGGTGAACACAACTGTTCCATATAGCTCATCCAGTAGCTCATCGATCACCGGTATGAGAAACTTATTCTGCATAGTCTCCTTATTCAGAGCCTGGTAATCAACGCAAATCTCCAGCTCCCATCCTTCTTCTTGACCAACAAGACTGGGCTAGAAAAAGGACTCACACTCGGTCTGATGATCCCCACCTCCAACATCTCCTAGATTAGCTTTTCAATCTCGTCCTTCTGAATCTGAGGGTAACGGTATGGTCAGACGCTAATCGGTGACACCCCCTCCCTTAGGGTGATGGTATGCTCCTGCTCCCTCAATAGTAGTAAGCCTTAAGGTGGCTGAAAGATCTCACTAAACTGCTGTATAAGTGGTTGTACTGAAAGAGGAATGCCCCCCTTCCTTCAATCTGATCCCTTCTAAGCTCTGCAGTTCCACCAGAAATCCTCCTCCCACCTCCTGTATGGTTCCGACAATAGTTTGGAGAGACACCATGGCCTTGGACAACTCTGGATCTCCCCGGATCATCACACTTCTTCCTTTCACCACCATCTCCATCGTCAGCGCTCCCAATTGACCGTGGTATCTCCTTAAGGTCTATAGCACATCCCCAGGATGACCTTACTACTCCCTAACTCCAATGGGAGAAGATTCTCCCTCACCTAAACCCCTAGTATAGTCAGCACAACTCCCCTACACACTACTCTACCCATCTCCACCTTTCTAGTACCCATCATCACCCCATAGCCCCTGGTGTCCACCAATTTTACCCCCAATTGGTCAATGACCTAATTGGAAATAAAATTGTTGGTAGCCCCACTATCGATTAGCACCACCACCTCTCTGTCTGCTATTTCTCCTTTCATTTTCATGGAGTGTTTCGGGGTTAACCCCACCACTGAGTTTAAGGAGACTTCAACCATGTCAATATACTCTTCCTCCTATCCTACCACTGCCCCACTGTCACCTCCCTCCTCAGCTTCCTAATCATCACAGATGGTAAGAGCCTAAGGTGTTCGATCCTTACACCTATGCCCCGGCGTGTACCTCTCATCCCATCTGAAGCACAATCCCTCGCCTGTTTCTACTGCAGCTCCTTCTCAGTGAGCTTCTTGAAATTTCCCCTAAACCCCCCTCTTACCGGTTTCTCCTTTGTGGCTTCCCGTAAGCCTCCTGGTGCTTTCCCCCTGGGTGTTAGGAAGATGATGGCCATCCTATATAAGCCCTTAGAACTGCTGGCTCTAGCCCCCCTCTCCAGGTGCTTCTGATATTTCACCAACTGGGCTAACTCCATAGTCTCCCCCAAGTCACGTGGTCATATCACTTTAATTGTCACCTGCATCTCTGATTTGAGCCCTTTCATGAAATTCCTCTTTAACACCGTCTCAAAAAACTGGGTCCAATCAGCTAGCAAAATACTCAAACTGCTCATGGTACTCTACCACTGAACCGTCCTATATCAGGGAGAACAACTGCTCGTAAAAGGCTCCTCCCCTACTAGATTGAAAACGTTCCAACAAGCAATCCTTGAACTCACTCTAGCTCCGTATTGTTCGTCGCATGTCCCTCCACTAGTACCAAGACAATGCCTACCCTTCCAAATATAGACCAGCTGTCGTCAGCCTCTACTCCTTCGTCAAGCTGTTGACGGCGAAATACCTCTCCACCTTGTAAATCCACCCGTGTTCATCATCTTCTTAAAAAATGGGCATCTTCATCTTCCTCACTCTTAGATTGCCTCCGTTTCCTCTGAATCATCCATAGCCTCCCAGTCCACGAAGGGGAGGTGCTTCTTAGGTGTCCCGATCCTCCCTTCTACGCTCGTACCCAAATCCTTCTTCAAAATCTCCCCTCCTTTCAAAATCAGCACCCCTACGCTCATAATCCACCCATCTTCTTGCAAAATCAGCGCCCATTCGCTCATACCCACTACTCATCTCCTCATTAGAAATAAGCTCTAGAGGAGGCATCCCATCTTCTCCTTCCAAAATCTCCACCTCTTGATTTTCCCCTCTCCTAATCGAATCAGGGTTTCCTCCACTTCCTTAGCCACCGGTGGCTTCCCTGGTCTCAGATGTCGTTGTTTTGGGTTTAGCTTCAAGCAACTTCTTCAGCATTTCTTCCGTGATGGTGAATTTTTCATCCATCTTTTCATAGACAAAAGCAAATTGGTTTTAAAAATCTAAAATCTTCTTCACAAAATCTAATTTCAATTGGCCTATTTCCCCTTTTAATACTTCCACCTTTCTTCTCGCCATAGGTACCCAGATATATGCTCTGATGCCAATTTGATATGAAACAAGTACATAAATTGTTTGCAGAAATTGAAATTTCAGCAAGACAAAATCTAAAATAGAGAAGAATCTTGTGGCAAAACACTTAAAGAGCCTTTAGATTGATGAAATATGGAAAAATACAAACAAGATACAATGGATCTTCTATTGGAGAGAGGAAGATCCGGCTCTCCCAAATCTCTAGATGCCGCTAGAGCCCAAACGAAAACTAAGAAGCAGGAAATTTCAGCAAAACATCAAGATGAAGCTAACCCTAGCCATCAAATCCTACATAAGCATACAATTAATCGAGTAAAATACCCAAACAACCCTTTTAATTTGAATTTTCCCTCATAATCACTCTTAATTACTCCTTAAATTGTTGTTAGGCCCCACCCCAAAGGGGGCGGTACCTGGTTCCCCCCCTGGTAGACCATTGCTGGTCCATGATGGACCGGTCGATCACAATCAAGTTGGAGCCAAGTTTGTGCGGACTTAACTAGCAGATGAATGAAGCCACCAAGAAACTCTTTTGATTGAATCAATAGTGTATTTCTAAAAAGTATTAGAAATCAAACGCATTGTATGTTATTCTCTCAGCAAGCTCTTGAACCCTCAGGTGAAAGAATGTTTTTTTTTAAATTCATGATTTACATAATAAACTATGAAAGAAAAATCTTGTCTCTTCTTACCTATTATTTCTCCTGAGTTGGTATAATGCACATGAGAAGTTGGAGAATATGGTTGGTTGAAAAGTAATGTTCTTCACACAAATTTTAATTCAAGCAAGAATAAAGCTAGAGACTCGGCCAAATCCGATCAAAAAATGATGAAATAGATTAGTTTCATATATTTTCTACATTATGGGTGTACCAAAACATTGGACTCTTCAAAACATAAGCAGAGAACTTAGGCCTCGCATAAATGGTTTTTTCATTTATTTTCTTCTCAAGTAATCATAACAAACACCTTAGTAGCCTAAAGCCAGTTAAAAGCATATCTTACTACATGCCTAGTTGAGTTGATGGCATTCAAGTCCTGGATCGGCAAGTTATGTGACAGCTAACTAGTGAACACCTGAAGGCTATTCCATTGTCAAGTCGGATTAGATTACTTCATCAATACAGAATAATAGAACTTCAAAATTTAATTGGACTTAATTTGGTATAAACCAAGCACATCTGGATCAAGTGCTTGTTTATGGCACTTAGCACCAGATTGGTACTTGAAACTATATTTAGCAATAAATTAAAAATTAGGCCAGTATACAATTAGACAATTCATCAAAACACTTATTAGGTAAGAGGATTCCTGATTAGGCCACTAACTTTGAATAAATAAAGATATGAAAATTGCATTAGTGAATAAATTTACAATCAAGCACATAATAAACTATAGAAGTGCACATAAGAATGTTAAGATGGATAAGAGAGAGAAATTTGAAGTGAAATAATAATTTCAAACAAATGATAGGATTAAAATCTATTAAATGTAAGGTTACAGCAAACAAACTTGCATGGTTGGGGTATGGCGGCATGTAAAATGAAGATAGAAGATACATCAATAAGATAAGTAGATAGAATTGATTTGATTGGCTTGGTTTGAACTAAACTTAATTTAATGTAAAACCCGATGGCGATAGCGGTGGGGTTGTCGACTAGTGGCAATAAACAACAGGGGTATGCCAGTGGCCAATGCTAATAGTGGCGGCTGGGCAGCAGTGGGCAATGGTGACAGTTGCAGTTATGCTATGGGCAATAAACAATAGTGAACATTGGGCAATGATGGGCAACAACCAACAATGGCAAACAGTAGCCGGTGACAATAAGTCACGCTTCATACAAGCTGTATATTTTGAGTTCGCCTATATTGGACAAGGCAAATGCCAAATACATTGAAATTTTACGATGCATTTGTTTTTCTTCCAATCAAACACAAAAAGTTTCACAACATGAGCATTTGGTTTGCATTACACTAGGAATTCTTGTAATTAAGAAGACCCTATATAACACCAATTAACTATCTAAATGGAATGCACATTTTCAGGGCATATGTTTTGATATAATTTAGGCACTAAGGTATTATACAAGTAAATATAAAGATGTATACTCTATAAGACACCGGGTGTTATATATATAAATACATAAATTTTATGATAATGTAAATCCACTTTTTATTATTTAGTTTTACCTTAATCATGTTATCAATAACTAAGTTAATATTTCAATAATTGTTAGATGACTAATTACTCACGCGCCCAAGTAGCGCATGCGGCTTACGATTTCATTAGCACACAAGCCCATCTCCAAGCATTGCTCGCCATGCCACCAGCTGCTGACTCTGTCAACATCATCATCACCTGCGCCATATCTATCATCATTGTCAACCTCCTCTCCCTCTCTCTCTCTCTCTCATTTTCTTTCTCTTTTTCTCTCTTTCTTCCTCTTTCTCTCTTTCTCTCCCCCTCTTTCTCTCTCTAAAAAGAGACAAAAAAGAATGAAAAAGGAACTATGCATTGGACCTCAACACCTAGCCCCATTGTCATCATCGACCACTTCACATGTACGTATAAAGTGTTTATTAATTAAAACCTTCAAAATACATATTGCGACGCATGTGGCACAACCAACGGAACCTATGGGTGCTTCTCGTAGCATGTCCGAGGAAACTCAGAGGTCACGTTTATGATGCAGCGGGCAATCATTTATCTTAAATGAGAGTCAATTTTTTAGTAGTATTTTATCTTAAATCTAATTTTTTATGAAAATATGACCCAGGACAACCTAAACAGTCTCAGCAGAACCGAGGCATAATCTTTTTGAACACATAGGGCGTAGGGCCTCTATCAATATGTCCATAATTATCAAAGGCAAGATGGTCCAACATGAATCCCAAAGTCGACATAACTTGACCCTCTTCGATCAAAATAAACTCAACCAAAGGTATGGTGGTCTTACACAAATCTCAGGGCAAGGTGGCCCATTTATCTATCCAACAAACATTTTAATCCACAACTCAAGAAACAAAAAAATTACTTTACATTACAAAATGAAATTAAGCAAAAATATATTGGTATTTCTCCTACAGGCCTAAACATAGGGGGAAAATAATCAAGACTCATAATCTTTATATTGGTGGTCATAAGAGATTGTACTTGACTGCCTTATCTTCTTTTTTTTTCCAAGAATATACGGAAAAGATATCCAGTTGGCCAGCATTGTATGAGCCTTTTATCTAGTAAAAGGGAACAAAAAAGAAGTGCAGAAAAATTTGCAGGTGAATGAAGTTGACTCATTTGACTAACCTTGATAACTAGTATTAAAGTGCTTTCAAAGAGATTGGGGTCAAACCCTTTCTCTGCACCATCTTCTCACCCTTGATTTTAACTGGACACACCAGTACCACTATTACTAAGAAAGTTTGAAATCTTTATACAGTATCCAAAGAAGGAGCCTTCTGATGTTAGTTAGAATGCTTCCTAACATTTCAACTGTTCAATGAGATAGTCTAGCTATGTAAAATAAACAACTAAATTAAGATCAAATTCAAGTAAAACTGGAAAACATGATCCAGACACCTACCATTCAAAAGTATGACAACCAAACAAACACTAATTATCAATATATTTTATTAGTAAAATGTTGCGGATTTGTTCTGAATTATGATCCATGAGGCATCCGGGAATCTAATGCATGACCCTGAAATCATCAAATATCAGTTTTAATTCAGAACTGCAACCAGAATCTATAGCAGGTGAAAAGCTCAGAGGCGTTTCAAATACTTTGAAAGCATCCTATAATATCCAATTTGTAATTCCTTGATCAATATTTGTCACAAAGCAGAAACATGAGATTTTAGCTGCTGGTGGTGTCATATACGAGGCGAACTCCAAGGAGAGAAGCAGCAAGATAAAGGAATTGAACCTGGCTCTTTAACCGCATCCTGAGGCTTCCCCGTAATTTTCGCAAAGCAGTAGTCAGCGCACTTGTGGTAGGGATTGGAAGCGTTGGGGCAACTGGGATTCAAAACCTTTTTCTCCGACATCTTTTCCCACTCCGAACTGCTCCCGCCTATAATCAAATCAAAGAAACAATAAAGCATTAAAACCCAGACAAGAATCAAACGCACGAGAAGTCAAGCACACAGAGAAGGCATCAGCAGAGAAAGAGTATGTAAGCACCTGATCTTTCTAAATCCAATAGCATATTCACGCCTGGAATTTTATCGAGGCAGTGCCAGCCGCATTTATGATAGGGGTTGCGTGCGTTGGGGCATTGGGGATTCACATCTCTGTCGTTGAAAGAAAGGAAGACCGCAAGAGGGAGCGCTCCCTTCTTCTTCCTTCTCTCCTGTAACTCATCAGCGGAGCCAAAGCTTTGACCTTTCTCCATCCAAACCCTCAAAATTTTTCTCCTCTGTATCCACCCTACGAAAGACAAAATGGGAACCGGAAGGCGCCAAAGAAGTCGCCGAACAACCGCGAATAAAGGAACTTCAGAGAAGACTATGTCGTCAGCTTGGAATCTATGAAAGAGTGACAGCGCCTAGAAATTGAGAAATCTCTGTAAGTCAACTAACAAGAAGCTGAAGACGAAGATGAAGAGGTTGTAACTTGAAAGAATTGGTCTTTGGAGATAATCGCACCGAGGCGAGCAGGGAAGAGAGAGAAACACGGAGCCGAAGACGAAGGAAATGAAAAGCGAAAAAGTAAGTCTAAAAATACAGAGATAGCATATTGCGTGGTGAAGCTCGGGAAGTGAAAATATATCACGGAAGTGACGGAAGTTGGGTAGGTGGAACCGGAAAAAGTGGCTCCTTGGAAATTGCATGTTTGGAAAAAAAAAAAGTTTTCTCAGAATAAAGTGTTGATCCCGAGTTTTTTTTTATGCGGGTGATATCATAGTTCGATCGAAAAGATTAGTGGACATCGTCAACCACCTCACAAATTAAGGTGGCAGCGGGTCGATAATCCCCCTTCCACAAAAAAAAAAGAAAGAATATGCTGATGCAAATTTTGAGGTTTACAAAATTATTAATTTTTTTTCAGATTATTTATACAAAATTTTATATAATATTAATTAATTTAAAAAATTTTAATAATTTTAAGATTTAAAAAAAATTATATTTTTATTTTTTAATAAAATATATTTATATTTTATTTGAGATAATTATCTTACTGTTTTACAAAACTACTAGATAGTGTAAAAACATTTTTATAGTACAAATTTTTTTTTAAAATCAGCAAAAAATAAATGACCAAATAAAATTTATGATTATAATATGAAAAATAAAATAGTTAAAAAAAATTATCACAAAAAAAATCTTAAATTAATGTTGTAAATAATATCATAAAGTATACTAATTTTAATATACTTTTTATAACTCCAATGTATTTCAATAAAAAAATTTTCAAAATTTTCATATCATATGGGTCTACCAGTTGGCCATTAAGAAATTATTACGTGCAGAGTCTGAATGTAGTTCACGTTCGAACTCCAATATATATAAGTCATGTGACTTGTACATAGTGTATACCATATGCACAAGTCACGTGGCTTAATTTTATTAGCATGAGTAAATAGAGATCGCAAAAAAAAATAATTTATGTCAGAATATATTGATGCAAATCTCATCATAAAAAACTCCAAAATTGTTGATTTTGTGTTGAGATTTGTGCACTCTTTCGATATCATATGTAACACTAATATCAAGAGATCAGGTCTGCGGCCGAGTGGTCAACAGAATACGTTCCTCCCATCTCACCCGGGCTCGAATCCCCTAACTGTCCCAAAAAGAACACTAATATCAATATAAATCCAATAACATCCAAATCAATACTGCCGAGATTTGGGTCAGAAATTATGATAAATTTATAAATATAATTTTTTTTGGACATTTAGGTCAATTAAGTCAAACTCACACACACAACGCATACACATAGACTCGAATCCAAGACCTCTTAGTTGAAAGCCTGAGCTCTCAACCAACAGATTAAGATGAACTGTGTATAATAATAAAATTTATTTTAAAAGTATAATAATAAATTAATTAGTCGTAATCATGTTTATTCCTAATTAAATTTAATAATAATAAAATTTCTCCTGATTAATTCGAACCTCGACACCTTCTCCATTTAGGAAAAATTTAATTCGGAATATAATTCAAATATTCGCAATAATTAATACCGTCCAGCGTTGTCGAGAAGGACTTATGTTGGGCAGTTGGGAATTGGTACTTCACTTTTTTTTTTCTATTTTTTATAATTATCTTGACCGTTGAATTTGGCGTTATAAAATATAATATTAAAGTGGGAATAGTATTTAATAAATAATACAAGTGAAGCATATTTAAGAGTTGTTGAGTCCATCAAATTAATTTAAATAAAATAAAATAAAAAATTTGTATTATTTTTTTTCTATTTAAAGAATAAATGTTTTAAAATTGATGTCATATGTAAAATTTAATAAATGAAAAGTAGAGTAATTAATGATATGAGACTTTAAAAAATTATTAAAAATTTTCTTTTTTTTTTGTTGCGGTGAAAGATTAATTCTTATTAGTTAAGTAGACAATGTAGTATAAGATTTATCTATGTAAAAAATCTTTACAGCGAGGAAATTAGGGAAAATTATTAGGTGCGGCGTCCGGAGGTGAATCCGGACGCACCACGTCACTCGAGATCCGGTGCATCCGGGTGATGTGGCGCGTCCGAATTCATCTCCGGACTGTTCAGACGCCGCACCTAATAATCTCTCGGAAATTAGGAGGCTTAATCCATTTAGGTAGATAATTTTTTTTATAAATGTATTGATAGTTGCAAATATCATCTCAAATTAGCACATTGTAAATATTTTAAAAATAAAAATTTGTCGGTCATAACACCATAATAGTACGGTCGTCCTGAGAAATTTTAAACTTTAATGATTATATATTAACAATCTAGTTTGTGACATTTGTTAATCATAAATTTGGGTATTATGTATGTTTCAAGTTTTTTTTTTCTCATTAGTGTTGATAACAAATATTTGATTTTTTTATAACAAATATTTGCTATGAAGATAGTTATTTGATTCCAATAAGGTTTTAGCATATAATATTATATAAAAATAATAATATGAACAACATCATAGATATAAATAATAATCATGTACATTACACTAATAACCAATGTCACAAATAATTATATCAAATTTCTTATTATACAATTGACTAATGCCTAATAATTTATATTTTAATCTATCTACTAATATAAAATTTTCAATGTTAAAATAATTTATCTTATATACATTACCTGATACAATTATCTTCCATATAGTAATGTCATCAAATATCACCTTTCTAGTATTTCTAAACTCGCTCTTATCTCCAGTCATGTGAAGTGAACAATCACAATCCAAGTACCATATGTCTTCATCGGTTTCATTGTTAAGGCACATTTACATAAATTGTTACAATCTAGCCTGGAGTCTCAAATTTAAGAGGCAGGAACCGACAGTCGAACGGTTAATTCATTTTTTCAATTACACATAAACAGTAAAACTAATATCTTCCATAAACTGAAGAGCCTCTAACAAATTTCACCTTCGATATTTTTGCATTATACTTTATTTGTTATTTCTTCATCTTTTTTGGACATAATAAACATTTATGATGAACAATTAAATAAATATGATATGGCATTTAAAACTGACATACAACAACAACAACAAGCCTTTATCCCACTATCTGGGGTCGGCTATATGAATCCTTTTTCTCCATTGTGTCTTGTCAAGAGTCAAATTCTCATTTAAACATAATAAAAAAAGTCATTTCTAATATTTTCTAACCAAGTCTTTTTAGGTCTACCTCTACTTTTCTTAACATAAGTCAAATCTAATACATCTACTTTCCTAACCGAGTCATTAGAAGGCTGCCTTTTTATGTGACCAAACCATCTAAGGCAACTCTCTATAATCTTATCTTTCGCTAGATCTACTACAACCTTTTCATGTATATGCTCATTGTGTATCCTGTCTCTAAGGGTAAAGCCACTCATCCACCTGAGCATCCTCATCTCTACAACACTTAACTTTATATTATGCTTCTCTTTTAATGGCCAACATTCTGCACCATAAAAGCATTGCATGTCTCACCACCATCTTATAGAATTTTTCTTAAGTTTGAGAGGGACTTGTCTATCACATAATAAGCCCAATGCATTCCTCCACTTCAACCATCCAATTTGAATTCTACTAATAATGCCCCCATCTATTTCACCATCATTCTCAACAATAGACCTAAGATATCTAAAATGTGTACTCTTATAAATGGCTTCTCCCATCTATTTCACCATCACTTTGAACAATAGACCTAAGATATCTAAAATGTGTACTCTTATTAATGACTTGATCTTCTAAAGTCAAAATCCTCCCACTAGATCTATTATTACTAAAATTACACTCCATATATTTAGTTTTAGATCTACTTAAATGGAAGCCTTTAGACTCTAAGGTTGACTTACATAATTCAAGTTTACCTTCAACTCCATCTCTAGTCTTATCAACAAGAAGACTATCATCAACAAAAAGCATACACCAGGGTATAACCTCTTACAACTGTCTACTTAGAACATCTATAATTAACGCAAAAAGATATGGGCTTAAGGCTATTCCTTGATGTAATCCAACTGAAATAGGAAAATAATTAGTCAAACCACCTTGTGTATGAACACAAGTAACAGCTTCTGCATACATATCCTTAATGACTTCAATATAAGCATTATTTTTCTTTTCCAGAACTCTCCATAGCACTTCTCTTGGAATTTTATCATATATTTTCTCTAAATCAATAAATATCATATGTAGATCATCCTTATTCTCTCTATACATCTCCATCAAACTTCTCAATAAATGTATAGCTTCCATAGTTGACCTACCCGACATGAACCCAAATTGATTTTAAGAAATATTAGTATCATGCCTCAGCCATAACTCTCTCCTGTAGTTTTAAATTATGACACATTAACTTAATTCTCTATAATTTGCTCAAGCTTGTATATCACCTTTATGTTAAATTAAGAATATACACACTCATTCTCCACTCATCTGGCATCTTTTTAGTCTTCAAAATAATATTAAAAAGTTTAGTAAGCCAAGAGATTCCTTCATCTCCTAAGTGTTTCCACTCATCTATTGGAATATCATCAGGTCTAACATCTTTTCCACACCTCATTTTCTTTAAAGCCTCTATAACTTCAATTTTACTAATACGCTGATAAAAATAAAAAATTTTATTTTCATTTAGGGTGCTAAAGTCACTAAAGTCAATTGCATTCTCACAATCTTCATTGAAAAGTTTAGCAAAATATCTCATTCACCTTTGTTGAATATCCTCTTATAATAAAAGCACTTTTTGATCTTCATCCTTATTACACTTCACTTGAACTAAATCCTTATTACTCCTATTCTCATTGTTTGGCTAACTTACACATATATCTTTCGCCCTCCTTAGTATCTAATATATTATATAAATTATTAAAAACTAAAATCTTTGCCTCGCATATTGCTTTCTTAAACTCCTTACAGGGTTCTTTATATCTTTCCCAATTATCATAATTTTTACATCTAAACTAATTTTTATAATAAATCTTCTTATTTTTTTATATTTTCTTACATATTTTGATTCTACCACCAACTATTTTTACTATTAAGAGCTTCTTCCTTTGATATTTCAAGCTCATCTTTTGCAACATTCTTAATATTACTAGCTACTTATTCCTACAAAATATCGCTTCTTCATGCACAAACAAAATCTTAAGACTTAAAATCTTTTTCTCAAAAATATTTTTGTTAATATTCTTTAAATACCTCCATCTAATCCTAGAATAATATTTTACTTTATTTTTTATTTTATGTCCCTTCTTCTTAAAGTCCAAAACTAATAAGTGATGTTAGGCACATAAACTTTCACTCGAAATAATTTTACAATCTTTTAAATCTAGATGATCTATTTTTCTTATAAAAAAATATTCAATCTGAGTTTTAGTATATTTATTCTTATAAGTGATGAGATGCCAATCTCTTTTCTTAAATAAAGTATTAACAATTATAAAATTATAAGCTAAAAAAATCTAATATGATCATACCACATTCATTAGCTATTCAAAACCCATAGTCACCATAAATGCTTTTAAAATCATATATCTCTCTACCAATATGTTCATTTAAATCTAATCCAATAAAATCTCTTTCTTCGAGAAGTATCTTTTATCTTAATTCTTTTAATTCATTCTAAAATTTTAATTTTGAACACATATCTAAACCTACTTGAGGAGTATAAACACTTATAATATTAATAATCTTAGCATTAATAATAATCTTTAAAGCTATAAATTTATCTCCAATTTTATTAATTTTTATAATATAATCTTTTAAACTCTTATCCATAATCATAACTATACCATTTCTAGTATGACTCCTACCAGAATACCATAGTTTAAATCCTAAACTATCAATCTCCTTAGCCTTCTCTCCAACCCATTTAGTTTCTTGAATGAATAGAATATATATCTTTCTATGAATCAAAATATCTATGAATTTCATTAATTTGCCTATAAGGGAACTTATATTCCAAGTTCTTATCCTAATTTTAGTTTTATGGACAAGCTTATTTGCCCACATCCGTCTGTGATATGGGAACCCTTGCCTATTTAACACTACATCAGAGCGTCGGTGCAGCAGCCCTTGTACATTTGTCACTATATTCAAGCCATACAATACGTTGCTTATAGGGAACGCCAAAGCATTAATATAATATATTAAAAGATTCATGTCATGATTATTTAACAAATTATATGCTGGTTGTCGATTACCTAATACAACCCTCCACTTTTCTCATCCAGGATTTAGGACTTGATAACAGCATTGTTTCATTTAAAACTGACATGAGAAAAAATATATAATTGTTATGAAAAAATTATAATTACCCACTTTGATTATTTTGCTTGCTTCACTTTCTTTCAAATCTCAAACTTTGTTACAAATTTTTAATAATCGGCTCAACTCAATCATGAAAATTTTTCACTATTCCAAGTAACATTTGAAAGTTCGATAGGGATGTTAAGCCCTGATGAACTAGTCCCGAGGCTAACCAAGAGGGGGGGGGGGGGTGAATTGTTTATTTAAAAATTTGACAGCAATAATGAAAATCTTTTCTATGATTTGCAGCGGAAACAAATAAAATGATCAAACGAAAAGATCAACCACAATTTCACCCAAGCAGTTAATCACAGAAAAATAAAAGTGCAGAAAGTAATTAGAATGAACACACCAGATTTTATAGTGGTTCGGTCAACTTGACCTACGTCCACTCCCCGGAGCCTCCCCTCCGGGTATTGCACTAACTCAAAGTATCTCTCCTTTTGCTCCCACAGCAAGGCGGAGAAGCCTGTACAAGAACCTCCTTTCCACCACACGGTGAGGCAGAGAACCCAACATCCTTTTGCTTCCTCCTGAAGCAGGCAGAGAACCTCAGATCTTCTTGCCGACGATCCTCTCCCAAAGAACACCAACACGACGAAAGATGATGAGCGGAGAAGAAGACTCTGATCCTTGCTTGGAGCAACCTTCGTGAACCCCTCATAAACTCCCCCTCATAAGATCCTCTCTGTCTCTCTCCCAAACTCTCTCTCTCTCTATAGTTTCTCTGGAAAGGAAAGTGGCAAAAAGATATTTCTTGTTGAAAGAAAAAGATCTTTTATAGGAGGGCTTAAAATTTGCCCTAAATCTCAACTGGTCGGCCAAGATTATCCAGGACGATCAATAGATCGTCCTATACGATCAGTTCAAAATCAGCTGCATCAGCTTGGACGATCTGGCTCTTCTAGACGATCAGTAAAAAAAATTGTTCATATCGTCCCGTACGATCCTGCAATCGTTCGGGACGATTAGTGTAAATCGAGGAATATCATCCAGAAGACAGCTCGGGTCGTCCAAAGAAAGTTGTGTTGGATGACCAAAAAATGACTTGATCGTCCAGGACGATAAGGAGATCGTCCTGTACGATTAGTTCAAAAAGTGCCCAAATCATCCTGTACACAGTTCGGGTCATATAGCTGAAATGCACTAAACGATCATGATCGTCCGGGACGATCCTGCGATCGTCCAGGATGATATGATCATATCAATCAAATATAAATTGCTTTCCTTAATTACCAGATTAATTTAGGCATGATTGTACTGGATCGTCCGGAATGAGATACGTATCGTCCTGGACGGTCAGACCAAATATCTTAAAATAAAAACTTGCATAACTTGATCTGACGGCTGAGAATTTCTGATTCAAGCATATCATCCTGTACTATCCAAAGATCGTTCAGGATGATCTGCTTAATCAGACCCTCTTAACTTGGTCGCCCTAATTAGGGTTTCTGTTTTTACTTGATCGTCCAGGACGACGTGACTATTGTCCAGGACGATCAGAATAAAAATTTGAACAGAAACTCTAATTCACTCAAGCTCTCCACCTAAGTGTGTGTGTGCAAGGTTACTTAGCTAGGGGATCAGTTATATTATAATTGACTCAAGAAAAAGAAAAATAGTACACTTAGACACACTTGGACCCGATCTTGAGTTGGCTTGAGTCGCTCGTGATCTTTTGTGCCTGAAATGGGTTAGCTAAGCAAAACACAATAGAGACATATTTGTCATCATCAAAACTAGATTTGCAATAATCTCCCCCTTTTTAATGATGGCAAACATTTGTACAGTAGTTTGAAAAATAACTAGGAGATCGAAAAATAATTTTTTTTCAAATTTTCATTTAACAATTAAAGTAATACAGGAAACATAACACATAACAAAAATAGAAACGACTGTAACTGACTCCCTCTTTTGATATCATAAAAAGGAGGAGGGTAAATAGAAACACTGAAACATCAGTACAAAATATTTTTTTTTGATAAAGCTTCTCTAGTAAATCAGAATTTTTCCTTGATTTTAGATCCAAAAATCAATAAAAAGACGATTGACAGTGCTGAAATCCAGAAAAAGTTAGAAAAATTGACTTTCGTAACTCCCACCTCGGGCACCTTATCGATGCAAATCTCTTTCAAAACAAAAATCCAATTCAGAAGAAAAGAAATTAGATTCGAAAAGAGATCATTTCAAGCCTCGTTCCAGAAAAATATCTGATATAATAGTGTTACAAAGTAATAATTCAGAAATCAGGATTTTCAAACACAAGCTTTTGAAAGTATTAAATGGCGCACAGATTTTTCTAAAACCTTTAACGATCTGAAAGGAAAGAAAGCTTGGTTGGGCTCATTTTGTGCCTCTTTTTCAATTTATTTAGCGCTTTGCGCATCTTTTCATTTTTGATACACTTTGTGTATCTTTTAGTTGGCGATATTTCGTAATTTTTCAGCTTTGAGCTCATTTTGTGCCTCTTTTTCAATTGATTTGACGCACTGCACATCTTTTGTAAGCTTTCTTCTTTTTATAATCGTTAAATAGTCTCAGCTGTGAAATTATCTTCCAAACATAGGAGACTCTCTCCACAATAAGGAAGAGTAATTCACAAAATAAAAACTATACGTCATATGATAAGTGCAATCACTTAGTTTAGAAAATCAAAATAATGACTCAAGACTTTGAAAACACTATTGATATGAGGTAGATTACTGTAGGAAGATAAAATAAATCTCTATTTCAAAAATTAAATTTTTAATTTTGAAGAGGATATTTATCCAAAAGAAATAATACACCAGCAAAGGAGTTAGAGGAAGAGAAACAATCATCAATGTTTCTTCCCTTTAATAGATCCAGTGGAATCAATCACTGCTTACCAGCTTCCAAATAAAAATAAGGTAAAACTCCCAGTCAGAAATTTAGATTATCAGAAGTAGTGAGCAGTGATCAGATTTTGAAAAGCATAAAACAGTAAGTGCAAGAGATGAACCAGTGAATAAAAATAGGTAGAAAATTACATCAAAGTAAATACTCAAATTAAACTAACAACAAGGCTAACACAGAAATCAGCATAAGAAATAAAACCAACTGAAAGCAAATAATCAAATCAAAAAACTAACTAACAGAAAACAGAATAATAATCAGAACAATCAGAAATCAGCAGTCATCAGAATCAAGCATTTATATCAATCACTCCTAATTTGGTTCTCAAAATGCTGAATGAGTCAAAGGCCAGTGGTTTAGTGATTATGTCAACCAGCTGATTTTTAGTTGCTACATGATGTAGCTCAATGTCCCTTTTTGTAACATAGTCCCTAATGAAGTGATGCCTTATATCAATGTGTTTGGTTCTAGAATATTGGATTGGATTCTTAGAGATGTAGATGGCACTAGTATTATCACACAGAACTGAAATTATGCCCACAGGTAATCCTAAATCCAAAACTTGTTGCTTTAACCAAAGAACTTGGGTCACATAACTTCCTAAGACAATGTACTCAGTTTCAGCAGTGGAAAGTGCAACTGAGTTCTATTTTCTACTGGATAAGGAGACTAAAGACTGTCCTATGAATTGACAAGTTCCAGAAGTGCTCTTTCTATCCACCCTACACCCTGCAAAGTCAGAATCAGAATACCCAATGATCTCAAAAGAGGTGCTGTGCCTAGGGTACCAGATTCCTAGGTTTAGGGTCCCTAAAAGATATCTAAGAATTCTCTTAACAGCAGTCAGGTGGGACTCTTTAGGATCAACCTGAAACCTAGCACAAAGATAGACACTAAATATGATATCAGGTCGGCTAGCGGTCAGGTAAAGTAGTGATCCAATTATTCTTCTATACTTCTTCTGATCAACAGATTTTCCACTTGAATCCTTATCTAACTGAACTGAGGAGCTCATGGGAGTATTGATTAGCTTGGCTTTGTCCATTTCATATTTCTTCAAAATGTCCTTAGTGTATTTAGATTGATTGAGAAAGGTTCCATCATCCATTTGCCTTATGCTAAACCCCAAAAAGTAGGACAATTCTCCCATCATACTCATCTCAAACTCCTTACTCATTATCTTAGAAAACTCATCACATAAATACTTATCAGAAGATCTAAAAATTATATCATCAACATAGATATGGATAATGAGTAAGTCATCCCCTATTCTCCTCAGAAAAAGGGTGGTGTCTACGCTCCCCTTAACAAACTCTCTTTCTAACAGGAATGTGCTAAGCCTCTCATAACAAGCTCTGGGTGCCTGTTTCAATCCATATAAGGCCTTTTTTAATTTATAAACATGATTTGGATATTGGGAACTCTTAAAACCTGGAGGTTGTTCTACAAAAATATCCTCTTTTATTACCCCATTTAAAAATGCACTATTCATATCCATTTGAAACAACTTAAATCCCTTATAACAGGCAAATGCTAGTAGCACTCTAATGGCTTCTAATCTAGCTACAGGGGAAAAGGTCTCCTAAAAATCAATCCCTTCAATCTGATTATACCCCTTAGACACCAATCTTGCCTTATTTCTCACCACCACACCAGAATCATTCATCTTATTCTTAAAGACCCACTTGGTTCCCATAATACTTTGATTCCTAGGTCTTTCTACTAACTCCCAAACATCATTCCTTACAAATTGATTTAATTCTTCTTGCATAGCTAAGATCTAAAACTCATCCGAAAGGGCTTGATTGATGTTAGTGGGTTCAGTCATTGAGATAAAGGTAGAGTGGTTTACTTCCTTCCTAAGTCCATGCCTAGTCCTAACACCTTCAGAAGGGTCTCATAAGATCAGTTCTTTAGGATGACTCGAAGAATATCTCCAATCTCTAGGCAATGTGGTTTGAGGTTCTACCCTCTCATCCAGATTTGCATTTCCAATCCCTTGGGTAACTTCCTCTACCTCTTCTTCTTCCTCAATTCTATTCACCTTAGGATCAGATTCATCAAACACCACATGGGTTGTCTCTTCCACCACTAAGGTCCTTTTATTGAACACCCTAAAAGATTTCCCCACACTAAAATAGCCTAAGAACACTCCTTCATCAGATTTGGGGTCAAACTTTCCTAAGGGTGATTTCCCGTTGTTCAGAATGAAAACCTTACAGCCAAAGACATGGAGGTGGGACAGGTTTGGAGTTCTACCCTTAATGATCTCATAAGGTGTCTTGTTCAGTTTTGATCTCACATTCACCATATTCAGCACATAATAGGCAGTGTTCACCGCTTCAGCCCAAAAGTATTTTGGAAGTGAATACTCAGCAAGCATGGCTCTAGCGGCTTCCACTAAGGTCCTGTTCTTCCTTTCAGTTACCACGTTCTGCTGAGGGGTCCTAGGAGCTAAAAAATTATGACTAATCCCTTGCTCCTCACAAAAACTTCCAAACTTCACATTCTCAAACTCTCCACCATGATCACTATGAATAGTCAGGATCTCATAACCTAACTTCCTCTGAATCCAAGTGGAGAAGGACTTAAACTCATCAAATGACTCAGATTTATGTGACAAGAATTTAATCCAAGTGAACCTCGAGTAGTCATCTACAATCACAAAACCATAGACTCTCCCCCCTAAGCTGGCAGTGCTAATGGGTCTAAAGAGATCCATGTGAAGGACTTCTAAAGGTCTAGAGGTACTAATGTCCTTAACAGAGTGAAAAGAGGACTAGACTTGCTTCCCTAACTGACAGGCATCACACAGGTGATCCTTAGTGAACTTAAGCTTGGGCACACCTCTAACTAAGTCCTTTTTGGTGACTCTCCTAAGAATTTTCATACTGGCATGACACAATCTCCTATGCCACAACCAAGACTCATCAGCAGTAGTTTTTAAGCAAATTGAATTCTCAGATTTAATGCAACTTACATCCAGCTTGTAGACGTTGTTGATCCTTTGCCCCTGCAAAACAACTTTATCATTTAAGCTTAAAATGCAGCCATTGGGCAGGAATTTGATGCTGTATCCCTTGTCACAAAGTTGACTGATGCTCAGTAAGTTGTATTTCAGTCCATCTACAAGAAAAATATTATCAATCATAAAATTCTTTGAATCACCAATTATACCTGAGCCTACCACCCTCATGGTGGTGTTATCTCCAAGTGTAACCTTGCCTCTAGCCCTGGCCTTAAGCGAAATGAACTGATTTGCATCTCCAGTCATGTGTCTTGAACATCCGCTGTCTAGGTACCACATGCTCTCACGAGGTCTTGTGTGAGAGAACACCTACAAAAATATCAAACGTCAGTCTTAGGAACCCAAATAGGTTTGGGTTCCTTCTTATGAAAAGAAGAATGCAATGCATGCGTACTGTGCTATGAAACAGGCAGTTTGGGCCTCCACACCCAATGTGTACTACGGTGAACCGTATAGGTGTGGGAAATGTGTCCTAACATGCCACATGAATAACATCTAACACCAGGTAGAAGTGTATGAAACATGCTTTGATGAATTTGCAATAGATTTTTCAAAAGGTGGTGGTGTATAAAACTGTTCAAAAGTAGGAGGTGTTTGGTTTTTCTCAAAAGCACTGATTTTCACTTTCAAAAATTCATTCTCTTTATTTAAACTTGTAATTTCAAATTTTAAAGCACCATTGCTACTTTCTACTTCACATGTCATGGTATCTAATTCTTTAAAAGCTCTCTCCAAATTAATATGAGTGGTTTTCAAGGAATCATGCACAGTAACTAAATCAGAATATTTTTTATTCAATTCATCAAACTTATCAAGCAAAGACATGTGATTGTTGTCAAGTGTGGAATGATCTTTAACTACAAAATTGTGCTCTTTTTACAAAGTCAAATAATCCAGTTTCAAACTAGCATGGGTTTTCTTAAGCTTCCTATACGATGCATGAATTTTTTCAGATACTTCTAATAATTGATCGTAAGTAAGCTCACATACATCTTCCTGGTCTGACTGATCAGGGTGATCATCAGCCATCAGACACAAATTTGTTTCCTCTTCTTCAGCTTCAGTCTCAGAGGAGTCGGATGTAGAGTCTGCCCAGAATGCCTTCTGAATCCGCTTCTTGTCCTTTCTGAACTTGTGTTTCTCCTCACCCTTCTCCTTGCTTGGATGAGCTTTAAGTGTAGGACAATCAGCCTTAATGTGTCCAGGCTTCCTGCATTCAAAACAGATAGTATCAGATGAACCCATAAAATTTTTGTTGGACTTACCCTTGTTCCACTTCTGAAAGTTCTTGTGTTTCTTCCTTAGAAAGCTTTTGAATTGCCTTGTGATCAAGGCCATGTCATCGCTATCAGACCCGGAAGAGCAAGAATCACTATCGTTGGCCTTCAGTGCCACTATTTTCTCCTTCTTCCTCTCACCTGCATCAAGCTGTCTTTGGTTCACCCCTTGCTCGTAAGCAATGAGTGATCCAAGTAAGCTATTAATAGAGTAAGTATTTAAATCTTTAGATTCAGTGATTGCAGTTATCTTAACATCATATGAAGAAGGCAAACATCTAAGTATTTTGTTCACTCTTTCCTAGTTTGTAAGTTCTCTACCTAAGGCATGCAAAGAAGTGACGATTTGAGTGAATCTTGTATACATTTCAGAAATAGTTTCAGTAGGTTTCATGCGAAATAGTTCATAGTCATGCAACAGAATGTTTAACCTAGACTGTTTGACTTCAATTGTACCTTCATACGTGATGCACAATCTATCCCAGATTTCCTTACCAGTTGTACACGTAGATACATGCATATAATCCTCAGATTTTAAAGCACAGAAAAAACAATTCAAATATTTAGCATTCAATTATGCTAAATCATGATCATCGAAAGTCCAATCAGCAAATGGTAGTTCAGTTTTTACATTGTTAACCAATCTAAAAGGTGGTTCGTATCCATCCTTAACTAGCATCCACATGCGATAATCAATTGATTGAAGAAAAGTGGACATGCGAGTTTTCCAAAAATCAAAAGGAATATTATCAAACAATGGCGATCGTGTGATTGAATAACCTTCAACAGTATTACGATTACCAAAGTTAGCCATGGATCAAATTCAAAAGTTTTTAAACTTAAATTTTGAATCCCGCTCTGATACCACTTGAAAGTTCGACAGGGATGTTAAGCCCTGATGAACTAGTCCTGAGGCTAACCAAGAGGGAGGTGAATTAGTTATTTAAAAATTTGACAGCAATAATAAAAATCTTTTCTATGATTTATAGTGGAAACAAATAAAATGATCAAACAAAAAGATCAACCATAATTTCACCCAAGCAGTTAATCACAGAAAAATAAAGTGCAGAAAGTAATTAGAATGAACACATCGGATTTTATAGTGGTTAGGTCAACTTGACCTACGTCCACTCCCCGGAGCCTCCCCTCTGGGTATTGCACTAACTCAAAGTGTCTCTCCTTTTGCTCCCACAGCAAGGCGGAGAAGCCTGTACAAGAACCTCCTTTCCACCACACGGTGAGGCAGAGAACCCAACGTCCTTTTACTTCCTCCTGAAGCAGGCAGAGAACCTCGGATCTTCTTGCCGACAATCCTCTCCCAAAGAACACCAACACGATGAAAGACGACGAGCGGAGAAGAAGACTCTGATCCTTGCTTGGAGCAACCTTCATGAACCCCTCACAAACTCCCCCTCATAAGATCCTCTCTCTCTCTCCCCCAAACTCTCTCTCTCTCTATGGTTTCTCTGGAAAGGAAAGTGGCAAAAAGATATTTCTGGTTGAAAAAAAGATGTTTTATAGGAGGGCTTAAAATTTGCCCTAAATCTTAACTGGTCAGCCAAGATCGTCCAGGACGATCGATAAATCATCCTGGACGATCTGGCTCTTCTAGACGATTAGTAGAAAAAATTGTTCCTATTGTCCCGTACGATCCTGCGATTGTCCGGGACAATTATTGTAAATCGAGGAATATCATTCAGAAGACAGCTTGGGTCGTCCAGAGAAAGTTGTGTTGGACGACCAAAAAATGACTTGATCGTCCATGACGATAAGGAGATCGTCCTGTACGATTAGTTTAAAAAGTGCCCAAATTGTCCTGTACACAGTTCGGGTCGTACAGCTGAAATGCACTAGACAATCATGATCGTCTGGGATGATTCTGCGATCGTCCAGGACGATATGATCGTATCAATCAAATATAAATTACTTTCCTTAGTTACCAGATTAATTTAGACAAGATTGTACTGGATCGTCCGGAACGATACACGTATCGTCCTGGACGATCAGACCAAATATCTTAAAATAAAAACTTACCTAACTTGATCTGGCGGCTGAGAATTTTTGATTTGAGCATATCGTCCCGTATGATCCAAAGATAATCCAGGACGATCTGCTTAATCAAACCGTCTTAACTTGGTCGACCTAATTAGGTTTTCTGTTTTTACTTGATCGTCCAAGACGATGTGACTATCGTCCAGGACGATCCGAACAAAAATTTGAACAGTAACTCTAATTCACTCAAGCTCTCCCCCTGAGTGTGTGTGTAAGGTTACTTAGCTAGGGGATCAGTTACATTACAATTGACTCAAAAAAAAAGAAAAATAATACACTTAGACACACTTGGACCCGATCTTGAGTTGGCTTGAGTCGCTCGTGATCTTTTGTGCCTGAAACGGGTTAGCCAAGAAAAATACAATAGAGGCTTGTTTGTCATCATCAAAACCAGATTTGTAACAACATTTAATTGCATTAATCATCACTAAATAACCTTACAAATTCAAAATAACATTAAATTGAGTTTACTAACATTTTGAATTTACTAACATCCTTAAGGGTAACTTCAAATGTATCGACTAGCATTTCTATGATACCAAAAGCTTCTAACTTTATGTATCTAAAAAATTTCATAATCTACTAAATTATCTAAAAGAAATAAAAATTATTGTCTCGATTAAAGATTCAATCCTTCCTTTTTAAAATTGAAACTCACCACTAATATTCTTCTTCCTATTTGACACTTACCTATTATTTTGTTGATTAGAGAAATGTAAAATAATAATTTTGGATGTAAATTAATAATTTAACACACTTACTCTTTCTCCCATCGTTAAAAATGAAAACTTGCTATTTCATCCTTTCCAAAAAAAAATTCTCCTTTCCAAATTTCATTTTCTTACTCTCCCAATTTTCTTCGTTTGCCTTTAATTAAAATTTCTCGATGTGTAGATGAAACTTCATGGAAAGATTTTTACAGAAATAAAAAAACCTTTCTTTTTCTTCTTTCTCTCGGCTATTGCTTTCACGTTCATTTGATTCCATAGGAACAGGTGAAATGGACATATTTCTCATGATGAGTTGTTACTTTTCACTCATGTATGAGTTTCCTCACTCAAACACATGATCCAACCTCGCCAGACTCTCCTGTGCTCGCTTGCGGTCCGTTCGACCCGTCTCACTCGTTGTTCTGCTCCTGTGATCAAGCAACTGCTAATAGAAGTTGGTTCAATTAAACTAGACAGGTTCGATTCTTACAATTTCATATCCTTATAAAATTTTATTCTCAAAATTTAAAAGTAAGAATAAATAGATATACCTTAGCTGAATAGATGGGAGTATTAAGCTTTCATTTCTTATTCCTTCTTCAATGTGGCATCTTATTCTGTTTCATATTTTTATATAATCTTTACAAATGGTATCTCCTGATTCTTTAGTTATTTCACATCATATTCTATTATCATTTCAAGTTCCTCAATATATTTCAAATTAAACTGCAATTCAGTTGATTTTGACTGAATTCTCTTTAACTCAATTGATATATATTTTTGAAGCACAAATATATGAAAAACGTTATGAATTGCCTGCATATACACTGATAGATCCAACTTTTAGGCCATATTTTCATTCCTCTCAATAATTTCAAAAGAATTAATAAACTGTTTGCTCAATTTTCCTATCTTTTCAAAGCATTACACACCTCTCCTTGGACTGACTTTAATACAAATAAATTCACCAACTTCAAATTCAACTTATATGTGCTTTACATTATAATATTTGTTGCAAATCTGGATTCAAGAAGTATAGTTTTGATGATGATAAATATGTTTGTGTTCTATTTTGCTTGGCTAATCATTTCAGGTATAAAAGATCAAATGCAATCCAAGCCAACTCAAGATCGGGTCCGCGCGTGTTTAATTATAATTTTTTTCCTTTCTTGAGTCAAATATAATGTAATTGATCCCCTCGCTAAGTAATGTTGCACACACACACTCAGGAGGAGAGTTTTAGTGAGTTAGAGTTTCTGTCTCAAAATTTTATTCATATCATCCTAGACGATATCATATCATCCTAGACGATCCAATGAAAATAGAAACTCTAATTAGGATGATCATGCTAAGTCGGTTTGATTAAGCTAATCATCCTGGATGATTCCAATATCGTACATGACGATAGGCTTAAATTAGAAATTCTCAGCCGCTAGATCAAGTTAGGCAAGTTTTTATTTTTAGAGATTTGGTCTGATCGTCCCAAACGATACGTGTATCATCCTGGACGATCCATTACAATCATGCCTAAATTAGTCTGGTGATTAAGGAAAGTAATTAAGGTCTTATTGATTCGATCATATCATCCTGGATGATCGCAGGATTATACAGAACGATGTGTTAAAAATCATGACCGTGCAAGGCCTATCACCTATACGTCCAGAGTTGTGTGCAGGACGATAATCCTATTTTTGAACTAATCGTACGGGATGATACCCATATTGTCCCAGATGAATAAGTCATTTTGAAATCGTCCAGCATGTTATGACCTATACGTCCAGAGCTATGTGCAGGATGATAATCCCATGTTTGAACTAATCGTATGGGACGATACCCATATCGTCCCGGACGATCAAGTCATTTTGAAATTATCCAGCATATTATGACCTGTACGTCTAGAGCTATGAATCAGACGATTTTGGCACTTTTTGAACTAATCGTACATGATGATGGACATATCGTCTTGGATGATCTAGTCATTTTAAGATCGTCCAGCATAAGTTCCTCTGGATGACCAGAGCTATCTTCTGGATGAAATTCCTGATTTACACTAATAGACCCGGACGATCGATTCTGCGATTGTACGGGACGATCTGAACAAATTTTGTCTACTGATCGTCCAGAGGATCCAGATCATCCAGGCTGAAATATGAGTTTTTACACTAATCGTACAAGACGATCCGTTGATATTCCTGGACGATATGTGACGATCAGTTGAAATTTAGGGCAATTTTTGAGCCCTCCTTTAAAAGATCTTTTTCTTCCAAAAAGAAAAATCTTTTGCAACTTTTCTTTCCAGAGAAATCCTTGAGAGAGAGAGAGAGAGTTTGGGAGAGAGAGAGATGATCTTGTGAGGGAGAGTTTGTGAGGGATTCACAAAGGTTGCTCCAAGCAAGGATCAGAGTCGTCTTCTCCATTTGTCATCTCTTATCTTGTCAGTATTTTCTATGCAGGATGATAATTCTGTTTTTGAACTAATCGTACGGGATGATACCCATATTATCCTAGATGATCAAGTCATTTTGAAATCGTCCAGCATGTTATGACCTGTACGTCCAGAGCTATGTGCAGGATGATAATCCCATTTTTAAACTAATTGTACAGGATGATACCCATATCATCCCGGACGATCAAGTCATTTTGAAATTGTCCAGCATATTATGACCTGTATGTCCAGAGCTGTGAATCAGATAATTTTTGTACTTTTTGAACTAATCGTACATGATGATAGACATATCGTCCTAGACGATCTAGTCATTTAAGATCATCCAGCATAAGTTCCTCTGGTTGACCAGAGCTGTCTTCTGGATGAAATTCCTGATTTATACTAATCGACCCGGACAATCGCAGAATCGTATGGGACGATCTGAACAAATTTTATCTATTGATCGTCCAGAGGATCCAGATCATCCAGGCTGAAATATGAGTTTCTACACTGATCATACAGGACGATCCGATGATCATCCTGGTTGATATGTGACGACTAGTTAAGATTTAGGGCAATTTTTGAGCCCTCCTTTAAAAGATCTTTTTCTTCCAACAAGAAAAATCTTTTACAACTTTCCTTTCCAGAGAAATCCTTGAGAGAGAGAGAGAGCTTGGGAGAGAGAGAGGATCTTATGAGGGAGAGTTTGTGAGGGATTCACAAAGGTTGCTCCAAGCAAGGATCAGAGTCGTCTTCTCCATTCATCGTCTCTTATCTTGTCAGTATTTTCTGTGGGAGGATCATCCGTAAGAAGATCGAGGTTATTTGTCTGCTTCAGGAGGAAGCAAAAGGAGTCCGGGTTCTCTGCCTGCTTTAGGAGAAAGTGAAAGGAGTTCAAGTTCTCTGCCTCATCGGGTTGGTGAAAAGGAGGTTTTGTACAGGTTTCTCCGCCTTGCTGTGGGAGCAAAAGGAGAGTCACTTTTGTATTAGTGCAATACCCGGAGGGAAGGCTCCAGGGAGTGGACGTAGGTCAAGTTGATCGAACCACTATAAAATCTGGTGTGCTCTTTCTGATTATTTTTTGCACTTTATTTTTCTATTATTATCTGCTTGGGTGAAATCTTTGATTGATATTTTCATTATTGTATTTACTTATTTCTGCTGCAAATTATCAAAAGATCTTTTCTGTTGCTCACGAATTTTTAAAATAACTAATTCACTCCCCATCTTGGTTAGTCTCAGGACTAGTTCATCAGGGCGTAACATCCCTATCAAACCTTCAAGTGGTATCAGAGTGGGATTCAAAAATTAAGTTTAAAAACTTTTGAATTTGATCCATGGCTAACTTTGGTAATCATAATACTGCTGAAGGTTATTCAATTACACGACCGCCAGTATTTGATAATATATCTTTTAATTTTTGAAAAACTCGCGTGTCCACTTTTCTTCAATCTATAGATTATCACATGTGGATGCTTGTTAAGGATAACTATGAAACACCTTTTAGAATGATTAACAATGTTAAAACTGAACTGCCTTTCATTGAATGGACTTTTGATGATCAGGTATTAGCCTAACTGAATGCAAAATATTTGAACTATTTTTTCTTTGCATTAAAATATGAGGATTACATGCGTGTTTTTACTTGTATAACTGGTAAAAAAATTTGGGATAGATTGTGCATTACTTATGAAGGTACATCCGAGGTTAAGCAATCTAGATTGAATATCTTACTTCACAACTACGAACTCTTTCACATGAAACCTAGTGAGTCGATTTCTGAAATGTATATTAGGTTCACTCAAATTGTCACTTCTTTACATGCTTTAAGAAGAGAACTTACGAACTATGAAAAAGTGAACAAAATTATGAGATGTTTGCCTTCTTCTTTTGATGCAAAGATAACTGTAATTATTGAATCCAAAGATTTGAACACTTATTATATTGATAACTTACTTGGGTTACTCATTGCTTACGAGCAAGAGGTGAACCAAAGATAGTTTGATGCAGGTGAGAAGAAAAAGGAGAAAACTGTGGCACTAAAGGCCAACGATAGTGATACTGATACTTCTGGGTCTGATAGCGATGATGTTGCCTTAATCACTAGGCAATTCAAAGGCTTTCTAAGGAAGAAACACAAGAATTTTTAGAAGTGGAACAAGGGTAAGTACAGTAAAAATTTTAAAGGTTTATCTGATACTGTTTGCTCTGAATGCATGAAGTCTAAACACATTAAGGCCAATTGTCCTACACTTAAAGCTCACCCAAGCAAGGAGAAGGGTGAGGAGAAACCCAAGTTCAGGAAGGACAAGAAGTGGCTTCAAAAGGCGTTCTAGGTTGATTCTGCATTCGACTCCTCTGAGATTGAAATTGAGGAGGAGACTACAAATCTGTGTTTGATGGTTGATGATCATCCTGATCAGTCTGATCAAGAAGAGGTATGTGAGCTTACTTATGATCAATTAGTAGAAGTTTCTGAGAAAATTCATTCATCTTATAGGAAATTTAAGAAATTGCATGCTAGCTTGAAATTGGATTTTCTAACTTTGCAAAAAGAGCATGATGTTATGGTTAAAGATCATTCTACACTTGATAGCAATCGCATGTCTTTACTTGATGAATTTGATGAATTGAGCAAAAAGCATTCTGATCTGATTACTGAGTATGATTCATTGAAAACTTTGCATGTTGATTTAGAAAGAGCTTTTAAAGAATTAGTCAACATGACATGTGACGTGAACAGTAGTAAGGGAGCATTGAACTTTGAAATTACAAGTCTTAAGAAGGAGAATGAATTTTTAAAAGTAAAAATTAGTGCTTTAGAGAAAAATGAAACACCTCTTACTTTTGCACAATTTTATACGCCTCCACCTTTTGAAGAATCTGTTTCAAAATCATCAAAGCATGTTTCACATAAATCTAGGAAGAGACACTATCACCCACATAGATTAGTTAACCCTTTTTCTGGTGTTAGATATTTTTTTGTGGCATGTTAGGACACCTCTCCTACACCTGCATTGTTCACCATAGTACACATTGGGTGTGGAGGTCCAAATTACCTGTTTCACAGCACAGCACACATACATTGCATTCTTCTTTTCCTAAGAAGGAACTGAAAGTACGAGATGCGACAAGAGGGGGGGTGAATTGATATTTAAAAAAAATCAATCCTAAACAAGAGTTCTACTTTTTTTGTATTTTTTAAAGGATAACTTAACGAATAAAGTGCGGAAGTAAGTAAAACGTTCACAACGATGATATTGGTAATTCAATTGTAACTTTCATAATACACGATTTAAATTATGATTTTTCACCAAGCAATTTAACGTACTAATTAAAAGCATGAAAAATAAAGTACGATAAAATGGAAAAATACACCAGAGATTTTTATAGTGGTTCGGTCACTTGACCTACATCCACTCCCTGGAGTCCTCTACTCTGGGATTTACACTAGTAAAAGTTGACTCTCCTTTTGCTCCCACAGCAAGGCGAAGAACCCTTTACAAAACTCACTTTCACCTCCCTCGGTGCGACGGAATACCAAACGCTATGTCACCCTCCTGGTGACGGTAGCGGACCTTCTCCTTTTTCTCCCTTATGGAGATGGCAGAGTGCATTGACGATGTTGATCTTAAAGTGACTCTTCCCTCGAGAACTTTCCCGAGACTCCCCAAAGCCATAAGAGGAGTAAAGCATGTAGCTAGCTTGGAGCCACCGTGTGATCCCCTCACACTACTTCTCCCTCACGCTCAAGCTCATCTTCACCTTCCTCTCGCAAACCCTAGATCACTTCGAAGAAAAACTTCTCCTTCAAGAATCCCCTTCCTCCCTCAAAGCCTCTCACAGCAAGAGGATAGACCAACAACTCCTCATAAAAAGTTTTAAGTTATTTTTTATATCAGGCTTCAGAAAACCCTAAAGATTTCAACTTTTGTGTTTCTGTTCGTACAGTACGATATATCATCGTACAGTATGATCAGTTCAAGTACAGATCCGTCCAGTACAATCACAGACGAATAGTTCTCAAAGTTTATACATATCGTACTATACAATACGTATATCATATATGACGATCATGTTGTTTTCTATTATTCATACAGGACGATCTGTGGGATGATCCCTTGGATGAAAGAATTCATCTCTGCCAATCGTCCAGCACTCCACTAGTCGTACAATACGATTAGTTCATTTCAGGATATCATCCTGTATAATATGAATATCGTCCAGGATGAATAGAACAAAAAGACTTGGTTTCGTCTGGTACGATCGAAGGGATGAATGAAATTGTCTCTGTCTGTCGTCCAGCACCCCACTAGTCGTACAATACGATTAGTTCATTTCAGGATATCGTGCTGTACGATATGAATATCGTCCAGGACGAATAGAACAAAAAACCTTGGTTTCATCTGGTATGATCGAAGGGATGAATGAAATCATCTATGTCTATCGTACGGTACGATATATTATCGTACAGTACGATCGACTTTAAATAAGAAACCAACATTTATTTCCTAATTACGGGAGATAATTTTGGTAAGTATTCAATTAATCGTACCGTACGATCATGATCGTACAGTACGAACAGTTCAAGAAATCAAAATTATAAACTTACCAAACTTATTCTGGCGGCTAGGGTTTCTCAATTGAATCTCATCATACAATACGATAATGATCGTACAGTACGATCAGTTTACAAAGATAATCATCTAAAAATAGCCATTAGCCTGAGTATTATTGGTGAATCGTACAGTACGATGTAAAATCGTACAGTACGGTAATTTTAAAAAAATTTTTAACATAAAAATAAATCTCTCCCTGTGTGTGTGCATGGTTGCTCCTTTCACATACATGCTTCTGTGGCAAACTCAAGAAAAAAGAAAATAAAGAAATAAAAATTACAGACTTTTCAACATCCTATTCTACCCGGTTTGAGTCTCCAGTAAACTTGAGCAGTGTGCATCTGACCTGAAATATTAGTGCTCATATACAAGGATAAACATTTGTAATCTTAAGGAAGTCCATATGGATTTAGTAAGTATTAGTTGTCACCATCAAAATTATGTGCTCGGGATCCTGGATTTCAACAATCTCCCCCTTTTTGATGGTGTCAAATAATATTTTCTGATGGCCACAGTTGTTCTATCTTCCTTAGCTCCCCCTTAGAAGAACAACTTAATTAACATTTTTTTTTAAATAGGAGGAGAGAGAAAAAAAATTTTATTTTCTTTTTATTATAACCGAAAGAAAAAAATATAATAATAGAATAACATATAGTAAGAACAGAAAAGTAAACATAAATAACTGATATCATTAATTTTAAAAAAAAGAACAACACAGAACACAGAAATGTCTCTCCCTTTTGAGAGCACCAAAAAGGAAAGAATAAACGAACAACTACAATGATAAGAAATCAAAGAAAAAATAACAAAAACAACTGCAATAACTCAAAATTCTGGATCCTGATCCGGAGGTGGTGGTGGAGGTCGTGAAAACAGCTGGTAGTACTGATGGAGGGACGCAAACTAGTGATCGATGGAGGTGAAGCACTCCCTAAACCATTTCATATCACTTTCATATTCTTAATGTTACTGAGCAATGTGGAAATCCAGCTTAGTCTCCAATCGATCAAGGCGTTGAATGATATCATCGTGAGGGTAGTTAGGATGAGTAAGACCAGGCGGGTGGATTGGTGGTGGTGGAGGGGCGTCAGCAGGAGCAGCAGCCTCTTCTTCATTAAACTCGAGATCGGCATGAGCAGCCCCCCGATAGAATAAGATACGAAAAGAGGCATCTGAGTGGAAGTTAGGAAGATGATCTGGAGGTAGTGGATAATGAATTTGATACTTAGCATATAAGATGTAGCCTATGGCATGTCCTAAAGCAAGGTTCAGTTTGCGGCGGGCACCGGGATATCGGTATGCAGACAGGGTATGGATGTAATCAAAAACTATTTGGGCTTCATTAAACTTGGTTCCAGACATTATTAGATAGGTGACCACAAACAGCAGTGGAGTAATATAGATGCGGTCTCCAGCTTTGGGTATGATGGATGTGCGAAGGATATGCTGGATAACGCGTGTATTCTGATTCAGGGTTTGGACAAGTGACAGGTGTTGATTGGATGAGACACCTCTAAGGGTCATGTTAATTGAGGTCCAATCATAATCATGTGAGATCATAGATTGGGGACGAGGGCCGTTAGTGGATAGCCCAATATGTGCAGCTATGTTGTTGACGGTGATAACGACATGTTGTTTGCAGACATAGAAAGTGAAGGTGGTGTTCTCTAGGTCGACTTTTACATTGGCAAGAAATTCAAAAAGCAGTTCAGAGTGGAAGGGAAATGCTAGAGTTAACAGGAATTGAAGAGTGGTGGAGGCGAAAAGGTTCATCACCTCGAAATTCAGAGCGGCTTGGTTCAACATTCGAGATGGGGTGATTTTGGCTTCTTTGAGTTTATTGTAGGCTTTCTCGTCTGCAGCGGAGAGGAAGTGATCGTTGAATCGCCGAGAGGAGGAAGAGCTCCTGACGATCATTCGCCCGCGCTTACTTGCACCAGACATTGTTGAAGAAGTGAATTGAGAAAGTGATGAAATTTGGAATGAGTGAGTTTAGCCAAAGAAGCCCTCCATTTTATAGAATTTGGGAACTATTGTATAGTACGATTGAGGATCGTACAGTACGATAGGCGCAATAATATCGTCTGGACGACCGTTCAAAAAAGAGAGTCAAATCGTACAGTACGATCAGAATCGTACTGCACGAACGTGAGTGAGAGGCGTTCATCCCGAGAAGTCATCTAAATGACTTTTGACAAAAAGAATCGTACAGTACGAATAAGTGTTCGTACAGTACGAAGGGCAATAATTTTCGTACCGGCTGAGTTTAAATTCGTCCCAATCCATTTGACACGTGGATCATATAGTACGATTGATGGTTCGTACAGTACGATGGCCAATAATGTGTATCGTACGGTACGAGTGGTGAATCGTACAGTATGATATGTGCAAGCCAGGAGAGATCTGGAACGTAAATGGGAGTGGACGGCGGAGATTTGAGTGATTTTGGGATAATCGTACAGTACGATATGTGATCGTATAGTACGATGTGCAGAGACATTCAAGGTTTGTAATTAGCAAGGTAAGACGATCAGGAAACCATTTTTTTTAATTTAATTTTAAAAGAAAATAAAATAACATAACAAACACTCATTTTTTTTGTTTTTTTTATTTTAAGCTTGAATGTTTATGACACCTAACTTTGTTCTCAAGGTGCTAAAGGTGTCATAATCTAATGGTTTTGTGAAAATGTTAGCCAATTAATCTTCAGTAGCAACGTGATGCAGTTCAATATCGCCTTTGGCTACGTGATCTCTTATAATATGATGTCTAATGTCTATATATTTTGTTCGTGAATGTTGAATTGGATTTTTGGATA
The DNA here is from genome assembly GCA_019925795.1 of Dendrobium chrysotoxum. NCBI lineage: Eukaryota > Viridiplantae > Streptophyta > Magnoliopsida > Asparagales > Orchidaceae > Dendrobium > Dendrobium chrysotoxum. The sequence continues at coordinate 19,826,352 of CM034309.1, forward strand.
TACAAATAGCACAGTGTTGTCACACATGATTGGGATGGTTCCTATAGGTAGTCATAGATCTAAAAGTTATTATTTTAACCACAAAACTTATGCAACACAGCTACCTACTGCTATATATTTTACTTCGGCTGTTGATAGGGCTACCGAATTCTGTTTTCTACTGGACCATGAAACTAATGATTGTCCAATGAATTAACAAGTACCAGAAGTGCTTTTTCTATCTACCCTACATCCTGCAAAGTCTGAATCTGAGTACCCTAAGATTTCAAAAGTAGTGCTGTGTCTAGGATACCAAATTCCTAAGTTCGGGGTGCCTAGTAGATATCTAAGAATTCTTTTGACAACAACCATGTGAGATTCTTTCGGGTCAGCTTGAAAGCGGGCACAGAGACACACACTAAATATTATGTCTGGTCTACTGGCAGTCAAGTAAAGAAGTGATCCAATTATTCCCCTATACCTCTTTTAATCTACAGACTTCCCACTGGGATCTTTATCCAATTGAATGTTAGAGCTCATGGGTGTATTCATAGCCTTAGCATTGTCCATTTCATATTTTTTCAAAATATCATTTATGTACTTAGATTGGCTAAGGAACGTTCCACCTTCCATTTGTTTTACACTAAACCTAAGGAAGTAACTAAGTTCTCCCATTGTACTCATTTCAAACTCATCACTCATTATTTTTGAAAATTCATTACATAAGTTTTTCTCCGTCGATCCGAACAAGATGTCATCTATATAAATCTGAACAATGAGTATCTCAACTCCTACCTTCTTCAAGAATAAGGTGGTGACCACACTACCCTTAACAAAGCCTCTATCTAGTAGGAACGTACTAAGTCTTTTATACTAGGCCCTAGGTGCTTGTTTTAACCCGTATAGTGCCTTTTTTAGTTTGAACACATGGTTTGGAAATTATGAGTTTTCAAATCCCGGGGGTTGCTCCACATAAACATCTTCCTTGATTACCCCGTTCAGGAAAGCACTCTTGACATCCATTTGATACAGCTTAAAATCCCTAAAGCAAGCAAAGGCTAATAGTACCCTGATGGCTTCTAGTCTAGCTACCAGAGCAAAGGTTTCTTTAAAATCTATTCCTTCAATTTGGTTATACCCCTTTGCTACTAACCTAGCCTTGTTTCTCACTACTACTCCAGAGTCATTCATCTTATTTTTAAAAACCCATTTAGTTCCAACCACACTTTGTTCTTTAGGTCTTTTGACTAATTCCCATACATCATTCCTAAGAATTGGTTCAACTCTTCTTGCATTGCTAGGATCCAGAATTCATCTCCTAAGGCATGATCTATATTCGTGGGTTCAATCATAGATATAAATGCAGAATGACTAACCTCTTTCCTAAGTCCATGCCTAGTTTTTACCCCTTCTGATGGGTCTCCTAAGATCAGTTCTCTAGGATGATTAGAAGAAAATTTCTAGTCTCTAGACAGATGTTCCTGGGGTTCCGCTCTAGTCTCTATGGTAATGGTTTCTACTCCCCGTATAACCTCAACTTCTTCTGCTTCATGATTAGATTCAGAGGTCTTATTTGATTCATCAAATACCACATGGGTAGACTCTTCTACTACTAGGGTCCTCTTATTAAAGATTCTATAGGCTTTACCTACAGATGAGTAGCCTAGGAAAACCCCTTCATCAGATTTAGGATCGAACTTTCTTAAGGGTAACTTGCCATTGATTAAGATGAAGCATTTGCAACGAAAAACGTATCAGTGGAAAAGATTTGGTGTCCTACCCTTAAGCAACTCATAGGATGTATTATTAAGTTTGGATCTAACATTTACCCTATTTAAAACATAGCACACAGTATTCACTGCTTCTGCCCAAAAATATCTAGGAAGAGTGTATTCAGCTAACATAGCCCTAGCAGCTTCAACTAAAGTTCTATTCTTCCTTTCAGCTATTTCATTTTGCTGAGGAGTTCTAGGGGCAGAGAAATTATGTTCTATTCCAACATCTTTACAGAATGATTCAAACTTATCATTCTCAAATTTTTCACCGTGATCACTATGAACTGTCTTAATTCCACATCCTAATTTTCTTTGAATCCAAGTGGAGAATGTTCTAAACTCTTCAAATGACTCACTCTTATGAGCTAGGAATTTTACCCAAGTAAACCTAGAGAAGTCATCCACTATTACAAATCCATACGATTTTCCTCCTAGGCTAGCGGTACTAACCGGTCCAAATAGGTCCATGTGTAGAATTTCTAGTGGCCTAGTGGTGTTGATATCCTTAATTGTATGAAATGATGATTTCACATATTTTCCTAGTTGGCAGGCATCACATAGATGGTCCTTGGTAAAGTCTAACTTAGGTATGCCTCTAACTAAGTCTTTTTGAGTGATATTCCTAAGTGTTTTCATACTAGCATGGCATAGTCTCCTATGCCATAGCCAAGAGTCATCAGCTATTATTTTCAGACACAAAGGGTTTGAGTTTCAATGCAGTTTAAATCAAACATGTTAATATTATTTGTGCGTTTTCCTTCTAAAACAAGTGTACCATTTAGGCTAATCATGCATTTGTTAGACAGAAACTTAATGTCAAAGCCCTTATCACATAGTTGACTAATACTTAAAAGATTATACTTTAAACCATCAACTAATAATACATTTTCAATTATTAAATTCTTAGAGTTTCCAATAATACCTGAGCCCACCACTTTTCTGGTGGTGTTGTCTCCCAGAGTTACCTTGCCTCCTAACCTAGCCTCTAGTGTCACGAACTGCTTCATGTCTCCAGTCATGTGTCTCGAGCAGCCACTGTCCAGGTACCACATGCTCTCACTAGGTCTTTTGTGAGAGCATCCCTACAATGTCAATCACAGGTTAGCTTTGGGAACCCAAGTGAGTTTGGGTTCCACCCTATGCTTACATGAATGAAATGTATGCATGTTATGCTGTGATGAATGCAATTTAGGTCTCCTCACTAGATGTGTCCTATAGTGAATTATGTACATGCGGGCTATGTGACCTAGCATGCCACAAGAATAACATCTGACACCGGGAAATGGGTTCACTAATCTACGGGGGTGGTAGTGCCTATTTCTGGGTTTGGATGATGCATGCTGTGCTGGTTTTGAATGAGATGGTTCACATGGTGGCAGCTGAAAAAACTCAGCAAACGTAGGAGGTGTTTTATTATTTTTGAATGCATGAAGTTTTTCTTTTAAAAATTTATTACTTTGGTTAAGGCTTGCATATTCAAATCTCAATACATGCTCACTCCTACTTAGTTCCTCTGCAAGTTCTTCTAGTTCCTTAAATGCATTCTCTAATTCAACATGTGATGATTTCAAGGTATCGTGTGCAGTGGTTAATTCAATATGCTTCTTATTTAATGCATCAAATTCATCAAGTAGAGACATATGATTTTTATCTAAGTCAGAAAAATTCTTAACTATACTAGCATGCTCCTTTTGTAAAGTACTAAACTCAGTGTTAAGACTAACATGCTTTTTCTTTAGCTTTCTATACGAGTCATGGATTTTTTCAGAAATAATAAGTAGTTCATCGTAAGACAGTTGACATACCTCATCTTGATCTGATTGATCAAGATTATCATTAGCCATAAGACATAGATTCGTTACCTCCTCCTCTACTTCTTCTTCCGATGATTCTGAGGCAGAGTCGGCCCAAAATACTTTTTGTGTCTTAAATTTACCCATCTTGAGCTTTGATCTTTCCTCACCCTTTTCCTTGGTTTGATGAGTCTTGACGTTGGGGCAATCAGCTCGAAGATGACTGGGTTTCCTGCACTCAAAGAAAATTATGTCGGATGCAACTTTAGTATGCTTTGAGCTTTTACCTTTGTTCCAATTGCTTTGATGACGGCACTGCTTTCTTTTCAAAAAATTCTTGAACTGATGAGTCATCAAGGCGATGTCGTCATCTTCCTCTGCTCCTGAGCTGTCACTTTCGAAATTTTTTGCTTTTAAAGCTATCGTTCGCTCATTCTTCTTTTCACCTGCATCACTTTGTCGTTGACTCACTCCTTGCTCGTAGGCAATGAGTGACCCAAGTAAATTATCAATAGAATAAATATTCAGATCTTTTGACTCAGTTATTACAGTGATTTTAGCATCATACGAGCTAGGCAAACATCGCAGTATTTTATTAACTTTTTCTGATTTAGACAACTCTCTCCCTAAAGCATGCAGAGATGTTACAATCTGGGTGAATCTAGTGTACATGTCAGATATGATTTCACTAGGTTTCATGCAGAATAGTTTGTAATTATGTAGCAGTATGTTCAACCTAGATTGTTTGACCTCACTAGTTCCTTCGTACGTGATACACAGTTTGTCCCAAATTTACTTACCAGTAGTACAAGTTGATACTCACATATAGTCTTCTAATTTTAATGCACAAAAGAAATAATTTAAACATTTAGCATTTAACTGGGCAAGTTCTCTATCCTCAATGCTCCATTCATTAAATGATATTTCAATTTTAATTCCATTCAACATACGAAACGGTATAGAATAACCTTCTTGGACCAACATCTACATTCGATAGTCTACAGACTGTAAAAATGTAGACATGCGTATTTTCCAGAAATCAAACGGTATATTATCAAATAAAGGTGGACGGATTATAGAGTAACCCTCCGCAGTGTTACGGTTACCAAATTGAGCCATGGATCTTACGTTTCTAGGTTTTCGAAAACACTATTTTGAAACCCCGCTCTGATACCACTTGAAAGTACGAGATGCGCCAAGAGGGGGGGTAAATTGGTATTTTAACAAATCAATCCTAAATAAGAGTTCTACTTTTTTTGTATTTTTTAAAGGATAACTTAACAAATAAAGTGCGGAAGCAAGTAAAACGTTCACAACGACGGTATTGGTAATTCAATTGTAACTTTCACAGTACATAATTTAAATTATGATTTTTCACCAAGGAATTTAACGTACTAATTAAAAGCATGAAAAATAAAGTACGGTAAAATGGAAAAAAACATACCAGAGATTTTTATAGTGGTTTGGTCACTTTACCTACGTACACTCCCCGGAGTCCTCTACTCCGGGATTTGCACTAGTAAAAGTTGACTCTCCTTTTACTCCCACAGCAAGGCGGAGAAGCCTTTACAAAACTCACTTTCACCTCCCTCGATGCGGCGGAATACCAAACGCTATGTCACCCTCCTGGTGACGGCAGCGGACCTTTTCCTTTTTCTCCCTCCTGGAGATGGCAGAGTACCTTGACGATGTTGATCTTGAAGTGACTCTTCCCTCGAGAAATTTCCCGAGACTCCCCAAAGCCACAAGAGAAGTGTTGACCTCATTTTTGTATGAGGTCAGTAGGACCAATCCAGACCGTAGGATCTTCCCAATCCTTAGGATCAATCCTGACCCCAGATTAACACAACTTAAGACCATTCTAGATTCTAGGATTTCCCTAGATTTTAATCTCTAGGATCTGCTCTAGACGCTAGGATCACTTCAAATTAATTTTAACCCTAGGATCAATTTAATCCTAGATCAATCCAGATTCAAATAAATCCTGATCTCATATCAATCTAATTTCTAGACTATTCTAGATCCTAGGATCTTTCCTAGATTTTAGATCTTAGGATCATTCTAGACCTTAGGATCCTCCTAGTATCTAGACTTTAGGATCTATTCTAGATCTTAAGAACCTTCTAGATCCCAGACATTAGGGTTTCCTAGACTCTAGGATCTTCCTAGATTTTAGTTCCTAGGATCTACTCTGGACCCTAGGATTTTCCTAGATCAATTTAGGTCTTAGGATTCTCCTAGACCTTAGATCTATCCAGACCTCAAATCTATTCAAACTCCAGACCAAACCAGGCTTTAAATCAATCTATTCAAGACTCAAATCAATTCAAATCCCTGACCAATCCTGACCTTTAAACAACCCAGATTTAGTTGCTCCAGCCTTTGACCTGACTTTAATCATATCTAATCATCTAAAATCACCCAAATGATTATAAATGATTTAGATAGTTTAAACCCTATCATTCAAAATCAAAATTCAGCTCAAATCCAGATTTCAAGACTCAAATTCCAAGGCCAAAGGTCTAAGTCCTGAAAGCCTTTTCCAGTGAATCTTTGAACATTTCAAAATCCTATCAAATGTCCTCTGATTCAAATTCTATCAGTTCCACACTGATCTGACATGTCTCTAGAGACAACCCTCCAAATTTGAGCTCATTCTGAGGTCTCTAACCCCAGAAACTGAATTGAAATCCAAAGGTTGTAAAACTTTCAAATATTTACAATCTATGCCACTTACCTGCCACCCAATGGATTTTGATCCTGGAGCTTTCTCCAAAGCCTCCAATCACCTCCAGACCCTTGACTATGACCCATTGAGTAATAAACTGCATTTTGTTGGACTCAATTTGACCCCTAGTTGACCAGGGGTCAAAATGACCAAAATACCCTTATGGTGTTTGAATAGTCACTTTGGTCAAATGAGCTCCAAATCAAATGCAATCACCTCCAGCAAATTTCAAATATCAAACCCAATCTATTAAACCCAGAACCAGCCCCTGGATCAACCTGGTTGACCAAGTCAACCTAGTTGACCTAGAAGGCCCATTAAGGGCCCAAATAGGTCATTTTGACCAAATGACCTCCCCAGACCTTGGGACCACCTCCATTGGTCTCCAAATGTCAAACCAAATCTGTTGAACCCATTTCCAGACCCTGGACCCACCTGGTTGACCAAGTCAACCAGGGTTGACCTAAAGGCCCATTAAAGGCCCAAACAGGTCATTTTGACCAAATGACCTCCCTAGACCTTGAGACCACCATCAGTAGACTCAGAATGTCATTCTGAATTGGTTGGACCCAATCCCTGACCCTGGGTCAATCTGGTTGACCAAGTCAACCCAATTGACCCATTAAGCCTTTAAGGGCCCCATAGGCCCATTTGACCCAAATGACCTATTTGACCCCTGAAAACACTCCTACCATACTTCAAATACCATTTGAGATTGATCCAACCCAGACCCTGGCTCTGGGTCAACCTGGTTGACCAAGTCAACCTAGGTTGACCAGATCAACCCTTAAGCTCCTATTACATCAAATCAAACTGTAAACACATTCAAAACTTCCAAACCCTCAAGCTCACTTCAATAGATGTTTCAAATAAATTCTAATCCAACTCCAAGTCAAATCATGCTTAGTTTGACCTAGTCAAACCTAACCCACTTGGTCAAATTTCTTTTCAAATATTCAAACTCTAAACTCAAAACATCACATTCTCTTTGGAGTTATCTAACCAGCCTTTAAACTCTCCCCCCCTTGCCACCTAAGTAAGGCTTGACCTATTGACTGGTCAAACCAGTCAACAAATGGTCAAAAGACCCTTAAATATTCAAAGCATTAATCCTTATGGAATTTAAACTCCAATAACTACCCTCCAACCCACTTTAATCAATCTTTGGTGTCACCTTGCATGACATCTCATCAGTCCAAGAGGCTTTGGACTGGTCAAACAGTCAAAGCAAGGTCTTGGAGTGGTCAAAGATGGTCAAAATCCATCTTAGACTTAACCCACTCCTCCCTAATCCCTTCTAACAGCTTTAAACATTTTCTGGAATGTTCTTAAGTTGGTTTTAAGCTTTGGATTAGAGCTAAACCTTTAGCACATGGCCACATGTATTCCAAAGGACAAAATTACCTTTCCATGTCATTGTCCTTTGGTCCTTTTTATTCCCTGGCATTCTAACTGCCTGGGGATAGATGGCAGTCATCTAGCAGCCTCCTAAGACAATTCTAGCCATCCCTTGAGCGCAAGGACGTTTGAATAGGCTAGGTCATCCAAAAGGAGCCTCATTCCATCTTACCAATTCTCGGACTACCTCAGGCCTCTCCAGATGAGATCCTTGTTCGTTTAAGCTCCCACTACCATCTTCGACACTTTCCAATCAAAATCTGGCTGTTCAAAGCCGCCGCCGGCGAGCTTCCTGGTGAGCCTAAGGTGAAATCCGTCCGACGCTTCTACCTCTTAATCCGTGGCGTTTTGGACTGCGATTCTGAAGAGGAAATAATCGTGGACAACCTACAAGCTCAGAGAGCCCAAGATCAGCCAAATCAACCGATTAGATTGGGTAAATTCTCAAACCCTAGTTTAAGGCACATAAATTTAAATAGCCTTCTAGAATGCACGTTTTAAGCTATTAAAATAACTCCACATTAATTCTCTTCATAAACCCTATCTATGTTTAAAATTGCATGAATTTTAATTGACTATATCGAAAATATGGGTCAAATTCGTGTTCCTGGGGCGATTTCGGAGTTCTGCATGTTCTCTGCTTTATTTGAGCCGTTGATCTGAAGATCAACGGCTCAGATTTCGTTGTTCCATTCAATTCCTCAGGCCGTGGTTTGATCCGTCGTTTAGTTTTCCATTCAGCACGATCTCGACCGTCCATTCCAAACGGCAGAAGATCGGACGGCATCCGCTTTCCGCTGACACGGATAAGTAAAACGCGTGGGGTCCACGCGCTTTAGTAATCCGTGGCCAATGATTGGTGGCGGCGCCAATCATTGCCAATGATTGGGCGCCGCCACCGCGTTTTGCAGCGCCCAGTCATAGGGCGCCACGTGGCCCTCCCGCCACCGTTTCCTTTGATTTAAGTTAATTTTATTTAGTTTTATTTTTTTTATTAATAAAACTTCTTTAAATCACCAAAAATTCAATTTGAATCCAAATTTAATGTATAATATATCAAAATGCTCAAATTTTAAACCCCTTTAATTAAAAATTAAAATTAATTTAAAATATTTAATCTATTTTGAATTATTTCTAATATCTAAATACTAAATGTTTTAAATAATATCTAATTATACTAAATCAAAATATCTTCTAAATTTTAACTTGTTATTTCAAATATTTTCAAATTTCAGATAGAAATATTTAAGAATTAATTTTAAATTAATTTTAAAATTATTTTTGGATATTAATTAAGTTTTAATTAATTTAAAATTCATTTGATTAAATTAAACTTTAAAAATTTCAAACAAATTCATTTTAAATCATAAAAACTCAAATAATATCTTAAAATTTTCAAAAGTTTAAGTATTTTAATTTAAAATTATCTTCAAGATTAAAATCTTAATTAATTTCAAAATAACTAAAGATATTTAAATAAAATAATATTTAATTGACATTATGTTAAATATTACATTAAATGATTTTCAAATTAAAAAAAAAATTATTTTCAAACCAACGTGAGGACCTCTCATTAATATGTTAAACCTATTTTGAAAATATTTTTTTTTTATTTTTTTAATTTAAAACTTATATTTATGTATAGGAGTATATATTTAAAACTATTTTGAAATTATATATATTTAAATCTTTAAAACTTTGAGAGATCCCTTGGGATTTTAAACATAGCTTGAGTATATGAACATAATTAGTGGGGAATGATTAGTGGATGATTACATCTTAATCATTCACTAATCAAATCATTAATTGTATATAATTAAATTCATGCATGTTTAAGGACATACACACACCACCTAGCTTTAGGGCGCTCCTAGATCTAGGGTTGATTGTTTAATATGTGCATAGCATGCATGTTATGTTAAGGGGTTAGTGAAACATGGATTTGAACCCATATAACTTGGTGACATCATTAAGGACAATAATTAAGGACTTGATTTAGAGAACTTAGAATATTTCCCATAATTAGGATTCACTTCCTATTGACTTAAAATTTAAACCATTTGAACTTAGTGATACCCTCAGCTCATAGAAAAATACCCACTGAATTTTGGAATCATTAAGCACCTTAATTAACCTAATCAAATTTGAACCTTAATTAAGCCTTTAAGCCTTCAAAAAATTATAATAAATTAAGTTTAAATCAAAAAATTATAAATAATACCTCAAACTGATCAAAATTGAACCCTTAATCAACGAAAAATAAAAGCCCCTTGACTGGACTTCAAAATTAAGTTTAATTTTAGTTTAATTGAAATTTAATATTTAATTAATTTAATTAATTAAAAATAATTAAAAATTCCAAAAACTTTCCAAACACTTGGAGATCACTCCTAAGGTCAATCCTGACCCTTGGAGTTGATTTCAAGGAGTTTGGAGATTATTTGGATTCAAATCACAAAAAGGGCCTTAATTAAACTAATTTTAAAAATTCAATAATTATCAAAACTTCAAAACTTCATAACTAATTCAAATGAACTCCAAATTGAGCAAACACAAAGGCATACAACTCATCTTAAGGTCTAATATTTATTAAAAATATTAAGTTTCCAGAAATCAAACAAATTTGAAAAAGTCAACTTTTGGTCAAACTTAGTTTAAATTCAAGTCAAAACTTCAAACCTTCATAATAAAATATAGAAAAATCTAATTTCAGCATACTTACTGTCTAACTGATCATATTAAGGTCTAGTATTTTAATAAAATATTAACTTTCCAGAAAAATCTTTAAATCAAAAAGTTAATTTTGGACCCTTTAATTAAATCATTAAAATAATTCAGAAAATTCCAAAATTCAACAAATATTCAAAAATTCCAGAAAACTTCAACTTAACTCTAAAACCAGCAATCAACTAATCTTAATTAAAAATTAATCAATCTTCAAACATTAATCAAACTCAAATCATTTAATCATATCGGGTTCCACTAGGTAACCCAGGCCTACGAGGCTATTAAATTAGCCCCAAGGAAGGTGAAATAAACTTCACGGCCTCGGTGTGCAACAAAGGTGGTATCCAACAAATAATTAAAATCAAGTTTAAAATCAATTTCAAGTCATTAAGATTTAAATTCAAATTAAAACTCCCTTAAGCCTTCAACAAACCAGAACCTCAAGTTACTTTAATTAAATAATCCTATTTAGGACATATCAAAACCACACAGCCTCCTACACACACTCTAGATGGTTTGCTAGGACAACCAACTCTAGTATTAGGCTAGGCCGGTGTTTATTTTTTTATTACTTGCGTGTGCCAGGTTTTCCGTGGTTTTTATTACATGCTGGTTGCTAGATTTAAGTAATTGATGTTGATGTGATTATGTATTTATTTACTACACTCTGAGTTGATTGATTGTACGTTAGATCTACCCCTAGGTTAGGAACGATCTGTACTAATTCAATCTTATGCAGGTGGCCATACTCATACAAGGCATAAATTAAAGGGGACAAAAATCATTAATATTAAAATTGTACAGGTGCTCCAGAAATTTGCTTAAGTCTCCCTTTAAATCAAAAAGAGCATGGCCAAGTGTGGATGTGATTGAGCATTTTTAAATTTCAAATATATAACTGCTTGGGATGTCAAATATAAACTGTTGATTATTAGGATAACCTTGTAGGTTGTTGAGTCTAGATTTTTAATTTTTATTGATGTAATTTGAATGTAAACTTGAGTTGTAAATTGTATTAAGTGCTTTGAGATTGAGATATTAAATATCCAATTTAGGAATCCAAAGAGGAAGGAACATCCCTTAGGGGAGATTTCCTCTCCATTTGGAGGTCTAAATTGGGTGACTTTCAAAGTATCCAAAGAGGAAAGGTGACACCTCTTTTAAGAGGGAGTTTTCTTTTCACCTGCAGACCCTGGGTTGTACAATTAAGTGGCACTTGCCACATGGACTTTCAGTTTGAGCATTTATTTAATTGATTTAATTATTTAATTGACTTGATTACTTGATGTTGATTGCGATTAAGGACTTGCATGCTTTTAGTAGTTTTTTGGCGCTTATTGCATGTCGATTTTGTTTTAGCCTAGAACCCGATCGGAGGCTCGTGAGGGTACGGTCATAAATTATTTCTACTTAAATAAAATTTAAAAACTTTAGGCTTAGATAGTAACTCTAACGCTTTTAATAAGTAAGCCCGGACTCGCCGGGGGTTTTTCATGCATTCATATTAAATCTTCTCTACCTTGTTAGGCACCTCCCCGCCTACGGGTTTTGGTAGACCACCTGACCTATTAGGGTGCAGTTCTGTCCAAGGGGATGTTGTGCAATCTCTAGGATAAAACCTATTTTTAAGCCTAATTTTAAAATTGCTTCATTTTGATTTAAGCATTTCATCGAGTCCACTAGCATGCATCGTATTAGTAACAAATTAAAATTGAGTCTAATTCTTAATTGCATTTTTATTTAGACATTTCACCTAACATGTGTTAAGGGGCTAAATAGGAATCTGCTCTAGATGTCAGCCCCGCTTTCCTTAAACTAATCTTAAATAACGTCCCTAACCACTCTACATTTAAAAGACTTGACTCATGATTTTAAAGCGTTTAGGTGGTTTAGCTGGCTCCCCAATCCAGGCCGGGGTAAGTCCAGGATTGCATTACATTAGCTAGGATCTGGGTCACTAATTTTCAGTACCCAATTTTAGACTTAGGTTCTGAGGCATGTCTTCAATCCTAAGACCTCAACCTTTCGAAAATCTAATTCTCACATTCTAATAAAATTGATCATTCAAATTAAAAATCTCTTTCAATCTAATTCAAGCCCAACACTTAGGATAGTTTGAGGTGTTTCTAAAGTAATTCAGAATCTTAAAACACCTCCTACTCTTCTTCCTTTGACTCCAGAAATAAGTGTTCAACCTTGAACCATTCCCACTTGAAATCCCAATCCTTAACCTCCTTTGACATCAAACGTTGAAATCTTTAATAAAATTCGTATCGCTATTTTAATCGAGAGTTTTCGTAGGAAATTTTCTAGTTTCCTACGATGTAATTAACTACGAGGGCTTACGCTCATAGGAGATTTAGAAACCCAGACCTGATTTCAAAATCAAGTTTTCAAAACCTTCAATTAATTATCTTTGGGAAATTCAAACCTGACGATCATTATCGTCATATTCAAATTATTGATAGTGATTGATATTTTCTTTCTTCGGATAGATATATCAATTACAATCATAACTTTGATTATGAAATTAATGATCAATCTATTCAGATTAGCATAGTCAAACAGTTGATTAAACATCACTTTGATCCTTTGAGATCATATGTTATTTCTCCTTGAGTTTGATTATGATAATCAGAATAAACTTGAAGATTTGTAATCTGAACCTATTAGGGAATGATATTTTCACCTTTCGAGGTGATATATTATTCATAATGAGCGTTCGATCTCAAATATTAAAAATTCCAGAAATTAAGCATTTCCCAAAGAAAAATAAACCTTTTCAAAACTATATATTTTTCAATCAAACAAAAAATGGCGACTCGGCTGGAGAAAATCTCTCTCTCCATCTTTAATAGCGCTACAAATTTTGTTACATCGATAGTTTTGACTATCTTTCTTCCGTTGGTCCTTCTACCCATTTCTCCCTTGGGTGAGTGTGGCCAACTCAATTAAGACATGTGAAAAGAGAGGCAAGTGTAGGATACCTCCCTCCAAGTCTGGCTTTGACATTTTGCCTCCACATTCATTGGTAGAGCAAAAGAGTCAAGCCAAGCTTGTCAAAATCTTTTTGCATATGTTACAAACTCGCATGCGAATAGATTCCTGCATTCTAAGTTTCACAATTTACAAAAATCCCTCAACCTCAAAACCCAGATTCAAAATTTCTTTAAGTCAACCTGAATTTTGACATTTCACCCCAAGCTAGTCAATATGGTGAAAGAGTTAAACCAGGTCTCTAAATTTTCCCTTAACTTTTGTTAACCATTATGTTGAAAATAAAATTCAACATTTTGAGTTTCAAAAGTTAAGAAAAATCTTTCAAATCAACTTCAATTGTCGTTGCTATCACCTTCTCTATTTCAATCGTCATTGCTATCACCTTCTCTATAAGGAAAATGATGATAATGATTGTTAGGTTTAAATTTTCCAAAGATAATTAATTGAAGTTTTAAAAAAAATTGATTTTGAAAATCAGGTCTGAGTTTCTAAATCTCCTATGAGCGCAAGCCCTCGTAGTTAATTACATCGTAGGAAACCAGAAAATTTCCTACAAATACTCTTGATTAGAACAACGATACGAATTTCATTTAGAATTCAAAGCTTGATATCAAAGAAGGTTCAGGGACTAGAAATTCAACAGGGATTGGTTCAAAAATGAACACTTATTACTGGAGTCAAAGGAAGAAGAGTAGGAGGTGTTTTGAGATTCTGAATCACTTCAGAAACACCCCAACCTATCCTAAGTATTGGGCTTAAATTTGATGGAAAGAGATTTAAATTTAAATGATTGATTTTATTAGAAAGTGGGAATCAGATTCCCGGAGGTTGAGGTCTTAGGATTGAAGATTTGCCTCAGAACCTAAGTCTAAAGTGGGTACTGAAAGTTAGTGACCCGGAACCTAGTTAATGCAATGTAATATGGACTTACCCCAGCCTAGATTGGGGAGCCAGCTAAACCACCTAAGCGTTTCAAAACTATGAGTCAGGTTAATTATGCAAGAGTGGTAGGAACATTGATTAAGATTGGTTTAAAGAATTGGGGTCGACATCTAGAACAGATCCTAATTGACCCCTTAATATATGTTGGGTATAATGCTTAAGCTAGAAATATAATTAAAGATTTAGACTCAATTTTTAATTTGTATCTAATACAATGCACGCTAGTTGACTCGAATGCTTTGAAATTAGAATGAAGTAGTTTTAAAATCAGGCTTAAAAAATAGATTTTATCCTAGAGATTGCACAGTATCCCCTTGGACAGAACTGCACCCTAATAGGTCAGGTGGTCTGCCAAAACCCGCAGGTGGGGAGGTGCCTAACACGGAAGAGAAGTTTTAATATGTATGCATAAAAAACCCCCGACAATCTCGAGCTTACTTCTTAAAAGCGTTAGAGTTTCTATCTGAGCTTAAAGTTTTTAAGTTTTATTTAAGTAGAAATAGTTTTGAACGTGTCCTCACGAGCCTCTGATCAGATTCTAGGCTAAATCAAATACGACATGCAAGATCGCCAAAAAAACTAATAAAAGCAGGCAAATTCTAATCGCAATCAACACATCAATCAAATTAATCAAATAATTAAATTAATTAAATAAATATTCAAAATGAAAGTCCATAGGCAAGTGCCTTTTAATTATACAACCCAGGGTCTGCAGGAAAGTAAAGTGGACGGGTACCACTGACTACAACCCGTATTCTACTCCTAAGACTCAAGTGACTTTGAGAATGGGTCATCTTATTCTTCACTTCTTCGTCCTTTTAGAACTCCTTGGATTGTCAGGTCCAGATATCCAAATGAAAAGAAACTCCCCCTGAATAGGGGTGTTATCTTTTCTCTTTAGATATTTGAAATCATCCAAATTTGGATCTCCAAATGGAAAGAGACTCTCCCCTAAGGGATGTCTCTTCCTCTTTGGATTCCAAATTGGATGCTTAAACATCCCATTCTCAAAACACTTAACAATTATAACTCAATTCAAATATCAAATTATATTAATCAACATTAAAATCTAGACTCAACCGCCTGCAGGGTTATCCTAATAATCAACAATTATATAAACATCCCAAGCAGTTAATGTTGATCTCAAGCAGTTAATATTTGAAATTAAAATACTCAAAACACAGTCACCCTTGGTCATGCTCTTTTAATTTTAAAGGGGGACTTAAGAAGATTTCTGGAGCACCTGTGTAATTTAATATTTATGATTTTGCCCCCTTTAATTTTAAATGCCCTGTATGAGCATGGTCACCTGCATAAGATTGAATTAGTACAGATCGTTCCTTACCTAGGGGTAGATCTAACGTATAATTAATCACATCAAAAAATGACGACTCCACTGGGGAAAATCTCTCTCTCCATCTTTAATAGCGCTATGAATTTTGTTACATCGGTAGTTTTGACTACCTTTCCTTCTGTTGGTACCTCTCCCATTTCTTCCTTGGGTCAGTGTGGCCAACTCAATTAAGACATGTGAAAAGAGAGGTGAGTGTAAGAAACCTCCCTCTAAGTCAGGGTTTGACATTTTGCCTCCAAGTTCATTGGTAGAGCAAAAGAGTCAAGCCAAGTTTGTCAAAATCTTTTTGTATATGTTGTAAACTCACGTGTAAATAAATCTCTGCATGCTAAGTTTCATAATTTATAAAAAATTCCTCAATCTCAAAGCCCAGATTCAAAATATCTTTAATCAAACCTAGATTCTGACATTTCATCCTAAGCTAGTTAGTGTGGTGAAAGAGTCAAGTCAAGGTTTTTAGATTTTCCCTTGAATTTTATTAACCATTATGTTGAAAATAAAACTCAACATTTTGAGTTTCAAAAGTCAAGGAAAATCTTTAAAATCAACTTCAATCGTTGTTGTCATGTGTCTTCTATAACATTCTATTGCAGTTGAACGTATGCAATACAAATTCAAAATCCCTGTCAAATTTAGGCTTTGACATTTCACCCTCAAGTCACTTGGTTGGATGAAAAGTGTCAAGCCTAATTCTTAAGATCTTCATGTTACTTTTGTAAACCTACACATCTGAATACAAATCAATGTGTTAAGTTTCAAAGTTTGAAGAAGATCAGTTCAATTCCAGCCTCAAAACTAAATTCAATCTTAAGTCAAAATTCAATTTCAAAATTGAATTCAAGTTTGATTCTAACCTTAAAATCAACTTCAGTTTTGGTTTCAAATTTGAATTCGGGCTTTGACATTTTGACCCAAGTCAATTGGTGAAACGAAAAGAGTCAAGCCCGATCCCCGAATCTTTCATATCAATTTTATGCACCTAAATGATTGAGTGAAACTCAATCTGTTGAGTCATAAAATTTAAAGAAAGATTCATTTGAATTGAGCTTCAAGTTTAAATTCAAACTTCGAGTCCAAATATAATTTCAACCTGAAATTTGAATTTGATTTCCACTTTAAAATCAATTCAATTTTGATCAGACTTTGACATTTCGACCCAAGCCAATTGGTGAAATGAAAAGAGTCGAGCTCGATCCCTGGATTTTTCATATTAATTTTGTGTACCTACATGATTGAGTGAAACTCAATCTGTTGAGTAACAAAATTTGAAGAAAGGTCCATTCGACTTGAACCTCAAACTCAAATTCAAATCCAATTTTGATTCAAAATTTAATCTCAACCTTCAGTTCGAATTTGATTGGCACCTCAAATTTTAAATTCAATTTTTAATTCAAGTTTGAGTTTGAACTTTGACATTTTGCCCCAAGTTAATTGGTATAGCGAAAGTTTCGGGTTCAATCCTTAAGTCCTTATCAATTCTACGAACTACTATTTTGAATCTAAGCTTAACATGATTGAATTATCAAAATTTGAATAATATTAATCAAGTTTAAAATTCAAATTTAAATTTAAGATTAACTAATTCAAATTATTGTTCATTAATTTTAGGATTTAAGCACCTAAATGGCTGGGAAACTCATCTTCTCTCTAGATAGAAACTTGATAGTAGAAGGAATCACTTCTGGTAATTTCATCCAGTTTGAAATGCAATTCTAAGACTTTAAGTTATCAGTCGACAGAAAAAAAATGATTGATCTATCTGCTAGAATACAAAGGAATATTCCCTTGGTTGAGATTACTTTAGGGTTAGGAGTTGACTCCCCCATCTCCGAGATGGAGGTCGTTGTCACCCCTTTACCCACTGTATCTTCTACTGAGGAGGATAACAACCAAAAGTCAATAACGACGGGAGAGCTACCATCTCAGTCAGAGATCAGATCAAGTTCTAGCACCCCTATCGTTAGCAAGAACAAAAGAAAAAACTACCTTCGTAGAGTCAGAAAGAAAGTTGTTAAGGCCAGAAAGACTACTGAGGCGAAAGCCTTAAAGCATGTCAAGTCTAAGGCTAATAAAAGATTCGTTGCTCCTTCTACATACCCCTTCCCTGGTGGAAATCACTTCCACCCTTCTCCTATTGCTCAAAGGAGGGAGGTTGTAGAAATGAGAGCACAATCTTCAATACACCTTCTCGACTACTACATGGAAAGAATTAACAAGCCATAACTGAACAAACACCAGCACTAGGCCTCCAGTTGAAGGTTATGACCCATCCACTTTACTAGAAGATGTTAGGTCACATTTCTATACGTGTCCCACTACATCACCTACAGAGGAGGAGGTGTAGAGAACACTCGGGGTGCCACTCTCCTAATTACTAGACCACTAGTAATGAGATGAAAAATAATCTAAGATTATATCAGATAGTGATACCGTCAAAATTCAACTTTTAATGGGGTCCTATCAAGATAAATCTTTTTAATTAAAGTGATGCAACAACTGCTAAGGATAGTGCGGACCCAATAATAATCTCTTCTTCCAAGGAGATCATAGGAATTCAAATTCCTTACTGCTAGGGTCGTGCCACCTAGACTTACAACTTTTTAAGGAAAGCTTCTAATTTCTCAAGTGTATTGATTTCAAATTTTCAAGATAATAGATTCATCTTTTAATGAAATATTGACTTCTATTTTAAGTTTTAAACAGGAGAAATTTTTTTTTGACTCCATCAAATATTTGAATACCCCTCCCTCCCACCTCTTTTGTGGGATCGATTTAATTGTTGAATTGAAATTAATGTCAAACTTAAGTTGACCCTTGAAATGAAAATCTTTTTAATCTTCTCTCAATTTTCTATCTCAATAGATGTCTCTTGCGTGCTTAAAATCTGTTCAATGATTTTCAAAAGTCAAGCCAATACTCTTTTCAAAAAGATTGGGTGTTGCTTGAAGGATTATTCATCATTGCATAGGAGAATGAGTTTTCTTCTCTTATACTTGAGATGTAATCCCGGCATTGAAATAAAGAAGGTGTAGCCTCTTCTCAAATTTAATTGAATTCAAAAGATGCGCAATAGGCGCCACAAGTTAAGAAACAGTGCAAAATGCACTATAAGATAAAAGATGTGCAATGTGCGCCACCAGAAAAAGAAAGAGGCTCCCTTCTTCCAAATCTTTAAACTTAAAAATAACCAGTCAACTTTAAATTTCTTGACTTTGATAAATTTTGAATCCAGAATTTTTGCCGTGCTTCGATGACCTATCAGGATACAAAAATGTCTTGTGCAAGAGAATTGAAAAAAATCAAACTTCTTCATTCAACTTAAACCACTTTGAAATTGATTTTAATTAAAAATACTCAAGGGAAATCCCAGTTTAGTTTCTATGAAGCTTGGTCTCGGTCAACAAAACCTAAATCTTTTAACCTTTTCAGGTTAGTTGAGGTCACTCAAACTTTTCACTGTACTTCTGAATTTGTTCCCGCTTGTCGTTCCGACAGGGTCCAAATACATAGAGAAAGTTTTTTAATAAGAAGAATAAATCTTGTACTCTTGATAAAAATTTAAATTGGGTCCTTGAGGAATGTGTGTAAGTCCCTACGTATAGGCATATTTTCCTTTAAGGCCTTTATAAAATTACACTCTATGCTGGGTCCATGATTAATCCCACTAGAGGAGTATTTTATAATGTTAGAAATGGTCGCTCACAATTAAATCACCCTGTGCTGTAGCCTAGATCATTCTGATCTAGGAGTGTAGTTTCCTTCACTGAGACTTCTGGTTCAAAATCAAACCTCAATTGAGCAGAGTGCCCGACTCTGATTGGAAGAGTTCGAGGGCCTCAAATAAAAATTAAATTAAGCTCAGCAAAGTTTGAAAGCTCATAAGTCACGTTCGATTCGAGATATTGATAAGTTGTGTCACTTTAGAACTTTCCAAGTAGGAGACTTGGTCATAGTCTTTTGTAGAACACATCTAATCCATTGTAAATTCAATGGAAAGCTTGAGTCAATGTTGACTGGATCGTTCATTCTAATGACGATCTTTAAGAAAATTTCCAATCGACTGATCAACCCTGAAGAATGTCACCTAATAATTCTAAAATTGGGGAGGCCCTTCAGGAAGTACCATGCCAGATGAGTGTCAAACTTAAAATTAAATTCAAAACACTTTAAAATTCAAAATCAAATTCAAACAAATCAAAATCAAATCAAACCAAATCAAAATTCAAAACTTAAAATCAAATTCAAGATGAATCAAAATCAATCAAATTTCAAATTCAAATTCCTCAAATTCAAAATCAATTCAAATCAAATTTAAAACTCATCAGGGATTTAAAACCCTTCAAATTCAAAATTTTCAAATCAAGTTTTAAATTCAAACACTTTCAAATTTAAAACCAAATTAATTCAAAAATCATTCAAATCTCAATTTCCAGAATCTAGTTTTGATCCTCTATATAGAGCAAGTTTCCTCTATACACGATCAATCCAGACCCGATCCTCTGTATAGAGTAAGTTTTCTCTATACATGATCATCCAGACTCGATACTCTGTGTATAGCAAGTTTCCTCTACACATGATCATCCAAATCCGATCCTCTGTATAGAGTAAGTTTCCTCTATACATGATCATCCAGATCTGATCCTCTATGTGAAGCAAGTTTCCTTCACATATGATCATTCCAGACTCGATTCTCTGTGTAGAGCAAGTTTCCTCTACACATGATCATCCAAACTCGATCCTCTGTACAGAGCAAGCTTCCTCTACACATGATCACTCCAGATCTGATCTTCTATATAGAGAAAGTTTCTTCTATATACGATCATCCAGACTGAATCCTCTATGTAAAGCAAGTTTTCTTTACATATGATCACTCCATACCTGATTTTGTGCGAAGCAATGCTTCCTTCTCACAGGATCATCCAATTTTCATTTCCTTAAGGTTAGATGTGAGTCATCATGCTTTCTATCCTTAGGATTAGATCTTCTAGTGGTGGAGCACACCCTCTGTGGCACCATCCTAGATTTAAAATTCATATCCGATCTTCTGTGGGAAGCAATGCTTCCTTCCCTCAGGGTCCTCCAGTCTTCTTTGTTGCAAATTTGGTTTTGATGATAGCAAATATGTTTGTATTCTGTTATTACTTGGCTAATCCATTTCAGGTGCAAAAGATCAAAAGCAACTCAAGCCAACTCAAGATCGGGTCTAAGTGTGTCTAAAATATATTATTTTCCTTTTCTTGAGTCAATTGTAATGTAATTGATCCCCTAGCTAAGTAACCTTGCACACATACACTAAGGGAGAGAGCTTGAGTGAATTAGAGTTTATGTTCAAGTTTATGTTCAGATCGTCCTAGACGATATTCACATCATCCTGGACGATCAAGTAAAAACAGAAATCATAATTAGGGCGACAAAGTTAAGTTTGTCTGATTAAGCCGATCATCCTGGATGATCCATTCATCGTACGGGGCGATAGGCTCAAATCAAAAATTTTCAGCCGCCAGATCAAGTTAGGCAAGTTTTTATTTTAAGATATTTGGTCTGATTGTCCCGGACGATACGTGTATCATCCTCAACGATTCAGTACAATCATGCCTAAATTAGTCTGGTGATTAAGGAAAATAATTAATATTGAATTGATACGATCATATCGTTTGGGACTATCGCAAGATCGTCCGGGATGATCCTGATCGTCTAGTGTTTTCAACTGTACGTCTAGAGCGGTGATCAGGACGATTTGGGCACTTTTTGAACTAATCATACAGGACGATATCCTTATCGTCTTGGACGATCAAGTCATTTTTGGGTCGTCCCGCACAAGTTTCTCTGGACGACTAGAGCAGTCTTCTGGACGAAATTCCTGAATTTACACTAATCGTCCCGGACGATTACAGAATCGTACGGGATTGTCCGGGACGATATGAATAACTTTTTTCACTAATCATCCAGAAGAGCCAGATCGTCCAGGCTGAAGCAGTTGATTTTAAACTGATCGTACAGGATGATCTATCGATCATCCTGGATGATCTTGGTCGACCAGTTGAGATTTAGGGCAAATTTTGAGTCCTCTTATAAAAGATATTTTTCTTCCAACAAGAAAAATCTTTTGCCACTTTCCTTTCCATAGAAACCCTAGAGAGAGAGAGTTTGGGAGAGAGAGAGGATCTTGTGATGGGAAGTTTGTGAGGGATTCATGAAGGTTTCTCCAAGCAAGGATCAGATTCGTCTTCTCCACTCGTCGTCTTTCGTTGTGTTGGTGTTCTTTGTGAGAGGATCATTCACAAAAAGATCCGGGGTTCTCTGCCCGCTTTAGGAGGAAGCAAAAGGAGTCCGAGGTTCTCTGCCTGCTTCAGGAGGAAGCGAAAGGAGGTTAGGTTCTCTGCCTCACCGTGTCGGTGGAAAGGAGTTTTTGTACAGGCTTCTCCGCCTTGCTGTGGGAGCAGAAAGAGAGTCACTTTGGTTTAGTGCAATACCCGGAGGGGAGGCTCTAGGGAGTGGATGTAGGTGAAGTTGACCGAACCACTATAAAAATATGGTGTGTTCTTTCTAATTACTTTATGCACTTTAGTTTTCTGTGATTATATGCTTGGGAGAAATTTGTGTTTGATCTTTTCATTTGTGTGTTTTACTTATTTCTGCTGCAAATCATCGAAAAGATTTTTACTATCGCTCTCGAATTTTTAAATAACCAATTCACCCCCCTCTTGATTAGCCTCGGGACTAGTTCATCAGGGCTTAACATCCCTATCGAACTTTCAAGTGGTATCAAAGCGGGATTCATAAAATCTAGTTTTGAAAAACTTTTGAATTTGATCCATGGCTAACTTTGGTCATTGTAATACTACTGAAGGTTATTCAATTACACGACCGCCATTATTTGATAACATTCCTTTTGATTTTTGGAAAACTCGTATGTCCACTTTTCTTCAATCAATTGATTATCGTATGTGGATGCTTCTTAAGGATGGCTACGAGCTATCTTTTAGAATGATTAACAATGTTAAAATTGAACTGCCCGTTACTGATTGGACTTTTGATGATCGTAACTTAGCATAATTAAATGCCAAATGTTTGAACTACTTTTTCTGTGCTTTAAAATCAGAAGATTACATGTGTGTCTCTACTTGTACGACTAGTAAAGAGATTTGGGATAGATTGTGCATCACTTATGAGGGTACAACTGAAGTCAAATAATCTAGGTTAAACATATTGCTTCATGACTATGAACTTTTTTGCATGAAACCTACTGAATCCATTTCTGAAATGTATATAAGGTTCACTCAAATTGTCACCTCTTTGCATGCCTTAGGTAGAGAACTTATAAACTATGAAAGAGTGAACAAAATTCTTAGATGTTTACCTTCTTCATATGATGCTAAGATAACTGCAATCACTGAGTCTAAAGATTTGAATACTTACTCTATTGATAGATTACTTGGATCACTCATTGCTTACGAGCAAGGGGTGAACCAAAGACAACTTGATGCAGGTGAGAAGAAGAAGGAGAAAACAGTGGCACTAAAAGCCAACGAGAGTGATACTAGTTCTTCCGGGTCTGATAGCGATGATGTTGCCTTAATCACTAGGCAATTCAAAAGCTTTCTAAGGAAGCAAACATAAGAACTTTTAGAAGTGGAACAAGGGTAAGTCCAGTATAAATTTTAAGGGTTCATCTGATACTGTTTGTTTTGAATGTAGGAAGCCTGGACATATTAAGGCTGATTGTCCTACACTTAAAGCTCACCCAAGCAAGGAGAAGGGTGAGGAGAAACACAAGTTCAGGAAGGATAAGAAGCGGATTTAGAAGGCGTTCTGGGCAGATCCTGCATCCGACTCCTCTAAGACTGAAGCTGAAGAAGAGGAAATAAATTTGTGTCTGATGGCTGATGATCATCCTGGTCAGTCTGACCAGAAAGAGGAATATGAGCTTACTTACGATCAATTGTTTGAAATATCTGAAAGAATTCATGCATCGTATAGGAAGCTTAAAAAAACTCATGCTAGCCTGAAACTAGAATTTCTGAACTTACAAAAAATGCATGAAATTTTAATTAAAGATCATTCTACTGTTGATTGCAATCATATGTCTTTACTTGATAAATTTGATGAATTGAACAAAAAATATTCTGATTTAGTTATTGAGCATGATTCATTGAAATCCTCGGATGTTGATTTAGAGAAAGCTTTTAAAGAATTAGACAATCTGGCATGTGAAGTGGAGAGTAGCAATGCTGCTTTGAAATTTGAAATTACAAGTTTAAAGAAAGAAAATGAATTTTTGAAAGTTAAGATTAGTGCTTTTCAGAAACATGAAATACCTCCTACATTTGCACAGTTTTATGCACCTCCACCTTTTATAGAATCTGGTTCAAAATCATCAAAGTATGTTTCATACAAACCTAGGAAGAGGCACTATCACCCACGTAGATTAGTTAACCCTTTTCCTGGTGTTAGATGTTTTTCCTGTGGCATGTTAGGACATATTTCCCACACATGTACTATTCACCATAGTACATATTAGATGTGGAGGCCCAAATTGCCTATTTCACAGCACAGCACACATGCATTGCATTCTTCTTCCTAAAATTAATGTTTGATAATTTTATAGGTGTGCTCTCACATAAGACCTCGTGAGATCATGTGGTACCTGGACAGCAGATATTCTAGACACATGACTGGAGATGCAAATCAGTTCATTTCACTGGAGGCCAGGGCTGGAGGCAAGGTTACACTTGGAGATAACACCACCAGGAGGGTGGTAAGTTCATGTATAATTGGTTATTTAAAGAATTTTATTATTGATAATATTTTGCTTGTATATGGACTGAAACACAACCTTTTGAGCATCAGTCAACTCTGTGACAAAAGATACATCATCAAATTTATGCCCACGTGCTACATTTTAAGCTTAAATGATAAAGTTATATTACAGGGACAAAGGATCAACAATATCTATAAGCTAGATTTAAATTGTATTAAAGCTGAAAATTTAATTTGCTTAAAAACTGCTGCTGATGAGTCTTGGTTGTGGCATAGGAGATTGTGTCATGCCAGTATGAAAACCCTTAGGAGAGTCACCCAAAAAGACTTAGTTAGAGGTGTGCCCAAGCTTAAGTTCACTAAGGACCACCTGTGTGATGCCTGTCAGTTAGGGAAGCAAGTCCAGTCCTCTTTTCACTCTGTTAAGGATATTAGCACCTCTAGACCTTTAGAAGTCCTTCACATGGATCTCTTTGGACCCATTAGCACTGCTAGCTTAGGGGGAAAAGTCTATGGTTTTGTGATTGTTGATGACTACTCGAGATTCACTTGGATTAAATTTCTGTTACATAAATTTGAGTCATTTGATGAATTTAAGTCCTTCTCTACTTGGATTAAGAGGAAGTTAGGTTATGAGATCTTGACTATTCATAGTGATCATGGTGAAGAGTTTAAAAATGTAAAGTTTAGAAGTTTCTGTGAGGAGCAAGGGATTAGTCATAATTTTCAGCTCCTAGGACCCCTCAGCAGAATGGGGTAGCTGAAAGGAAGAACAGGACCTTAGTGGAAGCCGCTAGAACCATGGTTGCTGAGTATTCACTTCCAAAATATTTTTGGGCTGAAGCAGTGAATACTGCCTGTTATGTGCTGAATAGGGTGAATGTGAGATCAAATCTGAGCAAGATATCTTATGATATTATTAAGGGTAGAACTCTAAACCTGTCCAACCTCCATGTCTTAGGCTGTAAGGTTTTCATTCTGAACAACGGGAAATCATCCTTAGGAAAGTTTGGCCCCAAATCGGATGAAGGAGTGTTCTTAGGCTATTATAGTGTGGGGAAATCCTTTAGGGTGTTCAATAAGAGGACTTTGGTGGTGGAAGAGACAACTCATGTGGTGTTTGATGAATCTGATTCAAATGTGACTAGAGTTGAGGAAGAAGCAGAGGTAGAGGAGATTACTCAAGGGGTTGAAAATGCAAATCTGGAGGAAAGGGTAGACCTCAAACCACACTGCCTAGAGATTAGAGATATTCTTCAAGTTATCCTAAAGAACTGATCTTAGGAGACCCTTCAGAAGGTGTTAGGACTAGGCATGGACTTAGGAAGGAAGTAAACCACTCTGCCTTTATCTTAATGACTGAACCCACCACATCAATCAAGCCCTCCCTGCTGAATTCTGGATCTTAGCTATGTAAGAAGAATTGAATCAATTTGTAAGGAATGATGTTTGGGAGTTAGTAGAAAGACCTAGAAATCAAAGTATTATGGGAATCAAGTGGGTCTTTAAAAATAAGATGAATGATTTTGGTGTGGTGGTTAGGAATAAGGCAGGATTGGTGGCTAAGGGGTATAATCAGATTGAAGGGATTGATTTTGAGGAGACCTTTGCCCTTGTAGCTCGATTGGAAGCCATTAGAGTGCTACTAGCCTTTGCCTGTTATAAGGGATTTAAGCTGTTTCAAATGTATATCAAAAGTGCCTTTTTAAATGGGGTAATAAAAGAGGATATTTTTGTAGAACAACCCCCAACTTTTGAGAGTTCCCAATATCCAAATCATGTTTACAAATTAAAAAAGGCCTTATATGGATTGAAACAGGCACCCAGAGCTTGGTATGAGAGGCTTAGCACATTCCTATTAGAAAGAGAGTTTGTTAAGGGGAGCGTAGAGACCACCCTTTTTCTGAGGAGAAAAGGGGATGACTTACTCATTGTCTAGATCTATGTTGATGATATAATTTTTGGATCTTCTGATAAATATTTATATGATGAGTTTTCTAAAATAATGAGTAAGGAGTTTGAGATGAGTATGATGGGAGAATTGTCCTACTTTTTGGGATTTAGCATAAGGCAAATGGATGATGAAATCTTTCTCAATCAATCTAAATACACTAAAGACATTTTGAAGAAAAATGAAATGGATAAAGCTAAGCTAATCAACACTCCCATGAGCTTCTCTGTTCAGTTAGATAAGGATTCAAGTGGAAAATCTGTTGATCAGAAGAAGTATAGAGGAATAATTGGATCACTGCTTTACCTGATTGCTAGCCGACCTGATATCATATTTAGTGTTTGTCTTTGTGCTAGGTTTCAGGCTGATCCTAAAGAGTCCCACCTGACTGTTGTTAAGAGAATTCTCAAATATCTTTTAGGAACCCCAAACTTAGGAATCTGGTACCCTATACACAACACCTCTTTTGAGATTATTGGATATTCTGATTCTGACTTTGCAGGGTGTAGGGTGGATAGAAAGAGCACTTCTGGAACTTGTCAATTCATAGGATAATCTTTAGTCTCCTGGTCCAATAGAAAATAGAACTCTATTACACTTTCCACTGCTGAAGCTGAGCACATTGCCTTAGGAAGTTGTGTGGCCCAAGTTCTTTAGTTGAAGCAACAAGTTTTGGATTTAGGATTACCTGTGGGCACAATTTCTATTCTGTGTGATAATACTTGTGCCATATACATCTCTAAGAATCTAATCCAATATTCTATAACCAAACACATTGATATAAGGCATCACTTCATTATGGACTATATTACAAAAGGGGACATTGAGCTACATCATGTAGCAACTGAAAATCAGCTGGCTGACATATTTACTAAATCACTGGCCTTTGACTCATTCAGCATTTTGAGGACCAGATTAGGAGTGATTGATATAAATGCTTAATTCTAATGAATGCTGATTTTTGATTTATCCTTTTATTCAGTTTCTGTTAGTTAGCTGTTTGATTTGATTATTTGTTTTATGTTGTTTTTATTTTTTTCTGCTGATTTCTGTTTTGGCCTTGGTGTTAGGTTGATTTGAGTATTTGTTTTGATTTTCTACCTATTTTTTTTATTTATTGGCTCATCTCTTTTATTTACTGTGTTAGGCTTTTTAAAATCCGATCACTGCTCATTACTTTTGATAAACTAGATTTCTGACTGAGAGTTTTACCTTATTTTTATTTGGAAGCTGGTAAGCAATGATTGATTCCACTGGATCTGTTAAAGAGAAGAAATATTGATGATTATTTCTCTTCCTCTAACTCCTTTATTGGTGTATTATTTCTTTTGGATAAAAAAATCTTCTTCAAAATTAAAATATTAATTTTTGAAATAGAGATTTATTTTATCTTCTTACAGTAATCTATCTCATATGAATAGTATTTTCAAAGTCTTGAATCATTATTATGATTTTCTAAATCAAATGATTGCACTTATCATACGACGTATGGTTTGTATTTTGTGAATTACTCTTCCTTACTGTAGAGAGCGTCTCATATGTTTGAAGGTAATTTTACAGTTGAGATCCTTTAACGATTTTGAGAGGGAGAAAGCTTACAAAAGATGCGTAGTGCGCCAAATAAATTAAAAAGAGGCACAAAATGAGCCCAAAGCTGAAAAGATGTGAAATGTCGCCACACTAAAAGATACATAAAGTGTATCAAAAATCAAAAGATGCGCAAAGCGCCAAACAAATTGAAAAAGAGGCACAAAATGAGCCCAAATCAAGCTTTCTTCCATTTCAGATTGTTAAATGTCTTAGAAAAATCCGTGCGCCACTTAATATTTTTAAAAGCTTGAGTTTAAAAATCCTGATTTCTGATTTAGTACTTTGGAACACTATTATATCAGATATTTTTCTAGAACGAGGCTTGAAAGGATCTCTTTTCGAATCTAATTTTTTTTTCTTCTGAATTAGA
Organism: Dendrobium chrysotoxum; assembly: GCA_019925795.1. NCBI lineage: Eukaryota > Viridiplantae > Streptophyta > Magnoliopsida > Asparagales > Orchidaceae > Dendrobium > Dendrobium chrysotoxum. The sequence continues at coordinate 19,854,719 of CM034309.1, forward strand.
TTTTTTATTTTGAAAGGGATTTGCATCTATAAGGTGTCTAAGGTGGGAGTTACGAAAGTCAATTTTCCAAATTTTTTTGGATTTTAGCACTGTCAATCTTCTTATTTATTTTTGGATTTAAAATTAAGGGAAAATTTTGATTTACTGGAGTAGATTGATCCAAAAAAAGAACCGTTATTTTATGTGTTCTTGTTTCGTGTTTTATTCACTTTGATTTTATTTTCATTTTACTGTTTGTATTTTTGGGATCCTGATCGTTCATCTCCATCCTCCATCTTTATCATGTTTTCTGCACATCGTCCTGGATGATCCCCACATCATCCTGGATGATCCAATAATCATCCTGGATGATCCATTCACACAGTACCCACTCTGATCATACTACTGAGAAACACCAATTATTGGTGATCGTCCTAGATGATCCTTAAATTGTCCTAGACGATATGATCCATATCTTCTTGATCTGATCGAACGGTTAAGAATGCACCAATTATTGGTCATCATTCTGGATAATCCACAACATCATCCCGGACGATCCACGTGTCAGCAGCTGGACGATTCAAATTCGGCTCGTCCGACACATTTATTGTATATCGTCCTGAACGATCCACCTAATCGTCCTGGACGATACTTTTCGTCAACGATTGTCTGGCCTGACTCCTCGGGATGATCGCCTGTATCTAATCATCCGTGATGATCTCTGATAATTCTGGACGATCCGATCTCCTTTTTGATCAATCATCCTGGATGTCATAAATGCTCATATCATCCTGGACGATCCTATGATCGTACGGGACGATCCGACTGATTTCTATTTAAACAGCCAATTTGTTCAGTTTTTTCCACACATCTCCTTCCACTCTCCCTCACTTGTGCTTTCAAATGGCTGGCGGGAAGAGTTCTAGGCAAAAGGGTGCGAGCTCCTCACGGGGGAATGTTGATCCTCGCTTTCCCAATGCAGCCGATTAGGCTGCCTTTGAGCGATATCTAGAGGTAGGTATCACTCAATCAAAAATCGTAAACCCCCACACCCTTACCTATCATGTCCTCGATCTTTTTGCTCACACCTCACTCACTTTCATCCTCACACTCGCCTTCCCTTTTAGCACCGAACTTCTCTGAGTCTTCTTCGCCAATCTTCACATTTCTGCTGACTATTCCACCCTCCGTTCCTATATGAATCAACGTCCTGTAGAACTCACTACCCAGAACTTTCATAATATCCTTCAGCACTCTGTGACTGGCGATAAAATCCACACTCTTATTATTGATCATGACTATGATTGGAGTGTCGCCAATCACTTTCTTAGAAATACAAATGCACCCTACATGACAATGCTTGGGCTTCCCTCCTTAAGGATGCACGGACCATTTAGCATGTCCTTCGTTCCTCCATCATCCCAAAGGCTGGGGATTGAATTCACATCACCCCATTACTGTCTCTGATCACTTATTACATCTTGGCTCACCGGGACTTCAATGCCACTGACCTTCTTATCAGATATATCGAGCACCTCACCACTATTAGGGATCCGGGTCATAGACATCATCCTAATCTAGCTTTAGGATATATCATTGCATATGCCTTGGAAACAAAATATGACCTGCATTATCCAGACCCTCTAAATGTCCCTCCTTCCTTCTTCACAAATAATTCATTCCATGTCCAACACAGTACCCGACTACATCCAGAGCTTGCCCCGTATGTTGAGGATGAAGAGGAAGAAGCTATTCATGTTCCAGCTGCACCAGATGCACCTGCTCCCCTTCGTATTACTTCTCCTTTTGACCATCTGGTGCAGCAGTTCGATCAGTGGGAGGCCAGATTCGATTCTTATGTTGCTGCCTAGTAGCAACGACACGCTGAGGACCTGCAGCGCTTTACTGACTATGCTGCTCAGCAGTAACAACAGCACAACCAGGATATTGCTTGGATTGGAGCAAACTTCACCTCCATCCACAGTTACTTTACACCATCACAGCCACCTCCTCCTTCTGATCAGGATCCGCCTCCCTTTTAGTGTTATGTTTTGTGCTATTTTTTCTGTTTGTCCTCCTCCTTTTTGTGATATCAAAAGGGGGAGTCAGTTGTAGTAGTTTTTATTTTATGCATTGATCTTATCTTGTAGTGTTTATGTCATTTGTAGTTATTTTCATGTACTGCTCTAATTGTTCAATGAAATTTATTTTTCGATGTCTGTTGGTTAACTCCTAGTTCCTTTATTTTAAACTACTGCACTAATGTTTACCATCATCAAAAAGGGGGAGATTGTTACAAATCTGATTTTGATGATGACAAATATCTCTGTATTCTATTATTGCTTGGCTAATCCATTTCAAGTACAAAAGATCAAAAGTAACTCAAGCCAACTCAAGATCGGGTCCAAGTGTGTCTAAAATGTATTATTTTTCCTTTTCTTGAGTCAATTGTAATGTAACTGATCCCCTAGCTAAGTAACCTTGCACACACACACTCATGGGGAGAGCTTGAGTGAATTAGAGTTTCTATTCAAGTTTTTGTTCAGATTGTCCTGGACGATATTCACATCATCCTGGACGATCAAGTAAAAATAGAAACCCTAATTAGGGCGACCAAGTTAAGTTTGTCTGATTAAGCCGATCATCCTGGATGATCCATTCATCATACGGGACGGTAGGCTCAAATCAAAAATTCTCAGCCACCAGATTAAGTTAGGCAAGTTTTTATTTTAAGATATTTGGTCTGATCGTCCTGGACGATACGTGTATCATCCTGGACGATCCAGTATAATCATGCCTAAATTAGTCTGGTGATTAAGGAAAGCAATTAATATTAAATTGATACGATCATATCGTCCGGGATGATAGCAAGATCATTTGGGATGATCCTGATCGTCTAGTGTGTTTCAGCTGTATGTCCAGAGCGGTGATCAGGATGATTTGGGCACTTTTTGAACTAATCGTACAGGACGATATATTTATCATCCTGGACGATCAAGTCATTTTTGGGTCGTCCAGCACAAGTTTCTCTGGACGACCAGAGCGGTCTTCTGGATGAAATTTCTGAATTTACACTAATCATCCCGGACGATCGTAGAATCATACGGGACGATATGAACAACTTTTTCCACTGATCGTCTAGAAGAGCCAGATCGTCCAGGCTGAAGCAGCTGATTTTGAACTGATCGTACAGGATGATCTATCAATCATCCTGGATGATCTTGGCCGACTAGTTGAGATTTAGGACAAATTTTGAGCCCTCCTATAAAAGATCTTTTTCTTCCAACAAGAAAAATCTTTTGTCACTTTCCTTTCCAGAGAAACCCTAGAGAGAGAGAGAGAGTTTGGGAGAGAGAGAGAGAGGATATTGTGAGGGGGAGTTTGTGAGGGATTCACGAAGGTTGCTCCAAGAAAGGATCAGAGTCGTCTTCTCTGCTCATCGTCTTTCGTCATGTTTGTGTTCTTTGTGAGAGGATCATTCGCAAAAAGATTCGGGGTTCTCTGCCCACTTCAGGAGGAAGTAAAAGGAGTCCGAGGTTCTCTGTCTGCTTTAGGAGGAAGCGAGAGGAGGTTAGGTTCTCTGCCTCACCGTGTCGGTGGAAAGGAGTTTTTGTACAGGCTTCTCCGCCTTGCTGTGGGAGCAGAAGGAGAGTCACTTTGGTTGAGTGCAATACCCGGAGGGGAGTGGACGTAGGTCAAGTTGACCGAACCACTATAAAAATTTGGTATGTTCTTTCTGATTACTTTCTGCACTTTAGTTTTCTGTGATTATCTGCTTGGGTGAAATTTGTCTTTAATCTTTTTGTTTGAGTATTTACTTGTTTCCATTGCATATCATAGAAAAGATTTTTACTGTTGCTCTCGAATTTTTAAATAACCAATTCACCCCCCTCTTGGTTAGCCTCGGGACTAGTTCATCAGGGATTAACATCCCTATCAAACTTTTATTCTTTTCCTTAAGGACAGATGTGAGTTATCATGCTTTCTTTCCTTAGGATTAAATCTACTAGTGATGGATAACGCCCTCTACGGCACCATTCTAGTTTCAAAATTCAAATCCTTAAGCCTGATCTCCTTTAGGAAGTAATTCCACCTTCCTATGAGATCATCTAGTTCTCTTTTCCTCAGAGTAAGTATTCTCCTACTCTTAGGATTAGATTCCCCAGTGATGGAATAAGTCCCCTGTGGCATTGTCCTGGGTTCAATGTTAAATTTTCAAATCAAGCTCTTCTTTTCCTAAGAGTAAGTATTCTCCTTCTCTTAGGATCAGACTTCCTAGTGATGGAGTAAGTCCTCTATGGCACCGTCCTGGAATCAATCTCAATCAAGCTTTCTTTTCTTTAGGGTTAGGTTTTCCCCTTCCTTAAAATCAAAATCCAGACTCAGTCCCCTATAGCTAGAAGTTCCTTCTTTCTATATGACCACTCAACCTCCTCTCCTTAGGGTTAGATGTTTCTTCCCTTAGGATTAGATCTACTAGCGGTAGAGTACGCTACCCCCAACACTACCCTAGTATCATTTTAAATTCAATCTTCTAAGATTAAGGTTTCCTTTTCCTTAGAATCAAATCTAAATTCGATCATTTATAGTTAGGAGTTCATCCTTCCTATACAGTGGCCCAGGTCTTCTTTTCCTGCAAGGATAGGATTCCTTCCCTTCCTTAGGATTAGATTCAGTAGTGGTAGAGTACGCCCCTCGTGGCACTACCCTAGTATCAAATTTCAATTTGATCCTCTATAGTTAGGATTTCTTCCTGTCTATATGATCATCCAGACTTCTTTTTCCTAAGGTTAGGACTTTCCTTCCTTTAGGATTAGATCTACTAGTGGTAGAGCACGCTGCCTCAGCACTACCCTAGTATCATTTCAAACACAATCTTCTAGGGTTAGGTTTCCCTTTCCCTTACAATCAAATTTAGATTCAAACCTCTATAGTTAGGAGTTCTTCTTTCCTATACTAGACTTCAGAATTTCTTCTCCTTTAGGGATAGATTCTTCCTTTCCCTTAGGACCAAACCCACTAGTGGTAGAGTACGCCTTCTGAGGCACTACCCTAGTATCTATTCAAACCCCGATTTCCCAGGGATAAATTTCTCTTTCCCTTAGGATCAAAACTCCAGACTTGACCATTATATTCAGTCAACACCAATATGTGCATAGAACTACATTTTATTACACATATTGGGGGTCCATTTGTTGACCTCATTTTTGTATGAGGTTAGTAGGACCAACCCAGACCTTAGGATCTTTCCAATCTTTAGGATCAATCTTGACCCTAGGATCAATCTGATCTTAGGTCAATCCAAACCTTAATATCAATCCAGATTCAAATCAACTTAATGCTATATTAATTTTAAACTCAACTTAATTAAACTCCAGACAAATCTAAATTTTAGGATTCTCCTAGATTCCAGACCCTAGGATATACTCTAGACCCTAGGATTCTGCCAGACTCTAGATCAAATGATTTATCTGGACCCTAGGATATTCTTTAGACCCTAGGATTCCTCCAGATCCATTTAGATCTTAGGAACTATCTAGACCATAGGATCTTCCTAGAATCCAGACTTTAGGATCTACTCTAGATCCTAAGATCCTTCTAGATCCCAAACCTTAGGGTTTCTTAGACTCTAGAATCCTTCTAGATCTTAGACCCTAGGATTCTTCCAAATTTTAGACTCTAGGATCCAATATAGATCTTAGATTAATTCAGACCTTCATTCAATTCAAACTCCAATCAAATCCAGACTTCAAACCTCTCAAAACCTTGAACCTATCTTGATCTCAATTCTACTTCAAACCTTGATCCTATCTCTGATCAAGCTTCAACCATATCCTATAACTTATGATCTTCAAAAAATCATAAATGATTTGGGTAATTCAAACCCTATCATTCAAACTCAAAATCCAGCTCAAAACCAGAAATCTAATTCAAATTCAAAGGCTAAAGGTCTAAGTCCTAAAAGCCTTTTCTAGCAAATTTTTGAACACCTCAAAACCCTATCAAATGACCTCTGATTCAAGTTCTGTCAGTTCCATACTGATGTGACATGTCTCTAGAGGCAACCCTCCAAATTTGAACTCATTCTGAGGTGTCTAACCCCAAAAAATGAATTGAAATCCAAAGGCTGTAAAACCTTCAAATATTTACAGTCTATGCCACTGGACCTGCCACCTAGTGGATCCTAACCTTGAAGCTTTCTCCAAAGCCTCCAATCACTTCCAGACACTTAATTATGACTCATTGAGCATTAAACTGTATTTTTTTGGACTCACTTTGACCCCCAGTTGACCAGGGTTTAAAATGACTAAAATACCCTTTAGGGGTGTGAATAGTCACTTTGAACCAAATTAGCTCCAAATCAAATGCAATCAATTCCAGCAAGTTTCAAATATCAAACCAAACCTTTTGGACCCAAAACCAACCCTTGGGTCAACCTGGTTGACCAAAAAGGCCTTTTAGGGTTCAAATAGGTCATTTTAACCAAATAACCTCTTCAGACCTTGGAACCACCTTCATTGGTCTCCAAATACCAAACCAAATCTATTGAGCCCATTCCCAGAACCTGGACCCATCTGGTTGACCAAGTCAATTAGGGTTGACCTAAAGGCCCAATAAGGGCCTAAATAGGTCATTTTGACCAAATGACTTTCCTAAACTTTAAGACCACCACCAGTAGATTCAGAATGTCATTCTGAACTGGTTGGACCCAATTCCTGACCCTGGGTCAACCTGGTTAACCAAGTCAACCTAGTTGACCCATTAGGCCCATTAAGGGCCTAAACAGGTCATTTGATCTAGATGACCCATTTAAACCCTGAAACCACCTCCAGCAGACCTCAAATATCACATCAAATCATTCCAGTCCAAATCCTGGCTTTGGGTCAACCAGGTTGACCAAGTCAACCAGGGTTGACCATTTTATCCCTTAAGCTTTTCTATTTTTAATCAAACCTCAAACACATTTGAAACTTTGCCAAACTCTTATGATCACTTCCCTTGATGATTTGGACCTGACTGGACCCCTTGACCAGTCAATAGTTGACTTGGTCAACCAAGCCTAAGTACAGTCAAATGTGGTCTATTTTGGTCAAATCAATTAATCTAGTCAAATCAATGCATTCAAGCCTTTAATCCTTCTTCATTACATGGTTTAAGCATGCCCAAATTCATTTAAAATCAAGCCATGGTTCATTTGAGCAAGTCAAATCATTTTGACTTGGTCAAACCCATTTAAAACCCTTATACCACTTCAAACTCCAATCCCATGGCCCAACTTTGACTCCATCCACTGTATGGTGCCACCTTGGCTGCCATCTCAGCCACCTTGACATGTTGACTGGTCAACAAAGTCAACAAACTATTCCAATGGGTCAAAGATGGTCAAAAATTCCATTTAAACCCAAACACTTCATATCAAATCACTCCAGCAGCTCTAATCCTCTCTGGAGGCTTCTAAGAACCTTTTTAATCACTGATCCAGCTCTTAATCACATCCCCATGTGCTTACAAGGACAAAGGAGCCCTCTACATGGCTTATCCTTGTGTCCTTTTATTCTCCTGCCATCCTAACTACCCCAGCACAGATGGCAGCATCCTAGAAGCTCCCCAAAGCTATCCTAGCTGTCTATTCAAGTAGAGGATAATAGAATAGGGCGAAAGGTCCTTTGGAGCTAGGATTCTAACTTAAACACTCTCTCACTACCTCAAGTCTCTCCAACCAAACTTCTTGTTCGTTTAAAATTCCAACACTCTCCTTAACACATTTCCCACTCAACCCAGCTGGTCAAACCTCACCGGCGACAGCTCCCCGGCGGCTTGAGCAAGATTTTCGTCCAAGCCCTATTCCCCTCGATGTAGATATTATCAAGCCAAGGTGTCTTCTGCAAATTTATGCGTGGACAAACCAAAAATTCAGAGAGCTCTCAAACGGTTAAAACCGTCCATTGGATGAGGTAAAATCTCTAACCCTAGGTTAGAACACTTAGTTTTAATTAACTCTTTATTAAGAGCATATTAGACTTTCAAACCACAACAACATAAATTCTATTCATAACTTCAGTCCATGTTTAAAATTTTATTAAAATTGATTGGCGGGTTTAAGAAAATGAGTTAATTTTGGTTATTAGGGCTTGATACGTAAGCTGTTTGAACTATACAGAATTTCTGCCGTTGATTTCATGATCAACGACTGTGGTGACGCCATCCCGCCATTTATCTAAAACCGCGAATCAGATCCCGCAGTCGGATCTCTGTCTAACTCAAGCACCGCCGTCCACTCCAGACAGCACGGGATCAGACGGTTCTCATCCTCCGCTGACGCGGTTTAAGAAAGCGCGTGGGTCCCACGCATTAAACTCTAATGATTGCCGGCGGCGCAATCATTGGCCACCGCCAGTAATGATTAGCGCGTTTATGTTGCCCAATCAAAACGTGTCGCGTGGCAATCCTGCCGCCAGAATTCTTTTTTTTAATTTAAATTTAATTTTAAATTATTTTAAAAACCAAAAAAACTTTAAAAAATTATATAAAATTAAGCATTAATCCAAAATTTTAATGCAATATATCAAATTGTTCAGATTTTAATCCCCTTTAATTTAAATTTAAAATCATTTTAAAATATTTAATATATATTTTTAAATAATTTTAAAGTATCAAAATTTGATATATTTTTAGTATTAATTAATTAAAATAAATCAACTTAATTTTATAATTTTAAAATAAACTTATTTTAAAATCATTTCAAATCAGAGAATTAATTTTATTTTTATTATTATTATTAAACTTAATTAAATTTGAGAAACATTTATATCTCAAGTAATTTTTCAATTAATTGGATTATTAATTAATATTTATTTAAAATTAAATCAAATTAATTTTTAAATCTTAATTAAAATTATTTTAATAATTTTAAACTCCAAAAAATCATCAAGATTTAATCAAGCTTAATTTAATAATTATTTTGAGTTATAAGTTATTTTAAGTTATTTGAAATATACTTTAACTAATATAAAACTTGAAAAATTTAAATTAAATTCATTTTAAATTAGAAAAATTAAAATAATATCTTGAAATTTTTAGAAAAATAAATAATTTAATTTAAAATTAATTTCAAAAATTATAAATTTAATCTATTTTGATTAATATTAACTATTTAATTATTTTAATGTTTAATTAATATTTAATTAAATTTTAAACTAATTATTTTTAAGATTAAATGTTTATTTTCAAATCATTTTAAGAAAGGCGAGAGGATCTCTCATTTGAATATTAAATTTATTTTAATGATATTTTAAGTATTTTAAATTTAAATTTTATATTTATATATATAGGTTTATATATATATATATATATATCTACTTTAAAATTATACATATGTAAATTCTTGAATTTTGAGAGATCCCTTGAAATTCTAAACATAGATTAAATGTGTTTGAATAGGATTAGTGGGGAGTGATGATTAACCAATGGATAATTATTTTGCTAATTATTCATTGATTAACCCTTCATTTAATTAAGCTTTAAATTGATTTGCATGTGTAGGTACACACACCACCTAGTTTTAGAGTCCTCCTAGAATTAGGAATTGATTGTGTTTATGTATGTTTATGTTCATGTGTATTTCAAGGGTTAGTTGAACTTTGATTCAAACCTACTCAAACTTAGTGACATCATTAAGGATAATAATTAAGGATTCAATTAGAAAACTTAGAAAAATTCTAAAAATTAGAATAAATATCCTTTTAACTTGAAACTTTGAACATTCAAACTTAGTGACATGATCAACTCTAGGAAAATTTCTCACTGAATTTTGAAGTCATTAAGCCCCTTAATTAATTTAATCAAAATTAAACCTTAATTAAGCCTTAAAACCTTCTAGCAATTATAATAAATCAAAATTAAATCCATAAATTACGTATAATACCTTAAATTGACCAGAATTGAATCCTTAGTCAATGAAAAATAAAATCCCCCTGACTGGACTTTAAAATCAAGCTTGATTTAATTTTAATTGAAATTTAATATTTAATTAATTAAATTAATTAAAAATAATTAAAAATTCCAAAAAATTTTCCAAACACTTGAAGATCACTCCTTAGGTCATTCCTGACCTTTGGAGTTGATTTCAAGGAGTTTGGAGGTCATTTGGATTCAAATCATCAAAAGACCTCTAATTAAACAAATTAAATAATTCAAATAATTGTCAAAACTTCAAAAATTCATAACTAATTTAAATGAACTCCAAATTGAGTAAATTCAAAGGCATATGACTCATCTTAAGGTCTAATATTTATCAAAAATATTAAGTTTTCATAAATCAATCAAATTTAAAAAAGTCAACTTTTGGTCAAACTTAGTTCAAAATCAAGTCAAAACTTCAAACCTTCATAATAAAATGTAGAAAAATCCAATTTTAACGTACTTACTATCTAACTGATTGTATTAAGGTCTAGTATTTTAATAAAATACTAACTTTCCAGAAAATACTTTAAATTAAAAAGTCAACTTTTGACCCTTGAATTAAATAAATAAAATAATCCAGAAAATTCATAAATTCAACAAATCATCAAAAATTCCAGAAAATCTTAAATCAACATTAAAACCAGCAACCAACCAACCTTAATTAAAATTCAATCAATCTTCAAACCTTAATCAAACTCAAAATACTTAATTATACTGGGTACCACTAGGTAACCCAGGCCTACGAGGCTATTAAATTAGCCCCAAGGAAGGTGAAATAACCTTCACGGCCTCGGTGTGCAATAAAGGTGATATCCAATAAATAATTAAAATCAACTTTAAAATTAATTTTAAATCATTAAGACTTAAACTTCAATTAAAATCTCCCTCAAGCCTTTCAACCAACCAGAACTTTAAACAACTTCAATCAAATTATCCTATCTAGGACATATCCAAACCACACAGCCTACCTCACACAGTTTAGATGGTTTGCTAGGAAAACTAACTCTAGCCTTAGGCTAGGCCAGTGTTTACTTTTCTGTTGTGTGTTAGATTTTCGAGCTTTCACTACATATTGTTTGCTAGTAATAGAATTGATGTGATTATTTATTTATTTACTACATTTTATGATGTAATTGATTATACGTTAGATCTACCCCTATGTTAGGAATGATCTGTACTAATTCAATCTTATACAGGTGGCCATGCTCATACAGGTCATTTAAAATTAAAGGGGGCAAAATCATAAATGTTAAATTACACAGGTGCTCCAGAAATCTACTTAAGTCCCCCTTTAAAATTAAAGGAGCATGGCCAAGCGTGACTGTGTTTTGAGTATTTTAATTTCAAATATTAACTGCTTGAGATCAACATTAACTTCTTGGGATGTTTATATAATTATTAATTATTTGGATAACCCTGCAGGTGATTTAGTCTAGATTTTAATTTTGATTAATGTAATTTGATATTTGAGTTGAGTTATAATTGTTAAGTATTTTGAAAATGGGATGTTTAAGCATCTAATTTGGAATCCAAAGAGGGAGAGACATCCCTTAGGGGAGAGTCTCTTTCCATTTGGAGATCCAAATTTGGATGATTTCAAATATCCAAAGAGAAAAGATAACACCCCTATTCAGGGGGAGTTTCTTTTCATTTGGATATCCGGACCTGAAAATCTAAGGAGTTCTAAAAGGATGAAGAAGTGAAGAACAATAAGACCCATTCTCAAAGTCACTTGAGTCTTAGGAGTAGAATCTGAGTTATAGTCAATGGTACCCGGCCACTTTACTTTCCTACAGACCCTTCATTGTATAATTAAAAGGTACTTGCCTATGGACTTTCATTTTGAATATTTATTTAATTGATTAATTATTTAATTGATTTGATTGATGTGTTGATTGTGATTAGGATTTAGCCTGATTTTAAAACTGCTTCATTCTGATTTCAAAGCATTCGAGTCAACTAGCATGCATTGCATTAGATACAAATTAAAAATTGAGTATAAATCTTTAATTGTATTTCTAGCTTAAGCATTATACCCAACATATGTTAAGGGGTCAATTAAGATCTGCTCTAGATGTCAACCCCAATTCTTTAAACCCATCTAAATCAATGTTCCTACCACTCTTGCATAATTGACCTGACTCATGATTTTGAAACGCTTAGGTGGTTTAGCTAGCTCCCCAATCTAGGCTGGGGTAAGTCCATATTGCATTGCATTAGTTAGGTTCCGAGTCACTGACTTTCAGTACCCACTTTAGACTTAAGTTCTGAGGCAGATCTTCAATCCTAAGACCTCAACCTCCAGGAATTTGATTCCCACTTTCTAATAAAATCAATCATTTAAATTTAAATCTCTTTCCATCAAATTCAAGCCCAACACTTAGGATAGGTTGGAGTGTTTCTGAAGTGATTCAGAATCTCAAAACACCTCCTACTCTTCTTCCTTTGACTCCAGAAATAAGTGTTTATTTTTGAACCAATCCCTGTTGAATTTTCATCCATGAACCTTCTTTGATATCAAGCTTTAAATTCTAAATGAATTTCATATCGCTGTTCTAATTGAGAGTATTCGTAGGAAGATTTCTGGTTTTCCTACGATGTAATTAACTACGAGGGCTTGCGCTTGTAGGAGATTTAGAAACCCAGACCTGATTTTTAAATTCAATTTTTTTTAGAACTTTAATTAATTATCTTTGGGAAATTCAAAAAGCCAACGATCATTATCATCATTTTCAAATGATTAATTTAAACGATATTTTCTTTCTCTGGATAGATATGTCGTTATATTATTATAATTTTAATCATGAAATTAATGATCTCTTTACTAGATTATTATAGTCGAACATTAGATTAAACATCTTTTTGATCCCTCGGGATCATATTTTGTCTCTCCTCGAGTTTGACTATGATAATCGGGATAAATTTAAAGATTTATATTCTAAACCTGTTAGAGAACGATATCACCTTTCGAGGTGATATATCATTCATAATAAGTGTTCGATTATAATATTAAAATTCTAAAAATTCAACTTTCTCAAAGAAAATTAAACATTTTTTTCAAAAATATTTTTCAATCACAACAGTATTCACTTCCAAAATACTTTTGGGCTGAAGCGGTGAACACTGCCTGTTATGTGCTGAATAGGGTGAATGTTAGAGCTAATCTGAATAAGACACCTTATGAGATCATTAAGGGTAGAACTCTAAACTTGTCCCACCTTCATGTCTTTGGCTATAAGATTTTCATTCTGAATAATGGGAAATCATCCTTAGGAAAATTTGACTCCAAATCTGATGAAGGAGTGTTCTTAGGCTATTCTAGTGTGGAAAAATCCTTTAGGGTGTTTAATAAGAAGACTTTGGTGGTGAAAGAAATAAATCATGTAGTGTTTGATGAATCTGATCCCAAGGAGACTAGAGTTGAGAAAGAAGAAGATGTAGGAGAGATTACCCAATGAGTTAAAATTGTAAATCTTGAGAAAAGGATAGAGCCTCAAAATATTTTACTTAGAGATTGAAGATATTCTTCGAGTCATCCTAAAGAACTGATCTTAGGAGATCCTTCTGAAGGTGTTAGGACTAAGCATGGACTTAGGAAGGAAGTAAACCACTCTGCCTTTATCTCAATGACTGAACCCACCAACATCAATCAAGCACTTTCTTATGAATTTTGGATCTTATCTATGCAAGAGGAACTGAATCAATTTGTAAGGAACAATGTTTGGGAGTTAGTAGAAAGACCTATGAATTAAAGTATAGTGGGAACCAAGTGGGTCTTTAAGAATAAGATGAATGATTCTAGTGTGGTGGTTAGGAATAAGGTAAGATTGGTGGCTAAGGGGTACAATCAGATTGAAGGAATTGATTTTGAGGAGACATTTGCCCATGTAGCTAGATTGGAAGCCATTAGAGTGCTACTAGCCTTTGTTTGTTATAAAGAATTTAAGTTATTTCAAATGGATGTCAAGAGTGCCTTTTTAAATGGGATAATAAAAGAGGATATCTACGTTGAGCAACCCCTAGGTTTTGAGAGTTTCCTATATCTAAATCATGTTTATAAATTAAAAAAGGTCTTATATGGATTGAAACAGGCACCTAGAGCTTGGTATGAGAGGCTTAGCACATTCCTGTTAGAAAGTGAGTTTGTTAAGGGGAGCCTAGATACCATCCTTTTTCTGAGGAGAGTAGGGGATGATTTACTCATTGTCCAGATTTATGTTGATGATATAATTTTTGGATCTTCTGATAAAAATTTATGTGATGATTTTTCTAAAATAATGAGTAAGGATTTTGAGATGAGTATGATGGGAGAATTGTCCTACTTTTTGGGGTTTAACATAAGGCAAATGGATGATGAAACCTTTCTCAATCAATCTAAATACACTAAGGACATTTTGAAGAAATATGAAATGGACAAAGCCAAGCCAATCAACACTGTCATGAGCTCCTCTGTTTAGTTAGATAAGAATTTAAATGAAAAATATGTTGATCAAAAGAAGTATAGAGGAATAATTGGATCACGGCTTTACATGTCTGCTAGCCGACCTGATATTATATTTAGTGTTTATCTTTGTGCTAGGTTTTAAGTTGATCCTAAAGAGCCTCACCTAACTGCTATTAAGAGAATTCTTAGATATCTTTTAGGGACCCCAAACCTAGGAATCTGGTACCCTAGGCACAGCACTTCTTTTGAGATTATTAGATATTCTGATTCTGACTTTGCATAGTATAGGGTGGATAGAAAGGGCACTTTTGGAACTTATCAATTCATAGGACAGTTTTTAGTCTCCAGGTCCAGTAGAAAATAGAACTCAGTTGCACTTTCCACTACTGAAGCTGAGTACATTACCTTAGGAAATTGTGTGGCCCAAGTCCTTTGGTTGAATCAACAAGTTTTAGATTTAGGATTACCTGTTGGCATAATTTTTGTTCTGTTTGATAATACTAGTGTCATCTATATTTCTAAGAATACCATCCAACATTCAAGAACCAAATATATTGACATAAGGCATCACTTCATTAGGGACCATGTTATAAAAGAGGACATTGAGTTACACCATATAGCAACTAAAAATCAACTGGCTGACATCTTCACTAAACCACTGGCCTTTGACTCATTTAGCATTTTGAGGACCAAATTGGGTGTGATTGACATAAATGCATGATTCTGATGACTGATAATTTCTGAGTTTTTCTATTTTTATTTTATTTATGTTAGTCTTTAGATTTGACTGTTTGTTTTCAATTTTATTTTTATGCACTGCTGATTTTCTTTTTTATTGATTGGTGTTTCTCTAATTTAAGCATTTATTTTGATGATATTTCCTACTTATTTTTGATTCACTATTTTATTTCTTTTAAAAAAAATCAGATCACTGCTCACTACTGCTGATAAATTGAATTTCTGACTAAAAGTTTTACCTTATTTTTGGTTTGGAAGCTTGTAAGAAGTGATTGATTCCACTATATCTGTTAAAGAGAAGAAATATTGGTGATTGTTTCTTTTCCTCTAACTCTTTTACTGGTGTATTATTTCTTTTGGATAAAAATCTTCTTCAAAATTAAAAAGTTAGTTCTTAAAATAGAGATCTATTTTATCTTCCTACAGTAATCTACCTCATATAAATAGTATTTTCAAAGTTTTGAGTCATTGTTATATTTTTCTGAACCAGGTGATTGCACTTATCATATGATGTATGATTTTTATTTTGTGAATTACTCTTCCTTATTATAGAGAGTGAGTTTTATCGTCTCTTATGTCTGGAAGGTAATTTCACAGCTGAGATTCTTTAATGATTTTGAAAGGGACCAAGCTTACAAAAGGTACGCAAAGAGCGCCAAAATGAAAAGAGGCACAAAATTAACCCAAACTGAAAAGATGCGTAATATCACCAAAAATTAAAAGGATACATAAACTGTATCAAAAATCAAAAGATGAGCAAAGCGCCAAATAAATTAAAAAAAAAGAGGCACAAAATGAGCCCACAAAGAAATAGGCTTTCTTCCCTCTCAGATCTTTAAATATCTTAAAAAAATCTATGCACCACTTAATATTTTCAAAAGTTTGAAACGAAAAATTATGATTTCTGACTTCTTACTTTGTAATACTATTATATCAGATATTTTTTCTAGAACGAGGCTTAAAAGGATCTCTTTTCGAATCTAATTTCTTTTCTTCTGAATTGGATTTTTATTTTGAAAGGAATTTAAACCTATAAGGTGTCCGAGGTGGAAGTTACAAAAGTCAATTTTTTAACTTTTCTGGATTTCAGCGCTGTAGATCTTCTTCTTATAGGTTTTTGGATTAAAAATCAAGGAAAATTTTTGAATTACTGGAGCTGATCGATTCAAAAAAAAATCATGTTTTTAGTTTTATTTTTTCTCATTTTTTATTTATTCAATCTGATTTTATTTTCTTTTTGTTTTGTATGTTTTTGGATCCCCGATCTTTCCTCTCCATCCTTCATCTTTTTCATTTTTTCTCACAACTTTAGCTTTTTGTGTTGTGATATTTTCTATTTGTATTGTTGTGTCTGTTCTTCCTCCTTTTTATGATGTCAAAAGAGGGAGTTGACGTTTTGAGCGACTAGTAGTTTTTACTGTTTTTATGTTGTAATTATTTCCCTTATTGTATTTTGTGTTTAGTGAAATTTGAAATGAAATGTTTTCTTTCATATGTGCATTAATTACTCCTGTCTGTTTTATTTGAAATTACTGCATCAATATTTTTCATCATCAAAAAGGGGGAGATTATTACAAATCTGGATTCAAGAAATATAATTTTGATGATGACAAACATGTTTGTGTTCTATTTTGCTTGGCTAATCATTTTAGGTACAAAAGATCAAATGCAATCCAAGCTAACTCAAGATCGGGTTCGCGTGTGTTTAATTGTAATTTTTTTCCTTTCTTGAGTCAAATGTAATGTAATTGATCTCCTCGCTAAGTAACCTTGCACACACGCACTCAAGGAGAGAGTTTTAGTGAGTTAGAGTTTCTATCTCAAAATTTTATTCATATCATCTTGGACGATATTCTTATCGTCTTGGACGATCCAGTGAAAATAGAAACCCTAATTAGGATGATCATGTTAAGTCGGTTTGATTAAGCTGATCATCCTGGACGATCCTAATATCATACAGGACGATAGGCTTAAATCAAAAATTCTCAGCCGCCAGATTAAGTTAGGCAAATTTTTATTTTTAGAGATTTGGTCTGATCATCCTGGATGATATGTGTATCGTCCTGGACGATCCATTACAATCATGCCTAAATTAGTTTGGTGATTAAGAAAAGTAATTAAGGTCTGATTGATTCGATCATATCATCCTGGACAATCACAAGATCGTACAGGACGATGTGTTAAAAATCCTGACCGTCCAGGGCCTATCACTTGTACGTCCAAAGCTGTGTGCAGGAGGATAATCCTATTTTTAAACTAATCGTACGGGACGATACCCATATCATCCCGGACGATTAAGTCATTTTAAAATCGTCCAGCATGTTATGACCTATAAGTCCAGAGCTGTGTGTAGGATGATAATTCTATTTTTGAACTAATCGTATGGGACGATACCCATATCGTCCCAGACGATCAAGTCATTTTAAAATCGTCCAACATGTTATGACCTATACGTCCAAAGCTATGAATCGGATGATTTTGGCACTTTTTAAACTAATCATACAGGATGATAGACATATCGTCCTGGAAGATCTAGTCATTTTAAGATCGTCCAGCACAAGTTCCCCGGACGACCAGAGCTATCTTCTAGACGAAATCTTAATTTATACTAATCATCCCGGACAATCGCAGAATCATACAGGACGATCTGAACAAATTTTGTCTACTGATCATCCAGAGGATCCAGATCGTCCAGGCTGAAATATGAGTTTTTACACTAATCGTACAGGACGATCCATCGATCGTCATGGACGATATGTGACGACCAGTTGAAATTTAGGGCAATTTTTGAGCCCTCCTTTAAAAGATCTTTTTCTTCCAGCAAAAAAAATCTGTTGCCACTTTCCTTTCTAGAGAAATCCTTGAGAGAGAGAGAGAGAGAGAGGATTTTGTGAGGGGGAGTTTGTGAGGGATTCACAAAGATTGCTCCAAGCAAGGATCAGAGTCGTCTTCTCCATTCGTCGTCTCTTGTCTTATCATTGTTTTCTGTGGGAGGATCATCCGCAAGAAGATCAAGGTTCTCTGCCTGCTTCAGGAGGAAGCAAAAGGAGTCCGGGTTCTCTGCCTGCTTCAGGAGGAGGTGAAAGGAGTTCAGGTTTTCTACCTCATCGGGTTGGTGAAAAGAAGGTTTTGTACAAGCTTCTCTGCCTTGTTGTGGGAGCAAAAGGAGAGTCACTTTTGTATTAGTGCAATACCCGAAGGGGAGGCTCTGGGGAGTGGATGTAGGTCAAGTTGACCGAACCACTATAAAATCTAGTGTGCTCTTTCTAATTATTTTCTACACTTTATTTTTCTGTTATTATTTGCTTGGGTTAAATCTGTGATTGATCTTTTCATTATTGTGTTTACTTATTTCTACTACAAATTATCAAAAGATCTTTCCTGTTACTCATGAATTTTTAAAATAACTAATTCACCCCCCTCTTGGTTAGCCTCGGGACTAGTTCATCAGGGCTTAATATCCCTATCGAACCTTTAATATTTTCTATACTTATCCTGTAGAATCTGTCGCTAATCAACCTAATCTTTTTAGTAGCATCATATACTAATTCAGTACCAATTATTTTTCTTTCACCTATTTTTGCCCAACATAAAAGGATTTTGCACTTTCTTCCATAGATAACTTCATACGGGGTCATTCCAATGTTAGACTGAAAACTATTATTATACCAAAATCCAATATACATAATCAAAGTAAATATTCCAAAGTCTGAATTATTATTTTTGATTGCCCATTTATCTAAGGGTGGAATGCAATGCTAAAAGTCAATTTGATACACAAGGCTTCTTGAATCTTTTTTCACAATCTAGAAGTGAAACGAGTATCTCTATCAAAGATTATAGATTTTAGAACTCCATGTAATCTCATAATTTCATCAACATATGTCTTTGCTATTGATAAAAAATGAGCAGACTTTGTTAATCAATCCATAACAACCCAAATAGTATCTCAACTTTGACTTAACTTGGGTTATCCAATCACAAAATCCATTGTAATTTCATCCTATTTGCACTCAGGTATTAGTAAAGATTGCAATTGGCCACCTAGCTTTTGATGTTCAGTTTTAATCATTAGACAAGGAATATATTTTATCATGAATTCTGTAACACTTCATTTTAATCATGGCCACCAAAATAATTCTCTAAGTTCTTAATACTTTTATTACTGTATGGATGAATTTTATAACTAGAGAGGTGAGCTTCCTATAATATCTCTTCCCTTAAATTATCAACATTTGGAATACAAATCCTGCCTTTATATTTCAACAATTTTTCATCATCCAGTATAAAATTTTCCAACTGCCCCACCTGAAGTTTTTTTATGATTTCTTGGAACTTTACATGTTGGGACAAAGAATTACATATTCTACCTTTCAATGTTGATTGAATCACCAACTGATTAATAGCATAATTTTAATATCTTTCTAATTTACCACTAAAATTTTTAGTAATTCCATATCTTTAATTAAAAGCTCCTACTGGACCAATTTCCATATCCAAAAGTCTTTCTGCTTAATGCATCTATAATTATATTTATTATTCCAGGATGATACTATAAATTCAAATTATAATCTTTAATGAGCTCCAACCATTGTCTCTGAATTAGATTAAGTTGTTTTTGATTAAATATGTATTTAAGGCTTTTATGATCTATGAAGACTTCACACCTGACTTCATATAAATATTGCATCCAAATTTTAAATGCAAAAAACACAACTACTAATTCTAAATCATGAGTGGGATAATTACAGATGAAGCATCATTGAAAAATTAAAAACCCCTTATGCCTGAACGAATTATTAATATGGGAACAGTTATTAAATAATTATTTAACTTCTAGAAAGCTTCTTCATATTTATTATCCCATTCAAATTTTATTGTCTTTTGAGTTAGTTTGGCTAACAGCATTGTAATTTGAGAGAATCTTTTCACAAATCTCTTGGAATAACCAGCAAGACCTAGAAAACTTTTCATTTCTAAAACTATAGCCAGCCTTGGCCATTCTATAATAGATTGGATTTTATTCTGATCAAGAGAAATATTTTCACCACTAATCACATGCCTAAGGATATTAACACTCTTCAATTAGAATTCACATTTTTAGAATTTAGCATACAACTTATTCTTCTTAAGTGCTTGTAACACTGCAGCACATGATTTGAATGGCTTTCTTTATTTTTTGTGTAAATCAAAATGTCATCGATAAATATGATCATAGATATATCTAGAAATGGTTCATAAATTCTGTTCATTAGATCCATAAATACAGCTGGAGCATTCATCATCCCAAATGGCATCACTATAAATTTATAATGGTCTTATCTTGTTCTGAAAGTAGTTTTGGCAATATCCCCCTCTTTAATGCATAATTGATGATATCCATAATGCAAGTCAATCTTAGAGGAAACTATAGCTCCCTCAAGCTGATCAAATAAGTCATCAATTCTAGGCAATAAGTACTTGTTTTTAACTGTGAGCTTATTTAATTATCTGCAATCAATACACATTCAAAATCTCCCATTCTTCTTTACAAAGAACACTGGAGCTCCCCAAGATGAAAAACTTGGCATGATAAATCATTTATCTAGTAATTCTTATAGTTAACTTTTTAGTGCTAGCAATTCCTTAAATGTTATTCTATAAGGTGTTTTTGCTATAGGTTCTGAATTCAGTAATAGTTTGATAGTAAATTCTACCTTTCTTTCTGGTGGTAACCCTAGCAAGTCATCTATAAATACTTCTAGATATTCTTTCACTATATATATATATCTTTCAACTCTTTAACTTCTTTAGTTGTATCTCTTACTTGAGCAAGAAAATTCTGATATCCCTTAGAAATTTGTAAGCTTTCATATAAGTGATCACTATTACAAAAATTTATCTATCTCCATAAAATTTAAAATCTTTTTTCCCAAGAAATTAAATTTAACTGTCTCCTTATTGCAATCTATAATCACAAAGTGATTTGATAACCAATCCATTCCTATGATCATATCAAATTCATGCAACGATAACACATTCATGGTTCCTTCAAACTTCCACTCATTTATTTTTAAATCAACTTGACATAAACTATTAACATTCATTTTTGACCCATTTGGCATCACAACTTCTAGATGGTAGCTGCTTTGCAAACATTCAACCAAAAGATTTAACAAATTTCTCTGAGATGAAGGAATGAGGCTCTCCTATCAAAGAGAATTTGTACTAGTATATCTTGAATTATTATCATATCTATAAAATTTTTATAGGAATTAATATATACATATATGTATACATACACACACACACATTTTTATCATTTCTTTCTTTAACTATTCATGCATTACTTGATTACTTAGATTACTTGATTAATTATGCAATTAACTAAAATTTTCATGAATTAAATAAAAATATACCTGTAATTACTCCTGTGAGTCCCTAGTATCTTATTAAGATAAAGTATATACTCTAGGCTTAGTATTTGGTTAACTATTACTTGGCCAAGAGTGGAACCAGCTGATTCTATCATTCTCAGTCTACCAATATTTCTCTGAGATAGTCCCACATTCATCCTTGATTCTCTTGGTCTTTGCCCTAGAGTTGGGCAGTTCTTGGCTATATGTCCAAGTTGATGACACTAGAAGCAACTAATTGTCCTAGAAAGACATTCTCCTTTATGTTGCATTCCACTTTTGCTGTTGATTTTAAAGCTCATCTGACTCCCATTATTAATAGGTTTTGCCTTCTTCTAACTAGACTTCCTAGATTGTAAAAGTAATCTACTATGAGAATCTAGGGAAGCTCCCATAACATCAACATTCTTCCCCTTCTGAAATTCATAACTCCTTTGGGTATTTTACATATCCATTTTAACACTTCTAGCTCTCTCCACCAATACAAAGTAATCTTAAATCCCCAGAGGAACAAGATGCTGCCTAATACATCCTTTGATCTAGAAAAAAATTTATGATATTTTTTTCTGCAATGTGTAATAATTAAGGAGCATATTTGGATAAAGTAGTAAATTCTATTGCATTCTACATAATAGATCAGTCTCTTTGCACCAGCCTTAAAAATTTATCATGTATTTTCCTCCTCACAAAAAAAAGCACAAATCAGTCTCTAAACATCTGAGTAAATTCATCCCACTTGATCTACATGAGGTATCTCTCTAAATTTATCTTGATGCTGATCCTCCACCACCTTTTAGCCTCGCAATCAAGTACAAATGTTACCAATGAAACCTTCCTTTCCTCCGGACAAAATATCCCCTCTAATATTTTCTCAATCCATAGTAACAAATTCTTTGCCTCAATTGGTCCCTCTATACCCTTAAACAATGGTGGTCTCATATCCTGAAATAGCTTTAAATATTTATCCATAGTCATACTACTGGCTATACCACTTTCTGATGGTTGATTTCTTGAGTCCTAAATTAATTGAGTCATTGTTGTCATCATTTGTGTCAGCGCATTAAGATTAACAATAATATTTGGTACGACCACATCATCTTCAGGATCATTCTGAGTCTAAAAAATATAAATAAATATCTTGTAAAATTTTATGATTGTATATCAGATTAACTTTATTAAACTCAATAATCAACCAAATGACTCTTTCAATATAATTCATATCCTAATTTGGGGTCTCTGATATCACTTTTATCACGACCCAGCCTAAAGTCTCAAATTAATGAGGTGGAAACTCACGATCAGACTGGTAATTCATTTCTTCAATTATATATAAACACTAAAACTAATATCCTCCATAAACTACAAAGCCTCTAACAAATTTCACATTTAAACATTTACATAAAATATATTACCTATTTTTATTTGTTCGCCATCTTTTGTAAACATATTCCTTTTTTTAAGCCATTTCTACATATTAGTAGATTTACCTGAAAATTGTAATATTACATTTTGAGTTTATAAGATAAACTCACTGGATAATCACCATTGATATATAAATTTAAGCATATATAAAATACACATGCATATTCTTTTTTATTTCTTATACAATTAAAACATATATAATATTTTATATGCCATATATACTTATAGTTAGCCTTTCCAATTAATTCATGTCTTTTTCTATTTCTTTCGTTCTTTTTCATTTGACATGTATTCCTTTTTCCCTTTCAATTAGTATAAGTGCACTATCTAACGGGCACGTTGCATCCCTAGCCAATATCATAAGGGGATGAACTACTATAATTTGCATGCATGCACCCTTTTTTTCTTTTTCATTATACTTTATTTACAAATTATTAGTTATTTTATTTATTTTATTTCTTAACATATATTTATACATGTTTATGTAGAACAATTAAATAAATATGATATGACATTTAAAACTGACATGAGAAAAAAATATGATTGCTATAAAATAACTGTAATTATCCACTTTAATTTCTTTGCGTGCTTCACTTTCTTTCAAATCTCAAGCTTTGTTATAGATTTTCAATACTTGGCTCATCTAAACCACGAAAATCTTTAGCTATTCCAAATAAAATTTAATTGTATTAATCATCTCTAAATAACCTTATAAATTCAAAACAATATTGAATTGATTTGGCTAACATTCTTAAGTGTTTCTTCAAATGTATCAACTATCATTTATATAAACCCAAAAGCTTCTAACTTTCATATCTCGAACAAAATTCATAATCTATTGAATTCTCTAAAAGAAATCAAAATTATTACCTCGACTAAAAATTCCTTCCTCTTCAAAATTGAGACTCACCACTAGAATTCCTCTTCTTATTTGGCACTCACATATTATTTTGTCAATTAGATAAATGTAAAATAATAATGTTGAATGTAAAATAATAATTTAACTCACTCTTTCTCCCGTCATCATAAATGAAAACTCAATGTTTCTTCCTTTCCAAAATTTTTTCTCCTTCCCAAAATTTCTTTTCTTACTCTCCCAATTTTCTTCCTTTGCCTTTAATTAAACATTTCTCACTGCTTAGATGAAACATCACAGAATGATTTGAACAAAAATGGACATATCTCTCATGAAATGGATACTTCTTTCACATTTGTTTGATTCTATATGAGCAAGTGAAATGGACATATCTCTCATGAGGAGTCATTACTTTTCACTCCCTTATGCATTTCATCACTCAAACACGTGATATGAACTCGCCAGAATCTCCCGTTATCACTTGCGATCGGTTCAGCCCGTCTCACCCACTATTCTGCTACTATGATCGAGCGGCTGCTTATAGATGTCCAATTCTTACATAAATATGCTAAGATATGACTTTAGGAACCCAAATTAGTTTTAAGTTCCCCAATGCTATATGATGTATGCATGCTATGATAAGTCCTGGTGATTTTTGGCATGTGTCCTATCCTGCCCTATAAGTAACCAGTAACTCCATGGAATGATTAAAGTAGCCTATCTGATATAAACTTCTTCCTCCTAGAAGAAGATGATGCATGTGGAACTACTCTAGGATATCTATGAACATGTGTAAGTGCAATGTATGCATCTTCCTTATATTCTAACTCACTGCTATATATCTCTTCTATTGTTAGTGCAATGACTTTATCCTTACATTAATCGCTTGCATCCACTTATCTCTAATGATTGTTTTTATTCATGTGCTATTAACAAGCTAAGTAGATGAATCAATAAAATAAGAAGATAAATGTTTAGATTTAGAGATTATCATCACTATGGCATCTCAAGACTCAGGCAAGCATCTTAAATTTTTATGTACTTTTTTTTTAACATTCAAAATCTCTTACTTCCAAAATTTTTACCCATTTTGCAAGTGAAGCCACACACATAATCTTGTGATTTTAATGTATAAAAACTTAATTTAAATATTTAGAATTTAGTTTCACATATTCTATTTCTTTGATTGTCCACTTATTAAAAGAAATTTCAACCTTTTTTCATTTTAAAATATATGAGGTGGTGTGTATTCTATTTTAACTAAGTTTCACATTCTACAAATATTATATAAATATAGTCATACAAAATTTTCAAAAATCAATGAGAATATTACTAAATAGCGGTGCTCAGGTAATGGAATATCATTCCAAGGTATTGTTATTTTCTATTTATGCCATAGTAGGATCATCTTGAGATGGTGGAGCCTATCTAACAATTAATCACTCTGATACCAATTGTAATGTATGGCATAACTAGGAGATCTAATGAATTTGCGTGTCTTTAAAATTTGTGAAACACTGCTACCCTAGCCCATCAGCAAGATTACACTATACATGAATAAGGCTCCACAAGATCAATAGATCTATTATAATCAAATCACAACAAGATCTTGAAGTAGATCTTAGACTTTCAAATCAAAGGATTAAGAATATGATTTGGGGGGAGAAACCAATGGTGCAAA
Organism: Dendrobium chrysotoxum; assembly: GCA_019925795.1. Lineage (NCBI taxonomy): Eukaryota > Viridiplantae > Streptophyta > Magnoliopsida > Asparagales > Orchidaceae > Dendrobium > Dendrobium chrysotoxum. The sequence continues at coordinate 19,880,197 of CM034309.1, forward strand.
ATCTCATGCAAGAACCTCTCTTTACATAGTGAAAAATCCCAAAAACCAAATAGAAGTACCAATAACTCTTTCTCCCCAAAACTCTCAGACCACAGCAACCTCTATTCCTAAAATCATGTTTTAGTATTTTTAGAAAAATATATTTATAAGCTGAATTAGTTAGAAATCCTAGAGGTCTATTTATTAAAAGTTTAGTCATATCATATAGTCTGATCTAAGGATCATATAATACGATTAGTACATTAGACTAATTTACAAAAAAAAATAATAATCTCTGTTTGATCAGATTGTATGATACATATTGTACAAGCTCTTAGTTTCATGGTTTTCAAATAGGTAAAATGCCTATATCATCATACAATATGATATGTGTCGTACAACATGATTCATTTTATTTTTGAATTCACACGATTTAAGAAAAGAGTGTATTAATAAAATAGCTCAATAAGCTTATTATAAGCTCATGGGAGGATTTAATAAAATAGCCATGAAATCACTTTAAATGGATTAAGTCAAGTGCAATAGAGTTCCATTTACATGTCTCAAGAATTAGTTAATGTAAGTCCATAGATTTTTTTTTTCATATTTTGACAATAAGCTCACAAACTAAAAACTTGCAAAAATTAAAATTCATGATTTTAAAATTTATTTATGGTTTACTCTCAATTTCATTTAAATTTCATAATTTATATTTTGAGTTAAATTCATATAAATGCGCGCACATATTCACACACATAAATCTTTTGAATTTAAGTATTTTTACTTAATTTCCTTTTTTAAGATCCAAATTTGTTGAAATTAAAACCTATTATCTTTAGAAATTAAATCTTGGTTTTATTGAAGTGTAAATCCATATTAATGGAAATCAAATATTTTATCTGCTAAAAATATTTCTTATGTGTAGAAAGTAGATTGCATGTTTGCTGAAATTAGATTCAATATTTGCTAAAATATATTTTAAATTATTACTAAAATTGCTTTAAAGTTTTACAAAAATATCCTTCATATTTGCTAAAATTATATTTTATTTTTGCTGAAATTGAATTTATGTAGATTTTTTCAAATTTATTTCACATATTTGCTAAAATAAAGGTTATTATTTGTTGAAATTATTTTATTAGAAGTGTTGTTGTAACTCACATAGAATTTTTATGTAAAATTAAAAATAAATATGAGCTTATTTTACTTAAATTATTGCAAGTGTTATAGCATTGTAAGGTGATCAATTGAGTCATTTGGATGATCACAGTTTGGATTAAAGTATAGAAAAAATTTGTGATTTTAAATTTATCTTGATTAATATTTTTAATTTTTTTTTCCTAAACCATTGACTTAGGCTTCGTTTGGGACAACTTTTTAGAGCAATTTTTGTAGTATAAAATTTTTTTTAATTAAAATTTTTTGTATTAAAAAATTGCTTTAGAAAGCAATAAAAAGCTATCTCAAACAAAGCCTTATTTTGCAATTATGTTCACTTTTTTTTTGGTGAAAATGTAATGGGGTTATACTCACTTGGGTTACTATCTTGAATTTTAAGAGTAATATTATTTTGAATTTTTTGGGGCTAATCGAAGTCGGGCATTGACTAGGCATGGATGTGGTTTGGGGCCGAACCAAATAAAAATATTTGTGCCTTTTGACTCTCCTTTTTTTTCCTTTGCACTTAAGTTTCATTTTGGACAGCTTTCTTCTTGCTTCTTAAAACAACTTTTTAATACAAAAAATAAAATTTTTATACTAAAAAGCTGCTTTAAGAAGCAGCAAAAAAGCCGTCCCAAACGAAACCTTAGTCGTCTACTATTGTGATTAATAGTGTGATCACTTTGGCAATCTCTAATTATTTTTTCAAATAGTAGATGATTAAGCTTTAATTGAATTACTCATATTCTTTTCTCTTTTAGTATAAATTTAATTAAAGTTTTTCAAAAACAAAGAGCCCTTTTTGTAGAAAGAGCCATCGGAGCCATGGGAGAAAATTGGGAATTTGAGCATAAAAATCCCAATAACATGTATAGCTGAAGAGGAATGGAAAGGAGATAAGCGGTGGAAGCATAGTGAGAGAAGAAGAGATCAAGTCCTTGGCTTGTATTTTGCCAAGGAAATGCCTCATGTGTTCTTCCTGTGAAGCCTTTAGGTTATTTTCTTTAATACACCCAGGTTGAACATAAAATAAGATTAATTCCTTTATCAAGAGTATTCTTAAAAGTATCCAATATTGTAACTAACCTTAAACAATTTTTCTTTGGGAGACTTAGAAACTTGAAAATATTTGAGACATCAAAATATATTTTCAAAATAAAATTATAATATAAAATTAGAAGAGCATTTTAAGCAAGAATTTGATAAAATTTCTTATTCTTACTTCACTAGGCTTCTTCTCTTATCTCTTGTTTAGACATCTCTTATACAAAAACCCTTTCATATTACATCTTTAATCAAATATGGATTACAATGGCAGCTTAGAGGTGTCAAATTTTGTAATATATAGATAATGTTGTCCATTAAAAGAGGTAATACCACCAAGCAAGAGCTTGATGAACCATCTACACATGATGTCCTTTAGGTTGGTGGCAAAAAATACAATAATATGGGTTGCGATAGACTCAATCAACATCCATGGCATCATCAAGACTCCCTAGATGCTCAATAGGGTCCATACGCCCCTTAGATTGTTCCAATTATAGGATCTTAAGCTTGGGTGATGAGATCTAACATAAAGTTCTACGTACAAGAAAAGGGTATATATCTCAGAATCAATGATTAAGTAATTCCTACCTAAGTGAAACCTCCTACAAGGTACTTTTCTCATGGGTCAGCCATTTGGTGATTTATATCCTTAAGGATAACCACCAACACAATCAAGGTTTTCAGAAATATACCTTTTTAAGTGTTCATGGTTCCAAAATATCTAAAGCACCTATGGGTATAGATTATTACAACATAACATTCATGAAGGTATCCATTTGTCAAAAAAAAAAAAAAACATTTAAATTGATTTAAGAGTGTCAAGAGGTTTAATTGTGATCTATGTCATTCCCAGTGGAAAAAATGGAGGCCAACTACAGTGGACAATTATTCCCCATGTTCAGAACGCTCTTAAGGACCAAAAGCTACAAACATGTGGATCTACTATTATCATGAGCTTAGTTGAAACATAAGCATGTTCCACAATTCATGATCAAAAAGCTTCATATGTTTACATAAAGTCTTCATGCAAAGTTATTTAATCTGTAGAGGTAGAAAGACCATGAAGAAAAAAAGAAATAGCGATTTGGCAAAATTTGCCTATTTGCATTGCTTAAAAATTAATCTAGAAGAAACATAGCACCAACCCACCCCCCCCCCCCCCCCCCCCCCCCCCCCCCCCCCCCCCCTAAGGCATTATTATTAGTTAATTTGCTTCATGGATGCCAAATCTATCAATTTTCATCCAATAAAAGGGAGGCTAGAGATCATGGGGGTAAGCCATCAAAGTATGCCATAATGGGTAATAACTGAACTTGTTGCTCCTAAATTTTCTAATTAGGGCCTCCCAAAAGAGATGAGGGAGGGGGAGTGACACAAAATCAAGAATAAAGAGATAAGAGGCCTGCCTAGCCACTATATTGAGTGATGCAAAAATTATTTTGGGTTGGTTGTTATAGATGATTTGATCATGCATGATGGATGATATTAGTGATAGATGAAAATCCTTAATTGACGTTTCGTTTGGAACAGCTTTCTTATTACTTTTTAAAGCAACTTTTTAGTGCAAAATTTTTAATTTTTTACTAGTGATATATCATCCAAAAATTATGTTGATCGGGCACGAATCTCAAAGCAAAATCAAGATTGAAAACTTCAAAAATTAATGTGGAACTCATCTGAACTCCTATTTTAGCAAACTTATAGTCGAACTGAATGCCTCAGAAATACGAACCCAATGACACCAAATTCAAATCAATCCGAGCCCAAATGAGTCCAAATCAAAGACCTGAAGCGCATTTGGAGGGTTCAAACTATAATTTGGATTGCCAAACGGTTTCCAAACGTGACATGCTTAGAGTCGAATCAAGCGACTCGACGAGACGAATCCAACAAGCCCAAGATCGTCAAATTCTAATATCATTAAGACCTTCAAATGACCAATAAACGGTCTATGATCAAGGGATTCAACATCGGCCGTCCATTCAAAAACCACTCCCAATCTACCCTTGATATTGATCTTATTTACTGGCCATGCCACTCTCAGAAAACTATTAATAAACCCCTCATTTCTCTTGAGGGGGAACCAAGCAAGAAGAGGAGAAGGAAGAAGAGAAGAAAGAAGAGGAGGAAGAGAACTCTCTTGCCACCAAACTCCTCCTCGATCACCGCCGGAGTTCCGCCTGACCTCCAAGTAACGCCAAAGTTCCGCCCGACCTCCAAGTGACGCCGGAGCTCTGCCCGACCTCTAAGTGACGCCAGAGTTTTGCCCGACGTCCAAGTGATGCCGGAGTTCCGCCCGACCTCCAAGTAACGTCGGAGTTCCGCCCAGCCTCCAAGTGACTCCGGAGTTCCGCCCGACCTCCAAGTGACGCCAGAGTTCCGCCCAACCTCCAAGTGACGCCAGAGTTTTGCCCGAACTCCAAGTGACACTGGAGCTCCGCCCGACCTCCAAGTGATGCCGGAGTTCTGCCCGACCTACAAGTGACGTCGGAGTTCCACTTGACCTACAAGTGACACCAGAATTCTTCCGACAGCTGACTGACGCAAGATTTCTGCCCAACCACCCAACGTCGTTGGATTTCCGATCTCTATTTGTAACTGATTTACAACCCGAGAGTTAATTATTGTAATCTGATCGTCTTCAATTTCAAGGATGAGTCAGCCACTTGTAACTTAAGCAAACACTAGTGGAATCTTTTCAATTGGGCGTGGCCCTGTGATTTTTTCCTTTCCAAAGTTTTTCACATAAAATCCCGGTGTTCTTTCATTTTTTTTGTTTGTGTGCTGGATATCTGTACAACGCTGAGATGAAAATTTCTAACTCTTTCGTCGCGTATATTCTAGCCCGCAATAGTTTGGCGTCATCTATGGGAAAATAATCCCACTATCCTAAGCATTACTCAAATGGCCAACAGGCGTAGCAATCGCAGCTTTGGAGCCTCCCACTCCAACACACATCTATCTAGGAATCAGCCTATGAATCATGGATGCCACGCATCTGCCTCTTTTTATCCTGGGGGACAAAATGTTGCTGGAGAAGGAACTTAAGAACCTTCCCTAGAAGAACGTATTCGAAAGATGGAAGAATCTCAAAACGAGATCCTTCAACTCCTGTGAGAGACTCGACAACTGATGCTAGCACCATAGGAGGAGGTTCTTCTCCCTTGAGATCCACCACTGACCGAAGGTGTTCAACTCAAACAACTTTACGCAGATATTCCTCTTCCTCTACCAAGGAGGCATCCACAATCACATCAAGACAATGAGCTTACTGACACTGCAAGTTCTACCCATCTTTCGTACACAGGTCGGCAACCTCGCATTCCTCCAGATATCCCTGAAGACTTAGTTCGACTAGACGTTGATGAGATCTTTCGCAATACTCTACGACATGAACTGCAAAAATTAGTCTGAGAAGAGTTCCCTAGAGGAGGTGTAAGACAATCTCTTCATTAGTGAGATTTCCAGAAGTCATCACCCCTGACTTAAGCAATTCTTCAACATCCCATTCCGGTAGGATTCAAACGACTAAGCATCGATTCCTACAACGGGACATCCGACCCGTTCAACATATCGATCATAATGGAACCATTATGCATATCCAGCGAGCCTCAAAAGCATCCTCTGCAATGTTTTTCCTATTACCCTAAAAGGAAAAGCTCGAACGTGATTCTATTCACTTCTAGGAACGATCCCTTCATTCATCAAATTGGCCAAAGTATTCGTCAAATAATTCATTTCCAATCAAAGAATTGCTAAGGATTCTTCTCACCTCTCCGGGATCCGTCAAAATGAAGGAGAATTGCTGAAGGAGTATTTTCAACAATTTTTTACTAAGGCTCGACAAACTCTAGGAGTTGATCCTAAATTATTGAGAGGAGTCTTTCTTGGAGGCCTTCGTCCTGGCTCCTTTTATTCGGCACTCATGCAAGACACAGTTCATTCATATGCCGACCTAATCCATCGTGGATGCATAAATCTCTGCAGATGAAGCTATAAATACTCATAGAAAGTAGTTTGAGCAAATAAATGGAAAGCATAAAAGTGCACCTATGATGGATAATTCATTCTCACAACAAAAGAAGCAAGGGAAGAATAATCTGTCTCCTAGGCCTCCAATGCTATGATGGGAACCTCGACAGGAAAAGGAGTATATAACGCTAAATGTATCTCGGGCAAATATGTTGATGGCCATTCGAGATCAGGAGAATGTAAAATGGCCTAATCCTTTGAAGCCGAATATAGGGAATCAGGATCAATACTATCATTTTCATTGTAGTCATGGCCACACTACTGAAGCCTGTAAGCAACTCAAAGATGAAATTGAAAGACTTATCCGCCAAGGTTATCTTCAACAGTTTATTCGAGATCCACCTGCTCGAGAGGAAGCTCGTCCCATAGGGGGCAAAATCAATAACAACAGAGATAACCACCCAATAATCGTCAAACAGTTGGCGAGATTGAGACCATTGCAGGAGGCTGCTTACTGTCTAATCAAGTCTTATTGGTTGTAGATGAAATGCTCACACCGAAGAAGTCTTGTATCGATCACTCTATTACTTTTGATGATTCTGATTTGGAGGGAGTAAAAACCCCTCATCAAGATCCGCTTGTGATTAATGCGGGTATAGGTGACCCATATTACAACGTCAAAAGAATTTTAGTAGATAATGGAAGCTCCGTAGATGTTTTATTCTACTCTACTTTTCTCAATATGGGTCTCACAAGAGTAAAGCTTCAACCTGCTGTAGGTTCATTGTACATGTTTAAAAATTGACTAGTACGAGCTGAAGGGATGATCAATCTCCCAGTTATGCTTGGAGAATTTCCCTGACAGACTATACACTCCACTCAGTTCATTGTAATAAAGTTGAAATTGACTTACAATGATATCTTTGGAAGGCCACTCCAGTCAATCTTTGGGATTATCGCCTCCATCCCCACCTTAAACTGAAGTTTCTTACCCCGATAAGAGTAAGTGTAGTACACGGAGATCAATAAATAGCACAAACTTGTTATCTTAGGCAGGTTCAACCACGTCCAACAATTACCCTGAGCGTCGAAGATTTTGATCTCCGAAGTGAGGATATCTCTCAGAGAGCTTCTCCTGTAGAAGACCTCACTACTGTATCCATATGAGAAGAACACTCTTCAAGGACTGTACATATTGGGTCTCTTCTCTCAAAAGAAGAGAAGAAAAAATACGTAGATTTTCTACATAAGAATCAGGATATTTTTGTATGGAGTCTGACAAATATACCTGGCATCGACCCTGAAGTGATCATGCACTCTCTAAAAAAGAACCCGACGTGCAAGCCAATAATCCAAAAGAAATGAAATTTTGTGCCAGATTGTCAGCAAACAATTGAGCAGGAAGTGGATAATCTTTTGGAAGCTGAATTTATATGGGAAGTGCACTACCCCATTTGGTTGGCGAATGTCATCATATTATAAAAGGCAAGTGGAGCTTGGCGAATGTGTGTGGATTATACCGATCTTAATAAAGCCTGCCCAAAGGACAGCTTTCCACTTTCTCGTATTGACCAGTTAGTCGATACCACCTTTAGACATCAAATGTTGAGCTTTATGGATGCCTACTCCGGCTACAATCAAACAAAGATGGATCATGCTGATGAGGAGGCAACCGCCTTTTGAACAAATAAGGGGTTATACTACTATCTGGTGATGCTGTTCAGGCTCAAAAATGTTGAAGACACATATCAACGCCTTATGAATAAAGTTTTTAAAGATCTTATTATGCACACTATAGAAGTATATGTTTATGATATGCTGGTAAAAAGTCTTGAAAAATCTCAACATATATCTGACTTGGAACAGTGCTTCCACCTTCTATGACACTACAATATGCGACTCAATCCTGCCAAGTATGCTTTTGGAGTCAACTCTGAAAAGTTCTTAGGGTTTATGGTAACCCACTGCCTGAAAAAATTTACGCACTAAGGGACATGGTACCCCCGAAGAATATCAAAGAAGTTTAAAGACTAAATGGAAGGATTGCATCGCTTATCTTATTTCCTGGCTCGCTTAGGAGATAAATATCTACCATTCTTCAAGATACTCAGAGGTGCTCGTAGCTCAGGATTCCAGTGGATTGATGAATGCCAAGAAGCTTTCGAATAGCTATGAAAGTATTTGGCATCTCCACCACTACTTTCCAAATCAATACCTGGAGAAAAGTTGTATTTATACTTGGCTATCTTTGCCCAAGAAATCAGTTCGGTCTTAGTCCAAAAAGAGAATGATATACAATATCCCATCTATTATGTCAGTAAGATCTTATCTAAAATAGAGGGATGTTATCCCCTAGCAGATAAAATAGCTTTGGCATTAGTTTACTCTGCCAAGAAATTATGTCCTTACTTTCAAGCCCATACAATTTGAGTCTATATAAATCTGTCACTGAGAGGTATCCTGCAAAATCCAGAAGTGTCTGGCTGGCTCATCAAGTGGTCTATAGAACTAGAGAGTTTGACATCCACTATCTGCCTAAACCCGATATCAAATCTCATGCACTTACAGATTTTATAGTTGAATATACCATCCCTACATCTGACGAGCCACCAAGTGCTTCTCCTTCTCCTCTGTGTTAGACATTGTATGTTGATGGAGCTTTCAGAAGTTCTAAAGCCCGGGTAGGAATTCTGTTGATCTCTCCATAACAAGTTACTTTGGAGTACGGGCTCTGACTTAAATTCCCTGCAACAAATAACGTAGTAGAGTACGAGGCCCTTATTACTAGACTAAGGCTGGCAATTGATTGTGAGGTGCAAAACTTCGTGGTTCACACTGATTCATAATTGGTCGCCTCTCAGGTGGAGATGGAGTTTAACATCAATAACCCGCAACTGGCCCAGTACTACAATATCATAAAATTGCTCTTAGCCCGTATAAAAGAGCATTAGATCATTCATATTCTTTGAGAGAAAAATGCACGAGCAGATGCTCTTTCTAAACTTACTACATCAACGACTGGAGATGTATACAAGAGGAAGTGTATCGAGGAGATCCACTTTTTTAGTATCCAAGGTCCATGGATCATATAATCAATTGAGGAACTAAGAGAGACTTCTTGGATCAATCTCAACTTATCTTTCCTATAAGATGGTGTTCTGCTTGAAGATATCATAGCTGCAACAAGACTCTGGAGACAGCAACAAAATTTTCACCGTTATTAGTGGTGAGTTATATAAATGAGCCTTCACTGGACCATATCTCAAATGTCTCCCACCTTCAGAAGCCGATTATGCACTCCGAGAAGTTTATTCAGGAATATGTGGAAAATATCTGGGAGGAAAAGCATTAGCCTATAATATCATGAGGCAGGGATTCTATTGGCCTACAATGAAACAGGACGCACTTGAGTTTACTCAAAAGTACGAAAACTGCCAATTACATTTCAAAGAACCCATACACCCACTTTAGAGCTTACATCACTTCAGAGCCCCTGGCCTTTCGCCCAGTGGATAATTGGTATAATGGGACCATTTTCTATAGCCACTGGACAGTGAAAATTCATCATATTAGCTGTAGATTACTTCACCAAATGGGTGGAGGCAGAACCTCTGGTAAAGATTACTGAATCCAATGCCAAACAATTCTTATGGAAGAACATAATATGTCGCTTTGACATTCCTACAAGGGTCATCACTAACAACGGGATGCAGTTTATAGGGAAGATCTTTACATCTTTTTGTAAGGATTTTCATATTCAGCTAGTCCACATAGTTATCACCCATCCTCAGGCAAATGAGAAAACGGAGGTTAAAAACCACAAAATTCTGAAAGGGATGAAAACACACCTAGGGAAGGCTAGGGGGCAATGGGCTGAAGAGCTCCCAAATATTCTTTGGGCTTATCGGACCACTGCCAGAACTCTCACAGGAGAAACCCCGTACAATCTCTGCTTTGGTGTGGAAGCAGTCATACCAGTTGATGTTGGAGTCCCAAGCAATAGAGTTCAGACTTTCGACTTCAGTAATAATAAGGAGAAGCTCAGAAACAACTTGGATCACCTCCCAGAAGTAAGAGATGTAACCTCACTCAGGACCATTGCATATCACCAAAGAGTTGCCCATCACTACAGCCGGAGGGTGAAACCTCGATGTATCTCAATCGGAGATCTAGTTCTGCATAGCATTGAGGTAGCTAGAAAGGGCCCCCAATATAATAAGTTCTCTCCCCTCTGGGAGGGTCCTTATTTGGTAGGAGCTATGGTCAAGCCTGATACTTTCAAGCTGAAAGATGCTAATAGGAAGATGATCCCTTAAACTTGGAATGTTGGAAACATTTGCAAGTATTATCAGTAGATGTTGATAGTAATGTTGGTCTTGTGTTGTGTATTCTCTCCAAGTTGTTATTTAGTCTTCGAATGTCTTTTCTCTTTGTTGAGTGTGGTAAAACTCTTCTAGCTCTCATATCCCTAAGTTATACTAAGGAACTGTTATACTGTCTTATATAATACAGTAATGTGATGTTCGTTTTATTCTGATATCATCTCCTCCTATAAAAGGATAAAAAACCAACAGAGAATCTAACCTCTTTATCCATGATTCGAGAAATACATAATTTATATTGTATCTCAATCACTGAATGATCAATCCCAGGGAGATTTAATCTGACATCTTCCATACAAGTTAATGTCATCAAGCAAATGCTTTAACTAACAACCTCAGATAGGTCAAACATCCAAGGAGAATGTCTCTCACATTCGCTCAAATAAAAAGAGCTCACTAAAATATTTCTCTTCATCCAAATTGAAATAAAACTAAATAAATTTCATATGCATATAAGAAAGAAAATAGAAGGACATCAATAATATCTTAATATATCACTAAACATTATATACATCGTATGAAATCATCAACACCAAATACATGTGATATCACTAAAACATATAAAGTGGTACAACCAACAATAAACAAAAACTATAGAATCTCAATATCATCATCCTCCTCGAGGGAAAAGGCCTTCTGCAACTCACTCTCTACCACATCACCATCAGAATCTAAAGAAGAGTCACCGAAGCCTTGTTAGGTGTCAACCCCTCTATCTCAGCTACAGTCTTCCGTTGCACTAGACGGACGCCCTTCAGGAAACCTCTAATGAAGCCTTCCTCCATACACTCCAGCTCCAAGGCCTTCACCTTCACATCATATATGTGATTGCGAGCTTCGTGAATCTGATCCTGGACAATCATCTTGAAGGCAATAGACTTTTTGAATTCTCCTATGACTCTGGAAGGTGATTGCTCTGATTTAGACTTGGCTTCCTTCTTTGATAACAAATTATAGAGCCTCTTGTTCTCATTTATAATGGTTGTAATCTTCTCCTCAAGGATCTGCTGATCCTTCACATGCTAATTTATCACTACCTGTGCATCAACCAACTTAATGTGAAGGTAATCCATCTGTTGATTCTGCAAAGAGGCTGAAGTTGCCATAGTAGCCAACTCTGCTCTGCACTCCGCTAGCTACTCCTCCACTAGCTTCATCTGCTTGATCTTGCCATCATATTTCATTTTGTACTCTCCCTAGAGATACTTAACCTTCATAAACTTATTATTCCAGTCATTTAAGGCCTTGGTTATTTCAATTTCAAGATCTATACGTCTCACCAACTGAACCAATAAGAAAGGCTTCGTAATGGACATATTCTTATGAGAATGCAAAAAAGACAAAGCAAAAGAGAGAAGAACTCACCAACTCCTCAGCACGTCGATGGCCAACACATTGATGTTTCAAAACATCTTCTGGAATATGTGACTTAGATAGAGAGACATGGTGACCTTTGCTAGTGACCGTCAAAATCTCCTCCACCATTTTCTTCTTGGATGACTGTGGATCACCCTCATTCCCTGATCATTTAGGAGGAGCCTTTAAGGGTTGGATAACTGCCTCTGAGACTTTAGCTAACTTCTTTAGCATATGTGCATGTGATCTCCCTGCCTAAGTAGAAAGTCCCACCTTGAACAAATATTTTTCATCTACATATCTGCTCAAATAGCATACCTCGTAGTGGAGGGTGTCGATGTCAGGAAGGTTAAGCACCTTCAATAAATCCTCTGCTCTAACATGTAGGAGAATGGGTAGATCCTTGAGTTTTCCCCATCTTTCCTGGAGATTATAATCATTTTGCACAAAGAAGAATTCACTAACCCAGCTTTTTGATGGATCCCGAGTGCCAATATTTAATCACTTGGATCTAAAAGAGATACGATCTTGCGTATCACTGATAAAATGACCCATTCGAGAAAGGCACTCTGGTGATAACACCGCCCCACGATCTCTAAAGAACACGATCAATCCCATTATGATCGACATGGCTCTATAAGAAAGCCGGGACAAACATACTCCACATGTCATCAAAATGTCAATTAACTTAGGAGGAGGTGAAAATCGTAGTCCTGCCCGCAAACTGAACTCGTACATCATCAAAAATCCTGTATGAGGGGAACAAGCACGAGCGAAATTTTTAGGCACTTTCATCACAAGATCATTAAGTAAAATTTCTTCATGAAAATGTTTAAGGAATCGCCAGTTATGGTGGACATAACATCATCAACTTTAGCCACTTTCTGAGACTTCTTCAGACCCTCTGATTAGATAATAGGCCGATCTCCTTTGGCTGGGAGGATTTTAGTGGAGGTATGGTCGCCCATTTAAACTTCTAAACTAAAGAGGGGCACTAAATTTAAGTAGGGGATGCCACCTACCAAAAGCAGTGGAAGGCCTCTAGAGTAAGAAGAAAAATAGGGGAAAAAGAAAATGAAAGCCTGTAAAATTTTTAACTTCTACATAAGGAGAGGGACACTAAATTTAAGTAGGGAATGCCGCCTACTAAAAATAGTGGAATGCCTCAACTGTAAGAAAGTCAGAAGGAGAATGGAGAATGAGAAGATATGCAAATTTTCATTTCCCTAAGCAAGTATTTATTGGAAGAAAAAATGGGGGAATTTAAGTAAAAAAGGAGGGAAATTATTTGAAAAAGAGGGTGAAATTTCCCTCCCATATTGTTCAAAATTTTTTTAATTTCCATCTAGAAGTTTGTTTCAAAATTTTGGGGCCCAAAAAAAGATAAATTTTGGATTTAAAAAAATTGAGAAAAAAATTCGAAAAAAAATGTTTTAAGAAAGGACAACCGCCGCCCCCTCTCTTAAAAAAAATGTGGGCCCCACGCCAAGAAAGAAAACAAAATTTTAAATTTAAAAGCAGCCGATTGAATAACCGGCTGCACTGCCCCAAGGGGCGCGCTATTTCGTCGTTGGAGGTGTCGGCGGCGGTGCCCAGCGGCCGGCTGATTTAGCCGCCTAAACGCGTATGGGCCCCGATTTTTAGCATGGACAGTCCAAATCAGACGTTTTGGGTCCCCGAACACGTTTTTCGATATTTCGGACTCAATTTTGACACTTTTGGAGCTCAACAAAGCCTCTATGATCAAATTTGAGCAATTTTTTTTTTGAAAGAAATATTTTGAGATTTGATCAATATAAAAAGTTGTTTTATATATTGTCGGACTTCTGGTGTTTTGACGTCCGAAAATAAGGGGGAAACTAATATTCACCAAAAAATTATATTGATCGGGCACGAATCTGAAAGCAAAATCAAGATTAGAAACTTTAAAAATTAACTCAAAAACCATCTGAACTCCAATTTCAGAAAACTTATAGTCAAACTGAATGCCTCAAAAACACGAACCCAACGACACCAAATTCAACTTAATCCGAGCCCAAATGAGTCCAAATCAAAGACCTGAAGCGCATTTGGAGGGTTCAAACTATAATTTGGATTGCTAAACGGTTTCCCAACGTGACATGTTTATAGTCGAATCAAGCGACTCGACGAGATGAATCCAATAAGCCCAAGATCGGATAATTATGATATCATTAAGACCTTCAAATGACCAATAAATGGTCTATGATCAAGAGATTCAATATCGATCGTCCATTTAAACCACTCCCAATCTACCCTTGATCTTCATCTTATTTACTGGCCATGCCACTCTCAGAAAACTATAAATAAACCCCTCATTTCTCTTGATGGGGGAACCAATCAAGAAGAGAAGAAGGAAGAAGAGAAGAAAGAAGAGGAGGAAGAGAACTTTGTTGCCACCAGACTCCTCCTCGACTACCGCCGGAGTTCCGCCCGACCTCCAAGTGATGCCACAGCTCCTCCCGACCTCCAAGTGACGTCGGAGTTTCGCCCGACCTCCAAGTGATGCTGGAGTTCCGCCCGACCTCTAAGTGACGCGGGAGCTCCGCCCAACCTCCAAGTGACGCCGGAGTTCCGCCCGACCTCCAAGTGATGACGGTGTTCCGCTCGACCTACAAGTGACGCCAGAGTTCTGTCTAAAAGCCGACTGACACCAAAATTCTGCCTGACAACCTACTAACGCAAGATTTCAGCCCGACCACCTAACGTCGCCGAATTTTTAATCTCCATTTGTAACTGATTTTCAACCCGAGAGTTGATTATTGTAATCTGATCATCCTCAATTTTAGGGACGAGTCAGCCACTTGTAACCTAAGCAAACACTAATGGAATCTTTTCAACTGGGCGTGGCCCCGTGGTTTTTCTCTTTCTAGGATTTTTCACGTAAAAATTCTGGTTTTCTTTTATTTTTTGTTTGTGTGTTGAATATCCGTACAATGCTGAGACAAAAATTTCTAACTCTATCGCCATGTATATTCTAGCCCGCAAAAACTAAAAAACTGCTTTAAGAAACAGTAAGAAAGTCGTCCCAAACAAAGCCTGAGTGTGATGAACAAGGCACCACAAATACCTTGATGGTGCGCTAATAAATGAAGATTTTTTTAAGGAAACCTTAAAGATACATTTCAAATGGTTCATTCTTATATTATATTTTTAAAGCCTCTCAAACACAATAATAGCATCAACAAGATGATCTGAGTTGGCTAAGCTTTTCTTAACTAGATTGATAATGTAGCATTTTGCCTTGTTATGTGATGGGGTTTTCGGTGAGCTACATATAAAGCTAAAATGCAATATGAATATACTTAGGTTTTCTTTGATATAAAAATAATGAAAGCCCACTATATATGTTAGTATATGTGCTGATCAAGTAATAAAGTGATAGAGAAGAGTGTCGATCCCACGTGAAAGTATTATGCTAAATTGCAATTAAACTACTACTGTCTAATCTAGATACACGGTTTATACTATTGAATGAAAAGTGGTTATTTTTGAGTTTTTGTCACTTAATGGAGACTTGCAAGAAAAATAGATACTAATATAAATAAAATATTTTGGAATAATGAATGCAAAATAATATAATTTTTCTAGTGAAACTCTTAATTTTAGATGTGAATCAAAGCATATACATTCATGGATCTCTATCGAACTTGTAGAGGTGAAAATGGAGGTTTATAGTCTTCCTATAATTATAATGTCTCCATAAACCTAGAAGGTTTAACATCCTATGTCTAGGTATATCAATATTCCATTTCAATACTCCTATTTGTTCTAATATTCCTCTGTCGATGTAATATATCACACTAGATCTTAACAGCACACATGGTTATTATATGTATTTAATTAAGAATGAAGGATATTGAAAACATTTATAAACTAATTCAAGACACAAGAGTCTACATTAGTACTTGCTTTGTATTTACATCATTAGCCCAAAACTCAGATATTTAGCCACATATGTATAACACAAAAAAGCAAACTAATGTTACAATGAAGGATCAATTAATATTCTTCACACTCATTCTTCCTCCAACAACAGAATTACTTACACAATATAGGCTAAGATCTTATAAAAAAGTATCTTACCTTTTCCTAGTCTCCCTTAAAATTTACTTTAAGGGGAAACTAAAGAAATACACTCATAAGTATAAGACTCCACTAAAAAATGATTGAACTCCTCAATAAAAAAATTGAAAATTTATTTATAATAAGTACAAAAATAGATTCATGTGTCGTGGCACTCAAACTGTTGGCGTTGCAACGTTATCAAATGAACTAGTGCCTCAATGCTACTAGGCTTGCTCCATTGTGGCATTATACTGACTCGACACATCTGTTGGTTGAATCGGCATGTCTTTTGGTTGAGTCAGTGCAGCTCCTCATTTCAACAACTACTCCACCATAGCGCTGAAAAGTTTAAGTGCAACGGTGATTGAAAGTGCAATCTTGTGCTATGACGGTGTGATGATCAGCACTCTAGCATTCAAATTTCTGAGACTCAAGTGCTATAGCACAGATTTCTAACGTAACGGCACTATGGAGTGATGCGGTGCTGACCTTGGCTCTGCCATGGTGCTAATTTTTTCTTAAATTTCAGAGCGGCCAGCAGTATAATGCCTTTTCACTAAATTTTAATAAAATAAATGGTATACAATTTATACTTAATAAATTCTCCTCAGCTTAAGCTCTTGCTTGTCCTTAAGCAATGATATAATCACCAATTAATTAGCTTAATAAATCAAATAAAAATAGGTAATTTAAAATTACTAAAATGTAAGATAATACATCACGGTCTAAAAGTAATTTAGAATGATCAAAGTTATAATTATAGTTTGAATGGTCATAATAATTATCTCCATCAATTACCCTTACTATTGCTTTCATTGAACTTATCCACTATGAGTGTAAGTGTAAAATTATCTTCTAATTTTAGAATTGAATAATATATTACTTAGGTATTAGCTGTGTTTGTAGTTAAATTAGAAGATTAATGCACAATCATATATATTAGTTATCTTATCTTATCCTATTTGATTTTAGTATTAGTATGCTTTGGACTTAAGCTTCACTAGATACTAATTTTTTTTATTTTTTCATACTTATGGAGTATATATTTAATGATTATAAATATTAATTTTGCTTTCATCCACATATAATCCTAATTGATTTAATGTAAGGATTTAATAAGATCACTGATTCCATATTTAAGTTTACTATGATATTCATAATCTAAGCTACACACTTTTTATTTCTAAATTCAACTATTCATTCTTAAATACAGTAGTCAATGCAATCCTGTATAGCTTATAATGTTCAAGTCAAGTCAATAACTTAAATGATCTTCCTTAGTTAATTATTAATATTTTTAAATTATGACTTACTATGCTCCCTTCATTCAAATTATCATCTAAAGTTTTATTATTATTTTAATTTTACATAATTTTTAATTACTATTTTTATTTTGGCTAAATAAACAATCAAAGTGCAAGTATTATGTAAAGAATAATACTCAACAGTTAAGCATGAGCAAAATATAACCAAATATAAATGAAATAGAAATAATAAATTGTACAAGAATAAATAAAAGTTGAACAGAAAATAAATATGCCTTTTCATTGAATGAGAATAAGTTCAAAGGCACTATAATACAACTACTAAAGATAAACACTAGATAACTAATACATAAAGTATTATTCTCCTAATCCACCTCCATCCAAGATCCACAGGATTTGTTCTCATCTAATAATAGCAATGGCTCTCATAGCCACAATACAACATCACTATCACGACATCACGATCACAACATCACGGGAATCCCCAAGCAAAAGAACTAAAAAAGTAAAAGAAAAATAAGCTACAACTAAAAGTAGCAACATATAAACTCTATCCTCTCTCTCTCTCTCTCTCTCTCTCTCTCTCTCTCTCTCTCTCTCTCTCTCTCTCTCTCTCTCTCTCGCCCTCCAGGAACAACCATACCAAGAAAAAAATGAAAAATGACTCTCATCACTCTGAATCATGATCCTCCTCCTCCTCAACGTCATCATCATCAGGTCAAGTCCAAATAAAAGGCTGGTATTCTGGACCAGTAGGGAAATGTAGCTAGTCTGAATTCTTCACAAAGGGGCTCCTACTAAACATCCCCACTAAAGCCCCATTAAATTCAGTTGTGTAGTGGTAATGCTTTTCCTATATACCCGAGTAATAAGCTTGTCATTCCCTACTCTCCTCATAGAATTTAATCACATCCTCCATTTTCTCCCTCAACTCGGCCACCCGCTAAGCTAAAGATGTAGGAACTAGAACTCCTACTACTATTGCTACTGAGCCTATTAGTCAAACAAGGCTCACTAGGGCTACCCTCCTCTACACCTAGTCTTTTAAAGCTCTCAATTTTTCTTTTGGTGAGGGCTAAAATAAAAATTTATTCTTCACTAGGATCTTCCCTCACACCTACATTAACACACAAAGCATAAATTAAAGAAGAATGCCCCAAGCCCACTAAAGTAATGCCTCTGATAATGTAATTTAAAGAAGAGTGAATAAGCTTTCCCATATCAATAGTGCAACCAACATGAATAGCATAATTAAGTACAACACAATCTTTGGTTACCTCATTAATATTTTTTGCTTGGTAATAAATGAAATAGCATCAAGCTTTTAACAGTTAGGTTAAGCAAGATGTAGAAAAATTAATAAATTTGTCCTCCCTCTTCTTCCGCATAGCCCCACTATGAGGCTCACACAAACTCTCGGATTTTTATCAGAATTATAGGATCCAAAAAATGGGTGTACTCATCAAACTCAAAATCTCTAAGCTTGTAAAGACTATTAATAGTTATAGGATTAAATAGTACCCACTTATCTCTCACATAACACCTATTTTCCACAGTTTCCTTCCCATTAGTAACAAATTCCCTCACTACATTAACCACCACAGCATAGGGTTCCTTACAAAATTGCACTCAGCCCCAATTTAATATCATTTGCATTACCTTCCCACCTAGGTTCTAAAAACCATTCTCAATGATTAATTGTTTATTAACCACTATCTCCCTATACCTTTGCTCAGCCTCAGCAGAGATGAATATGCTCTTATCAAAAGATGATGAAGCGCACTTTTTATTGACAAACATTTTTGGGGCCATATCTCACAAAGCACAAGTAAGGAAAATATGAAAATTGGAGAGAAATAAGACTATAAATGCAACAAAGAGAATCTGAAACAAGCACATCCTATTTATAAACATCACGAGTGTTGTAGCGTGTAAGAGATTAGTGTTGTAGTGCTTACATATATAGAAAATGATAAAGTGTCAAGGAGATAGATGCTGCAATGGTACAGGACATGTGGCACTGTGGCACAAGCTTTGGAAAATAAAGTGCTAGCTTTTTTACTGGAGAAATGCAGCAATGCTTGACACATACAAGTGCTATGATGCTAATAAAGACTGCCACCGTGATACTTTAATTAATATAATAATGATTTTGACCTAACATTGCGGTGTTGGCAAAAATGCTGCGGGGCTAGCAATAGCACGATAACACTCAATAAAGCATCATAATAAAAAAAAGTTATGAAAGTATAACATATTGACTACATTGTCATCAGTACTTTAGAAATAACAAATCAAATACCACCTAGCTTGATAGTATAGTGTCGAGGCGCTTTCTAAGGCATAATGGCACTACAACGTTCAATGATACAGTGCAGTGGTAGTGCAGTCCAAAAAATTTCCTTGAGACTTTAACATTGTAATGTTATTTTTGAATGCTATAGAACTTGATAAGCAATTACTGCGACGCTAGTTCAATTTTCAATAAAACAAATTTTTCTCATAAAATTTTTCATAACTTAGACAAAATCAAAATGAATGATTTTCACTAATAATATAATACACATAATATAAATTACAAAATAAAATATAAAAATAGAAAAATAGAATTGGGTTGCCTACCAAATAGTATTAAATTTATAATCTTCAGCCAGACTTGCATAGATATGTCATTTTGACTGTAATAAATCACCACCACTTCTCACGTGGCCTCCATTATATTCTTTTCCTTTTTCCTTTTGCTTAATTTTAGTATTACTGGACAAAGGTTCATGAGGTCTACTACAAAAAGAGATTACATATTGTCCTAATTAATTTTTCATGTTTTTTATTGAAGCAGCCTGACTTTACAGCTAGTTTCCTAACTAAATTACAACCTCTTCCAAGGGCATTTTTCTCTCTCTAAATTAATTATTTTGGTTAAAACCTGGGGAATACGAAGGTCTATGATTTACTACAGCTTTTTAAGAATTATTCTAATTTCATCCTTAATTAGATTAACTGGCATTCCACTTATTGTTACCACCAATATTGTTATTTGATAAGCTAAAATTAGGGTGGTTCCTCTAACCTAAATTATAAGTATTATAATAAAAATTATTTTATCTTTCAATTAAATTCATATTCTCAATCCCAAGTGTATTATTATCATCAATAGAATTTAAATCATGTTCTTTCAATTACATAGATGATCCTGATCCTAAATTAACTCCAATGTGTATAATTTCTTAAAAATTATAGCTACCTGAGCAGTCAAAATAGATAAAGCATCTGATTTATAAACACTAGCTACTCTCTTAGGATTCACCCTATCAGAAGGCCATTGAAAATTGTTTATAGTTATTTTCTCATTTAATTCATATTCTTCCTCAAATCGCTTATACATCAAAGATCTTCCAACTGCTACATCTATGATCGGCCTAAGGGGTCCTACCAATCCACTATAAAAATTTTAAATAATCAACCAATCGGGTAAAGCATTGTTAGGGTATTTTCTAAGCATTTTCTTAAATCTCTTTTAACTTTCATAAATTGACTCTCTTAAAATTGGGTAAAGGATGTGATATTATTCCTAAGCTTAACAATTCTTTAATATGGGAAATACTTAGCAAGGAATTTGTCTGCCAACTCATTCTAATTAGCTATAGAGCCTAGGGGCAAGAAAATTAACCACATCTTAGCTTTTTCTCTTAGAGAAAATGAGAACAATTAAAGTATAATAGTATTATTGCTAACACCATTATACTTAAATATTACACAAATTTTTAAGAAGCTAGCTAAGTGTAGGCTGAGATCTCCAATAAGAGTTCCCCCAAACTTAAAATTTTAAACCATCTGAATTATGATAGATTTTAGTTCAAAATTATTACCCTGGATAGTAAGTATATCGATGTAATAACCCAAACTCGTAACTATCGAGATATTGTCTATTTTGGCGTAAGATGTGATGCCCTGAATCTAATTTGAAAAAATTATTCTTTTATCTTTTAATAAATAACAACCAAAGTTATCTAATAATATCTATCAATAATAAATAACAAAAATATATTCTATAATTCAAAGTATTAATGTACACATCTGTATTCATTCTAAAAAATTATATACACTACTCAGGATCTATACTATCATATCACATAACTACTCCTATCCTAAGTATAAAAGTATAGCTAAAACTAAAAAGAAATATAACCTGAAGAATCCTGACCAGCCTCACACTCCTGCTCCCCTGCCCAGACCTTAAATCATTTAACAATATATAATGAGCTTAAAAAGTCCAGCAGATCACCAAAACCTACAACTGAATTCAAAATATGGTAAAGAAGTAATATGCATTTCAACAGTCAAATCATAGTAGTTACATTCATATGATTATTGAATCAATACAAAAATAATAAAATTCATATTCAGTAGTAGTAGAATCTATAAATAGTAAAACACTACGATACAAAATCTAGTAAAGCAGTAAACTAATACGAGTGTAAAATCTATAAATCAATCATGTCTTCATAATCGGATAATATCAAATCAAAATTTTGATAAAGACTGTCAAAATCAAATCAATGCAGTAAAATCATATAATATTGTACACATACTATTCAGTTATTCTATATCAATATCAAATTAGTATTTTACATGTTCAGTATGTCACATGCTTATTGTACAGTGAATCAGTAGTATCAAATAGTAATAGTATCTATATCAGAAATACTAACAATCTAGTGCTAGGAGTAGTAAAATAATTTAATAATAATAAATTCGTGTAGTAATAATAAATTCATACAATAATAAGAATAACATCTCAAAAATATGTATTTTAGTAGCCACACCAAATAAGTATGAAGTCCTAGATATCATGGTATTTTTAAGTATTGTAACAGTATCAGTAAACCATTAGCTCAGTAAATAGAGTCATCACTCATTGCCCGTCGGCACAATAAACATCTCCTTATAACTCCCAATCAGTATCACGTGAATCAATAGAGGTAACATCAAACCATAATATTTAAAGAAAAGCCCTTCGGCCCACCATCCTATATAGGTCAATCAGTCTCCAACCAACGGATCATCCAGTTTTAACTTGTCTTTTACACCCACATTATTATCACAGAATTATAACAGTAATCTCAATCACATTTTTATATTTATTTCCAATGCATTGCAGCAAATAATGCATAATTGAGCTTAATTAAGAAGATACCAAAATGTACTAATAATAGAAAATAAAAATCATACTGAGCAAAAATTCACATTTTAGAATTTAACAAAATTACCAAATATTGTATAAAATAATTTTCTGAAGCTTTAGTTGAATTGAATCATTATTTTTATACGTCAAAATAAATTTTTAAGTAGGCAAAATTACTGTATTTTCAAAATTACCCTGTAAAAATTTTTAAATAAATACTCAAAATATTCATAATCTCAATATCTATAATATATAAAAAGTTATGCGGTGAAAATTTTACCAATACAAAGTTATTCATATTTTTCGGTAATGGAAACACAAATTTGATCAGAAAAATATCAAAAATATAAAATCTTTAAAATTAGAAATAGGGTAAAGATTCCTTACAGTAAGACAAGTAAATATCTCAACTGGCTCGACGGACAAAAATTGCACCGTGGCCTCAAAATCTAAGTTTCTTATTTCTCTCTCCTCACTTTTCTCACATTTTCATAAAAAATCATGGAAGAAAAAGGATTTTGTAAACAAATGCTTTAATGCTTTGAATTATAGAATAGTGTACATTAATGCTTTGAATTATAGAATCTATTTTTGTTGTTTATTACTGATATGTGTTATTAGATAGCTTTGGTTGTTATTATTAAGAAATAAAAAATAATTCTTCCAAAATAGATTCTGGGGCATCACATAAGAGCCTCATGATTTTGTCTTGTTGGTGTAACTTCCGGTAGGTCACTCATCCCAGAATTTCTTCATGATGAACACGCTTAACTGCGGAGTTTCTTACGAAAATTCCAGTCATTACACCAAAATGCGCCTCAATGTTTAAGAGTTTGGTTTTCATTTAGTTAAGGAGCTTCACAATCTCCCTCATTTAAGTAACTGACATCCTTATCAGCATCTTTATCCCAAAATCATTCACTAGGCATATAGTATTCTAGAGGTGACCCCTACAAATTCAAGTGGTGGCTCCCATCATGTAGCACTTTTTCCCATACAAGGTTTAAGAGGTGGCTCCCATGACATAGCACTTTGTCTTATATGACACTTAGTTCCCATCTTTCGACCGATGTATTGCTTTGATACCATTTGTAATAGTCCAAACTCTTAACCATCGAGATATAGTCCGCTTTAGCCTAAGAGCCTCACGATTTTGTCCTGTTGGTATAACTTCCCAGTAGGTCACCCATCCCAAAATTGCTCCAAGATGAGCATGTTTAACTGCGAAGTTTCTTACAAAAATTCTAGCCATTACACCAAAAGGCGCCTCAATGTTTAAGAGTTTAGTTTTCATTTACTTAAGGGGCTTCACAATTGATATCTATTATTAGGTTGATATACTCCCTAAGAGATCTAGGATGGTCCTAATCTTGTACTGGTTCAAACATCTCTAAATTTTTTTCATTTTTTAAATTTTTGTAAGGGTTACTTTTATCTCATAATCAAACAACAAAGGTTCCTTACTAGATCTACTAAGCATGCAATAATAATGTACTAAAAAGTAAATAATAAAAACTAAAAAAATAATTTTTTTTTTCAAAAGTTTTAACAAGAACTACAAAATAAAGAAACATTATATAAATAGGTCTATATATGCAACTAGTTCAATAATATAGTTTAAAATAATAATATACATGTTATTTCCCCGGCAACGTCGCCAAAAAGTTTATGGAATTTTCAGTGAGCTACACATAGAGCTAGAGTACACCATGAATATACTTATATTTCTTTGGATATAAAAAATAATGAAAGGCTATTAGATATGCAAGTATACATGCCGATCAAGTAATAAAGTGATAGAGAATAGTGTCTATCCTACGAGAAAGTATTCTGCTTAATTGTAATTAAATTACTATTATCTAATATAGATGGATGATTTATCCTACTAAATGAAAAATGATTATTTTTGAGTTTTTGTCACTTAATGAAGGCTTGTAAGAAAAACATATCTAATGTAAATAAAGTATTTAGACTAATTAATACAAAGCAACATAATTTTCTTAGTGAGACTCTTAATTTTAGATACATATCAGAGCATATTCATTCTTAGATTTCTATCAAGCTTGTAGGAGTGAAAAGAGAGGTTTATAACCTTCCTATAATTATAATATCTCTAAACCTAAAAGATTTAACATCATATGTCTAAGTATGACAATATTTTATTTCAATACTCCTATTTGTTCCAATATTTCTCTGTTGAGCCAATATATTATACTAGATATTAACTATGCATATGACCATTGTATGCATTAAGTTAAGAACAGGAGATATTGAAAACATCTATAAATTAATTCAAGGTACAAGAATCTATAGTAGATTATTAGTGCTTGCTATGTGTTTATAACATTGGCTCATAACTCAGAGATTTAGTCAGACATGGATAACACAAAAAAGCAAACTCATGTTTATTTTATTCATATAAGAAAAAGATACAAGAAAATTAATAAAGATAAATATCACCAGAAAGGATCAATTGATATTTTTCACACACGTTCTTCCTCCAACAATAGAGTTGCTTGCATAATACAGGTTAAGATCTCCAAATGAAAGTATTTTGCCCTTCCCTAGCCTCCCTTAGACTTTACTCTAAGGAAAAAACTAAAGAAAGTTACTCAAAAGTATAAGACTCCACTAAAGAATGATAAAACTCCTCAATAAAAGAACTGAAAAATTATTATAACAAGTGCAAAAATGGCCTCAGGTGCCATGTCGCTCGAAGTGTTCGCACCACAATATTATCAAATGAAATAGTGCCTCAACACTGTTATGCTTGCTCTGTTACAATGTCGTGCTGACTCGATGCAAATGCTGGCTAAACTAGTGTGTCTGTTGGTTGAATCAGTGTATCTTTTGGTTAAGTTAGTGCAGCTCCTCATTTTGGCAACTGCTCCACTATGATGCTAAAAAGGTTAAGCACTGCGGTGCAAGAAGGTGCAATCCGATGCTGCGGCGTTGTGATTATTGGAGCTCCGGTGTTCAAATTCCTAAGACTCAAGTGATGCGATGCAAATTTATGACACTGCAGCACTGACCTTGGCTCCAACGAGGTGCTAATTTTTCCTTAAACTCCAGTGGTCGATGCTGTAATGTTTGTATTTAGCGTTAAAGTGTTGTAGATGACAATGCTGCGATGCGTAATCTATGGGAGCTGCAACGCTTGTTCAACACTGTTGACCTTGAATTCTCCCAAAGACCCCTCCACTGAGATCAGTTGGTCAAGCCAGACCCATTGGGCTCATGCCCAGGCCTTGGGTGAACCTGGTTTACCAGATCAACCCAGGTTGACCCATTAGTCCTAAATGGGTCCAAATCAAATTCAAATCTATTCAAACCCAACCCAGGGCTCTCCAAGCCCTATTTTCCCCTCATTGGACTCAGTGGGTCAAGTTTGACCCATTGGACCCAGGTCTTGGTCTTGGGTCAACCTGGTTGACCCATTTGGCTTCTATGGGCCTATTCAAGCTTTAATCAATTCCAAACCCATTCTTGGCTCCTTCCACTCATCACTTGGACTTAATTGACCAAGTTGACCAAGTCAACCATTGACTTGGTCAACCCTAGCCTTTAATGGGTCAAATGACATATTTAGGTATATTTAAGACCCATTAAAGCCATTTAAGTATTTCCTAGTGATCTAAAACTCAAACCACGGACAAGAGACCTTGGTTTCCCTCCTATTTGACCCTACAATAGATCCCAGCAGTTGATGATAGCCCTAAGGTTATAAATAGTGAGTTTTAGGGTTTGTTGGGGGATCTTTGATTGCTCTCTCCCTCTCTAGACACCCTTAGCCTCTGAGATCTCGTGTGAGAGTTCCTCCCATCCCACCTTACCTTTTCCTAGCCAAACCCGCCGCCAAGACCCTGTCGGCAGTGAGATCTCCGGCGAACTGAGGCCATAAAACTTCTAGCCCTTTTTCCTGTCGATTGAAGGCGTTTCAAAGCTCGACTTCATCTAGGGAAACATTCATGGACAGTCTACAAGCTCAACAAGCTCTTACACGGTTCAAACCGTCCACAATCCAAGGTGAAAACCCTAACCCTAGATCAAAACACATAAGGTTAATTAGTGTTGTGTTAAGCACGTTTTAGGCCAAATAAATCCTCCCACATGATTGCTCTTCATGAGTAGAGGCTACGTTTCAAATTTCATTCGATTTGGTTCATCAGATCGAGAGAACGAAGCGAAAAACCCTATCTAGGGTTCAGTTTACGTAACGTACGTGTTACGTATGATCTGAGCCATTGATTCTATGATCAACGACCCAGATCTTCCCGTTCCACAGGGTTCGTCCGGACGTGGATCCGATCCCATGGCCACTCGCTTCGTCCGACTTGATCAGAGACGCTTATTTCAGACCGCGCGGAACCAACGGCGGAGATCAGCGCTGACGTGGTTTAGTAACCGCGGATCCGACCGACGCTGCCGTTGCAATCATTTGCAATGATTGTGCGACGGCGCAATCATTGCAAATGATTGCCCGTAATTACGGAGCCACTCTGGAGCCGACGCGTGGCCACCCAGCTGCCGCCGCTGCAGATCTCTCCCCAATCATTGCCCGGGACCGCGAAGCCAGTCCCGGGCTGCCATGTGGCTCCGTCGCCACCGCCGCCGGGAATTTAAAAATATATATTTATTTATTTTAATAATTTTAATTCCTTTTTTTAAATTAATTATATAATTAATTTAAAATTAATTTTAAATAAAAAAACTATATTTTATTGTTATTATTATTATATAAATAATAGTATCATTATACTAATAATAATACTATTATGTTAATATTATTATTATATTAGTAATATTATTATTACATTAATAATACTATTATTATATTAATAATATTATTATTATATTAATAATATTATTATTATCATATTAATATTATTATTATATTAATAATATTATTATTATGTTAATATTATTATTTTTATATTAATATTAATGCTATATTAATAATAATATTATTATTTTTATATTAATAGTATTATTATATTAATAATATTATTTTTATGTTAATATTATTATTTTCATATTAATATCATTATTACATTAATAATATTATTATTATGTTAATAATATAATTATTTTTATATTAATAGTATTATTATATTAATAATATTATTATTATGTTAATATTATTATTCTTATATTAATATTATTATTATGTTAATAATAATATTGTTAAGTCAATATTATTATTATCATATTAATAAAAATATTATTATTAACATTATTATCATATTATTATTATTATTTTAATAATGATATTATTTTTGCTAATATCATTATTATTATATTAATATTATTATATTGATAATTGTATTATTATATTAATATTATTATTATACAAGTAATAATAATATTATTATTTTTTTTTTAATAAAAATTTTGAACATTATTTTCTATAATTTAATAATCAATTAATAATTATTCCTTTATTTTAAATTATTTTAATTCTTTTTAGCATTATTTAAACCATTTTAAATTTCTAATTAGTTAATAATTAATAATTAATTTAAATATTTTTCTTAATTCATAATTATTTTTATTTTATTTAAAATTAAAAATTATTTTCTGTATTTTATTTATTAATTAATAATTATTGATTCATTTAAACTAATTAATTATTTAATATTATTTAATTAATTAAATAATTTAAAATCTTAATATTTTAATTAAAATTTATTATTATATTTTAAATTATTTTAAAATTTTCAAAAACTTTCAACTCCCAATTTAATTTAATTTGATAATTAGTCTTTTTTATTATTAATTATTAATTATTTTTAAAATCCTTTAATTACCTTAAAACTTCAAAAATTTATAACTAATTTATTTTAAATCGGATTCTGACGCATAATACCTTGAATTTTTCAGAAAAATGTGAAATTTAATTTAAAATTATTTTTTGGATTCAAATTTGTCTATTCTAGATGATTTCTATATTGTTTAGTTATTTAATTATTTAAATATTATTTAGATAATGAATATAATTAATTATTTTGAAATTAGAATTATTTTAAAATCTCCCTTGGTGGCTGGTGGATCTCTCATGCATATACATCTGAATTATTTTTTAAATTACCTTATTTTAAAACTTATTTTTATTTATTTATTAATTTATGTGTATTTTAAAATATTTTAAAATTACATGTATTAATAAATTATTTAATTTTGGGCGATTCACCCTTTGAAATCTTAAACATATGGTCTATATATGAATAGCATTCATGTGGGAGAAGGATTAGTGGATGATTGGGTCTCAATCATTCACTAATCACTTTTTTAGTCTTATTTCTTTAGTGCTTCGTAGTCCTTGCATATGTAGGATGCACAAGCACCTAACCTAGGCTCTCTTAGATCTAAGGGCATGTTTGGTGTGTTCTATGTTTGCATTGAATTTCCTCTATGTTACCCCAAGGGTTAGTTTCAAACACGGATTCAAAACCCATTTAACTTAGTGACACCCTAAGGACAATAATTAAGGACCCGTCTAGCAAACTTAGAGAAATTCTAGGAGCTAGGGTTTACCTCTGATTAACTTGAAACTTGAACCCTATGAACTTAATGACATCCTAAACCCCTCATGATTTTCTAGGAATTTTTAGGACTCATTAAACCCGTAACTGATCAACCCTAATTCACCCTTTAATTAGGACCTGATAACTTCAGAAAATTTTAATAAATTCATTTTAAATCAGAAAAATACTCATAATATATCATACTCTTCAAAATTCAATCCCTAATCCATGAAAATTGAAATCCCCTTAATTGGACCTCAATCTGAACTTTAATTTAATTTTGATTAAAAATCACCTTTTAATTAAATTAAATAATTTAAAACTATTAAAAATTCCAAATTTTTCCCAAACACTTGGGAACACTTCTTTGAGTCATTCCTGACCTTTGGGGGTGATTCCAAGTAGTTTGGAACTGATTTGGATCAAAATCCCTAAAACAGCCCTTTAATTAAATAATTTCGATAATTCATTAAATAACTCAAACTTTGAAAATTTATAACTAATTATAGAAAACTCCAAATTGGACAAACTCAAAGGCATTCAACTCACATTAGGGTCTAGTATTTATTAAAAATATTAAGATTCGTAAAATCAACTTAAATAAAAAAAGTCAACAATCCGGTCAAATTTAGTTCAAAACATGACCAAAACTTCGAAAATTCATAACTTTAGATGGAAGAATCCAAATTGGGCATGCTTACAGTCTAACAGATCGGGTTACGGTCTATTATTTTATAAAAATATTAACTATTCATAAACCCCTTTTAATCTAAAAGCCAATTTTGGACCCATTTGACCTAGTGGATAGGGTGGCCCCGAACCTTCTGAAAATCACCGTCTCAACCTAAATTTCAAAAAATATTCCCCTTAACTTAAAGCTAATATACTAACATAATAATAAATAAATTAATATGCCCCCCTTTCTTTTAATCTTCAGCCAACTAAATCAGCTTAACTAACCCATGGTTGCTACTAGATAATCCAGGCCTACGAGGCTATTGACTTAGCCCCAAGGAAGGTGAAATAAATTTCACGGCCTCGGTGTGAAACAAAGGTAGTAATCATCTAACCATTAAAACATACCTAATTCAACCTGCAACACACTAATATTTAAATTTAAATCTAAATCTTTTCTAGGGATCTTCAACAAACTTGGACATTAGACAACTTCAACTAACTACCCAGCTTAGGATCTATCTCAGCTACACAGCCTTTCACAAACACACTTAGATGATTTTCTAGGGCACCACTTCTAGACCTAGGCTAGGCCGGTGTTTACTTTTCTGTTGTGTGATGAGTTTTTCGAGATTTCACTGTATGTTGTGATTGAGATGATGTTGGTGTGTTTATTTATTTTTACTGCACTATGAGAATTAATGTGATTGCACGATAGATTACCCATAGGTTATGATCAATTTTGATACTAACAATATTTTCTGTAGGTGGTCATGCTCATGCAACGCTAATAAAAGGGGGGGCAATAATCATGAATTAAATACTAATGATGTTTCATGCAGGTGCTTCAGAAATTACTCAGCCCCCCTAAATAAATGAGGGCTAAAATAATAAATCATTACAAATTGCTATAGGTGCTCCAGAACTGCTTAGCCCTCAAACAATTAAGAGCATGAATAAGTGTGGTTGTGATAAGTATTTTCATTTTCATATAAACTGCTTGGGATGATGTATAAACTGCTTGGGATGATTTTATTAGGATAACCTTGCAGGAGAGTCTAGATTTTATTGCTTTCATTTAATATAAATCATTTGTAAAATTGGTATCGAGTTGTGAAACTGCACCTTTGAGTGGGGATACATAGATCCAAAGGTTGGATTCCCAGAAAGGAAAGGACACTCACTATGAGGATAGTCCTTTTCTATTCAGGAGTCCAAATTTGGATCACTTCACTACCCAAGGTGGAGAGAATAACCTCCCCTTTGGGGGAGGGTTTTTCTTATCCACCCTGGGTATCAAGTTACAACAAATCTGAGGAGCCCGAGGAGGAGGAGATCCAGGAGCCCAAGGAAAAAAAGATCAAGAAGCTGAAGACCAAGAATATCCCACTCAAAGTCGCTTGCGTCTGTTCTAGGATTAGAAATCCGAGTTGTTGGCAGTGGTGCCCGGCCACTTTAATTTTCTGCAGACCCAAGGTTGTAATTAAGGGCAGTTGGTCTATGAACATCTAATTAATTTGTTTAATTATTTAATGTGTTTGATTTGGTGTTGATTGCGCATAGGATACATACTTTTCTTAGTTTTTTAGCGTTTGTGTGCCGCTTTTATTTTAGCTTGAATTTCGTTAGGCTCTCTAAGGATTAAAATATTTTTTACTTATAATTAATATTTAAAATCTTAAGATTTAAATAACGTAGAAACCTAACGACTTAGGGAACTGTCGGAATCGTCCGGGTTGCATGCATATTAATGAATTTCCTCTCTCCTTCTATAAGACACTTCCTCGCCTGTGGGTAGAGTCTGGATAATCTAACCTATGAGGATGAGGTGCCAGACCTGAGGAAGCCCAGTCTACTTCTAAAAATTATTTTCTATAAGCTTTTTTTTTAAATCCATGCATACTTGAATTGGATACTTTAATTAGCATGCATTACATTAAAAATCAACTAAATTAAAATTTTAATTGCATTAGTCCTAGAAGCATTCACTCCACATAAGTCTGGGGCCACTTAGGGAACTCTCTAGACGTCGGCCCTAATTCCAAAAACTATAACCTACCCACCCATCTTTCATAAATGACTGGACTCATGGTTTTGAATCGACTAGGTGGTTAGCTGGCTCCCCAATCCAGGCCGGGGTAAGTCCAGGTTTTGCATTGTATTAGCTAGGACATGGGTGTTAGTGTTGCGTAGAATGCTAGACCTACTCTAGATCTAGGATTCAAGGCTACTATTATTTCATAGTACGCCTCATCAGTTGGTAAGTCTTCTATCATCCAGAGACTATAAACCCTACTTATATGCGTCATACGGATAACGCCACCTCCATCCTTCTCTTCTGCATGCTTTGAGTGCATGATTTATTTATTTTCTCCAGTTTCTTCTCACTACCTTAGTCCCTCCAGATGCTGATCTGAGCCGTGCATATTGACTAAGCTTAGTTGAACCTTTTTTTCCCTTTGAGTAGGATTTCCTAGTCTTCTCCCTATGTGTCAATTCCAATTTAGGAAGAATAAGGTAGAATCTTTAATCGAGAGTTTTCTTAGGCCTCAACCTGAGATGTAATTAACCACGGGGGCTTACGCCCGTGGGAAACTGAATCTCACTTTCAAATAAACCCCACTCGAGCTAATGTATTGGGTGGGGGAAATCCGTTATGATGATTAGATCGCACATATTATTACCCATAGAAGTGTGCCGGTGAGAGCCGCTATCCTCAATGATTAATCGTATGTGTGATCGAATCTGCCCTCCCATTGGCACATACTGTCTTCCCCCCGCGGGGCGGCGATGTTTTGTTTGTCCTTTCGGAGGTCCACAAACACTTATGAATTATTATCTTCTCCTAAACATTTTCGATATAAACACAACTAAAATAATATATTTTCACTAAATTTTAACAAAATAAATAATATACAATTTATACTTAACATTATATATGAGGTTATCAAATATTTGAGTCATGGCTATAAGTATAAATTTTGTGCTATTTCTTATCTTTAAATTCAGTAAAAATGTTATGTGTTAATTGATATTGTATAAGAAATGCTCTGAAAAAGGAGAGAAATTTACAAGTACTGAACCAGCGCTGCAACATTCCAATTACCAGCGTCATAGTGTCTTTAATGCCTCGGTTTCAAATTAGGGAATTGCAGCACTGGAGCCTCGGGGAAAATGGCAAATAATTCAGCGCCCCGATGGAGTCAAGGTCGGTGTTGCAGCGCTTCATAGCACTTCAACATCAGACATCAATGCCACAGCACCTAAGTCTCGAGAATTTGAACACTAGAGCAACGATAATTACAATGTTGCAGCACTGGATTGCATATTTAAGGTCAGCATTGCTCGACTTTTGTAGTGCCGCCGCAAAAGAGGTTGGCCAAAGACAGAGCCGCACTGATTCAACCGAGCGAACAAATGCATTGAGTCAGCGCAGCACCGCAGTGGAGCAAGCCCAACAACATTGAGACATTAGTTCATCTTATAATACGCAACGCCACCATATCAAGCACCATGACACTTGATGACATTTCTGCACTTACTATAAATAATTTTTTAATTTTTTTTGTTAGGTAGTTCTATCATTTTTTAGTAGAGTTTTATAATTTTCAGTGTAGTTCTTTAGTTCCCCTTAGAGTAAAGTGTAGGGGGGGCTAAGAAAGTATAAGATACTTTCATTGAAGATCTTAGTTTGTCTTATGTAAGCAATCCTACCATTATAGGAGAAATGAGTGTGAAGAAGTTCATTTGTATTATCCTGGTAAAATTCTTCCTTATTATTTCTCTTGTATTTTTTTCTTTTATGATTGAAATGAAGATGTGTTCGCTTTCGATTTTATTCATGTCGAGCTAATTTTTGAGTTTTGGGCTAATGATGTGAACATAATGCAAGTACTAATGTAGATTATATTTTGCCTTAAATGAATTATGAATATTTTTAATATCTCACATTCTTAATTTAATGCATACAATAGTCATGTGTGTAGTTAATATCTAGTGCAATACATTACCTCGACGAAGTAATATTTGAATAAATAAAAGTATTGAAATTAAAGATTGGCATGCCAAGATACAGTATATTTAATCTTCTAGGTTCTATGAAAATATTATATTATAGGTAGGTTATAAACCTCCATTTTCATCCCTACAAGCTCAACAGAGATCTAGGGATACATATGCTCTATTCCAATCAATAATTAAGAGTCTCATTAGAAAAATTTTGTTATTTTATAGGCATTAGTCCAAAATGTATTTTATATATTTGTATATCATCATATTTTGCATTCTTTATAATCGGCAGAAACCCAAAACCCTTAATTTTTGTTCAATAGGATAAATCTTGTATTTTAGTATACAGTACTAGTTTGATTGCAATCTAGCATAACACTTCCTCATGGGATCGGTACTCTCTCAATCACTTTATTACTTGATCGACATGCATACTTAGGTATCTAGTGGACAATCTATATCAAACAAAACCTAATCACAATTGACCCAAAGCATATTTTATTTCATACATGCATTAGCCATTCGCGCCCGTGTCCGCCATCAATGGTCTATATTAAGTATCACATGCATTCTTCAATCAACATTCAACATTCTTTTTAGGGTCATAAAATGGCAAAATAACTTGTAAATAAAAGGGGGACTAATAAGTGGTGAAGTAAGCACCAAAGTCAAACTCAAGATTCATTAGATTTTTCTTTTGTTAAAACCCTCAATGTCAATATATAAATGTACAAAGTTGCTACCAAGAATTGATAATGCTGAGAATGCAATTTCCTTCAAAAATACAAGGATGAGCTGGAAGGATTCAAGCCATAGAAATAACATAACTTTCTTGCTCTATAGCTACTTTCTAAAAAGCTAAAATAAAATTGGAGCAGATAAATTATAAGCATGCATTGAAGCCACTCAATCTTCATGACTTACCTAATCAAAATGAACCAACAAACTAATAGAATAAACTAAAACCAAGCAATTATAGAAGTTCTTCATCACTTGTAATCAAAACAAATCAATACCAACCATTTTATTTCAGCTTCAAATACCTATTTCAAGTAATTGTTGATAGCTCTTCCCAAACAAGCAATGTCGGAGAACTCGTTGTCCTCTTTCACAATTGGAGAAGACGCTACAGGTCCGGCTGAGAAGGTTGCTTCGCAGTCGGCGGGCGCATTGAGAACGCCATCGAAAAGTGCTTCGGCAGCGGCGTAATTCCGGCGAGCTGTGGCGTTCGCCGCCTTCCGGACATCGGAAATGGCGCCTTCGTAGATTTTCTGGCAGTGGGAAAGACAGGTATGGATGAAAGGGTCAGAGGAATTTTTGAGGAGGAGTTCGATTGTGGAGCGGACGGCGGTGGCGTTGGCGAGGGCGAGGTCATCGGTGATTAAGGCTAGGCCGTGGGGGTCAGCGGTGGAACTGCGGGGATCGGAGGATAGAACGGCCATACAATAGTCGTAGGAAACGTAGCTGGCGCCGAGGAAGCTGCAGACAGTGGCAGGTCCAGCGGCTGCGTCGGCGGCGATGGAGATGATGGGGAGGAGGAGGAGAAATTGAGGCGAAATTGTATTGAATGCAGGAGCTTTCATTTGCATAATTGAGGCGAAATTGTAGCATTAGGGTGCGATTACAAAAAAAATAAATAGGAGAAAAACGTATTGAATGCAGGGGCTTTCGTCCAGCTTTTGTAGAAAATGACCGTTGGATAGACGATTTTACGAGAATGACTCATTTATTGCATTCCTTATTTTTTTAAGCATATTTAAGTTAATTAAGATAAATTCACACACATCACATAAATAAAATTTGAATTTAAAATCTCTTAACTGATAGCTAAAGCTCCCAATCTACAAATCAAGAAGAGACGCAGCTCACATTGATCTGTTGGTTGGGAGTTTTTGCTATCAACTAAGAGGTCTTGAATTCGAGTCTTATTTATATGTGTATTGAAATTAGCTTTTTACCCATCGTTGTTGAGCTTGGTTGGTGGGCGAGTACGATTGGGAACCCCCCAACCGTGCTCAATTCCCCTCGAGTGACAGTGCCTCTTAGCTGGGGCTCAATCAAGTGCGAGCTTGGAGGTTTCTAGGTTGGATGGCTCTTCTAGGTCAGCCGAGGATTAGTCACGCCGTCAATAACCCTTTCGAGGGTGGCAGCGGATGAATACCCCATTTCAAAAAAAATAAAAACTTTTATTAACCTAAATATCCTACTAAAAAAATAGAGCAAAAAAAGTTGGGTGAGTCATTAATTGTATTCTCAAAAGAAAATAATGGCGATAAAAAATGATCCTTTCAAAGAAAAATATCCAATGAGTAAGAATTCTCATTAAATTGCCTTACCAAAGAAAACGGCAATTAATTGAACGTTTTAGGGTTCCAAGGAAGCTGTCAGAAAACGCCTGCTTTCTTGGGTTCTTGCGTGACAAAATATCCCTAATAGTAATAAAAAAATTAATATTATATGATGATTCAGCTAATAATATTAATATAATAAATTAATTAATTGAAATTTATATATGAAAATTTTAAAAAGAGATAAAATATGGGATTTGATTCAATTTATTAAAGTTGTAGAAGTTTACTTAACGCCCTATAGTTGGTCAATTTTTTAAAAGGAACTGAATTAATAATTAGTTAAGAAAAAGAAGCATCATTAAAAAATATTTAGCAAAAATAGCGAATGCGATAAACAAATTTTTTTATTCTTAGAATAAGGAAAATATTTTTCTGAATTCTTGAATTCGGAAAATATTTTTTCATATTTCATTTAAAATATTATTTTATATCTAATCATGTTATATGAATTTTAATATTTAATTTTAGAAATTATTATAAATTTAATAAGCATAATTTTAGAAATGTGTATGCAAACTATATATATATATATATATATATATATATATATATATATATATATATATATATATATATATATATATATATATATATATATATGAATTTTAAGCATTACAAATTTTAATAATTATAATTTTAGTAATATGTATATTGCGGGCCACCATCGCCACTACCATCTATCGTCGACTACCGCCGTTGCTGTCCACCACAGCCATCGCCCACCACCCCTACTTGTCGTTGCCGCCATCCACCTCTGGCCACCACCACATGTGGCCGACGCCACAAACCGCCGGCGGCCACCATTTTTGTATTTTATACTACAGTTATTTTACTTCAAATCAAATAAAAAAGCATTTGCTATATTTACTTTACACTCATCAAAATAACTCTAAAGTATTCATTTTATATTGTATTCATTTTACACTTCATTTATTTGTAAGCCAACCAAACAACCCTTATATGAATTAACAATACTTAATACATTATATAGAAATAGATAATAATATTTCTAAATATGTATTAAATCATAACAATAGTTACTTGACAAATGATTACAAACTTAAAAGCTAGCATCTTAATTAAATACAATGCATCAAATAGAGTTATAATAATGATAAAGCATTGGTTTAAGTCCAAATCAGCTAACAACATGCCCCATCAAACAAAAGTTTTTTTTTTTTTTTTAATGAATGCAGCGATTGCCCTTTCCAATGTCGAAAGCTCTAAGTATAGCATGAAGGAGATAAAAGGATAATCCTAAATTCATATTTAAACATTATTTGAAGCATATTCAAATCAACTCCCCTATAGTTTCAACTTTTTATGTACATAAACATACTTAAGAAGCTGAAACTATATCAGAGCTGGTTTAAAACTTCATTTGGGACGATTTTTTTGCCGCTTTTTAAAGCAGCTTTTTAGTAAAAAAATTTTAATTTTTGTACTAGAAAGCTGTTTTAAGAAGCATCAAGAAAGCCGTCCCAAACAAAATCATGTTCAAACAAGGTATAAACCTCATTTGAATATGATTAGGCATATAAAAAGGTGAAACTACATGGGAGCTAATTCAAACTACGTGCAAATGAAATATAAGCCTCATTCAAATATGATTTGAATATTTTGAATGAGATTCAAATGAGGTTAAACCATGTTTTTGAATGAAATTCATACCTCAATCAAACAAGAAATTATTACGTGTGGACGCCAAAAGATGTTTGGAGGCCAATCAGAGCGTGCCACATTATCAATACATAATTGTGTATTGATGCACAGTTGTGTGCTGAACCAATACACAACTATGTATTGAGTGATAAGGCGCATTCTGATTGGCCTCCAGAGTTCGGCATCCACACGTAATAATTTTTCCAATCAAACATGGCTCGAAACTCATCCATGACGTTCGAACCTTATTTGAGGACTACATGAACCCATTTTCACATATAATACTCAACCCCTAGGCTTAAAACAGATATTAGAGTTTTATTCGAACAAGTTTGAAGCTTGCTTATTTTTTAAGCTCGAGTTCTCCTACTACCTCCTTCCCATTATAAACATGGATCAATAATTGTATTTAGACTTTTCTAATTAAAAAAAATACGAATACTAACACATATTCATTTGAAGGAGCTCATAATGATACTTTACAACAAGCAAATGATCGCTCGAAAGCAAAGAAAGATGTTGCTTAAAAGATACTGATAACATTAAAAAAAAAGGATATTTCAACAGCTATCACCTTCAAGCTTTTGCAATACCAATATAAGCCTATCCCTGATATTGCCTCATAACTAATAACATTCAAGTATATTTCCCTTAGAAAATATAATATAAATATTTAATCAATTACATATATTATGAGACATGCAATCAACTTTACCTCGCACCACCATCAAGTGATTTAGGCTTCATTTGGAAAGGTTTTCTTACTGCTTCGTAAAGTGGCTTTTTAGCTAAAAAATTTTAATTTTTTACTAGAAAGCCGCTTTAAGAAGCAGGAAGAAAGCCATCCCAAACGAAACCTTAATGGTTTGTTTGATTGTGAGTTATACTATGAGAGGAAATCTGTTATCTGCTTTATAACTTTTAACCACTTTAAAAGTTCACAGCTTCTGCAAATAACAGCTTTGATCTTGCAGCTTGCAACCCAGTTATCTGATCACTAACGAACTGAGACAGGCATTACAAATTCCTGAGTTCAGATCAAATAGAATTAAGTTTGGAAAACGAATTACCACTTCAAATAAATAAAAAATAAGAACATTCCACGATCGCCGAAGAAATGACTGAAGTAAACACCAGTAAACTTGATGAATACGAAATACTGGACTTAAGCCTAACAAGCAGCATATAAGCCCACAGCATGACAATGTTCAGCTGAAGAAATAATTATGAACAGAAGAGTCAAAAGCTACAGTGAACCAACCAACAGGCATGACCTTCTGCCAGGCTCCCAACCAAAGGAAATCAAGCTCCCAAGCAATGGAAAAAAGACAACAAGATAAATAAAGGCTCTGGCTCGGCCAAGATAGTAATAGACGATAAACCCAAGCTAACAGCAGTCACCAGCATACAGAAAGGACAAATAATGGCATAAAACAATCCAAACTGAAAGCTACCAACCAACTCTAACATATGTAGGGAGAGGGGCAACTAGCAGAAAGAATAAATCTAACAGAGTAACAACAAATACAGGATGGGATTCTGAAATAAAATCCTATTCTCCAAATGAAATCATCCAAATAAAGATGCAATCAATTCAATAATAGACTTAAAAAGATCCTCACAAGATCCTAAAGACAATACAAAATAATTGCAGAAATGCTAATTAAAAAACTAATAGGAGTAACAAAAAACTTCGATTTAATAAATCTTACAAAACTCGACGGATGAAGAACAGTTGAAAATCCAACCATTATAAAAAAAAGAAAAAAATATACTATGAAAGAAACAAACTGAATCACCAACAATAGAAACCTTCTGAAATAAGGAAAACTAACCTGCAGCTTCGATAAAACCCAATTTGAACAAATGAAGGGCAACAGCTTACGTTCTTAAATAAGAAAAGCCCAATTTGTAAAGTCGAAACAATCCTTTCACAGCCAAAGGCAAGGAAATAAGCTCAACAGACTTTGTAAGACCAAAATCATGTTTCGTTAACCACTCTGCATATGAATTTCCTTCTCTATAAATATAAAATATAAAAATTCCATTTCAATAAGAATGTTCTTTGTATTCCTCAAAATAAAATAAAATAAAGCTTAACATTGGAGCAACCATATCAAATAATTAGATTAACAATATTATAAGAACCTACCTCAATCCAGATTTCATGAATAACCAGTGTATTGCACAATTTTAAACCAATAAATAACTGAACAACAATAAAGAGAGCAAACAAAAGTCCAAATAACATTAAACCAGTTATCTGTTAAAAAATACCCCAACAACAAATTTATCACTATTCACCATAGATGATTTTATCCAGTAAACCAATTTAGTATGATTCAATTGATAATTTGAGTTAAGAGAGATGTCAAAAGCAGAAGCAGCGTATTCAACCCCTAAAACTCAGCAATGACATTAACCAAAAGAGGTCCTTCACTTTTGCATTCACCCTCTTAATGATTCTATAATAATCCATTTTAAAAACATTATTCTTTGTTAGACTCACTTCTTTCCCACCATAAATATCAAAGGATAAGAACATGAATGATCGATCTAATGTGAAGTTCGGCTTTTTTTACTAGCACCAGCATAAAAGCAAGACCTTAGCATAGTAAAACAAGAATCTTTATATAAAAATGAGAGGTGCTAAATAAATCATCATACCAAATTCAAACTTTAGCAGCAATCGCAGCATTTATAAAAACATGTGGAATATTTTCCACATTGAAACAACATTGACATTCAGAAAAAGTATCAAACCCTTCTTTTAAGTCGACCATCCATAGGCATAAAATCTTTTAAAAGCCTCCAACAAAGAAGAAAACATGCATCTGGAATGGCATGCTGCAAATTAAATTATATACCAGAGAACAATAGAAATGATCTTTTTTATTATATTTAAATGAGAATTTGACACCTAATAGGACACAATCGAAAAAAAAGATTCATGTAACCGACCCCACATAGTGGGATAAAAGTCAGATGTTGTTGTTGTTGTAGTGGAGAAGAATCATATTTGAACCAAGATGTTGCTGTTGTTGTTGTTGTTCTTGTACCGAAGAACAATCAAATTTGAGCCGAATATCATCCCACACATTTTTCAAATTAAATTGCTCAAATAAATAAAGTTTAAACAACAAACGGCCATCCTCTACAAAACTAATGGTAATTCTAGTAATGTAGCTAGGAAGAAATTCCATTAGTTTACCACATCCCAAACTTCATAATTACTAAAGAAATTAACTTTTAAATCAAAAATATAATTCATATTAAGAAGAGAGTAAGGAGAAATAACACCTACCCAATTATCTTGCCAAAAGATCATTTGAATTTTTGCAACCCAAACCTCCTAATATACCACTAGAAGGATTCCAGACAGATCAATGAATCTTTTAAAAAAATGAATTAGTACCCAATAAATAGAAAATTTATTAATTAACCTCTCAATCCTATTACAAACAACACCAATGGGATTAATAGATTGAATAATATATATAGGTAAGAATAATTTTAATAAAAACAAGCCAGCCGCCTATAGAAAAAGCTTAAATTCCAAAAATGACAATCTTTTTTAATATATATAATAAGATCATCAATTAAAAAAATTATTTTTTTTCTTTTAAAGAGGTGAGTACACAAATAAGGAAGAGGTAAAGCCCTAACTTTGAATCTTATAATATTCTCTATTTCTCTAATTTTCCAATTTGGTATAGATTATAAGGGATAAAACAAGTTTTCTTATTGTTAATAAAAAAGACTACTTTTCTATTCAAAGGAGGCATGCAATCTTCTAAGAAGATTCACCATAGAAATATTATCATTAGTAAAGATAATTATATCATCAACAAAGTGGAAATATGAAATACTAAGCCCATGCCAAATATAATAATTTAATATAAGACGATTATTGAAAACATTTCAAAACCTCTAGATAAGTATTCTATTTCAATAATAAAAAAGGCTTAGAGAAAACATCTGTGCTTGTCTTAAACTGTAAAATGATTTTAAAAAATCATACATTTTCAACACAATTCTTTGAAAAAAAAATAAACATTGCTCATTCATTCTTAAAAAATATTAAATGTTAAAATAGAAACCCCAATCAAGACTATTATAAGCTTTAGAAATATCAAGTTTAAAAAATAATATTATGATCAAATATTTTAATAATCAAATAATAAACCAATTCTTGAGCCAACAAAATATTATCAGTAATAACTTTATCTTTGACAAATTCAGTTTGAATTAAAGAAATGATTTTAGGAAACAAAGAAGCTAACCTATTAGCAAGAATTTTAGTTAAAAGTTTGTTAAATACTAATAAGCCAACATCTGGATTTGAAATTTTGGGAATTAGTGCATAAAGGTAATATTAAAAACTTTGGGAATAGAGCTACCAGCAAAAAAAAACATGAACTACTTCTATCACATCCAATAAAATAATTGTCCATATAAGAAATACCATATAGTATCTCATCTTCTGAAGGACAATTAGTCAAGAAAACTTATCATCTTCACTAAACATTTTGGGAATCTAATTAGGATTAAAAATAGGCTTTATAGTATTATTCTTGGTTAGAAAAGAGGAAGGTGATTAAAACGAAAAAGAATTATCATCACTAATCCAATCACCATTAGCCAATTAATTTCATAAATATCATTCATAGATTTTCTTTTGTTGAACAAGGAATAAAAACATTTAGTATTTCTATCAAGAGTTAAGAGATATTTAGACATGTTGGTGTCCAACAGTTGAGTGAAATCCCACGAAATAGTGACATGAAGATTGTCATTTCAATAACAACAAATTTTACTAGTGATAGTAAAACAAGAATTCTTAAATCCAAGCTATCTTTGAGTGAAAGCAAGTTTAGAAATATCAAACATAGGTTCAAGAAGAACTAAAAACTGAATATTATAGACAAAAGATTTCTAACACAAAAAATAGAGGTCAGTATTAATCATTAAATTAAAGATCTGGAAGCTTGAGATCTAGTTTTTTTTTTTTTTCCTTCTTATGAACCTAAATAAACCTCTCTCCCTTTTCAAATTCGTCACCAGAGGAAAGACATTTGAAAAGGAAAAAAGTTAGGTAAAGATAAAAGCATCACTTTCACCATCCTCTAACTAATCCATAAATAGGATTCTTACTAAAGCTAAGATTAATAAAATTGTTAGAATGATCTAAAAAAAATTTCCCTTTGGAAAGTAAATTCAGCCTAGATCCCAACACTATTAATTAAATCTTGCAACAGATGAGCAAAAATGAGAAGTAATGGCCTAATCAATCTAAAGAGGACGATCAAAGATAAAAGT
This sequence comes from Dendrobium chrysotoxum, assembly GCA_019925795.1. NCBI lineage: Eukaryota > Viridiplantae > Streptophyta > Magnoliopsida > Asparagales > Orchidaceae > Dendrobium > Dendrobium chrysotoxum. The sequence goes on from CM034309.1 coordinate 19,923,169, forward strand.
CACCGCATAAAGAATTCGATGATTAACTAAATGGATATGAATATTAGAAAAAGAAATCCAAATAGAAACAATTGGTTTCCATAATATCAAAGAAAGGTGATCATTGCACATGTTTAGCATCCAATAAACCCACTGAAAGCTGAGAGATCTTATGGTATCAAGATTAGATCTCTCAAGTAGAAATTTACAACCTAGTGAAAATTACAAAAGAGAAGCTAAGTCTCAATTTCTTCATTAGAGAGCAAGATAGTCCAGAAACCATGAAAGCTCAAAGGGGAAAGTAGAGGAATTATTGCCAAATAATACCAAAAAAAACCGTAGGGCAAACACCTAATCTGTAGGCCAACCAAACGAGCCCTTAGGCACAGCAGCCACCATTAGAGAAATAGGATGATCCCTTGAAAGCGACAAAGCTGCCATTCCTATTCCTAATAAAACAAGTCCCACCATCTTGGGGCCAAAAAGAAATTAGTGTTAGATTGATGAATCAAGAACCGCAGAGAAACATCCAAACCCACATAGTAAATGAAGAATACCTAAAACACAAGAAAAATACAAATATTGTTGAGAAACCAAACATCACCAAGGGGATTCAAGAATTGCCTCATAGCCCTCTCTCCCTCGAGCCCCTAACTTCAACGGATGGTGCATATATAGTTCATTCATACATATCTTGAACATCTTTTGGCCGCAGAATTTCAATTTAACTATATCTAAAGCTGGCTTAATTAGATTATCAAAATATCACATCACACGAAATTCACATCCAGGCTCAGATAATGATATCTAATTGGAAGTGATCTGATTACACAAATGTCAAGACAAAATTGTTAGAGAGAGAATAGATGAAATGACGAGCGCATTGCCCAATATATACAGAAAAAGAAAACACAAAACATGTAGCTTAAAATTTGAAAACCACTGAAGATTTCAATGCACTAAAAGGATATATAGCATGTACTTCAAAAACATTTTAGCATTTAGGTCTGAAGTTTAAAGTTCATCGAGAGGGCTTTGCTTGAGCTTCAAAAATAAGAATGCAACGCAACCTTCATGACACAAGCATTTTTTTTCTCTTACCACATCCAGAGCTCAGTGCTCTCTCGAGCAAATCATGTTTATCATATTATGTGACAGCCATTAGCAATCACCTGCATTGCAATCTTTCAAGGAGAAATAATAGGGGAGATGAGATCTCATTGTCATTGTATACAATTTGTGGCAGAAAAATTGTCTCATCTCTGTTGGGAAGGAAAAAAACCTTTTATTGCAATAATTATTAGGAGTTTCTCTCCAAAATAAAATAATATATATGAGCCGAACACAACGCAATTGCAATGTTATTCATTAGCAACTAAATAAATAAATACGTGCCCTATTATAATCAACTCTTGGTGGCTTCATATATAACCTGTATTAGTTTAGACAAATGATTTTTGAATTAAAGATAAAAATTCATTAACCAAATTGATAATACAAGATAAAATATTATTTCAATGCAAAAGTACTAAGAGGCCCATAGAAAAAATGAAATAAAGTTATTAAGTTACAACCATAGACAACTTCATAGCAAACAACATGAGGCATACCAAGAAAAAAAATCAACCATCATCAATCTTTCATTTGAATGGATCATATTTGACAATATTTTTAGCAAAGAATTGTGTAGATTGTGAACTTTTAATGTAAACTTTTTTTATCCCTTCCACAACATCTGTAGAAAAGAGAAAAAAAAAGTCCTCATTCTAAAGGGGCACATCATAATCATCATATTTCCGAAATTATCTAAGAGAGTATCTAAATCTGACTTCATACTCACTGGTACGACATGAGTCAAGGAAATATTCAAATTATTGTTTCTGCCATTAGGGATAATATGGAATGAAGAAACAACAATCATTTTTCATGTTGAATTGTGATCAAGTTGTGTACATTGGAAATTCATTCGGCATAGCAGACCCCACAAAACAGCTGGGACATGACTAGTGATGACACTAAATTCATTTAGGATGTCTGCAGAGACCACCATGTGGTTTCAGCATACAGGATATCAACCACCGATAATCTTCCAAGGCCTTCTCTGATAGTGGCTCTAGAAACTCACATTTTTCTAAAATTTCAGGAGGAGGTACCCCATCCACAAGATTAGTATCCAGCTTTGGCTTCCCTTTAGCAGGCTCTAGCCGTTCAATTGGAAGGCGTTCTAGTGCAAATGGAGAAGCTCCTGAGATTACTTCTTGCCGGAATGGCAGTGCTCGTTCAGTCTGTAAACAGAATTCAATCCATTGATGTAGCAGTGGGGATGGACCTCTTACTCTCCCACCAATCCGGTCAGTATTGAACTTTGTCGCACCAGGTGTCACCTGAAGAATGGAAAGAATTATCATAGAAATGGCTAACACAAATTTTGTACAGATCTAAGTTACGCCGGCCCAGGAGGGGCCAGCTACTTTGCCTGAACCGGTCCCTAGTGGACCGGTTTGGGTTTACCACCGCCGGCCCAAGCAAGGAGAGAGAGGGGGACCGGCCACTCCCTTGAGCCCCACACCTTGATTAATGCTTGTTTGGAGGGAAAATTTTGAATTAGGGGCTGTTTAGGGAATTTGAAATTCTCCTTTGTCTTTAATTAAGGGTGAATGTTAGAATTAGGGTTTCATCTTGAATTTGAAGGAGAATTTGTGATCTTCTTGGAGGCGTGGGCTCTAGTCTTCTTGGCTAGAGATTTTGGAGAGTTATTCTTCCTCTCGGATTGAAGAATATTGTATCGTTTGCTGTTTTCATTCGTCTACTAGTGGAATACAAGTCTTTTCTTGGTTTTTCCTTCAGACTTCTCTGTTTTTCCTGTGGTTTGCTGCTGTTAACTGCTGTTTTCAGCAGTTTGTGTATTGTTTTCCCACCAATTTCGATTAGGTTTGCTTGCAAACTGATGGGGACATCAGAACATGGAAGGTCTATCAGAGACGTGGCCGTCGACCTACGGCCACGATTGAGCCGATATATTTTTGAGTTGTATTATTTATTTCCTCTATTATTGTGTCATGATGTATTTGCTTTTAGTATTTTCTATTTTACCCCTTACTTAAGGGAGGTTGTTTGTAAGCCCTGAGGGCGTTGTCGTCTTTTACTTTCTTGAGTCATTATATGAGGCTATATATAGGCCCATTGTTCTCTTTTCATGTAATAAAGAAATAATCAAATTTTCACTTGCTTAAGTCTTTGTGAGATCGTGAGAGTGTTTGGAGAGAGATCCCTAGGAGAGGAAATTTGGATCACCCACCAACCTTGGAGATGGCCGGGTTCGTGGTTCTTTACCTTTGTTGAATTTCCTTCCTTGTTTTCCTCCTAAGCCGCCGGTATAGGCTTCACCCAAACCACCAACCGCCGGCCACCTTGGCTTCCCCATCCACACGCCGGCCTCATCACCCCACCTTAAAACCCCTCCACCACCCCACGGCCAAAGCCCACCCGCCGGCTCCCTCCCACCTCCTTTCTCGTCTCCCTCCCAATGCCATATTTCCTAATTTAGATTAAGTAAAATTTGGACAGATTTTGGATACAAAATTGAATTGATTTGAAATCCAAATCCTTCCAAATTTATGAAATCTATCTTAGGAAAGTTCCTTAATTAAAGCCTATTTGAATTTTCAAATAAAAAGGAATTGCATTAGATCTTTCCTATTTCCTAAATTTAATTTAGGAAACCCAAATCAATCCCCCAATCCCCTCCCTATCTCCATTAAACCGCCGGCCCCACCCTCCTTGGTCGAAACTCCCCCAAGCCCCACTGATGCAGGACTAGTATGCTTGAATGAAAATTGGATTTTGCACGGTTTATTTTTAAGAGCAATTGGTAGATTAAATTACTAACATTTCGAACGATAAAATAAAACAAGGGAGGGATGCTTGCGTTTAGGCTAAACCACATATAATAATGCTAGCACAAACAAATATTTTAGGGAATCAAAATGACGCTAACATAGTAGTTGTTCATGCATAATTCCTCGATTAACAATAAGACAAGTAAACATAAAGGAACACTCAAGTAATCCTACGTTTACTAAGCTTTTAGCAAGAGAAGCGGCTTAGATCCATTACGATTTCGTCATCACCTACAAAGTTAGGAGAAAAACAACGAAGTAATTGACGAAGTAAGAAGGTTCACCTTAACCGGAGGAGTCGTTGTCGGATAGCCGCCACTTGCTTGCCGATAGCAAAGGTGAGGCGGCGTAGGAGGTGGGTGAAATACTCTCTGAACGGAGGAGCGTCCGGAGGGGAAGCAGTCGTGAGTCGGCCAAGGATGGTCCACCGTCCCTTCTTCCTCTGATCGTCAATCGTATCCACCAAAGTAATGTGGATCCGATCGAAGTATTCTTCGACGGTGTTGTCGAAGTCAAAACCGACGTCGAAGAACGGGGACCGGAGGATGTCAATGTTGTCGTCTTCGTCAAGTACCAATCCGTAATCCCATGCGGGCACTTCCATTCATGTTGTTGGAAGGATAACAAGTAGTGTGGGATGAAGCTTTGCTGCCCTTGATGTCTTCTTCCCAAGAGAATGGTGGTTTGCTTTGAGAATCCAAGGAGGATGAAGTGGGGAAGGGGGTCGGCCAAGGTGGGGAAGGGGAAGAGGGATTGGTTCAGATTTTGTGAAACTAGGGTTAGGGTTTTGGGAGAGGAATGATCCCAAATTCTGAAATTGATTTCAGATTTGGGTTGGGAGGGAAATTGGAAAAGGAAAGCTAGGGATTAATTCCTAAAGAGGGTAGGAATTGAAAGGGGAGGTGGGGAATTGGAGAGAGAGGGGGCGGGCAAGGGGAGTGGGCCGGCGGCAATAATGAGGAGGGAGGGGGATTGGGGCTTGATTTGGGGTTACTTAATTTAGGATATAGTATTAGGAAAGAATTGATTTAGTCCTATTTAAATTTGAATTCAAATAGGATTCAATTTAAGCAACTTTCCTTAAATAAATTGGATAATTTAGGAAAGGATTGAGTTTAAATTCAAATTGGATTTGAATCTCAAATACTTTCTAAATAAATACCAACCTTATTTAGGAAACCAAATTAAGGAGGAGAGAGGGGCAAACCGGCGGCTTGCATTGGAAGTGGGGTTGCTTGGGTGGCCGGCGGGTGGACAGAATTGGGTGGGAGCCGTGGGGTGGGGGAGGGGACTTAGGGTTTCGGTTTTAGGAGGAGGGGGAGGGGATGAGGGCTCGGCTTGAAAGGGGGGGGAGGCCGACGGGTGCAAGGGAAGGGGAGGGGCTTTGAACCGGCGGTGGAGGAAGAAGAGAGGGGAATAGAGAAAGAACCAAGAGCTCCCGGAGGTCGCTGTTGGGTACTACGCGTAGCCTCTCCTAGGCTCTTCCACACAACTCACAAGCTCTCAATCCAAAGAGAACACCAATGCAAGAAAATTTCATAATAATCATTCATTAAAATTCAAACAATACAATAGTGGCTTATAAATAGCCTCAACAAGGGAAATAAAGGAAAAGACTCAAATGCCCATATTGGGCTTACAAGCATGCTACCCTTAAGTAAGGGTAAAACAGTGAACTATCATAAAAGAAACAAATAACATAATAAACTCAGAAATATAAGGACTCAATCGTGGCCGTTGATCGACGGCCGCATCTACGATAAACTTTCCAAGTGTGGATGTCCTCATCATTCTCCCGGGGTGGAAGAAAGCTCGACTCCGTCGAGTAAGTATCTCTGGTGCTGTCATAGAACTCTAGTGCATCTGGATCCAGCTGCTGCAACTCATCGCGATCCAACCACGTATCCTCTGACTCGGGTTTACCTTTCCACCTAATCAAATACCTTCGTCGTCCACCTTCCTTTGTAGAGATGATTTCATCGCTCAAGATCATGTCCACTTTATCTGCTATAGGTGATTTAGGAATATCTGGGAGTGGAGGTAGGTTAGAGATCTCACGAGGTGGGGTCACACAAGGCTGTTGTATAAGTGGGTTTGGCGGATTAAAATCTGGGCCTTCATATGCCACTAGATCTTCTATGTTAAAAGAGGAATTGATGTTGAACTCCGCAGGAAGATCTACTATATAAGCATTATCGTTGATTTTCTTAAGTATTTTGAATGGGCCAGCACTTTTGGCATGCAGTTTCTTAACTGTTCCTTGTGGGAACCGTTCCGGACGAATCCACACCATCACGGAATCACCAACCTCAAAAGTTTTAAATTTTCGTTTCAAATCAGCTCGTAATTTATAATCAGTATTGCTCTTTTCAATTTGTTGTACAATTTCCTTATGAAGTTCATGCAAATGTGATGCAAATGACGATGCAGACTCAGAGATCCTATACCTAGGACACATAGGAATGAAGTCTAAAGGTTGCCTAGGTTTGTACCCGTACACAATCTCGGAAGGACTTAAGCCAGTGGTTCGGTTAATAGAATTGTTATAAGCAAACTCAGCAGTGGGTAAAATGGAATCCCAATCCTTGACATGCTCGCCAACCAGTGACCTTAACAGATTACCTACGCTCCTATTAACTACCTCGGTCTGACCATCGGTTTGTGGGTGAAAGGCTGTAGAGAATTGTAATTTGGTGCTTAATTTCATCCAAAGGGTCTTCCAAAAATAGCTGGTGAATTTAACATCCCTATCTGACACAATGGTCTTGGGTAGACCATGCAGACGAACAACCTCATTGAAGTACAGCTTCGCAATATGGGAAGCGTCGGATGTTTTGGAGCAGGGTATAAAATGAGCCATTTTGGAAAATCTATCAACTACGACACAAATGGCATCATTTTTCCGAAAAGTTTTTGGCAGGCCTAAAATGAAATCCATGCTAACGTCCTGCCAAGGACAACTAGGGACAGGCAACGGAGTATAAAGGCCAGTGTTTTGTTTTCGCTGTTTAGCTAACTAACACGTATGACATCGGCTAACCAACCTACCAGCATCTCTCTTCAGGCTGGGCCAAAAGAAACGATACTCCACAGATTCTATCGTATTGTCCCGTCCGAAGTGCCCAGCGAGGCCTCCGGCGTGGAGTTCCCAGACCAAAAAATCCCTTAAGGAGGTGCTCGGGATGCAAAGCTTTTGAGCTTTAAAAAGATAACCATCCTCCAGAAGGAAATCGTCCAAAAGGCGCGTGCTGCTTGTGAACAAGAGAGTGTAAGTTTCTTTGAAATCGGGGCAGTCTATATAGTCTTTCTTCATTTGGTCAAAACCCACGACTTCAGCCCTCAACTCGGTGGTAGTCATCATGCGACGACTGAGGGCATCGGCAGCTTTATTCTCAACTCCTGCCTTATGTCTGAGGGTATACGTATACTCTTGAAGGAACTCTACCCAACGGCCGTGGCGTGCATTCAGCTTCTTTTGGGAATTGATATATCGTAGGGCTTCGTGATCCGAAAAGATGACGAACTCTTGCGGGAGCAAGTAATGTCGCCAATATCGGAGAGATTAGATCACGGCATAGAATTCCTTATCGTAAGTGGAGTATCGCTGCCGAATATCATTCAGTTTCTCACTGAAATATGCTACAGGGTGACCTTCCTGGGAGAGGACTCCTCCAATTCCGACTCCCGAAGCATCGCATGTCACTTCAAAGACTTTGGAGAAATCAGGAAGTCTCATCACTGGGGCTTCCACCATTTTTTTCTTAATCTCATCAAAAGCTCTGGTGGCGGCCGGGGTCCAGTGAAAATCACCCTTCTTAAGACAGTCAGTGATAGGAGATACGATAGTGCTGAAATTTCAGATAAATCTCCTATAGAATGTGGCTAATCCGTGGAAGCTGCGGACTTCCCGGATGTTCTGAGGAAGAGGCCACTCAATGATGGCTTTCACCTTCTCGGGGTCAACGGAAACCCCTTGGGCTGACACGATAAATCCCAAAAAGATGACTCGATCTACAAGGAAAGTACACTTCTTAGGATTCGTATACAATTGTTCTTTCCTTAAGACCGAACAGACTTGCTTTAAGTGGTCCAGGTGTTGCTCAACAGAATCACTATAGATAAGAATGTCGTCAAAGTAGACAACGACAAACTTACCCATAAAAGGGCGTAACACCTGGGTCATGACTCTCATAAAAGTGCTCGGGGCGTTACTCAACCCGAAAGGCATGACCAGCCACTCGTAAAGACCATCCTTGGTCTTGAAAGCAGTTTTCCACTCATCACCGGGTCGAATCCGGATCTGGTGGTATCCACTCTTGAGATCGATCTTGGAGAACAGAGTGGCACCCGTCATCATATCTAGCATATCGTCTAATCTTGGAATAGGAAAATGATATTTGACGGTGATTTTGTTGATAGCACGGCTATCAACACACATTCTCCAAGATCCGTCCTTCTTCGGAGTGAGAAGGGCGGGCACCGCGCAGGGGCTAAGACTCTCCTTAATGAAACCTCGTTGTAGTAACTCATCAACCTGTTTCTTAAGTTCAGCATGTTCCGTGGGGTTCATGCGATAGTGTGGCAGGTTAGGGAGGGAGGCTCCAGGGACTAAGTCTATTATGTGCTGAATGTCTCTAAGTGGAGGTAATTGATCCAGGAGATCTTCAGGGAAGACATCAGCGAACTGCCCCAAAATAGGTTGGACTTCTTGAGGGATAGGATCATCAGATTCTGTGGGGATCTCACGACCTACTAATGCGTATAGAGGTGCGCCTCGGGTAATCTCAGAGTCCAGAGCTTTAGCGGTGATTAAGTTCAGTCCTTTCTTGGACTTGAGGGGGTGGGGTTTGGGTTCTTCCTTGACCCGGGGCTGCGATGGTAGAAGCTTAATCTTTTTACCCGCATGTTCAAACACGCAGGTGTTTGAACGCCCATAGATGTAGACATCATTATCAAAGATCCAAGATCGTTCTAACAGAATTTGTCCAACATCCATAATCAGTACATCGCACCACACATTCTCCTTATAAGTGGCAAAGGAGATAGGTACGATACTTCGTTCTTTCACCTCCAAGGCAGTGGAGTTGACCCAAGCTACCTTATACGGATTGGGGTGAGAAACAGCATAAAGACCTAATTTGGACACCATGCTGGAGGAGACAGCATTGATGCAACTGCCACTATCTACGATGACTTTACAGTTTTTATCTTTGATTTTGGTGTAGGTGTGAAAGATAGAAGTCCTACGCCAGTCATCGGATGTAACGGGGTGTGACAGTGCACATCTCACCACACAGATGGAAGATGTGTCCAATTTCTGAAGGCAGTGGAGGACGGTGGTGTCATCGTCCTCCTCGAAGAAATCACCTTCTTCCTCTACTTGATGGACCTGATCAACCTCGGCCTCAAACTCTTCCTCAGTAATCTCCTCAATGATAGAGACTTTGTAGGGACTGGAGCACTGAGAAGCGATATGCCCATACCCCTGACATCGGAAGCACTTGATCCCGGGACTGGACCGAGGGGTATCCGGGGTGGGAGGTTTGTTTCTAAAATCAGGTCGGGGGTTTGGGTGACCCGTAGGTGGTCGGGTCACGCTCCCAGGAGTGGGTCGTGCAGTGGTAGAGTGAGGAGTGGCACTACTGGAAGGTCTATAGGAAGGTCTAGAGTCATGTGAACGGCTCGGGTGCTGGGGACGGGTCTCCTCTAAATCTAACACTAAACTGTAGGCGTTCTCCAGGGTAGTAACGTTCCGGGCAAACAACTCGTTGCGAAGATCCTCTCGCAGCCCGGTACGAAACATAGACAAAATCTGCGCGGGGGTGGTAGAGGTTTCCCCTTTGCATCGAATCAAGTAATCATCGAAGGAGGCGATGTACTCTTTAACTGGTTTATTCCCCTGGGTCAGCCTATTCCATCTATCTAATAACCTAGGGAAGTACGAGGGAGGCAAGTACTTCTGCTTAAGCTCACGTTTCATAGATGGCCAATCAGTGATGGGGTAATCGTTCCTAGCTTCTCTAAGACTCTCTAAGTTAAACCAAAATTGACTTGCCCTACCCGTGAGTTTCATCTTCGCAAAACTAACCTTCCTTGCCTCGGAAATGTTATACCACTTAAAGAAGCTGTCCATACCTTTGACCCAGTCCAGGAAGAGCTGGGGACCGAGGGTGCCATCAAAGGTAGGAGCATCAACTTTAATATTCTTCATAAGTGGTATATCCGGATCATGACGGGGGTCATGTCCATAGTGTGGAGTGTGATGATTGGCACGATGTTGCCGCTCATCAGGGTAGGTGTCATCCCCATACATGAACGGTGGTCTAGAAGGGGTGTAGGGAATAGGATGCTCTCGTGCGCGCTCAAGTGTATCAAATCGTTCAGTGGTGTCCCTACGAAGTTCGGCTAGGTCGGCTTGATTCTCTTTGAGCTGCTGGCTAATGTTATTCATTTGACCTACCAACAAGTCTAGGGTCCTTCCAAGCTGTTCCGGGTCCATTGCTAGACACTAGGGGGTCCCAATGGATGACTCTAGGAAGAGGACAGCAAACTCAAGTGAAGAAAAGACCCACTAAATGCTATGAAATGTTGTAGGAACTACTAGGACAGCAAACTACAAAGTGAGGTTAAGCAACCTAACAACTAGGGGAACGACTAGGTTAAGGACAGCACTTCAAACAATTGATAACCAAGCCTAATCACCTATAAAAGTGTGCAGGAAAGTAGTGGACAGCAAACATAACATGTGATTAAACCAAATTAAATGTTGGAATGCATGCAACAAAGTAGAGAACTAATTAAAATAACTCCTAGGATGAAGTCTAGCATACAAAAACTAGAGCAACCATGCTCTGATACCAGATGAAGCAGGACTAGTATGCTTGAATGAAAATTGGATTTTGCACGGTTTATTTTTAAGAGCAATTGGTAGATTAAATTACTAACATTTCGAACGATAAAATAAAACAAGGGAGGGATGCTTGCGTTTAGGCTAAACCACATGTAATAATGCTAGCACAAACAAATATTTTAGGGAATCAAAATGACGCTAACATAGTAGTTGTTCATGCATAATTCCTCGATTAACAATAAGACAAGTAAACATAAAGGAACACTCAAGTAATCCTACGTTTACTAAGCTTTTAGCAAGAGAAGCGGCTTAGATCCATTATGATTTCGTCATCACCTACAAAGTTAGGAGAAAAACAACGAAGTAATTGACGAAGTAAGAAGGTTCACCTTAACCGGAGGAGTCGTTGTCGGATAGCCGCCACTTGCTTGCCGATAGCAAAGGTGAGGCGGCGTAGGAGGTGGGTGAAATACTCTCTGAACGGAGGAGCATCCGGAGGGGAAGCAGTCGTGAGTCGGCCAAGGATGGTCCACCGTCCCTTCTTCCTCTGATCGTCAATCGTATCCACCAAAGTAATGTGGATCCGATCGAAGTATTCTTCGACGGTGTTGTCGAAGTCAAAACCGACGTCGAAGAACGGGGACCGGAGGATGTCAATGTTGTCGTCTTCGTCAAGTACCAATCCGTAATCCCATGCGGGCACTTCCATTCATGTTGTTGGAAGGATAACAAGTAGTGTGGGATGAAGCTTTGCTGCCCTTGATGTCTTCTTCCCAAGAGAATGGTGGTTTGCTTTGAGAATCCAAGGAGGATGAAGTGGGGAAGGGGGTCGGCCAAGGTGGGGAAGGGGAAGAGGGATTGGTTCAGATTTTGTGAAACTAGGGTTAGGGTTTTGGGAGAGGAATGATCCCAAATTCTGAAATTGATTTCAGATTTGGATTGGGAGGGAAATTGGAAAAGGAAAGCTAGGGATTAATTCCTAAAGAGGGTAGGAATTGAAAGGGGAGGTGGGGAATTGGAGAGAGAGAGAGGGGGCGGGCAAGGGGAGTGGGCCGGCGGCAATAATGAGGAGGGAGGGGGATTGGGGCTTGATTTGGGGTTACTTAATTTAGGATATAGTATTATGAAAGAATTGATTTAGTCCTATTTAAATTTGAATTCAAATAGGATTCAATTTAAGCAACTTTCCTTAAATAAATTGGATAATTTAGGAAAGGATTGAGTTTAAATTCAAATTGGATTTGAATCTCAAATACTTTCTAAATAAATACCAACCTTATTTAGGAAACCAAATTAAGGAGGAGAGAGGGGAAAACCGGCGGCTTGCATTGGAAGTGGGGTTGCTTGGGTGGCCGGCGGGTGGACAGAATTGGGTGGGAGCCGTGGGGTGGGGGAGGGGACTTAGGGGTTCGGTTTTAGGAGGAGGGGGAGGGGATGAGGGCTCGGCTTGAAAGGGGGGGGGGAGGCCGACGGGTGCAAGGGAAGGGGAGGGGCTTTGAACCGGCGGTGGAGGAAGAAGAGAGGGGAATAGAGAAAGAACCAAGAGCTCCCGGAGGTCGTTGTTGGGTACTACGCGTAGCCTCTCCTAGGCTCTTCCACACAACTCACAAGCTCTCAATCCAAAGAGAACACCAATGCAAGAAAATTTCATAATAATCATTCATTAAAATTCAAACAATACAATAGTGGCTTATAAATAGCCTCAACAAGGGAAATAAAGGAAAAGACTCAAATGCCCATATTGGGCTTACAAGCATGCTACCCTTAAGTAAGGGTAAAACAGTGAACTATCATAAAAGAAACAAATAACATAATAAACTCAGAAATATAAGGACTCAATCGTGGCCGTTGATCGACGGCCGCGTCTACGATAAACTTTCCAAGTGTGGATGTCCTCATCACCCACCCCTTAATTCTTTCCACAAATTCCCCTCCCTTCACTTGGAAATAACTCCCAACTCTTTCCTTACTTTCCCACTTCCTTCCCCATACACCGTGGCTGATTTCCTTCTTCCAAACCAACCTCCAAACCCTACCAACTTCAGATTTTCTGCTCAAACCTGCTGCCAGAAATTTCTGCACTTGCCCTTGGAATTTCTTCAACCGGGAGCGCCTCCAACTGCTGCCCAAGAAGGCCTGCCTGTTGTCCAACCACTCCCACCGCCCCCTTTCACTGTAGCTTCATCGTAAAGGCATTTTCCAACTGTACAACCCCTCCCAAAGCCAATGGCAGCAACTTCTTGCATGGATGGCTGAACGGAGCAAGATTCCGGCCTTGTCTTCATCGAGCAAAGGTTTTCGCAATCTTCCTACTCATGTGCTTTCATCATTTAACTAACTCTTGTGGTTTGAATTGATTCATGACGATCTTGTTCACCTATTTCTGCTAAGCCTAGTAAACGTAGGAACAGAGTTAACCTCCTATGTTTCTAATCTTATTGTTAGATATGGGATTTTTGGTTGAAAGTCTATTTACTTCGCATGTTGTCACTTTTCTAAATTAATTTGATTTTCCAAGTGTTTAGCAAGTTGTTTGGCCTAAGCGTAGGCGCCCCTTTCTTGTTTTATTTTATCATTTCACTTGCTAACGATTGTATCGTTATTGTTCTAAACAAGAAATCGTGCAATAGTCTTATTTCATCCATTTTAGGCATTTAATTCTACATCACAAACTCAAGTATTACCTTAGGGTTACTTGCGAACTCAAGTATTTCCTATCAATCTATTTTGTACATTACAAGCAAGGAGTTAGAGTTTCATAAATGACAAACCAAACATCATTTACTACAATAATGAATGATATTTAAGAGTGGTAATTTTCCTAACAAAATACTTGCAGGCTTTGATAAAGATAATTGTGATATATGTGTTTTAAAATAAATAAGCTGATTAATTTAATTACTCAGATAATTAAATTAATTAACTTAATGCTTTTATTCCTTATCTGGTTTCTTTATTTCTTGAATGGGGGTTTGGTTGGTCTTTTCCTCTATAAAAGAAGGTTCGGGTGCTTTTAGTAGCGATAAGGGAGAAGTCTTGAGGGAGAGAATTTTTTTTCTCTGAATTTCAGATTGAGAGCGAGGAAGTCTTCCGAAATGAGGGATAGGGTTTTGGTTTTGCTTCTTGTGTGAGGAGGAAGAAGAGAGGGTTTAGAAATCTATAAGATTTCTTGTATGTGTTGAAGAGGGTGAATCTCTCTTGCTATTTTCTTTCTTCTCCGAGAAAGATAACCGTAAGGGGTTGACAGTTGGAAGCTAAATCCATGCCGTGAGACTTGATCCTTTTGCAATAATTGGCTATTTGATTACATGTAGGTAATATCTTTCCTATTTACATAAGAAAGAAAGGTTATATTGAAGTATTGTTTTTGGTTTGAGGATTTCTCTGTTCTCTGACATATCTGGCTATATTTGTTGTCTCTTTGGCTTAATTTCTTTTAGAATTTGATAAAAGAAGTTGTAGGCATTTTGTTACTATTTATTTGCTAAAGATCTATAAGAGATCTTTTGTCTGAGAAGAACTCTTTAGCTGCATTTCTATTTCTGTTTTTTTCTTTTCAGCCGGGTTGTTAGCTGTTTGCTTAGGCAATATCTTTTTTTGTTATATAATTCTTGTTAACCATTTTTTCCCACTCATATTGGAATAAAGAGAGATGATCAAGGTTGTCCCGTGGATGTAGAGTTCGTAGAACTCGAACCACGTAATTCTGTTGTGTTCTTGTTTCTGTTTTCCTGAATATTTTTCTGAAATTTATTTTTCCATCAGTTGTTGAGTTTACTGTTTTGAAGTTAATTTTGTAAATAACCTATAATCTATGATCAAGACTTTGGAATATTCGGTTGTGTGGTTGTTTGTATCTTCCACTCACAACAATAACAATACAATTAACCGCAATGTCTAATTAGATGCATGCATGATATTATACTAGAAGAGAATTCAAAAGATACCCAGAGGTCAGCCCATATACTACTGCCAGATTTGGGAATAACCACAGCCACATTAGCCATGCGCTTTGCAGCAGGAATGACATCGCTGCTCCACCCTACAGCAACCCACACGTCTCCTCCTCCAAATGACTTCAAATAATGCACACTATCAAAATAGCGCACCTGAAAAATAAAGCAGAAGAATATTCAGCATCATGAAAGAAATATCAGGAATGAAACATCATATATTCATCTCGCTTCTTGTACAATGCTATCTGAGAAAAAAAAACGCATGCTACCTCAGCATAAACGTCAGCAAAATGCACCGGTATTAATATAGTATGAGCAATGGTATAAAGAGTGAAAGCGTCAATAAAAAATATTTGATCCCTATGTAAAATGACACATGAGCATCAATGCACAAAGCGAATGTTTCATCATTTTAATATTATATATTTAAAAATAATAAATATATTATGATGATATAAAATTAAAGAAATATTAAAAAAAAAAATTTTCATTCTTAATAAGATACGAGCTTTTATCATTTTCAATAGTCTCATTAATTAATGCAGCACATATCAAAATATGGTCAAATTAACATGGAAGTTTGTTATGTAATATCTATTTATATTGAAATAACACTCTTATAATAAATAAGCATTATAGAGCAAGCTTAAAATGAACATAAGTTATAAATAAAGAAGACATGATGAAAAGTTAAAATTAAAATTATTAAATTATGAGCATATTTCACAATTAAAATAGAGGAGACTAGTAAAAAATTGGTGCTGCACTTGGGTGAATGAGGAATGAATAGATAGAATAAATAGTCCAAACAAAAGGAACAATTGCATAGATAACACTCAAATTTTAGCTATTTACAAAAATAATGACCACATGAAACGGTTTGGTCACATAAAACGGCGGCCTTCCAATGACCGGGTTAGGAAAGTAGATGTATTAGATTTGACTTATGTTAAGAAGGTAGAGATAGACCTATAAAGACTTGGTTAGAAAATATTAGAAATGACCTTTCTTTATTAAATTTAAATGAAAATTTAACTTTTAACAAAGCACAATGGAGAAAAAAGATACATGTAGCTGACCCCACATAGTGGGATAAAGACTTGATGTTGTTGTTGTACAAAAATAATGACCACCTACCTCCATTTTTTAAATTCTCACTCTAAATCAAACTTCACAACAAAACATCAACCCGTAATTTTCACTTTTATCAAATTCCTAATAGTTTAGGGTGCAAGAAAAGATTAAAAATAAGAAGATTTGTTATAAAAATTGGTTTAATTGTAAAAATTCTGATAATTGGAAATTATATAAAGAGGCACGTAAGGAGTCTAAGAAAGCAATATGTGATGCAAAGAGTTTAGCTTTTAGTGATTTATATAATAGATTAGATACTAAGGAGGGAGAAAGATATATGTATAAGCTAGCCAAACAAAGAGATAGGAGTAGTAAGGATTTAGTTCAAGTGAAGTGTATTAAGGATGAAGATCAAAAAGTACTTTTTTTAAAAGATGATATTCAACAAAGGTGGATGAGATATTTTGCTAAACTTTTTAATGAAGAATGTGAAAATAAAATTGACTGTAGTGACCTTAGCACCTTAAATGAAAATAAAGATTTCTGTTTTTATCGGCGTATTAGTAAAACCGAAGTTAGAGAGGCTTTAAAGAAAATGAAGGGTGGAAAAGCTGTTGGACCTGATGATATTCCAATAGAGGTGTGGAAATGCTTAGGAGATGAAGAAATTTCTTGGCTTACTAAACTTTTTAATACTGTTTTGAAGACTAAAAAGATGCCAGATGAGTGGAGAATGAGTGTGTTAATCCCTATTTTTAAGAATAAAGGTGATGCACAAGATTGTGCGAATTATAGAGGAATTAAGTTAATGTGTCATACTTTAAAACTATGGGAACGAGTTATGGAGCATAGGTTGCGGCGTGATACTAATGTTTCTCAAAATCAATTTGGATTTATGCCGGGTAGGTCTACTATGGAAGCCATACATTTATTAAGAGGTTTGATGGAGAAATATAGAGAGAATAAGGAGGATTTACATATGATATTTATTGATTTAGAAAAAGCATATGATAAAGTTCCAAGAGAAGTGCTATGGAGAGTTCTTGAAAAGAAAGAAGTTAATAACGCTTATATTCAAATCATTAAAGATATGTATGCAGGAGCTATTACTTGTGTTCAAACACAAGGTGGTTTGACCAAGTATTTTCCTATTTCGGTTGGATTACACCAAGGATCAGCCTTAAGCCCATATCTTTTTGCTTTAGTCATCGATGTTCTCACTAGACATTTGCAAGAGGATGTACCTTGGTGTATGCTTTTTGCTGATGATATTCTTCTTGTTGATAAGACTAGAGAGGGAGTTGAAGGTAAACTAGAATTGTGGAGGTCAACCTTAGAGTCTAAAGGTTTTCGCTTGAGTAGATCTAAAACGGAATATATGGAGTGTAATTTTAGTAATAATAGACCTAGTGAGGGCATTGTGACTTTGGCCGATCAAGTCATTAATAAGAGTACACGTTTTAGATATCTTGGATCTATTGTTCAGAGTGATGGTGATATAGATGGGGATATTATCAGCAGAATCCAAGTTGGATGGTTGAAGTGGAGGAATGCATCGGGCTTATTGTGTGATAGAAAAGTACCCCTCAAACTTAAGGGAAAATTCTATAAGATGGTGGTGAGACCTGCAATGCTTTATGGTGCTGAATGTTGGCCATTAAAAGAGAAGCATAATTCTAAGTTAAGTGTTGCAGAGATGAGGATGCTCAGGTGGATGAGTGGCTTTACCCTTAGAGATAGGATACGAAATGAGCATATTCGTGAAAAGGTTGGAGTAGCTCCAGTGGAAGATAAGATTAGAGAGAGTCGCCTTAGATGGTTTGGTCACGTAAAACGGCGGCCTCCCGATGACCCGGTTAGGAAAGTAGAGGTCTTAGATTTGACTTATGTTAAGAAAGGTAGAGGTAGACCTAAAAAGACTTGGTTAGAAAATATTAGAAATGATCTTTCTTTATTAGATTTAAACGAGAATTTGACTTTTAATAGGACATAATGGAGAAAAAGGATTCATGTAGCCGACCCCACGTCGTGGGATAAAGGCTTGATGTTGTTGTTGTTGTTGTATCAAATTCCTAATAGTTTGATTGTGCCACACACATATATATGGATTTGGTAGCTCAAAAAAATAACATAAGTGCTAGTTTTGTAAATAAATAATATTTAGATGCTATATCTATAATTCAAAAAAAAAAAACAAATTAGTAGTAATGTATAGATAAACAACAACAACATCATGCCTTCATCCCACTACGTGGGGAGTAATGTATAGATAAAGTGAGGTGAAATATCAATTATGACAAAAAAAACGATGAGGCGGAAGTAACATTAAGTTTTTTTTAGGAGTTATTTGGAATCAATGAAAACTTTTTTGTTTTTTTTTAAAGCAATTCTATTTCCCTTCCCTTTCCTTCCATTAGAATAGCATAAAAAGTTGGATTAGGCTATCAGAATTTAAGAAAAATTGAAGCATGAATTTTTCATGCATAAAAGTGCGGCATGAAGTGTATGCTTCACATTAGGAAGTTTATGTGTCATACTACAAATGTGTTGATGTATACACTTTAAAGCGCTTTGGATCACTTCACTTCAAAGTGCGCTTTTGTACTCTTTAAAACTCACTTTTTTAGACACCGGGCTATGAATTAAAGCCCAAGTAAACTAGACACACATCCTCAGCACATAAAACACACCAAATGTTTATGATTAGAAGAATTAAAACCAACACAAATGTCTGATCATGACTCTTTAAATCATACCTGTTTTTGGAGTGATATTAAGTTACGCAAAGCATTCTCTCTCCCACCAATAACTTGTAAATCAATATCTTTAGTATTATATGATGCTCCCATACGCTTCAAAATGGCACCAACAACCTCCCTAGGAGAATCTATCATTGAAATCTTTCCAGTAAGTTCAGGCCTCCATAAATCATCCCAGTCCTGCAAATATTATAAGGTCTATTAAATCATATATGAGTATAGGAGTATACATTCAAAATAGAAAGAAAATGCATAGCAAGGAAAACTCCTGAACAACAAGCATTCAAGGAAGTATATTTGGACATAACAGTGAATCATACCAGAGCTTGGCACATTAAGTTCAAATGTCAAACTAAGTAGAAGAAAATAGCAGCAATGAGGAAAAATGCCATAAGGATCTTTTTTATATTGCAATTGCAAATGAGTTGCAAACTATAGAGAAGGTAAAACATACAGATGTCTTAGGCAACTTGTATATAGAGCAGACAAAGGTACCTCAATTGGGGCTATGTTATATTTTTTGAATTTGCTCTTTTTGTATGCTATTACCATGGTTCCCCAACGATACGGAGCTCCCCAAATGTTGCCAGAAGGATCCAACTCCCCCTTTACATCCCTGCACAAGTGAACCTGACAAAGACTTCGATAAACTGATAGAAAGATGATGGAAGTAAACAATCAAAATAGGTTATATAAGAATTTGATTTCATCAATAATTAGCAGCAGCAACATGACCCACTTCAGTTTCTAAATTCTGATGTCAACTTCAAATTTTATCCTAAGAGCCAAAATCAATGAAATGAAATGTGTCCGATTCTACCTTCTTGTACCAGACAATTTCTGCAAGCGATGCTTAAGATTGATTACATGAGCAACCAACAAAACCCTTAAACTGTTAAGTAGATGTGGTCTAGCAAGTTGATTTCTTTTATGGGATGACTACGTGGATGCTTATTATTGGCTTGGCTCACTAAAATCACTATTAACTGTTGCTCACGACAAAATTTTCCCTTGTTATAACCATCTGTCTTCACTTTTTTCTAAAGATCCTCAAATCTGAAAGTTAAAACCTTTTTGGTAACATACCCCATACGATAAAATAGAAACAAAACTATAACATTGAAATCCAAATCGGAAATTAACAATTTGGTAGATACAAATAATAGGGCATAACTTAGAAGTCAGTCTTAAATTTAGTCATACCAATGAGTATTGAAAGAAAAAAAGGCAAGTATTGCACTTAGTAGATCTCACCTTCCATTTGTTGCCCAAAGACTTGAACCAATCTTGTTCTTCTACCTGAGGCATAGGGTCAATTAAACCCCTCTGAATAGCACTGCTAAGCCAAGAGTCACCCAAAGAAATAAGATCAGCTGACATGGCAGATTTACGGTCCAAAAAACCTTTATCAAAAGCTAAATTCAGCTCAGAATATATGGATTCGAGACTTCCACGGAGCTCAGTATTCATCTTCAACCTCCTGCCTTGCGCTTGAACAAAATCCTATAGGACACAAATAAATGGAACACAACAGTGTCATAAAACATATTTCTGTTTCGAAAGAATTGCAATGCAGCACCACCTTAAGCCAAGATGGAGGCACTGAGCTCCGTAGCGCAACTATCCGCAGAGGAACCGTCAAGGCAAAGGTTTTGGACTTCCACTGCTCAAAGGAAACTCTAAATTCCTCATCCTCCTCTTCACCAGCAACAGAACTTGATTCCCCAGTCGAAGGAGTTTCTGAAAGTTGCAGAATTCGCACTAATATGGATGAATACTTGCATAATTAAACAAACCTCGATTCAAATCGGACCCTTATACGGAGAGGCCCATGCTTATGATATGCTTGTTAGTAATAGTAGACCTGATGCTATAGTAGCCGCGGTGGGAAGAAATAAAGAAGGACCCAGGGCGAAGGCGCGCGCACGAAAACAAGCGAATAAAACCGTGGAGGCGACGAGATGGAAGACCAGCAGTGGGAGATGGCTTGGTGCTTCCGAACAGGAAGGAAAAGGCGAGTTAGAATGCCTTGGAAACATTCCTGCACCATCTGACGAGGCGGAGGCAAAGAAGAAGAAACGACGACTCACCTTCGGGACGTCAATGAATAAAGGAGATCGAGAAGCTAGAGATGTAGAACTAAGACTATGGCTTGGGATAGATCTAGGGTTCGAAAAGTGGTGGTCGATAAGACGGGGAGGAGGAGAGAGGCGAAGGGAGAGAATGGCCATTATCAGCGAAGGTTTAAGCAGTGAACAAAGCGAAGTGGACTCGGTCATGCTACGGGGAAATTATTACCTCCGTCACCTGACCTATCTCGCGTTCAGATGCCAATAGAAACACGATATGGTAAAAAAAAAAATTTTATTACCCACCGAGGTTTAGGGTGGTTGGTGGGAGAGCACGATTGGGAACCCTCCATTCCGGGTTCGAATCCACCCCACTACGGCCACGCCTCTTAGGTGGGGACCAATAAAGTGTTGGCCCGGGGGTTTCTGGTGTGGGTGCCACCGCTAGGTCGACCGAGGAGATTAGTGGACATCGCCAAGCGCCTCACAAGCTGAGGTGGCAGCGGGCCGATACTCCCCGTTCCCAAAAAAAAAAAAAAAAAAAAAAAAAAAAAAAAAAAAAAAAAAAAAAAAATTTATTCTTTCAGTCCGATCGGCCCGATCCAATCCAATGTTATTTTCATTTTAAACGTAGGTTGGCGCTATTTTAGAACCCCACGATTTTGAAGAAAAAATGAGCTAGGAATTTACAGAGAAGAGATGGACTGCTCACCGAAGAGAGAGGAGGAATGGGTGCATGAAACCGGAAGTATGAATGAATCGGAAGTTAACTTAGCTGGATCTTCCTCGGGTTTCAACATTTCGGTAAGTTTTCCTTCAATCTCAGCGCAAGTTGTATGAAGAAAATACGAGCTAGAAAGTTGTAGGGGTTTAGCTGTGTAGCAAATGGTTATATGGTTTCCGATCATTAGAGGCACAAGCTCTTAGAAGTAAACAAAGGTGTGCAGTCAGTCTAGTGTTTAGGTGAAAAAGTTAATAAACTCTGAGATCTTGTTGTTTATCGATAAAATTAGTTATTTTAGGAAGAAGAAAAACATTGATTTTAGATTTGGGAAAGCTGTAGAAGATGAGCTTTAGTTGCGCTTTACCTACGCTTTCTTTGCGCTTTAGTTGCTCTTTAGTTGCGCTTTAGTTGCGCTTTACCTGCGCTTTCGTTGCGCTTTAGTTGCGCTTTATCTGCGCTTTTGTTGCACTTTACTTGCGCTTTTGTTGCGCTTTACTTGCGCTTTAATTGCGCTTTACTTACGCTTTAGTTGCACTTTCTGATCTGATATTTTGTTATCATCTCATGCTGTTTATAAAGACGAGAGAGAATCATATGAATGTTATTGTACTTATGCCCATGATAATGGCTTTAACGTGCGGAAGGATCATCACAGTTTCTATCCAAATTCTAAGAAGATAAAATCGAAGGACTTTGTCTGCTCAAAAGCTGGTTTCAAGAGAAGTATTGATCTTAATTCAACAAAGAGATTTACTAAACCAAATGTTCGAACCGATTGTCCTTCTATGGTGAGGTTTACTGTTGATGAAGATGGTTACTGGCATGTCAAAAGATTTATTGAATCCCACAACCATGAATTGGCTAGCCCTGCCAACCGACACCTTCTAAGATCATGTAGAAATACTGTTGAGGAAAAAGCTTCGGTCCTAAAATCAATGACAGATGCAGGAATTAAAATCGTTGATGCATATGCCTACCTTGCAGAGGAAGTTGGAGGATTTGAGAATGTTGGATTCTCTAAGAGGGATGCCTACAATATTATTCAAAAGGAGAAAAGAGAAAGGATTGAAAATGGTGACACTAATTCTTTGATTCAATTATTTAAAGATCGACAAGTTGAGGACAACATGTTCGCATGGGATGTTCAAATTGATGAGCATGATATATTGTTAAATTTTTTCTGGGTTGATGGGAGAGGCAGGATAGATTATGAATGTTTTGGAGATGTGTTGATTTTTGATACTAGCTACAGGCTCAACAAGTATAATTTTGTATGTGCACCATTTGTTGGTGTTAACAATCATTGGCAGAACATTTTGTTAGGAGTTGCTTTTTTGTCAGAAGAAATAATTGAAAGTATTACATGGTTGTTTAAAACATTTGTACGAATAATGGGCCCTAAACATCCAACAACAATATTCACTGATCAGGACCAAGCTATGGCTAGGGCCATAGAAGATGCCTTACCTCACACTCATCATAGATTATGCCAATGGCACATCTTCAAGAATGTTCCATCAAAAGTACCTATCTTCAATAGCAATAATAAAGCCAGAGGTCTCTTCTATAAGTGTATGAGGAAGTGTGATTCTGAGGAAGTGTTTGAGGAGGCATGGGCTGAAATGATCAATGAATGGAACCTTCATAACTATGAATGGTTGCAGGATCTTTATAAGATAAGGAGAAAGTGGTCAACAGCTTTTAATAAGGATTGTTTTAGCATGGGCATTTTATCCACACAGCGTAGTGAGTGTACTAATAATGTGTGTCATGGTATTTCTAAGCCAACAAGTTCATTAACTGATTATTTTCTTGGATTAGAAAAGGTACTGATGAATTGGCGGCGAAATGAGCAGGATGAGGAGTACAAATGCAGTCAGTCTGAATTTATTCCTATGATAAGGACCAGCTCAATATTAAAGCAAGCTGCAAGGTTTTACTCAAGAAAACTATATTCATTTTTTGAGAAAGAATTTATACAGGGTGTGGGAGGAATGAGCATAGACTTCGTCTCGATTGGTTCTTCAAAGTTTCTAGTCAACTACATAGAGACTAAGGAACAACAACATCCTTGGGTGGTTGACTTTGATGCAACGACAGGTAACATTCAATGCACCTGCAATAAGTATGTTACCATGGGATTATTGTGTTCTCACAGTTTGAGGGTTTTGAGACAGTTGGATATTGCTAGAATCCCCGAGAAGTACCTAGTACTGCGATGGTCAGCAAGGGCTCGAAAAGATATTTATTTAGGTAACTTGGCCAATGCTAAAAGAAATAATAACCTTGAAGGTGGTAGGGGATTAATATTCAGGAACCAAGTGAGCAGATTTGCATACCATATGAGTACAGAAGCTCAAGGGAATGAGAAGACAGAGGAGTTTATTCTTGCTTCAATGAAAGACATGGCTGAAAACTTATACTCAATTCTTGGTGGTAAGAAAATAAATCAGAAATATGCTGCAAGATCCCAAGGTGGCAGTGCAAATTTGAAAGATCCACTAAAACGTAGACCTAAAGGCATATCTAATGCAAGACTAAAAAGCCATTGGGAAAAGAAGATGCGGCCTAAAAGTAAGTTTTAATAACCTGTCAAATTTATTTTTTGCTTAACTAAGACTAAAGCTGTGGTTTTTTAAAGAGAAGCAACCTATGGTGGAGGAAAAAATAATGGAAGATCCTTCTTCAACACAGATGAACTTCTCAAGCATGCTTGAATGTTTCAGTGAGGAATATATAACAGGCCACCCAACAAGCCAGCCAGCTACTGAGTACACCAGATTGATGATGGATTTCATTACTTCAGAGTTGGAATTTAATCAATTTTCAGTGTAATAATATTAATTATTCACTGATCAGTTAAAATAATATTGTAATAATATTAGATTTTCAGTGTAATAATATTGAATTTTAATAATAGATATTTATTTAATGTAATGTTATGCGCTTCACCTGCGCTTTACCTGCTCTTTACCTGCGCTTTACTTGCGCTTTACCTGCGCTTTACTTGCGCTTTAGTTGCACTATATTTGCCCTATACTTGCGCTTTAGTTGTGCTTTAGTTACGCTTTACTTGCGCTTTACCTGCGTAACTAAAGAGCTTTAAATGCGCCTCAAAGCGCAGTCAAAGCGTTTTACTTGCGCTTTACTTGCGCTTTAGTTGCACTTTACCTGCGCTTTAGTTGCGCTTTACTTGTGCTTTAGTTGCGCTTTAGTTACGCTTTACTTTATGAGAGTAAATTCGTTTAAAGAATTACAAAGGCATAAACTATGTATTAACAGTAAAAGTTACAAGATGTACAACACAATGAGTATATATTAACATTAATATGTACAAGATTTACAACAACGCAGCTTTACATCTTTGTCGTATGACAAAGTGCATATCCAAGTTCAGTCATAAATTTTGGCATGTATTTTTGTTAGTCTTTTAAAGAAGCCCAGTCCGTTTTCTGTCAAAGTACGACTCTCTCCAAATATTTGCATACAAAAATTCCGCAGTCATAATCGTTTGACTGAGTTGGAACTCCACGGACAGTTTGTAATTTCCATGTTGTTATATCGCTTGGAAAGGCTCCTGCTTTATCTTCATGAATTTGTTTAATCTGAAAAAAAATGTTTAAACTCGTGTGGTGATACTGAGTAAAACAGTTTCATAAAGTCAAGCTTTAAACTTACAACTTCAGTACAAATTGTTTTATGTTCTGGATTGGGTAACGAATCATATAATTTCCATACTTTATCTTTTAACCTTCCTACAACTAGTACCCAATGACCTTGGAAATAACTAGGTTGAACAATAAGTTTGCTTTCCCTAACAGAATCCGGATTTATGTGCTGTATGAAGATTTGAAAATCTTATTTATAACCTCTATAAGCCTGCAATAATTAAACATAAAAAGAATCTTAGACAAAAATAATGTTATTAAAAAACTATATAAGATGACTGTAAATTTTGCTAACCCTGTACAGTGGAGAAATGTATAGGTAGTTTTGAAATTCTTTTGGCAGAATCCTTCTCTTTTCAGATAATAAAAAAGCAAATGCATCTACATGGTTATCAGTCAAATACTGATTTGTCAAAATGTCATCAATATCATCTCGATTTATTTCTATGTTTCTAGACTGAAAAATAATGTCGTCCCTGCAAAACAAAAAACGCAAGTAAAGCGCAGGTGAAGCGCATGTAAAGCGCAAGTAAAGTGCAAGTAAAGCGCAGGTAAAACGCAGGTAAAGCGCAGGTAAAACTGATGTAAAGCGCAGGTAAAGCGCAACTAAACCGCAAGTAAAGAATAATAAAACTTACTTTTTATTAAACTTCTTGAAACAGTCATCCATGAATGCTTGTTGTTCTGACGTAAGGAAAATCTTGCCGAGATATTCCATTTTTATTTCAGCATGTCGAGGTAATACCTCTATTTTCTCCACGGAAATCACATCCTATTTTGGCTTTGGTTTCTCCAATGTGTGAGGTTCTTTTTTTTTCATCTCTTTTTCTTTTATTTTTGGCTCGTACTTCACTATCGCTTGAGGATCTTCTGCAGGAGGTGGTGGTGGAGCAGCTTCAATTGTGGGTTGTTGGGGTGGTGGTGGAGCAGCTTCTGTTGTGGGTAGTTGGGGTGATGGTGGAGCAGCTTCTATTATGGGTGGTTGGGGTGGTGGTGCAGCTGCTTCTGTTGTGGGTGGTTGGGGTGGTGGTGGAGCTGCTTCTGTTGTGGGTGGTTGGGGTGGTGGTGGTGGAGCAGTTTTGGAAGGATTTACAGATTTGTTATTTGAGGAAGAGGAAGATAGAGATGATTTAATATGATGATAATTACAATGGGTAAAATGGTCGATAAATTTATATTGTAAAGAATCTACAGTTGCTTGAAGTTCCAAATTATCTTCAAGTAGTTCAATTCTTTTTCCCATATTATCTTCAATTCTATTGCACATTTTCTGTATTGCTTCCATAAGTTTATTCTGTACACTAGACCATTCTGTTGCAAGAGGTGGTTCAGCAGGAGGTCGAGGAGAGCTTTGAGGTGGTTCAACATGAGGAGAATGGGGAGAGGGAGGTGGGGAGGTCTGAATTTTTTTGGGTTTTGGTGAATGAAGTTTGATGGGATACACATCTGGACGGATATCCCGGTTCTGAAGGGCATTCAGCTCAGCCCCTAATTGTTCTACTTCTTCGTCTGTAACATTATGTAGAACAAGATAAATCTGCATAAAAGATAAAACTAATATCAGTTTAGGTTGCGCTTTATTTGCGCTATAATTGCGCTATAGTTGCGCTATATTTGTGCTTTATTTGCGCTTTAGTTGCGCTATAGTTGCGCCTAAAAGAGCAAATATAGAGCTGCTCAAGATCCTTAGGTGCGCATATGTGTGCTTTAGTTGCGTTTTACCTGCGCTTTAGTTGCGCTATAGTTGCGCTTTACCTGCGCTTTAGTTGCGCTATTGTTGCGCTTTAGGTGCGCATAAAAGTGCAGCTAAAGTGCTTTAGTTGCGCTTTAGTTTCTAACAATAAATTAAACAATTAAAATTAAGTCTTGAAAATTACCTCATTATTCTTCAAAATTTTAAATAACTTTGTAGCACTGTCTTGGGTATAATACATGTCTGTATTCCCCTCCCATCTCAAAAACCGAGGTCTTAAGTCTGGATTGGATGGTTTATTACAAACAAAGTGTTTCAAAAACCATATTTATATAATAACACACATAAAACATTATAAATTAATATTAAAAACCTTAATGAAATGAAATAAATTTAGTACACGAGACTTACCAGTAGGAGCAAAAAAAAACCATTGATGTAACCCAATGGTTTTTCCATTACAAACTTGTCAAGATTTGTATTGAATTTATTGACCATGAAATTTCGTATGCATGCAGCCCAATTAATTGAAGAGAACTCATTTACATTATTTGATATAGATATGAGCTTTCTGGGGGTTTTATGGTTATTTAGTGGAAAAAAAAGATTAGATAACAAAAACATTATGAAGGTCTTTATCTTAGTAGCATTATCGGTTAATCTATCTAATTTTGTGATTTCAGTTTTTATATCGGTTGAGAGAGGTCCAGTCAATGGATCAACCTTCCATTTTATTTCCTCACCTCTGTTAGGCAAACCTGTGAGAAATATTTGTTTAATTAGCCAAATATAGTAAATTTAAAGTATAAAAATATCTCAAAAATTCCTTATTCAAAAGCTGACCTGTCAATAATGAAACCTCATCAGAAGTAAATTTAAGCAAATGATCATTGACAACAAAGCCTTCATCATTAGCATTCCAAAATTTTAGAATCTCAAATAGCAGTAGTATGCACTGCTGGAACGCAGGAAACTTCAGAAATTGATAAATTTTTAAATTTCAAAAGGTTTGCTCAACTTCATCATTAATTATCTCAGAAAATACATCGTAAATTTTTCTGAATGTCGTAACATAGCATCGCGAAGTTACTGGCCTTTGATACGGCATCTGAAAAAAAAAATTAGGAAGCGCAACTAAACCGCGTTGGCTGCTCTTTGAGGCGCATTTAAAGCTCTTTAGTTGTAGTTGCGCTTTTAGCAGCGCCTAAAGCGCAAATAAAGCGCACCTAAAACGCATATAAAGCGCACCTAAAGCAAATCTAAAGCGCACCTAAAGCTCAACTAAAGCTTTCGCTTTTTACTGGTTTCCTCTTTTCTGCAGAAGGTTGAGATAGGGTTCATAAACATTTTAAGATCACATTGAACAAAGTAGTATATATGAAATCAACACTAAACCCCAACAATAAATATAAAACTTAAAAGCGCACCATAAACGCAACTTATGGCAACGAAAGCGCAACAAAGGCGCAGCATTACCTTTTCTAAAATGCAGTTCTCAACCGTCGTCGTCTACCGCCGGGAAGAATGTCTTGCAAGAATGGAAATGCCAACGAATGAAGAACAGCTCGACCGATGGAAATGAACATGTCGTGTGTAGAAACTCTTCGTGCGTGATTTTTGTATTTGAAATTTCGAAACATCTTCGAGTTGGGTCGGGCCGGTCGGGCTGAAAAGACATAAAGCAAAGTTTTAGAATAAAAAAAATTTGCCACATGGCGTGTTTCTATTGGCGTCCGAACGCGGAATAGGTCCGGTGACCGGACGTAAAAAATTTCCCATGCTCAGGAGTGATTATTTTGTGCGGACACCGGACGGATTCCGCTTGATACCGAGTGCAGTATTGAGCGGTATTGTGTTGGATATATGTCGTTATTCGATTTCTTTCGATATCGAGTGCGATATCGAGCAGTATTGTGCTCGGTACAGATCGGTACAAAGCTCGGTACCGAGCTCGGTACACTTTTTGAGTAATGTGGTGCATTTTTATTTACCTCTGAACGTCGCCCAGACTCCGCACCTAATAATTTCACCAGGATTAGGGGCTTTTTGGTTTGGTGAAACTTTAAGGAGCACATTATTAAAATAAATTAAGATAAGAAATATATAATTTGCAAATTTATCATTCAATAAAATGTATTAAAATATATGATGTATTTTGAATGAGTCAAAGGCTTTGGCCCATTCAACTCAATGCACCAAAAGTTTTTGCACATTCTAGACCGTCAGAATTAATTATAATTAATAATAAAAATAATGAATCATATGTTATTTAGTTATATATTAGTATTAAAAATAAATGACTTAAAAGTGTAGATTATAAGTAAAATAAATAATGCATTAAGTGAGTAGATTATTATTAGATAGTAATAAAAATAAATTAATTAAAAGAGTAGATTATAATTTTTTATTAATTATAATAAATGTATTTGATGATCATTTGTTATTTAGTTATAAATTAGTATTAAAAATAAATAATTTAAGAGTGTAGATTGTAAGTAAAATAAATAAATGCATTAAGTGAGTAGATTATTATTATATAGTAATAAAAATAAATTAATTAATTTATGATCATCAAATACATTTTATTTTAATTACTAAAAAAATATAATATACTCTCAGTTGAGGTAAAGTGAGATTATTGTTGATCACCATTCGTTATCAGAGCTAAAAGGGGAGCTTCAAAATTAATATTAAAGGGAATAGAAGCAACTAAATATATATCATTAAGGCCATCACACTAGGGATCCCAAAGGAGATATATATTTTATGCATCATGGATTTTATAAGAGATATGAGATATGATAATGTTCATAACTTTTTTGAGATTCCCTTAAGACATATAACATTTAGAAGAGGTAGTATTCTGAAAAGAGCCATGCTTATACTTCCATCAACAAGATAGCTGACCTTGAGAGTTCAAAACTCACCACACCAAGGAGCAATTATATGCAAAGCATAAAGCAGGTATGGAAGATAATCCAAGACCTACAAGATTCTAAGGTTTGCAAGTGCTGGCCCAAGTGATCAAATGAAATTTTATAAAGTTAATGTTACCGTCGAATAAAAACCTATCGCAAAGCTTATTTATAAGTTTGCAATAGCTCGTAGGAAAAATTGCTCCTCTAATTCAATAGGCAATTGTGCTTCATATAGTGAATTGAAGGTATTGAAGCCTCCCAACAAAAGAAAGAGTTTTTACCTTCCAACCTTCCAACAACAAGGCTACTTTATTCATCAAGGGACTGAAATCAATAATGAGAACCCTTTTAATTGAGATTAAGATGCCCAAGTATGTAATAATTTTATAAGCATTTGAGATATTTAGCAACCACAAAGTTGAAGCTAATTAGGAGTATGCTTGGAGGTAACCTAGAAAGTTATTTGAAGTTTAATGGTATGTCTTTTAAAACCTATATATTTTGAATCTTTGCTTTCCTAAATACAAGCAAATCATCCACGTATAACAAATGAGAAATGTAGAGATTGCCCATAAGAATGCTAGAGTAGGCTTTGTTTAAGGTGCTAAGATCAAAGAGATTAGAGAGGTCGTCTATAGTAATGCAAAACAAGTAGAAAGGTAGATGACATCCCTGTCTAAGGCCAGATGAAGAGTCGAAGAAGACTTGCGGATTTTCATTGTTGCACATGGAGTAATAAACATTATCAATATAAGCTTTAATCCAACCAATGAATATTTAAGGAAACCCTTCTTGCTACATTATTTGGATAAAATTCTCTAGAGACTATGTCAAAAGCTTTGAATATATCTAACTTTGAAGAAAAGAAGCTTCTTTTCTATTTTCTTTAAAGTCCTTTGGCAAGAATGATATTTTCAATGGAAACTCTATTTTCAAGAAAACTAGCTTGGCTAGGGTGGATAATGTCGGCCATAATAAGTTTGAGTCTAGCTATGATGATTTTGATAATAATTTTGTAGAAGTTGTTATAAAAAGAAAAGGTCTAAAGTCAAAAATATTGTTAGCATGATAAACATTAGGGATAAGAGCAATGCTAGCAGCCTTCACCTTTTTCGGGATATTAGGTTTAGAGAAGAAATACTTGACACCCTTACACACATAGTTACTTACTACATCTCAATAAGTGGCATAAAAATTAAATGTGTAGCCATCAGGCCAAGAAGCTAAATTTTTTGAAGAAGAATTAGACATCTTAATCTCATCGTCAGTTATTTGGATAATGAGCATAGGGTAAGGTGATGAGAGATACAACTACCCATATGTGAGTGCAGGTCACACCATAGGTAGGTTTTGACAAGTTAAAAGGATTTTTATAGTGGATGATAACAACTTCAACAATGTCAGAATGTTCAAAAAAGGCACCCAATGTGGTAGAGATTTCTTTAATATAATTATAATTCTTTCACCGTCTTATTCTCCCATAAAGATAGTTTAAGTCCTCTTCACCTTTCTCTAAACCCTTACATTTGGCTTATTGATGGATCTAAGAAGTCCAAGCAGTATAATTTTGGAAAGTTCTTCAGCTATGTGCTTAGCCTTGTCATTCAAAGGGATGTTGGGAGGGTCATTGTAAAGAATATTGAAGCATAAAAATAATTCACTCTTAAGATTTGCAATAAAATAGAAAAGGTGGAAACAGAAGAATCATTTAGAGGATTTAATCTATGGGTGCCAATTCGGGTCGAGTTTGGGTCGAACTCAAAATTGACCCGAGTCTAGTTCAGCTGACCTAAACCTGGCCCAGTTTTGTAAACTAGTTAGAAAATCAGACCCGAACTCGACCCATCGAGTTACAGGGTTGACCTGACCCAATCCGCTAACCCGGTCACATGCAGGAGAGGCCCGTTCATGAGCACGACCGCACATTGTGGGCCTACGGGTGACGGGCGTGGGCGACTGCCACAACTGAGCAAGGTGACAAGCATGGGGATGCGAGCAGGCTATGCGGGCGAGGAGAGGCAACAGAGCGACCACAGGCTACACTGGCACAAGCTACATGCACGGTGATGTTAGTGTGGCTGCTCTGCCTATGCTGGTGCGGTGCGATAGAGTGCAGGTTGTGTGGGAAGGTGGGTGTGCAACCAAACTTGGGTCAACCGAGTTAAATTCGGGTTATCGGGTTGATCCGAATCTGACCCTATTTTTCAAACGGGCCATAAATTGAAACGCGAACCTGACCCATTTATTAAACGATTCGACTCGAACCCAAATTTTCTGGGTTGAATTTGGGTCGGGTTATCGAATCGTGTCCAAAATTGACACCCCTAATTTAACTGTACCTTTGAGTTTGTGCAGTATGTTTATAAGGCAATGATGAGATCCCCATAACATTTATGAGAAAATGGAGTGAATAATATCAAAAAAAAGAAGGAATTTGGACAAGTAATTCTTTTATAGGAACCTATGACTCTTTTTTGTGTGATGATGAGTATGGATAATCAAGGGGGAGTGGTTGGAGCATCTAGGTTTTCAAACTTTATAGTAAGAAAGAGGAAACAAGTCTAACCAGGCATCATTTAGAAGAACCCTATCAATCTTGATGTGGATGGGGTATCAATTCAATTATTGAACTAAGTATTGTTTAAACCTACAAAAATCAAGCCTTTGATGCATACATCAAAAATCATGTTATTTAGCTCTTCAAGTTTACTAGCATTGATAGGGTTACTAGCTTTCTATTAATACTTCTGTAATAGTTGAAGTCACCTAAAACAACCCAAGGTTTAATAACATCCTATAGATCAGCCTTATCAGTAGGAGAGTTTACAAAATAAACATCTAATAGAAGAAAAGAGGAGTTATTGCCATATTTGATTTCACCATAGATGATTTGGTAGTTTGTATAAATGGGCTTAAACAATATCTTGTTTGCATTTAACTTTAGCCATATTATGTCAGGCTTAGAAAAAAAGTTGTTGTAATGATAGCCTTCATTATCAAAAAACATATGTGAATTACAAAACCATTGATCTAAGGTTTGAGTATTTTGAAGTTTTGCTTCCAATATATAAAACAGATCAAGATTGAAAGAATGGATAATGTTCATATAACTAAGAACACGATTCATTCCATTGAAGTTTTTCACATTCTAAGAGGTGAAAGACAGGTAGCTCATCAATTCTTAGAGAAGGCGGAGACCAACTTTTCGTCTTAAGAGGGGCTTTATTTTTTATTATTCCCGCACATATTTTCATATGTTATTAAATTATCCCAATTGTGAGGATCTAGTGTCAATAATGTGAGGATGGAAAATTTGTTTTGAGTGGTAATTGATGATGTGTTGTGGAAATTGTTGTGATTGTTTGGCTAGTTTTGAGGAGGGTTATTTTGATTTAATGAGAGATTTATATTGATAGGTGTTTGAGTAAAAAAGTGATTTTGGATGCATTAGAGCTTGTGTAGTAGTATGGTTATATTTGGTGGATAGTTGATGAGAAAAGATAGTACTTGATGGAGCTCCCCCAAAAGAAGCAGTAGGTCTCCTTTCATGTTGTGGTGCAACCTCTAGGAGGGATTGGAGTTGGTGTTTTCTGTGGGTTTTGTTGGGCATAAGTTATATAGATGGACAAAAGAGTCCCAACCATGTATTGGATTCCATTCATATAAGATTCATAGAGTTTGTTCTTTCCCCCTATGAAAAGGATCACCTCATCAAGTAAAGAGGCATTTTTTTCTACCTGGACGCAAACCATAGCAAAGGTAGGTCTTATTTCTTAAACTATGAAGGGATCCATTGTTAAAGGAGTTCCAACCGCACTAGCAATTTTAGGAATATTTGCATGGTTCCAACATGAAAACAGCAAGTCCAAAATATTGATCCATAGTAGAATAGAAGTGAATTCTTCCCTTCTAGTTTTAAATTATGGTGACCATTTTTTTGTTAAATCAAATGTTTACAAAGAACTGGTGGAGGGCCCTCCGACCTAATTAGAGGGGCGGGGAAACGAAGAGCCTGAGCCAATTACAGAGGATGGCTATAGTTTTTTTTGCCGTTCTTTTTTCGGCGTTCTAGTATTATTTTGCTCCAATAGTATTTAAATAAATTCTATAAAGTCTAATTTAACAAATTTTATAAGGGTTAATTAATTTGAAAATTATTTAATATTGTAGGTATTAAATTTAATTAAATACATGTAAATTTTTTGCTATGGGTTTTAAAGTTTAAGAATTTATATGACTAAAGTATCTTATTTTATTTATAATGACCTTACTTTTATTAATTAAAGATTTCAAGTAATAACTGATCAATAATTTACTAGGCTGATTAAATAATCATTTTTATTTAAAAAACTAAATTAAAATAAAAGTAATATAAATTAATTTAAGATAAAAATCTTTCATTAAATAAGATTAATATAATTGCTTGATAAACATAATATATGCATTTTTTAATTAATATTAGTTATTTTAATTAATTAATTTTATTTATGTAAATTATATTATAATTAGTACAAATTAATATTCTAAATAATCTTTAATTAGTAATTTATAAAACTATTTAAACATAATAAATTATATTTAATCAAATTAAACACAAATAATATAATTTTATAAATTAACATTTCTTAACAAATTAATATTAAATATTACCAGAGCTCACTATAGAATGCATGACAATAGTAGCAATATGTGAAGAAGAATAAAAGTTTTTAAGACTTTGTTGAATATGCTCAATACCATGATTTTACAAATTCTAAGATTTATTATATATAAGAGGGTTTTCACAAACCCCCAACAAAAAGGCTTGAATGAACACAAAAAAAAAATAAATAAATATTGAATTAAGCTAAGAAAACGTTATGCAGACGCGCTTTCAAATCAAAATTTAAGCTTGCCTCAAATGGATGGTGTCGTTCCTTATTTAGCTGATTTTAGTTAAACACGTACATTAATTGTGATTAAACTATTTTTAATTAAAGAAAGATTAATCAAGAGTATAATTTCAATTAAGTGACGTCCAATTTTGGTTGCAGGGAAGCTACGTTAGGTTATCATACCAGAGTTCCGTCCCGCAGGCAATGGGACATCCAGTTTCTGTTTGAGAATTTATTGATTAATAGTCAGTGATAATGAAATGATGAATACTTCTTTCGTCTATCGCTAGCTCCCATTGTCTCTCTAGCTATATATATATATAAATGGTCGGCATGCAGCACAGCAACTCCGACAAAAGCAGTAAGGAATTAAGAGACGTTTAAGATAGGAGGAGTTGACGTACAATGGCGTCTTCTGTGGTGGTTTCCCTTCTCATCCTCTCAACTGCTGGCCTACTTCCGCTTCTGGCATACAGCAAGGGCGGATTTTCCATGGAGCTCATACACCGCGATTCACCAAAATCTCCTTTTTACGACCCCACCTCCACTGCTCACTCCCGCCTCAAAGCCGCCGCCCAACGTTCGCGCGCCCGCGCCATTTACTTCCAACAAGCCATGCAAAAAAGCACACTCTCCGAAACCCCTGCATCAGCACCCGCAGCTGACGACAACTTCTACTCCGATATCACACCAAATACCTTCGAGTATCTAATGAGCATCTACTTGGGATCTCCTGCTGAGAAGATCCTCGCTATCGCCGACACGGGCAGCGACCTTATTTGGATCCAATGCAAGCCATGCGACGAGTGCTACCACCAGACAGCCCCCTTATTCGACCCGCAATCCTCCTCCACCTACAAAGTTGTCTCTTGCGAGGCAGAATCTTGCTCTGCTTTACCACAGGGCAGTTGCGGTTCTGAATCCCAGTGCGAGTTTTACTATGCGTATGGTGATGGATCCTTCGTTGATGGCTTTCTCTCGACGGAGACAATCAGCTTCGACGCCATCGGCGGCCGCCGCGTCCAATTCCCTAAAAGCTTCTTCGGTTGCACCCACCGCAGCAATGGAACTTTTGATCAGAACGAAGGAGGTCTTGTTGGCCTCGGGGGAGGGCAGCTCTCTCTCATCCGCCAACTCGGCTCTGCCATCGATAATAAGTTTTCCTACTGCCTCCCTTCCGCGGACCAAACCTCTGCCACTAGCCGTCTTAACTTCGGCTCGAACGCAGTCATCCCAGGCGGCTCCAATGGCGCCGTCACCACTCCTTTGATCCCCGGGTACCCCGACACCTTCTACTTCCTCAACCTCGAGCAGATTAGCGTGGCTGGACAAGCTGGAGCAGTAAACGTGAAGCCAGCAGCGTCGACAAATGCCAAAAAAGCCACGGATTTTGGGGGCAATATCATCAT
Organism: Dendrobium chrysotoxum; assembly: GCA_019925795.1. Lineage (NCBI taxonomy): Eukaryota > Viridiplantae > Streptophyta > Magnoliopsida > Asparagales > Orchidaceae > Dendrobium > Dendrobium chrysotoxum. Next base: position 19,959,041 of record CM034309.1, read on the forward strand.
TGACTCTGGCACCACCCTCACTCTCCTTGACGATGAGACAGTGCAGTCCGTGACAAGCAAGGTCGTCAGCAGCGTGAAGCTTCCGCGAGTGACGGATCCCAATGGGGTATTCAGTCTCTGCTTCGATGTGTCTGGTGAAGGGGGAAATAATGCAAATTTCCCGGACATAACCTTCCACTTCTCCGGCGGTGCGGCAGTCGTTCTGCACAAGTCAAACGCCTTCGTCGAATCCGGCAACAATGTTCTGTGCCTGGCTTTGATATCCAGCGATGGAATCGGTATCAACATCTTCGGCAATATCGCACAGCAAAACTTCCATATCGAATACGATCTTGGCGCCATGCAGCTCACGTTGGCTCCCGCAGACTGCGCCAATCTCTAAATTACTATACGTAATTCTGTCATTCGCTACATGCATGATTTATGCATTGGCGTCGAACGTCGTGGCCTTTGTTAATTAATGGATGTATATGCCCTCACTTGTACTATTATTGTTTGTTACTCGATCGATCTCATCATATATGCCAATGAAGGATATAAACTTTCTGAGCTGAGCTGAGAGTGAGTGGTCATCAACAATTTAGCAAGTAAGTCTATGCTAGGGTTTTGGTTCTCCGCTTCCGCCCCCCTTCTCCGTCTGGTTCTTCCTTTCGGGGAAGGGGCCTCCTCTCCCTAGATGGAGTTCACCCCTCAAGATTTTCCTCCCCTCTCCAATCCCTCTCTCCTGGGACCTCCACCTCCTCAACGTGCTGGGTCTTATGCTGATAATCTCTCCGCCTCCTCTTCTAGGGCGGAAAAGTTCCCGATGTCCTTTATTTCCCCCAGTCAGAAGCTGGCATTCTCTTCTGAGGATCTCTCCGAAGGTTCCTCCTTATGGTCTCTTACCCTTGTTGGTTACTCTATTGGGCATCGTCCGTACTATGAGCGTCTTCTTGCGGCTATGGAAAAGATTTGGAAACTTAAAGGTTCGATGTCCCTCCTCTCTCTTACGGACAGTTTTTTCTTGCTCAAATTTTCCTCCCAGGATGATCTGGACATGGTCTGGTCGGGGGGACCGTGGTTTTTGCTTGGTAAGCCATTTATTTTACAAAGATGGTCACCAAAGTTTCAACCTGTTAGGGATGAATCTGCCTCTATACCGATCTGGATTAAAATTATTAACCTTCCTCTTGCTTTATGGACGCCCACTGGTATTTCTAGGATCGCTAGTTATGTTGGCATCCCTATCTCAGTTGACTCTCTGACGGCTAATAGAACTCGTCTTACCTTCGCCAGAGTTTGTGTACAAATTAATAAGAACTCGCCATTACATGAAGTGATTCCTATCCATATCGATGGAGATGACATGGATCTTAAAGTTGTTTATGATTGGAAGCCTTCGCCTTGTGAGGTTTGTGGCTCCCTTTTCCATCCGTTCTCCCTATGTTCCTTAAATCCCAATCCTAAACCTCCCATTCCCCCTGTGCCTCGTCCCAGGGGTCGGAGCTCCAGTAGAAATATTGCTTCCAGGAAGCTAAGTTCCTCTGCTAGGCCCCCCACCCATCGGCCCCCAACCGCTTTACCTGAGATAGCTCCTCCGATCCTACCTAGCTCTAACCCAAAAGTTACCCCTGTTGTCATAGCCCCTATCTCCACCGCAGCTTCTGCCCCGCCCCCTCTTACCAATCTTGCTTCTTCCCCCTGTGCCTCTCCAAAGGATTCCTTGCCTATTCCTCTACCTGGACCTCATCTACCTAATCTCAACCTCCCCACTGAAGTATCCTCCTCCTCTAATATTCCCCCAGGCCCCCCTCCTCTTACAGTTCATTCCTCTAACGTGTTTGCCTCTTTGCAAACAGAGGATGCTATCTTAGAGGAGCCCTCTAAGTTTCAGTTGGAGATTCCTCCGTTGGATGAAGGTCTGTTAATACATTCACCTTCAAGCCACATGACCCCCTCCACTGGAGAAAGTTCCTCTTATGAACTTCTCTCCCATACTAAACCTAAGTCTAAATCCCCTAAAGGAACGAAAAAAGGGTAAGCCTAAACCCGTCAAAAAGGCTAAAGGTACTCGGTATTAATGCCTTGCCCTCCATTTGCTTGCTGGAATGTGCGGGGATTTAATAGCCCAGGAAAAGTTCGATTTTGTAGGGAACTTGTGTCTACTTACAGTCTAAAACTTCTCTGCATCCTGGAAGCAAAGACCCTTCTTCAGTCTACCTTGGACCCTTGGTTCCTTAATTCTCACAAGGTTTTTGGTGAGGAGGCTAGTTACAATAATTTTTGTTTCTCCACTCCTGGGAGAATCTGGATCAAATGGGATAAACACTCTATCTCTTTTAACCCCACCTTCACTTCTTCTCAACTGATCAACGGCACCTTCTCGACTGGTACTTCTCCCCCCATCCAGCTCTCTGTTGTTTATGCTGCTAACAATTTGGATGATAGGAAATCTCTTTGGGCTGACCTCTGCAATCTCCTTCCTCCTGTTGATCAACCGTGGATTATTATTGGCGATTTCAATTGTTGTAGATATGACTTTGAAAAAGCTGGCGGTAATCCGCTTTTGCCTAGCTCTTTGGGAGAGCTTAACAAATGTATTTTTGACTGTGGTGTGCAAGACCTAGCTTCTATTGGGCTTTACTACACGTGGTACAATCAAAGGGTTGATCTCCCTATCCACATTAAGCTTGATAGGGTCTTGGTGAATCCAGCTCTTCTCAATCTTTACCAATCGGCTTACTATATGGTTGCTCCCCCTTGAGGCTCAGACCACTCACCCCTCATTTTCTTTGATAATTCCCCCTACTCTCCCAAGACCAGATTTATGTTTAAAAACTACTGGGTGAAGTTCGACGCTTTCTGGGAAGAAGTTATTTCTGTTTTTGGTAGACCATCTTCTAGCAGTCCTATTCATGCCTTCTACCATTGCCTTCGGCTTCTGAAAGGAATTCTTAAAAGAAAGAACTGGGCAACCGCGAATCACTTATCCAATGCCATCACTGATCTTAATTCCAAGCAAAGTGATATCTTGAAGGACCTTCAACTCCAACCTTTCAACTATTCTCTGAATTATAATCTGAAAAGGGTTAATGCTCAACTTGTCACTTTACAATCTGCTTGGACCTCTTGGGTCTCCCAGCGCGCTAAGGCTTATTGGCTTACCAAGGGGAAAGATGATTTGGGATATCTTTATGCCAAGATTAAAGCCAGGAAGAACAGAAACATCATTAGAGAAATTACTACTGATCAGGGTGTTTTTACTACCCACGCCAGCATTTCTGAAGCTATCATTAACCACTTTAAATTTTTGTTCTCTGCCCCTACCCCTGTATTATGGGAGGATGATTCCATCCCTGTGGGAAAAATTGTCCCCATTCAGTACATCCCCTCTCTTATGGAGCCGATTTCTGACAGTGAGATTAAGAAGGTTATTTTCTCGGGTAAAGCCATTGCTGCTCCAGGACCAGACGGTTTCTCTTTTGAATTTTATAGGAAAACCTGGCACTTACTTGGCTCTCATGTCTATAGGGCTGTCAAAAGTTTCTTCTGCACTGGTCAATTGCCTAGAGCTGCTAAGGCCACTGCTATAGCTTTAATCCCTAAGAACCCGCACGTCTCCAACATTTTGGACTACAGACCTATTTCCCTGTGTAATGTTTTCTACAAGCTGGTGGCTAAGTTACTTGCTAACAGATTAAAGGTGGTGCTTCCCCACATTATACATGATAGCCAAGCTGGCTTTATTTCTAAAAGGACCTCATCTGATAACATTATTTTGGCTGCGGAATTGTTAAGGGAGTTTAAAGCTAGGAGCAATCTTTTTTGTGCCAAACTAGATATTAGGAAGGCCTTTGATTCCTTATCCAGAGATTTTCTGTTACATCGCCTGAAACTAAAAGGTTTCCCTGATCTATTCATCAAATGGATTAAAGGATGCATTACTGATGTCTTCTTCTCTATCTGCATTAATGGTTCCCTTGAAGGTTTTTTCCCCTCTACTTCTGGCCTCAGGCAAGGCTGCCCCCTCTCCCCGTTGCTATTTTGTATTGCCATGGATGGTTTGTCCTCACGCCTCCAATCTTCCCATTTTTAAAGGTATTTCATGTAATGGGGTTGTTATCAACCATCTTATGTATGCGAATGACCTTCTTATTTTCGGTGAAGCATCTGTTCAAAATGTGCTTCATCTGAAAGATATTCTTAATCAGTTTGAAGCTGCTTCCAACCTTGCTGTCAACCCTAACAAGAGCTCTATCATCTTTGCAAAAGACACTACTTCTGCTGGGATCATTGTTGATCTGTTGGGTATTCTGCACTCTAGCACCTATCTAACCTACCTGGGGCTTCCGGTCTCTCCTCAGAGGCTTAATTTTACACATTTTCAACCCCTTCTTAACAAGGTTACTGGTCTCCTTGAGGGTTGGAAGGTTAAATTCTTATCTTTTGCCGGGAGATTGCAATTTATGAAATTCACTATTGCAAATACGATTGCGTATTGGATTAGGGGCTCTATTATACCAAAAAAGTGTCGTTCTCTCATTGCTAAGCTTTATTCTAAATTTCTGTTACACGGAAATATTAGGGACAGAAAACTGCATTTAATTGCTTGGAATAACATTACTAAGCCTAAGATTTATGGGGGTCTTGATATTCTCTCATTTGATGCTTACTATTATGAGGTGGCCTGCTCCTTCATTTGGAGATATTATCACCTCTCCTCTCTTGCGGGCTCATGGTTGAGAGCAAAATTTGAATCCCCTTTCAAAGCTCCACCCCCTTACTCCTCTAAATTCTGGAAAGGGATTTGTACTGTGGCACAAAAAATCAAACCGAGTCTCATCCTTACTGTTGGCTGTAATTGTAATTTCTCTTTTAAATGGGACCCATGGCTTGGTGGCTCCCAGTTGGCGGATTATTGCAGTGATTCTAGGTTCAACTTTAAGCTGGTTGGTGATTTTATTGTTAATGGTGCCTGGGTGCTTCCTGATTTCTTGCCGCCCGTTATGAGATCTGATATTTTGAATGTTGGTATATTGGAGGAACAAACTATGGCTTGGGATGGCTCTCTTTCTCCCAACTTTAAGTTTTATACTGATAAATTTTATTCTAACTTGGAGGAAGTTTCTTGGCATGGATTCATTTGGCATAAGAGATGTAATCTCAAGTTTGCCTGCTTTGCCTGGATGGCAATTACTGAGAAATTAAAATGTGCTGATGTGCTTATTCGGAGGGGTTTGCTGGTTCCCCCATTCTGCTCCTTTTGCTCAAACGTCCCAGAATCCCACCACCACATCTTCTTTGATTGTGATTTCTCCTTTTCTGTCCTTATTCTGCTTTTACCTGTTTTTGGGAATTTTCTTCTTAGGCCTAATTTGTTCCAAGCTTACGACTTTTTGGATTCTAACTTCTCCAATACTATCTCTGAGAAACCCTTTTGTTTTTCTATCATTGCTGTGACTGTATATCAACTATGGAGGGAGAGAAACAACAGGCGTTTCTCTGATTCTTGGCAGTCTCCCCTTGCGGTGGCTGAAGCTGTTAAAAGGATTATTAGAGGGAAGATCTGTAACTGGAAATATGCGGAATTGCTCAAAAGGAAATATCCTGATCTCTTCTAAAAGTCGGATAGCTTGTTGGTTTCTCATGATGTTTTGCAAGTTGAGGTTTTTTTTTTGAAGGGACAATGATGATCGGGGAGCACCGCCGTGACAGTTGGCCGCTGGTTATTCCCTTGGATGGCCCTATGCCTAATTCGGGTTGGTTTTTGCTAGGCTATGGCAACCAGGGATGTATTTACTCGATGATCGATTCTGTCACTATCTGATGCCTGATGTGGTTTTTGCTTTGGTGCTCTCTTCCAGCCTGAGTCCCTTTTTAATTTAATTTATTTTCCTTTTATTTTCTTTTATCTCTCTTCCTCTCCCTCTCTTGGCTGTTCTATCTTCTGAGTTGAATCCTTATTTAGCTTGGGGTTCACCTCTGTGTTTTCTTTTGGTTTTTCCTTTTGGTTATACTTGTAACTGGTTTTTGGTTTATTAATACATGAGCTTTAGCTCCTAATTTTCCCAAATATATATATATATATATATATATATATATATATATATATATATATATATATATATATATATATATATGCCAATGAATGCTCACTGTCCGCTCTTTCTGCTCCATCGTGCAAAGCTTTAAATTAAATTATTGCTATGAGAATCGGCTATTGATCAAAAAAAGGATAACTAATATTGAGGTGTCGTTTGATTGCTTGCTCGGACATAGAAAGCTTGTTTCAAAATAAGAATATTTTTATTTTTATGCATTTTGAGGTTTTTTTTTTTGACAGCTTTTTTGTTTCTTTTTAAAATAATTTTTAATACAAAAAATTTTTAAATTAAAAATTTTTATACTAGAACATAAAAAAATTGTCCTAAACAAAGTCTAAGTCAAAGAAGTCAGCACACTTCCATTTTTTGGAGAATTTTGAGAGAGATTTTATATGGTGTTATTTTGCAATCACAAATACATCTGAGAGTAAATAAATAAATAAATTCGGCAAACTTCATTCTTTTAGAGCATATTTTTGTGGTAACGGAGTTCGAGGGCTTCAATCCTGCCACTAAATGCATAGCTGGTGCTGTTGCAACGTAAATCTAATGAAAATTAAGATGGTTGATAACATATGTAAGAAATATGTGTATAATAGAATTGGTAGATAAAAATATATTGTTAAGCTAGGTTGCTTTAGTAGATGAATAATATGTGATGTGGATATAAATTCAACGTATATATAAATACATTTGTTACGTGCTGGAAAATTTATGTCAGTAGAGTTGGTGGTTAATATCTTAATTTTTAACAAAAATCAAATACACATAAAAAAAGTTGTATAAGATCAGAAATTTTTTACATGAAAAATCTAAAAGGAAAAAAAACCTCGATGTCTGGTCAAGTTGTAACAATCCATTATAGAATAAAAGATATCAGAATTCTCCCTTCCTTATAGTTGAAGAAGATATGATTATTTAAAATTGAGAATAATCACCTGATTTTCCTTGTGGGAATTACAAAAGTATGATATCCACAGACGATCAGTTAAAACCCAACAATAGGGTTAAATTGTGGCAGAAGTATAGCAATGTTAGGAACGATTGCTGGTGTTGGTCATCTGGGATGATATTCGAAAAATGTGGGAAAAAAAGTTCTCTCAACTTTTAAACCTCAATTTTTGTAGAGAATGAATCTCTATTTATAGCCTTTTTGAGATAGACATTTTAGTAAATTTAGTTAGAATCCGAAGTTCTTCATCATACGGTCCATTTTAATCTAATTAATCATAAATCATTTATCAAATATTTTAATAGATTAATGATGTTAGAATCAAGCGATCTTAGGCATGTAGATTAGTTTGTCTTGGAGAGCCTCTTGATTTGACTATAAGAATGTTATATTAGATGTTGCACTACAGGAAAACAATGAAATATATGCGAAATTTTCGGCGGAAATAGTTACGCCGGAATCAATGACGGCATTTCCGGCGGATTGGTCCGCCGGTAATATTACGGCGGACTTTCCGGCGGAAATACCGTCGGTACTTTTCCGGTGGCTGAACCGTCGGAATTTCGCCGGTGTTTTCAATATACCGACGCATATTCCGCCGGTAATATCCGACGGATTTACCGCCGATTAATTAAAACCCGACGAAGTATTACCGGCGGAGTATCCGCCAGTAATACTTCCGGCGTATTTTCCGCCGGAAAATACGCCGGTGATTTCAATATATCGGCCCCGTGCCCTCGACTTCAGCTCATTCTGTTTAGGTCGCCGCTTCACCTTGCTGTGTCGACGATGCACGCTAGCCCTCGAGCTCCGTCGACGACGTCCCTCCCTCCTTCGATCGAGCTCCTTCGACGAAGACCTTGCCCTCGAATTCCGTCGACGACGTCGCTCCCTCGCTCGATCGAGCTCCTCCGTCGACGACGCGCGCCGGCCGCTATGTACGTAACTTTCTCCCTTTCAATTTATCTATTTTACTGATGTGGACATCTATTTTTATGTGTTTTTTGGACAAATTTATTTATTTGTTGTTTGAACATGTTTAGTTATTTGTTTATGACACTCTTCTTATATATGTTTATTTATATATATTTAATTATTCCTTATCTGAATGATGCTCTTTCTGGTTTGTGTAATTGTTAATTTTGTAGAATATATATGGTGTTGTAATTTTTTGTATGCAGGTATAAATGTGGAAATCACTTTTCAAAGTGAGGAAGTTTTTTTTTTCTGCTACAGGTTTTCGGCGGATTATCCGCCGGTAACTTTGTCGGAAATACAATATGACGAAATTTCCGGCGGAATATACGACGGAACTTTCGATGGTAAGACTAGGCATCGCTTTTATTGCGGCGGAATATCTGCCGGAACTTCCGGCGGATAATATCCGCCGGTAATTCCGGCAGTTATTACGCCGGAACACGGACATAGAAAAGGCGTCGGTTTGTCAAATATATCCGCCGGTTCTCCGCCGGAACATCCACCGGAAATGCTTCCAGCGAAAAAAATGCGACGGAATTTTTTTTTCGACGCGTGTTTTACTGTCAGAGCTATTTCCGCCGGTAATCCGCCAGAAACCGATTATTTCCGTCGCATTTTTCACTTTATCGGTGGATTTTGTCCGCTGGTAATAGCTATTTTTCCTGTAGTGTTGTTTGTTCCATCAATTTATGCTAAGAAGTTTTTGAATATAATTCAAGTGTTTGATTTGAGCTTATTTGGAGTCAGATCATATCATTTGTAGCATCAATAGGTTTGTCTCATCAAAAAATAATATTCAGCTATAGGTTTGCTGAAATCTGAGTTCAAATGATCCTGAATTTAATTCTAAAAATTTTTCAATTCAAATATTTCCTCGAGATCAATACCAATCATGTGAATTTTCTAGAGTTATATCAACAGTTCTCATTTTAAGATTTAATGGCTTGTTTGGGACTCATTGCTTTGTCATTTAAACCAATACCATACTCTCACTTGATTATTATTTTTCTGGCTACTTTTTAAAATTTTTTATAATAAGAAGGTGCTTTTACAATAAAATATGTTAATATGATAGTTTTAAAAAGTCGTGCAACTTTTTAAAAACTTTTTAAAACTAAATTATTATATCCATAATGTTCTTTAGGAAAATTATTTTTCTAACAATAATTTAATAAATATCTTTAAAAAAAATTGCAACCACCCTAAACAGACCCTAAACATCAAGTTAGAAGCAAAATCTCTAAGTTATAAGAAAAAAGATAAAAAGAAGCAAAACTTCTAAAGATAATTTATTTTGTGAGCTTGAGAATTGTATTTTATTTTGAGTTGGAGTTCATAAAAATTTTGGATTATGCAATATATCCAAAATCAGCACTATAGATATCAACATGAAATTTTGAATAAGATGAATACGACCACAAGAATTAGTAAATTAAAATTCAAAGTATAGCAAATAATGGTATGACAAAAACCATCCAACCTTCTTTCAAATTTTTATTATGTTTTTCATCTTCTTTTTTTTTTCGAAGCATGTTAGTTTTAAACCTACCATTAGGCCTCTTAGCATTGATCCCTAGCAAAGCCTACTCTTTGCTTAGCACCCTATGACCCTCAATGGCACTGTAAACCTTCTAGTATCCTTGAATCCCATGAGCTCTTAATGTCTCAGTTGGATGAGATAAAATTCAATTAACTTAAGAGTTAACCTTGAAATGACTTAATATTTGACTTAGACCCGCCTAAACATAGATGACTACCCTAATATAGTTAGACTCGCCATGCCCCTCTGGACCTTATTGATCTAATAGGACCTAGAGGACCTTAGCCTAATTACCATAATACCCTATCTAAGACATCATTGGAACCTTCATAGTTATAAACCTCTAAGCGATATCCTCAGGATGTCCTCAATTCTATAGTGGGTAGAACATCCACACTCCTTAAGAGATACTTGATCATTTCGAGCCTTAAACGGGCTAAGCCTAAGAATTACAGTACACTACAAGAAAGTAGATAACAAAATCATCCTAGAAGTTTACAATTGAACTTTGAACCCGTCACAATGACTCAACTTATAAGGATTCAAGCCACACACTTTTAACAACTTGATGACATGAGGCACATGCTATTAATTCAATCATGGGTCATATCTAATTCAATGTGTATTTTAAGTAATAAAGTAAAATAATTATTTTGAGGGAGTTGTGAAATTAGAAGTCAATGTTATCATTTAGTTTTATCGAACCAAATGATGCATTAAATAAACATCATTGTTATTCAAAAATATTATTTACAAATTCAAGCAACCAAACAAGCCCTTAGATGAATTAAACTTTTCATTACCCTTTAATCTTTTTGTATATCGGAATATGCTAACGACCTCAAGATTAATATGCCTTGAATGGAGGTAGGTTAAAAGTGCACTGTTGACCCTGTTTCTCCCTAGACCTAGGTCAAAGGGTTGACCTGGTCAAATTTGACCAGGCTAGACCCCAGGACCCATCCCAGTGGGTTCAAGGAGTCAAACCAAGTCTGCTGAGCCCAGACCCAGGCCCTGGGTCAACCTGGTTGACCAAGTCAACCCAGGTTGACCCATTAGGCCCATGTGGGTCTAAATCAAATCCAAACCCAATCCAGGGCTCTCCAAGCCCTATTCTCTCCTCCACTAGACTCAGTGGGTCAGACTTGACCCATTGGGCCCAAGTCTTGGTCCTGGGTCAACCTGGTTGACCAGGTCAACCCAGGTTGACCCATTAGGCCTATATGGGCTTGAATCAAATCCTAGTTCACTCATATCCATGCTAGGACCCACCTTAGCATCCCTTGGACCCATTTGACTAGGTTGACCAAGTCAATGGTTGACCTAGTCAACCCAAGCCTTGAATGGGTCAAATTGACCTATTTGGGTCAATTTAAACCCATTAAATGCATTAAACACCTTCCCTATTGAGGCTCCACTCAAGCCACGGCCTCATTAGCCCCACCTCCTCCTAATTAAGCCCTAGATGAGATCTAGGCCATCCATAAAGGGTCCAAGGGTATAAATAGGAGTTTTAGGGTTATTTTGGGGGATCTTTTTTTCTTGCTCTCTCTCTAGACCTCCCCAACCCGAGATCTCTAGGATCTGAGCTCCCACAAACTCCCTCCACCTTTTCCAAGTCAAAAGCCCGACGGTCAAGACCCGCCGGCGGCGAGATCCCGGCGGCCCAAGCTTTGGAGTGTCCAAGCTTTCGATCCAACCAACCTAGAGCTCGTTTGATCAAGTTTTCAACAGGAGAAACGTACGAGGACAATCAACAAGTTCAACCGAACCTAAATCCCGGAGATCAAACGGTAAAATCACTCGAAAACCCTTAACCTAGGTCAATACACTTAGGGTTAATTAGCGTCGTCATTAGTGCGTATTAGGGCAAACCAAAGATCCCACATGATTTCTGTTCATGAATAGATCATATGTTCGAAATTTCATTGGGTTTGGTGCACCCGATCGCGAGAACGAACCAAAAAACCCTATTAGGGTTTCGGGTTACGTCTGCGTAACTGCGAGAGATCTAGACCGTTGATCTTATGATCAACGGCCGAGATCCAGTCGTTCCGTGGCTCGGAACAACCGCGGGATTCGATCTCGCGGAGCGCCATCCATGTGGCTTCATCACAGCCGTCCAGTCGAACCGCGGAAGATCGGATGGTCGGGAGCGGCCGCTGACGCGGATAAGTAACGCGCGGTTCTCCGCGCAATCATTGCCAATGATTACGCGGCGGCGCAATCATTGGCAATGATTGCCCGTGACCGCGGAGTGAATCCCGTGGCGACACGTGGCCACTACGTAGCCGCCGGGGGAGCCTCTCTCCAATCATTGCCCGGGACCGCGGAACCAGTCCCGGGCCGCCACGTGGCTCCCGCCACGTGGCTCCCGCCGCCGCCGCCGCCGCCGCCAACGTGTATTTTAATATTATTTAAATTAAAATTCTTTTTTTAAATATATTTTAAAATCAGAAAATTGTATTTTGAAATTTAATATTATTTAATATTATTATAATAATATTAATAATAATATTAATAGTATTATTATTATTATAATAATAGTTATATTATTATAATATTAATTTAGCATTATTTAATATTATTATAATATCAATATTATTATTAATAGCATTATTATTATTTTGATAATATTATTATTATATGAATATTGATATTATATTAATAATAATATTATTATGATTATATTATTATTATTATTAATATTATTATTATTATCCTTTAATTATTTTAATTATGTTAATTATTACTATCATTATTATTATTATTATAATTATTATAATTATTATTATTATTATTATTATTATTATTATTATTATTATTATTAATTATTATGATTATCATTATATTAATATCAATATTATAATTAATAATATTATTATTATTTTCAATAATAGTATTACTATATTATTATAATATTAATTATTATCATTATATTAATATTAATGTTATAAGTAATAATAATATTATTATTTTTAATAATGATATTATTATATCATTCTAATATTAATTGTCATTATTATTAGCATTATTATAATATTAATGTTATAATTAATAATATTATTATTTTTAATAATATTATTATTATTGTTAATATTATTATTATAATATTAATTATTATTAGTGTCATTATAATATGAATATTGTAATCAATAATAGTATTATTTTAATAATATTATTGTTGAGATTAATATTTATATTAATATAATAGTAATATCTATTGTTATTAATATTATTATAATATTAGTATTGTTAACTAATAATAATATTATTATCTTTAATAATGGTATTATTATGTTAACATTAATATTATTATAATATTAACACTTATTATTTCATATTATTATAATATTTTAACTATTATTATTTAAAATCTAAAAATTCAGATATTATTATATCTGATTTATTTTGAAATTATTAATTATTTTCAAATATTAATTATTTCAAATTATTTTAAAAATTACCTTTAAACCTATTTAACTTCAAAAATTCATAACTTTGTCATTTTAAGTCGGATTTTGACGCACAATACCTTAAACTTTTCAGAAAAATATGAATTTTAATTTAAAATTATTCCCTGTATGTGGTTCTGTCATTTCTGGATGTTTTCTGTATTCCTATGTTATTTAATTATTTAAATATTATTTAATTAATGTAAATAATTATTTTAATAATAAAAAATTATTTTAAAACCCCCTCGGTGGCTGGTAGACCTCCCATGCTTATGAACTGAAGTACTTTCAATTATCTTATTTTTAAACTTACATTATTATTATTTATAATATTTATGTATTTTAAAGATAATTTTAAAATTACATATTATTTAAATCCCTCAATTTTGGGAAGTCTACCCCTTATGAAACTTTAAACCTAGGACCTGTATGTGAACAGAATTCATGTGGGAGAAGGATTAGTGAATGATTGTGTCCCCATCATTCACTAATCACTTCATTAGGTTTCTTTACTTAGTGTTTTCGTAGTCCTTGCATGTGTAGGTTGCACAAGCACGTAGCCTAGGCTCTCCTAGATCTAAGTAGGGGTGTCAATTTTTGACACGACCCGATAACCCGACCCGAACCCGACCCGAAAAATCCGGGTTCGGGTCAACCCGTTTGTTAAACGGGTCGGGTTCGGGTTCGGATTTCTGACCCGTTTGAAAAACGGGTCAGGTCCGGGTTGACCCGACAACCCGCGGGTCGACCCGTTTAACCCGAATCCGACAACTCGCGGATCGCGCTGGACGCTCGCGGATCGCGCTGGACGCTCGCGGATCGAGCTCGACGCTCGCGGATCGCGATCCCGCTCCGACGCTCGGACGCTTCGACGAGAACGTGACGACTCCGCCCACGCTCCGACGATCGCGACTCGACTCCGGCGCTCCGCCCTCGCTCGCCGCCCGCGCTGGCGCCCGCCCTCACTCGCAGCGCGACTCCGGCTCTCCGCCCTCGCTCGCCGCCCGCACTCGCGACTGGACTCCGCCCTCGCCCTCACTCGCGAGTCGCGATCCGCCAGCATTCGCGATAAACGGGTCGGGTCGGGTCAACCCGGCAACCCGCGCGGGTCGGGTCCGGGTTGAAATGTCCGACCCGTTTACATAAACGGGTCGGGTTCGGGTTGACCCGTTTAGATCCGGGTCAATTCGGGTTCGACCCGAACCCGACCCGCCGACCCGAATTGACACCCCTAGATCTAAGGACATGGCTTGGTGTGTTTATATTTGCTGCATTTGCTCTCCGTATTATGCCTAAGGGTTAGTTACTTCATCTCATTCCTATATAACGTAGTGACACCCTAAGGACAACAATTAAGGACCCGTCTAGCAAACTTAGAAAAATTCCAGGAATTAGGGTAGAACCCTGAATGACTTGAAACTTGAAACACTTAAACTCAGTGACATCCTAAACCCCTCAGAATTTTCTAGGAATTTTCTGGACTCTTTAAAAACGCTTAATTAGCAAACCCTAATTTACCCGTTAATTAAGCCTTAGAAACTTCAGAAAAATATAATAAATCCATTTTAAATCAGAAAAATACCCATAATACCTCAAACTCTCCAAAATTCAGTCCCCAACCTTAGATAATTAGGGCCCCTTAATTGGACCTTAATCTGGACTTTAATTCAACCTTAATCAAAAATCACCTTTTTGCCTTAATTAAATCATTAAAAATTATTAAAAATCTCAAATTTTCCCCAAACACTTGGGAACACCTTCTTAGGTCATCTCTGACCTTTGGGGGTAATTCCAATCAGTTTGGAGCTGATTTGGGCCAAAACCCCCAAAATACCCCTAATTAGGCAATTCCGATAATTCATTTAATTGCCCCAACTTCTAAAAATCATAACTAATTACAGAAAACTCCAAAATGGGCAAACTAAAAGGCATTCAACTCATATTAAGGTCTAGTATTTGTTAAAAATATTAGGTGTCCAGAAATCAACTTAAATCAAAAAGTCAACAATCCGGTCAAACTTAGTTCAAAACGAGACCAAAACTTCAGAAATTCATAACTTTGGATAGAAGAATCCAAATCGGGCATACTAACTGTCTAATTGATCAGGTTAAGGCCTAGTATTTTATAAAAATATTAGCTGGTCATAAATACCCTTTAATTAAAAAGTCAATTTTGGACCCCCTTTTGCTTAGTGTATAGGTGGACCCCGAACCCCCTAAAACTCACTAATACAATTTAAACTTCGAATATTATTACCCTAAGAAATAAAATTGATCCACACATTAAATCAACTAAGATAAATCTCAATTCACTAATATTTGGACTTTAAATAAAACTTCCCTTTTCAGACCTACAACCAACCTGGACAGTAGGCAATTGTAATTAACTACCTAGCTTAGGATTTACCTCAGCCACACAGGCTCTTACACACACTGTAGAATTGTTTGCTAGGGCACCACTTCTAGACTTAGGCTAGGCCGGTGTTTTACTTTTCTGCCGCGTGCCGAGCTTTTCCGGATTTCGTTGTATGTTGTGATTGAACTATTGATGTGTTTGCTTACTTTCATTGTACCCTGGGATTGGATGTGATTGCACGATAGACTACCCATAGGTTAGGATCGAGGTTGATACTAACGATGTCTTCTGCAGGTGGCCATGCTCATGCAGCGCTAAATAAAAGGGGGGCAATAATCATGATTTAAATACTAATGTCATTTTATGCAGGTGCTTCAGAAATTGCTCAGCCCCCCTAAATAAATGAGGGCTAATTGAAAGTCATTATAAATTGCTACAGGTGCTCCAGAGCTTGCTTAGCCCTCAAATATTTAAGAGCATGGCCAAGTGTGGCTGTGATGAGTATTTTCATTTCTATATAAATTGCTTGGGATGATATAAAATTGCTTGTGTTGATTTTTATTAGGATAACCTTGCAGGAGAGTCTAGATTTACTGCTTTCATTTAATGTAAATGGTTTGTAACTTGGTATTGAGTTGTGAAAGTTTATTTTGAGTGGGGATACAAGAATCCAAAGGTTGGATGCCCAAAGAGAAAAGGACACCCAATATGAGGATAGTCCTTTTCTGTTTGAGAATCCAAATTTGGATCATTCTACTACCCGAGGAGTCCAAGGAAGCTGAGGTCCAAGGAGTCCGAGGAAGCTCAGATCCAAGGAGTCTAAGAAAGAGAAGATCAAGAAGATGAAGACCGAGAGTATCCCACTCAAAATAACTTGCGTCAATCTTAGGATTAGAAATCCGGGTTGTTGGCAGTGGTGCCCGGCCACTTTAATTTTCTGCAGACCCTGGGTTGTAATTAAGGGCAGTTGGCCTATGGACATTTATTAATTTGTTTGGATAATTTTGATGTGTTTTATGATTGTGTGCCTCTAGGATTGTTTGCTTTTTCTTAGTTTCTTGGCGTTTTGCATGTCGCTTTTGTTTTAGCCTGGATTTCGTTAGGCTCTTTAAGGACTAAAACTTTTTCTACTCCCAACTAACATTCAAATTTTAAGATTTAAATAATTTAGAAACTTAACGACCTAGGGAATTGCCGGAATCGTCCGGGGTAGCATGCATATCGTTGCATTTCTCTCTTTCCTTCTATAAGACACTTCCCCGCCCGTGGGTAGAGTCCGGATAATCTGACCTATGAGGATGAGGTGCCGGACCTGGGGAAGCCCAGTCTAATTCCAAAAATTATTTTTTATAAGCCTTTTTAAAGTTCTATGCATACCTGATTCGGATACTTTAACTAGCATGCATTGCATTAGAAACTAACTAAATCAAAATTTTAATTGCATTAGCTCTAGAAGCATTCACCCAACATCAGTCTGGGGCCAATTAGGAAATTCTCTAGATGTCGGCCCTACTTCCAAGAACCATAACCTACCCACCCATCTTTCATTAAATGACTGGACAACATGGTTTTGAAGCGACTAGGTGGTTAGCTGGCTCCCCCTTCCAGGCCGGGGTAAGTCCAGGTTTTGTATTGCATTAGTTAAGACACGGGTGTTATTGTTGCATAGAACACTAAACCCATTAGATTTAGGATTCAAGGCTACTATTGTTTCGTAGTATGCCTCATCAGTAGGTAGGTCTTCTGTCTTCCAGAGACCCTAAACCCTACATATCCGCGTCACACGGATGACGCCACCTCCATCTTTCCCTCCTGCATGTTTCGAGTGCATGATTTATTTATTTTTCTCCAGTTTCTTCTCACTACCTTAGTCCCTCCGGATGTTGATGTGAGCCGTGCATGTTGACTAAACCTAATTGAACCTCTCTTTCCCTTCGAGTAGGACTTCCTAGTCTTCGCCCTATGTGCCAATCCCAATTTAGAAAGTATAATGTGGAATCCTTAATCGAGAGTATTCTCAGGCTCCGGCTTGAGATGTAATTAACCACGGGGGCTTGCGCCCGTGGGAAACCGCATCCCACTCTCAAATAAACCCCATTCGAGCTAATGTATCGGGTGGGGGAAACCCGTTGTGATGATAAGGTCATATATATTATTACCCATCGGGGTGTGCTGGTGAGAGCCACTATCCTCAATGGTTAATCGTATGCATGATCGAATCTGCCCTTCCATTGGCCAGATACTGTCTCCCCTCGCGGGGCGATGGTGTCTGTTGTTCCTTTCGGAGGTCCACAGGTTTCTGGCGACCACGGTGGGACAGGTTTCTCTCTCCATCTTTGGATTCTATATTATTCTCTCTTGTGTGTACTCCGGGATTGGTACTCCTTAGATTAGGTCCGTCCCACTCTTAGTTAGGGTCCTTTCTTAGTTAGGATCGTTCTTCTTTTTCTTAGTTAGGGTTCCCCCCTAGCTAGGATTCTCTCTTTCCGTTCTTCTTAGTTAGGGTTCTCCCCTGGCTAAGCTTTCTTCCTTCAGACCTTCTAGGTCATTCCGTCCCTTATCTATCATTCCTCTTCTCATTATTTTTACTAATCATTTGAAATTTCTTTTCTTCTTCTTGGCAGACAGTGCCATGGCTTCCTTCGTGCCTTCCGTTACTTTCAGTTTTGGTTCTGACGCGAGGGTGACGCTTCCTGAGTCCCTGCTAGCTAGTCCTCCCGCTGGAGGAATCACTTTTGGTTCCTTCACTGACTCGGCCTTCGTCACTCTTGGCGAGCCGACCCCTGCTGACGCTGCTGCCTACTCTCCTCCCCAGAGGAGAGCTCGCGCAGCCATGCGACCTTTTGGACATCCAGTTGCTCGGCGGACAGCCCGGGCACCCGCTCGTCCTACTCCTGTTTGTGTGCAGCCGGCACACCCTGTGGTTAGGCAGCCAGTGCCTAGACCACTTCTTGTTCAGCCCACTCGTCCAGCGGTTAGGCGACCAGTGCCTACTGCACCTGTTGTTCAGACTGCCCCGGCCCCTCAGCGCCGGCAGGTAGTAGTTACCCCTGTTGTTGTTCCGGCAGAGGCAGCTCGTGTTCGGGTTCCCCCACCTTCTTCCTCCAAGAAGAGGGGTGCCCAGACCGAGGCTCATTTGCCTTCCTCCTGTCGGGTTTCAGCTTTCACTCGGTTGTCTCATCTAGAGACCATCGGGCAGACCCCGACACTTCCTGTAATCCCTGTTCCCTCTATCACTCAGGCAGTGGGTTCAGATGTTACTTCGTCTTCCACCTCCGACCTTAGGAGACTGTAGAGCAAGTCTATGAAGGTGGTGCCTACCTACTCGTTGATGCTAATGGTATTCACCCTATGCCTGTCATCAACGGGCAGTACTTGAAAAAGTACTATGCCTGAGTTCGCTCTTCGAGAGGGAGGGGGTCTCCTTACCGCCTACAAATACTCCCCTGTATATGTACCCCCTTTGGAGGGGCTTCTTCACTTTTCAACAGTCTGTGTGGCCACGATGATTTGTCCTCTACCACACGATGTTTGTTACGAGAAGTCTGAGGCTATCCTTAGGGGTGATGAGGTGAGATGATATGATCCGTACACTGACACAAACTCTAGTCTCTATCATCTCCCTTGTCTGAACTCTTCTAGGCCAGATCTTGACCCATATCAGTCCAAATACATATCCAAGTCCTATTTTCAATGGTGGGATCTTTAAATTCAATGTGCAAAGTTTCTAAAAGAAAGATTAATCTGAGAAAAGTCTGAGAGCTTAAAACACGAAGTGGACTTTTTAGAGAATTTTTCCTTAGAAAGTACAAAATTTATTTTTCCTAATGAAAGATTTACCCCTGTCTTCTTTAGAAAATTAAGTAATTGGTGGTTGACTCCTCTAAACGCTTGAAGGACGATTATAATGATTCAAAAAAAATGTATGCCTTCTCTCTCATCCCTTGCTTGGGATGATTTCCTATTTTGAACTAAAATCTATATCAAATTGAAATTAGATTTAGAGACGCGTATTCTCCCAATCATCTTGCAGTTTTCTATCTCATAGGTGTCTTTCGCAGGCTGATGAATCTACCTCATAATTTTCTTATTCAAGTCGTTCACTCTTATCATAGGATTGGGTTTGTTTTGTGGATTTTTCTTCCTTGCACAAGAGAGTGAGTTTTTCTTCTCTTATGTTTGGAGGATAATATTACAACTGAGAAAGTTTTCTTTTAGGGATTTGGAAAGGGAGCCAGTTACAAAATGAAAGATACACAAAGTGTATCAAAAGTGAAAAGATGCGCAGTGCGCCAAAAATCAAAGATACACAAAGTGTATCAAAAGTGGAAAGTTGCGCAAAATGCGCCATAAAGTCAAGGATACACAAAGTGTATCAAGTAATTAAAAGGTGCGCAGTGCGCCAAATTAAGTTGAGGGGCTCAAAATGAGCCCAAAGTGGATAAGTAAATGGCTTCCCTTTCTTGTAAATCTCTAAGTCTCAGAAAATCCATACCTTTGATATTTGTGATACTTGAGTTTGAGAATCATGATTTTGGATTCATTGTCATGTAACGATGTTCTATTAGATATAAAAATATTTTCAAGCAAGAGAATTGGGAAGACTCAGTTTCTCTCTCTAATTTAAACCCTTTTTGAGTTAGATATTCATTCAAAATATATAAGGGAGAAAGCCCAGCTTAGCTTGTAGGGAGCTTAAGCTGGGTTAGCAAAATTTAAATCCCTAACCTTCTCGGGTCTAGATGGAGTCAACCTATATTGCTGAACTTTCTGAACCTTTTCTAAGGTTCAAGATGATTCAGAGGTTAATTTTTCATTTCTAAAAATAATCCTTTCACTCTCTGATGAAATTTTCACTCTTTAGGAAATGTATGAATCAGACTTATCTCAGATTAATTGGTGAGTGCTTAAACATCTCTTAGTGGTCACACTATTGAGTTTGTTTAAATGCTTGCCATATTCTTTTAAAAATTCATGCACAAAAATATTTTGACCCCACCATCTGGTTATAGACCATTCTTAAGGACTGATAAGAGTCTCGCATTTATTCTACCTTCCTCTTCTGAGTTCTGGTAATTTGAGAGTTTCCCCCTCTCTGTTCCCCCAGTTTCACTTGGTGCTCCCAAGTGTGGTCTGGAATATCAAAACTAATTCAGACTTCTTTTGTACTGGGTCCATACCAACCTGTGCTAGTTAAGGAGGGTGATGTTGATCCACTATCCTAACCTAAATTTCATTCACATATCAATTGTGTTCTGATTGTGCCCCCAGTTTTATTCATGTGGTGAATGTGGCCTGGGTTATCAAAGCCAATCCTATATCCCTCTTTGAGTTCCAATCATTAGAGGATGTCCCATACTAGGAGTAACACACGGATATGGTAAACGTTCCCTCTACCGGGTGTTATCTTCGACAGTACGAGACATATTTAGCCTATGATTGTGAACATATAAAAAAAATATGCACCTATACAATAAAAGAGGGAAGCTCTCAGTGGAGCAAAACCGGTTGCCCTTGTCACAGGTGGAACCCGGTAATACTCTCTAAGAGCTCAAATTCCCCAAAGTCTTTCTTTTCCTCTCCTACGAAGCGTCTGAGTGATTGCTTCAAGGATGAGTTTACACTTGTGATTATTATAATCTTTTACAATCATGATAGTCCTTGTTAGTGGTGTGATACATCTTGCTCAAGATGTTAACATCCCACCTTCGCGAGCTCTGATTCCCTAGCAGGGAATCAACTCTCTAGTTTCTTTTAGTGACCTACTTTTTTTCACCCTTGCCCTGCTCCCAGCTACTAGAGCAGTCCTATGGGTCTGGTAGTGTCGCTCCTGCCTCTCACAGGGTCCCCCTGGTCAGGGTGAGTGTTACCGCTGTGATGTTTGATGTTTATTAACTTTACTCATAAATCATTTCCCTCAATGGCGAGTGTGTCTCCTCGCCATCTCGAGTTGTTTCCCCAGTAGTGTTGCAGTACGCCTGGTTACCAGCGTTAGCATCACTGACTTGAGAGCTTTGATTTTCTAGCAGAAGATCAACTCATTTTCCACTTTACTTTCTCTCTCATTCGTACTCTACTCTCAGCTGCTGGGGTAGCTCTACGGATGCACTGATACTATTCCACTTCCCACAGGGTCCCACCAGTTTGTGTGGGTACCACCACTGTGAGCTTTTCATAAATATCATTCCTATGCAATGTTACTTCCCTTAGTGGCGAGTGTGTCCCCTCGGTACTCTTGTATGCTTTCCTAGTTGTGACGTAGTACATCAAGTCTCAGATGTTAGCGTCGCTTCTTAGTGAACTTTAATTTTCTAGCAGAAAATCATTTCACTTATCTTAGAGTGACATACTTTCCCACCGTGACCCGACTCTTGGCTGTGGAGCGGTCCCTTGGATGTGTTTATGTTGCTTTCCACCCCTACAGGGTCCCACTAGCTTATGTGGACGTACCACTGTAGTCTTCTATGATTATTTCTCTATGATATAGTCCTTTTCTCTGTAGCAAGTGTGTCCTCCTTGCTACTTTAGCTACTCAGTGGGAATGAGATTACCCCTCTCACACTTTGTTGAGGGCGTACCTTTCCCTATGGTCTCTCGAGGCATCATTCTGGTGCTTCCAGGTTTGTATGATTTTGGTTTCGCCTAGGCAGTTTCACTGGCATTTGGATACTCGTGGCCACGATGACTTGTCCTCTACCACGTGGTACCCAAAACACTAGTTTGAAACTCCTTAGACGACCCTTCTCTCTTTGAAATTTTCCATTTACTACTCCTCTTCTCATCCCTACACATATGCGTGTTAGGGTATGGTTGAGACGACTTCCCCTGATCGCTCTACTGCAGGCATATGCGCCGGGTAGGCATCAGACTTTACTTGGTTGAGAGTGCCCCACAGAGCCCCTGGGAGGCATATCTCACCACCTCTTTTTCCTGATTGCTCTGCTGCAGGCATATGCGCCGAGTAGACATCAGGCTTTACTTGGTTGGGAGTACCCCGCAGAGCCCCTGCGAGGCGTAACTCACCACACCTTTACCCTGACTGTCCTGCCGCTCTGGTAGACATCAGACCCTTACCCTGATCGTCTTGCTCTGATCAAGCAGACATCAGACTTTACCCGGTTGAGTGGGAGCCCGACAGAGTCCCTGGGAGGCATTCCCCACCACCACTTTTACTCTGGATGTTCTGTAAAAGACTACGCAGACTCCAATTTCGTGGCTTATTTACTTTTGCTGAGGTCAGGTAGAAGTATTGAGTCACCCCTATCCGCTGTTCCGAAAGGAGCAGGAGGAGACGGGATCCTTTCACCTTCTATTCTGCTGTTTGAAATGAACAGTCAGGTAGTTGGTTTTACTTACCGGTTGAGAGAGCCCGACAGAGTCCCTGGGAGGCATTCCTCACCACCCCTTTACTCTGGATGTTCTGTAAAAGACTACGCAGACTCCAATTTCGTGGCTTATTTACTTTTGCTGAGGTCAGGCAGAAGCATTGAGTCACCCCTATCCGCTGTTCCGAAAGGAGCAGGAGGAGACGGGATCCTTTCACCTTCTATTCTGTTGTTTGAAATGAACAGTCAGGTAGTTGGTTTTACTTACCGGTTGAGAGAGCCCGACAGAGTCCCTGGGAGGCATTCCTCACCACCCCTTTACTCTGGATGTTCTATAAAAGACTATGCAGACTCCAATTTCGTGGCTTATTTACTTTTGCTGAGGTCAGGTAGAAGTATTGAGTCACCCCTATCCGCTGTTCCGAAAGGAGCAGGAGGAGACGGGATCCTTTCACCTTCTATTCTGCTGTTTGAAATGAACAGTCAGGTAGTTGGTTTTACTTACCGGTTGAGAGAGCCCGACAGAGTCCCTGGGAGGCATTCCTCACCACCCCTTTACTCTGGATGTTCTGTAAAAGACTACGCAGACTCCAATTTCGTGGCTTATTTACTTTTGCTGAGGTCAGGCAGAAGCATTGAGTCACCCCTATCCGCTGTTCCGAAAGGAGCAGGAGGAGACGGGATCCTTTCACCTTCTATTCTGTTGTTTGAAATGAACAGTCAGGTAGTTGGTTTTACTTACCGGTTGAGAGAGCCCGACAGAGTCCCTGGGAGGCATTCATCACCACCCCTTTACTCTGGATGTTCTGTAAAAGACTACACAGACTCCAATTTCGTGGCTTATTTACTTTTGCTGAGGTCAGGTAGAAGTATTGAGTCACCCCTATCCGCTGTTCCGAAAGGAGCAGGAGGAGACGGGATCCTTTCACCTTCTATTCTGCTGTTTGAAATGAACAGTCAGGTAGTTGGTTTTACTTACCGGTTGAGAGAGCCCGACAGAGTCCCTGGGAGGCATTCCTCACCACCCTTTTACTCTGGATGTTCTGTAAAAGACTACGCAGACTCCAATTTCGTGGCTTATTTACTTTTGCTGAGGTCAGGCAGAAGCATTGAGTCACCCATATCCGCTGTTCCGAAAGGAGCAGGAGGAGACGGGATCCTTTCACCTTCTATTCTGTTGTTTGAAATGAACAGTCAGGTAGTTGGTTTTACTTACCGGTTGAGAGAGCCCGACAGAGTCCCTGGGAGGCATTCCTCACCACCCCTTTACTCTGGATGTTCTGTAAAAGACTACGCAGACTCCAATTTCGTGGCTTATTTACTTTTGTTGAGGTCAGACAGAAGTATTGAGTCACCCCTATCCGTTGTTCCGAAAGGAGCAGGAGGAGACGGGATCCTTTCACCTTCTATTCTGTTGTTTGAAATGAACGGTCAGGTAGTTGGTTTTACTTACCTGGTTGAGTGAGCCCGACAGTGTCCCTGGGAGGCATCCCTCGCCACTACTTCTTCCCTGATTATTTTGCTCTGATCAAGCAGACATCAGACTTTACTTGGTCGAGTGAGCCTGACAGTGTCCCTGGAAGGCATACCTCACCACCCTTTCACCTTCTATCTTGTTGTTTCGATGCGGTCAGATGGATAGTTGGTTTTCTTTACTACCTCACCTTTTTTTGGTCTCCCCCTCAGCTCTGCCCTTGCTACAGGGCAAGGTGAGGATGGGATTTCCTTTTACTCTGTCACCTTTTTGTGACCTGTTACTACTTTGCTTTCCACTTTCTCCTCGGCTCTGCCCTTGCTGTAAGACAAGGCCAGGAGAAGATCCCCCTTTGCTCTCTTTCACCTCTTTTGGTGCTCTTTCCTAGAGCCTTTACTCTACTGCTTCTGCCACATTCGGTCAACGCCAACACGAGCGGTTCACTAGTTTGTTCGCCACTCCTGTTGGGGGTCCGTTTGTTGACCCTGTTTCTCCCTAGACCTAGGTCAAAGGGTTGACCTGGTCAAATTTGACCAGGCTAGACCCCAGGACCCATCCCAGTGGGTTCAAGGAGTCAAACCAAGTCTGCTGAGCCCAGACCCAGGCCCTGGGTCAACCTGGTTGACCAAGTCAACCCAGGTTGACCCATTAGGCCCATGTGGGTCTAAATCAAATCCAAACCCAATCCAGGGCTCTCCAAGCCCTATTCTCTCCTCCACTAGACTCAGTGGGTCAGACTTGACCCATTGGGCCCAAGTCTTGGTCCTGGGTCAACCTGGTTGACCAGGTCAACCCAGGTTGACCCATTAGGCCTATATGGGCTTGAATCAAATCCTAGTTCACTCATATCCATGCTAGGACCCACCTTAGCATCCCTTTGACCCATTTGACTAGGTTGACCAAGTCAATGGTTGACCTAGTCAACCCAAGCCTTGAATGGGTCAAATTGACCTATTTGGGTCAATTTAAACCCATTAAATGCATTAAACACCTTCCCTATTGAGGCTCCACTCAAGCCACGGCCTCATTAGCCCCACCTCCTCCTAATTAAGCCCTAGATGAGATCTAGGCCGTCCATAAAGGGTCCAAGGGTATAAATAGGAGTTTTAGGGTTATTTTGGGGGATCTTTTTTTCTTGCTCTCTCTCTAGACCTCCCCAACCCGAGATCTCTAGGATCTGAGCTCCCACAAACTCCCTCCACCTTTTCCAAGTCAAAAGCCCGACGGTCAAGACCCGCCGGCGGCGAGATCCCGGCGGCCCAAGCTTTGGAGTGTCCAAGCTTTCGATCCAACCAACCTAGAGCTCGTTTGATCAAGTTTTCAACAGGAGAAACGTACGAGGACAATCAACAAGTTCAACCGAACCTAAATCCCGGAGATCAAACGGTAAAATCACTCGAAAACCCTTAACCTAGGTCAATACACTTAGGGTTAATTAGCGTCGTCATTAGTGCGTATTAGGGCAAACCAAAGATCCCACATGATTTCTGTTCATGAATAGATCATATGTTCGAAATTTCATTGGGTTTGGTGCACCCGATCGCGAGAACGAACCAAAAAACCCTATTAGGGTTTCGGGATACGTCTGCGTAACTGCGAGAGATCTAGACCGTTGATCTTATGATCAACGGCCGAGATCCAGTCGTTCCGCAGCTCGGAACAACCGCGGGATTCGATCTCGCGGAGCGCCATCCACGTGGCTTCATCACAGCCGTCCAGTCGAACCGCGGAAGATCGGACGGTCGGGAGCGGCCGCTGACGCGGATAAGTAACGCGCGGTTCTCCGCGCAATCATTGCCGATGATTACGCGACGGCGCAATCATTGGCAATGATTGCCCGTGACCGCGGAGTGAATCCCGTGGCGACACGTGGCCACTACGTAGCCGCCGGGGGAGCCTCTCTCCAATCATTGCCCGGGACCGCGGAACCAGTCCCGGGCCGCCACGTGGCTCCCGCCGCCGCCGCCGCCGCCAACGTGTATTTTAATATTATTTAATTTAAAATTCTTTTTTTAAATATATTTTAAAATCAGAAAATTGTATTTTGAAATTTAATATTATTTAATATTATTATAATAATATTAATAATAATATTAATAGTATTATTATTATTATAATAATAGTTATATTATTATAATATTATTTAGCATTATTTAATATTATTATAATATCAATATTATTATTAATAGCATTATTATTATTTTGATAATATTATTATTATATGAATATTGATATTATATTAATAATAATATTATTATGATTATATTATTATTATTATTAATATTATTATTATTATCCTTTAATTATTTTAATTATGTTAATTATTACTATCATTATTATTATTATTATTATTATTATTATTATTATTATTATTATTATTATTATTATTAATTATTATGATTATCATTATATTAATATCAATGTTATAATTAATAATAATATTATTATTTTCAATAATAGTATTACTATATTATTATAATATTAATTATTATCATTATATTAATATTAATGTTATAAGTAATAATAATATTATTATTTTTAATAATGATATTATTATATCATTCTAATATTAATTGTCATTATTATTAGCATTATTATAATATTAATGTTATAATTAATAATATTATTATTTTTAATAATATTATTATTATTGTTAATATTATTATTATAATATTAATTATTATTAGTGTCATTATAATATGAATATTGTAATCAATAATAGTATTATTTTAATAATATTATTATTGAGATTAATATTTATATTAATATAATAGTAATATCTATTGTTAT
Source organism: Dendrobium chrysotoxum (assembly GCA_019925795.1). Taxonomy (NCBI): domain Eukaryota; kingdom Viridiplantae; phylum Streptophyta; class Magnoliopsida; order Asparagales; family Orchidaceae; genus Dendrobium; species Dendrobium chrysotoxum. Next base: position 19,985,994 of record CM034309.1, read on the forward strand.
TAATATTATTATAATATTAGTATTGTTAACTAATAATAATATTATTATCTTTAATAATGGTATTATTATGTTAACATTAATATTATTATAATATTAACACTTATTATTTCATATTATTATAATATTTTAACTATTATTATTTAAAATCTAAAAATTCAGATATTATTATATCTGATTTATTTTGAAATTATTAATTATTTTCAAATATTAATTATTTCAAATTATTTTAAAAATTACCTTTAAACCTATTTAACTTCGAAAATTCATAACTTTGTCATTTTAAGTCGGATTTTGACGCACAATACCTTAAACTTTTCAAAAAAATATGAATTTTAATTTAAAATTATTCCCTGTATGTGATTCTGTCATTTCTGGATGTTTTCTGTATTCCTATGTTATTTAATTATTTAAATATTATTTAATTAATGTAAATAATTATTTTAATAATAAAAAATTATTTTAAAACACCCTCGGTGGCTGGTAGACCTCCCATGCTTATGAACTGAAGTACTTTCAATTATCTTATTTTTAAACTTACATTATTATTATTTATAATATTTATGTATTTTAAAGATAATTTTAAAATTACATATTATTTAAATCCCTCAATTTTGGGAAGTCTACCCCTTATGAAACTTTAAACCTATGACCTGTATGTGAACAGAATTCATGTGGGAGAAGGATTAGTGAATGATTGTGTCCCAATCATTCACTAATCACTTCATTATGTTTCTTTACTTAGTATTTTCGTAGTCCTTGCATGTGTAGGTTGCACAAGCACGTAGCCTAGGCTCTCCTAGATCTAAGGACATGGCTTGGTGTGTTTATATTTGCTGCATTTGCTCTCCGTATTATGCCTAAGGGTTAGTTACTTCATCTCATTCCTATATAACGTAGTGACACCTTAAGGACAACAATTAAGGACCCGTCTAGCAAACTTAGAAAAATTCCAGGAATTAGGGTAGAACCCTGAATGACTTGAAACTTGAAACACTTAAACTCAGTGACATCCTAAACCCCTCAGAATTTTCTAGGAATTTTCTGGACTCTTTAAAAATGCTTAATTAGCAAACCCTAATTTACCCGTTAATTAAGCCTTAGAAACTTCGAAAAAATATAATAAATCCATTTTAAATCATAAAAATACCCATAATACCTCAAACTCTCCAGAATTCAGTCCCCAACCTTAGATAATTAGGGCCCCTTAATTGGACCTTAATCTGGACTTTAATTCAACCTTAATCAAAAATCACCTTTTTGCCTTAATTAAATCATTAAAAATTATTAAAAATCTAAAATTTTCCCCAAACACTTGGGAACACCTTCTTAGGTCATCTCTAACCTTTGGGGGTGATTCCAATCAGTTTGGAGCTGATTTGGGCCAAAACCCCCAAAATACCCCTAATTAGGCAATTCCGATAATTCATTTAATTGCCCCAACTTCTAAAAATCATAACTAATTACAAAAAACTCTAAAATGGGCAAACTAAAAGGCATTCAACTCATATTAAGGTCTAGTATTTGTTAAAAATATTAGGTGTCCAGAAATCAACTTAAATCAAAAAGTCAACAATCCGGTCAAACTTAGTTCAAAACGAGACCAAAACTTCAGAAATTCATAACTTTGGATAGAAGAATCCAAATCGGGCATACTAACTGTCTAATTGATCAGGTTAAGGCCTAGTATTTTATAAAAATATTAGCTGGTCATAAATACCCTTTAATTAAAAAGTCAATTTTGGACCCCCTTTTGCTTAGTGTATAGGTGGACCCCGAACCCCCTAAAACTCACTAATGCAATTTAAACTTCGAATATTATTACCCTAAGAAATAAAATTGATCCACACATTAAATCAACTAAGATAAATCTCAATTCACTAATATTTGGACTTTAAATAAAACTTCCCTTTTCAGACCTACAACCAACCTGGACAGTAGGCAATTGTAATTAACTACCTAGCTTAGGATTTACCTCAGCCACACAGGCTCTTACACACACTGTAGAATTGTTTGCTAGGGCACCACTTCTAGACTTAGGCTAGGCCGGTATTTTACTTTTCTGCAGCGTGCCGAGCTTTTCCGGATTTCGTTGCATGTTGTGATTGAACTATTGATGTGTTTGCTTACTTTCATTGTACCCTGGGATTTGATGTGATTGCACGATAGACTACCCATAGGTTAGGATCGAGGTTGATACTAACGATGTCTTCTGCAGGTGGCCATGCTCATGCAGCGCTAAATAAAAGGGGGGCAATAATCATGATTTAAATACTAATGTCATTTTATGCAGGTGCTTCAGAAATTGCTCAGCCCCCCTAAATAAATGAGGGCTAATTGAAAGTCATTATAAATTGCTACAGGTGCTCCAGAGCTTGCTTAGCCCTCAAATATTTAAGAGCATGGCCAAGTGTGGCTGTGATGAGTATTTTCATTTCTATATAAATTGCTTGGGATGATATAAAATTGCTTGGGTTGATTTTTATTAGGATAACCTTGCAGGAGAGTCTAGATTTATTGCTTTCATTTAATGTAAATAGTTTGTAACTTGGTATTGAGTTGTGAAAGTTTATTTTGAGTGGGGATACAAGAATCCAAAGGTTGGATGCCCAAAGAGAAAAGGACACCCAATATGAGGATAGTCCTTTTCTGTTTGAGAATCCAAATTTGGATCATTCTACTACCCGAGGAGTCCAAGGAAGCTGAGGTCCAAGGAGTCCGAGGAAGCTCAGATCCAAGGAGTCTAAGAAAGAGAAGATCAAGAAGATGAAGACCGAGAGTATCCCACTCAAAATAACTTGCGTCAATCTTAGGATTAGAAATCCGGGTTGTTGGCAGTGGTGCCCGGCCACTTTAATTTTCTGCAGACCCTGGGTTGTAATTAAGGGCAGTTGGCCTATGGACATTTATTAATTTGTTTGGATAATTTTGATGTGTTTTATGATTGTGTGCCTCTAGGATTGTTTGCTTTTTCTTAGTTTCTTGGCGTTTTGCATGTCGCTTTTGTTTTAGCCTGGATTTCGTTAGGCTCTTTAAGGACTAAAACTTTTTCTACTCCCAACTAACATTCAAATTTTAAGATTTAAATAATTTAGAAACTTAACGACCTAGGGAATTGCCGGAATCGTCCGGGGTAGCATGCATATCGTTGCATTTCTCTCTTTCCTTCTATAAGACACTTCCCCGCCCGTGGGTAGAGTCCGGATAATCTGACCTATGAGGATGAGGTGCCGGACCTGGGGAAGCCCAGTCTAATTCCAAAAATTATTTTTTATAAGCCTTTTTAAAGTTCTATGCATACCTGATTCGGATACTTTAACTAGCATGCATTGCATTAGAAACTAACTAAATCAAAATTTTAATTGCATTAGCTCTAGAAGCATTCACCCAACATCAGTCTGGGGCCAATTAGGAAATTCTCTAGATGTCGGCCCTACTTCCAAGAACCATAACCTACCCACCCATCTTTCATTAAATGACTGGACAACATGGTTTTGAAGCGACTAGGTGGTTAGCTGGCTCCCCCTTCCAGGCCGGGGTAAGTCCAGGTTTTGTATTGCATTAGTTAAGACACGGGTGTTATTGTTGCATAGAACACTAAACCCATTAGATTTAGGATTCAAGGCTACTATTGTTTCGTAGTATGCCTCATCAGTAGGTAGGTCTTCTGTCTTCCAGAGACCCTAAACCCTACATATCCGCGTCACACGGATGACGCCACCTCCATCTTTCCCTCCTGCATGTTTCGAGTGCATGATTTATTTATTTTTCTCCAGTTTCTTCTCACTACCTTAGTCCCTCCGGATGTTGATGTGAGCCGTGCATGTTGACTAAACCTAATTGAACCTCTCTTTCCCTTCGAGTAGGACTTCCTAGTCTTCGCCCTATGTGTCAATCCCAATTTAGAAAGTATAATGTGGAATCCTTAATCGAGAGTATTCTCAGGCTCCGGCTTGAGATGTAATTAACCACGGGGGCTTGCGCCCGTGGGAAACCGCATCCCACTCTCAAATAAACCCCATTCGAGCTAATGTATCGGGTGGGGGAAACCCGTTGTAATGATAAGGTCATATATATTATTACCCATCGGGGTGTGCTGGTGAGAGCCACTATCCTCAATGGTTAATCGTATGCATGATCGAATCTGCCCTTCCATTGGCCAGATACTGTCTCCCCTCGCGGGGCGATGGTGTCTGTTGTTCCTTTCGGAGGTCCACATGCACTAGTCAAGGCCAAGGTGCACTCGCTAAGGGTCAAGGATCTCTCACCTCTCATCACTCGGCATGACTATACTCATCACTCGTCACACTTCACTCATCACTCTGTCACTTGCAATTGATCACTCATCATGACTATACTTATCACTCATCACTAGTTACTCAGCACTCGACACTCGACATGAATTACTCTCCACTTGACCAGTGACAATCTACGCATTAGTTATTCATATGTGTTTTTATATTTTCAGCTACATACTGGGCTACATACCATTTATAATTAAGTGTGTTTTTTATATAGCTTTCATGTAGCCCCATAATCTTATAAATAAATGGTCATACATAGAATCACTCTCTTTCTCACTCTATTACTTTTTTCCTTTTTTTTCTATGTATTATTACACTGTGAAGCCTTGTAAGTCTTGAAAGTAAGGTTTGGATATTACTCAGGGATATATTTGAATTCAACATTCTGAAAGGTGCAGTGAGATGCCAAGGTCCCAAACCAAGCATTGCAAATACTCGGGGAACTCACCTTAGGAGCTCATTAAGGACCCTGTGGGTGAACACTCGACACTCATCACTTGGTAGGTGAACACTTGTCATTGGGCACTCAAAGGATGAACACTTGTCACTTAGCTGGTGAAAAATTAGTAAAATCAAATATAGAAATTTAGGTGAACGCATTCCTTAGAAAAGATTATATATATATGTATATATAAAAGGAAGAAGTTTGAGAAAAATTAAAATAACTCAAACCTAAGAACTCAATATTTTTTGCCTAGTCTAAGTTGGAAAATTAACACATTAATGACTTGTAGAAACTTATTTCCTAAAAGGTGAGCACACGGCTAATCATAAACAAGGTAGATTGACTTGGGCTTAAGACTACTTTCAATAGGTGAGTTGAAGCCCTACGCACGAGACCTGCAGAAGAGTTGAAGCCCCTAGGAGAAGGAAAGTTTATGATTAATGGCATCTCCTTTTTATGAGTCTTCCTAGAGGCCCTAATCACTCGATATGCATCATTTAAGTCCAAAGATATAAATGATAAAAAATCTTAAAATATTCTTTTAACAGAAGTTGTTCTAACATTCACTACTCAACGTATTTTTGCTTAATTAATTCTTGTGTTCTTTTTGCAAGCCACTCTCCAAAGTTATAAGAGAATTGGGAAACTAAATGTATATCTGAATATGCCAACTGCCTGAAGATCAATATGGCTTGAAGCAAGGAAAGATAAAAGTGCATTAGTTGAAGGCCAACATGCACTCGCCAAGGGTCAAGGACCACTCGCTATTTGTCACTTAACATGACTTTACTTGTCACTCAGCATGATTATACTCGCCACTCGACATGACTCGGCGTGATTATCCTAGGGATTACACTAGTCACTTGTCACTCAACAGTACACTCATCACTCATCACTCAGCATTGGTACACTCATCACTTAGCAAGCTCACTTGACCAATGACAACTTACACAGCAATTTTCTAGCATACTCACTTGACCAGTGACAGTTTACGCGTCAATTATCCATGTATCTTTTTATATTTTTAGCTACATATTGGGCTACATGCCTTTTTTAAATGAGCATATTATTTATATAGCTTTTCAAATAGCCCCACAACTCTATAAATAAAGGGTTATATGACAAGTAAATGAGCAAGACAAAAAATAATTAGAATCCCTCTCTTTCTCAATTTCCTTTTTCCCTTTGTAAACCATTACCTATTATATACCTATTTGCATCTTAGAAATTGTAAAGCATTACCTCACCCTTGAGTGAGATGTACAACTTATTATATCTATGATGCTTTAAATGGGAATGTTGATCTTATAATGAATATTGTATATTTAAGGTATTCTTCAATAGGGGACATATACCCCATATCAAATTCAAAACATCCAAACTAATTTCTCCATCAAATATTTCCTATTTTAACACATATTGCAACTACATGCCCTCTTGTAGCTAGGTATATATGGTTTGATAGGGTGCATAATTTTCCAAAATTCAAAATTATCAGAATTAGAATTAGTAAGAATCAATTTTTGGCCCGGTCAAAAACTAATGGGTACCTATCCTAAAATAGCGAGCGGTCTTGACATATTCCTATTATCTCTATTTTGATATATAATCGCAAGTAGCAACCTACACCATTGCCTCTGCTATCTCGTGCAGCCCTAATAAAAGAATGTGAGAATCATCAGGGTTTAAGAGAAAAATCTTTTGCTTCTACAACAACAAGGTACACATTTTTTTCTATCTAAAAAACCTTTGATGCTTTTTTTATTAAAAATTTTAAAAGGAATAGAAGAAAGAAATTGAAAAAGATAAAGAAGTTGAATTAAAATAATTACTACTCCTTAAAGTAATGCATATTAAAAATCTTTGATGAGTTTTTAACTATAATGAATTTGAATGATATTGATGTGTATTCTAACAATAGATAATAATAATAATATCAAGAAATTATAAGATTTTATTATTAAAATTAAAAATACATTTCTATTTATTTGCACTCATTTATTAAAAAAATTGCTCTTCTAAATATATTTTGTTAATTTTAAAAATTCTATCAACATGCATAAAATATATTTTATTTATTTTTAAAATTCTATTAGCAGCACTGTCCATGTACATGTAAACTAGTATGTATGTATATAGTATTTTAAAAGCCATTCGTATTTTGCAATAATGCTCAAAACATTTTTATCTGATTGGGAAATAATTAAAAAAAATGATTACGTTAATCAAGATATAAATTAATTAAATGAATAAATCAAATTATTGATATTGATAAGCCATATACTAACAAGCTCACATGATATGAAAGCAGCCAGCACCACAGGAAAATCGATTTTTTGCGGCGGAAAAATAAGCCGCAAAACAAGCCAAATCCGTCATAAATTTCAGTTTGCGCCAGATTCAATTCCGACGATAAAAGTTGCTCCGCAAAAGTTTTACAATGAAATAAATCTGTCGCAAATATTTTGTGGTGGATTTACGGTGGAATTATATTGAAAAAAATGATGGCTTCGTTTTTGCAAAATGCCGCAAAATCTGTCACAAATTACGACAGATTTGCGGCGGAATTGCCATCGTAAAGTATGGTGGATATTCAACCGCAATTTGCGACGGATTGTTCCGTCATAAAATACGATACTTGTTCGTCATTTCAATATTTTCGGCAGAAATTCTGCCACAAATCCGCCAGAAACCTGTAGAATAAATAAAAAAAACATCTGCTACAATCAGTTATTGAGCTTTTCAACAATAACAATCCAAGTAGTTTAAAAGCAGTAGTTAATAATGCTATCATTTAAACAAAGAATACTAAAATAAACATAAAAAAGTATACTTTTGTACAATCACATTCCAATTGCTCAAATAGACAATCACATTCCACAGAATCTATAATTACAACACTATTGTAGTATCAATAGTTCTTATACATCAATAATAATAATAATAATAATAATAATAATAATAATAATAAACCCCTACACAGACAATCTAAGCGGAATTTGTATCCTCACTCTCTTGCTAAGCCGATGCAAGCATAGGATGATTTCTGCCAATCTACTCTCTCAATCTCTGAAGTTCATCCAATATCTAAATGTTAATATCCGCTTATAATTTTTGGATATTTTCTAGCTCTGCTTTCAAATTAGTCACATATTGGCTATGCAAACTCTCCTGGCTATTTATAGAGTAGCTGGAGGCAGAAGAGGGCTGCCCCTCGTATGCGTAAGCCTGCGAGCCTAATTCATAAACTCATCCCTTCTGCATTTTTCCTACCGTCTGCGACCAAGTGCAGTAGTCAGAAATATCTGTGAAACCCCCAGAGGATCCCTCTCAATATACAGCATGTCTCTCTCTAAGTCGTGTATGCTCATCCTATAAAATACAACATTAATCGTAGCTTATAATATTTTTATAAGTATAGTATCCTTATATACTTACATATGTCCTCCTCTCTCGCTAATCCATCCACTGTTGGTCCTCCTAACGCTTGTGAGTGTGACTGTATAACTCAACTACAGTGGGTTCTTTATCAAGCATCTCCTTCTGTAATATACTTAGATTAGCATGCATAACCAAAAAAATAATTAAAATCTGTTAAAATTCTTACCAATCGTCGTATGTGCTCAATGTGTGGAACTGAGCCCCTAATATGAAGGGAGCTTACCTAGGCCCCGATATTAGAAGCTCGATTATGTATGTTCTGCTCCCTCATCCCTATATAATATGGGCTATCACAAGCACTACTGAGCTTGGCCCATACACCCTCTCCAATCCAAAGCAGTCACTCACCTATCCTCCTAATGCGTGTGAACATGTCTCGCATGCGAGTTGCTTTGCATTTCTCAAAATTTATTTTAATTCGAGTATCATGCTTAGTCAACCAATAGAAATCTTATTGTATGTAACAAATTAAAAAAAAATAGTATTCTTCGTCAGCTTAATAAAATATAGACAGATGCTACTGAGGTTGGAAGCATATCCATCAGGTAGCTTTAGGCTTTGCACCCATTCACAAATCGCTCGCCTTTGCTCTAAAGTAAAGGTAAACGAAGCTTTTGGCTTTAGAAGTTTATCATTTACACCTTCCTTCAGCTCAAGTGTTTTCCTCCTACAAATATCCTTCAAGTCCATCCTAGCTTTTACATTATCTTTAAATTTGCTCTTGATGTTCATCACTGCATTGAAGACATTATTGAAAATATTTTTCTCTATATACATCACATCTAAATTAAGTCTGATCAAGTTTGTTCTCCAATATAAAAAAGACTAGCAAATGCCTTTCTTCGTCCAATTATGAGTAACTCCAAATCTGGGCACTTTGTAAACAGCTAATGATGGAGAATCAATTATTGTGAGTATGAAATTTACTCTTTCAAATAATTTCTAATTGCTTAAGCTTAGTGGAGGCTGTGTCATCTCCATTTTATTTTTAATAAAAGCCTCCTTATTTCCCTTGAATGGATGGTTTGCAGGTAAAAATATATGGTGATAGTCAAACTAAGTATTTTTCCCCATGCTTCAAAGTGAAATATTTAGTATTTTTCATGCAATATGAGAAAGCTAGCTTGCCAGTAGTGCTGCTACTAGAAAGCAGACTGTATGCTGAAAAGTCACCAATTGTCCAAAGTAATGATGTCCTCAATGTAAAATTTTATTGGTGGGAATATCATATGTAGCAACTCCTTCATTCTACAATAATTTTTAAGTCATTGATTAAAGGTTGTAAGAATACATTTATCTTTACTCTCAGATTGTATGGGCTTAGAATGATATGTGCTAGAAACATATATGATGTAGTCATACACAATACTGGAGAAAGATTATAGGGGTTGAGTACCATGGGCTAGCATGAGTAAGGTGAGATAGATTGAATAAATAGAGTAAAACTATCTGCATATAAACATAATCTTATATTTCTTAATTCTACAACGAAGGTAAAATTTGTATGGCCAAATTGTTTCTAGGCTTCTGCTTCTGACATATATGTTAGAACACATACTTATGAAATGTGTTCCTTCTGACATCTCATAAATGCATATAAATATTATAATATGGGAATGATGAGTAAGTAGAACAATCGACTTACTGGCACATCCCTTTGCTTTCTTTTTCTTCTAGAATTTGGTTTAAATATTGGTGTGTTATAATAATGACATATAATCTTTGATAAATTATCCCCGTAGTACAACATGCATCCGTTAACACAGCAATCTATTTTTATAGATGTCAAACCAAGTTTGAAAACTAATTTTTTATTTCAGTATAAATATGTTAGAATTATATTATCTGCCAGGTTGGTCTCCCTAAGTAGGCCAATGAATTAGTTAAAGCATTCTTTGGGTACATGGCATTCTGTCTTTATGCTTAACATCTTTACAATAATAAATAACTCTGAGTGAGTAGTACACTCATTCTAAATTAGTTGTTGCGTAGCTTGCAATAAATTATAAATTTTTTGTGCCTCCTTATTCGGTAACTCTTCTGTATATTGTTGAAATTGTGGCTCAGTTGTATTATATACTAAGTCTTCAAATATCCTAATTCTACCTTCCTCAACTCTTGCAAAACATATAGACATACCACATTGAGAGTCAAAATGAGACTCGTAATCACTATATGAAGTCCAATACCAATATTCTGGATGAATCCTCTACAATATATATCAACAGTAATCTCATCTAGTGTGAGATGGGCTTAATTTTGTGTTTGAAACATGGACAACGGAACCTTGCCTTTGATATAATTGACAGTCTGCCTCAATGAAATAATTCACTCCGTTCAGAAATACACCCGTTAATGTCTTGCGTCCAGGCAATAATCAATTATACATCCAATTTTTATAGTTTTAAATATCCATAACACATAAGATATACATTTCTACAACCAAACAATGAAATTTGTATCAATTTTTTAAGAAAATAAATAATGTACATTAGTGATGATGACATTAAAAAGTTGGTGATAATTTTATGAGTTTGCATGGATAGTTGGGCTTCTCAGCTATTGTTGGCACATTCATATGATAGAGAATATCATACTCTCATGTCACCTCCATCACACACTCATTATACTCTACTTATGCTTTTGTTATTATGCACAAGTCCCACATTGATATCGTCATCCTCTCTTCTTCCATAGAACTCCACCTCAACTCATATATTTCAAGAATGCTTATATATTTGACAATAGAAGAGTGTGTCAATTAGTGCAACATACAAATGAATCATCATACAACATGCCCATGATGATCCCCTCTCCCTTTTTCTTAATATAAAATAATGATTATTGTCATCACTCATCCTCATATCTTCAACATTTAACTTAATATTATGCTGTCACTCATCCACCTGAGCATCCCCATCTCTGCAACATTTAACTTAATATTATGCTTCTCTTTTAATGGCCAACATTTTACATCATAAAGCATTACAAGTCTCATCACCAGATCTTAAAGAATTTTCCCTTAAGTTTGAGAGAGACTTTTCTATCATATAACAAGCCTAATACATTCCTCCACTTCAACCATCCAACATGAATTATGCTAACAACATCTCCATCTATTACATCATCACTATGAATAATAGACTCATGGTATCTAAAACGTGTACTCTTATTAGTGAATTGTTTGCCCAAAGTCATTATCCCTCCCATTAGACTGTAAGATTGACCTCTATAATTCAAGTTTACATTCAACTCCCTCTCTAGTCTTATCAACAAAGAAGTAATTATCAACAAAATTCATACCTTATGGCAGAGGCAGATTTAAGGTTTGGATGAAGATGCATGCAAAAGGAAGAAATATGGATACCTTTGCAATGATCAAGCTCCCTTTTGCTCAAATTCGACTACTACAGAAAAACGAGGAGGTGTGAGTTCGAATGTGACATATTGAATGAAGAAGCGTGCAAAATGAAGAAAGATGGATACCTTTTCAATGATCAAGCTCCACCATGATCCGACTTCGGCTGCGAACAGAGTCTGAAAGGCGGTGTGACAACTGTGGAGAATAACGGCCAAAAGGATGTGAGAAGGCTATTGCAAAGAAGAACAACGAGGAAGTGTGACTTCGGATGCGATAGGAAGGAACGTCATTGAAGGAGGCAATGCCACAGGGAACGTCATCGAATGAGCCAAGCAAAGTCGCGGTTGAGAACAGAACATACGAATGAAATAAATGCCTAGCCAGTCGGCTTAGATAGGGTTGTTTATGTCAGATTTGTGATGGAAATTTTTCCACATAGTCGTGAAGAAATTTTTGCCACAAATCTGCCGCGAAAAAAAAAATGATCAAAAACTTCCTTCTCAATTTTAGAGAAAATATTTTTTGCTGCAAAGGTCGCCGTAAATTGCTGACTTTCCTATAGTGCAGCACATACCTCCTCACAGCCAGCACGCACCTTTTCTACACCCCATCCACCTTGCTGCTGCTACTATACTGTACATCACGCTTTATCAGAACTTATTCCAACCATAGATCATTAAATAACCATGGCATCAACACCATGAGTGAAAAATATACCGAGAACTATTCTTGTATTAGATAAATTCTTCATTGTCTTATAATACAGCTAAAGAAGTATACAAGTACATGCGAATAAGAGATGAGCAAACTTCAGCACATGGGAAGTTACAATCTAATGGTGTTGATGTCATGGTTAGTTAATAATTTATAGTTGGAATAAGTTCTAATAAAGCGTATTGTACAGCACTGTAGCAACAGTAAGGTGGATGGATGGAGAAGAGGTACGTGCTAGTTATCAGTATAATCAAAAGAAGATTCTGGAAGATATTCAAAGGAATGCTTTAGATATTCATTTAAATACTCCTTTAAAAGAGGTTAACTCTCTTATCAATCATTATCCGAGATTATGGGCTTCTTGGATTTCTCAAAGATCTAAAACAAGATGGCTATTGAATGGAGAGGATGACTTGGGTTTTTTATATTCCAAAATTCGTAGTAGACAAAACAGGAATTATATTAAAGCTATTTCTATGGATGAATGTTAGATTTCTGATTTTAATGCTATTTCTGAAGCTTTTATTCAGCATTTTAAGAAATTTTTTACTTCTCTTGAACCGCTATTAGCTAATTCTTATAATATTCTAGTGAAGAATAAGATTCCTGCTATGCCTTTACCTAGTCTTAGGGCTTCTATTTCTTATGAAGAGATTAAGATGGTGGTCTTCTCAGCTCCTTCTTCTTCTACTCTGAGGCTAGATGGTTATACTTTTAATTTCTTTTAAAAATGTTTGGGATTGTAGGCCTTGATTTTTGTAAAGCTATTTTACATTTTTTCTCTGCTAATAAAACTCCTAGGGCGGCTAAGGCTTCGACTATTATTCTTATTCCAAAATGCTCTCATGCCTCTTTAATTACTGATTTCAGACCAATTTCTTTGTGTAATATTTTTTTATAAAATAGTTGCAAAAATTTTGGCTAATGGAATTAAATTTGTTATGCCTTTCATTATTTATCCTAGTCAATCTGGATTCATTAAAAATAGAGTTTCTAAGGATAATATTTTCTTAGCTTCAAAAATTTTGAGAGAGTTTAATTACAGTAAAGCTAAATGTTTATGTGCTGAGCTGGATATTTACAAGGCTTTCGATATTGTTTCTAAATATTTTCTTTTATCTAGAATGGTTCAAAAAGATTTTCCGAATTGTTTTATTTCTTAGATAAAAAGTTGTATTGATGAAATCTTCTTTTCCATTGCTACTAATGATTCTTTAGAAGGATTCTTCAGCTCTTCATTTGGTCTTTGTCAAGGTAGTCCGCTATCGCCTTATTTATTTTGTATTGTCATGGATGCTTTATCTAACTTGATGGATGATATTTCTTCTTCCAATAACTTTGCGGGGATAGTGTCGGGAGATAATTATATTTCTCATTTACTTTATGCGGATGATGTTTTGGTGTTTGACAAAGCTAAGGTTTCTAATACTGAGAAATTAAAGGAGGTTTTGGATTATTTCTCAAGTTGTTCTGGTCTTTTTGCTAATCATAACAAAAGTTTGGTCATGTTTACTAAAGATTCTATTGAGACTGGTCATATTTGTCAAGTTTTATATATCTCTAATTCTCATATGAGTATGAAATATTTGGGTATTCTAATTTCTATTAAAAGGCTTAAAGGTATGAATTTTTAACCTTTGCTTAATAAAGTTTCTGATCTTCTTTCTGGTTGGAAGTCTAAGATACTCTCTTTTGCGAGAAGGCTGCAATTTCTTAAATTCTCTATTTCTAATTATATTTCTTATTGGATTTGAGGTATGATCTTACCTAAGTCTTGAATTAAATTTATTAGGAAAAGTTGTTCTAATTTTCTTTTTCATGGTGACATTAATTCTTAGAAAATACATCTCATTGCTTGGAAAGATGTTTGCAAGCCGAAATATTTTGGGGGTTTAGGGATTCCAGACCTGAATGCCTTACAGTTTGCTTTTAGTTGTTATGTTATTTGGAGAATTTTAAATGGAGATGGTCTCTTGGCTGGCTGGGTTAAAAGTAAATATATTTTGCTTTGGAAGCGTCCTTCCCCTAAGGCTTCAATGTTTTGGAAGCATCTTTGTAAACTGACCGAGTCTATGAAGGACAAAATCTCTTTTATTATTATTGCTAAAGTTTTCTTTCTTTTTATTGGGATCCTTGGTGTGGTGGTCGGTCTCTGCATGATTTAGTCTGTAATGTTAGCTCTTCTTGGCACTCGGTTTTAGTTAAAGAGGTTATTATAGAGAATAAGTGGTCTTTGCCTGATTTTATTCAGCCAGGGGTTTCTACTAGTATTGGTAATATTCCCATACTTATCTCTTCTATATCATGCACAGCATGGAATGGGGATTAAAGATTTTTTGTGCTAACTTTGCTGTTTAGTATTTGTTGGTTGTTTTTGTTGCTTGTGGGTTTTTGTTTTGGTTGTGCGATTGTTAAGAATATTATGAATTGGTTAATTTGGATGTTGGGACCTTTGGTCGGCTGTTTTTTATTAGATCTAATGATCTAGTTGAAATTTTTAAGCAACCAAGGTGGGGTTGTTTCCCCTGAAGATTTTTGTGGATTGGGCAATCAGTTTTGGACTTGGATGACCAATTCTTTGACAATTTGAGGGGGTTTTATTTTTATGAAGTTTTCAGTTTGATGAAATTAACCATCTTGAGTCCTTGGGTGGAGTTTTGGGTTGTGGTGTTTTGTTTTATTTTGGTCTGTAATAGCTGTTTTTTGATATATTGTTGTTATTCTTTATTCTGGTTCTTTAATTGTTCTATAGATATTTGTTCTTGGAACATGATGTTCAATTTAAGATGCTGGTTGCGGATCCATTTGTTGGCTTGTTCTTGACTTTGGGTGCTGGTTTTTGAAGTTATTCTGTTAATGAAGCTTGATGCTAAAATTCTAGTGATGTTGGTTGCGGGAAAATAGCTTCTGCTAATATCAATTTAGAGTTGCTATTTGTGAGTTTTTCTAGAGCCTGATTTTTTGGTTAAAAAATCGGTTGGTTGGCTGGATCTTGTTTTGGGTGCTTGTGTTTTAAGATATCCTAATCATTAAAAGAAGGGCCTTTCCTTCTTTTCATCGTCGTGCAGCAATCTGATTTCTGTCATGACCCTTGGATCTTGTTATTCTTTGGATCCCTGACGATGTAGTGGTTTAGTTGTGCCAATTATTAGCTTAGCTTATTTAGGATTCTCAAAGAATTGTATTTTCTGAAGATTGTTGTTTTAGTCTTCTTCTGTTGATGGTTAGATTTAGTATTTTCTTTTACTAGATTAGATTCCTCTTTATTCTTTGACAAGCTATGTAAGTTTTTCTTTATTTCCCATCTTAATAAAAATTGAACATGATTGCCGGGCTGCTTTCATATGAGGTGAGCTGGTCAGCATATAGCTTATCAACATCAATTATTTGAATTATTCATTTAATTAATTTATATTATGATTAAATTAATCATGTTATTAATTATTTCCTTATCATATAATAATATTTTGAACATTATTGCAAAATACAAATGACGTTTAAAATAATATTTACATACATACATACTTACTAGTTTACATATACATGCACATAGCACACATTAATAAAGTTTTAAGAATTAATAAAATATATTTTATGCTGGTTGATAGAATTTTTAAAATTAACAAAATATATTTATAAGAGCAAATAATTTTTTTAAAAATAAATGGAGCAAATAAAAAGAAATGTATTTTTAGCTTTAATAAAAAAAATCTCATAATAAGTTGTACATCTCACTCAAGGGTGAGGTGACGCTTTACAATGTCTAAGATGTAAATAGGTATATTAGATGCAAATTCTTATACATGCAGCGTTATAACACTACAAATCCAATTTTAAGGCACTGTGGACCTCCTTTAAGACGGAAAACAGAACGTTGTAGTTCTAACGCCACAACACTGTGAACTCCACACTGAGAAAAATCATTCTGTGCGGACACCAGACTCATTCGGACGTCCGGTATGCTCGGTATTTTAGTTGTACCGAGCGTTATCGACCGCGGCTCGGTATCGGCTCGGTATCAACTCGGTATTGGACGTGGCGCATTTTCATTGGAGTCCGAATGCATCCGGTGTCCGCACATAATAATTTTTCCAACACTGATGCGCTGTAGGTCCAACGTCATGTCAGGCATTTCCAGTCGGAAGAGTTAGCATCGAGCTGCTGCGGAAACAACACCATGACTTTGCGAGTGGAGTCAATTTTATCTTAGTTTTTAATTTTATTCAATAAAAGGGGAATAATTCGTGAGAAACTCTTGTATTCGCGTCCGGAGATGATGAACGTAAGTGTGAAGTGAAGATTTGTACCATTTCATCCATTTTTCATAGTGGATTTCATTTTTTTTTTTTTTCTGTTTTCGAGTTTTTCAAGTTAAATCCTGATGCTCTTCTCATCTATTTTTTTTTTTCTTGTTTGTTTCGTTCTTGGTTTACTTCCCAACAATTCACGTAAATAAATTCAGTTCATTACAAGTTACCTCTTGAAACATAGGCTGCTGCAAACGGAAATCAAGAAGAATTTGAACAGACTGATAAAGTATGATTCTCTATGAACATTTCTGCTCAAATGGGAGACCAGAAAGGATGTACCATTCAGATGAACTGTGCACTCACTCCATGATACTTGTATGACCTTGAAATGCTGTAAGCAGGTGTCAACCGTTCACTTAGGCAGCAACCAACGGCCAACTGCTAACAGAAAATAGCAGTAGAAGCTTACAAATCAGAACTGCTTTCATGGCCCGGAAATTAATTCCATTAAAGATTTCGTTGGTGAACTGTGTCCATAAGCAACGGAATCCCTCCAGAGAGTCATTCCTGATTGAAACGGACAAAAATATCCGAAATTTTTTATAAGTATTTTAAGTTTTGAAAAAAAATAGCTAAATAATTGAAAAGCAACTCAAACTTTAGGAAACAAAACTAAGGCTTCATTTGGGACGACTTTTTTACTGCTTCTTAAAATAACTTTTTAGTACAAAAATTAAAATTTTTTATTAAAAAGCTGTTTTAAGAAGCAGTAAAAAAGCCGTACCAAACGAAGCTTAAATATGCCTAGGCAGCATTGATGAATCAAGCCAATCTCATAAATTCTAAAAAGTGACACATTAGAAATACAGCACTAATGGATTTAGGCCACAATCTGAGGCGCACTGAAACTGTTGATGTAGATTGAACTGACAACGCTAATTTAAACACAGATATCAGCAAACATTCAGTGATTAACAGCTAGATTCAATATATTGCAGCAAAGCCAACAAAGAGCAAAAAAAGAATTTCATCTTGAATAGAAACTACCTACCTTATAGCTTATAGGAATGATGAAGAATGACAGGAGGAAAAAAAAATCTCAAGAAGCATTTAAAGTACTAAGGGGTAGAGAACAAAACCTAGCCATGCAAAGTACCCAAACGTTGCAGCTAGGAAAAATGTCTTGCCAATGCTGTTAAATCTGGTTGGGAGGTTGATGGCAGCAAAAAAGAATCAGAATCACAAAGAAAAAATCCTCTAAAACGCCGATGAATGGAGCTTACAAAACCTTACATGAACATGCAGAGCAGATTTCCCCACCCATGTAGAAAGGATCCCCAAGATGAGCCAGTGAACCTACAATTATAAATTATATGTCCATAACACAGAAATTTCTATGGTCAGATCAAAATAAATATATCATAAAGCATAAGAATAAAGTAAAAAGGCACATAAAATGCCAAGATAAGGTACCATGGAAATAAAATAGAAATATACATATTGAGGGTCTCCAATTTTCATCTAATAGTAACATTAGCAAATCTCTAAGTGTTCACAAAATGGATATTCACTTCTTAGGTTAATTAAGGCAAATTCATACACACATCACATACGCAAAACTCGACCCAAAATTTCTTGGTGGTAGCCAAAGCTCCCAACTAATAGACCAATATGAGTTGTGTTTAGGTCCCTACATTTATTTGTGTCAGTTTGAAGCAGGTAACCATAACCACAATGTGGACAATTTTGAAATGCGAGAAATACATTGAGGTAAATTCGTAGCTATGAAAGAACACAATGGATATATTATCAATGTGCAAGAAACTAGCTATAATGGAAACCCTCAGTCATGAGGCAAATAAACATGCTTGGTTTCAGATGACCCATATAACGATAAAATGAATTGCGAATAACGACTGATTTTCAGCTAAGCAATATTAGCATTGTATTTAGCATTTTCAACATATTTGCAGAGCATTTGTAGAGTAAATATGTTACAGAATATGCGAACCAAAACCATTCATGATTGCCCAATCAAAATAGGACAACAAAATAAATATCTGAGGCTAGTTCACCGGTAGCATAATTTTGTGTTGTTTCTCACCCAGAGAAAAGAGTGGAGAATCTACAAATCCTATTTGTCAGTGGACTATGCAAGTACAGGAATGAAGAAATTTAACAATTACAAACAATCTTTTTTTTTTTTTAAGGAAATACTGTACTGATAGCACTACATTTTAGGATAGAACAAATTACTAGAGATGATAAGAGAACAAATGAATATTTTAGGAGAAGGCGATAAAGAATGTAAAGTCAACTGAATTTCTAGGAAAATTAGACCTGTGGAAATCAAGAATATAAGAAGGATTAAGTACCACATCAAATCACGGATAAATAGGGCACGTGGAACCAAAAGGCCATTTCCAAGCATTGAAAGCAACATTGAGAAAGCTGATAAACCTCTGATGTTTTCTGGATTCAGATAGTTGGTCCACTGTTCATGAAAAACCTAGTAAAGAGTTGAATATCCCAAGTATAATCCACATGAACGACATGAACAATGCGAATGAAGTATCCTAACCATTTGTGCAACGGGCATCCACATGAAGAGCAGAGTCGCAGTCCAACCAGATGTTGACCTTACAAATTTAGTTCCTTTCTCAGATAGTTTTCCAGCACGTGCCTGCAGTCTTAGTGAGAGCAAGATCAGGAACTAAAGACATCATAGAATTTCCAAATAGTAAAAGCTTAAAAGTATATTTGGAACCAATGGCTTATTAAATGTAGCGACAAATCAGTAATATTGAATGTGGCAGAAATATTATAATCACCGAGTAGATCAATTTTATAAGTGTTATTATTTATACGCTTGATTACTTGGAATGGGCATATACATTTGGCTTAAGTTTGCCAAACGGTCCAAGTGGAAAACATTCACACTTAAGGCGGATCAATACTAGATCACCCTCCTTAAAAACAATTGGTTTTCTACATTTCTCTCATATGTTCATGCAACTTCTAAATTGCTTTAGCTCTCTTCTTGACCTTCAGGCCATACTCAGTCATCGACATAGAAGGAAACGACTCCAAAAGAGTGATAGGGATGCGCCCATACACCACTTCAAATGAACTACGCGTAGCCTGTAGTTTGGCTAAGGTATCAAAATCCCGATTGGATATAATCGATCACTGAACACCGTTCACAACTTCCTGAAAGTATAGGGCAGCGGCGTGGATTGTATCAAGAGTTTTATTGCAAGGGGCAAGATGAGTCATCTTAGAAAAACATTATGTAATATTTGTTTCGCTTTGTATAGGCAAGATTGACAACAAATTCCATGTTAATGTTAGTCCAAGGAGTATCGGCACAACAGTGGTAAACACAATCTCGTGTTTTGTTCTCGAGCCTTGGTCAGGTCCATCTCTTGTCAACAATGGCCAATAAAACTTCTCTTGTATAAGAACAAGTGTTTTATCTCTACTCAAGTGCCCGACCAAACCTTCATCAAGACACTTGAAAAGGATTGCTACATTGTTGAACTCCCTTAAAATCTACAGTTTGTTGCCCCAAAATAAATACCTATTTTCTATATGATAGAGACGAAGCGCTAGCTTTACAGCATGGCATTTTTCCCAAATCTCTTTGAAATCAAAATCCCATGCATATACATCCTTCAGCAACTCAAATCTAATTGCTTTGGATTGCAGTGCATAAAATAAAAGTTGTCGCATTTGTGCTTTAGGATGTAATGAAAAGAAGAAAGAAATTCAACCCAAGAGGCCCTTCAGTTCAATCAATTTTGATTGTGGGGGTATTTGAGTGCCCAACTATATGAAAATCATTACAGAATAAATAGTGATTTCAATGATAGGAGCTTGCACAATGGCATAAAATTTTTTTCATGGGGGAATATTTCTTCTACACAAGAGGCATGCCTTCCTTTCAATCTATTTTGATTGTAGGGTATTTAAGTGCCCCACGATATGAAAATCATTAGCAAATAAATAGTGATTTCAATTATTAGGAGCTTGCACAACAACAACAACAACATCAAGCCTTTATCCCACTACGTGGGGTCAGCTACATGAATTCTTTTTCTCCATTGTGTCATGTTAAAAGTCAAATTCTCATTTAAATCTAATAAAGAAAGATCATTTCTAATATTTTCTAGCCAAGTCTTTTTAGGTCTACCTCTACCTTTTTTAACATAAGTCAAATCTAAGACCTCTACTTTCCTAACCGGGTCATCGGGAGGCCGCCGTTTTATGTGACCAAACCATCTAAGGCGACTCTCTCTAATCTTATCTTCCACTGGAGCTACTCCAACATTTTCACGAATATGCTCATTTCGTATCCTATCTCTAAGGGTAAAGCCACTCATCCACCTGAGCATCCTCATCTCTGCAACACTTAACTTAGAATTATGCTTCTCTTTTAATGGCCAACATTCGGCACCATAAATCATTACAGGTCTCACCACCATCTTATAGAATTTTCCCTTAAGTTTGAGGGGTACTTTTCTATCACACAATAAGCCCGATGCATTCCTCCACTTCAACCATCCAACTTAAATTATGCTGATAATATCCCCATCTATTTCACCATCACTCTGAACAATAGATCCAAGATATCTAAAACGTGTACTCTTATTAATGGCTTGATCGCCCAAAGTCACAATCCCCTCACTAGGTCTATTATTACTAAAATTACACTCCATATATTCCATTTTAGATCTACTCAAGCGAAAACCTTTAGACTCTAAGGTTGACCTCCACAATTCTAGTTTACCTTCAACTCCCTCTCTAGTCTTATCAACAAGAAGAATATCATCAGCAAAAAGCATACACCAAGGTACATCCTCTTGCAAATGTCTAGTGAGAACATCCATGACTAAAGCAAAAAGATATGGGCTTAAGGCTGATCCTTGATGTAATCCAACCGAAATAGGAAAATACTTGGTCAAACCACCTTGTGTTTGAACACAAGTAATAGCTCCTGCATACATATCTTTAATGATTTGAATATAAGCATTATTAACTCCTTTCTTTTCAAGAACTCTCCATAGCACTTCTCTTGGAGCTTGCACAATGGCATAAATTTTTATTTATGGGGGAATAGTTTCTTCTACAACAACAAAATCAAGCATTTATCCTAATATGTGGGGTCGACTACATGAATCTTTTTTCTCCATCGTTTCTTATTAAGATTCAAATTCTCATTTAAATCTCATAAATGAAGGTCATTTCTAATACTTTCTAATCAAGTCTTTTTAGGTCTACCTCTACCTTTCTTAAAATATGTCACATCTAATACATCTACTCTCCTAACTGAGTCATCGGAAGACCGACGATCTAAGGCAACTCTCTCTAATCTTATTTGCCACTAGAGCTACTCCAACATTTTCACATATAAACTCATTTCACATTCTGTCTCTAAGTTTAAAGCCACACATCCACCTAAGCATCCTCATCTCTACAACACTTAATGTAAACTCATTTCACATTCTGTCTCTAAGTGTAAAGCCACACATCCACCTAAGCATCCTCATCTCTACAACACTTAATGTAATTTTATGCTTCTTTTTTAATAGCCAACATTTTGTATCATAAAGCATTGCAAGTCTCGCCACCATCTTATAGAATTTTCCCTTAAATTTGAGGGGTACTTCTCTATCACACAAAAGGCCCGATGCATTCCTCCACTTAAAACCATCCAACTTGAATTCTGCTAATAATATCCACATCTATTTCACCATCACTTTGAATAATGGACCCAAGATATATAAAATGTGTGCTCTATTTAATGACTTGGCCCAAGGTCACAATCCCCTCACTAGATCTATTACTACTAAAATTACACTCCATGTGTTAGGTTTTAGATCTACTCAAACGAAAACCTTTTGACTCTAAGGTTAATCTCCATAATTCAAGTTTTCCTTTAACTCCTTTAGTCTTGTCAACAAGAAGAATATCATCAATAAAAAGTATACACCAAGGTACATCCTCTTGCAAATGTCTAATAAGAACATCCATGACTACAACAAAAAGATAGTGTCATTAAATTTTTCACTGAAAAAAGTGACGAGATGGCACCCTTGGCCAAGCACCACTCTAATTCCCACTTTGGATACATCACATTCTACTTCAAACACCGAACCAAAATCAAACAAGGCATGTATTGGGATGGATATCACCCGTTGTTTAAGTTTTTCAAAAATTGTAAGGGCTTGTTTTGTTCCAAAATCATTCACTCTTGAGGAGCTTAGTCAAAGGTTCCACGATGAAGCTAAATTGCTTGATAAATTTGTCATAGAAAAACACCAAATTGTGAAATATACATACGTCTGTAAATGATTATGGCATTGGTCACTCTAGGATAGCTTCAACCTTTGCCTAGTCCTTCTCGATTCCCCACAGCTGAAATGAGGAAACTTAGGAAATTAATTTTGTTAGTCAAGAACCATCACTTCTTCAGGTTGGCATAAAGTTGCTCATGAAGCACTTTGAAAATTTGTTGGAGTTGATGTAGGTGCTCATCACATGACTGTACACGGATATATCATTGACGTAACCACCATAAACTTGTCCAAGAAGGTCTAAAAATTTGATTCATAAGATGCATAAATGGGCATCACAATCCATTCATGTCGTGAAAGTTGTCTTCCACTCATCATCAAGTCACATTTAGATTTGGTGATATTCATTGCGCAAATCAATTTCAAAAGAGCGATAAGCCATGAAGATGATTGAACAAGTCATTAATGTGTGAAATGACTCTGCAATTGATTGTTATTTTATTCACAATGTAGTTGTCTCATTTTAATACAAGGACGACGGGAATATTGTAGGGACTTGCACTTAATCTAACCAATCCCTTCTCAATCCATTCATCAACTTGCTATTCTAATTCTTTATACTCCTTCAGACCTATCCGATAATCCGGTCATTGTGGGTTGACATATCCTGGACTGAAATCAATGGAGGGTTGTACAACTCGTTTCGGGGTTTGTTCGAAGGGAATTTTGTAGATAAAAAAATTCCCTAAATTGATGTAACAAAGGACGCATCTCCTTTAAAATATGAGAATGTTTTGAATTAACTTTTATTAAAATCAACATAAAGCCTATTGCAGCTTCCTTCAATGTCCATAGAAAAAAAGTCATCGGCTAGATGTTCCCTTCCTGTCTTCACACCACATTCATCCTCCAGCATAATCAACACCATGGGCACTCCATCCTTGACAAAAGAGTAAATATCTGTAAACCTGCTATGTGAAGTTCACCGATTGAATTGCCAAGATCTCCCAAAAAGAGATGGCAAGCGTCAATGGACATGACTTCAAACCATTCTAATTCGTGAAATTTTCCACAAATTGAGCATTGAACCAAACATCATTTGGTTACCTTGATCTCATTCTTTAATTAGGATAAATTGTATGGAGATCGGTGCTCTTGAGTGGTAAAGCCCAATTTCACTATTTTTGTTGACACCAAGTCCTCACAACTTCCGGCATCGATAATAAGACTGCACACTTAATCTTGAACCGTTCACTAGGTATGGAAGATATATTGTGGAGAAGCCACTCATCTTCTTTACAATGTTCAATATTCAAGACTTTATAACCACAAAAACACTCTCCTTCATCCGCATGAAGTATCTATTCATTGGCATGGTCCTCAATTTCCTTCATTTTTTTATCAAATTCTTCATGGACTGCTTCTTTAACAAAAGAAATGATCCGCCGATTGGAACAACTTAATGTGTGTAGCCAAACCCATGGCACTTGAAGAATTCGCGGGTTGGAGGTTGATTAATTGCACTACTCGATTAGAGCCCCCCAAGACAATTCTTAAAGTATTGCCCTTAACAAGACATTGTTTTCCAACTTTAAGGGATAAGTTGATCACATCTGAGAGAGTCCAATACGCTTTCAATTCAACCACAA
Source organism: Dendrobium chrysotoxum (assembly GCA_019925795.1). Taxonomy (NCBI): domain Eukaryota; kingdom Viridiplantae; phylum Streptophyta; class Magnoliopsida; order Asparagales; family Orchidaceae; genus Dendrobium; species Dendrobium chrysotoxum. The sequence continues at coordinate 20,010,451 of CM034309.1, forward strand.
GGGCAATAATTGAGCGCATCCCTCCAAGAAACTACACTATGGAGTTCTCTTCTGGCACGACAAGCTCATATTTCTGCATAAGTTGTTCAAAATCAGTGGCATGGTCCTCCATGATCGAATATTTTTTATGGATATTATGGAGCTTCAAGAAAATAACATGACGTTAATAATAAAGCAGCTTTTTCTTCATTATTGTCCAAATGGTTTAATCCAATGTTTTCAAAACCGGACCGAACCGGCCGGTTCGACCGGTTCAACAGTGAACCGGTCCGGCGGGCGGTCCGGTTAGAAGAAGAAACCGGCTGGTGTAAAAACCAGGTAAAAACCGCTTAAAAACTCGGTTGAACCGGGTAACCACCGAATCGGGAGGTTTAGGAAGAACCGGACAATTCGTAAAATCTCTAATTTGAACCCTTGATCTGCGATCGAACGGCGTATATACATTGGGTATCGATATTAGCGGCTCGTCTGCCCTAGCATACGCAATACACGACGACTCCGAACTCCATACACGACACTTCTAGTTCTCCTCCCTCAGTCCATCCAAAAGTTCTCCTCCAACCTCCCAGCCGCCGACGAACACCATACATTGCTCCAATACGCGACTCCACGGAGACCGTACCAGTTAAGTTGGGGAAGAAGTCACGTTTGGCCGCCTACGCGACCCGTCGAGCTCGGACATAGCTAGATCCCGATGTAGGTTCTTGAATTTCTGTATTTTTGAGTAATTTTTTACACATTTATGCTTACATTTCTTGTCCAAATCATATCGATATGGTTTAGGTATTCTACTTTGTTTATCGTTTCTTTTTACCTCTTCCTTGTTGTAATGGCAAAGAAATAAGCCTCATGAGGCAACCTGTGCAGACATCATGATTTTAGCTTTTTATGGTTTTAGCTGAGAGATCATAGTGGAAACTTGTTCTCTATTTTTCTTTGAAGTCTTAGCAAATCAATCTTGTTCTTGACGTTGTCCATGATCACGCAGCTTACTTTGATCTATAGGTTGTTAGCTCGAAAGTTAAAAAAAAAAAACTTTGTCGGTGACTGGAATCCCAGTTGTGGTCTGCTTTCCTGCTAGCTGGCAATCCTCCATGCCCTGGAATTGCAGCAGTTGTACTTTAACAAAATATGAAGCGTACTAAGTGTGGTGCATTGAACTGAATGCTGCAATATTTGTGTTGTGATGTGATTGATCTATGGCGTTGGAAGTTATTGCATTTGAATTATTTGGAGACTTGGTTAGGTATTTCTTTCAACTCTCGAATGGCAACAATTTTACTTTGCATGATATGGTCCATGAGTGAGCTCAATTTATAACTGAACATGAAGAATGTTCTTTAGATTTGGTTGAATTGAAGAACATCCCCAAAGATGCAAAGCATATTTTTATTAGAGACACAAAGGTTGATTGGGTTCTTTTACTTGAGGCTAGAAGAACACTTTACATTGATAGGGCATATCATTTTTCTGAGACGCTTTAACAAAATATTTTTCCAATGAAGCCATTCTTCTTTTTGTATGCTTTTGTGTTTTGAGATTTCAAGTGCCTGATTTTGAATGCAACTTTGGATTAATAGATTTGATAGGTAACCTGTAGCAACTACATTACCCCAAGCAATAGGAAAACTCATCAACTTATATCACTTGGTGATTAATTGTGATACTTCAAAAATGCTATCCTAATAATTATACTATTTGTCTTATTATCCCATAAGAAGAGATGTCACATATTCTATTATTGGATAGCTGAAACACTTAAATGATTATACTATTTGTCTTATTATACCATAAGAAGAGATGTCATATATTCCTTCTTGTAGACTATAGTTTTTTATATATGATAATTCAACAATTTGTTGACAAGAACATTTCATTTCTTAGTCTTTAGCTCTTTAAATTTTATGAACCATGGCTGGCTTATTCTTACGTAGAAATTGCTTTGTTGGTGAATGTTCAAACATATAATTCTGAAATATACCAAGAGGATGCAATGCCAATTGTTGAAGAAGTAAACATAGCATCCACTCAACCTACACCTATAAGTTAGGTGAAATGTGAATATATCATTTAAATAAAATAAAAAATAAATTCTTATTTAATTTTTTATTTTTTAATTTGTTGGTGAAGGTGAACTAGAAAATGAAGGAGCTGGAGATGACATAATTAACTTCAATGATTTAGGTGCATTTGTGGCTGCAGATTTTGCTGAAGCGGGATTAGAAAACTCAACTTATGAGGATAGCTTTCACAATGCAAATTAGGAGATATTTGATTTTCCTTATTATGACATTATTAATACTATTGAACTATGAAAGAGACATTATTAACTTCATATATGTATTATGAATATGTTGTCTTTTTTCTTATCAGTCGGTGTAAAATGTTATAATCTTGCTATAATATTTTACTTATTTACTTCATATTATGTGCACAATTAGAAAGTATTAGAGAAAAATTTCTTATTCAGTTTATAATTTTTAATAATATTATTATTTATTATATCATCCGGTTCGACCGGTTCGACTGGCCGAACCATGAACCTCTCCTTCTTCTGGTTCGTTGTCCGGCCCGGTTTTCAAAACCTTGGTTTAATCCAACTTTCTCAATTTCACAAATGATTCAAATATTCCCACTATAATGATACACTTATCTTCAATTTAATTGCCACCAACTTGACAACGCATTCTTGAAGTACCTTGTTATATTCAAGAACTCGTTCCACCACATGCAACCAATTAATGAATTCTTCCAGATCCATTCTTCCTTAGAAATCTGGTATGCAAACCTTGATTCTAAAATCTAACAAAACTCTTTGAGCATCTTGACCAAGAGGCCGTCGGTCTTTGGTGACCCATCTCCACTATTCTAATGCTCTGTCAGTCCCATTTACTCAAACACAATGATGCATTGTCGTAGTTGTGAATTTCCCATTGCAAATCCTCGATCACGATTTCTTGCATGAGTCGTGAATTGTTTATCCGAGGTGATATCATGCTAGCTCTGATATCACCTTGACACTAGAAGCTACCACAATTGTTTTCACCATGAATGAAGCCAAAAATAGCTTCTCATGGCAAAGCCACTGCTTGGTTTTCACCAAAACGCATAAACAAATAAGAAGGCAATGTTCTTAATTCTTCATCGATCACAATACAAGAAAAAAAAATAATACACACACAAATGATGAATAGCCGTCATAGCCGAAAGAAGGGCAACATAGAAAAATAGAACAAATACAATTGGGTAAAACCCAATTGAGTATTTAACTCCAATGATCTTTAATAAACTAGTTTTAATAAACTAGTTTGGGCCACCAATAACAATGAGCTAGCACCATGTCGCCCTATGACTAAGTTTTTTCTAAGGTTGAATTTTCCATTGACAACCCTATGATTAATTAATTCTTATTGGAGATCACTCTTGATTAAAGAGTCAAAAAGGCATTTCATGCAAATTTGAAATCATATCGAATTGCTAATACAATCCCAGCATTTATTCACCTTGATTGGCAACAGTCCCGTAAGTGCAACTACATGTAACTTTTTCTTCACAACTCTCTAGTTGTTATCACAGTCCTCATTTTCTTATGTGGATTACTACTTACGCCAGTAATATCGCTAGTTCCAGATAGTCCTACAATATTTTAATTAGTTATAGTCCCATTAATATATTATGCCAGGATTTGCAGTAGTTGCAGATAGCCATCAGGTCGAGTTCTTCCATATCCTTGTCTTCTTTAGGAATAAATTCAAATTAAAAATATAAAAACTGAAGTTGATTCCTATTTAAATTTTAAACAGGGAAGGGAAGAAAAGAAAATAATATGATATATATATATATATATATATATATATATATATATATATATATATATATATATATATATATATATATATATATATATATATATATATATGCTTCATTGTACCTTGGGGATTCACTTGGAGTATTGTGCTTGCTATATTGGAAGAAAAGTAAAGAGAAAGGAAGAGGTGATAAAAGGAATTTTAGAGAGAGAAACAAATAAAAAATGAGAGAGAAAATAAGCAGACAAAATGTGAGATAAGAAAGTAAGAAAAATATTTGAATGAGCAAATATTTGAATCTGATACACATATCTGAACCAAGGAAATATGTCTTTCTATGCAGATGTAGATGTAGGCTAATTTCACCAAACCATGTAAATCCTTGTACATACTCTTCTAGGCTCTAGCGTTTTCATTCTTGCGTGCCAAGCTTTTGTGCACAAGACTTCCCCAATAATTTGAAACTTTTTCTTAAGGATTCAAGCATTACCAAGGAAAGCACACTAAAGAAAATGGCAATGATAGTGTTAAGTATTGCTTCAGAGGAAAAAACATGCCCTAAGTAAGACTGAATGTATAGAAAATGACAATTTGAGTATGGACAGGTATTTCTTAACAACTTAAGCGCATCTCTTGCACGAATATTAAGATTTTTCATCACCTTAACATAGTTCGGTGTTAATTTATCCATGAACTGAACTGAATTAATAGGTTTCTTAAATAGTATAGATCAGAACCATAACTAACATAATAGAAATTTATTTAAGGTACAATTGAAAGCCATCTTAATAGAATAACTGCTAAACACCTAAAAAGATCACATATAAACAAATTAGGGATGAGGAATCCAAAGGGAAAAGGCAACCGAAGCTACATATGTCTTAAGACCTTTTTTGGCACTCATCAAATAACACTCCTAATACCTCATAAAAGAATATAGCAAAATAAGAACAGTGATAGTGGAACATACCAACACGACAGCCACAAGTGCAACAGCACAACAGATGATACCAGGCAAAGTACTATTTGGGATGAAAGGGACAAATGTCGACCACATCACCTGAAGACCCATCCGATTTAAGAAGGGTTCTGAGATTATTAGCACATCATATTAGAAAAATCTCACAAATCTAACCAGACCAGAACTGAAAGTAAATTGACCTGAGGGAGAACAGAGAGGCCACCAACTGTAATGAAATCTTCCCAGAGAGTCCAAAACCCTAGATGAAGCCAACCAAAGTAATTCAAGAAGTTAATGAGAAGACCAGAAGCAACCACGGCAGATGTCACCGCGAACTGCGGAAGGGGCATGGCCTCGGCCATGGCCAGCTGCACGATCACGACATAAGTCGACAAAACTCCAAGGGCTTGGACGATGACCGCCTCCGTTTCCCTCTTCTTGGCGAAGTACGACAACAATGAGAGGTTCCCCAATAAGCCTGTAAGCATTCCCTGTCGCATTTCACAGTTCCTTTAAAAAAAAAACTTAAATGATACCGGACAAGCATGCTATGATCAAGGCGATCAAACACTCACGAGCCAAGGGACGGCGAAAAGCGCGGTCTTGTTTCCGGATAGGAGATTGCGGGAGTTAAGGATGATTTGGGGGAGCTGGAGGAGGAGGAACGGGACGTTTGCAACTCCGGCAAACTTGGCAGTCAGAGAATCCCATTCTTGGAACTTTAATCCCTGGAATGCATCGAGATGAATGAAGGGCGGAAGAAGGAAGCATGAGAGGCGCCGGTTTCGTTACCTTGGCCGAGTAGGCTGTCGAGCCTGAGTCGGTGGCGGAAGCCAAGAGCTCTGATAGCTCGCCGCAGCCAAAGAGAGGTCGATCGGGGAGAAAAGGGTATGGGCTTCTAGAAGTTTCGGAAATGAAAAACGGACGGAGGTGGGAACTTTGATGGGGAGAGACTGGTAAGTGACGTCGAAGAGCGGAGGCTCTGAATGAGCATGGAAGATGCTGCCGCGGCCGGTATATGGACACCGGCGGCAGCGGTAGCGCCACTGCAGCGCAAGCCATCAGTGTTCGTGTACCGAAGGGAGCTATGCAGCACTGTAGAGCGGGTAGTGATGGAAGCTGGGAGGAAGCGGATGGGTCGCCGTCGTCGGGGACTGGAAGCACGAGATTTGACGACTTTCATTTGCCGCGTGGCAGTAGATCTCGGGTCTGGGACAAGAAGGGACACGCGGAGGATTACTGAATGGGGATGCGGGTCGTTGGACACTTGCACTTTTTATTAACCTGATAGGTTATTAAATGTAGTTTTATAACCCACCGGGCTTAGGGTTGGTGGACGGGCATGATTGGGAATCCTCAATTTATGTTCTAATTTTTCTTTCATGTTGCATGACCTCTTAAATGATTAGAAAATAATTGTGAGTCATGCACCTGTGGGGCTGGCTGCTGGTAGGCTCGTCGGGAATTAGTTATGCCGTCAAGCGCCTCCAAGAGGGGTGACAGCGGTAGATACTCTCGTTCCTAAAAAAAATTAGTTTTATTATTACCTTTTTTTAATAATCAGATGAGTGCGAGTGTGGGCTATAATTTTCAACAAATTGAGACAAAATAGCTCAATAAACCTAAGAAAAAAAATAACAGCCAACTTAAAAAATGCCAATGACAATCAACCTTTATAAAATTTAACGTTTCGTTTGGGATAATTTTATTATTTTTTTTAGAATAACCTTTTTAATTTAAAATTTTTTGAAATCAGCGAAAAAATAGTGGTTAAAAGCTATCTCAAGTGAAGCCTAAGTTGTTTCATTGGTCAAAATTTTATTTTTCATAGTTTTTATGTTTGTTTTTTATATTTTGATTTGAATTTGATTATTTCTATTATTTAAACATCTTATTTAGTATATATTTTCATAAAAATGAAAATTTAAGAAAATATTTATGATATGAAATAATTTTTCTTATCATCATGCATATATTATATTGACTAATGTGTCCCTAAATTATATCTAACTCTTATACCATCAAATTGCATCAAGATTTATGTCAACACTCCAATCTAAAGATAAAATAATATGTGGTATCCATCTTAGAGTCATAACTAAGGATGTGACAGCTTAGTAATAATCTTAAAGATGATGTGGTATAATTCTCTACCCTTTGATCCAACAAATGAGCAAAATGCTCTCATTAATGGAGTAGCATTGTAGACATGCATGAATTATAGGTGCAAGATCATTTATTAATCAACCATATACTTCATCAAGTTACTAAAATCTCCTTCATTTAAGTGCATACATGTACCTCCAAGGAGTTTGGTTAGATCCATTCTAAATCTCTCCATATGAATTAAGTGTGAACTAATAATCCTTACTATTTATCTAGAGAAAAAAGACATTGAAGGATGCATATCTAAATTTCAAATAAATGACCTTTGTCAAGTAAAGATTCTTCTGACATTGATTATAACTTTTTTGAGGTTTCTCCTGAACATTCAAAGTAAAAAATAAGATGCAATAATGAAACAAGAAGCTATAACATTAGAACATTTTGTACGAGAGTAGTTTTCAAAGTTTTGAACACTTAGAATATTAGAATATGCCTTCTCATATGCCTATTGTTGAAACCTTAATTATGAAGGCTTAAGAAGGCCTTTTTTATGGGTTAAGAAAAATAATGGTCTTATAAACTAAGACGACACATGTTAATCAGAGAGCCTATGAAGTGCAATATGCGAAATCATGATGGCTGATACGATAAATATACATCATAAAATCCAAACTTGGGGCAACCAATGAAAATTTTATGGCAAAAAAAGTGTTTGGGTGATCATTAGAAGATTTTAAATATCTAAGAGTGGATGTTAGTCAAGCTAGAGGTGGCTACATGTTCACAATGTATTGGTACATATAAAGAGTAAATAATAATGATGTGATAATTGATGTAAGACAACTTGATCGACAAACAAAAACTATTAATTTTATAATGTATTGAATGATGTAAAAGCTTATTAGTGAGGACCAACGGGAAAGAAATCTATCAATCAAGATTGGTTACCATACTAGCTGGTGGGACAAAGGCCACAATGGGGAGGTCTCCTTGGCCAATACGATATCTTTTACACTACAGGAAAATCGTGGATTTCGGCGGATTTTTCGGTGGAAGAAACTAAATTTTCCGACGGATTTAAAAATTTTCCGGCGGATCTCCTGCGAAAAAGATTGCGACAGTAATTTGAGCGTCGGAAAACTTTTCTGTCTTAAAAAATTCATCAGAAAGTTTTTTCGGCGGAATTATTTGACCGGAAAATTTTTCCGACGGCTCTTCGGCGGAAAAACTTTGCCAGAATAACTAAAAACCAATTTTAAAAAAATAATTATCGCCCCAGCCCGCTGCACCACGCTTGCGTGGCCCAGCCAGACCGGTCCCTCACACCCAGCCAGCCAGGTCCACGTGCACTGCTTCCGTCCGCACCCAGCCCGTCCGCGGCGTTCCCGCGCGCGCTAGCCTACCGGAACGGGCCCGCGCCTGCGCCCGCCAGCCCGCCCCCGCGCGTCCCCTGTCTGATTCAAACCTTGAACCTCTTGAAAAAATTTGAAGGAGTCTTCCGCTTTGCTGTGCTATAAAATGTGTAATACCATTATCTATTTTATATTTAATTAATATTAACAGTAATAAAATTTAAAATAAATAAAAATAAAATTATTAAAATTAATAAATAAGCCATTAAATTAATTAATAATTAAAATAAATTATTAATCAGTAATTAATTAAAATGAGCTATAAAACTATTAATTATTTAAATTGCAAAAATATTTTTTTTATAAATTATTAAAATCCGTCGGAAAATTCATCGTAAAGTCTGCCAGAAACAAATCCGTCAGAAATCTGCCGGAAAATCCGTCGGAAAAGCTGCAAAAAATATGTCGGAAATATTTCATTGTAATCCGTCGGAAATACGCTGGAAATCCGTCGGAAATCAATCCGTTGGAAAGCCGCCGAAAAATCCGCCGGTAAAAAACGATTTTTCTATAGTGTAACTAGTTAGAATCAAGAAAATTTTGAATCCTAGAAAAAAGTGTGCATAAGTTATTCTCATGACACATATATGTCTTGGATAAAGCATAGAAAATGAAAAGACACACTTTCGTCTTATTTTGAATTTTTATAAATATAAGTAATTTGAATTGAAGAGGCATGCTCACTCTTCCTCTATTTTACCTAATATTTTTAGTGTTAAAAAGCTAAGCATATTCCCAATTAGGCGATCTTATGTGATTAAGGATATAACATCAAAATAATGAAATAAAAGGAGGCTAATTATCATATTCAAGTGTTGAAAAGAGATTGGAAATCTTAGGTCCACTAGAATAGTAGTTCCTTTATGGATTACAATGAAGATGGTGATGATAAAATAGTGCAATATTAATGAAGGAGGTGTAATGGTAATGGAGGGGTTAGAGCAAGTACTAATGGAGATTGGAGCAAAGGTATAGTTGGAGTCATCATTGGATTGTTGAGATAGCTTTTTAGGGAGATCATAAATCTTAAGTCAATTTTCTTACCTAGCGAAGTGACAAATGTCAAAGTTCTAGATAAGGAAAAGAGCTCAATAAGGCACGAGAGGGATAGATAGAATGGAGACATAGAAAGCATACTCCTAGTAGAGTAAATGATAATGGTCTTAAGTTGAGAGGTTTTGCTCCTATGTTAAATTATTGTATGTGATGGTCAAAGAACCTATCTTATATTTGATAGTCACTTGATCATTTTAATGATTTTTAATTTTGTGTTACTAAACTATGTAAGTCATTTTCCATTAAGTTTTATTTTATTTTATTTTTCATTCACCTCCAAGTAGTAAGTATAACATGGCTAGATGGTTGGTGATGTTAGAGACACTGGGGAGATTTAGAGAGTTGAGTCATTTCTTTTTATTTTTTAATACTATCCTTAAGTCCAACTATAATAATTTGAAGTATTCCAAACACTATTTACTATTTCTTTGGATTTTTATCTAAATTTAGACGCTTATGTTCTTAATTCTTTAACTATCATATCCCTCTTTTTGTAGTAATATAAATTTTATTCTCTGTATATCTCTTTTTTACGTGAATTAACTTAGTGGACTATGAGGTACCTTCTTACTCTTAGTGTGCCATCTAAATGGAAGAACTATGCTCGAGTCATTCTAGCAAGCCTTAGTCACTACAAAACTATATGGTAGTGTCATCTTCAACCATGCAACCACTTCTTCCAATGGGCTTATTTAATCATGTTGAGTTACCCTTATTGATAGGACTTAGATAATGGAATCATGATTTATCAAGGTTGATCAAAGGTTAATAAAAACACATATACTCATAATTTGCTTAGTTCAAATTTGATTGTGACAATATGATAATTATTATAACAACCCAGAATTTAGTTGCATAGATTTATCACTGTATATGTTATTAAGCTAATTGAATTCCATGTGTAAATGCCTCCAATATTGTTGCAATTCGGGATTCTGAGCATGTGATTTTGATGATAATAAATATTATTTATTATAATCTTTTTATTTCTCCTAATAACTATATTTTATATCTATTTTTATGTGCAATAATATTTCAGATACAACATACACCGTGACACAAAAGATGAAGACTCAAGACTGGATAAAATAGTTTTGATATTTTTATAAGAGTATGTATTTTTATTTATTTATTTATATATTTTTAAGTTAAAAGTCCTATAAAAGATGTATGTCAGCTTAGCGACCGTGAACACACATACTAGGGAGTGAAAACAATTTTTTTTTTAATTTGTGTAGATCGTACTATATGATCTACTAATCAAAAATTAATTATAAAGACTAATTGAGTAATTAATATTTTTTAACTAATCATAATGTATGAACCAGATTGTATAGGATGATCAGTTTAAATTAAAGTCCCAGTTGCCAATCAGATTTTGATAAGTATTTTATTTTTTTTAATTTTGAACTAATCATACTATCGAATATATTCATTATATATGTTATTTTAAATATTATCTAAATTAATCCCCATGATTAGTCAATCACATCAAGATTTAATTAATATGGCAAATTATACAGTTCGATATTGATCAAATTGGATGATTGGCAGAGAGGAAATTTGATAGTCCTAGGAATCGTCCTGGACGAACCTTAATTTATTGAACTAACCGTACATTATAATTCCAATAGTACAGGATGATTGGCAAAAATAATATTTGATCATCCAAGAAATTATCATGTGCGATCTTAAGAAGAATGAACTAATTGTACAAGATCCAAGTATCGTACTGTATAATCAGTATACTGTATTTGAACATATCATACTATAATTCATCCGTCATACTAAACGAACTAGAATTTTTTGAGCCAATCATACTGTGCGATCCCCGATTGCAATGTACGAATAAAAATGGCTAACTTGAAAATTTAGGATTTTTGGTGTCTTTGTTTAAATATCATCCCTAATTCATCTTAGGGAATCTTTTGCCATTTTTTTTAAAGGGAGTGCTTCTCTAATAAGGGTTTGAAGATGGAGAATTACTTTGGAGAGAGATAGAAGTGAGGTCTTGAGGGAGAAGATTCTCATGGGATAAGAGAGTGTGTAAGAGAAGTTTGTACACACGGTTGTTCAATGATCTTGCACCTTCTTCCTCCAAGATCAATGTCTTTGCTTGAGGAAAACACAAGGAAGCATCTCTTCATGGGAAGAATTCAGCCACTCCGTTGCACCGAGGAGGTAAAAGAGATTCAACTACTCTGCGCGCACCAATGAGGTGAAAGAGATTCGGCTACTCCACCGCACCGAGGAGGTGAAAGGGATTCAACTACTTCATTACACTATGAAGGTAAAAAGGATTAAGCTATTTTGCCACACTGAGGAGATGAAAGTAATTTGTACGAGCTTCTCCCCCTTGCTATGAGAGTAAAAGGAGAGTTACTAATCTTAGTGCAATACTCTAAGTGAAGGACTCAGGGGAATGGTCATAGGTCAAGGTTGACCAAATTACTATAAAACTCTGTCATATTTGTTCTTGTGTTTATCTTTAGTTTTCTATATTTTTATTTCTTACATTTTACTTAGTGCATATATGTGATCTGTGAGCTCTTTATTTTGTAAAAATTAAATATCTTATTTTTGCTCAAAAAGAAAATAAAAAAAATTCAAAAAGTAAAAATCGAAGAAATTTTTTTCCTTTGCAAGCATTACTTAAAGTCAAAATCAAGCTTTTGTTTAGATTGGTGTGGTCAAATTATTCATTAAATCATAAACTTTTCAAAAGGATAAATTTTAAAGGGACATTCTAAACACCAATTCAACCCCCTCTCAGTATGCATTTATAGTTTAAATCGGTCTAACAACCCAAATTTGAACTTTAAAATATTTGTTGAAGAGCTTGTCTAGCTCTTTCTCATAATTTTTTGGAAGTCAATTAATAAGTAGTTAGTTTTATAGACGAGCAGCTATGATGTAGCTCCAAGTACTTTTTGGTAAATATTTATTCAATCATACAATGATGATGGATTAAAGAATTTCTTATAAAAAAAGATTCGAAACAAAGATAAACTTCTTCGACTGAAACATGAATGGGGTTCCCTAAAGTCAATCAAATAAATTTGAGTGCCTAGAACTTCTTAACTATTTAGATATATAATTGAAGCTTTGAGGTTAGCATTGAGGTCAGCACTCCCCCTCCCACAACACACGGCCCCCAAGCCTTTTGGAGTAAGATATGTTAATAACTAGTAGGAAATTCCTAACTAAAGTTCACCACTTTTCATGTACAATGTAAGCCTTAACTTAGTACCCTCTAATATATGAAAGGTAAGTTACTTTAATTTGCCTTCTTTGCTTATGTAATTGATGAGAGTATTCTTATATGAGATTATTCAAATTAAATTCTAAGAGCTAGGAGAACCTTGGGACTTTGAGATGATAACTTTGTCACCTTTACACTTTCAAGTACTTGGATGATCTCTTAGCCCATTCTTAATAGCTCTTTTTTGAATTTTACTCTTCCTTATGTTCTCACCTTAGATATGTATGGTTTAAAATTTAATAGTTAATGTTAAAAAATACTTATCTATTATAAAACTCTTTAAATAAAAAGAAGCTAAATTTTTAAATATCGAAGTGACTTTTGGTGTAATGGTCAAAATTTTATTAAGAAACTCTGCAGTTAAGCGTGCTCATTCCGAAAAAACCCTCGGATGTATGACCTGTCGGAATGTTACACCAACAAGATAAATTTTTGAGGCCCTTAAGCCAAAATATACAATATCTCAATAGTTAAGAGTTTGAGCTGTTACAAATAGTATTAGAGAAATACATCAATAGGAAGATGGGAACTAAATGTCATAAGACAAAGTGCTATGCCATGGGAGTCACCTCTTGAACGTGGCAAGAGTCACCACTTAAACTTGTAGGGGACACCTCTAAAATCCTTATATGCCTTGTGGAGGATTATGGGATAATGATGCTAACAAGGATCTCAGTTACTTAAGTGGGAGAGATTGTGAAACCTCTTAATTAAAAAGAAGATAAATTCTTAAATATCGAGGCGCCTTTTCATATAATGATCAAAATTTTATTAAACAACTTCATATTTAAATGTGCTCATCCTAAAGAAATTCTGGGATGGATGACCTCTTGGAAAGTTACACCAGTAAGACAAATCGTGAGGCCCTTAGGCTAAAACGGACAAAATCTCGATAGTTAAGAGTATGAGTTGTTACATCTATTTTCATACATATTTAAATTATATGTTAGTCGTTGTATGTTTTTATATGAAAACTTAGTATAGTTCAAGAAGTGAAAATGGGAGGTGTAGAGTATCCCTCCAATAGAGAATATTGACATTATGTGATAAATGACATTAAGTTTGGTATATGTCACCGGCATATTGACCTCCCTTTTAATCTTTAAAAAAAACCTTAGTTTGCCTTAATTTAAAAAGTTAGCTTGATTCACTTAGTATTAAATAATATCAAAGAGGGCTTAATTAATTATAGAACAACCTTAATCTAGTAATTAAACCCCAGATTAACCTATGAAATTCTCTTAGTCTAATAATCTTAGATGCATCCTAGATAGGTAAAGCATTTAAACTCTACTTGACGTAATTTGGTACTAATTATAATGGGCTCAATTAACCTTATTGACCAATTGACTTAATTCACCTTAATTTTTACGACTAAATTATATGTCACTTTCATCACATAACATCTTCTTTATTCTCCCTCATTTTGTTAAAAATAAAGAGATTATATGAGAATAAAGGATATGGAAATGATTTTATAAATAGATTTTCATATGATAAGTTAGGTTAAGTGGTCTAAGTGTTAGACCAGCCTAACTTATCAAAACTCAAGAAGAAGGCTTAAGACTATTAGTACATGTATGGTTAACTATTGGTTATTATAGTTAAATGAGAGAGTCATTGGATGGTTGAGGATCATTTGAGACCTCCTAAGAACTTTTACTGGCTAGCCTAAAAGCTAAGGAGACTATCAAGTCACCTATAATCAATTAACTAAATTATGGTCTAAGACTAATGAAAGGTGTTATTAGGGTTAATTAGGCTTATTTAGGCCAACCAACCTAAGCCAAACCATAATCAACCTGGGGTTAAACCAAGTAAACTACAAGAAAAGTAATCAAACTACTAAATATAGCTCAAAGTGACTCAAATTCAAGGTCGATCAATAGGCCTAGCAAAAAGCTCATGACTTAAAAGTAGATAAACTATAATCCTATGCTAAGGTTGAGCCAACTTAAAGAGACCCTTAAGTTCATTAACTTTTGTTAAAGAAATCTTAGGGATAATAAAGGTCACAAAAAATGATTATATATATATATATATATATATATATATATATATATATATATATATATATATATATATATATATATATATATAAGGTAATCATGGAAGAATGATTATGTGGTTCTCTCTTCTAGCAATAATAAAATTTATGTTGTCATGTTGTAGCATCATTTGTTAGGACAACAAATTATTTTATACATTAAAAAATTAGTTCTTCACTATTCTTTATAAAATCAAAATATTTTAGTGTAAAATTTATCAACTATTTAAGTATGTTCGTAATACCTACCTAAATCAACCTTATAAACAATCTTGCCATATTTTCATGGCATATCATGATAATTAGGAATTCTTAAAAAAAAAATTACATAGATGGCCGATCTTCTTTATTGATTATTCTAAGTTTTTTTTTTGTATATAAAAAGTTTCATGGGAAGGATTTCATTTGAAAACTTAGGAGAAGATGTCAATTATATGAAAACATAAACTAATAGATCAACCAATTTTTTTTCTTGGAATATATTATTATTAAAAACACGTGACCCATTGTTCAAGGTTAAGATTGGCTAATTGAACCTAGGCTTATCCAATTGAGTCAATAAGAGCTCAAGGAATTAAGGGATACTTCCTAAAAGGATCATAGTGTCATGGCTGATCATAGGGTGCTAAGCAAGAGTGGTTTAGGCTAAAGATTAACCCTAAGAGGCCTAATGTAGATTTAAAATGAACATGTCATGAAAAACATGATAAACATTTGAAAGGAATTTTGTTATTAGTTTTTTTTCATATCATTATTTGTCATAATTTGGATCTTAATTAAACTAATTTTTATGATTTTATATTCATCCTATTGAACTTTTCATGTTGATGTATTCTAATGTTGATTTTACGATAAATTTCTCACATTTTAACTGTATTTTTTTGAAATTTATTACATAACACAAAACTTTTTATAAACTTAAATCTAAAATAAAATACGAATTTCAAGCTCAAAAAACCAGTTGTCTTTAGAAGTTTTACTTATTTTTCTTTTTTTTTTTTCTCACTTACATGTTTTGTTTAACTTGATGTATATATATATATTTAAAAGTTGTATAACAACATTTTTTCAACTATCACACATTAGCTCATCTTAATTTTCACTAGGTTTATGTTGCAACAACATCAACTATGCATTTAGTGGCCGGATTGAAGCGCTCGAACTTGCATAGGGAAGAATTTGAAACTGTGTTACCACAAAAATATGATCTAAAAAGAATGAAGTTTGCCAAATTTATCTTCTTCTTTTTTTCTCGCATATGTATTTGTGATTGCAAAATAACTCCATATAAAATCTCTCTCAAAATTCTCCAAAAAATGGAAGTGCTTATTTCTTTGACTTAGACTTTGTTTAGGAAAACTAATTTTTTACTGTTTTCTAAAATGATTTTTTTATATAAAAATTTCTAATTTAAGAAATTTTTGTATTAAAAATTGATTTAGAAAAAAAAAACAGTAAAAAAAACTTCAAAATTCATAAAAAATAAAAATATTCTAATTTTGAAACATGCTTTCTAAATCCGAGCAAGCAATCAAACGAGACCTCATTATTAGTTATCCTTTTTTGATCAATAGCCGATTCTCATAGCAATCATTCAATTTAAAGCTTTGCACGATGGAGCAGAAAGAGAAGAGATTGGGCATTCATTGACATATATCATGAAATCGATCGAGTAACAAACAATAAGTACAAGTGAGGGCATATACATCCATTAATTAACAAAGGCCACGACGCTCGACGCCATGCCAGAAATCATGCATGTAGCGAATTACAGAATTACGTATAATAATTTAGAGATGGGCGCAGTCTGCGGGTGCCAATGTGAGCTGCATGGCGCCAAGATCGTATTCGATATGAAAGTTTTGCTGTGCGATATTGCCGAAGATGTTGATACCAATTCCATCGCTGGATATCAAAGCCAGGCACAGAACATTGTTGGCGGATTCGACGAAGGCGTTTGACTTGTGCAGAACGACTGCCGCACCGCCGGAGAAGTGGAAGGTTATGTCGGGGAATTTTGCATTATTTCCCCCTTCACCAGACACATCGAAGCAGAGACTGAATACCCCATTGGGATCCGTCACTCGCGGAAGCTTCACGCTGCTGACGACCTTGCTTGTCACGGACTGCACTGTCTCATCGTCAAGGAGAGTGAGGGTGGTGCCAGAGTCAATGATGATATTGCCCCCAAAACCCTTGGCTTTTTTGGCATTTGTCGACGCTGCTGGCTTCACGTTTACTGCTCCAGCTTGTCCAGCCACGCTAATCTGCTCGAGGTTGAGGAAGTAGAAGGTGTCGGGGTACCCGGGGATCAACGGAGTGGTGACGGCGCCATTGGAGCCACCTGGGACGACTGCGTTCGAGCCGAAGTTAAGACGGCTAGTGGCAGAGGTTTGGTCCGCGGAAGGGAGGCAGTAGGAGAACTTATTATCGATGGCAGAGCCGAGTTGGCGGATGAGAGAGAGCTGCCCTCCCCCGAGGCCAACGAGACCTCCTTCGTTCTGATCAAAAGTTCCATTGCTGCGGTGGGTACAACCGAAGAAGCTTTTGGGGAATTGGACGCGGCGGCCGCCGATGGCGTCGAAGCTGATTGTCTCCGTGGAGAGAAAGCCATCAACGAAGGATCCATCACCATAGGCATAGTTATACTCGCACTGGGATTCAGAGCCGCAACTGCCCTGTGGTAAAGCAGAGCAAGATTCTGCCTCGCAAGAGACGACTTTGTAGGTGGAGGAGGCTTGCGGGTCGAATAAGGGGGCTGTCTGGTGGTAGCACTCGTCGCATGGCTTGCATTGGATCCAAATAAGGTCGCTGCCCGTGTCGGCGATAGCGAGGATCTTCTCAGCCGGAGATCCCAAGTAGATGCTCATTAGATACTCGAAGGTATTTGGTGTGATATCGGAGTAGAAGTTGTCGTCAGCTGCGGGTGCTGATGCAGGGGATTCGGAGAGTGTGCTTTTTTGCATGGCTTGTTGGAAGTAGATGGCGCGGGCGCGCGAACGTTGGGCGGCTGCTTTGAGGCGGGAGTGAGCAGTGGAGGTGGGGTCGTAAAAAGGAGATTTTGGTGAATCGCGGTGTATGAGCTCCATGGAAAATCCGCCCTTGCTGTATGCCAGAAG
This sequence comes from Dendrobium chrysotoxum, assembly GCA_019925795.1. NCBI lineage: Eukaryota > Viridiplantae > Streptophyta > Magnoliopsida > Asparagales > Orchidaceae > Dendrobium > Dendrobium chrysotoxum. The sequence continues at coordinate 20,028,223 of CM034309.1, forward strand.
CGGAAGTAGGCCAGCAGTTGAGAGGATGAGAAGGGAAACCACCACAGAAGACGCCATTGTACGTCAACTCCTCCTATCTTAAACGTCTTACTGCTTTTGTCGGAGTTGCTGTGCTGCATGCCAACCATTTATATATATATAGCTAGATCGAGAGACAATGGGAGCGATAGACGAAAGAATTATTCATAATTTCCTTTTCATTTTCACTCAGCGTTAATTAATAATCTCCAACGGAAATAGTACGTACGTACGTCCCATTGCCTACGGAACGGAGCTGTATGATGATCTTCCGTAGCTTCCCTGCAACCAAAATATAATATGTTAAAGTTGAAATACACTTGATTGATCTTTCTTCAATTAAAAATAGTGAAATCACAGTTTTATTACGTGTTTAACTAAAACCAACAAATTATGGAACGAGTCCATTCATTTGAGGCAAGCTTAAATTTTGGTTTGGGAGAGCGTTTGCATGACGTTTTCTTAGCTTAATTCAATACTTTTCTTATTTTATTTTTGTTTTGATACAAGCATTTTTTTTGTTTGTTTTTTTGAAAATCCTCTTATATATAATAATCTTAGATCCAAGCACCTATACACGCTATATTTTACGTAACGTGGCAGACTGATTCTGTGATTGAAAAGATTAAAATAATCATTATCAGCTCATTTGGTTGATAACAAATTTTAAAAAAATAATATAGCGCTTGTCATATTTAGTCTCGTTGTTCTATCTAAGCTAACTAAAAGGCAAATCAACGAGCTCCTACTTTTGGCGAGCAATATCATGATGATGTTGCTTGATTATCCCAATTTTCTTCTGATTATGCACATCTTGTTCATTGTTTAGAATTTTCTGCAACTTCTGAACCTTTGATTTGTGAAACATCTATGCTTTTTTCTTTACCCTTATGAAAACGAATATTCTAACACAAAACGAAGTTGTTGCGGGCTTAAATATTCGAGGCGGTAAAGTAATTAAATTTTTTATCGTGGCATTGCACGGATATTCAGCACACAATCAGAGAAAGATATCATGATTTTTATGTGAAAAATCCTGAAAAGGGAGAAAAATCATGGGGTCACACCCAGTCGAAATGATTCAACTAGTGTTTGAATATATTACAAAGATCATCCATAAACTTGAGGACGGCCATATTACAATAGTTCTCAAAATGAGTTGAACTTCGTGTGAATGATGATGGTCGGGTAGATGGTGGTAGAGCAAAAGTCCGACAATTATCGGGCAGAAGCCCGGCGATGGTTGGTTGCCAGGCAGAAGTCCAGCGACGATTAAGGAGGAAAAGTCTGGTGGCAAGAGAGCTCTCTTCTTCCTCTTCCTCTCTTCTCCTATTTCTCTTACTTGCTCCACATTTAATGAAGAATGAGGGATTTATTTATAGTTTTCTGGGTAGTAAATAGGGAGAATATTAAGGGCATGTTGGGAGTATTTTTGATGGATGGCTGCTATTTATTCTCTCAATTATAGATCATTGATCGAGTATTTGAGTATCTTAATGACGTTAGAATTCAACGATCTTAGGCTCGTTGAATTTGTCTCGTCGGGATGCTTGAAATTATAAGCATGTCACATTTGAATATCATTTGGCCATCTAATTTATGCTTTGAATCTTCTAAATATACTTTAGGCTCTCGATTTGGACCCATTGGGCTCGGATTTGATCGAATTTGGTGTTGTTGGGTTTGTCTCTTCAAGATGTTCAATTCGACTATAAATTTGTTGAAATTGAAGTTCAGACAGCTCCAAATTTAATTTCAGAAGTTTTCAGTTCAAGTTTGCCTCGAGATTTGTGCTTAATCAAGATAAAATTTTTAATAATATATCAGTTACCCCTTTATTTTCAAACGTCGAAGCCTGAGGAGTCTGAAAATATGTGTCACAGCACTTCAAATTGTTAAAATGCAATATTATAATTTCTGGATAATTTCAAGGCGAGACCACCCTCTGGATGTCAACGTGGACTTCCTCTTAGGGCCGTGAATCAAGTATAATACTCGTAATTATAAATTTAGCTTGTCTTGAGGTCGACTCATTGATTGGGACAAAAATTATTGAAAAATTATGCTCTAAATTTTTAAAAGTTCTCAAATATTAGTCGTAGAAGCTTCGTTCAGCTTTGAAACTGCTAAAATTGAGTCGAAAATATTGAAAAATGACAGGGACCCCAAACCGTCTAAATCGGACTGTCCGGCCCAAAAAATTTGGCCAAAACTCATTTGTGTGGTTGAACCCAGCCTACCGCCCGTCGCCCCCGCCCACTGGAGGCAGACCCATGAGCCTGATCGTGCTTGCTGCCCTATCGCCAGCGCCCGCTACTTTGCCTACTTGCGGTTCCACGCAGCCCGCGCCTACCAGCATTGTATGGCTCATGGCGCTTGGTTGTCGGGAGCCTCTTGGGAGGCCAATCGCAGGTGTTGTTTGCAGTTAAACTATATATATATATATATATATATATATATTGAAAAATTTATTTTTTTTAATTCCAAAAATTTTCAAAAATAAAATTAAAAAAAATTAGATGCAATTTTTCTCCCCCTTTTTTTAGCCATTTCCCCCCCTTTTAATTTTATAAATATCCCCCTAGGATAGGAAAAATTTACACCTCTTTCTATTCTCTTCTCTTCCTTCATTCTTCTTATAGTAGAAGCTTTCCACTATCTTTAATAGGTGGTATCCCCTATCAATTCTCAGTGTCCCTCTTTGTATAGAATACAACTTTTCTTATCTTCTTTTTCTTTTTCCCCCATATTCCTTCTCACTTTTAGAGGCACTCCACTATGCTTGATAGGCGGCAACCCCAATTAAAATTTAGTGCTCCTCTTTTATACAGAAGTTCAAATCGGTGATCATTCTTCCCTTAAAAATCTCACGACCAGAGAAGATCAACAATCCACTATTCAGAATGATGACCTAAAGAAAACCTATAAGGTGGCTAAGGATGACGATTTGGTATCAATAATTACCAGCGATTCTTTGATCATATTCAGCAAGAAGTCTCATTTCCATGATGATCTTGTGATGAAGGTGCCTGAAAAATCTGATCGGGCCTATTTTCCTTTAGGATATCTAAGTGTTTATACGATCCGTTTGTGAGCAAGGTTGCGATTTCTACCAGCTTTGAAGTTAGTTGATATTTCAGTGATATGTAAAGTGAGTCTACCCCAATATTTATATCGAGCTATTTTGATCGTAATGGAATTGATTACATTTTTTAGAGATCGTGGAGCAGTATTGCACCAAAATACTTCTCTTAGATGGGTCGATTCACTCATGACACATAGGGTCGTATCATATTCAGATCTAAATGATTAGATATTTATAACTGAGACCCGTCAAAGAGCTAGATTAGTAGATTCTTCTTTATGAAGAATGGCTGAAATTTTTTGGAGAAATGGAAAAAAGCTGAAGGATCTACCTGTTCCCCTTCATACTAGAGCAGAATATATATTGAGTGTGCTAAAAAATCCTTATATTGACTTTATGAGGTACATTATCTGGGCAAAGATATAGAGAAATAATATCTATTTCAAGTTGGATTGCCTATTTAGGTGGGGAGGTCTCATTCGATCAGGTTTAAGAAGTCAAAAAAAGTTCAAGAAATATCTGCCCAAGCTTCAAAAGTTCCTCCTAAATAATTAGTGAATGACGATGATTCATAGGCCTCATTAAAGAAGAATAATGTGGAGGAGACTTTAACAAGTACCGGTAAAAGTCACAAAAATTCTTCTCATTCCAAGTTATATATTCTGAAAGATCATGTGTTGAGTCACCAATATATCGAATGTCAATGAGTTGATGACTTGGTGAGTAGCTACTTTTTTGTTCTTCTTTTTGTACATCTATAAGGACTATATCACTTACATATATCATCTTATTATGTCAATTACTTCACGGCATGAATCTTGAAGTTGAGATAACTCAGGCCTTGAATAATTGAAATAATAAATTTGTGAATGCTAAATATTTTCAAGAACAATATAAGTAAAAATATGATGATAAGACTAAGGAGATGAAGGAAATGAAAGAACAGTTAGCATAATGTAGAGTTGAATTGGCTACCATGATAACTTCAGCTTCTTTGTAGAATCAACAGATGGATAGAATCCATGAACTGGTGGACGCACAAGTGATGATCAATCATTATATGAAGGATTAGCAAATCCTTGAAGAGAAGACAATGAACCTTGAAGATGAAAATAAGAGATTCCAATTTTAACTGAGAAAGAAAGTGCTCAGTCAAAGGCTATATCTAGATCAAAAATATCATCTCTAAAAGCCATTGAAGGTTTTAAGAAGTTGGAGCTTTCAATAGTATAATTCAAGATCATATCCAAGAAGCTCGCAATCATATATATGTCGTAGAAGTGAAGGCTTTGGAGTGACAATACAATGAAGAAGGCATTATCTAAGGCTTTCTAAAAGGAGTTTGCCTAGTAGAACATAAAATTAGAGTTGAAATTGAAGGGTTGTCACCTAGTCAGACATCCGATGATTTTCTTTCAGATTTAAATGATGGTGATATTGAAAGTGAGCTGAAGAAAGTCTTTATCAGTGAAAACGAAGATGTTGATATTGTGTATTATTTCTTTATTATTGATTGTATCACTTTATCTTTCTTAGTGATTATTATATGTATTAGAAGTTTATGATCTTATGTAGTGTATGTGATTTGTTTGTGACATAACAAAGAGTTATAATTCCCTTTTATATATGAAACTTATTTAATGGTTTTTTATTTTATTTCAAGTTGGATACTAAAAAATATTTTAGTGAACTCACTCAGTTCGAGCGAATGTGATAAACATTCTCCTATGATGTTTGACATATCTGAGAGTGTTAGTCAAAGCATTGCTTGATGACATTAATCTGTATGAAAAATGTCAGATCAAATTTCTCTAGGATTGATCATATAGTGATTGAGATACAATGAAGATTATGTGTTTCTCGAATCAAGGATAAAAGATAAAATCTTATTGTTTGCTTTAGATTGTTATAATTTTTTTAAAGAAGAAGATAATATCATCAATGAGCTAATAACATATCATTGTATTATATAAGATATTATAATGATATTCTAATACAACTTAGGGATATAAGAGTTACATAACACTCAATATCGAAGAGGTAAATAGATACGAGGACTATATGACACTCAACTTAAGAGGTATACATGATATAAAATAAGTAGTACTATCATCGCCTACTGATAATACTTGCGAAGATTTTTAATGTTTCAAGTTTGAGGTAACATTATTCCATCAACATCCTTTAACTTGAAGGTTTCATCATGCTTAGCCATAGCTGCCACCAAATAAGAACCTTCATAAAGGGGAGATAGTTTATTGTGTTGGGGACCATTTCCCACAACCTCAATGCTACGTAGAACTAAGTCTCCAATCGAGGTACATCGAGATTTCACCCTTTTGATTAAAGTGATGGGCTTAATTTTCTTTGGTGGTATACAACAACTTTGAGTGATGCCACATCTCTATCTTCTAGAAGGAGATCTAAATTATTTATGAGTTTCTCCTCATTATTATTAAAGTTAAAAAATTGAACTCTATGACTTGGGACTCTAATATAGACCAATATGATTTTTTTAGTACCAAAGCAAAGGTTATACGTGATTTCTCCTATTAGAGTTTTGGCAGTGGAACAATAAGCTTAGAGGATATTTGGGAGTTCTTCAGCCCATTGCTCATAGCCTTCCCCAAATGTGTTTTCAATCCTTTTAATATTATTCGATTTATAATCTTTGTTTGTTCATTTGTTTAAGGATGGGCTATAACCATGTGCACCAGTTGAATATGAAAATACTTATAAAAAGTTATAAAGATTTTTTTCAATGAATTGAGTTCCATTGTTGATGATGATATTTATAGGAATGTCAAAATGATATATTATATTCTTTCATAAAATTTATTTAGCATTAGCTTATGTGAATTTTACTAGGGCTTTTGTTTCCACCCATTTAGTGAAGTAGTCTACATCCAAGATGATGAATTTCCATGATTTTGTAACTATAGGGAATGTCCCATTATATCAATTATCCACTGGGCTAAAAGTTATGGGCTTTGGAGTGATGAAAGTTCTACAGTAGGTGAATTGGTGGATTTGAATGTAATTGATAGTTTTTGCACTTTTGTATGAATTTGAGTGCGTCCTGTTTCATTATGGGCTAATAAAACCCCTTGTCTCATGATTTTGAAAGTAAGCGCTCTTCCCCTAAGTGTTCTCAACATATTCTCAAATGAACTTCGTGAAGTGCATAATTAGCTTTTCATAGTGGGAGGAACTTGGGGTATGATCCAGTGAAGACTCGTTTGTATAACTCTCTACCAATAATAGTAAAGTTTAATGCTTACCTCTGAAGTCATGTTGTAACTATTAGATTTTCAGGCAGTACACCATCTTGTAAGAAGGATAAGATGTGATTAATCCAAGAAGCTTCTCTTGGATTATCAATCAATTTTATGACCGACAGACCTTGGATGCTTAGGAAGTGAATCTCCTCAATATACTTTCTCTTGAAGAGGTCCCCAGTTATTGATGTAATAAACTTAAAGAGGGCATCTTCCTGTGTATTCTGCTCTCGGAGGATATGGATGATTTGATGCTTTTTATGTGGGCCAAGAGTGACTTTATCATGTTGTAATATTTGGCCAAATATGAGTTAAGGGCATCAAACTCTTCTTGCACCCGGGAGACAATAAATTGTGAATCAGTGTGAACCACCAAATTTTGTACCTCGTAGTCTATGACCAGCCTCAATCCGACAATGAGGGCTTTATATTAAACAGCATTATTCATTGCAGGGAACTTCTGTCAGATCCTATACTAAAGGATAACTTATTGCAGGGAGATTAATAAAATTTTAGCTTCAACACCAAAATTTCTAAAAACTCCATCGATATATAGTATTTAGTACGGGGGCGAAAGAAAAGTAGTTGGTGCTTCGTTAAAGGTGGGGATAATGCACTTAACCACAAAGTCTACAAGTACTTAAAATTTGATGTCAAACTTATACAAGTAATGGATATTCAATTCTTCTAGTTCCACCGAACACTTGATTAATTTATCGGATGCTTTTGGCATTTAAAGGATATTTTTTAATGAAAGCTTTGTATATATGTCAATTATGTGAGCTTGAAAGCATGTGTATAATTTTTTGGCTGAATAGACTAATGTCAATGCTATTTTATCTATCAATGTATAGCTTCCCTCTATTTCATACAAGATCTTACTGACATAATAGATGAGACACTTTAAAATATTTTCTACTCAAACCAAGATCGAGCTTATAGCAATCAGATATAGCTATGCAAGAATAGTTGAACTTATTTGTTAGGAATGATGTTTGAGATTTAGTTAGTAGACATAAAAAATAGAGTGTTGTAAGAACCAAGTGGGTGTTCAAGAATAAGATGAATAACTCTGAAGCTAGGTTTGAACATATGAGAATATTATTAACCTTTTAGGTTTAGCTGGTGCTATTTCTCGGTCTTTTGTGTTGGTTTATTTCTCTACTATTTTTTTAGGTGCATGGTTGATGTTGCATTGGTGGCTTCTGTTCTTTGGTTTGCTGAGTTATTTGATTGAGGGTTTTTTGGGACTATGATGAGTTGATTATTATTTAAATCTTAGATCCTTGGATGGCTTATTTGGAAATCAGTTTTTCTCTGGATGGTCATTTCTAGTAATCAAAGGTACTTTGCTTAATGAGATTTTTTTTCCCTTGAAGTTGGATTGGCAACCGACTTTGGCTTTGGATGGTTGGTTCTTGAAACTTAGGGTTTTTGTATTCTTTGCTCTAAGGCTTCAGATGGAATTTTAACCTTCTCGAGTCTCGATTGCGGGGGTTTCTTTTAGTTTTTTTGTTTTTTACATTTTTTGATTTTTAAAATTTTTTTGGTTTAGTTAATGCTATAGTGTTTCGGTTGTTCTTCTTAATCTGACTGCAATTCAGATATTGAAATTGGATATTTGCTGGAGTTTTTTGAACTCCTTCTGTGTTTCTTTGGCGGCTTGTTCAATTCTTCAACAAGCTGGTTGGAGGAATTAGTTGGATGGTTAGCTTGGATACATGTTTGCTGGTGTCTTTTCTGACTTGACTCAGGTTGTAGTCAATGCTAATTTTGGTTCTAAAATGGAGGATGAATGTCTTTGCTGTTCATTCCTTGATGGTTATATTGGAGCTTGGATACATGAATGCTGTTGTCTTATGGATTCATTCTCGAAGGCTTTATTGGAGACTGGTTTTTAGTTTGTTTATCTTCGTAAAATTGTTCTCTATATGTGACAATTTTGTTTTTTCTTGTTGCTTGGGCTGGTCCTAAGCGGGTTGTATTTTTATTTATAACTTTATAGCTTAGGTATTTGTGTTCATGTTTTTTATTTTTAATTTTTTTTTACATTTTTTGTAATCTTCTAATTATAATTTTTACTTATATTAATGAAAATTGGGCATGATTGCCCCTAATTTTCCCCCCCAAAAATTTATTTTAATGTATTTAATTTACATCATGTCAAATAATTCTTATATTTTTTAATTTTATATACTTTAATTACCATGCATTTCTAATAAATATCCCTCATCCACATGCAAGCAAATGTGACGTATGACTTTTAGGTTCTGTTTGTAATATCTTTTCGACTCTTTCGAGATAAGAAAAATAATAAATAAAAAAATAATATGATTGAAATATATATATTCAAAATTTATATTAAAAATATTTTTGAGAAATTAATTTAAAAAATATGACTCAAAAAATATTAAAAATAAAAATAAAAAATCTAATGCTGCCGATAAAAACCTTAATATCTCATCCTAACTTTCCCGCCATTTTGCTTACTTGCTTGAAATTCCATAAGCGTGCGTACTATTGTAATTAGAGAGTTAAGATCTCTCTTCCTCTCTCCCTCTCTCCCTCTCTCCTTTTAACGTTTGCTAGCTCTGCCTGCTGTAAGGTTAATCAATAATAACTTTAGAGGCGTTAGGGTTTGCCTCTTTTGTCGTTGCTGTTCGGCTTCGTTGCTTCGCAGGAGGCGTAGAGATTGCACGCTTCGCTTCTCCGGCTGCTTCGTGGCTGTTCTACTACGCTCCTTTGACGACTTTCCCTTCCCGTCGGATCGGTAGTTACGACATTTTGATCGGAAGCAACAACGGGAGCTCGCTGGCTGTGAAGGTAACTTTCTCCCTTTCGCGCGCTTCTTCGGCCAAATCCCGTAAATCCGCCGAACCGAGTTATTTAGCAAACCCCGGATTTATGCCGTAAATCCTTAAATCCGGGATTTATCCATCGCCGGGAGTTAACGCGAGCACAAATACCGTTTGGCTGGATTTAGCGTAAATCCCGCTGTAAATCCGACGCCAAACAGCCCCTTAGGTTATTCTTTTAGCGGTCATATTCGTCACTTATGTATTCCAGATAGAGAGCATTAATGGCGTCTCTCTAAAGCCCACGCCGCGCTTAATCCCAACCTTTCTCTTGTCATTAGGGTTTCTATTCCAGTATTCCCCGCATTCGATGTAGGGTTGTTCCGTAAAATAATCCATTGGTCCTGCTTCTTCCTCTTTTAACCCTCGCTTCTCTTAGGGGATAAGCGATGAACTCCGGCCAGGCTGACGCTGCCAGTTTGCTCGAGAGCCTTGTGGCATCGCGAGATGTCGGAGGTCTTTACCTTCGTTTCGCCTCCTTTTTTCGACCGTTTGAGGACTTCATTTTCCTCGACGATTATAATCCTAGCGTGGTAAGTAAAAAGACCCGGAGGAAAAGGAAACCGAAGGAATTGCCTACTAAAGAGAAGATCCGACCTATTGCCCGGCAGTTCCATCAATTTCTCTGCAATGCCCTAAAGCTACTTCCAGACCTTCTCAAGAGAAGTCCCTGCAATGGAGCTGTGGACGATGATGTAATGCAGAACGAAAAAGCCACCGAGCTCCTTGGTATCTACCGGCTCACCATCCATTGTCTTCTCTGTATCGCTCCTTGCCTCACCGGCCAGCCATACTGGGTTCATCTTCAATGGGGTCAGCTAGTCCGTCGCTTGGAAATTTGGAACAAGTACAGTGATGCTGAAGAAGAGGGTTTTGCTCTCCTGGAGAGCCTTCGTACGTTGCTGGGTACTCCTCCGTCTCTTTTGAAGTCAACCATGTTCTTCCTGCCGGATCCAAGTGTTGTTGGTTCAGCAGGGGCAGATCCTCAGCTTGCCTGTCTAGTCTCTGAAGTGGTAATAGTTCTCACATACTGCCCTTTTAAGAGCCAATCAAGGGATGGGGGTGCCTTTAAGAGGATATTGGCGCTAGCAGAGCAACTCCAACCATGGGTTTGGTAGGTCAACATGATTTTCTTTTACCAAGCTTTTCGATTGAATTCCGTTCCCCTCTATATGATTATTGCTTCTCTTTTAATGTGTTGTTTTTTCGTTGATTCAGTATCATGGAGCCAAAGGCTATGGCATCACGCCACAACATTCTTGTGGAGGGTCTCTATAGGTGCGCTCTCTTCCTGGTCGGGGAGAGCAAGTCATTTGACGATGATCTTGTGTATTCCTTCTGTCTAAAGATGCTGAAGGAGTGTATTGAGTCACCATCGGTGGATCGCTTCCCAATTGTGCGTCAAATTTACTTTTTTTTAGTTGTCAAACTGCATTTTTTTTCAGATCACTAGAATGCCAAATTTATGTTTAGATATGGGCTGACATTGGGGTTCAAATATAGATGGCTCATCGAATTTGTTCTGCAATGGATGTGAAATGGGACAGAAAGCCCTCTCTGGTTGTTGATGTGCTAATAATGAGCTTGGAAGGTAGCTTTTGTGGGAACAGGGTATGTTTTGAAGATCTCAAGCAAAGAACACTTTTTGATCCGTATCTGCTGTTCTTGAGATGCTTCTATCACACTCTTCCATTTTCTTAGGTCTTGTTGATATGCTGAAACTATTATTTTTTCTATGAGATATACAATTTACGTAGATTATTTATTCTAGGAAGTATGTCCAATTTATTCAGTAATGTTTTCTATTATTTGTTACTGGAAAAAATAATCATCATGGAACTTTATACTGCTTGAGGAGTAATATCTAAGAGTTTGCTTTTAACCTTCAAATTTGTCTCTTATTCAAGTCAACGTGAAGAACCATCACGAGGGACAGAAACATAATAAAATCATATTTAACTTCAGTTAATTCATTTTCTGGAGCCTATGATGTACATTTAGTTATTTCACACTGAGTTTAGTTGTACTTCATTGAATTACAAAGAGGATTTGTCATTTTACTAATTCTGTTGTGTACAGAAAAGTTGAATATCAATACCTTTATACAACAGAAAAATATAATTGACTACAACTTGGGCTGACATAGTTTTGGTGTTATTGCCTAAAAGCACTCGCCAACCTACTATCTCAATATGGCAAGGATGCAGTTGGTATAATAGAATGGAATAGTCGACTAAAAGAGAAGCAATAATCATTCTAGGCAATTTTGGTGAAATACTGCTCCAGTTCTGTCTGCAATTTGAAGGAATATTTTCCTTTTGGTTGCATGAATGTCTGCTAAATTCTCTAATCTGACCATTATCATGTAAGCTGCCTATACTGGCTGTTTTTCAGAAATGAAAAATTTCTATTTAGTTGGGGTTAATCATGATGCAGATTGATGAGTCGAAATCTGTTTGGATTCGATGGGAAGTGATAGTCTCATGTGATTAAGTCCACTAGTTGCAGTAGATATATATTTTTAAATCTTTCCCATATAATGTTTTTAACAAAGAAATCTTTGGGATTAAGTAATGTGGGATTGACTTTAATATTAATGTTAAATGGTGATTTTTTTAACAAAGAATCCATGCTTATTTGAGTTTGCATAGTGGAACAATTGTACTTGTAATGTCATTAATATTTAATATAATTTTCAGTTTTCATGATGCAGAAAACAACTTGCTTTCATTCCATTGCACACGACACACATGCACACATGCAACGACCTTGAAACCACTTCATTTATTCTTGTGCATGAAGCAGTATCTGCAGGATGCTCCTGCCATTGCCTCTGATTCTGTCTTTTCAAACTAGTCACTAGTCTTTTGAGTCTCTAGAGCTCCTCAAGAATTTGATAGCAGTAGCACCTGTGTGAAACTAAGCAACTTATGAATCTGTCTTCTAGAAGCTCAATATTTTGAATACTTTTTTAATGTGGTGCAGCCATGCTTGTTTACAATTCATTGATTTGTTTTTGGTTGGTTAAAGGATGTATTAAAATTTCCTTCAATAAATTTGATGTAATGACAATGAGTTACATTTAGAAAAAATTCATTGTTAGTTACAATGGAAACTGACTTCCATTATGAGGAAAATATATGACGTGCATTTTTGTTTTGTTACTTTGGTAATGGAACTTTTTTTGCAATTGTAGTTTAGCATTTGGCTGCATCATGTTTTTTTATGCAACTGTTCTTTCATATGTTTGTGCTCTTACGAGTTCAGGCTACTAACACCCGCTCCTGTAATTAGAAGACCTGTTGTGTTGTTCAGCTCTGCAGTTAAAAATGTCAACGGGAGCTTGGTATGAAATGATACTGGTCACTGAAATCCTCTTGATTTTGACTAGCTTGAATTAATTACAATCATGTTCTTTTGTGTTGCTGTTTCTTTTATAATTTACAGAATTCATATATCATCACTTTGCATCTTATCTTTTCCATTGTGGGAGATTCTCTAAAATTTTATTCCTACAAATGATTTTGGCAGGTTGATTTAGTAAAATATGTGGATGCCATGCTTGGTTTTGTATCAAATTGCGCCGAGGGATTTTATTTAAATAGGAAGGATTCATTTAAAGGTGGTTCAGAACTGTCACTTGAAGTAGCAGATTATTTGCAGCAGGTGTGTATTGCAATTGCGGCTACTGCTGAAAGGTGCATTTAATAAAGTATTATCACTTTCCTTGTGTTTCAAAATTTTCCTCGTCTCCTTTTCCAATTTATTGTACCCTCTATTGCCAGATCCTATTATTTGCGTCACACCTCAGTTCAAAAAGTGATGCATCCTATCGACATTGGACATGCCGAAGAAATAAATTCCAAGTCATAAGATAAACCTTAAAAGTAAAGATCAATAAAAATTGTTTTGTATTCAAGAGGGAATGATTTATATATATAATTGTAGGCAGAAATATATGAACATAAATATATGAAAATAAATGTATGAAAATAAATAACGATTAGATGAATTAACAACCTTGACAGTATTTGACAATGCTAAAATAATAATAATAATAATAATGGAAGTAAAATGAAAGAAACAACTATATAAGTAGCAATCAGTCAAAACCTAATAGAAGTCAAAGTAAAAACTTTAATATAAACTGAAGTACCAAATGGAATAATTAATGTTGAAAGGTTTGCTCTTGTAGTGACGATCTGCATGCATATCTTGAATGACTAAAAGTGTCAATTGATTTAATTTTCAATGTGGCGTTGTTCATGATAATTTGTATGAAAAATAATAATCAATGCATTTCTATGTTAACGTATCTATGTGCAAAAATGATAATTTGTATGAAAAATAATAATCAATGCATTTCTATGTTAACGTATCTATGTTAATCATATATATCCAAAAATGATTCATAAATCATCTACCATAATTCATTTATTTTTGTATTTACATGTATAGTACGTTTTATTAGGATACTCTAAATTGGGAATATTGTCACTAACCCATGAAAATCCAATGATTTATAAAGGAGTTATCACTTTATGGACATATTGCCTTGACTAGCCAAAATCCGAAAGGGCTCTATCAACCTATGTATCTATTGCAACGAAGTATATATATTTTATATTTATAATAAACAAATGTCTAACATATATTCTATGATCAATATGACCAATATTAGTTTCATAATAAAACAATATCTGTTTGAACTAGATTTATTGTATTCAATGAAGGTATTGTGTACGGGAATAACACAAGGAATCATTAAAAAAATTATGCAGTAATTAAATAGGGTAATGTTATCTACTATATATCTGGGAGTGCGATTGGATTGGGGCTTAAGTGGTTTGGGATTGGGTTGATTCAACTGTGGGTGCTTTGCTACAATTTACATCTCTAGTTCTCCATATTATTCTCCAAAAGAATTGGCTGACCATGCTCTCACTTTCCCATTTTCTATACCCATGCCTGTTTAATACCTTATAAGTAGTTGGTCTATGGGTTACCTGACTAGATCTACATGATTAATGCACTCTCCTCTCTTACTCTCCTGTGTATATTTTACACTCGAATGAAGTTTAACCAAGTTAGTGAAAAGAATGATAAAATTATAAGCATAATACATTGGGGTCCAATTTGCCTCCTTTTAGAAATTGATCAACTCTAAAGCGTTGCTTCCTTGAGAACTTTAATACAGTTAACTAATTATCATGACATTGCGCCTAAACATTATAGTTAGTTGAATTTCATTAGTAGATACCATATCATATGACTTTGAACGCTATAATAAAATCGCTTGATTTCTTTTATGCTTTCTTATAGCTGTTATAAATCTCACCTGTCTCAACACAGTTATTGGGTTTAAACACTGCAGTGTTGAGCAGCCATTATAAGCATATATGAAAAGCTTTATTAGTGATTTTCATGCATCATGGAGGCATTTACTAACATTCTTCCCTATTTTCACATCCATTTGTGCAATTTCAGAAATGTTTAATCGAGTAGTAGCAGTGTAGATGTAATTATGGTGCTTTTTCACAAAAAAGGTGCAATTTCTTTTTGCTAGGTTTGTTAGCCATTTCTGATGTAAATTTATGCTAATAGTTGAAAATAAGAACGAAATAGAAAAAGTAGAAGGAAATAAAGAAAAGAAAAAGGAAGAGCATCTTAGCATTCAACAAACTGTTCATAGACATTCTACCCTTCATGTACAAAGAGGCTAGAATGGCTCAACGAGCTTGAGGGAGAGGTAGAGGATGACAAAATGAAACAGCACAAAATAATGAAAAAGAATACATGCAAGTAAAGCGCCTTAGAGTTTAAAAGTTTTTGTTTGAGTAAATCTAAAGCCGAATGCATGGAATGTAATTTTAATTGTTATAGATCTAGTGGTGTCACGACTCGGCCCGACTAGCCCGAATTAACGGGGCGGGAACAGACGGTCGTACGGAAAAATATAAAACTTCCAAAACATAAAACTTGCAATTCATAATTAATATGAATATAAATATCTTCCAACAATAAAGAAAGTGCCACTAAAATCAACCAACTGAAAGTTTCCAAAATATCCGCAAACCATATCCATAAAAAAACATCAACTAGAAAAGTTCTAATAAACTTCAATAGACTTCTCAAATACAATCCACTGACTTAACACATAATAGAAAATATAAAACCTCTCTTCCTGAGGCCCTTTACGACGATAAGTGTACTGTTATCTCGTTGCCCTCACTTCCCAGATGGTTCTCCTGAAAAAGATTCCCACAAACAGGGGTGAGCTTACTCGCTCAACAGGTAATTCATACTATTCATAAAAATTTACATAAAACTAAAATAAAACATCTTTTTATAATAAAAAGTTTAAACGACGGTAAACCTTGTATCAGTTCATAACATTTTCATAAGGAACTTTTTCATATTATTCCCTCAATCATAAGCGTTCATTTAACATTTCCTCAAACATCAATGTCAGTAATGCAAAGAAAACATATATAAATTATGTTATGCATAATGAATATTATATCACCCGTTTCGGAGGTGCCCATAAATTCTGTACTGATCAGGTACAGATTTTCATATCATTTGGCCATTCCTTTACCATTGACTCCGAAGAGTCCCTTTACCATTTGGCTCTTTTAAGCCCCTTTACCATTTGGGCACTCCGCATCAACATGCACAATCTCATATCATCATTTATAATCTATGTTCAGTCAATCATATGCATAATGAAAAACAATTATGGCTAAAAAAACATTAACTCAAAACATAAGATACTAACATGCCATTTGAGAAGAAATGTAATTCATAAATCATTTGAACATTTAAAATCTTGCATAAAAAGAAAAACAACAAGATAATACATTAAATTTTTATGATAATATGAATACCTTCCTTAATCCAAGCAAAGTACTTCCTCAAAGCGTCGCTTTGACATACTTCGTTCACCTTAAATATCGCAACCTAATAATCACATAAAAAGATATGTCACAAAATAATTCTCCCTTAAGGTTTAATCAAATTTCTAATTGTCTAAACTCTTTGTTTTTCATTAAGGGTTCCTTACAACAATTAATAAAATTTATATTATTTATTTTAAATTTTCGGATTTATTAAAAACCCTAAATTTTGGAAACCCTAAATTCCTCAATTTCATCATATCATCATGCCGAACATCCTATTAAACTAAATAAATAATTAGGTTATTAAATTTTCGGATTTATAAATTATGAAAATTACTAAAAATGAAATTTCTTATGAAAACCCAAAATTTTGCTTTAGGAACAATCCTAGGACCCATAGGAATCACTTTTGTGAAATCACATTAAGAAATTTTGATTTTTAGGAAAAACCCTAATTTTTCAAAACTCAATAAAATTTAGGAAAATTTATTTTCTACCGTTAAAACATTATTATAAACCTACCCTATTGATTTCGTAAGGAAATATTGAGTTTTTGCAAAACCTTAGAATTTCTCTTTCCAAAAATCTAGAGAATAAGAGGGATTTTCTTAAATTAAATCATACCTTAGTATTCCCCTTGTTGTCCTATTTGATTTCCACTAATTTCCTCGTCGGAGCCGTCGTCGAGAAGCTCCCCGTGCGCCTCACCCGTCCGCCTCCGCCTCCTTTCGGGTTCGGTCCTCTCTACTTAGGGGAAAAGAAATGGCTAAAGACTTCTTTGCCCGCACTTAATACATAATCCGCTTTATTACTTATTAAGGGTATTTTAGGTATTTTAAGACTTCTATTAATTTTAACTCCAAAATTAAGCGAAATTTGATATAAGTTTTATATACTAAATCGCTCAGAATTTTGCGTAGAATTTTATAAAATTATTTTTGTCAAATTCCGTTAACTTCAAAAATTTCACTTAAGTTTCATCGCGATGCATCGAAAACCGTGCGATGACATACAATCGTCGTTTTCGGGTTTTACAAGTGGGGGGATTGTGACTTTGGGTGATTAATTCATTAAAAAGAGTCCATGTTTTAGTTATCTTGTTTTACCAATCATTTCATTTATTTATTCCGAAGAGTCCTTTACCATTTGCTCCAGAGAGCCCTTTATCATTTGCTCTGAAGAGCCCTTTACCATTTGGGTACGCCGTACCACCATACACATTCTTTCATGCATTATTTATCATAGGGGAAAAATAACATGCATCAAATCATATGCTCCTATTTACTATACTGTTTTCATGAATGCTTCTATCTATTGTATCGTTTTCATGAAGTTTTGCATGTTGACATTTAAATAATTCAAAAAAGAAAAATATGCCACACTAACTATAATCATTTGATGTAGTATGAAATATGAATAAATAACATGCTGATGAGGACATCGTCAGTGATTTCGACATGTGTACCATCGGAGACACCAGAGATCGACGGTCACGATCAGGAGTTTATATTCTGAGTCATTTTATGTAGTAGTTTATTTTTATTTTTTCAGTTTTACTGTTTTACCCTTATGTGTGGTCACTTGATGTTGTAGCCCGAGGGCATTTTAGTATTTTGTTTTCTTCCTTTCGGCCTATTTATATGAGGCCCCTTACATTGTATGAGATGATGATTGATTAATGAAAATTTCCTTTGCCTTCTTCTTCATCTTGTGTGAGCACTAGAGGAGAGAAAGAGAGCTCAAGGTGAGAGCAAGCGAAATACCCATCAACCGGTGGAAGAGTCCTCGGTTCGTGGTCCTTGTATTTTTATTTCTTTCATCTATTCTTCTTCTCCTCCCCGCCTCCCACCCGCCGATTCCTCTTAGTTCCCCCCCCCCCCCCCCCCCCCCCCCCCCCCACCGCCGGTCACCTCCCTATTTCCCATCATCTCCACCTCCAACCACCCGCCCCAACCCCTAACCCGCCGGCATCTCCTTCCCCACCTCACCGCCCCCTCCTTTTCCCCTTGGACCGACCCCCACCCCCCCACCACCGGCCTCCCCGGACGCCTGAACCCGCCGGCCACCCCACCGCCAGCCGCCGGACTTCCCCTCCCCACCGTTCCCCTCCTCCCAAGCCCAAAGCCGCCGGCCTTCCTAATTTCCCTCCAAGGATTTTGAAATTTTCAAAATTCAAAGCCCATAAATACTTTCCTAAAATAACTCTCCCCATTAGGAAGGATTATCAATTTGAATTCAATTCAATATTTGAATTCAAATAGTTCCCTCTCTAATAAATCCCAATATTAGGAAACCTCCCTCTAATTACTCAAATCTGAAATTAATTTCAGATTTGATGTCAATTAGCATTTAATCCTCATGGCCCACATACAACGAATCTAGACATCTTGCTCCTCCTTTATGTGGCCGGCCCCTCCCTTGCCTTTTCTCCCTCCTAATCAACTCCCAATCACAATTAATGGTTCCCCTAATTCCCTCTCTAATAATTGCCCAAGTCCTATTTGAAATTTAAATTTAATTTCAAAGTGTTTCCCTCCAATTTCACTTAACCTGAAATTAATTTCAGGTTATCTAATCCCAACGCTTTCCAACTCAAACCTAGCCTCCTACCCTCTCTTCCTCCCGCCATCCCAAAACCCCACCCCTACCCAAACCGCCGGCCTCCCTCTCCACCCGCCACCTCCTTCCCCTCTCCTCCCCACTTCAATATGCATGGAGGAACTCGAATGGAACTTTGGATTCGTGCATGACGATCGAGGTCAAGTCGACATCCTCCAATCGCCCTTCTTTGACGTGGGCTTTGATTTCGACGACACCGTTGAGGAATACATCGACCGCATCCAATACGACTTAGTGGACGTGATCGACGAGCAAAGATCAAAGGGACGTTGGATAATCTACGGTCATCCACCACCTCCTCCAATTCCGGCTACCTCTCCGGCGACTACTACCCTCCGCGCCACTTGTCTTCTAGTGGCTTCGCTAAGTGTGCTTGCAACGTTCATCCGCTAACCTCCACTATTAAGAGAGCGAGTGAGGGACCTCAAGGTGAACGATCTAAATTTTAAACGTGGGGATCTTGTTAAACTTGTTATTTGCATTACTTAGTAGTTGTTAAAAATTATTTTGCAAGTCCTACTAATCTCAACTTGTAATCCATTGCTCTTACCGAATCTTTCATGACACATTCTTAAAGATTAACTTGAGCACGCAATAGGTTTACTATTAGTAAGCAAAGTTCAATAGTTACATTAATCTCTTATGTGCAATTCTTGCTTCCATGCATATGTTTCACATCATCTTGGTATCAGAGCATGGCTAGCATGCATTACATGTGCTAGATGCATCCTAGGAGTCTACTTAACTATCCCTTAGCTTGTTTACATGCATACCATCGCATTATTACTTTACATCACTGTTTTATTTTGCTGTCCACTATTTTCCTGCACTCATTTAGTGAGTTGTAAGCCAATTTCTTAAATGTTTAGGTGCTGTCCACATCCTAAACTCATTCCCTTACACTTAGACTACTTAATCCATTAGGTTATGCTTGCTGTCCACTCATTTTCTGCACTATCTAGTGACAATTTGGAGAGTCTAACTTAGTGTTTAAGTGTTGTCCACACTCTAGAGACCTTCCTAAACACTTAGATAACTTTATGCCCTTCTGTAGTTTGCTGTCCACACATTTCCTGCACTCATTTAGTGAACTTTAGGTTAGTTTATTAAGTGTTTAGGTGCTATCCACAAACTAGTTTGCTGTCCAAACTGTCCCTGCCCCGTTTAGTGACATTTTGGTGATTTTAACTTGGTGCTTAGGTGCTTCCATCACTCTAGGGTCCTTCCTAAACTCTTAACCAACTTAACCCCTTGTTGTAGTTTGCTGTCCCCTTCATTCCTGCACTCAATTAAGGGCATTTAGAAGAGTATAACCTAGTGTTTAGGTGCTGTCCACACCCTATCTTTCTTCCTAAACTCCTAGAGAACTTAAGGTAATGCTGTAGTTGCTGTCCCCTCACTTCCTACCTCATTTAGTGACTTTCTAGCAAGCCTAACATTGCAAACAGGTGCAGTCCTTGCACCTTAGGACCCCTATCCTTCACCCACTCACCAATTTCTTGTGTGAGCTGAAGGTAGCATAATACCCCACCTTGTAGCTTGCTGTCCAAACAATTTCTGCACCCTTTAGTGAGCTTAAGTGAGCTTAACTTAGTGTCTAAGTGCTGTCCTAAACATCCGATCATCTTTAGGTATCCCTTAGCGCTTCCCATGGACCCGATAGGACTTCAAAAGAAGTTAGATGACCTAGTTAGTCTAGTGGGTTCTATAACTCAAATCATGAAGGAGAAACATGTTGACTCTCCCCACTCTAGGAATGTACCCCATTCGGTCAATCATGCTAGTCGGAAAATACCCCACTCTATTTATCAACCTAGACCTGAACCTAAGCTGCAACAACCTCACGTAAAGCCACCTTACCGTCTACCCACCTTTGATGGTTCCTCAGACCCTTACTACTTTAGGGAATGGGTTAGACAATTAGAGGACTATTTTGAATCGCGTGATGTCCCTGAGTCCCACCGAGTTAGCATCGCTAGGCCTCACCTTAAAGGTCGGGCTCTTCAATTTTGGATGAGGTTGGAAGATCATAAAGAGTCTCGCGGTGAGTACCCTAATTGGAAAGACATGAGGCGAGAACTAAATTTAAAATACCGGCCCTCCACCAGTGACCAACCATCTAGTTTTAAGTTTAGGTCACCCCCTGTTCATCAAACCTTTGGGTGTTGCACTTTCAAAAGCCCTACACGTGACAGTCAGTCCTACCCACCTAAACCTGTCCGACACACCACTCCCACCCGCATAACTAACCAGAGAGCACCCCCTACACCTAGTGACCGTCATCTAGAGCACCATCCTATCTCTTTTGTTGGGACAAACCGTGGACATTACTGTGGTCGAGACCACCCATCCCTTAGTGACATCAGGGTTGCTGCCCCACCCTGTAGGTCTTCACCTAGCCTTGATGGCCGACCCTCTACTGGATCTTCTGCTGGATCGGTCCCTCATGACTCCCCACTTGGATCAACTCCTAGTCATCCCAGTCCACCTTTAGCCTCCCCAGTCCTTAACCCTGCAAGTATAATTGTAATAAAGAAATGCACTAAAAAGAAAAAATCCTCTGAACCTAAGACTGAGTGCATCCATTTTGTGGATACTAATGACATCATTGATAACGAGGACTTCTTTGAGGATGAAACTGAAGTAGTTAAATCAGACTCCCTATATGACTTAAAACCTGATTTAGGAAATTTAGAATCTTTAAACTTGGATACCTTAGCACCTCCCGATCCTAATCTCATTAAGGATATCCCTTTGGATAAAGTCTACCTGGACGATAGTAATGTGATCTCGAAAGAAGCCAATCTAACCTTGAACACATTGAATTTAAATTCGGAAGATCCTGATTTAGTTGTATCACCTACTGAGTTGACTTTAGATAATTCTGGTGGTAGTAATCTCGAGTCGGAAGTGGTTCAATTGAATTTACTACCTGAGTTAAACCCCGATTTAATTGACCCCGAATCCATGGATCTTAGGGCTATCACCAAATCTGGTTCTATTGAGAATAATAATATGATTTCGGAACACAGTATTTTGAATCAGAAAGAGCTTAAGCCTAGTGTGAAGGAAGAGCCTCCTCTTGTCTTATTGAGGTCTATTTTAGGAGTTGCTTCTTTAGATTTACGTGTGAAAGAGTGTGTCTCTACTAATTTGACTTACCTCACCATTCCTTGTATCGACTTTAATGCAAGAGAGAGCATTGGCCCATGCCTTCCTATCTCCCATCTAACTGTTGTGCCCACATATGCTCTGAATACTCTACCCCATCTCTTGGGTCCCATACCTGCTGGTGACTCCTTAGGCTATCCTATTATGGTTGTGAGTCAGGACCCATTGTCCTCTCATACTCTTGACTCCTACTTTTTGCCCTCTATACCCTTGTCCTTCCCTATTAAGAACCTTCCCTCTCCTAGTTGGATGATCTTACTAGATTACCTTACTGCCCCTAGGAGACATTCTGTGACCCTAGATGAGACTCCTTGTGGAGACGCCCTTTTAGTTAAGGATGTTTTCATTGCTCCTCCTACACCAGTTCCCTTAAATACAAAAGTTTTATGTCTTTCATTTTGTGACTGATCCATCTTTATTTTCATCTATGTGTGTTTGTGAGTCAGTGTGATTGTGTGTGCTTTGTAGTTTGTTATCTTCCACTATGTTCAATAATATGTGAGAGTCCACAATTATTCTTCAGGCATATCAAGTCTCTAGCATCACATTTTCTCATATCATTGATCTTGTTGATTCTTGAATTTTAGGCACATGATCTCGCATTTAACATGCCGCATTTGCATCGCATATTCAAGAATTGCACAAAGAAATTAATAAGAATTGAACAAAGCAACGCTAACTATAAACTCAATGCGAACTGCAAGAAAAGATTTAAAGAATTTAAAGTGGGAGATTCTGTAGTGGTTCGGACTCGTCCGGAGCGGTTTCTGCAAGGGACCGTTAAGAAGTTACATGCGAGAAGCTTAGGACCTTTCAAAATAATTTCCAAAATAAACAGTAATGCTTATGTGCTAGACCTCCCTGAAGGTTTTAACATTAGCCCCACATTTAATTTCGAAGATCTTGTAGCCTTCGAGGGTCCAGAGTTTAACCCCACTAATCTACTAAACAATAAGCCTTGTGTGACCCCACCTGGTAAGAACCCCAGCCTACCTCCACTCCCAAATATTCCCACTTTACCTATTGCGGAGAAAATTGAGGCAATACTTAGTGATGACATCATATCCACTAAAGACGGTGGTCGCCAAAGGTATTTAGTTCAATGGACAGGAAAACCGGAGGCGGAGAACAGATGGATTGATTGGGATGAGCTACAGAGATTGGACCCCGACTTACTAGAGTGGTACGAGAGCTCCATAGATGATTTCTCGACGGGGTCGAGTTTTCTCCCACCTGGGGAGAATGATGAGGACATCGTCAGTGATTTCGACATGTGTACCATCGGAGACACCAGAGATCGACGGTCACGATCAGGAGTTTATATTCTGAGTCATTTTATGTAGTAGTTTATTTTTATTTTTTCAGTTTTACTGTTTTACCCTTATGGGTGGTCACTTGATGTTGTAGCCCGAGGGCATTTTAGTATTTTGTTTTCTTCCTTTCGGCCTATTTATATGAGGCCCCTTACATTGTATGAGATGATGATTGATTAATGAAAATTTCCTTTGCCTTCTTCTTCATCTTGTGTGAGCACTAGAGGAGAGAAAGAGAGCTCAAGGTGAGAGCAAGCGAAATACCCATCAACCGGTGGAAGAGTCCTCGGTTCGTGGTCCTTGTATTTTTATTTCTTTCATCTATTCTTCTTCTCCTCCCCGCCTCCCACCCGCCGATTCCTCTTAGTTCCCCCCCCCCCCCCCCACCGCCGGTCACCTCCCTATTTCCCATCATCTCCACCTCCAACCACCCGCCCCAACCCCTAACCCGCCGGCATCTCCTTCCCCACCTCACCGCCCCCTCCTTTTCCCCTTGGACCGACCCCCACTCCCCCACCACCGGCCTCCCCGGACGCCTGAACCCGCCGGCCACCCCACCGCCAGCCGCCGGACTTCCCCTCCCCACCGTTCCCCTCCTCCCAAGCCCAAAGCCGCCGGCCTTCCTAATTTCCCTCCAAGGATTTTGAAATTTTCAAAATTCAAAGCCCATAAATACTTTCCTAAAATAACTCTCCCCATTAGGAAGGATTATCAATTTGAATTCAATTCAATATTTGAATTCAAATAGTTCCCTCCCTAATAAATCCCAATATTAGGAAACCTCCCTCTAATTACTCAAATCTGAAATTAATTTCAGATTTGATGTCAATTAGCATTTAATCCTCATGGCCCACATACAACGAATCTAGACATCTTGCTCCTCCTTTATGTGGCCGGCCCCTCCCTTGCCTTTTCTCCCTCCTAATCAACTCCCAATCACAATTAATGGTTCCCCTAATTCCCTCTCTAATAATTGCCCAAGTCCTATTTGAAATTTAAATTTAATTTCAAAGTGTTTCCCTCCAATTTCACTTAACCTGAAATTAATTTCAGGTTATCTAATCCCAACGCTTTCCAACTCAAACCTAGCCTCCTACCCTCTCTTCCTCCCGCCATCCCAAAACCCCACCCCTACCCAAACCGCCGGCCTCCCTCTCCACCCGCCACCTCCTTCCCCTCTCCTCCCCACTTCAATATGCATGGAGGAACTCGAATGGAACTTTGGATTCGTGCATGACGATCGAGGTCAAGTCGACATCCTCCAATCGCCCTTCTTTGACGTGGGCTTTGATTTCGACGACACCGTTGAGGAATACATCGACCGCATCCAATACGACTTACTGTACGTGATCGACGAGCAAAGATCAAAGGGACGTTGGATAATCTACGGTCATCCACCACCTCCTCCAATTCCGGCTACCTCTCCGGCGACTACTACCCTCCGCGCCACTTGTCTTCTAGTGGCTTCGCTAAGTGTGCTTGCAACGTTCATCCGCTAACCTCCACTATTAAGAGAGCGAGTGAGGGACCTCAAGGTGAACGATCTAAATTTTAAACGTGGGGATCTTGTTAAACTTGTTATTTGCATTACTTAGTAGTTGTTAAAAATTATTTTGCAAGTCCTACTAATCTCAACTTGTAATCCATTGCTCTTACCGAATCTTTCATGACACATTCTTAAAGATTAACTTGAGCACGCAATAGGTTTACTATTAGTAAGCAAAGTTCAATAGTTACATTAATCTCTTATGTGCAATTCTTGCTTCCATGCATATGTTTCACATCACATGCTAATTTCAACTAAAAAATATATAAAACATATGCAGTTTTAACATTTGAAGAGAAGACTTATGAAATTAAAAGAAATATGAATATCTACCTCTAAAAGCAAAGTAAACCTTCTACGAGTACACTATGCCGCTTATGCTTGTGGTGTTCCCTTATAACCACCACCTAAATTTAAATGTAAATGTAACTCATTAATCATGCTACATTTTCATTAATTAAATAATTAAATTTTTATTTTCGGATTTAATGAATCCTTAATTTTTAAACATCTATAATTTGTCTAAATCCCTAATTTATCCAAATTGAACCCTCACCAATTCCTAATTAAAATTAAAATAAACTTAATTTTCAGATTTACTCAAAAACCATAATTTTGGATATTATAATTTCATTATTTCCATCTTATAAACATATGCCAAAATTTCCCTTAAACCTAATTAGTACTTAGGTTAAATCATTTTCGGATTATTTTAATAAAAAAATAGGAAAATTAAAATATTTGTGAAAAACTAAATTTCTTTCATTAAAAGTATTCCTAAGATCATTAGGAACAAAAAAACATTAAGAAATTTCTTAAAAAATCCAAAAATATGACAAACCCTAATTTTCCAAACTCACTAAAAATTGTGGAAAACTTCATTTTTATGCTTTAAATCATTCCTCCAACTCTCCCTAACAATCCCCTTGAAAAATTCTAGGTTTTGGAAAAACCCTAGAAATTTTCTCCTCAAGAAATCTATGTGAAATGGAGGAATTTCTTATTTATAAACATACCTTAGTCTTCCTTAAATCTCCCTCTACAATTTTCCCCAAAGTTGGCCGCCGAAAACCGCTGCCGTCCAAAGCCTTGCTGTCGCCCCTTGTCCGCCTCTTCTATTCGGCCGAAAGGAACCAAGCATGTGAATGAGAAGGGACCGAATGGATTCGGTCCCTTAATGCTTTAGACGGTTAGGGGAAGATTCCAAAGACCAAATTGCCCCTTATATGCTTTAATTTCCTTAAGACTATGATGGACTATTAAGTAAATTTTGATTTTTATGAAACTTCGGCGATTTTTTTCCTTTTATTTGCGTGAAGACCTTCTTTGGCGACTTCTATCTTTGTTTTTTTTGAATCTATGTACTTTGTTATTGTGTTTTGTGTGCATGGTTGAGATATTGTTAGGAGTGTTTTGATGGACCAGCGGTTGAGCTGATGGGCCCCACTAGGGTATGCGGCGGGCAATAAGAGAGAGGGGAAATTGTTTAGGAAAGTTTTAATTACAATTGAGAGAAGAATAATTAGGAAAAAATTTATTTTGAATTTCAAATCTGAGAGGAAATTATTTAGGGAAAGCTTAGAGGAGTTAATATTCATCATGTAAGGAGGAATAAAGGTGAACTTGTTTAGGAAAGTTTTAATTACAATTGGGTGAGAATTAATTAGGAAAAGTAATCTAATTTGAATTCAAATATGAGAGAGAATTATTTAGGGAAAGGGGGCTGATTTGGGAGGGAATTAGGGGAGCCTATTTAAGGCTAACTATTGAGTGATTTTAGATTATGCTTGATTTTGTTGGAATTAGTTTTGCTTAGGTTGAGTGGGCTCTAGCTGACATCTGGGGATTTGGAAGAGCTAGATCTTCCTCTGCAATTGAATATCCAACTATATCTTGTGTTTTTCTTCTTAGTTCTTTCAATAAAAAAAAAAGTTGTGTGTTCTTCCTAAATTTCTTATGTCGTTATCTGGTTTTGCTAAAATTGCATCCACTTCCTATCATGTTATAACTTGGTTTTCCATTTTTGCGGTGTAAGTCTTGATCACTTAGTGGTTGTTATTCATTCTTAGATATGTTACGAATTTCAAATTTTGGTGATTTTTAGGTTATTGTTAGGTAATAGTTTTATGTATTCTCTGACATTGCATCATCACTATTTTGCATTAAAAAGTGACGAAGTTTTGCCTAATTAAGAATTGGTGAATAACTAAGGTTGATCTTTGGTTAATTTCTTTGTGCATCTTATATATGATTTGCATTACATAATTCTAGACTCGAAAACATCCTAAATTAAATGTAACCTATTTTAAATCTTGTTTTTTTTGGTGTTTTTATTGCATCAGATGTAGATTCTTAGGAGATGCTAAAACCTTTAATGCCTTCAAAAGTGTATTTGTTGTCTTGAATATCATCACGATTATAGTATTCGACTAAACTAGGGCACATATTATGGGAAAGATTATTGGAGGTGATAAGGTCAAGTTATCTTCTATTGTATAGTTTGTTACTAATAATGCCGTTGCCGGGTCCCAAGCCCTGGATGAGAAAAGGAGAGGATTATGTTAGGTAGTTGATAACCAGTGTAAAATTTGTTGGACAATCATTAAATAGATGAGGATATTATTAGTAGAATTTAAGTTGGATAGTTGAAGTGAAGGAATGTATCAGGCCTGTTGTTGATATAAAAGTACCCCACAAAGTTATGAGACAATTTTATAAGATGATGGTGAAACCTGCAATGCTTTATGGCGCAGAATGTTCGCCATTAAAAGAGAAGCATAAAATTAACTTACGTGTTATAGAGATGAGGATGCTCAAGTGGATAAGTGACTTTATACTTAGACATAGAATGAGAAATGAGTATATAATGTTAGAGTAGCTCTAATGGTAGATAAGATTAGCGAGTTGCCTTAGATGGTTTTTGCATATAAAACATTGGCCTTTCGATGACCCTGAGGACAATAGATGTATAAGATCCAACTTATATTAAGAAAGGTGGATGTTGACCTAAAAAGTCTTGGTTAGAAAGTATTAAAAATGACATTTTTTATTAGATTTAAATTAGAATTTGACTCTTAATAGGACAAAATGGAGAAAAAAAGATTGAAGTAGACGGTCTATGTGTGGTGGTTGCAACAATTTAAAGATTCTTAGGAGATGATGAATGTTAAAATCTCTGTGATACTTCTTGGTGAAGCAACAATTCTTGACCCATGTTTATTCAGAGAGGATTAAGGGAATTATTTTTTTTTGCGAATTACAACTATGTTCATGAAGATTAATTTTGTGATTATATGTATGACGATAAGAAGTCATGGCTGTGACCTTATTTCATATCATGCGCGCAGCACCAGCTGAAGGAAATTGCTTGGTATTTTTGCAGTTTTCCCCGTAGTTTTTGTACACAGATTTAACGCTATCTTTTTGATGAAATTTGTTGTATTTGGATTTAGGGAAAATTGTTTACTTTTCACCCATATAATTTCACGTATAGGCTTCTCTGCAATTCAGTGATTACCCTACTTTGTTGTGAATATAACTACGACAAATCTCTTAAATTCTAGTAACTTTTGTTCTTTTGCTTAAACAAGTGATTTAACTTGGTTCAAACATAAGAGAATGCCTGCTTTCTTCTCCTTATTTTCTATTTTTCAATATTAATGTTCTAAATCATGGCATCTTATTATGGGGTTTTGTAATGATGTTGGAGATTGATCTTTTTTTAGATATACTCATTAATCAAAGAAGAAAATCATGTCGTCCAAATTACTTTGTGCCATATACAGTTGAATTTAAAAAAAAAATTAAAATTTTTTTGATTGTCTTAGTTCTTCATAAAACCTCATAATAAGTGTATATAATTTTTGTGCTTTCATAGTCTATAAGATTTTTTAATTATATTTTTAGGCATCTGGCATTATAATTTTAATTTGAAATCTCATGATTTTTTAGCTATATTCTTTTATTTTTTAGTTTTTAAGCTTCATAACGCCTCTAAAATAAATCTTTGGGTAGCCAGTAGTTAGTCATACTGAGATTTTTGGAACCCAATTTGTTGTACTGGGATTTTTGAATCTGATGTAACTTCAGAAGTTATGCTTGGCAAATTTGGGTGCGAAGACGTTTCTTATCTTTTTTCAAAGGGCTTTTTGTTGGAACATGCATGATCAGGAACTTGACATTCTTATCTAGAAATCCAAGGGGCTAGTTTTGAAACATTGTTTGAAGAGTTTGGAGCTAAAATAATTCCAGAAGCAATCTTATACAGGTTGGAGGTATACGCTTCTCAATTTTTGGCAATGACTCAGATTTAGGTGTTTGCACGGTTAGAAACTTGGTTTCTACTGAATTAAGTTTCAAAACCAATTTTATGCCACCTATAAACACTTAAGCAATCATGAAAGCTTTGCTCTATCAGAATATACGTGGTTGTCAATATTTAGACAATTAAAAGAGCTTTTTTTATTGATTGCTTTCCATGAAAATTTTGTTTTCACTATCTATTTAACCCTTTATTTTCTGCATTATATAGTGAAAGATAAGGCTTCTATTATCTTGCTGTTTCATAGTAAAATTTATTATTCTTAGGCCTCAAAAGCATTGGAACTGTGCTGCAAGTCAATATGGAAGCACATCAAGCTCCTATGCCAGCCAAATTTGATAAATTCTAAATGCATTCAAGAGTATGGTGCATCCAGAGATTTGATAAAAAATGTCATTAAAGATGCATTCATTAAATGTGCCAGAATAATAGATGTTTTGCACAAGCTTGGTGCCGCCAATGTTCGTGAAGTTATAATTAAAAGTATGTTTGAACTTTCTTCTGTGGAAGCCTCATTCCCAAACTTGTCCCTCTTTTTTCCCTTGGTGAAACAGTGGGTAAAGGTACTCCTTAACATTCATAGTTGGTCTTTTATATCTATCGGATTGATCTAGCTTCCCTAATAGTTTTCAACTTCAGATGCTGTGTAAAGAATTTAGTGATGTCAATGAAGTGGATGGTGCTCCATTTCTTTATTCATTATTGCTTTGCGATTGTCCAACATGGCCAAAGAATATTCTGGGGGAGATTCTTGAGCAGGTATGGTCTCACAGAACTCTTGTAATGACATGAGATTTTCACTTCTTACGTGAATATTCGACACTCACTAATAATATACTGGATTCACAGGAACTTCTAGCATACGATCAACTAGAAGCATGGAACCCTTCACTTTGCCATAAAATGGAGATTAAAGTTATTGATAGTCTATTGATGGATGTATTTATGGCTAGAGAGTTCAACCTGCAGAGAGCAAGGGTTCTTGTGAGAAAGGGTTTAGTTCTTAGAACTCGTGGGATAGACATAAGCAGCTGCTTTGACTGTCTAAGTGAAGCTATTTCTCTTTTGGTGCTTTTCACCCGTTCTTATTTTTTTGCTCACGTTAGCGTACCAATATGCCTATTTTTTGTGTTTTAATTGGAGCTGAACGTTTAAAGTGTAACTTTTACATGATAGGAGAATGTAACTTACGATTCGTCTGAAGCAAACACTTTAGGATGCCATCAATTGGCCTCTGCATACTTCCTGCGAGCACAATTTGCTCAAGAGACTAAACAGGACTGGGAGGTAGCATTTCTTTTTTTTAATTTTGAGATCATCTCCAATTTGAAACAGGGTTGATATGCTTCACTCTATGTTATAACATTGATGTGTACTTTATGAATTTAATTGATGTTGTAATTCTTTCAGTTAATTCAGTGTGATATACAATGTGCAATTAATTTACTGTCTAAACTTGACGTTGAGGCTTATCATAATTTGAGCGGGTACCTTAAACCAAGTGTAAAAAGTACAATATCCATATTGTGCCACACTCTTGATCTGCTGTCTTTGAAGGTCTGAATGTTCAAACAAAGCAAATTTTCTGCAGAGCCTTCTGTTTGGTTTTGTCGTCTAATTATTTTTGTTATAATGCAGGGCTTCTTAAAGTTTCACTTTGATATGCATATGCTGATCGACATCTTCTGCAAGTTTGAAAATTTCTCAGTGGAAAAATACTTGGCTATGCTATGGACTGGCAGAAGGCTTGGTCATTCTTTATGTGCTTCTCCAATTCACCCAGATTTGCTTTCAAGGATTTCACAGCTTCCTGATAACAATCTCAACTCTATGGCTTTCTGGACAAAATCCTTGAAGAGTTCTTCATACTCTTTATTAATGTTTCTCCAAAGCTTTTTGCTTCCTGATTCTATTTTGAATGAAGAAAACTTTCAACAAATTGAAGGACTTTGTAGCTGTAAACTGACTGTAGAGGACGTTAAGATGGTTGCCTCATCCCTTCTCTTAAATGTTAGTTCCTTAGCTAAACATAAAAGCCTATGATGCCCTTTATCCTTCTGAATAACTTGTTGACCTTTCCTTGTAACCTTTGATGTTCTTTTGGTTTCAGGTTTCGGCAAAGAATGAAATGTACTTTTTTGCTGGACAGATATATTACGATTTGGCTGAAAGGCTTTTGGCAGGTGGAAGAGTATTTGAGGTAAGCAATCTTTACAAACTAAATTTGCAGTACTTCTGGAACAAGATAATTTTTAGTTAAGTCAGGTTACATTCCAATCTCCATCTGTCCGCATTCACCACTATTGACATCTAATGGATTTTTCCTAGCACTTAGTAATTCCAATCTCCAAGCTGTAGCATGATTGTTCTCAATTGATTCATAATCTACATTTTTTAGAAAAATAATTTGGACAAACTTGTTATCTCTAACAGTAAAATAATTTGTGTAGTAGGGACTTTCATATGCTAAAGAAGCTCTAAATCTACGATATAAAGTCTTACGAAAAAAGTTTAATGTGTCCAACAAGAAACCCGTAGAACATGCAGAATCTTCAACAACTAATGTTGAACTGGACCATCTTTGTCTTGAGCTGCTTGGATCAGCTATCAATGAGGTTTGGCGAGACACCATTAACCTAGAAAGATGCACTCTTGGCCCTTGGATCATTCTGAGTTGCTATCTTGAAAGTATTTTGCAGGTCTGTTGCTCATTAAAAATTTTAAATTATCATTGAAAATATCTGTATAGATTTCATGTTTTGTTATTCAGGTTGGGATTTTCCATGAAGCAACAGGAGATGGGGTTCAGGCAGAAAAACTATTCCTTACAGGAAAAAGATTTTCCATTTTACAGTATTTGCCAAATTTTCAGATTGCTTTCAATTGTGCTCTAGGTATTTGCTATGCATTCTTCACTTTATTTCCTTGTTTGAAATCCAAGGAGACGTTGATTGTTTTGACCACCAAAATTTTCTGTTCTCATTCTTCAGGTCAATTATACCGTAAGAAGCTGTTCTGGGATTTAGCAGAAGATGAATTAAGCATTGCTAGAAAGCTTTTACAGGAAAATGACACCATGATTTCGTGCAAGCATTGCAAGTTAACTCTTGAAGTTACAATTGATATGCTATTTGGAGATTTATCTATGAAACGCTCGAATAAAGGTTCCCATGTCCAGTCTCATGCTCTTGATCTCTATAGAGCAGCTTTTAGAAAACTGTGCAAGGATATGGTGGAAAGCTCTCTTATTGCTCCCTGGAAACAAGAGAGCATTGGTGAATCCTTCAGCACATGCCACCTTGAAGGCACCAAACATAGGGTCATAAATAATAGTAAATCATATCCATCGGAGAATGACAAAAAGTTTCCTTCTTGTAACATTTGTTCTTTTTTAGAATGCCGTTTTGATGCTCAGAATATTGAGCAACAGAGTTCAGCCAGAGAAATTGCACTGCCGCTTGGCACAGAATGTGGGGAATCAAATGTTCAAACGACAATCAAGAAAAATTCTAGAAATGGATCAAAGCAACTTTCAAAGCCAATCAGTCATGATACTGAATTGAAGCCTAGGAGAAGTTCAAGGAATCGGTCTTTCCATAACAAACAGATTATCTCTACACAAAATGAAATTTATAGCAGTGTTCCATATCGTGCTTTTGATGCTGACAGATCTAGTTGCAGAACTTCTCAAATTAAAGAGAATGGTACTTGTTCATTCGATTGTGGATGCTGCGATGGAGGTGTTTGCCGAAGAATGGAATGTTTGAGATGCCTTTGCCTCAAGGTGATAAAAGAGGGAACCATGCAGAATATCATATATATTAAATGGCAATGTCAGCAAAGGCGTCTTTTATTAAAGCTTTTAGTGAAAATGGGTAATGAACTTCTCTCCTGAAAATGCTTTGGCAAAATAGGTTGTTTATTCTAGTGCGTATTTTTCTAACTGTTCTAATTGTTTGTTATCCTCTTACCATTTTTTAGCAAAATCTTTGGAGGCACCTGGTGAAAAGCAGGAACCACATGAAGTACATGGTGTATTTTGGCAATGCATCTCTGTGCTGTTTGATGGAAAGCCTTGCTTTGATACTAATTCACATTATTATGATTTAAGTTTATTCAAATTAATGGGGGACAACAATATTGGGGATCTTTTTTCTGTTGAACGTGCTACTTTACTGTACACTATGAGTTGGGTCTTTTTGAAGGATATTAATCCAGAGCACATGAGGTGATTATTCAAGTTGCTTCATGTTCTTTTTGCTACATATCAGGTAATTGTGCCTTTGTTATTTAGGAAGCTTATTTTTCAGAGCTTCTGTTTTCCAGTACCAAATGTTGTTCGCTCTCCAAGGTTCAGATGCAAGACATCATTTCATGGTTATTAAGAGCCTTCATACTCTGCCGAGAGATGCCAACACTTTTTCAAAAGGTTATTGGAACTATAGTGATATCATTGTAAATTTTGGAAAAATAATCTTTTTCTCAGCCAAGTTCTATATCTCTCCCTAGGGTTGTCTGTTTTTTTTTTTTTTGCATTTTTGAATGAAGAACATTGAATTCACTTCTTCTAGCACAGGTATCTCGACTCATTGCATCACTGATTTTACTATCAACAGTAGACGGTTCCATTCCTCCGCCTCTTTGCTCGAAGGAGTCACTTTCTTTAAGCCATTGGGCTGCATTTTTTCATCAAGCTTCTATTGGTTCCGTTGTGAACTATCAATATCTCTCTTTTGTTAGAGATAAGGCATGCAGCTTCAAGGCCGGTAAGGTGTGTAATACAAAAGGCTCATTTTTCCATTGGAAATCCTAAATCACAAACCTGCCATTTAATCAAATGTTTGCTCATTTTGGACATTTTTCAAGATATGTTTGTTTCTAAAACAAGATGATTGGTAGATGTATATATAATTTATTACATTTTATATTTCCTTATTCTTCTAATTCATTATGTTTCAGTTTAAGTCTTGTAGGAGACAAATCTGGTTTGTTTAGATTGCGAAAGTAGTAGGTTATGTGAAATGATAAAAATAGGTTGAAATATGCGCTTCTATATGATTGGTATAAATGTGATAGGAAACACTTGTAGATCTCAAGTATTTCCTATCAATCTTTGGAAAATAGCAAAAATTCTCCACAATAATTCACACACAAAAAAAGAAAACAATAGAAATTTGTATTATTTGATGAAATGGAAACGAAAAATACCACGATATAGTTGATCCTCTATTTGAGAGGAGGATCTATCTCTCCCAAATCTCTAGACGCCGCTAGAGCCCAAAAGAAACTTAAACCTAAGAGATCTGAAATTTCAGTCAAATTCAAGATGCCATAACCCTAGGAAAACAAACTATTTAATGCATACAAATCAAAAGAAAATCCCTAAACAGTCCCTACATTCAAATTTCCCTCCTAACTTCCTCAAAAATCCTTCCAAATCTGCTCAGCTGGCTTCTACAATTGGATCAGTGTACAGGAGAGGCGGAGAAATCCCGCCTCTGTTCGCGTGAATCGGTACCTATGGAACCGGCTAGACCGGTTCAATGAACCGGTTTAACAATACTCTCCTCCCAAAGATCCACCTTGTCCGCAAGGTGGAAAGAGAACACCTTCCTCTATTCCCCCATCATCACAAACGATAAGAACTTGAAGAGTTTAGTCCTTACACCTGTGCCCCGGAGTATACTTCTCACCCATCTGAAATAGACCCCTTCATATGTTCCTCCATTGATACCAAGACAAAGCATTCCATTCCAAACATAGGCCCGCCATCGTCAGTCTCTCCTCCTCTGTCAACCCATTGACGGTGAAATATCTTTCTATCTTGTAGATCCACCTGTGTGCATCCTCCCCCTCAAAGATTGGCATTTTCAGTTTCCTCACGCTCGGGTCACACCCGTTTCCCCTAAATCCTCCATAACCTCCCATTCCTCGGAGAGGAGGTGCTCTCCAGTTGTCAGGATCTTCCCTTCGACGATCATACCCAAACCCGTCATCAAAATACTGTATTCTTCTTTCAAAATTAGCACCCCGACGATCGAAATCATCCCCTCCTTACAAATTCAACACCCCTTCTTGCATAACCAATGCTCATCTCCTCCCTAGAAAGTGGTTCTAGAGGAGGCATTCCGTCTTCTCCCTCCAGGATCTCCACTTCTGGATTTTCCCTTCCCCTGAACGTGTTAGGGTTCCCATCTCTTCCATGGCTGCCGATAGTTTCTACTTTCCTTTGCTTCCGATGTCACCGGTTTGGTTTTGGCTTCAAACAATTTCTTCAACATGTCTTCCACCACGGCTAACTTTTCCTCTATCCTTTTATTGACGGATGCGATCTAATTTTGAAAAGCAGCAATCTTCTCCTCAAAATCTGCTTTGATTGCCCAAGTTCTCCCTCCAAAACTTCCACTTTCCTTTCGGCCATTGGTTCCCCCTAGATTGACGCGCTCTGATACCAATGTGATAGGAAACACTTGTAGATCTCAAGTATTTCTTATCAATCTTCAAAAAATAGCAAAAATTCTCCACAAGAATCCACACAAAACCAAGAAAATAGTAGAAAATTTGTATTATTTGATGAAATGGAAACGGAAAACACCAAGATACAATTGATCCTCTATTCGAGAGGAGGATCTATCTTTTCCAAATCTCTAGACGCTGCTAGAGCCCTAAAGAAACCTAAACCTAAGAGATCTCAAATTTCAACCAAATTCAAGATGCCCTAACCCTAGGAAAACAAACTATTTAATGCATACAAATCAAAAGGAAATCCCTAAACAGTCCCTACATTCAAATTTCCCTCCTAACTCCCTCAAAAAACCTTCCAAATCTGCTCAGTTGGCTTCTGCCGACGTACATAAGAGGCGGAGAAATCCCGCCTCTATCATCGTGAACCGGTCCCTATGGGACCGGCTGGACCGGTCTAATAAAATGCCATGTCTGGGAAGGGGAAAAGGGGTTACTGGAAATTGAATTGAGTTAATTCTTCCATTTTTCTGTAAACCTGACCATTTCCTAGTTTCCTTTTTGCTTAATGCCTTTAATGCCTTTGACATTGAGGTTTGAGGTATGAAGAAGAGAAAAGGGTATTCAAATTGACATAAAGGCTTGGGATCTAAGTGGTTGTGTGGAATTGGAATGGAAAGAGTTGAACTTTGTCACGACCCGACCCAGAGACTCAAATTAACGAGGCGGGAACAATCAGTCGGATGGTTAATACACTTTTTACAATTACACATAACAGTAAATCTAATATTTCTCAAACATTGAAGAGCCACTAACACCACTTGTACATTTGAATATAAACACATTACTTGCTTTCGTTAGATCGCCGTCTTTTATAGATGTGTTTCTCTCCTTTTTCGGTCATTTCTGCTTATAAGAAGATTTACCTAAAAAATATAGTATTACAATTTGAGTTTATATAGTAAACTCAGTGGATAATCACCATTTCATATATAACAGTTAAGCAAATAATTTAAAACATGTATGTTCTTTAACCTTTTTTACACAGTTAGCATATGCATAATTTTTTATATACTTTAGATCTTTATAACTTATTCTTCACATAACTTATTTCTTATTCTATTTCATTTGTCCATTTTCATTTCACATTTATTCATTTTCCATTTCAATTAGTACATGAGCATCGTCTAAATACACTAATAAAGGTACAACCATATCTATTTCCTTTTTCATTTTCATTTAACATACATGAGTACATTGCTTCCCTTGTCAATATCATACGAGGGTGAACTTCTGTAATTTATATGTATGCACCTTTTCCTTCTTTTAACTTTCATTTTCATCTAAATTATTATTTGTATATTACACTATATACTTTAGTAATTTATTCATTTTCAAGTTGTTGCATACGTGACATTTAACTATATTATTTATACTACTAATTCATATTATCTATACTACGATAATTCCATACAATGATAATTCACTTTTTTATTTCCATTATTCTCTCCATTTATTCATATAATATGCAATAATAATAATGCTAAAAGGGAATTGTAATAACATAAATAAAATTGAAATTAAATAAATAATTACATTATAATTACCCACTTGATTACTGTTAGATCTTTCCAATTATCAATTTGTTGAATTAATCCTCCAATACTTGCCTTATCTCAGCTATGAAAATCTCACTGTTCCAATTAACATTAAATTTCATTAATTATCACTGAACAGTGTACAAATTCAAGGCCATAATGAATTTGATTTGATTAACATCCTTAAGAGTAACGTTCGTTTTTATTACAAAATGTCGAAAGTTTCTAACTTTACATATCTTGAACATAATTCACAATCTAATTCTTTGATAATCAAAATTATTGCCTCAACTAATGATTCCTTTCCTCCTCTTTGAAATTGTCCTCTTAGAAATTTAGATTCACCACTAAATTTCCTCTCTTTCTATTTGACAATTCACATATTATTTCAGCAATTAGAGAAATGTAAAATAATAATTGTGAATGCAAAAGAATAATTTAATTCAAAAATTTATGCTTACCTTTTTGACAAAATTTTGGGTATTATAGAAGGTACTCCTTTCTCTTTTGATTATAATCATTAAAAAACTTTTGCAGATTGTGTTTAATGGCTTTAAACTTAGCATTCATGATATGTGAAAATCCTTATAGTATGGTTCAAAGTCATTTGTATGAGGCTTATCCCATCTATTTTGGTTTACCTTAAATACTCCCTGATTATTGTGTAGTCCTGTTTAGAATAACATAGAATCTTGGTTTTACCCTTATTTTGGACTATCTGACTATATTTCATCTTTTTCTCTCTCCTTAGGATAGTGTTTAATGGCTTCGAACTTAGCATTCATGATATGTGAAGAGCCTTATAGTATGGTCCAACATCATTTGTAAGAGGCTTATCCCATCTATTTTTGTTTACCTTGAGTATGCCCTGATTGTTATGTAGTCCTGGTTAGAATACTTTACATAGAATCATCATGGTTTTATCTTATTTTGGATTGTATGTCTAAAGTCACCTATTTATCTCTCAATAGGACATAAAATAACATTTCATTGAATACTTTCCTTCATAGAATAAACATGACTTGACTATTTTTATTCCATATTAAACAAATAAAGTGCCTGGGAAAAATTACTGATGAGGACATCCGGCCATGAAAAGTTTATCAGAGAAAGGGCCAGAGATCTACGACTACGATCGGATTACTCTATTTCTGAGCATTTATTTGTATTTAATTTATTATGTGTAATTTTTCATTTTTACCCTCACTTGAGGTAGTAGGTTTATGTAACCCCAGGAGGCATTTTTGTCATTTGATGTTTTATTGCATTTTGCCTATTTATAGGCCCCACCTCCGCCTTGGGAGGGATGATGATTATCATGAATGAAAATTTATGCACTTTGTGTCTTGGTGTGTTTGAGAGCCTTGAGAGTTCTTGTGAGAGCTTATGTGAAGTCCCTAGGTGAGGGAAAAGCAAGACCCGTCAGCCGCAGGAAGCGTTCGGGCTCACAGTTTATCTCCGCCTCCACCCCCATTGAGCTCACCGCCACCTTCATCTCCTCCCAAAGCTCCAACCGACCTTCATCTCCCCCCCCCTCTCATAGCCCACCTCCCTTCATTGCTATTTCCTTTATAATAAGTGCTTGTTGTTTTCCCTCCCAAATAATCCCAAGGATAGTCGCCTGCTGCTGAAATACAAAGTCAGTCTGTTTTCCATCCCCACTATCACTTGTCTCAAGATTTGGCGCCCACTTAGTTGTTGCACAAGATTTTCGGAGATGTTAGAGTGTTGCCCAGGTGTGCGAGATGGTTCGTATTGCTGTCTTTCTACATAGGCAGCCAAACGACTTCGTTGTGGCTTAGTATCCATGCGGGTAAACTCCCCTCCCCCTGCCCGCCCCCCTTACCTTTTAGATCCCTCCTCAATCGTGGCATCGTTTTATTGTGAAACCTTGTCCGCTTAGCCCACACCCAAAGCGTTGTGTGAGTGGGCCTTTGTAGTGACTAATCTATTTGTTAACTTAGGGATTGTCTCTGAAACATCACGTGAGCATGTTATTAATAATGGTCCTCCTATTAGCATGTGATTGTTTGCGTAAACTTGATTGCCCCCTTGCATGTTGAAGTCATTGCTTAAGTTCATTGTGTGTTAATAAATTGTTAAACTCTATTCAAGCACGTGTAATTTCCAACTCAACATCACTTGCATGTATAGTTCTACATCGATTACATTTAGGATACTATTAATCACATCCTTACAAAAGAGTTCTAGATATTTCCAATTAGTAGAATGGAATATTTACAATTTCATTTGAGTTGTTTGAAATACGCATAAAAATGTTTAGTATGCTTACATAACAAGAGAACCAAATCGGACTAATTGGATGTGTTGAGTGACCGAATCTCATTTGAATGAGGGGAAGTTGTGGACATATTACTCACTTTAATGGATGAAGAGGTTTAAGTTTTGAATGGAATTATGAGCATAATCCTTAAAGAATTTGGTGCGATTTCAAGCTAGCTATACTCTGTTGTGATGTATTTCTGTTGTAGGTAGAACTTGAAAGTAATTGTATAGTATGTTGACCACATTTATTACTCTATTGTTATCCAAAAGAATCCTCTCTCTGGCTCCCTCTTGATCTATATTTCTTCTTCTTCATCATCATTAGCCTAATCCTAATTATTTGTGGTTAGCTTTATTAATCCCCTTTCTCTATTTGTTTATTCTTGAAGTTGCATGAGGTGTTAGGCTTATTTTGTGTAATTTTTGTGCCCAATTTCCATGAAGTTAGAATTTTGGTGTGCTTAACTGTCTTGAAGAAATACTTACAGATGCTTTACCTATTACCTCCTTGTTCTGCAGAATAAAGTTATTTAACATATTGTCCTGTCTTTCATCTTTCTCATTCTAGATTGATTTCTTTTTTTTTTTTTTGACAGGAATTTAATTTTCTTAATCTAGAATTTTTTGTTCTTTTTCTTTTTAGGGCATAGAAAGCGAGAATGTGTTGGAAACAGATACTAATGTAAATTGCATATCAAGGTTTGATGTGCTTAAATTACCCCATAATTTCATATTATTAGGATCTAATTGAATCTTAACGACTGCCATTTTGCTTATTTTATTTCAGATTTGCACTAGAAAAACTTGAAAAACTTGGAGAGTTTGTCGAGGACTTTTTCCATGGCCTACCTAGAATTTCAATTCTTTGTATTAGCTTGCTTGATGGTGATTATGTAAACCTGCTCGGGGAAGTGTTGATTCTCCCTTCTTTCTTTCCGGCATGGTTGCTTATCACACGATTTGATGCACACAGGCAACCGATTGTTATGTTCTTGCCCGTAAATTCAATTTCAGAAGGTAATGTATTTACTGAGCACTAAATGAAACGGTACAAATATTATGCCCCTTGCAAAAATATGCTAATAAGTTCATGTGTGATTGGTGTAAGGTTATCTGCCCAATTCTATTTCACGCAAGGAGTTCATACGGGAAAATCAGGCCTTGGTATCAGACTGGCCTTGCCCTTGGAGTTGTGCTCTAATTGATGATGTGGCTCCCTCATACCGTCTCATTTTGGAGGCAAATTTTTCATCTCTATCTAAAGAAGTTCTTAGTGAAGCTGAGGCCCGCCTTAACTACAACAAGTGGTGGTCACGTAGAAAGATTCTTGATAATGAACTAAACAATTTATTGAAGTATGCTTGAGCAGCTGACGACTTTCAAAACTTAATAATTTGTTTATGTATATTTGTATTCAAGCGTTAACTTGATGCACACATTGTTTTTATTGGCTTTTGGCTTCTTTTCCTTTTGTTTTGATGCAGAACAATGGAAGATGAATGGATTGGACCATGGGGGTGCTTGCTTTTGGGTGAGAGATTGGATGCCGAATCTCTGGAAAAGTTTGCTGCAAGACTGTCCAGTTGTCTGAATTCACAATGTGATTTTATGGTAAATGATAATCTCATCAAAGTTATTCTTAACGGTGCTCAGTCTGTATTTGCCGCAGAAGCCTGCATTGCTCAGTCGCTATTGTATAAAGGATTCTTTGGTAGGGGAGGATGTTGTGGGGAGCAAAGGTTCAGGGCATTTTCTGACCATAGTAAAGGAGTTAAGTGCATACTCACATCCATTCACAATTTAATATTAGAAGCAGTAGATGAAGGCATGACAGTTGATAGGCAACCAATTATTCTCATCTTGGATACTGATGTGCAGGTAATCACTATCTCATTTGTTAGTGACAAAGAATCACGGATCCATTTATTCAGTAGTTTGCAGCCTAGCATACATTAAAATATGACTGCCTATGATGCACAGACATAGACACGACAATATAGATATGACACGAACACGAGACACATCAATTATTGAAATATAGGACACTGACATGAGTTGGACATGGTATTATAATTTTTATATCTTAAAAACAATATATTAAAATTGAACAAGTTAAGAATAATTGAGTTATAATAAGTCATTTAATTAGGATCTACACTTAAAATGATTAATATTAAGATGTTCATAGTCGGTCGTGGATGTCGTGTTAGGCTTCAAGAGGGGAGACGACAATGCTGTCAAGAGTTGGGCATCGATGTTCTGTAATGGACATCGGGCATCAATGTCAAGACTATGCCCTCGATGTCGAGACGTCAGTAGTCGATGTTGAGATGTCGTTGGGCAAAGATGAGGAGTTGCGACGGTGCAGGGCGTGATTATGAGTGTAGAAATTATTGTTGTTGAACACCAATGTCAAGCTAGCATCAGACTTCAATGTTGTGATGGTTTAAAACATTGATGTGATGGCCTCAGACGTCGATATTGGGAGGACATTGTGCGTTGCTGTGAAACCCAATCATAATAAGCTAGAGAGAAATGAAAATGAGCATGTTCGGGAATTGGGTAATAAGCATAGACGATTATTTTTGAGTTATGGAGAGGAAATAAAAAATTTAGTTTTTATTTTTTTTAATAAATAAAAATTTGAAGTATAATAAATTATATTAAAAAAAAATTCATAAAATATTTGAGATACATGTGTCCAATTTTTTTTTAATATTTTTTTAATTGGACACATTCAGTGTGTCCTATACGCGTCGTACACTGCATACTCTTTGAGGAGATGTGTCGGTGCATTATAGGCTTACGGTTACATTTTCAATTTGTATGAGCCAAAATTTTGGAATCCTCTTCATCATTAAATCAAGTTTGACTGGTTTGGTATTCTTTTGCATTTTCTTATAAATTCATGCTAACCTTATCCAGCATTTGAATAGCCTTCACTATAAATGTCAAGCATGAATTATTTAAGAATAAATTAGGTTGTGAACTCGATAGCTAGCCGAAGACATGCTTGATACTTATATTCTCTGTGGTTTTAATCTAGCTCGACCGTTTTACTTGCATGACTGCAGATGCTCTCATGGGAGAACATGCCAATCTTGAAAAATCAGGAGGTTTATCGCATGCCTTCATTGGGCAGCATCTTGTTAAAACTGAACCATCATTGCAGTGAAAAGAAAAACACATTCGAAGTTAACCTTCCATATATTGACCCTTTTCGTGCATACTACTTGCTTAATCCTAGCGGCGACCTCAATTATACACAACAGCAATTTGAAGAATGGTTTCGAAATCATAAATGGGAGGTAATTCTATCTCTTTGAATACATTCAAAACAATATGTTTTTTTTTTCTTTTTCTCTTTTGCTGTTTCAATGTTTCCATTCTATCATTGGCTATTTGTTGTTATACAGGGCAAAGCAGGATATGTTCCAACAATTGAGGAATTGATATTAGCTTTACAGAATCATGATCTGTACTTATATTTCGGCCATGGAAGTGGTATGTTGGTCTCAATCCCATTATTATTTCATATGGTGCTTCTATAAGACATTTTCTTTTCTTATTCCACAGGAATGCAGTATATACACGCTGATTCATTTGGAAAACTGAATCGCTGTGCGGCGGCTTTTCTTATGGGTTGTAGCAGTGGATCTCTCAGACAGAGAGGGAGCTACGCACCCCAAGGTGCTCCTCTTTACTATTTATATGCAGGTTCCCCAACTATCATTGCAAATCTATGGGAGGTTTCAGATAAGGATATCGACCGATTTGCAAAGGCCATACTTAACTCATGGACACAGGATTCCATTCTTCTAGATAGTTGCAACAAATGCGGTCAGTTGACAGAAGAAGATTGTAATGAGGAAAAGGCTATCTTGCTGTCGAGAAGAAAAGTTTCAAAAGTCGCAGAGATTGTTCAGAAGGAGAAGTGCAGGTACTGTGAAGCCAAATTGAGAGTTGCATCATTTATTAGTCAAGCGAGGGGAGCTTGTAGACTTCCTAGTATAATAGGAGCATCAGTTGTTTGTTACGGCGTGCCCACCATATTAAAGAGGAAACAGTGAATTGATAGGAATTGTTAATAGTGAATTAGTTCAGTTGCCTACCATATTAAAGAGGCGCATCAGTTGTCTGTAGCCG
Source organism: Dendrobium chrysotoxum (assembly GCA_019925795.1). Taxonomy (NCBI): domain Eukaryota; kingdom Viridiplantae; phylum Streptophyta; class Magnoliopsida; order Asparagales; family Orchidaceae; genus Dendrobium; species Dendrobium chrysotoxum. The sequence goes on from CM034309.1 coordinate 20,071,820, forward strand.
TTTTTGAAATTGTTGAAGAAGAGTCATTGGTGTTGTATTAATTTGAGATGCTTATTTAGACGGTAAGCAACACTTTCCACTGTTATTAAAAGTGGCAGATGGCATGGTAAAAGAAAACACACCTTGTATTAAACATGAAATTTTGCGTTGTGGCCTCTCTCTCTCTCTCTATCTCTATATTGTATGCCTGATGGTTTAATTAGTGCCTCATTGAATTTGCTAATGATTAAATTGGTACCGAATACGCGAGTTGAAACTTGAGAAATCCAAAATTTATTGCAATTTGACCTAAACCATTGATTAGACCTAAATTCAAGTTAGTTTAATCATAGGACCATTGATAGTCACTTAGCTAAACTAAGTCCTACTTTAGGCTTAAGTAGGAATGTCTCAAGTTTATCATGGCCTAATGGATAACAACTAAACCTCTTAGGTCAACCCTTAGCTAGGCTTAGTCAAACATAATCAAACTATGAGCACTAGGCTGGTTAGACATGAACCCTAGTTTCATATTTGGTTGACACAGCCTATAATGAATTTAGGGTCATCAATAAGGTGTCCAGATAGTCATAAGAAGGGTAACAAGAAAGTCATTGGGTGGCAATGAGAAATACATTGGCTATGTAATAGCCGATTTAATTAATAAAAAAATATAGAACCGACTGTCGATTCGAAGGAATGAAAGTTTTGATTTTCACATATAGAGGTGCAAGAAGACACGTGATTGAAGGAGAAATTGAGAAAGAGAAGGAATGAGAGAAAAGGTTAAGTGTGGACAGAGAAAGGTAAAGGAGATTGAGTGAGAACAAAGTAACGGAGATGAGGGAAAGAAAAGGTATGGGAGAATGAAATAGAGAGGTAGAGGAGAGTGGGAGAGAGAGTGAGAGTCTGGGCATGTGCAACTAGAGTGCATGTGTGAGCATGAGGTTGATCGTGTGGCTAACAAGCAAAGCAATCACACGACTAGGACAAAGGACAAAGGACAAATCATTGAGAGGGAGATTGAGTGGGGTCTCATAAGTAGACTCGACTTTAGATAAGATGAATCTAACCTAGATTTTATTTTTGATCAAATTGATAAACTCATGATTTAGTTCTAAAATATTAAGAGAATTATGGTAAGGCTATTCTTGCAATGAAGAAGGAAAATTGAGGTATGATTATATACAAGAAAATTTTGGGAATTTATTTTGATGCAAAGTTTTTCTTTATTTTAGAATATTAGGCTTCGTTTGGGATAATTTTCTTATTGCTTTTAAAGTAGCTTTTGAGTACAAAAATTTTTTGAACTATAAATTTTTGTACTACAAATCAATAAAAAAACTGTCCCAAATGAAACCTTAATATAGAAAATTAATTGTACTTTTTGAATGAAATGGAAAATATAATAATTTTAGAGTGATGATGTATTCATAATCTAAATATAATGTTATGTTATAAGTAAATTTGAAATTAAGAACTTAAGGATTTATTTGTAATTTTAGATTAAAATATTAAATTAGAAATTGCAAGTATAATTGAATGGAAGAAAAGCATGACAAAATACCAAGATTAAATACTATTATGTACATATAGTTTAATTAAAACTTTATATTTTTTTATTATTTTAGGATTTAATTAAAAATATTAGCTTATGATTTAAATTAATTTTTAAAAGAATAAAATAAAGGGTATTTAAATGCTTTGAATATGTAAAATAAAATTTGAGAGTTGACATACTTATGCTAATGATAAGTTAAGCATTAAATTAAAGATTTGTATGTATTGAATATGAGTTATTATATACTAGAACAAAAGTAAAAAATAATAAAGTATAATTTATATATTTAAATATTATTAAATAATAAGAACATACTGTAATACAAATATATATAATTTAAATAAAAATAAATAACATGGATATTTCATTTAAATAATTATAGGTATTCTATTAAAGGAAGTGAAGTGAAGATTTAAAAGCAAAAACAATTCATCTAAAATTGTCTTCATCAAAAACGAATATCAAGGTACACCAAAGTTAGAAACTTTTAAATTAACATTCATGATCATCCAAACTTTGATTGTAGCAATATTATAGTCAAATTGAGCATCTTGAGAAGATGAACCCAACAATATCAAAATCAGTCCAATCCGAGGCCAAATGTGCCCAAATCAAGAGTCCAAAGTATACTTAGAGGATTCGGATCATTAATTGAACAACTAAATGATCATCAAATATGACATGCTTATAATCAAATCGAGCGGCTCGACGAGAAGAATCCAACAAGCCCAAGAACATCAAATTCTGACATCATTAAGGCACTTATATGCTCGATCAACGGTCAATGATCGATGGAGTCTATATGGGCCATCCATCCTAACACTCCCAACTTAACATTGATCTTCTCTATATTTACAAGCCATGTCACTCCCAAAAAATTATAAATTGGCCCCCATTCATCATATAAGGTGGATGAAGAAAAAAAGAAAGAAAGGAAGGAAGGGAGGAGGAGAAAGAGAAGATTTGGAGAGCTATCTTGCCGTCGACACCACCTATGTTCTTTCTGACCATCGTCAAAGTTTTTCTTGACCATCATCGGAGTTCTTCCTGACCACCATCAAAGTTCTTCTCGACCACCATTGGATTTATTCCCAACCACCGTCAAAGTTCTTCTTGACCACCGCCAGAGTTCTTCCCGACCACCATCAAATTTCTTCTCGACCACCATCGAAGTTCTTCTCGAATGTTGCCAGAATTCTCCTTGACCGCCGTCGAAGTTTTTCCCAACTGTCACAAGACTTTTTTACCAAGAGTACCAATCTGAAGATTGATAAAACTTTTCAATACATTGTATTCTCTCTATCATCGTGTTGGAGGATGGATTGACTTTTGTAATCTATTCAAATACTAGTGGAACTATTTCGACTGGGCAAGGCCCCATGGCTTTTCCCTTTCTAAGGATTTTCCACATAAAAATTATGGTGTTTTCTTTATCATTCATTTGTGCTGAAATTTCATATATCGCTAAGACAAAGTATTTTAACTCTACCGCCGTGAATTTTTCAGCCCGCAATAATTTGGCTTTGTCTGTGAGAAATATTCCCACTTTTCTTAATAGTAGAACGAAGTGGTACTAATAACAGATTCTCTCATTCTAACACCAAACGAACTAGATTCCCATATGGCAATCATGGGCGTCATAATTACTCAAGAGGAGAATCTTTTTGTTTAGAAATTTGTATTCAGAGGATGGAAGAACAACAAGTAAGAATTTTATAACTACTGGAAGAAGCTGGCCAAAAGAGGGAACCATTGCAAAATGATGAAATTCTTTTTCAACAATATCATTGGCACAATATGGGTGGACGATTTGAAGATGCTCATCCTCATGCTAATGTTACTCTTCCTCCACAGTTTGATCTCAAGATAAATGATGTTGCAATGCATCCTCCACAGAGAATGAATCAAATGAAAAATCTTCAACCCATGGTGGATACCCCTCGAGATGTTATACAAGATGAATTGAGATGTCTTGTTCAGGAAGAACTCCCCATAAGGGATAGGAACCCATTTAATCCACAATGCAATTTTCAAGAGTTATCTCCTATGAAGTTTGAAATTCTCCAATACCCTATTCCAATATGGTTCAAGTTACATGCTATTGAGCCTTATGACGGGCCATCTGATTCCTATGAACATATTAATCATTATAGAATGAACATGCATATATAACATGCCTTTGATGCACTTCTTTGCCAAGTTTTTCCTACTACCCTTAAGGGTCAATTTATACCTGGTTTTATGCTCACACCAAAAATATAATCCAAAATTTTACGCATCTTACGAAGCTTTTTATCGAGCAATTTATCATAAATCAAAGAATTATAGTCACAACCCAACCTGATCAGGACAAGTCCTATCGTGTTAAGCTATGACAAATAAATCCCAATATCTAGTTTTGAAATTATTTTAGATTTTCTGCCAATATTCATTTGAAATAAACTACAGACTATAGAGCTATTAAAACATCAAGATATTGAAAAACTCATCTACAATATTTCTTTCATTTCATCAAAATATATATCTTCACTAATTTACTTAGAAGCATAATTATAACTTTATCGTGTTGCATCAGAACACATTTCAAACCTCTCAGTGAAGCATCACTAAATACTTGAAATTCTTCAGTACTAGTGGAAGCGCCAAAATCGGAGCAGAAATCAAGAAATCAATCTCTAAAAACTAACATCACACTTTGGTATCCAGACAAAAGCTACTGACTTTTGAGTCAATCTCATCAGAGGTGTAAAATTTGAGAAAATTCTTTCACAAACTTCTTTTCATATCCAACCATACACATGAAGCTATGTACCTCAAACACAGTAGTAGGCCTCGACCAATCAGTAACTACTTGAACTTTTTGGGAATCTATAGAAATACCAATACCACTCGCTACATGTTCTAGAAAAGAAATACTTGTCAGCCAGAACTTACATTTGGAGAATTTTGCATATAGTTGATGCTGCCTCAAAGTCTTCAAAATAATCCTCAATTATCTTGCATGTTCTTCCTCAGAAGTAGACTATATCAAAATGTCATCTATAGAAATAATCACAAACTGATCCAGATAATATCTGAATACTCTATTCACCAAATCCATAAAGATACCTGGTGCATTAGTCACCCCAAATGGCATGAATAAAAACTTGTAGTGTTAGTATCGAATACTGAAAGCTGTCTTTATCACATTAGCCTCTCTCACCTCACATAATAATTGACAGATTAATGATCAATCTTTGAGAATATAGAAGATCCAACAAGCTGATCAAATAGATCATCAATTTGTGGCTGTGGATACTTGATCTTAATAGTAACTTTGTTCAACTTCCTATAGTCCATACACATACACATTGTACCATCATTTTTTTCATAAATAGAATAGGTGATCCCTAGGGAGACACTTTAGGACGAACAAATCCCTTGTCAACCAACTCTTGAAACTGAACCTTCAACTCTTGAAGCTCTTTAGGTGTCATCCTATACGGAGCTTTAGATATAAGGGACGTACCCAAAAATATATCAATATAAACTCTAAGTCTCTGTCAGGATGTAAACTTACTAACTCAGGAAATATTCCAAAAATCTTGTACTACTGGAATATTAGAAAGAGAATCAGAATATATACTCCTATCCTAGATTGATGCTAGAAATATTATACAACCCTTCTTCCACAATCTATCTGCTTTCACAATAGAGATTAAATAGAATAAAATACCTCTAACTCCTTGGAATACATAACTCTCACTAACCATAAATAACATAACAAGCAATCAATCTGAGCCCCATACTGACTCAACTAATTTATATCCAAAATAATGTTATATGAGAAAATGGGTAATAAAATCAAACTGAATTTTCACTTCTTATCAGAAATCTGAATATCACAGAAATAAAATCTATTGGCCATCATATCATCTCTTATCAATAAAGTAACAAAAAGAGAAACATGCCATACAACTGAGGCAAAGTGCAGTACATCAAAGAATTACTCAAAAATAAATGAATGGCTAGCTCAATAATCAAATAAACTACAACATAGATGCTTAAAAATTATACCTATCGTAATATCTGAAGCATCACAAGCCTCCTCTTGAGTCAAACTATATACACATGCCTAAATTGAAGCTGGAGCAATAGAACTATTAGGCCCTCTCTGGCCACCACTAGATGACCTCCTCACCACTGAACTAGAATTGCCAGCTCTACCAGATGATCCCTTAAAAAAAGTATGGAGAAGAATTTCTCTTAGTCTCCCTATCAGTCTGACAAAGCTCTCAGATCTGAGTACAGAATGTTAGTCAAATCCTGCCTTTGGACACTCTGCTATTCGGTGCCCTATTTGACAACATCTGAAGCACTGTCCAGTCATCCCGTAGCACTGACCAGAATGACGTCTTCCATAACTCTAGCACACAGGTGTCCCATTAATAGAACTAGAACTACTATGCAACCACGGCCAGGAACTACTATGCAACCACGGCCAGAGACTACTGTAGGTACTGACTGTCCACCTCTCATGGTGTAAATCTGATCTTCTTCCCATAAAATCCACTATCAGAAATCTCACCACTGAACCTCTTCCTAATAATAGTCCCTTGCTGTTGAGTAGCTATCAAATCATTCTATATCAGACGAGCTCTCTCCACCAACTTAGAGAAATAAAAAATATGAAATGGCACTAGATGCTATCTCAGACTATCTTGAAGTCCTCTCAAAAACCTGTAGCACTTCTTCATGGGAGTGCTAACTAGCTGCAGTACATATCTAGTTAAAGTAGTGAACTCTGCCTCGTATAGATCTATTTTATGATCAAATTCCAAAATTATTACTTCAATACCACAAAAGCTTGTTACAACCCAACCCAACCGAGACATGTCCTATCATGTTGAGCTGTGACAGAAAAATCCCAAGATCCAATTTTGAAGTTATTTCAAATTTTCTATCAATATTTATTTAAAATAAACTACAGACTAAAGAGATACTAAAATATTCAGATATTAAAAAAAACTCATCCACAAAATTTCTTTCATTTCAACAAAATATATATCTATACTACAATACATGATTATATGTTGATCTACAAAACTGAATAATAAATTAACCATGACTGTATAAAAATTAAAAATAGAGAAACATCTATAACCTAAGATCTGATCTTGAACTGCTAATAGACAATCTCCTTCCCCTTCCTAGACCTTAAAAATCAAGAATAAAATCATAGTGAGCTATAATACCTTAACAAGTCACACAAACTAAATCTAAAATTTTAAATTCTTTTATTAAATTTTATTACATATTTAAAAGTAGTTAAATGCAGTCTAATAAATCACTGTACTAAGAAATATAATAAATGCATAGTGATTGTTTTATGATTTAAACAACAATATTGAGCAGATAAATAAATTAAAATTTATATCATATAGCAGTCATATCATATTTCTCAGACCCAAATAAAATCTCAAAGGATTCTGATCCCTTATGACTCCCTTTTGTGCTTATAGCACCAGGATATGCCCGTAGGCATCAGAATATGGCTTATAACCATCAGAACATGCCTTATAGATACCAAAATATACCCTTACACAGATAGAATCTCAAAGGATTCTAGCCCCTTATAGCTCTTAGTAAATATAATTTAATTATATATACACATATATCATCACATTATAGCATTTAAAGAGTAATTGACCATGTGTCAAAATTGTATAGTTTTCTATAACGGTAGGCAACAAAAAATTCTACTAGGTAAAAATGTATATTTTCAAAAAATTATCAAATTACTAGAAATTATGTAAAATAATATTTTAAAACTTTTATCGTATTACAATACTATTTTTTAGAGTCAAGATAATTTTCTATTCAATGAAAATCTCACAAATTTTAAAACACTTGCTGTAAAATTTTTAGAAAATATTCAAAATATACATAATCGTAATCTCTATAATATATAAAAAGTTACGCAATAAAAGTTTTACTGGTACAAAGTTATCCTCATTTTTTTCTAATAAAAATAAAATTTTTATAAAAAAATTCATTAAAAATTACATATTTTTAAAAAATGATATGAATATAATATGACTTACCTCGAGACGAGCAAGTTTTCCAACTGGGCCGAAATGGCTCAAAGTTGCCCAAATTCGGGTTTTAAATTTCTCTCTCCTCTCTTTTTCCTCTAATTTTTTCCCCAAACCCTCTCTGTTATGCATTTCCTTCACGTTAGCCAAATGGAAAAAATCAAAATGGATTTTTTTATAATGATGCATTACTGTATTAGGATATTATTAAAATATTATTATTCTAATTATTTAATATTAAAATATTAATTTCATCCAACTTTTTTTATATATTTAAATTTGAAATTCAAAAAAAATATTCATAAATAAGCTAATCATATCTAAAACTTTCTTGTGAAATCGGTTTGCAAAATAGACACCAAATAGTCTCAAAAATCCCACTTGTACCGACATGTGCCCTGGACTGTTCTGCTCTTCACAGATGTGAGATACTGTTCATTCTTATGTTAGCCTTATGCACATAGTTGAAGCACAAATCATTGCTGATGATGCCATCAATGTACATAAAAAAATAATTTTAACAACCTTCCAATATGAGAAAGAATGGATATGAGGGTGAAGCCCACAAAACCCAACAGATAAATCAAGATCTTTCACCTCATCCTCCTTTACAAAATCATGAATATAAGCCAGAAAAGGAATATATACTTCATTAAATACATCGTGTGTTAATATTCTCATGGTAATATAGAATGAAGAGAATGTTAAATGGCTCAATCCGTTGCAGTGAAATATTGGCAATCAGGATTACTAATGTCACTTTCATCGAAGCCAAGGACATATTACTGAAGCTTATAGGCAATTAAAGGAAGAAATTGAAAGGCTAATTCAACTAGGATCTCTCTGTCAAGTCACTCAAAACTCACCTAATTGAAATGAAGCTAATCCCGTTGGGGGGCAGAATCAACAACAATAAAAATAAAAATTAAGGTAACCGTCAAATGATTATGAAATTAAAACCAGTGCTGGAGGAACTCTAATGTTTTCTCAAATTTTCTTCACAATCTTATAAGAACTGGTATTGAAAAAGGCATGTGCCGATCACTCCATATTTAACAATTCTGACTTGGAAGGGTTCCACACTCCACACCAAGATCTGCTTGTCATCAATGCTAGTATTGGAGATTCGTGTTATAACTTCAAAAGAAATTTAATTAATAATGAAAACTCGGTAGATGTTCTATTCTATTCAACTTTTCTCAATATAGGTTTAGTCAAAGAGAAACTTCAACCTGCTATTGGACTATTATATTAATTTGATAATCGACTAGTGAGAATAGAGTGGATAATTACTCTCCTCGTAACACTTGAGGAATTCCATTGGTAGGCTACTCACTCAGTTAAGTTCATTGTGGTTAAGTTAGAATCATCATATAATGCTATCTTTGAGAGACCTTTGCAATTAATTTTTGAAGCTTTCATTTTAGTGCCACACCTAAAGTTAAAATTCTCAACTCTGACTCAAATTGGTGAAGTGCAATGAAATCAACAAGTGGAACAATTTTGCTATATTAAACAAGCTCAACCACACTCATTTATTATCTTAAGCATTGAAGATTCTGATATCCAGAATAAAGACGTCACTCAAAGGGCTTCCCATGTGGAGGCCCTTTGAATGTCTGGACCTTGGGCTAAAGTTCAAGTGAGTTATAAGGCTTAAAAGAATCTCAGAGCTCCACCTCTACACCACCACCAACATTCACAAATATTATTAGCAGCTGTTATTAAAACTACTATATAGCTTATATACTTTTTGAATTTAAGTAATATCATGGTTGTATTATCTTTTTAAATATAGAAAGACTTTATTTGTCATTATTATCATTATCTTCTTCTCAAAACATGATCATAATGATGGTCCTAAATAAAATATAAAATTTAACGTTGATTCAATAAATACATAATATTCATTATATCTCATTCAACAGATGATCAATCTCAAGGGATTCGATCTGACTTCTTCCACCAGGTTAATATCATCGAGCAATGCTTTGACAAATAACCTTGGATAAGTCAAACATCCTTAGTAGATTTTCTTGGCCTCTTCCACATATGTTAACGTCATCGAGCAATGCTCTGATAAATAACCTTGGATAGGTCAAACATTCTTGGTGAATTTTCTTGACTTCTTTCACACAGGTTAATATCATTGAGCAACGCTCTAACAAACAACCTTGGATAGGTCAAACATCCTTGGTAAATTTTTTTGACATCTTCCACACATATTAATGTTATTGAGCAATACTCTGACAAATAACCTCGGATAGGCCAAACATCCTTGGTGTATTTTCTTAGCTTCTTCCACACAGGTTTACATCATCGATCAGTGCTTTAACAAAAAATCTCAAATATATCAAACATCATTAGTGTATTTTCTCCATCTCTTCTACACAAGTTAATGTCATAGATCAATGCTCTGACAAACAATCTCCGATAGGTCAAACATTCCTTATAATTTTTTTAAACTTTTTTTAATAAAAGATAATAACATTGAGCAATGCTCTAATAAATAACTCCGAAAAGACACACCTATAGGGCAGCCTCGAAAGAAAATTAGTAGTAAACAAGATTCTTACTAATAAGATTTGATAAAAGTGGTTGATAGAGTCACCACTCATTTAAAATATTAAAAAATTAAAGCCTTATATATATATATATATCTTCAAATCTTTAAAGTTAAAAGTTATAGAGGGAATAAATCTCTATAATCAAGTTGCATTAATTAGGGGATAAATTAACAAACAAAAATATTCTTCAAAATTAAATGCCAAACTCATATGAATGTATCAAAGCCATATAATTAGTCCTTGAAATTATGTTTACATCAGGTTTGAATATACAATCATAAGAAGCTGAAAATGAAATTACATGAAGTAAAGTGCTTTCATCAACATTATCTTGTGAACTCTATTAAATCATGGTGGATGAGCACATGTACGATCGGACCTTTTTAGAGAAATAATAAGCACATCACAAAGCTCCTTGTAAATCACCACCAAAAAATCAGACTTCCACTTAATTGGCAACATAAATGTGATGTTAGGCTGTTACGATTGACACTATTTATCTCTGTCATACATACTTACCATCTCTAATAAAATATAGTTTGACTATCAACCATCATCAAAATTTTGCCCGTCCCTTGATTATCACTAGGTATCCTCCTAGGTGCTACTGCCTCCAGATCTATTTATACTATCATTCAGGGTAGATGATGGCGATTGATATTCTTTAAGTCATGTGTAGTTTGAGGGGAGAATGCTTGTCCATCAGAACTTCTACATGAAGTGAGGCACTGAAGCTTGGTAGGGATACCGTCTATCCAAGACAGTGGAATGCATCTAATGTAAGATGAATTGCAGGAAAGCAGGATAAGAAATGCAAAGGCTATTCCTTCAACACAAAGAGGAGCAGTGAAGCTTGATAGGGGATGCCACTATCCAAGGTAGTGGAAAGCCTCTAATGTAAGAAGAAGTGCGGGAAAGCAAGAGAAGAAATGTAAGAGCTACTCCTTCTACATAAAGAGGGGAACTGGAGCTTGATAGAGGATGCCGCCTATCAAAGACAATGTAATGCCTCTAATGTAAAAAGAGAAGAAGAAAATGAGAAGAAAGAAAAAATTTGGAAGAAAATTTATGCGCTTCCCCCACCCCCAAGGGGGTATTTATAGGTGGAATGGAGGAGGAGATGAAAGGAACATTCCACAATTTTTTGATTTTCTCTAAATTTTTAAATATATGTTTTGGAATTTTAAATGCCAAAGATCAAATTGTTTATTAAAAATATATAATAATAATAATAATAATATAAAATTAATATTTTATTAAAAATGAGGCAGCACTATGATAGATGAGACAAAATTCTAGAATTTTCTATAAACTTTTGAAAATTTTTATTATCTTTTTTAGAATTTTAAAAGCCACAAAACACATTTTTCTATATAAAAATAATTAAAATAATTATTTAAATATAAATATTTATGACATCATACCAATCTATAAAGTTTTATATTGAAGCCTACCTATAGATCCAACATTCTTAATATAATTAAATCTCTCTCTCTCTCTCTCTCTCTCTCTCTCTATATATATATATATATAAAGATCTTTATATTAATACTTTATCTATTGTATATTTATATGTTGTATTCTTATATGGACTATATTTAATATAAAGAACCGTAATCACCTATTTATCTATGAAATTACGAATTGGCCCTATAATATTTAATATAATAATTATTATAATTATATGAAAAATCTCAAAAAGGTCTAAACAATAATTTTGTTTTAATATACCATAATCGATATTTATCTGATTTGTAAATAATTTGTAAATTTAGACAAATTAATTATGATTGGTTTATATATATATATATTGCTGCCTATGACGGTCAACGTCCAGGAAGAGGTTAAGCCACATAATTATAATTATCATTCACAAGCAGCTTAGAAAGTTACAAATATATATTTTAAGACTCTGTAAGCTTCGGCATCCGAAAATAAGGGATCAACTAATATATCATCAAAAATTGCCTTAATCAAGCACAAATCTTGAGGCACACCCAAGTTAGAAACTTTTAAATTAAAATTCATGATCATCCAAACTTTGATTGTAGCAAGATTATAGTTAAATTGAGCAGTAAAGAAGACAAATCCAATGACACCAAAATCAGTCCAATCTGAGCCCAAATCAAGGTCCAAAGCATATTTAGAGGATTCAAAGCGTTAATTGGATAACTAAATGATCATTGAATATGACATGCTTATAGTCGAATCGAGCGGCTCGACGAGACAATCCAACGAGCCAAAGATCATCAAATTCTTGCATTATTAAGGCACTTAAATGCTTGATCAATATTCTATGATCGAGGGAGTCAATATTGGCCATCCATCCGACTATCTGGATTTCTCCTCTTAAAGTTTAATAAAAAGAAAAGAAAGAAAGGAAGGAAGGGAGGAGGAGAAATAGAAGATTTGGAGAGCTATCTTGTCGTCGACCACTGCTAGAGTTCTTCCCGACCACCGTCAAAGTTATTCTTGACCGCCACCCTAGTTCTTCTTGACTGTCCGGAGTTGTCCTCTACTGCCGCGAATTTTTCAGCCCGCAACAATAATTTTTTTTTTGATGCAACAATTGTTAGATAAAACACATTCTATTGCAATCACATGCATTATCATAGAAGGAATATATGTGCATTTTGAATGAAGTAGGTCACTCTCTTGTGGTATTAATAGAGAACATAATGTACCTATGTGTGTAAAATGAAAAAAAGATTTACAAATAAAAATAGAAATGATTGTGACTTAAACCATACAAATGTTTAGATGGTGCTCTTAAGATGGGTGTCTTGTTAAAAATATATGATATGATAAATTTCATGAAAAATGTCATATTTTACAAAATGATAGACCCTTTACCTCTATCTAAATTGATTATAATTATGCCAATTTATTTTTTTAAAATGAAATGCTAATAATTACTTGTTTATTTTTAGGAAAGGTTACATGCCAAATAGTTAAAAGCAAAACATCAAATACAAAGTGGATGATTGCAACCTTTGCCAACACCATAGTCAAAATGCGAATGAATACTAATATATTTTGTGATTGGATTACTAATTCACAATAGAGTCGTGATACTATCTAAGTGATTATAAATAGATTGATCAAGGTTGCACATTTCTTACCCATTAGATAGGGTGATTTTACAATACACGGAGTGCCAAAATCTATAGTATCAGACAAAGATGATAAGTTAACATCCAAGTTATGGAAGAAGATTCATGAAGCTTTAAATATTATACTAACTTTTAGTGCTCCATTACATCCTCAACCTAATGGCCATTCAAAAAGGTAATTCAATCCGTGAATGATTTACTAAGATTATGCTTATTTGATTTTGATGAATATTGAGAAGTGCATGTACCATTGATGGAATTTACTTATAATAATAATTTTTAATTAAGCATCAGAATGACTCCATGTGAAGCTCTTTATGGATGAAAGTGCAAAACACCATTATGCTATGTAGAAATGCGAGAAAAAAAAGTAATTAGTGCTAATTTGGTAGATGAGGCTATTGATAAGATTCAAAAATATTATGTTGCTAAGTGCAAATCAATGGGATTTAATGTGGTGAGTCCGTGTTTATCAGAGTTAGTAATGAAAGGTATTTCATATTTTGAAAAGGCAGAAAAATTAAGTCTGTGATATTTAAAATCACATAAAATTATTTAAAAAATTCAAAAAGTGGGAATGTCTCCCACATCTATAAACTTTCGTGTATTTTATTGTAATATTTTTTAAATGAGCCGACTCGCGAGATAACGAAAGATTGACTCAAAATTGACTCATTAGCTTATTAAACTAAGCTCACGAGCCATTTATCGAGCAGATCTTAACTCACACCCCTAATTCTAGAGCATGAACCACACTACATTCATCCTTATTATATCTATTTCAAACAAAAAAAGGGATCGACGGAAGTTCATCACCCGGAACAGATCGATCTTAGCAGGACTCCTCTATTCAATAATCCACAATCACCGGCAACCTCTCACCTCTTCTTTGTAATCATCTGTCTTTTCTTCTTGCCCTTCTTCCCCACGGCTGTAGCCTGAGAATACAAGAATGTTCCAAAGATCGCCATGGCCGAACCCACAGCATTCAATGGCCTAACTGGATTCCTGAATACAATAACAGTGGCAATGATCACTACAACCCTCCTCATTGCATCACCAACTGAGAATCTCAGTGGACTAATCTCATCCAATGCCTGGTATAAAGTTTGGTTATATAGATGGTAGAACACGCCGGAGAGGAGAACCCAAGTATAGAACGACGACGGCGAACCAGCTGCTGCGATTGCCGTCTGGTAACCCTGCAGCCAGTGACGCCCCTCCACAATTACAGCAACAGGGATAAGGTACAAGAGGGAGACAATAGAGATGCAGCCGTAGAGATTAAGCCCATCTATGTGTTTATACTCGTAGAAACTCTGCTTCGAATAGATATTCCGCAAAACGAAACAAACATTGCTTACGAGAGCTCCCCATAGCCCTGCGGCGTTAAAAGATGCCTCTGTAACTGCGGCGAGGGCGCAGCCTGCAACGATTGGGATGACGGAGAGCCAAATGTGGATGGGGTAAAAGTGGCCGTGGAGAGCAGTGATGACAACAGAGAAGCAGGGTTCAGATGCATTGATGACGTGAATGAAGGAGACGGCGAGTTTGGTGAAGGCGATGCAGGCCGAGGTGTGGCCGATCGCGTGGAATAAGCCGGGGCCCAGCAGAGCGAGAAGGAACTTGCGGTTGACGCGGGGAAAAGGCTGAAGCTTTGTTGCCCAAAGTCCCGTCATCCATAGAGAGCCCACCAGGAGCTGAAACGAGGCGATTAGCCATGGGTACGGGAACAAGCCGAGAGCTTTTTTGTTGCATATGTTAAAAATCACATTTTGGAAGTACCAGAGGCCGAAGACCGCCGCTAGTTTCACCGTATCGTTCTTTTTGGGCAGTTTTGCGGCGAGAGGCTTGTACTTGACGTAGCTAGAGGTATTCAGGTCTTCGTCGGCGTTGATCTTTCCCGGCGGTGGATGCGGCACAGCCGCAGCTTTGGGTATTCCGACAAGACTTGTGGCCGAGGGTCTTTTGCGGAGAGCCAAGAGCGGGATATGGTGGATGAAATTTTGGCTGCGCATGAGTCGGGTTTGGATTACGCATCCGTCTGGTCTGGGCGGGAAGGGGTGCAAGGTGTGGAAGGCGAGCAAGAGCATGGCGTCTGCTGTAATTTATCTCTTGCCTCTTACTGTGCGTAAAGGTCTCCGCAGACATGGGAAGAAATACGAGCCATTTTATATTATATTTCTCCTGAAATGATGGGAGAAAAGAGTTAGAAATCATTAGTAAGCGGGCAATCTGTATAATAATACCTCAGCATTTTAAGAACGTGGACGGTACCCCGTTTGGAGATCTTCACCGGTGGCTGATGGACAGTGGCACAAATCAATGGGCGATGAATTTATGATTAAGGAATGATGGGTGCATAGGATCCATTGCTTTTTGTTGGGGTTCCCAGCAATGGAGATGGATGCTCATCGGCTTCTCAGATCATATGATAGAGCTCTGATAATTCAGTTCGATTAATCAAGAAGCAATAAACTATAAAGAAAAATCACGTGAAACAGAAAGCAGTTAAAATATCTTTGCATGTATGGCTCAATCTACTGGCTTTTTATAAGTAAAACATTTAATATCAGGTAAATATTTTATAATATCTTTTGTCAAATCATTAAAAAAATTAAAATTGTTTAGTAGTCATGTTGTCTTATGGAAGGAATAGTTTAATAATATGAGCAAATTGAGTCTTATATGCTCAAATTTTCTTCATCCTTGTTTCAATTTTTTCAACCTGATTATATGCTTTTCATAGTATGCCACTGAGAATTATTATTAAATTAAAAGCCTCTTAAACTCTGCCTAGAGGGTAATTGTACTAGATCCAAGATTATTATATCGCTAACTCTCTCACCAATCATTAGCATCTTCATTAGGATAAAATGTTGCCATATTCATTTGGAGGTCTTCAAAATTCCTTAAACCTCAAATGTTTTTCTCAATGTCATGAAGCCAAGCATCATATTCAATCGTTCCTATTATTCCATTAAATGAGGTTCAAGAACGATTCTATGTTGGGGAAGTAAACCGTGCAGCGATTACAAACAAGAAAAAGAAAATTACAATGAAAAGAAAGAACACTAGGATTTAGCATGGAAAAACTCAAAATCAGGAAAAAAATCATGTTGTCGCACCACACTAAGAATTTATTTATGAAATATTTGGAGAAATGATACATATCTCTCTTATCTCTTACTCTTTCATTGTCTCTCTTCATTCTTGCATCATTCTCTCACAAGAACTAACAAAGAGATACACAATAAACCACCCAAAAAATGCAACCCTTCATGAAAGACGAGAAAGAAAAAAACACAGCCCGCTTCACAACGCAATCACTCTCCACTCTTTGACTCAAGTCTGTCTAACAGCGTCGCAACGTCGGGGTCTAGAGCACTGCAGTGCTTTAATCTCTGTCTCTTTCCTGAGTCGTAGCACCACGGTGCCAAGGTTTGGAGCGTTGTTGTGCTCCGTTCTCTGTTTTCCTTCAACCAGATAATACAATGCTGCATCGCTCGTGTATACAATGTCACACTGCAATATGGTTGTACGAAGAAAAAAAAAATTTCAGGTGCAAAGCACTTAAGCCCAACCTCTAAAGTGTCATTTTTCATAGTGAGAACAATAATGATTGCTTTTAAACTTATGCCTCTCATGATTTAGATAATGTTTTTTTATAAAAAACTTTCATTTACCTATATGTCTACACTCTTGTGCTTCCTAATATTCTTCTTCTCACAAACATTGATCTCTATCTTTGCATGTTTGGCTCAATCTACTAGTTCATTATAAATAATAAATTTGACACCATATAAGTATTTTAAGATATCATCTGTCAAATCATAAATAAAATTTTAAATCATTTAGTTTTCATGTTGTCTTATGGAAAGAATAATCTAATAATATGAGCAAAGTGAGTCATATACGCTCAAATTATCTTCAATCTTGCTTCAATTTCTTTGAATCATTTATAAGTTTTTCACAAAATGCCACTGAGAATTATTACTCCAAGAAAAACCTCTTAAACTCTACCTAGGGGGTTATTATATTAGATCCAATATTACTATATCACTAACTCTCTCGCCAATCATTAACATCTTCATAAAGATAAAAGTTAATATTACTTGGGTGATATAACCGATAATATTAGCCACCATATTGACAAGGGAAATAGCATCAATCGTTAAGGCTTCACCATTCTCAATCATTTGACTTGCTACAATAGATTGATTAGTAGAATGATGACCTCTATGAATTGATGTGGGTTCCTTAGCATCTCTTTGGCCACATCTACTAAGAGCAGTGGCATCACCTTTTCCTTTGGACACCATTCTATATTAATAAAATAAAATTATATACACACACACACACACACACACACACACACACACACACACACACACACACATGCACATGTATACACACACAGAGAAATTTGACATTATATGCATCATAATAGCACAAATTAGAGAAATATGCATATTGCTTATTTTCTAAGAAAAAATGTGCCCATCAAGTTTGTTTCGATCTAAAATACCTCTACCATTCTTGTACCCATTTGTATATGAAGAGTGATATCCCTTCCTTCTTCACTCTAGCTTTCTCCATTGTTGTCATTTTTATACATTTGTTTGAAATTTCCACGTTTGAAAGGGATTACGTCGATGAAGTTTGACATTTCTTCATCCATTGATGACTTTACAAGGGTACTATCTTTTAATATTTCAATTATATATCATAGATTATGTCATTATGATAGAACTTTAATATAGAGCTATATAGAATATCATAGAGTATGTTTTGAATATTATTAGAGCATGTGTACTTATTTGAATTATAACCGAACATGGTTTGAACATATTCGAACACATTCACATTTTATTTGAACCATATTATTCGATAATTATTCAAAACATATTTGATCCTTATTTGATCATTATTCAAATAATATTCAAACAACATAGTTAGAATAAGGTATGAATATACGTTCAAACATGGATTAAATAATTTATGAACAGCCATTCGAACAAGTTTTGATTCATGTTTGAACTATGTTTGAGCATGGCTTGATCTATATTCAAATATATATTATAAGAGAATGAAGTTATATGCTAACCAATTATTTTCTAAGTATGAATAAAGAGTATTAACATTCTTGTGCTAAATGAAGGAGAATAAAAAAAATAGATAAGTAAGGTGTAATACCCCAAGATCTAAATTAGAAGAATTGTTTAATTTATCTTTTTAAATCATCTGCCAGAGCTTCTATAATTTATTAATATAAATTAATATGTCCAGCAGAAGCAATTAAATATTATACATATTGGCATATTTCACTATATTCATTCACCGAAATCACATTTAAAATAGCCAAGGGATCACTAACAATCAATAATCTATCAATAGATACTAACTACAAAAGAATAACACAAAAATACAAATTAAAAGAAGAAACTTGAAGATCTTATCCACCTTACTCCATAGAGTTTTGGCCCCTTCCATGACTTGAATTCATTAAAACTACATAGTGAGCTTACAAAGCCTAGCAAAAACCCAAAACTCACTAAATCTTTGAATGCAAGATTTAATAGATTAATATGCATGCTCATCTCAATCAATAGAATCAATACGTTCAATAACATCAATGATTAGTTATCACTAGCATAATTCAACATGATCAATAACAATAAGTAAAAATCATCACACTTAAATCTTTATTTTAATATATTTTTCATATTTTTCGGATTATTACATAAGGTGGCCAAGATATAAGGCTTAATGGTATGAATTCAGAAATATTTTATTTGAAGATCTCATAGCTATTTTATATAAAGTTAGAAAGGTTAACAAAAACTAATTTAGTTTGAAATTAGAGGTGATGTACTACATTGGAGAAGTATATTCAATAATTTTAATTCCTCAAATTGAGCTACTATACTAACATATTACAATTTTACTTTTTTTCTTAAAAACTATGTCACTATTTTACATCGATTTCCATAGGCATGTTTATTGTTCCCGAAAAATTTCAACTATGACATTTTATATAAGTGATGATGATGCAAGATTAGTCAATTCTTTATAGTTTTTTTTGTGGTGTGTTGAAATCCAAGAGCTCGACCTTATGTTTTGATGATTACAAATATTATTGGATGATCATTTACTTATTCTTGTTTTATATAATACATATTTTTCTTGTGTGTCAAACCATTTTAGGTAAAGCATATGAAAGTTTGGGGAGGTTGTAAGACCTCGTTGAACTATCCCTAGGCGCACTAAGAAGGGGGGGATTGAATTGGTACTTTTAAAAATACTAAAACATAATATCCCTTTTTTTGTTTTAAGCAATATCACAACTTTTGAAAAATTCTAGTTGAGTAACTAACACTAGTGGAAGCAATTTAAAAGATTTGATTTTTTTTTTTCAAAATTTTGTAATATATATATACATACATATATTGCTAACATAAATTAAATATAACTGCAACTTGTAATGAAAAATTAAACTTATGCAGAAAATTTAAAGTGCATAAAATAAAAGAGCAGAAAAGAAAAATTAGAAAGAGCACACTAGAAATTTTATAGTGGTTCGGTCAACCTTAACCTACATCCACTCCCTGGAGCCCTTCTCTCTGGGGATTGTAATAACACTATAGTGACTCTCCTTTTTTCCACACAACAAGGAGGAGAAGTCCTTACAAATTACTTCCACCAAAATCGGTACAACGGAGAACCGAAAGCTATGTCACCCTCTTGATGGAGGCAACAAACCTTCAATCCTTTTTCACCCTCCTGGTGAAGGCAGAGTACCCAATAACTTTGACCTTGATGCTTCTCTCCCAAGAACAACTCCAAGAACTCACTAAGGCCATTAGAGGAAGCAAGGTGCAAGCTTGTCTGGAGCAACCATATAAACACCCTTCACACTCCTTCTCCCACATGCACAATCTCACCTTCTCCCCCTCTAATCCCAAAGCTCTCTCAAGAATTCTCACTTAGAGATCCTTCAACAGCCAAAAGTCTTACTTGAGGCTTGATTGAGTTGCTTAAGTATAAGGCTTCAAAAAATCATAAATTTTTAATTAAGCCATCACTATTCGCACAATACAATTTGGGTTCGTACAGTACGATTAGTTTAAAATGGGGGTTCATCTAGTACGATGGAACAATCGTTCAGATAAACTGTTCAAAATTTGTGTACTTATCGTATAGTATGATAGTAAGTTTGTACGATATGATTAGTTCAATTCCTTTCTATTCATATAGGATGATTACAAAGATGATTGGAAATTATCTCTGTCAATCATCCAGTATGATTAACATCGTACTATACATTTAGTTCAAATATCAATGGTTCATATAGTACGATCAACATCGTACTATATGATTAGTTCAAACATTAAGGTTTTCGTCCAGTACGATATTTGGGATGATCGGATTTCATCTCTATCTATCATACGGCATGATCTATATCGTATAGTATGATTAGCCATATTTATTAAACTTTAATTTAATTGACTAATCATGTAGAATAATTTAAGTGAGATTTTAAATATTGTACAGTATAATTAAGAACATACGATACGATTAGTTCAAAATTTAATTTTTAAAATACTTAAATTATCTGGTAGCTAGGGTTTCTTGATGGAGACAAATCACACAATACAATTTAGATCATATAGTATGATTAGTTCATAAGCATTAATTACATAATTAATTGTTAACCCCTTTTTTCATATAACTGATTGTACAGTACAATCATAATCATACAGTACGAAAAGTTCAAAAAATCTCAGCTCACTTTTTTCACTCCCTTGTGTGTGTGCACGGTCGCCAATTTAGCATACATTTTTATATAGCTAGACTCAAGAAATATAAAATCAAAGATAATAAAAAATATAGACTCTTTTGAAAGACATCCTATTCTACCCAAACTTGAGCCTTGATCAATCTTTAGCGGTATATGATGTATCTGAAGTACACATAAAAAATAATATCTAATATATATACTAGAAGAAATAAAATTTTAATCAATAATATTTGTTATCATCAAAATCACAAGTTAAGGATCTTAAATTGAATAATCTACACCTTTTTTATGATGACAAACATTTTTTGTTGAAAAAGCAAGTTAATATTTTTTTCTTAATCTCCCATCACTAGGTGATAGATTTGAAAATAGGGATAAGATTTTTTTTTTATTTAATTTTAATGCTAAATATAAAAGTATAAAAATGTACTACATATATAAAATGCACAAGATGAGTTATTAAATAAAGATGAACAAATACACAAACAACCAATTACTACTCCCCATTTTGACATCAACTAAAAGGAGGATCAAGCACAGAGACACAAGAAAAAAATTACAGAATAGAGAAAAAATAAAAAATGCAAAGCACAACACACAGATCCTAAAAGTAGGAAGATCCCTAATCAGGTGGTGGTGGTGGTGGCTGGAAATCTTTGTGAATGGATGAAAACTATTTCCCAAACCATGCTATATCCCCCTCGTATTATTGTTGCTGCTTCTGAATATGAATATTTATGTGGGACTCTAATCGATCAAATCACTGTATCAGCTCCTCGTAAGGATAAGGCTGGTATACTGGGACAGGTGGTAGCATTGGTGCTGGCGCTAGCTCTAGTGCAGGTGCTGCTGCAGGATGAGCTCCCCCTTTCTCAATAAAATCAGGTTCATCTTTTTGCTCGTGCCCCTAGTGATGATAGAAAAGAATGTGGATGGAATCATCTGTGTAGAAGATAGGAAAATGATCAGCAGTAGCAGGATAGGTAAGCTCATACTTTTTGTCCAGAATATATGCAATGACATGACCAAGAGCAATATTTTACTTCCTTCTAGTGGAAGGAAGACGAATAGGAGTAAGGTTTTGAATATAATCAATGATCATTTGGGCTTCATCAAATTGAGTTTCAGACATGATGAAGTAGGTGACAAAGGAAATAAGTGGAGTAATATTTATGCGATCTCCAACTTTAGGAATGATTGAGGTTCGAAGGATGTGCTGGATAATACATGTATTTTGATTCAAGGAGTGGACTAGGGGTTGATGTTGATTTAGGCCAATATTTTTGATGATTAAATTGATCACACTCTAATCAAAGTCTCCTCTAAAAGCTATTGATTGGGGTCGAGGTCCTTCTGTTGATAAGTAGAGATATATACCTAAGTCTCTCTTAGTGATTTCTATGGGTCTCCTACAAACATATGATCTCATGATATGAGCAACGACACTTACCCTTAGGTTTGCAAAAAATTCATAAAGATGTTCATAATTGAAGGGAAAGGAAAGAGTAAGCAAAAATTGGAGAGTGGTGGATGCGAAGAGGTTCATCACCTTATAGTTCAGGGCTTGTTGATTCAGTATTCAAGATGAAGTGATGCAGGCTTCCTTGTACCTATACTATGCAGTCGACAGGGCGACGAGAGGAAGAACCTCTTTGGGTCAGTCGACCACACTTGCTGCCTCTGGCCATTTGAGCAATTAAAAATACGAGTCAAGAAGGAAGAAAGAATTCAAAGGATTGTTTGGAGTAACCTTCTCTCTTTTTTCTCTCCTCCCCTCTCTCCCTATAAAACCCCTTAAGTAAAAGAAGCCAATCTCTTAAACATTGAGGCATCTTTTGGTGCAATGATTAGAAATTTATTTAAGAAACTCCATAGTTAATCATGCTTATTTTGGAAAAAACCTGGGATGGGTGACTAATGACCTCATTTCTGTATGAGATCATTAGGACCAATCCAAACTCCTACATTGGTGGTCTAGTGGTTGATAATCATCCACTTGTCAACCATCAATACCCTAATCAAATTTCAATCCAGTCTTTGATCAACTTTTAATTTAGTCCTCAACCCAGACTTCAACTCCTGCCTTTAATCAACTTGTAATCAAGCTTTAACTGTATTCAATCAATCCCAATCATCCCTTTGATTGTGATTGATATGGATCATCCAAACTCAATCAATCAAACCTAAAATTCATCTAAAATCCAGAATTCCATACCAAAATTCTGCGCTAAGGGGTCTTGTCCTGAAACCCTTCATGGGTGATTTTTCAATCACTTCTAAACCTAGTCAAATAACATCTGATTCATGATCTGTTAGTTGCATATTGATCAGTCATGTCCTTAGATTTAACCCTCCAAATTTGAGCCCAATCTAGGGCCTCTAACCTCATAAACTGAATTGATTTCCAAATATTATAAAACCTTCAAATATTTATAGCCTATGCCATTGGACCCTCCACCCTGTGGAATTTGACATTGGGGCCTTTCCCAAAGCCTCTGACCATGTCCATGACTCTTGCTATGACATGTTGATCAATAAACTATACTTTTGTGGACCCAATTTGACCTACAGTTGACTAGGGGTCAAATTGACCAAAATTCCCTTTAAGAGCAAATTTGGATTTTTCCCCATTACTCAATATGGCACAGTCCAATCAATTCTTACAACCTCTTCCAATGCATCCTAAATACCATTAGGAGTGCATTGGACACAAACCAAAGTTTTAGTTTGACCTAGTTGACCAAGTCAATCATGGTTGACCAAAATGCCCCTTAAGTGCCCATATGATCATTTTAACCTAAATGACCTTACTAGTGCATGAGACCACCTCCATTGGTCTCAAATGATCATTTTAAACTTGTTGAGCCCAACCCCAACCCCTATTTTGACATGGTTGATCAAGTCAACCATGGTTGATTAGATTAACCATAAACCCTATTTGCACTCATTCAACTATCAAATCAAGCCTCAACTTCTTCAAACTCCTTTGACCACCTGTCTTAGTGTCCTAGATCTAATTGACTACTTTGACTCTGTCAATAGTTGACTTAGTCAACTGGGCCCAAGTTTGATCAAATCTAACCTATTTGGGTTAAATTATTTTATTTAAACAAAATGGCCTCTTAAAACCTTCAACCCTACTCCAATCCATGGTTCAAGTGCATTCAAATCCATCATAACTCAAACCTTGATGAGTTTAACCAAATCAACTCAAGACATATGGTCAAACCTCCATGCTTTTGTTCAAATCAGCATCTATGATCAACTAAACCCTTTTCAAGTTTTAGATTCATTTCATTCCATGCCTTAAATATATCTCAACCTTGGGTGAGTCAAACCCTATTGAGTTTGACCAAGTCAACTTAAAATCCTTGGTCAAACTCCCATCTACTTGACCCTATTTACTCTTGCATTCACTTTAGCCCTTTTAACTCATCCCATTCAAGCTCAAATAACTCCCCATATCCCCTACCTGCCACCTCATCAACCTTGACCTGTTGACTGGTCAAACCAATCGACAAACACTCAAATCTCCTCAAATGGTCAAAACTCATTTGAAATCTTATTCCCTTTTCATTCCTCTGATTCAATCCTTCCAATTGAAGTCTAAAGCTCCCCTAAAGCCCTTTTAACCAAGCTCAGGGCTTGGTTTAACTTGAAATGGAAGAGTGGTCCCCTCCTTCCCAAAAAGTTTATCATTTTCACAAATTCAACTCAACTCCAACTTCCGGAGCCCCATTCCCTTGTCTCTTATTTCGTTTCAACTCCCTAGCATGTCCTCTCAACTTCTCTAGTCAAAACCAAAAGGTCAAAGCTCACCGGAGATGAGATCTCTGATCA
This sequence comes from Dendrobium chrysotoxum, assembly GCA_019925795.1. Taxonomy (NCBI): domain Eukaryota; kingdom Viridiplantae; phylum Streptophyta; class Magnoliopsida; order Asparagales; family Orchidaceae; genus Dendrobium; species Dendrobium chrysotoxum. The sequence goes on from CM034309.1 coordinate 20,096,755, forward strand.
ACCGAGCCCTTGGTCCATTCTAGCCTTCTAGCCGTCGATCCAAGCGTCTTTAGCCATTAGTTTCTTCAAGGAAAGTGTGTGAGGACAATCTACAAGTTCAATCGACCCAAAAACTCTCAAACCCACCAGTTAAATTGAGGTATAATGTTAACCCTAGCTCCAACACCTTGGGTTAAAATAGCTTTTTGAAAAGCTGATTTTAACCAAAACAAACATGTCCCCATTGATGCACTTTAATTTTAGTAGCTCTGTTAAAAATTTTGTTTGATTTGGTTAAGTATTTGAGAAGAACACAGTGTTTATTCATTTCCTAGGGTTAACTATAGTGTACGCAAGCCTGTATGCATTTTTTCACGATCAACGGTCCTGATCTCGTTGTTTAATCGTGTGATCAAACTGCGGGTTTGATCCCGCAGTTCTATTTCCCGTCTAGTTGGATCCACGCCCTTGATTCAAATCGCATAAGATCCAACGACACACGATCCCTGTTGACTCAGATAAGTGGCCCGCGATTTCGTTTCACCGCGTCCGCCATTTAATGGTCAATGATTGCCATCGTTCAATCATTGGTCATTAACGCGCCACCGGCCAATGATTACCTGTGATTTGAGCCAGTGAATCAGAATGCGTCGCGTGACCCGCCACTATTGTTTTAATTGATTTTATTAATTTAATTAATTTTAAAACCCTTTTTTAATCAACTGAACTTTGAAAAATTATATAAAATTCATTTTTCATCCAAAAATTACAAATAAATATTCATTTTTCTCAGGATTAAATCCTCTTTCATTTAAAACTAAAATTGAATGGAGATGTTCAACAAATTTTAAATAATTTTAGTTATTTCATATTTAGTTTTTAATTAATATTTTATTAAACATAACTCCAAATGTTTTGAAATTTTGGAATGTTTATCTTCAACATATTTATGATTCCAGTGAATTTTCTAGAATTTTCTGATCTGTATTTTAGTATCAACTAATTTTGTATCCATGAAAGCTAGGTTTAATTTGATATTTGAAATTTCTAGTAGTTTGGCTTTGTTTTTTTTCCTTTCAATCAGATCCTTATGAAAGTTTAAACATAGCTTAGTCTTCAATAATTTGAATCAATCAAATCAAATGCAAGCACATAGGTCATTTGCGTCAATCCCATTATTTTAATTTGCATAATTCATAATTAGGCACTTGGTTTGCACTTGGATTTAATTGATGTAATCCATGGTAAATGCCTCCTTTATCATGGTATGTCAAGAAGAGCATCATGGAGAAATATTCCCTTGGGTGGATATCTAAGTGTTTGGGTCATGGGTTGACCCAAACACTTAGGAATTCACCCTTCCCGTCTCACTTAGATTCAAGTCACATACTCATTGATCGCTTGCATGGTGTGGCGGGTTGCATATTTGGTAAGGGTAAGAAGACCTTGAGTTTAAGCCTATGTAACCTAGTGACACCTAAGGATAAAAATTAAGGACAATGTTGAAGGATTTTTGAAAAATCACAAAAATTAAGATATTCATCTAATAGGGGTAAAGTTCAAAACATTAAACTTAGTGACATGATCTACCTTAGGCCAGGAGTTTACTGGTTTTAAAAGCCATTAAGTTTACATGATCTACCTTAGGCTAGGAGCTGCTAGGCTAAGTATCATAAGGAGGCCTTGTTCTTTGAGCCCACTGAGACAATGCCACGAACTGGTTGGTGAAAAATTTAAATTAACTTAATTCTTAAAATCAGTAACCAAGTAATCTAATTAAAATTTTTTAACCCTTAACTCACAATCAATTAAATTACCTAATTAATACTGGTTACTAATGGGTAGCCCGAGCCTACGAGATAATTGACTTAGCCCCAAGGAAGATGAAATAAATTTCACGGCCCTAGAGTAAATAAAGATAGTAATCAACGAATGCTTAAAATATATTTTAAAATCAACCATAATATATTAATACTTAAACTTAACTCAAAAATCCCTTAAGCCTTCAACAAATCTAAACACTAGATAACCTCAACAAATTACCCAATCTAGGATATATCCAAGCTACACAGCCTTCTATAAACATTTTAGATGATTTGCTAGAACAACTAACTCTAGATCTAGGCTAGAATGGTGTTTACTTTTTTGCTGTTGTGTGCCAAGTTTTTTGTGATTTTTACTATATGTTGGTTGTGATGATTTGATTGATGTGATTGCTTCTTTACTTATACAATCTGTGAATTGATTTGATGTGTGTTAGATTACTACTAGGTTAGGAATAATCAAAATGCTCACAAAGTTTTCTGTAGATGGCCATGCTCATACATAGCCACATCAAGGGGGCAAAAATAAAGTTTAAACTGACAAATTTTCTGTAGGTGCAAAATGCTAAGTCCCCCTTGAAATTAAAAGAGCATGACCAAGAATGAATGTGATTTAATTTAAAGCATATATATATATATATATATATATATATATATATATACCTAAGATGATTTATGATTTTGATTATAACTGCTTAGGATAATCTTATAGGATGTCCAAAACTTTTTTATTTTTATTTTTGATGTAATGTAATTTAATCAAGTTGAGTTGTGAAAGTTAACTTTGAAATGGGATGTCATACATCCAACTTGGAATCCAAAGAGGAGGAAACATCCCTTAGGGGAGAGTTCCCTTCTATTTGGAGATTCAAGTTAGGATGATTTCAATATCCAAAGAAAAAAGAAAACATCTTATCGGGGAGGAGTTTCTTTTCATTTGGATATCCTAGCCCGATGAATCCAAGGAGCTTACAGAAGGAGAAAAGATGAAGAATTTAAGATAAAAAATAACCACTTAAAGTCACTTGCGTTAGTCCTAGGATTAAAATTCGAGTTGTTGTTAGTGGTACCCGGCCACATTTAATTTCTGCAGACCCTAGGTTGTAAATTAAGTGGTATTTGCCAAATTGAGATTTATTTAATTGATTAATTTGATTGATTGTTTAAATTATTAATGCTTAAAAATTACCTGCTTTTCTAATTTTTTTATTACATGTCGTATTTAATTTAACCTGGATACTCGGAGGCTCATGAGGGTACGAATAAAAAAACTTTTCTACTTAAAATTAAAGGCTCACATAGTAACTCTAACGATTTAAGAAGTAAGCTCAGGATCACCGAGAGTTCACATACATACATATTAATTGATTCTCTTTCTTGCTAGGCACCTCCCCGCTTGCGAGTTCTGGAAGAACACTTAGGCTATTAGGGTGTAGTTCTATCAAGGGAATGTTATGTAATCTCTAAGAAAAAAAATTATTTTTAGCATTTTTCAAAACTGCTTCATATTCATTCGAGTTAATTAACATGTATTTTATTAGAAACTAATTAAAGAGTCAAAAAAGTTTAGTTAAATTTCTTTTAAGCATATTACCTTACATAAGTCAAGGGGCCAATTAGGATCTGCTCTAGATGTTGGCCCTAATTCCTCAAACTTAATTAATAGCCAATCAATCTTTCATAAAAGAGATCAGCCTCATGATTTTAAAGGGCCTAGGTGGTTAGCTGGCTCCCCAATCCAAACTGTGGTAAGTCCAAGCTTTGTACTGTATTAGTTAGGTTTAGGCTACTATTATTTAGTACTCAAATTAGACTTAAGATCCGAGGCAGACCAAAAATTATAAGTCCCCGAGCTCTGAGAATATAATCTAACCATTCTAATAAATTATCAACTTAAATTAAAATTTCTTCTCAAAACCAAAATTTAAAGCCCAACACATAGGATAAATAGGGGTGTTTTTGAAATATTTCAGAATCTCAAAATACCTCTTACCTTTTATCCTTTAACCTCCAGAAATAAGTGCTCAAAATTTGATCTCATCCCGATTGAAAATTCTAACCTCACCTCCTTTATCACTCCTTAAAAATTCTAAAATGAAAATTTTGTCATTATTTTAATCAAGAATTTTCATAAAAAAACTCTAATTTTTTATGATGTAATTAACTATAAGGGCTTATGCTCATAGGAGATTTAAAGAACCCAGATCAACTTTTCAAAAATTCAATTAATTTTCTTTGAAAAAATCAAAATCAACCACGATCATTTTTGTCATATTCAAACGATCGATAATAAATGATATTTTTTTTTCTTGGGAAGATATATCATTTATTATTATGACTTTGGATATGAAATTAATGATACTTTATCTGGACTATCATAGTCAAATACTTGATCGAACATCATTTTGGCCATTTAGGGTCATATGCAGCTCTTCCCAAAATTTGACTATGATAATCAGGATGAGACTTTCAGTTTGTTATTTGAATGCATTAGAGAATGATATATTTGCCTCCCGAGGTGATATATTATCCATGATGATGTATTCAATTTCAAAACTAAAATTTCATAAATCAATTTTTTTAAAAAAATTAATTCATATTTGCTTTACACTCTTTCCAAAGTAAATCCCCTTTTTCAAACTCAACTTAACCAATAAAAAATGGTGACTCCACTAGAGATATATCTCTCTCTCCATCTTTAATAAAGGTAGAAATTTTATTACATCGGTAGTTATGACTACCTTTCTTCCGTTGGTCTCTCTACTCATTTCTTCTTGGGGTGAGTGTGGCCAACATAAAAAAGAATTAATTAAAAAGTGAGATGAGTGAGGAAACCTCTATCAAATTTAGGCTTTGACATTTCACCCCCAAGTTAATTGGTGGAGTGAAAGGGTCAAGCCGAATTCTTAGGATCTTCATATTAATTTTGTAAACCTACATATTTAAGTGAAACTCAATATATTATGTTCCAGAATTTAATGAAAATCCATTAACTTCAATTTCAAACTTCAAAACTCTCTAGCCAAATCTAGGCTTTGACATTTCAAACCCTATGTCAATTCATGGGATGAAAGAGTCAAGCCAAACTTTTAGGACTTTTTCACATCAATTTTATAAATCTTATGTTGAATGAAATTCAACATCCTGAGTTTCAAAGTTTGAAGTAAATCCCTCAATTTTTAAATTCCAATTCCCTTTCAAAATCCTTCAAATCAACTTTGATTATCATTGTTATACGTTATGCTACAACATCCTTTTGCATCCTAGCATATACAATGAAAATTTAAATCTTTTTAAGCCATAAGTGACTTTTATATTTTATTATCATATATTGGGTCATATCTTTCTATATCATAACATCTGTAATGAGATACGATGTCCCTTATGATGTTTTTCGAATCCCACTTCAAGATTCTAGTTCAAATTCTCTCTTTCCAATTCCAAAAAAATTGAATCTACTAAAATGGATAAAAAATTGATTTTCTCTTTGGATCAAGACATGTATGTTGAAGAATTGATTTGCAACAACACCATTCAGTTTGGAATGGGCTTTAAGACTTTGAAGTTATCTGTTAATGGAGGTGTGATTGTTAGTTGCTCGAGGGGAAAAGGACACCTCGTTGGTAGAGATGACTGTTGGGGTAGGGACTGACTCCCCCAATCCCAAAAAGGAGGTTACTATCGGCTTCGTACCCACAACATCCTCTATCGGCAAGGAAGAAAAGTTGAAATCCCCTATCAAGGGTTCTGAAGTTAAATCAATTTTCGAGGAGGGGTCGAGCTCTGGAACCCTTTTTACAAACAAGAATCAATGAAAGAATTATTTGTGGAGGGTTAGAAAGAACATTATCAAGTCAAAAAAGATTGCTAAACTGAAACCCTTGGGCTAGGTAGAGCCAGAGGCTATTGAGGAGCTCCCTATTTCTGCTTCCTCTTTGCTCCTTAAGGGGAGCCATTTCTACCCCCTTGCTGCTGTTGCAAGGGAGGAGAGGGTGGCTTGAATAACTAAATCCCCACCATGCTAGATGGACTTTTGGGATAAAGCAAACATTATCTCGATAGTATAAAGTTTAAGCTATTATAAATGGTATCAGAGTAATACACCAGTCAAAAGATGAAAACTAAATATCATATAAGACAAAGTGCTACGTCATGAGAGTCACTTCTTGAACCCTATATGGAACAAGTGCTACATGGTAGGAGTCACCACTTGAACTTATAGGGGCCACCTCTAGAATCCTATTTGCCTGGTGGATTATTCTGGGATAAAGATGCTGATGAGGATATCTGTTACTTAAGTGGGGGAGATTATGAAATCTCTTAAAAGAAGCCAATCTCTTAAACATCGAGGCATCTTTTTATGTAATGGTCCGAGGTTCATTTAAGAAACTCTATAGTTAAGCGTGCTCATCATGAAAAAATTTTAGGATGGGTGACCTCTAGGAAAGTTACACGAATAGGAAAAAACCGTGAGGCTCTTAGCCCAAATCAGACAATATCTTAATAGTTAAGAGTTTGGCCTGTTACAGTCCCTTTCCTCTCCTTTTTTTCATGTCAAGCTAAATGAAATGAGGGAGAAGTATGGCGTTGTGTTGAGGTTGTGAAGGATATGTAATATTAAATATTTTAAAATATGATTCAGTGCCTAGCACTATGGCGCCCAACTTTCTAGCATCATTATGATACATGCTAAACCCAGTGTTACTATACAACAAAGACTTTGATATCGTGATGGTAGTTCCTAAAGCTGCAGCATACCTATGCCATTACGCGTTCCAATATAGTGTCACAACGTAATAATCCAAATTTTCAAAAATTTTAGATAATTTCATTTTAAAAATTGGGTTATTACAATGTATACCTTATTTTTATCTATATGACATCTCATGTATATCAATATATTTATCATATCAAGCAAGTATTCTTCACTTATTCCTTGCATATCATACATCATTAATACATGTATATCACATTCTATATCAAGTGAGATATATCATGTATGTCATATATTTCATGTGTATCATATTCCATTTTATTAGTGTTATCATATGAATGCATAAGTTATGTATTGTATCATATCATATTACATCATATCACTTATATAATTTATAATATACACTTATGTCATATGCGTATGCTATGATTCAATGTTAAGCAAGCCAGGACATCTAGCTACTTGTTGTGTTTTCTATATTTAAGTCTTGTAGGTTCTTCAGACAAAATATGGGCCAGTCTCAATCATATTAGTTATATTACCAAGAATAAGTCTCATATTATAGGTCACAAGTAAGGTGGCTTTCATATAAGAAGTTATCACTTTCTACCCATCGATATATCATATCATATCAGTTGATCTCCTTATACCTCTTTTTTCATATTACTTAGGATTATACTATAAAACTTATTTAAAGGAATTCCCATTGGCCCACTTTCCTATACAAGATAACATATCTCTAGCCAACCCGAATCAGCTAATTATTTCCAACTATTTTTTTTTTTGCTTTTACACCATTTCTTATCATGTCTTATAATGACAAACATCATACACACATCATATACAGTTATTGTAGCATATAGATCTATCCAGTGTGCTTAACAGTAAGTATGTATTAAGTAAAAATGCATGTTAGACCAAATGAATGGTAAATTAATGCAAACCATTTGCTTCATATCTATATGCAATGCACTGACTCTAGATCATTTCATACTTAGTATCATTTCCCTCCTTTTAAATAAAATGATATATATGCAAGACTAAGTGGTGAAATTTCAATATATATCAATCAAAATATTCAGGATGATACCTGCCACATATTAAAAGTTACACAATGAAAGTTTATTAGAATGTGAGATATTGTATTTTAATCAATTTTAGGAGAGAGAAAAATAGATAAAACTCAAAATAATCAAAAATAGGAGTAGGGTTAAGATTAACTATCATGATCGGAGCAACTTTTGCAATTGGAGTGATAAAAAATAATAACCTGAACCTTACTCTCTCTCTCTCTCTCCTCCTCTCTCTCCTCTTCTCTCACCTAACATGCATATGAAATGGGGGAGCGGTTGAGCTGGTTAGGGTTTTAATATAATGGCTTTATATATTTTATTTTAAAAAAAAAGTTAGACCCAGCGTAGTAGCGCTCAAGAACCCCATGGCCACAGTGCTCACTCAAACCGTTGTAAACATGAGAGGTTGGAATCGTAGCGCTCACTCAGCCAAAATTTTAGAGTTATAGGAATTTCAGTGAAATTAAATTTGAAGCTATTACATTCTACATAAGAATTTAGGCACTAACTTGTAGTAATTCAATGATACTCAAACTAGTCATCCTTCTGAGGACCCACTAACTCAACAAGCGAGATTTGAAAGGGTTCTATGACCTATATATTTATTGCAAAATAGCATACACTTTTTGTAGGTGCTTAACTTAACTAAATAATTAATATGACTAATGCTAGCTTCATAAAAAAATATAATTATCATAAAATAATATTTATTCTATTCAATTAAGATTATATATATATATATATATATATATATATATATATTACCATGATAGAGATCATTTCAACGTTAAGAATTTATAGAAAACTTAATCAAGACAAAGCTATCTTTGCATATTAAATTATGTTATGAACGTTAAATAAGATTTGCAAAATATGTGCAACAATAATTGAATGTAAAAGTCATGTTTGACAATCTTTAAATATCTAAGAAATCTATTATAACTATCAATGATAGCACCTATAATAAGGAAGGGTATGTTCTCTAGCAAATAAAAATTACCAACCTCAAAGTGAGCCATATGAAACCTAATTTAATTTAGATCCCTGCCTAATTATAATACATAATCTCAATCAATTACACACACAATAAGCATTAAAAACTAGTAGTAAGTTGATGTAAATGCAACCTATACAACCAAGGTGACATATCCATTAATATGGATTAATTAACACCACAATAAGGAAAAGTCCTAATTTTTTAAATTTCACTATATAGATTGACCTAACTTTATGTTCTCAATTATGATTTGTACAATTTTATTATCAAATAAGTAATCTATAACACCTAAATAAATATAAACTAATTTAATCTAGCATCACTACAGGAAAACATCACATTACCGTCAGAATTTTTGGCGGATAATATACGCCGGAAACAACGACGAAAATACCGGCAGAATATCCGACGGTAAAGGTGCGGCGGAATTTCCGGCGGATGTACCGTCGCTAACTTACCAGCGGATTATACGCCGCAATTTTATCGGAAAATTTTGGTTTCCCATGCATATTACGCCAAAAATTACCGGCGGAAGTACCGGCGTAGTTTACGTCGACTTAGTTAAAGTCGACGAAATATTACAGATGTAATATCTGCTGGTAAATATTACCGACGGATTAGCTGCCGGAAAACCCGCCGGTAAAGGCCCTATTTCATCCCATTCGCGGCTGGTTGCTCATTTCGTTCGCTTCTTCTCTCCCTCTTCAACAACGCTCCCACGATGACGTTCGATGACAATGTTCCCTCGCTGTTCGACTTCGCTCCTTCAACGACGACGACGTTCCCTTCACTCCTTGGCCGACGTTCCCTCGCGCTCGAGTTCGCTCCTTCGAAGACGTTCGTTTCTCTTCGACTTCGCTCCTTCGACGACGTTCGCTTGGGTCGTTCGCTTGGTGTAAAGGTAACTTTCTCCCTTTTGCTTTAGTCATGGTTGTTCTCACTAGACATTTGCAAGAGATTATACCCTGGTGTATGCTTAATTTTTTGTGATGATATTCTTCTTATTGATAAGACTAGAGAGGGAGTTGAAGGAAAACTTGAATTATTTTCGATATTGGGTTTATTGTTCAAAGTGATGTTGAAATAGATGGGGATATTATTAGTAGAATTCAAGTTGGATTGTTGAAGTGGAGGAATGCATTGGGCTTGTTGTGTGATAGAAATGTCCCCCTCAAACTTAAGGGGAAATTCTATAAGATGGTGGTTAGACTTACAATGTTTTATGGTGGCCCATGAATGTATACAGTATTGTATCTTTTGTTTGCAGGTAGTGGAAATCTAATTTTAAAGGGAAGAAGTTTTTTTTTTGTTTATGCTGCAGGTTTCCAACGGATTTTTCGCCGGAAACGGTGTCGGTAATACGATAGGTTGTACTTTCTGGCGGCTCGTTCGCCGGTAATGTTCGACAGTAAAAAGGGCGTCGTTTTTCTTACGACATATTATCCGCTGGTATTTTCAACGGACTCGGATAATACGCCGGAATTTAGCAATAGAAATGATGTCGTTTTTTATAAAAAAAATCGACGGAATTACGCCAGAAAGTCTGTCGGAAATATTTCCGGCGGATTATATCCGCCTGTAATTTTTTTCCGACGCGTGAATTACCGTCGGAAGAGTTTTCATCGGAAATCCGCTGGAAATCTTCAATTTCTGACGAATTTTCATTGTTACCAACAGATTTTGCCCGCCGGTAACAATGAGTTTTCCTGTAGTGCATAAATAATCTCCTCTTAATGAATTGAGTGAAAGAAGATGAAGTTGAAGTGCTTCAATAATAATGAAGGCAAAGGAATAGAAGACATGGAAGAAAAAGAGGAAGACAGTTCCCAGTTGCAACTTCGGGGCTCTTGAATGAGAAAGAAGGAGCCAATGATATTTGGAGATTGTGAGGGGAGGATCATATGCGATGCTCTAGCTCTATGCTTCTTTAATAATGATGATAGGCAAAGAGGAGTGCACCATTCCTAAGATGATTATGGGTTGAAGCAACAGGGCAAAGTTGCATGCAAAATGTGAAAGCGGGTTTGAGGGAGAGTGGAGTGGCTAGGGTTAAGGGTTTGGACTGCGTGAAGCGGGTTTGAGGGTTACTGGTTTGGTTAAGCGTGGCATAATTAATTATAGTCGATTTGTGAATGAGAGGAGTTAATGATGTGAGCTCGCCACACGAAGGCTTCGATGAGATTTGTGGATGAGTTCGCAATAGGAGCTCATTTTCGAAAAACATCAACATAATTATCAAAGTGTGAAAAGAAAAGAGATGACATATACTTATTAGGGGCATGCATCGACGAGACCAACGATGTGTAAACGAGAAGAGTTCATAATTCAAACCAAGGTTCCAAACATAGTTCTATATTCAAACCTTTCAAATCAGTTGGAATTTGAATCTATTTCAAATGGCCTATGAGTGCAATGAACAGTCTTAAGAATGCATAAGGGCATCCTTAATTTAGGGTAATGTCCATTAAAATAGACTTAAAAATATTTCTGCACTTGTAATGCAGCGATTAACCGAGTGAAAATAATGAGAGATTTGATCAATTGACATGCATATATATATTTAGATAGAGATAGAGAGAGAGAGAGAGAGAGAGAGAGAGAGAGAGAGAGAGCTATTCTCTTGAGTTGATTCAAGCCAGACTCGCTCTACCTGCCCAAAAATTGTACAGGCTCCGCTACTGTTGGACTTAAGGAGGCGCCAGCGTCTCCGCGTTCTTTTTCCATTCTAGAAGCGACGACGCTGATCAACGATGGCGGAGCAGAAACCTGGGGGTGGAGGGATGGGCGAAGGCTCGAAAGAAGGGGTCACCACCGGCGATACGGACGGTGATATGCATGAAGGTGAAGTTTGATTTCTTTTCGTCCTTGTACCAATTGCTTTGTTCAAGCGTTATTTTTCTCGATCTTGCCTAAATTTAGATGGAGGAAGCAGGTCTGCTTGTTGTTTCCTTTGCTTCTAGGAGTATGACCGTTCTATCGGTTCTTTTCTGTGGTTGCATCATGATTGATTTTGGTTTTGGCTGATGGATGCTTGATGAGAGCTTAGGTAGGATGTTGGTTTGGATCATATATTCATTTCTGTGATATGTTTCTCAAGGTGAGAGATTTTGGAGCTCGCAGAAGTTGATATGCGGAGAATTTCGGGTTTTGGTGGTTATGATCTGCTATGAATTGAGATGCTTTTTATGGTCTTTTTTATTTCCTCGTACTTGAGGATTAGCTCTTAATGTACCGTCAGATTGTAGGCTTCTGATGGCTAATTTGTCATTGAATGGAATGGAGGAGCAAGTTTTTGTTGGGGCTTCTTGCGGGCAGCTAGTGTCGGTAGGTTTTCGTTTGTCTTGCAATTAGGTGTTAAGAACACGTTGTTTTCTTTTTATCTTTCTACTTTGAATTTTAAGCAGTTTTAGGGTGAAATTTTTTGGTATTTGATTGTCAAGGTTTAGGTTTTGCCCTCCTTCAAAAGTGGAGACATAAGTTAGCAAAATAAATATTTTCATAATGTGATTCATGGTAATCCAAATAACTTTAACGTTAATATTGGTGAGGTGGAAGATATCTATTAATTATCTACATTATTAATCATAAGGAAAACACTACCATTGCCAGGGCCCAAGTCCTGGATGAGAAAAGTGGAGGGTTGCGTTAGGTATTTGACAACCAGCGTAAAACTTGTCGAATAATCATGATATGAATCCTTAATACATTCTGTTAATGCTAGAGCTTTCCATGGAAGCGACGTGCTGTATGGCTTGAATACAATGAGAAGCGTGCAAGGGCTATTGCATCGGCGCCCAGGTGCAGTGTTAAATAGGCAAGAGTTCCCACATCATGAACGGATGTGGGCAAAGAAGCTAGTCCATGAAACTAGAATTCAGATTGGATCATGGAATGTATGTTCTCTTACAGGCAAATTAATGAAATTAATTGATATTATGATTCATATGAAGATAAATATTTTATGCATTCAGGAAATTAAATGGGTTGGAGAGAAGGTTAAGGAGATTGATAGTTTATGATTTAAACTTTGGTATTCTGGTAGAAGTCGTATTAAAAATGATGTGGGTGTGATTATAGATTAGTGTTTGAAGGATAATGCTATAAAAATAGATAGAATTGGAGACAAAATTATTGGTTTGAACATTATTGTTGATGCTAAGATAATTAATATTATAAGTATTTATGCTCCTCAAGTAGGTTTGGATATGTGTTTAAAATTAAAATTTTGGAATGACTTAGAAGAATTAATTCAAAAGATTCCTCTTGAAGAAAAAGTTTTTATTAAAGGAGATTTAAATGGACATGTTAGTAGAGAGGTAGAAAATTTTAAAGTATTCATAGTGGCTATGAGTTTGGAGTGATTAATGAAGGTGGTAAGACTGTATTAGATTTTGCTCTAACTTATGATTTTGTAATTGCTAATATCTTATTTAAGAAAAGAATGAGCATCTCACTACTTATAAGAATGGATATAGTAAAACTCAGATTGATTATTTTCTTATAAGAAAAATAAATTGTTTAGATTCTAACGATTATAAAGTTATTTCGAATGAAAGTTTATGTACCCATCGCTTATTAGTTTTGGATTGTAAGATGAAGGGACATAATATAAAAAATTTAGTAAAACATTGTTCTAAGATTAAATGGGGGCTTTTAAAAAACACTAATAAAAATATTTTTGAGAGTAAGATTTAAGATCTTAAGATTTTGTTTGTACATGAGAAACCGAATGTTATGTGGGATAAAGTAGGTTGTAATATTAAGAATATTGTAAATGATGTGCTTGGAGTTTCAAAAGGAAAAGCTCCTAATAATAAAAATAGTTGGTGGAATCAAAATGTGCAAGAAAAAATAAAAAATAAGAAGCTTTGTTATAATAAGTGGTTTAGATTTAAAAACTCTGAAAATTGAGAAAGATATAAAGAGGCTCGTAAGATGTCTAAGAAAGCAATCTGCAATGCAAAGATTTCAGCTTTTAATGATTTATATAATAGATTAGATTCTAAAGAGGGGGAAAGATATATGTATAAGTTAGTCAAATAAAGAGATATGAGTAGTAAGGATTTTGTTCAAGTGAAGTGCATTAAGGATGAAGATAAAAAAATATTTCTTTTAGAAGAGGATATTTAACAAAGGTGAATTAGATATTTTGCTAAGCTTTTCAATGAAGATTGTGAGAATATGATTGACTTTAGTGACCTTAGCCCTCTAAATGAAAATATAAATTTATTTTTATCGGCGTATTAATAAAATCGAAGTTAGAGAGGCTTTAAAGAAAATGAAGTGTGAAAAAACTAGTGGACCTGATGATATTCCAATAGAGGTGTGAAAATGCTTAGGAGATGAAGGAATTTCTTGGCTTACTAAACTTTTTAATATTATTTTGAAGATTAAAAAGAGGCAAGATGAGTGAAGAATGAGTGTGTTGATTCCTATGTTTAAGAATAAAGGTGATGCACAAGATTGTGCAAATTATAGAGAAATTAAGTTGATGTGTCATACTTTAAAACTTTGGGAGAGAGTTATGGAGCATAGGTTACGACGTGATACTAATGTTTCTCAAAATCAATTTGGATTCATGCTGGGTAGGTCTACTATGGAAGCTTTTCATTTATTGGGAGCATTGATGGAGAAGTTTAGAGAGACTAAGGAGGATCTACATATGATATTTATTGATTTAGAGAAAGCATATGATAAAGTTCCAAGAGAAGTGCTATGGAGAGTTCCAGAAAAGAAAGGGGTTAATAATTGCTTATATTTAAGTCATTAGGGATATGTATGCAGGAGCTGTTACTTGTTTTCAAACACAAGGTGGTCAATTATCTTCCTATTTCAGTTGGATTACATCAAGGATCAGCCTTTAGCTCTTATCTTTTTGCTTTAGTTATGGATGTTCTCACTAGACATTTGCAAGAGGATGTACCTTGGTGTATGCTTTTTGCTAATTATATTCTTCTTGTTGATAAGACTAGAGAGGGAGTTGAAGGTAAACTCGAATTATGAAGGTCAACCTTAGAGTCTAAAGGTTTTTCATTTGAGTAGATCTAAAACCGAATACATGGAGTGTAATTTTAGTAGTAATAGATCTAGTGAAGGGTTTGTGACTTTGAGCGATCAAGTCATTAATAAGTGTACTCATTTTAGATATCTTGGGTCTATTATTCAGAGTGATGGTGAAATAGATGGGGATATTATTAGTAGAATTCAAGTTGGATGGTTGAAGTGGAGGAATGCTTTGAGTTTGTTGTGTGATAGAAAAGTACCACTCAATCTTAAGGAAAAATTTTATAAGATGGTGGTGAGACCTGCAATGCTTTATGACGCAGAATGTTGGCCATTAAAAGAAAAGCATAATATTAAGTTAAGTGTTGCTGAGATGAGGATGCTCAGGTGGATGAGTGGACTTACTCTTAGAGACAGGATACAAAATTAGCATATTCGGGAAAGGTTGGAGTAGTTCCAGTGACAAATAAGATTAGAGAGAGTCGCCTTAGATGGTTTGGTCATGTAAAACGTCAGCGTTTCTATGAACCTGTTAGAAGAGTAGATGTATTAGATTTGGCTTATGTTAAGAAATGTATAGGTAGACCTAAAAAGGCTTGGTTAGAAAATATTAGAAAAGACCTTTCTTTATTAAATTTAAATGAGAATTTGACTCTTAACAGGACATAATAGAGAAAAATGATTCATGTAGCCGACCCCACGGAGTGGGATAAAGGCTTGATGTTGTTGTATTAATCATAAGGAAAATTAGTACTAATTATATTTGTAAGGTAAATATGCCAAATGGGATTATTAGAGGAATTTGTGACCTATGTGAAATTATGATCAATTTAAGCATACACAATTCAAGTTTTATTAGCTATTTCTCAGAGGCTATTTGGTTTGAAGTATAAGGGGTGTTAAGTATTTTAAATGCAGAGGTTTTGGAAATATTAGAGTTTGGTCAGAAGTAAAAGAAATGCAAAGTAAAATTTAAAGTATTTGGAATTCACCCTCTAGTTCAATTTAGTGTATTTGAAAATCATTTTTGCTGATTTTCAGACCATTGCTGCTGCTGTCCCTCACTCTCCTGGTTGTTGCCATTGATGCGACCTACCGCCCGCCATCGACCACTGCTCGCCTTTGCTAGCAACCACTTGCTGCCTCCACCATTGCCGCCCGACACCGACTATTGTTCATTGCTGCTCGATGCCTGACGCCAACCACCGTTCTTCGTTGCTATTGCCACTGTTGATTGTTGCTCAACGTTGACCGTCGTTCGCTGTCGGTTGCCATTGCCATCACCAATCCCGCTAGGCCGCTACCTCTATCTCCATCATTGGGCTATATAGTACATTCTTTTTACTTTAAGCCGAACAAAAAAAAGTATCACATGCATTTATTTTACATTTATCCAAACAACTCCAAATATTATAAATATACTGCATTCCTTTTATATAGTATTTCATTTTAATTTGAATTCCTTTTTCATACAAGGAATGCCTCCTTAATTTAATTTAAGTGTCAAAAATATACTGTCAACTATGTCTAGGTTATATAATGTGGGTGTAAGCAGATGCAACTCTATTTGAAAATCTCATAAATTTAGTGAATACAATACCGATTAAAGCATGCGATAAGATTTAAATAATTTTCAGTATAGGCTCTTAAATCTTAGTTATATGCATGCCGCAAGATTTTCTCATTTACAGCAAAATTTATTCCAAAATTTTCAAATTGAAGTCATATGTATTAATCGTAGAACACCATCAAACATTTTATTTGAATTTGTTGTCCTTTAGGAAAGAGATTTTAATCTCCTGTGCAGACAATTTAATTTGAAGAAGATGGATGCATAGCAAATTTCTCTTTCTGCTCTCATTTTCTTTCCTTATTTTTAGTGGAAGTAGCCTTTTGAAGAATGAAGTGCAAGAGGTGCATGCAATATTTATGAGAGGTATGGTACAAGTTTTATATTTGAATTTAAATAGAGATAGGTTGTTTTGGATTGGTTATGGATAAGAATAATGATTATTTAGGTTAGATTGGTTATGGATCGTTTTTATATGGAAATAACATAAATTTGGATTTGTATTGGAGAAGGTTATGGGGAGGAGTGATTAAGATCAATGGAATGAGTTTTCAATGTGATGGTTTTTTGTGAGGAGAGACAAATATCTTAAGAGGTGCGTGTATGAGTAGTATTGTTCATGGTAGAGGGAAGAAAGAAAATGGAATATGATGACAAAGATGGAAGTCATGAAGAAACTATTAAAGGAATTTAATAAAAATTAATGAAATTTGAATTCAATTTAGAAAATCTGTATACAAAATGATTCAAAAGATTGCTTTTGATATTAATTGGGTATAGGACAGGATGAAAGTGTTTAAAAAATTATAATAAGATGAAAAAGGTTCAAAATAAAAGTAAAATTAATGAGGAAAAAGAAAAGTAACCTCGAGCTTGAATGAGGATATTGCATCTTTGAAGAGTTTTGAGTCTCACGTTTGATTAAGGATCAAAATCTTGAAATAGAATGATGACTTTTTTGGCAAGGATTTGAATCTTGGAACGTAGAGATCAACAACAATAACACTTAACCAAGTGGTTGGTGGTAATCGATGACAAAGAAGAACATTTAGATTAT
The DNA here is from genome assembly GCA_019925795.1 of Dendrobium chrysotoxum. Lineage (NCBI taxonomy): Eukaryota > Viridiplantae > Streptophyta > Magnoliopsida > Asparagales > Orchidaceae > Dendrobium > Dendrobium chrysotoxum. The sequence continues at coordinate 20,113,971 of CM034309.1, forward strand.
AATATTTATGCCAAGAATTGTCTTACATAATCCTATGTGCTCTAATTATAATGCAAAGGAAATGATAAATTGTTAACAAATTGCTAGACACATGGGCATAGACAAAATAACTTTGATAATCGTTGAAATGACTTCCAAATCTCATGGCACAAACATAAAATTATGGTTTTGAAAACCGGATCGAACCGGCCAATTCTATCGGTTCAACCATGAACCAGTCATATGGCTGGTTCGATCCACCTTGAAAATTAGCTCAGTATCAAACCGGTGTGAACCGATTTGAACCGCCTATCCAACCAGTCACGTTTTTTAAGAACCGGCCCGTTCAATTCATATCCTATTTAAATAATTAAATAAATGAATTTAATATAAAACATTTGATTACATATCAATTAATAAATTAATTTAATTGTAATATATTTTAATTTTACAATAAGCCTAAAGTTATGTAATAATTATTTACCATCTAAGAACCAACACAACATGTCCACATTATCCCACCACCCCTTAATACATGAAAATAAAAAAAAGTTATATCAAAATAAAGCTCCCAAGTGATGTGGGATTGAATAATTTAGTTGAAATTTTCTTGCTTTTGGAAAAATATTATTTTGAGATATGATTATGATGATTGTGATTGTAATTGTAAAACATTATTCTGAGACTTGTATTAGAGAATTTTTGCAATGCCTCTTAAACTTGAGTACTTGTTGGATGATGAATACTTTGAGCATGATGAAATTATTGATTGCTAATTCTAAAGGAAAATTCTCTTTGTATTTGTGTGAGACTTCAATTTTTTATTTTTATTTTAATTTTTTTCTTCTTTTTTTCCATATGATTTGCA